>OX940862.1:22917500-24167500 GCA_954871525.1 Parietaria judaica | reverse complement strand
TTGATTTGGGGGAATTTGAATTCCGTGTAATTAGGGTTCATGCACTTGATTTCCTCCCTCGTAGGAGTACCCAAGACCTGAAATTGCATGATAAATTGTTGTTAAGTGATCAAGAGATTATACTAAACATGGAGTAATATATCAACTAAGAATCGCCACAACGGTCTTTACCTTGATAATTTCAACAAGCTGGTCAACTCCGCTATCCCCGGGAAACAAAGGCTGAATAAAGCAATAGATAATTAGTTCATTTAATCAGAGAAACATAAAAAACTCGATATTACACAAATGAAGAAGAATGCTGACCTGTCCAAGCATAAGTTCAGCTAAAACGCAGCCGGCTGACCAGATGTCAATTGCCGAGCTGTACTCGGTTGCCCCAAAAATGAGCTCAGGTGCTCGATAATACCTCGAGCAAATGTAAGATATATTTGGCTCTCCTTTCACCTACAAAATGGAAAAATAGTTCAGTATCATGGTTATATTTAACTAGTACATATACATGTATGAGTATATAAGTCGCGAGGCATACCAATACTTTTGCACTTCCAAAATCGCAGAGTTTAAGTTGGTGAGTATGCGGGTTGACCTATCACAAAGAAAAAAGATAAAGATCGGTTATGTGAACACAAAAGAACTTATTAAGTGAACTAAAACTTCATTTGATACTTACCAGCAAATTTTGAGGTTTTATGTCCCGATGACATACTCCAATGCTGTTGTGAATGTAATGAAGTGCTCTACATATCTGAAATACAAGCGGTAGATGGGGTGAATATTATGATTACCGACTCTCACACCGTGTAAGCAAGTGGATGGAATCCCAGTATATATATATATATATATATATATATAAATACCTGGTAAAAGTACAATTTAACATATATAAGTGGCATCCTTTGGTTCATCTTGTAGTAGTGCTTGATCACCCGATGAACTGTCTCGGGAACAAACTCAAGTACAAGGTTAAGATAGAGCTCGTCCTTCTCAGTGGTCGAAAAGAAACAGTGCTTCAAAGACACGACGTTCGGGTGGTCTAAGAGACGCATGGTTTGCAACTCTCGGTTCTTGTACCTCTTGTCTTGCAGAACTTTCTTTATAGCTACTGTTTCCCCAGTTTCAAGGCACTTCGCCTGCAAAAATTCAAAACAAAACCACTAATTAGGATCTCAAATATCATTTTCGGAACTAATGTATATATGTGCCTAAAAAATTAAGCCAACCTGGAAAACAACTCCAAAAGATCCGTTTCCCACGACACGCTCGGCCATGTAACTTATCGTCTGCAAACATCACATAGCATACAGAATCAGAATCCTAAAAGATTGGAGCAACCGAGACATAAGATTCATACAGCTAAGAAAACTAACCTGCTTTGGCTGGCCATTTTTTCCACCGATGGTGGTGACGATTATATGCCCGGCCTCTGTCCCATTTCCATCAACAACGGGCGGCTCCATTTCCTGCAGAAAAAAAATATATATATTTGTTGAACACGAGCCTTATGATTCATTGCATGAATGTAAAGGTAAAAAGGGCAAGAACGGGAAATGAACCTTTTCATCTCTGATTTTCATGTCACTCATCTCGTCGGGCAACCTGTCAACGCCGCTGGGTTCTCTTAGGACCCGAGAAGCAGGAGCCACGCCTACAGAAGCCATCGATTCTACCCGAGCGAGAGCGCTTCTTCAGAGCCAACCAACCAACCAAGTCAACAATCTACCTCCTGCAAAAGTAGAAGCAGCGTTAATGAATAAAATGCAGGATTAGATAGATAATTTCTCATAATTAGGCAATGTTAAAATAAAAAATAATATACCCCAAAAGATAAGATCGAAAGTAACACTAGAATATATTATTGCCCTGAAAGAAAAATCATATCACGTTTTTTGTGTAACTTAATTTAGATTTTAGGATATTCAGCAACTAGCTCAAAGCTACAGCTACAAAATTAGCTAATCATGCTAAAGTGAAGGAGACGAATCTGCTCAAGAGTATGATTCTGGGTCACAAATTCAGACACCATCAATTTGTGAGAAGAAAGTGTCCTCGGAGATGGAGAAAAATGTCAAATTAGAAAATAGATAATTGTGGATCCGAAATGAAAAAAAAGGAGAGAAATTTACCGACGATGGTATGCGAATGGTGAATGGCGATTCATGTAATCTGGGAATGGATCTGCACCTGAAGAAGAAGAAGAAGAAGAAGAAGGATTGGGGGTTTGAAAGGAGGGACAAGACGGTCAAAATAAGAAGAAGTAATAATTGATTGTCTCTGTCTGTCTGTCTAGTATTTTGCTTTCAACACTCTTTTGACCGTTCAACCCCTGTGGGCCCCACCACCCCTGACTGACTCATCATCATCATAAAAAGTCATAACTAGCTTGATTATCTTTCTTCCAAAATCAAATTAAAGCAGCTCAAACCAACAACCACCACTTTGCTTTGCAATTGCCCAATACCAATCAATTACGAACCATTTTTGTTTTTCTATTATAAGCTGCTTAACAAAACCTCTAACTTTATCTTATCCTTCTTTCTTCTAGATAGATTCTAACACTCAATTAACAACGAAACACATTGTTTCCTCTTTCTTCTTCTTCTTCGAAGAAGAATATTAAATATTAATTACTCTCCGGAGTCCCACCACCACATAATTAAGACTCATCAATCTTGAATTCTTCAACTTTGAAAGTATTCTATTCCTTTCTTATAACCATATATCAACTCGATTTCCATAAGTCTTCTCACTCACATAAATGTTATTTTATGAGAGAAAATGCCAGTTTATTATTTATTTTAAGAAGAAGTTGTTAGCTTAGAAAACACATGGATTGATTGGCATCATCGTCGGTTCTTATCAATTAAAAGACTACGAAAAACTCGTTGGAATTTAAGATCAACAAGTAGGTCCACATTTTTATTATTCATGCTTTCCACGCGTCGCGTGTTAACATGGACACTTTAGAGAAGTCATTAAATGAATAATGACTTGTTAAGAACAGCATTTAATATTGGATCCGTACAATCACATTTTAATTTATACAAATTATAAATGGTAAAACTCCTATAAAAAGTAAAAACTCTTATAAACTAATATTGTTAACACTGAAAGGTTTGAATATATTATCGGGTTATTAATTTATCGAGGTGATACTTATTCATGCTAGTTAAAGTCGAGACTATACAAATATATTATTTTATCGAGAGTATTAATTTGATGAGGTTTTACTGTATCATTATGGACAAGGTAAAACTCCACATCACTCATAATTTAGCGATGCACATGGTAGCGGGTTCCTCAAGGCACGGTGCGATGCTTGGCAGCCAAATTCCATCCCGCTTCTCAAATACCGGAGAAGCACCCAATTCCCGAGACTGTGGGCGCGCAAATCAGGCCAAAAGATACAGAGGACGGAGGCGATGAACATTATTGGAAACTAATTTTAGAAACCGGCTGGTTAGTGAAGGAGAACCTAAGAAAATGAAAAATTATTTAGTCAATGTTGGGCTGGAAATGGAAATATAATCAAAGGCCTAGCTTCATCTTCAAGCAGGCCCAGCCCAAGTAATCGGCAACTTCTAACTTTTGTATTCCCATCGATACTTCCCACCGAAAAACAGAAGACCAAAGTAATATATTCTTACAAAATAAATAATAATGTAAATATATTCTTAATATCTACGAAAGTAGTCTTGGCAATTTCGGCATGCTGGCGAAAAGTGGTATTGTGCATGACTACAAAGGTAATTTGATTTTCGTTTTAAAAAAATGGTAAATATTCAAATAATGTAGCGGAATTAAGGATTATTCTACCAGGTATAATTATATGTAAGCAAATGGGTGATGATCGATTTAATATCGAATGTGATTATAAAATAGTTGTAGGTAGGATCCAGGTTTGTAAGTGCAATTTTTTTATCTTTGGAACTTTTCGAAACAAATTATTTAATTATAGATGATATAAATTACGAAATCAATCATTGTTATAGAGAATGGAATAAGGTGTCTGATGTTTTAACTCGTTATGATGCTCACGGTAAAGATAATTTGTTTATGAATTCTAGCGATCTTCCATTTCTCATAAAAATTTTGTTTAGATTGGACAAAATGAGTGTTGCTTATCTTAAATTTTAAAATGTTATTTTGTTGAATTTAACCGTTTTGAGTTATTTTTAAAAGTTTGTTTTGATTTTTAGGGGTATTTTAATTTAATTATTGTAAACATTATTGATCGTTTCTCACCATGGTTCTCCTTCGTTATATGCGAGGGTTATAATAATAAATTTGATACGGAATCACAATACACGTGATTTCCGGCTATCGAGTAAAAAAATTATAATTTGTACATTTCCCTTAATTAAACAACCTAATTTAGAAAACAATCGTTTTTGTTTTGGAATTTTCAAATATTCTAGAAGCTTCATCAAACAATTTGGCGTTAATATCATGTACCAGGAAAGTCTCTCTTGATATGTATGAAAGTCAATCATCTTTTACTCTCTGAAATTCGCTTAAGAAGATAAGTAGGTGATTAACTCTTAATCTCTATCTCTCCGGAGAAAATAATAAATTAGGACAACCCGCCAGGACGCGCGTTTTGGACTTTTTCTAGCCAACATTGCTTGGGAGTTGGGACTCACGCGCTTCTCATTTCCATTCAGAACATAAGGGTATTTCTGTCTACTCGACTCTCCATTATATTATACCACGTCATCCCTGAGCAATGTCCCTCAGTTTACCAGAATACCCCCCAACGACACCAACAATTTCCTTCCCCTGCCCTTGCCCCGGAGTTGGTCAAAAGTCAGCGTTGACAAACGCGACATTTGAAGCTGATTCAACAGGTGGAGAGGAAAACAGAGTTCAAACGTCACGCGTCCACCGGGAAATGGTTACGTGTCGGTCAAGCAAAAAGTAGAGCTCAGCTCGCGTGTCGAGCGCTCACTGACACGCGTCCCGCTACCTAACCAACTTACCGGAGGCCACCGGTCTCTGGTCTCCCGCATAATCAGACCTATAAATAACTGCACACGCCATCGTTGCTCAAAAATTTTGCTTGTTTGTTGCTCGTTTGCTCGCCAAGAAGAAGAAGAAGAAGAAGAAAGCTCTGAAGAACATCTGGGGTTCGTGATTCCAACGTGATTGAAGGCGTGGCATGGTCGTCGGAGAATATGGGAGCTGAAGTTTGCCAGAAGATCGTGGATCAGGTCAACTACTTTGATGTTTCCGCAGACCAAGTAGTTTCGAAATCGCTATCGCCGCTTCGAGCTCCGGATTTGGTCTCTGTTGATTTGCCTGTTCCTGAGTCGGTAGACAAGGTTGGATCATCAGTTCAATCGCTTCACTTTTTGCTTTTGTTGCCTGTGTGATTAATATTCTGATTCGTGATAACTGAAACCGAATTAATTGATTTTGTTGGTTAATTCGTTGTGAGGAAGTGGCTTGAAGAGATATTATACCTGGTTTTTATGGCATAGAATCGAAGTATAGTTAGGGTGTTTGGTTATAATAGCTAGATTGTAAGATGACATGACATGGCTGTCCTTTACCGTTTGATCATTCAGAATGTGGAGAAGAATCCCGATGCGTTGACGGAGTTCGCGCCGTGCATCCGCTCTGGAAGCTTTGCGGACATTGGGCCGCGGCGTTACATGGAAGATGAGCACATTTGTATAGATGATCTCTCCTCGCACCTCGGACCGCTCTTTCGCTTTCCGCAACCGAGTGCTTTCTACGGGGTAATTCAACTGACTGATTATGCTTGTTATAGGCCCTGCAATTAGTTTGTAACTCGTTTGGGTATGACAGGTTTTTGATGGTCACGGAGGTCCCGAGGCCGCAGCTTTTGTCAAGAAATATGCCATGAAGCTATTTTTCGAGGATGTTAAGTTCCCGCAGGCGGACAAAGTCGATGAGATCTTTCCCGAAGAAGTCGAAAAATCTCTCACCAAGACATTTCAATTGGCTGACCTCGCGTTGGCTGGCGACTGCAGCGTGACTAGTTCTTCCGGCACGACGGCAATAGCCGCCATGATATTTGGAAGGTAAATTGTGTTGCTTCTGAGAAGAAAATGCTAAACCTATCGAGTAGAGCATATATAAATTGTGTTACAATTACTCATTTCGGAACTTTGGGTGTATTTTTCAGGTTGCTAATGGTAGCCAACGCCGGTGACTGCCGAGCCGTACTCTGCCGAAAGGGAGAGGCCATTGACCTGTCTCAGGACCACCGACCCATTTACCCGCCCGAAAGGAGACGGGTCGAAGCACTGGGCGGGTTCATCGACGACGGGTACCTGAACGGCGTGTTATCAGTTTCTAGAGCCTTGGGCGACTGGGACATGAAGCTGCCGCGCGGATCTTCCTCTCCGCTAATCTCCGAACCAGAGTTTCAAACAACGGTTCTGACAGAACACGACGAGTTCCTAATAATGGGGTGCGACGGAATTTGGGACGTCATGTCTAGTCAGCACGCCGTGAGTCTCGTGAGGCGATCGCTGCGCCGTCACGATGACCCCCAGCAGAGTGCGAGGGACCTCGTCGCAGAGGCTTTGCGCCTCAACACGTTCGATAACCTCACTGTCGTAATCGTGTGCTTCTCTGTGCTGGATCACCGGGATTCACCACCACCTCGGCCACAGAGACTTCGTTGCTGTAGCCTCTCCGCAGAAGCGCTGTGCAGCCTGAGGAGCCTCTTGGAAGGCGGAGGAGACAACAGCCGCGCTTGAATGTACATTAATTTTTATAAATAAATCTCTCTTTCTGGCCGCACCGCAGAGATTGTATATTACACTGTTTTTTGGGTGCTTCAGCTGAGTTATTATGTGCGAGGAAAAGCAGCTCTAAATTTTGTGTGTGAGCCATATACACTGGGTAGTTCAGGGCTGTGTTTGTAAATAATGAGAGGCTTGGTGGTGGTACAGTTTTCTTACATGGATTCTTTTAATTATAGTTCAATTTTGTTGTTGCAGATTGCACCTTCTCTTAATTGCTAGAGTTGACAAGAATTCCATAATTAGTAGTATAGCTATCAGAAAGTGTGCCCTAATATTGGTACATTATTTTGGTATGAAAGTATGGCTATAGAAACGCCATGAGTAGATAATCAAGAAATTACATTCTCTCCATGTGGCACTCTATAAAACCTCAAATCAGAAAGTTTTAGTTTTGGATTTTTTTAATCCAGAATTTTCTAGTTTTGGATGATCTTTCTGGTTCCGGATTTAAAGAAAAATAAACTGATTATTTTTCTCCAATCTGAACCGTCAATATTTTTTATTCGACGGTCAATTTTAAAAATTAAGAAAAATAAATAAAATATGGTATAAAACCGGAACCGGATATTGAGGTTCCGAGACTAGAAAAATCTGATTTTGGTTTTTATCGAATTTTGGGAAAACAAAGTCGGATACCACATTGTATAGCGAGGAGTATGAGGCTATGCAGGGGAGCGCCGGCGCCGTAAGGCTATGTGAGAGCAATCCATGTTGACTGGACTTAAAAGAGAGAGTTTTGGGTGGTCATGTCATGTCATGTCATGTCACATGGCAATGCCAATGCTTGAGCTGACCAATAAAACATTAAATAACAGTCTTGAGTTAACAATAAATACAAATCATCAGATCCAAGACCCTCATTATCCGCCACTCAACTCAGCAGCATCGAGTCCCTCTTCAATGTCTAAGCCAAGGTTCCTTCCAACTTCATCTTCTCAACTCAACTTTCTTTCTGGATTTATGCTTTAATTTCTTTCATGCACTCAGATTGCAAGGGAAGGTGGCCATAGTCACCGGAGCAGCCAGCGGGATAGGCGAGGAGACCGCCAGGCTCTTCGCACAGCACGGGGCCTTCGTGGTGCTGGCCGACGTCCAAGACGAGCTCGGCTCCGCCGTCGTGGACTCCATTGCCTTGCCTCACAGGGTAAGCTTACCGCTTCTTTTCATATTATGTTCAAATACTTATTCAAATATTTACACATGTTAAGGTGAGCTACCACCACTGCGACGTGCGAGACGAGAAGCAAGTGGAGGCCACGGTCAGCTACGCGGTGGACAAGTACGGCGGCCTCGACGTGCTGTTCAGCAACGCGGGGGTGATCGGGCCCATGACCAGCCTGCTGGAGCTGGACATTGCGGGCTTCGACGACACCATGGCCACCAACGTGCGCGGCGTGGCCGTGACGTTCAAGCACGCGGCGCGGACCATGGTGGCGCGCGGAGTTCGCGGCTCGCTGATATGCACGGCCAGCGTGGCGGCCTCTGTGGGGGGCACGGGCCCGCACGCGTACACCACGTCAAAGCACGCATTGGTCGGGCTAGTGCGCACCGCGTGCAGCGAGCTCGGGGCGCACGGCATCAGGGTCAACAGCGTGTCGCCGTTCGGCGTGGCGACACCGCTTGCGTGCAAGGCGTACGGGCTGCGGCCGGAAGAGGTCGAGGCCAACAGCGAGGCCGTCGGGAATCTGAAGGGCATGGCGCTGAAAGCGCGGCACATTGCGGAGGCGGCACTGTTCCTGGCGTCGGACGAGTCGGGTTTTGTGAGCGGGCACAACCTGGTGGTGGACGGAGGGTACACGGTGGTGAGTCACGGCAACGCCACCGTGTGAAAAATGAAATATTATTTTAATTGCATCATGCATGTTGGTAATATTGTATAAGTAGGCACGTGTCTTCATTTTTAAAAAAAGAATGGAACCAACGAACATTGTTCGCAGCATTTTGGCATGTGCGTCTTCCTTGTGTTGTGCAATCACACACTCTCTCTTTTTTTATTATTAAAATGAGAAAGTCATTTCGAATCAAATAAGATCGATCTCTTACGTGAGTTTTCAATTGCAAAGAAATTATGAGACAATTTACACCCAATTTACAGGAAAATTGTGGGATAAAGATTATAATAACTGGCTTTTTTTTGTAAGATTTTGAAAACTAATGTCTATTGTGCCGATCTTATTTTATAAGTACAACGTAAGATTAATGGATATATCGGTAAGGTATATATATATATATATAAAGTAAATATTATTCAGAATTCAAAAATAATATTAGAATTTTAAAGTATAGTTGATGTGAAAAAAATTGAAATAAAAATATTCAAAGTCAAATATCGAATTTAAAAACAATTGTGTGATTTTAAGGTGGTTTTAAAATGCATAAAAGTAAAGTAGACAAAGAGGCACAGTGTTCTAAGAAGTTGTTTGGGCATCAACAAAACAAAAGATGAGATCCACGAAATGTGCACTCTTTACTCCTCAATTCATACACCAAAACCATCTGGTTGTGTAATTAGAATGTCTTTCTAAATTCATCACTTTTCATTTGACATCTTTTCTATTATTTACCTTGATTTTATTAAATTGTTAACTTATTTTATATTGCCATTTATTCAATCGATGTCAAATTGGCAGAGACAACTGTGTTGTGCTTATAAACTATTAGATTAGATTGCTCATGAATAATGTAATTAAAAATAAATAAAACGTATTTATGTATGGGATTCATAGAAAAGGAGTAAGCGAAGGCGTGATGCAGTTGAAGTGAGAGCAGACAGTCAAAAGTCAAAACTACCAGTCCATGGCACTTGACTTGCCCACCAAGGAAGCTTTTTAGATCGCAAGCGTTGCACTGCGAAGCAACCAACAATGGCGCTGCAAGTCTACTGGTACGACTTCGTGTGCTTCGCCATCGTGGGGCTCTCCATGCTCTGCGCTCTCTGGGTCATATGGCGCCACAGACGCAAAGCCTCGCCGCCGCCCAGCAGCAGCAGCGCCTACGAGACGCTCCTGGCTGCGCCGCCCCACAGCAGGCGCCGCCGCAGCAGCCAGGTCTGGACCAGCTGCTGGGAAGGCGTCAGCCCCAGGTGGCTGCTTCTCACTCGCTGCGCCTCTTTCCTGATTCTCGCCGGATTCCTGGCGTGGGACATCGCCGACTGGGGCGCCACCATTTTCGTCTACTACACCGAGTAACTGTTTCCTCTTTATCAAATTGTAGTTGTGTTAGTTAGATCTCTTATGATAAATTGCTTGAATTGAAGTCTGAAGAAAGTTCCTCTCATTTGTTATTTTAGTTGTGAATAATACTTCAAGGCTATTGAAGTAAATACCCGATTATCGAGCTTCAAAAACGGAGAGAAAAAACGAGTGAAACGGAGTGTTTGCAGAGAGTTTTAGAGCGAAACTTTGCAACTGGTTGAATATAGATTGAAATTTGATTTCAGTTTTGGTTGATGTGCAGATGGACTTTCACTTTGGTTTTGGTCTACTTTGCTGTATGCCAAATCCTTTACTCTCTAATCTCTTCCTTTATTTCTCCATACATATATATGAATGAATGAATACATTGTTGTTGTACCTATATAGATGGGGATCATCGTATCAGCGCATGGTTGTTGGCTGTCCTCAAACCAGCCGGCTTCCGAAAATGGCGAAGCGACAGAGTTTATGACGAGCTGCGACTTTGAAGAGAGCAGACGAGTGTCATCCATCACCAACAATTCTAAGCTAAACAAGGTTGGCACCAAACTGCTGAGTCAATTCGGTCAGCCCGAAGTAGCCGAGTTTTGGGGGTGTCTCATGCAGACGGCTTTTCAGGTTCGCTATCAATGCTTCACAACTCTAAGTTCAATCTGATTTCTGTTGGTGATTAGCATGCCTCGTTTTCGTGATAGACTTGCGCTGGCGCTGTAATCATGACGGATCTCGTGTTCTGGTGTGTCATCGTTCCGTTTTTATCGAATGCGCATCTCGGACTCAATCTGTTGATGGGCTGCATGCACACCTTGAACTTGGTGTTTCTTCTCTTGGACACCGCTCTGAACAGTCTGGTGAGTACGAAAACCGATCAACCGGCCAAGTTCCGTTCACTTGTTCTAAACTTGTTTAGCAGACTTATTTCACTACAATTGCAGCCTTTTCCGTGGTTCCGGCTCGCCTACTTTGTGCTGTGGAGCTGCTTGTACGTCATTTTCCAATGGGTCATCCACGCCTGCGGTTTCACATGGTGAGAACGAGTTTTCCTGTCGTTCGTTTTGTTACGGAAACCGTTTTATATAGCGTAAGATCTGATGAGGTATGTGCATCGTTCAGGTGGCCGTATCCTTTCCTAGAGCTGGACACGCCTTATGCCCCGTTATGGTAATCGATTTTTCACCATTATTCTTGCTCTAAATCTCTCTCTCTCTTTCTCTCTGCAGCAAAGGCATGAAATGTTTGTGTGTGTTGTGGCAGGTATCTATGTCTGGCAGTGATGCACATACCCTGCTACGGCTTATACGCGTTGATTGCCAAAGCCAAATACACACTTCTACCCAAATTATTTCCTCATGCTTTCCTCACTTCATATTAGTCTCTCCTTCCTTGTATTCATATTCAAAAGGGTATTTTCTGTAATTTGGTGTTGAGGTTTTTATTGTATTTCACTATTTTTATTTTTTATTTTTAGAGCTGAGCCAATCATTTACGACTATTACTATATGTACAAGTTTTGTTTCCAGTGTTGTACAATTCAAGACGTACTTGAAATTATATTCTTATGAATTATGGACAACACACTAAAAGATAGACAATAACTAATTAACTATGGTTTTTAAATGAATGATTGAAAGGAAAATCGCCTCATTTTTTTTGTCACCTTAAGTAATGACTAAAGAGTGTGCACCCAACTAAAATTCGAAAAGAAAAATTGGGAGCCACTTGTAAAATCATTAACTTAATAATTATACCAAAAATTTCATACCAGATAATACGTATTTCATGTTGATTGTGAAGGTTAATCTACACGCAAGTGTTACCGAGACCTGACGCATAGCAGTTAAGATTTATTTTTTAAATATATTACGCATTATGTAGCAAGGGTATTTTAGACTTTACACACGTTTTTCCTAGGGTTATTTTCGCTTATATGGCTTGAAGCCGTCATTGGTGCGATTGGTCACAGAGAGAGAGAGAGATTAAATGTGTAACCAGAAAACTCCGACTGAGAGACAGAATATGGATTGAGAATTATAAGCGGCAAGTATAAGAACCACCTACACTGGGTGTGAACGAATCACTATAATTCTGGTGTCAATTACTATTTTCGTGTTTGCTATTTGTTTTTCAAATTTGAGATTTAGGTAAAAAATTCCCATCATCCCAATTTGAGGTGAGAAAATAGAGCTCACTTTGAGGTGAGAGTCCAACCACAGTTTATAAAAAGAGTAAAGTTGATAATATTGCTAAGGTTTAGATAATTTCAAGTCTCCTTTATTTCTGCCAAAGGAAAATTAAGAGGCTTATAACCATCTCGTCACCACAAAAGCCCAATTTGAAAAATATATACGTATCCATTGATAAATGCAATTTCAGATACAGATAAATAATAAAGTCAACAGCACTGAATATTGGTGCCAAATAATCATGGTTCTCCTTCTAGAGTAAAATAAATAATCATATTTGCCATGATTGCTTTTTAATTTAGAATGTTCAACGATGCTTTTTAAATCAATTATTTTTTTGGCATTTGGTAATAAGAAGCGAGTAGTGCATGCTTGAGTTTGACATCTCTTCGAATTGATATTGGCTCTATTGAGTAGTTGGCACCTTTGTTTATTCAATAAATGTACTCAATTCTCTCTCTCTCTCTCTCTCTCTTAAATATCACTTCTCTCAACTCTTGTCCAATCCCAAGCATCTTCTGCGATATGACCGAGCCAGGCCTCTGGTATTGGCTGCAATGGCAAGTGCCTCTCTGTGCCCTCGTCTTTCTCGCCCCCGCCGTGGTGGCCTTCAAGTACGTCACAGCTCAGAGTCAGAGCGCGTCTCCGCCGCTGAAATCCTTCGATCTCTGGAACTCTTGCTGGAGAAACCTCAACCCTCTCTGGCTCTTCCTCTACAGAGTCGCCGCGTTTCTCTGCTTGGCCTTCATTCTATGCAGCATGGTCTCGCTCTCCGGCGCTTTCGCCTTCTACTTCTACACCCAGTAAGCTTTTCCGTGCAGACCCTTTTCTAGTTTTTCCACGATAAACCGAACTGACCGACTGTCCGAACGATCATATACACAGGTGGACTTTTGCGTTAGTGACGTTTTATTTTGCGGTAAGTCAACTCTGCCATTTGTATGTTGGGAGAGTAGTTATTTGGTTTAGCAAAGTGCCATTAATAGTTGTGTAGTTGGCAAGCGTGATATCGGGGTACGGTTGCTGGATGTCGACGAAGAAGGCGTCACCTGAGGAAGGAGAAGAGGAAGACGACGAGTTCAAAGAGAAGATCAAGCTCAACAGTCCTCACGCTCGCACAGAGATTCACCAGAAAGCTGGCTCTTGGGGACACTCCATGCAAGCCATATATCACGTTAGTCCATACAAATGTGTTTTCTTTTCTTCGTGTCATCGAAAGTCGAAACCGAAACAAAAATGGTGATAGCGTTCGGTGAGTTAACAGACTTGTGCAGGAGCTTGTGTGTTAACTGATCTGGTGTTCTGGTGCCTCCTGGTTCCTCTTCAAGCCAACGTGGACTTCGAATTAACCTTTGTAAGAAGTGTAAACTCGTATGCTTAACGACCATTATATATTATTAATTAATTAATATGGTAATTACATGATGATGCAGTTGATAGGGTGTCTTCACACAGTGAATGCCGCACTTCTGATTGGCGAGACTGCACTCAACGCCCTCGTAAGTGTCTTCACAATTTGGTGCCTACTCTACTCCTCCGTGTCGTTTTTGGGAGGATCGTACTGTGTAGTAAATGGCTGAGAACGACCCAACGATGAGTGATTAATCACCTAGTTTTGTCTGTTGTGTGGTCCATCCAGCCCTTCGGTTTGTTTGGGTTCGCCCACTTCGTGCTGTGGAGCTGCGTCTACATCACCTTTCAGTGGCTCATTCACGCCTGTGGCTTCATGACTTGGTCAGTCTATTCACTTGTTTCTCTCGTTTGCAGTGGCGGACGGACCCAATTGATTCTCTTGTCCTGTGTGTGCGTAGGTGGCCATATCCTTTTCTTAAGCTGGACACTCCATGGGCGCCCCTCTGGTACGACACCGCCTCTTTCTTCTCTATGTTTTCTGGTCGGAATGTGGCTAATCCGATGACTCGTGCTCACAGGTATGTCGGAATGGCATTGTTTCACGTTCCGTGTTACGGGATATACATGCTGCTAGTGAAAGCCAAGCACTCCGTTCTGCCACGGCTGTTTCCTCAAGCGTTCGTGAGGCTGAACTAGTTATATTGCTGACATTTGTACTCTAATTACCAGACCATGCATGATCTGGAACTAGTTATCATTGCTGACATTGTGTACTAAAACTAGATCATGGAATGAATTGCCTAGTATTTAACCAACTTATGTCAATGATTTCCTTTAATCATACTCATAAAACCTCATCTGCTTGATAACCCAAAACTAATGTCGATTAGTATTTCCTAAAACAGAGCAAAAAATTAAATCTTTTTTCAAACATACCAAAATCAACTAACTAACCGACTCGCAATAACCAAATTCAGGAACAAAGGCTTCAAAATTTCTAAATTCAAGTATCAGTATTGCTAATTAATACAGAAATAGCAGAGACGAAAACATTGAAGAAGCGACTAATCTCCGGCGGCCTTCTGGTAGACGTAGGTGAGGCCGCACTTACCGCAGTAGTGCCGGTCGAAGTGGTTGGCCATGAAGGTCCCGGCGCCGCACTGGGCGTTGGGGCACTCCTTCCTGAGCCTCTGGACCTTGCCGGAGTCGTCGACCTTGTAGAACTGGAGGACGGCGAGCTTGACCTTCTTCTTCTTGTGCTTGATCTTCTTGGGCTTGGTGTAGGTCTTCTTCTTCCTCTTCTTGGCGCCGCCGCGGAGGCGGAGCACGAGGTGGAGCGTGGACTCCTTCTGGATGTTGTAGTCGGCGAGGGTGCGGCCGTCCTCGAGCTGCTTGCCGGCGAAGATGAGGCGCTGCTGGTCGGGCGGGATGCCCTCCTTGTCCTGGATCTTGGCCTTGACGTTGTCGATGGTGTCGGAGGACTCCACCTCCAGGGTGATCGTCTTCCCCGTCAGGGTCTTCACGAAGATCTGCATCCTTGCTCTTCCACTTCCACACCAGATTCACCCTTCTAGTTCTAAGTTCTAGGGTTTTGTTTTGTTACTCAGCAGCAGAGCAGAGACTCGTCGTGCTTTCGATCAAATTACCCTTTTGCCCTTGATTCTTTTATCGTTTTCGTCTGATGTCGTTTCTGGAGTTATTGTCGATTATTTTACTTCAAAATGTCGTTTTTATTTTTTCGTTAAGACGAGTGTATTACGTAGACGCGGCTCGAGACGACCGCATTCTCGATAGGAAGTGCCGGGTTTCGGAAGTTGAAACCAATTGTCTAAGAGCGTCTCAATTAATCAATGAGGGTACTCTTAATTGTGTCGAAGGTCCAATCCTAGCTTGTATTAGGACCCTTTATAGTATTGTTGGCCCGGCCGGCTGGTGTCTTAGAACATGTAATGAGGCGGCTAATTGCATAGCTAGGACCCATTTCTCGGACCTCAATCCGACATGTGGTCGGCTGTTTGCCCGGAATGAATTGTAAGCAATATATGTAGGGATTTACTCCCTCGTCGTTAATATATATGAGTTATGTTTCAAAAAAAATGAAGAGCACATGGCGTACAACATGAAAAGAAAAATCCATACAAACATTTCTAACACAGTTATGATTTTATGAGAAAATAGATTAATCCATTCCAAACTAAAGAAAAATTGTAAGCAACGATATTTAGAGGAACCAATCACTTTATGTGTAGCTGAGAATTTTGCACTATAACGTAACATCTAGTTTAGCTCTTCACACCGACGATGACAATTGGTTAATATTGTCAAAACAATGGAAATTTGGCTCACACCAAATCCCAAAACCCATAGCTGCAAAAGGAATGAGATGAGCATAAGGTAAAGTCCTTCCACAAGGAATATCAAGCATATAACAAATAAATAAACTCATTGCAGGGACAATTAAAGAGGAGATGTTGAAAATCTCCACGATTATTACCATGAATAAGATCAAGTCGTGAAGTTGAGCCCGAGTAGGAATCCCATTACTCACAAAGATATGCTAACTGAACCACAAAAATTTATTCCATGAAACAACCGGATGACGAGGTCGAAGGTTTTCCCACATCCACGCAATGGAAAACTGACCATTTGCAGTGTAAACACACTCTAGTCGATCACGTTCCAGATACGGTTTATCATTTATGTATTCCATTGTCGTTTTTTATTTTGATGTCGTTCATGGAGTCCACTCTCATTTTACCTTCTGAATCTTATCATTTAGTTTTTGTTTTCTTAGTTTGCGATTAACAATATTTTTTAATCGAAAAAATATATATATATATGGCGACGTCAATCTTTCTAAATATGATTGCAAACCATCGCATTTAAATAAAATAAAATACAGTCAAAATAGAATAAAATTTGAGATAATTGGCAAGTCAATCACTCAATCATTTTTTTTTTTTCGTTTGAAAATGCGAAACTTACTATGAATCGAATATTAAATTATACTTTGAATAATTCATAGGATTTTCCTTTTATCAACTACAAACAAACTTAAAATGACAAAATCAAACTAATTTACACTTGATCAATGAATTTGATGCCAAAAAGAAATCGAAAGAATAAAAACAACGTGATTTATTTTTGTTGTACAATAATTGCATGTAAATATAGTAAGTTGAGCAGGCTAGCTAGTAGTTCACCATGCTGCAATGCCTCCTGATCTCGCCTTCCCCCCCGGTGAGCACTTCGATGCGGCCCATCTTCACCATCGCCTTTGCGAACTTCGCCGCCCACCCAGCCCCGTGCTTCGCGTTGTTCACCACCATCCTCGACGTGGCCGCGCTATCGAACAGAGTTTGGTCCGACGTCAAAAGCCCCCGGCTGTACATCAGCTCCTTGTAGTACTTGCTGTCCAGGCGGCGAGGCGTCCGAGACTCGAGCACCACCACCCCATCTCGTGCACCCTCTTCCGGCGGAGGGCACTTTGTCTTCAGCAGCGCAGCGTAGCCGGCGTCCATGGACGGGTCTTGCGCATGCGTTTCGTTGAAAGAGTAGAGGCGGTTGGAGAAGGAGGAGCAGTGCGAGACGCCAATGGAGTGAGCTCCCGAGAGCGTCACCATCTCGTTGGCCGACAGGCCTTTGCGCTCGAAGTTGTCCACCAGCTGTTGTGCTGTGAAGAACGGAGGCGGCAGGTTTGCCTGCACCTCGCTGCTCAGGGAGATGCGCCCGTCACGGCGACCTGCAGGGACTGCGTAGCTTATGCCTCCAGCCTTGCGGGCGCTGTCACGAGCAGCAAAGGCGAGGATGTCGGCGCAGGAGACTGTTCCTGGGCAGACCGACTCGATGTGGGACTTAGCCTCGTCGATGGCTGAGAAGCCTCTCAGGCTTGGGTTGTTCGCCGGGTGTTCCCTCTCCGACGCAACCCCTGGTGAGGACTCGAGCAGCACAGAAGCGTCACAGCCCTGGTAGACAGACACGAGAAAATCTGGGTAAGTTATGTAACTGTACAAAAAAGTGATCATGCAACGCGCAGTTAATATACGAACCCTAACGAAGCAGTCATGGAAGTGCATTCTGATGAGGCCGGCAGCGATTCCCGGGTTGCGAGACACGGCTTTGTTGACCGCTTTTCGGACGATGGCTTCTGCGGATGGACACGTGGCTTTGTAGAATCCTACCCTGAGACGCGACGGGGAAGCTGCCAGGGCCGAGGCGAAGAGCAAAAGAAGCACTGCGAGTGCGCTGCACAACTTCATGGTAGAGCTGGAAGTCATTGAATGATAAGCTGTTAATTAAGTGAAAAATGGATTATTATTATTAATTGAAGATGAAAAGGGGGTGTTTGAGGCTACTTATATAGTAGGATTGATCAATGAGTTTACGTTTAGAGATGGAAAACGTGTATAGTTGCTAACTTGAAGAAGTTTTCCACTTTCAGAAGCTGTCTACTATGCAAAATCCATTTTTATATAGTGCATGAAATAACTTTTATAATAATTAGCCCTCAAATTTACCTAATTAATATAAAACTATAATGAAACTACGTACTTAATTTGAACAATTCATGGCTGGCCTGGCTGTATTAATAGTTTAATATTACAGTACTATTTGACTAAGTATACGTACATTGTACAACTTGATATGAGGCTTCAAGCACGTGATGCTGATGGACGGCAACTACGAATTCATATAAACTTAATACTAATTTAATGCTAGCTTATATGTGAAATTGAAATGGTAAAAACCTTGAAGGGATAATACTAGCCAATGTACCTTAAAAGTATCTCAAAGTTCACCGCATATTTCAAATCTTATATTTTAAGGCAAAAGTACTAAAATATATATTAAAAATTGTTTATGCCGTTAGTACCAAACCGTTAACTTCCAAAAAAAATAATATTTATTGCGGCATAAGGTCTAAAGTTATTATTGTCAACGTAAATACTTAATTTGTTATCATTTATTAGCGACATAAGTACTTAAATTATTATCTTATGCGTACATCCAATATATAGAATTGGTGATTAAAATTCCAAAAAAATCACAACTCTTACGTTATTATTGGCGACATAAATATTTTAGTTATTGTCAGTTGTTCTATTTTTGTTATTTTATCCGCCAATTCAACATATACTTTATGTTTTTTATAATAACTTAAATACTTATGTCGCTAATAAATGATAATAACTTAATTACTTACGTCATTACTAATAACTTATTTACTTATGCCGTAATAAAAATTGATATTTTATGAAAGTCAACTGTTTGGTACTAACTTATAAACAGTTTTTTACATTTTGGTACTCTTACCTCTAAGACATAAGATATAAAATATGCCGTAAACTTTGAGATATTTAACAGTATTTTTGCATGTATTTTCCCCATTAAGAAATACCTCTTTTGCCTCAATAATTTTATTTTATTTTGACTTAGTATTAGTTTATCTGTTACTAAATTCGTTTATCTTATTATGTACGCTAACTTGTTAAAATTAAAAGGGTTAATGATGGCAAAAATACCCAAAGTTTGGTCAAAGAACTTCTCGGGTACCCAAAGTTTAAAAATGATGGTAAAAATACCCAAAGTCATATTTGGGGAGTTGACCACTCCAATCTCGTAACACCGTTAATTTACATGTTAATTCTGACCACGCAGACAAACGTGGGTTGCTGACAGAATAATTTTTTCCACGTTGACAAGCCCACATCAGCCTCGTTTACAAGAAAACAACGAATTAAACCCCTAAGTAATACTATTTAATACAACTAATTGAAGCTCTAATAATTACACTTAACGAAACAGATTTTTCCACGTGGCCAGAGTTATTGGGTAAGTTAATGGCGTTACAAGAATGAAGTGGTCAACTCCCTAAATGTGACTTTGGGTATTTTTTCCACCACTTTTAAACTTTGGGTACCCGAGGGATTCTTTGACCAAACTTTGGGTATTTTTGCCGTCATTAACCCAAATTAAAAATGTAGAATATAAAGTATATAAGTCTTGACGAGATCAAATTACTGAAAAAGATTTGATTACACTCGTGGATGGGCCTAAGTCCAGGCCCATCTCCAAACTCCAAACGCAGAGCCCATTCCGAAAGGAAGTCATCACTGCGAGCTCCTGAGCAGAGCATCAATGGCGACTCGCTGCAGATTCTGGCTTCCCAAGAAGAAGCGCTTCTGTGCCAACTCGCTTATCGACGACTCACAGTAGCTTAACTCTCTTCCTTCATATCCATGTGTTTGTTCGTTTCTTTTAATCTTAAATGTGTACTCGAAACATGTTGTAGGTTCTGCGGCAACCACAAGCCCAGGTCCGAAGAACAATGGATTCAGTGTCCTCTGGACTCCTCGCAGTGAGTCATTTGTCGCGTACTAATGGAGGTTTTGCTCTCTAATGTTTTTTCTTTATTTTTTCCGTACTCTTTTTTTGCTCGCAATAGCTCGGTACTCAGCGAAAACCTCGAAAGTCATGTAAAGAGGTGTCCTTTCCTCAAACAAGCTCAATCCTTGGCTCTCCAGCCTTTTTATCAAAAAGGCATCAATTCCGGCGAAGATGACGGCCAAACAATCGGGCCCGGAAATTCAGCATTGCCCGATTTTAAGCCAGGCTTGGGATCTTCGGATCATGTTACTTCGGAGTCGAAGAGGAATTCTGTTTATGCATTGAGTTCAGCTGCATTCTCTAAATTGATTGAAACTATCAAGTCTGTTCATGAATCGACGTGTAAGGATATTCAGGACTCGCATAAGATCACAGAGGCTTGCGGTGTATGGATCCGAGGCGAAATCGACGGGTATATATAGATTCTGATAGGTTTTTTTGGGTCATACATTTGGTTTTTGTGTTGTGAAATGAGAAATTAATAACAGGAAATTGCCCTTCCAAGAAAAACATGTGGTGCAACAAGCTTCCATTCTTGGGAACTTAGAAGAGTTTGGAATACTGAGTCGAGATTCCGTTGGAACTAAGAATGGCGCAAGCGACCATGGTGATAGTGGCGTTTCTTCGGTGGTTGAGTTCGGAGCGGGTAGAGGGTACTTGACCCAAGTACTCGCTGATTGCTACGGAATTGAGAAGGTCTTTTTAGTAGAGAGGAAGTCTTATAAGCTCAAGGTCAGTCAGTAAACCGTGCTATACAAGATAGCTCTAAGCGATTATTAGACTCTCATTTCATCAAAATCCCAGAGCTAGTTTGTTCAGAGTTTTATTGAATTTTCTATTTCTTGCAATGCTCCTTTTAGGCTGATCGATCGTTGCGACAGATAGAGAGACTGAAGCTAGAGCGTTTGAGAATCGACAGTAAGGTTTTTTAAGATACCAATTTTCTAAACAACTCTTTAAATTCGTTCGTCGTGTTCTCTTTGTATTTTTTTGTGATGCTTTTCAGCAGAACATGCAAAAAAAATGCGCTATAATTTTGTGTATTATGTTGTTCTACATAAACATTTCAAAACCCGTCTTTTCATACGCTTTTGAGTATTGACACGTGGTGTGGAAAATGAGACTCGTTTCGTTGATAGGTCTAAGCTAGAGCCTATGCTAAACGCCTTACAAATATATTTGATTCTTGTAGTCGAAGATTTGGACTTGAGTGCTGTGGAATCTTTACAAGATGCTTCTTATCTCGCCGTTGGGAAGCATCTTTGCGGGCCTGCAACTGGTAAACATGACCTCATACATAATATACTTATCGCGTGCGCAAGCGAATTTCAGATTCCGTTCAGCAGTATCATCACTAGATTTATTTATGGGTGCAGATATGACGCTTAGATGTTGCATCAACGAAGAAAGTGGCACGGAATGTCGTCCCAAGACGAGCCTAACAGGCCTCGCCATTGCCACATGCTGTCATCACCTCTGCCAGTGGAAAAACTACATAAGTAATGCACTCATCTCATCTTGAATAAATTCCAAATAACTACGTTCTGTCTTTGTCTGTCATTATATCTAGTTTTGTTTTGTATTGCAGACAAGAGATTCTTCTTGAATCTGGGGATCACGAAGGAAGAGTTCCACATGATCACGTGGTTCACCAGCTGGGCGGTGGATGCGGATCACGGGTCGGGTCTCTCGGACGTTTCCAATTGCACCTTCCGTACAGGGGAGGATCCGAAGTTCGATGGGAATGGCGGAGTGGAAGAGATGGTAAGGAGAATGCAGGCCGGGGAAAGGGCTTCGCTGGGATTCATGTGCAAGCAGATCATCGATACGGGCAGGACGGCATGGATGAGGGAGCGTGGCTTGCAGGCACAGTTTGTCAAGTACGTCCCACCGAGCGTCTCTCCGGAAAATCATTTGCTCATCGCCAAAGCCATCATTTGATTTGGTTGTGTTACTAGTTTAGGGACTTCATCTATTATGAGTTTTTTGCTTACACAGACTATTTTTTCACTCTTTGACGTTGAAATATTGTGGAAAATATATGAAGAGTAAGAGATACCAAATTGAGTTCTGTGCCTCATACTCCTCAGCATCAAAGTCTGACTTTGGTCTGACACTCAGCTTCGAGGAACGTGTCTCTGAGTGACATACCAACTAGATGGCATCCAACTCTGACGATTAAATAATGTAAAGTGGAATTGTACGTCATCTCACACGTACTTGCATTGCATGCGTATATAATATATATCCACGGACACTACCGAGTACGAGGACAAAGACAAACAAACACAGCCTTATCCGAAAGCATTCTCTCCCGATGGACCCTACAGGCACCATTCTGTTCAGCACCATCGGCGCTCCTTCCTACGGCTTCGACGTCTTCTCCCTCCCTCTCCACTCCACCACCGCTCCCGGTGAACGCCGCCTGACCGACTCTGTCTCCATCAACTTCAATGCGCAATTCGTCGACGGCGAAAACGACTCCATAGTGTTCATTTCCGAAAGAGAGGGACATCCTCGCATCTACCAGACTGGATCAAGCCCTGCGCCACCGCAGCCCCTGCCTTGCGCCCACAGAAGCCTCTTCCACGACCGTCCCGTCCTCAAAAACTCAGCTCTCTACTTCATCTCCGCTCACGAGCAGCCCGATCGTCACTTCAAGAGCTGGTCCGCTCTCTACTCTGTTTCTCTCTCTGCTCCGACGCCGACAGTGACCAGGCTCACTCCCGTTGGCTCCACTGACTACAGCCCCGCCGTGTCCCTCTCTGGCAAGTTTGTCGCCGTTGCCTCCTACGGCTCTCGCCCCTGGGGTGGCGAGTTCCAGGACCTCCTCACCGGTATAAGCGTCTTCCACGCTTCTGATCCGACCAACCGTACGGTTGTCTGTGAACGAGGGGGCTGGCCGTCATGGTGCGGTGACTCTGCCATCTACTTCCACCGCCGCGCTGAAGACAAATGGTGGAGCATTTATAGAGCTGATTTCGCAGGAATTGACGGCGCTTTCCCTGTCTCTGCGGTTCGTGTCACCCCACCAGGGGTTCACTGCTTCACTCCGGCGGCCTTACACGATGGAAAGAGCGTTGCCGTCGCCACGCGTCGCAAAGGCAGTAAATCTCGGCATATCGAGCTCTTCGACTTGGAATCAAAGACGTTTCATCCGCTCACCGAGAATTTACATCCAGAATTACACCATTACAATCCTTTCGTCTCTGCCGATTCCGAGTTCATCGGCTACCACCGGTTCCGAGGCCGCTCTGCTCCCCTGAAGACTATGATTCCCAACATCGATCCCGTGACATCACCGATCGAGGGCCTTCGAATGCTCAGACTGAACGGCTTTTTCCCGTGCTTCTCCCCCGACAGAAGCCTCATCGCATTCAACCACGACTTGACGCCCGCGAATGCCGGCGTGAAGGTCGTGAAATCCGACGGTTCTCGGCGCTGGACGTTACTCGAAGGGCGCACTGCATTCTACAACTCGTGGAGTGATGATGCCGTGTTCACCTCCGTGGGCCCCATCTTCGAGTCTGTCAAGACGCCTGTCCAGATTGCACGGATCTCGTTTGATGCTTCCGAACTGGACCGCAATGGCGAAGCATGTGAGGTGAGAGTGAAGGTCCTAACAAGAGAGGAGAGCGGCAACAACGCGTTCCCTGCGTGCTCCCCCGACGGTAAGTGGCTCGTGTTCCGGTCGGGGCGGTCAGGACACAAGAACCTTTACGTCATGGATGCCGTGAATGGCGAGCTCGAGGGCGGGAGCATCCGTCAGTTGACTGAAGGCGCGTGGATCGACACGATGCCGGCGTGGTCGCCGAAGGGCGACCTCATCGCGTTCTCTTCGAACCGGCACAATCCGGGGGACGAGAGCGCGTTCAGCATCTACTTGGTGGGAGCGGACGGGTCGGGGCTGAGAAGGGTCCGGGTGGCGGAGGAGGTGGACAGGGAGAGGATAAACCATGTGTGCTTCAGCAAGGACGGGGAGTGGCTGCTCTTCACGGCCAACTTGGGCGGCGTGATGGCGGAGCCGGTGTCGCTGCCGAACCAGTTCCAGCCATACGGGGACTTGTACGTGGCGAGGCTGGACGGGAGCGGGCTGAGGAGGCTGACGTGGAACGCCTACGAGAACGGCACGCCCGCGTGGGGCTCGGGCGGGGCTGAGCCTGACATGGGCAGGCTGAGTTTGGGGAGTGGGGACGAGCTTTTGGGTGAGTTTCAGGAGCCTCTTTGGCTCACTTCTGACTTTTAGCTCTTCTTCTTCTGTCGTTTTCTTAGCCATACGACAACTGATTTCATGTATCTTTTCTATTGAGTGCATGTCGTGTCAGGGGAATTATTGCCTTTTGTTTTGTGGGTAAACTGTGGCTAATGTACCCAATGTTTGATTTTCTGCGGATTATGTACACAATGTTTATTTTCGGCGGCTAATGTACCCAATGTTTGATCCGTTAGATATTTTCGTGTTTTCCGTCAGTTGACCGTTAGAGATGATTCCTCCTCTATAGGTACACTTTTCGTATTTTTGACATAACTCACTCATATTTTGTCCAAATTTTATGCACGACATATGGTTGGAAAGATAAGAGATAGATCTACAACTTTGGAATTTTAAGTTTTGTAAAAATAGGTTTTGAAAAATACGAAATTTCAAATACAATGTAAAATTGGAGATTAGTTTAATCCAAAATATTTGTTTAGAGCAAATTTTAATATACTTAATAATTTTTTTATGATGAAACGTAAAACTAAAAAGTTGTAGATAAATGTTTTATCTTTCCAACGGGTGTTTATTTATAAATTTTGGACAAAAAATGAGTGAGTTATGCCAAAAATAGGAAAGATTATTTTACATCACATATTTCCTATTTTTGGCATAACTCACACATTTTTTGTCACAAATTTATAAATAAACACCCGTTAGAAAGATAAAAAACTTATCTATAACTTTTTAGTTTTACGTTACATCATAAAAAGTCATTAAGTATATTAAAATTTTCTCGAATCAAATATTTTGAATTAAACTAATCTCCAATTTTACATTGTATTTGAAATTTCGTATTTTTCTAAAACTTATTTTACAAAACTTAAAATACCAAAGTTGTAGATCTATCTCTTATCTTTCCAACCATATGTCGTGCATAAAATTTGGACAAAAAATGAGTGAGTTATGTTAAAAATACGAAAAGTGTACCTATAGAGGAGGAATCATCTCTAACGGTCAACTGACGGAAAACACGAAAATATCTAACGGATCAAACATTGGGTACATTAGCCGCCGAAAATAAACATTGTGTATATAATCCGCAGAAAATCAAACATTGGGTACATTAGCCGCAGTTTACCCTTGTTTTGTTGCTGAAAATCCAAAAGTAGTACTGTGCTATAATTGGTGTACACATGGCAAATAAATTGTCGTTTCAACACAGGAAATACGTGTCGTTTTTGTTTTGTTTTGTTTTTCTATTTTATTTTATTTTTAATCATATTGATAAAGAGCTTGACTATCCAAACTTGTGGGATATAATGCGGTTTATTCAAAATGCTAAATTAGCAAAGAGTAATTGAAACGGTCGATCACTCAAAAGCTTATTTT
Organism: Parietaria judaica; assembly: GCA_954871525.1. NCBI lineage: Eukaryota > Viridiplantae > Streptophyta > Magnoliopsida > Rosales > Urticaceae > Parietaria > Parietaria judaica. The sequence goes on along the minus strand of OX940862.1, from coordinate 24,142,014 downwards.
TACTTTGTTTCAACGTTTAAACATCACATATTACAATGATTTTGAGTGCTATGAAAAATTGAAATCTCAATTTATTACTTTTTTATTTATTTCATTAAAAGTTACAATTTTTTTCTCTTGAATGTTACAAAATTGAATTAATTAGTAAATACATTTTTTTTCTTTAAGAAAACAAGGTCGGTTTATCTTTATCAGGTTTGGTTGTCGTCTATTTCGACACACCAAATCAATTCATTATAAATACATATTTTTTTCTTATCAGAAATAAGGTCGGTTTATCTGTAATTCTGCATCAAGTTTGGCTGTCTTTTTTTTTAGCAAAAACACATGGAAGACAGGTGAGGGTATTGCAGCCATTTTGACCAAAGTGGCTTAAAGAAAATGGGATATTATTGGCAAAAGTGGCTAACCTTTTACGTTTGTATCAATTATATAGCTAATCTGATTTAATATTGACAATAGTATTTAAAGCTCGTTAATCGTTTTCAATGCAAATTTTCATCCACTTATTTTTAACACCGTCAGTCAAACGGTGATGTGGCACCGTTGACCGCCACATGGACAACCATGTGGCACGCCCCACCATTTTTTATTTTTTCAACTTTTTTTTCCTAATTTTTCTAAATTAATTGTTTTAATTTATATAGTTTATTTATTATATTTATAAAGTACGGCTCTTACTATTCTATTTTCTCTCTCACGCCGCCACTTGTCTCCCCACTCTCTTTTATTCTACGCTGCCACGTGTCCTAAGGAGAGGAAATTTTTTTTGCTCGTAGGAAAATCTGATCCTATGCCGAGGACAACATAACTACACCAAAACTCACTATATCATGCCATAAAATACATAATTATTTGAATAAGAAATATATATGTTAATAAGTGATATGTTTTTCCCGATTATCATGCGTGATTTTTCCATGCTGGCCTTGAGATAGATTTTTTTAGAGGACTCGGGTTGACTTTTATGGATCAGGACGGGGTTGAATTTTGGGGTCGGGTTAGCTTTTTATGTTGTGCTCGGTGTGACTTTTTAGTACCAAGATCGTTATAACTTTTTCGGGTCGGGTTTTATTTACTTTTTTAGTTCAACCTCAGATTGACTTTTTCCATCAGGGTAAGGTTAATTTTTCAGGCCGGATTCGGGTTGAATATATTATATTCTATCCTAATGGGAATATATATATATTTTTTAACTATCCTTGTTTTATTTTGATTAATCTAACGACTTACTTCTTTCATAATTCAATGAGGTTTTTTGTTTGAAAGAGTAAAGTTAAAAAGATTTAAAACCAAGAATATATTTTTTTTATATAAAACTAAGAATAATATAATAGTATACATCATACTAGTGCATAATCTAGTATATCTTACCGATCCATTACAACAAACTCTAAAATTGATCATGACCCAAAAAAAAAAAGAATTATATACATTACAATGAAGTTAAGTTTCCTATTACCTTATAGGAAAAAAATCAACCCGATCATCCAGAAAAATTCAATCCGAGCCCGAACAAGAAAAGTTATTTTGAGCTCCGGCAAGAAAAGTCAAATTGAGTCTGACCGAACTTGGATAAAAAAAATAATCAAGGCCAACCTAGAAGAGAAAAGTTAAACCGAACCCGGATGGAAAATTCAACGTGAGCCCGCATTGAAAAAGTCAACCAAAACCTGACAAAAAAAAAAGTCAAACCGAGCTATAACTATGTTTCTTATAGCATGACATGAATGAGTGGGACCCGTGCTTTATAAATAAGTAATTAAATAAACTAAGTAAATTAAACAAACTAAATTAAATATAAAAATAATTTTTTTAAAATGATGGCAGGCCATGTGGTTGTCTATGTGGCGGTTAACAGTGCCACTTCACCGTTTGACTGACGGTGTTAAAAATAAGTGGATGGAAATTTGCATTGAAGACGATTAACAAACTTTAGATACTATTGCCAACAATAAATTGGATTGGCTATATAATTGATACAAACTCAATAAGTTAACTACTTTTGACAATATTACCCCTAAAGAAAAAAAAAATAATTACACTTATATACTTATACTTATGTTAATTTTGACGGCAGATACACTTGTGTTATCGACCGATTATCACCTCATAGGCTCATACCTCTCGGCTATGGCATAAAGGTGAATAACCGGGTATTCGGTGCGGTTTTTTAAACATAATAGACCGAATAATGTATTTTGACATTTTTATAAGAAAAATCGAATACCATCTTTTTTTAGCAAATAGCCGGAGAACACTCATATAATCTCCATCTCGTTTTTATTAATAGATAGAGCCCTCGCGTATGGCTGAGGAAAACAATGATTACATCGTTATATTGAGACTTACAAAAATAAAAAATTAAAAGCATCCCAACAACAAGATAATCGTAAACAAAATGATAAGAACAAATAGCATAACAAAAACATGCCTAATATACGCAATGCTCATTTTTGTCTAACCTAAACAACCTTTTATATTGCTAGGAAGCTCATAAAATATTTCTCCTACAATTAACACTAAAACGAGCGAACGCATCTTCTATTGATCGAATTCTCTATTAAAAATATAAAAACCACATTTTATGCATATTCGACATTCAATATTAGTTGCGGGTATTTTAACCACATTTACCACTTCGAAGGATGTGACAAAAGATTGAATCAAAATATTAATCAATATAGCGTTTGGGTCAGCTTGAAAATGCTTGTTTTTGTTTATAAAATAAACTACTTATTTAGTGTTTGGTAAAACTGTTGTTACAAAACATAAAAAAGCGATTTTAGACTTTTGTAGATGAGTCGTAAAAGATAGGATTCGTAGTTTTTGTTTTTTTTTCTAAAAACAAAATACAGTTTTAGTTTATTTGAGTCTCTTTATCCTAAATATATTTATTTTACCAAACGCTAAATAAAATTTTGTTACCAACAACAAATTTTTATGGATAGTTTACCAAACACCTGTAAATTAAAAAAAAACTAAACAAATAAAAAAAATAAAAAATAAAATAAAAAATTAAGTTGTACTAAACGAGTCCAATATTGGGTGCGTTTGGTTCGACTTAAAATGTCTCGTTTTTGTTTTTAAAATAAACTAAACTATTTTACAAGTGTCTGGTAAAATTATTTTTACAAAAAACACAAAAACGATTATAGTTTTTTGTACATGGGTCGTAAAAGCTAAGATTCGTAGCTTTTGGTTTTTTCTAAAAACAAAAGTTTCAATCTTTTTAGCCCAAATAAATATTTTTACCAAATGCTAGATCAATTTTTATTACCAACAACAACTGTTTATAAAACAGTTTACGAAACACTTGTCAATTTTTTATTATAATTTAAAAAAAAACTGAATTTAAAAACATTGTTAAAAAACTAAGTGGCGCCAAACAGGCCCGTGATATACTAAACTTTTGTCATATACGGTAAATTTAGTTTTCGATTCGGTTTATTTTATAATAACCGGAGACCGCAACCTAATTGTATATCAATTTTCGGTTTCTATTCGGTTTTAACCGTTTAAATTCGGTATTCGGTATATACGTACTAGTACATCTAGTTTCGGTATAATATTCGGTTTACGGTTTATTTGTTCACCCCTACGTTTGGCATTAGTATGGTGATCTGACGTGGTAATATTGAAGTTTTTGTTTACAAAAGTAATTGAAAAGAAATAATTTTTAAGAATAAACATTAATTTATTTATTTAAATTACTATAACGCGAAGAAATAATTTATTTGGATTTAAAAAATATTAAAATAAATAAGTATTACAATTATTATTTACCGAATGGAAAAGACCCTGTTCGGATTTTCTTTTATTCATTAAAAATATTACAATAAATAAGTATATCGGGAAAAAAATAAATGTATTTTAGTCGTGATCCCGCTCTCCATTATACAATAGTTAAGTGACAAATTCGAATATACATATATCCTAATTTATTCCATTAGGATTTTTATCGCAAATATCGAGAATTGGGATAGGAAAATAGTTAAAAAAAATTATATCCTTTTAATTATTATTATTATTATTCATATCTCTAACTCTAATGTTGATTCAAAAGTTCCATCTCCAATTATGTAGTATTTTAATTTAAATAATTTTTTTATGTCATCACGTGACAATCAAGTAATAATATTTGCGCAGCTAAAAAATAATTGGAAATTTGTAAGTAAAGATAATTTATATATCTTTAATTTCTCAAAAAGATTATAAATAAACAAATTGGCTTTCCGACTTCCATCCTTCCTTCCTTCCTCTCCACGCTCAGAGCCTCGCAATCTTTCGATTCCTCAAAGCCTTGCTCTTAGGGTTTCCGATTTCGCAGACGGCCATGGACGATAGCTGTGCGGTCTGCGCTGACACTCTCGAATGGGTCGCCTACGGCCCCTGCGGTCACCGCGATGTCTGCTCCACCTGCGTCGCCCGCCTCCGCTTCATCTGCGACGACCGCCGCTGCTGCATCTGCAAGTCCGAATCAGACGCCGTCTTCGTCACCAAGGTAGGGTTTCCCTCTGCGAGACTGTTTTTCCTGTTGTAATTCGATTAAGGTTGATCTTGTTTATGCCTTTTGTTTTGGTACTTGAGAGTGCGTCAATTTGTCAGATTCGACGATTTCGTTGCTGTTTCGTGGGATTGGGTTTTCATCGATAATCGTACTGTTGCGCTGAAAGTTGTTGGATTTGATTCTATGTGTTCAGGCTCTGGGAGACTACACGAGGGTGGTCAGCGACTTCTCGGTCCTGCCATTTGAACCGAAGGAGGGTCGCAGTGCGTCGTACTGGTATCACGAGGACACGCAAGCGTATTTCGATGACGTTGACCACTACAAGATGATCAAAGCCACGTGCAAGCTTTCGTGTAGCGAGTGTGACAAGATGGAAGAGCAGGCCAATGACGGTCAGAGGCGTCGTGCGAGGTTCCGTAATATTGAGCAGCTGAAGGGGCATTTGTTCCATAAGCACAAGTTGTTTATGTGCAGTTTGTGTTTGGAAGGAAGAAAGGTATGTGTGGTTTGAAATCAAATTCAATCGTTTCCTTAGGAGCTTGGCGTACTTAAAAGTCTCCTTCAGCTACAATTTGATATCACGATTGGATTCTTTGTTGGCTGATTTTTTTCGCTTTTGTTGTGCCGTACAGGTATTTATTTGTGAACAAAAACTGTATTCTAAAGCACAACTCAATCAACATGTGCATACCGGTGACTCGGAAGTGGATGGAACCGAGAGTGAAAGAGGTGGATTTTCAGGGCATCCTATGTGTGAGTTCTGCAGAACACCGTTCTACGGTGATAACGAGCTGTACACGCACATGTCTACTGAACACTACACTTGCCACATGTGCCAAAGGTGAAACGACTAGTTCTTCTTACTTGATTAATTATTTTATGATTTCGACTCGAGCGTACCTGAAATTATATCGTGTCCTTTTTTTCTATGTAGGCAAAATCCTGGAAAATATGAATATTATAAGAATTATGATGACCTAGAGGTAAGTTATAACTTTTTGTTAGGGGTATATCTTGCTTGCTGTGTCAAGTTGTTTCCAACTCTTATTTTTTTAACTATTTCCTCTAGATGCATTTCCGCACTTCCCATTTCCTGTGTGAAGATGAAGCTTGCCTTGCGAAAAAATTTATCGTCTTCCTGTCTGAAGCTGAAATGAAGGTAACTTTTTTAAAAACATGAATAGTTTTGAGTAAATGGGTGTTGACATTCTCCAAATGCAGTATATTGGTCCTTATCTTGTATTGTTTTGTTTTACAGAGACATAATGCTGTTGAACACGGAGGACGTATGTCCCGTTCTAAGCGCAATGCGGCTCTTCAGGCATGTATTGTATTGTATTGTTGCTTATATCTATTTATCTGATAAGTAAACCCAGTATGTTTGAAACATTACTAGCTTTTTGGTCTTAGCTTCTGTGTTTAATTATCTTTTATTTCCATGTTATTTAAATTTATCTTCTCTAGATTTTTGTAATTGGTTTTCTTATATTGCCAATTCAAACTGTTGCAGATACCTACTAGCTTTACATATAGACAAAATTCTAATGAGCAAGTTCATCAGCGAGGAAGAGGAAGGGGACGAGGGAGGGGTTTTCGTCGTGACGCTTCTGATAATCAGCTCTCCATGGCCATCCAGGCAAGTCTGGAGACAGCTGCAGGCGATGGAGCATACTATAATCCATCACCACACGTTCCTCCTGATATCGAAGATTTAAATGACGCGGTTCCTATCGTTCAGCCTTTTGAAGCATTATCCATGACTGAATCTGAGTCAAGATATCGCCAAGCTTTGGGACAAGGCCATCGTTTGGAAGAATCTGCCTTTCCTCCGCTTGCTACGGCACCTGAGAGCAGTCACTCAAAACCCCAACAAGATTCAGATTCTCTATCAATGGCGGCGCATCTCCGGCGCAAGAGCAAGCAAAACAAGGCCACCGTCATCATTTCTGGCAATGCTTGGCCAGCGGCTAATCGAGGGCGTTCAAGTAGTTCCGCCCAAGCTTGGCCCGTCATAAATGCTCAACCCGGACCCTCATGGGCTTCTTCCCAGAACAAGCCGGCCACTAGTAATCAACCAGGCCCATCTTCCTACGTAAGTTCTACTCAGGTCCGGCCCACAACAGATTATGGCCAACTATCCTCTAGGGGGAACCCTAAAAGGATCGCTCACTCAGCCTCTGCGCCTAATTTGGCCGAGAATGGATTTTCAGAGCCCTCGATTTCAGATTTCCCTCCCGTATTCTCTCTAGCACAAACACGTCAGTTGCCAAAGACGGAGGAGGTTCAAACTGCAAACAAATCGCTAGTTGAAAAGATCCGTGCGGCCCTCGAATTTGATGAAGAGAAATACGCTTCTTTTAAAACTATATCAGGGCAGTACCGACAAGGGACGATTGATACGGGACGTTATCTGAATTACGTGAGACATTTTAACTTGTTGCATCTTGTCATTGAGTTGGCCAGGCTGTGTCCCGACCCACTGAAACAGAAGGAGCTCATCGAGACCTATAATGCTAGCGTTGGAAACAATGCCGATCAGGGAAGTAGTGGCTCTAAGAAAGGAAAAGGCAAGGCTGTGGAAATACAAGGGAAGAAGCCAAAAGAGACAGAAGCAGACAACTTTCTGAACACTGTACGGAAACTCCAATCCAGCCAAAAGGCGCCGGACGAAGAGGTTGAGGTGCTCTCGAAAGATGGTTATCGTGGAGGAAAGGGGAAACTTAAGTTGACTATCGAAGACCAAAGTCAACAGCCAGTGAAGCCTGTTGTTTCAACAGAATTGCCAGCTACCGGGGGAAAGCAACGAAAGAAGATGTCAAAATTTAACCGTGTCCGGTTGGGTGATTATGATGGGAGTAGCTCCTTGTCGAATCAGGATTTGGATCCGCAGCCAGAAGCTGATGCAAACTTCGGTGGAGGGTTGCCCGTGAGAGGTGTTTGGCGAAAGGGAGGCGGAAGCAAACTCTTCTCGTAATCTTTTTTCTTTTCTAGAGGGGGTTTTGTAAAGATTAGATGTGGGTGTTGAATTTGTAAGCCCCGTTAGTTGGGCAGCTTCGTGCTTGATGGCCTTTTGCAACATTAAGTATTTTTTACTCACTTTTGATTCCCTTTCTGGTTTTTGGCGCTTGAGTCATGAGACTTCTATTAAGTTGTGTATTAATTTAGTCCATTCTTATTACCCGCACCATGGTCTTCCCAATTACTTGTTATATGCATGTTCTATCACATAATTTTGGAAATAAAATTTTTGTAATATGATTTTATTATTGCCGGAATCCATGTCATTATCGTTCCTAGTATTAGTTACCGAACAAATCAAATGTACAAAACCGTTATCAAATTATAATCCCAGAAAAAGGGACTGTGTATACACTAGGGGTGAGAAACCGTAGATCGAATTTTTAACCGAAAACTGATCAAACCGATACCGATTAAATCACAACCGCTATTGAAGCGGTTAAAACTGAATATACCGAGAAAAAAAACTGAATACCGAATTAGGTTAAAACGAAGTTTTTGGTTTTAATGTGAAAACCGCAACCGCTTACCTTGATTTACCGCTTTAACGAAATCTAATATTATATTTATTATATCCTATTTACCATACATATCAATACATCAAAAATATTTTTCTTATCTAATCTTTTGGTGTAATATTGTGTAGTATTAATATGTAGTAATCCGTTTATGTGTAATAATTGATAATATTAACATTTAGTAGTATGTTTATGTATAATATTAGTAGTCAGTTTATGGAGACTGGGAACTTCTATAGTAAATGGAATATACAGAATTGTGATCAATCAAATATTGCAAAGCCCCGGTATCTATTACCGGTAAGAGTTGGATCATAGTGAATATTAATTCAAAAGCGATAAATGTGGGCAAAAAACCGATAATACCGCAACCGAACACCGAATATACGATAAATGCAGTTTTCATCTTTAAAATATAGTATTCGGTTATCATTTCTAAAATACAAAAATGCGATATTCGATCTATTATTTATCAAAACCCGCACCGAATATCCGTTTGTTCACCCCTAGATATTCGATCTATTATTTATCAAAACCCGCCCCGAATATCCGTTTGTTCACCCCTAGATATGTATTTTATATACGAAGATTTAAGAGAAGCAGTATAAGACTCCCCTTAGAGTATTCATCAAGCGGGGATAGCTCAGTTGGGAGAGCGTCAGACTGAAGATCTGAAGGTCGCGTGTTCGATCCACGCTCACCGCATGAAAAAATAATCTTTTTTATTTATTCATGCATTCTCCCTTGACCGCCGCGCCGCCATGTTGTTCCAAGTTAAAGACGCGAGGCTGACTGTAAAGCTTGGACCTTTTTTCTGAATGGCGTCACTCGAAGAGTGTGAGCGATGGAGTCTGCGCAGCGGTCAGTACATTGGAGACATCTCAGCCCTCTGCCTTCTCCACCGTCTCCCTTTCCTCCTCGCCGGTAAGGAACCCTCTCCCTTTCTCCCGGGGACATGCCGCTTCGTTAATCCCTGCTCGATCGTACAGGTTCCGGTTCCGAGCTTCTTGTCTACGACTTGGACCTCGGAAGCTTGGTTTCCTCCTTCTTCGTGTTCCAAGGCGTTCGCGTCCATGGCATTTCCTGCTGCGATGCTCCTGATTCCCGGACCAAAGCTGTGGTCGTCTTCGGAGAAAGGAGGGTCAAGCTCTTCAGCTTGCGCGTTGACCGGAAGAAGGCGACTCCAGTTGGCCTCCATTTCACGATGCTGCAGTGCTTGCCGAAATTCGCGAGCTGGGTTTTGGATGTTCGGTTCTTCGAGGTAAACGGACGAACCCACCTGCCTTGTCATTCTGAGAATGGAATCGTTAATGGCTGAGTTCATTGCAGGGAGTGAGCCCCTGCTTGGCAGTTGGATGCAGTGATAATTCTGTGTATGTTTGGGACATTTCGGAGTCGAGAGTTGTTGCCCAAGTTCAATCTTCTGGTCAGTGGACTCACTGCTTGTAATACTGTTTTAGTTGATCTTCGTTTGTTTTAAGGTTGTGATGTTTGTGCAGAAAGGAGCCTACTGTATTCAATGCGGCTATGGGGCGACACCCTCGAAACTCTTCGTATAGCATCTGGTACTATTTTTAATGAGGTACAATATCTTCTCTCACTTGCTATCCTCGAAAACGGAGATATGGGATTGATTAAGCTTGTGCATTTTTTTTAAAATTTGTGTGTGGACAGATCATCGTTTGGAAAGTGATTCCTCAGAAGAATCATTGTGATCAGATGTATGAAGCTGTTCATACATGTAAGCTAGTCGGGCATGAAGGTTCGATCTTTGGGTTGGCATGGGCCGCTGATGGATCTAAATTGGTTTCTGTCTCCGATGATCGTTGGTGAGTTAGTTTCTAAAACTTTTCTATATTAATGTGCTTTCGGATACTGTACTTACGATTTAATATATTTGGCAGTGAGAAGAAAAATAATGTGTGATTGTGTCCTGCTTTGGTGCAGTGCTCGTATCTGGGAAGTCAGCTCTGAAACAGAAGAATCTGATGAACTACAGAAATCGATTGTCCTTTCCGGTCACAGTGCTCGAGTTTGGGACTGCTGCATTTATGATACTGTGAGCATGTTTATATATTCTGTCTCATTTACTTAGTATCTCGTAAACACGCACCTTTTTGGCATCAATTTAGAACAAATCTCCTTTGTGACTTGACCTATTCTCTTTCAGTTGGTTGTCACTGCAGGTGAGGATTGTACTTGTCGTGTGTGGGATTTTGATGGTAAACAACTCCAAGTGATCAAGGAACATGTGTAAGTAGTTCTCAACTTCTCATGTTATAATTTTTTTTTTTTTTTTGCAAGACTTGATGGTAGTATGAGTATATCATTAACTCAAATTATAATTGTTAGATGCGATTTAAATTTTTTATTCAATATTGTTATGATATCTGGATTTAATTGGTTTGTTCATAGTTCTTGGCTTCTTGCCATCTCAGACTATTAAGCACTTGGGATTTAAATCCTTGATCTTTTCTCAGTTCTGGTATTTTTCAGAGGGAGGGGTATTTGGCGATGTTTGTATGACCCACATCGCTCGCTTATCGTCACTGCCGGGTTTGACTCCTCGATCAAAGTGCATCAGCTTACTACTACATCCCTGTCTGGGAGTTTGAGGGCACATTCCGAGGCAAAGGATAGTGCCGGAACAAGCATGTGCATGATTCGTATTCCTTTTCCTTCAGATCATATTAAACTTATGGATAGGTAATAAACTGCTGCATGCTGGAATGAATTTTGAACGATCTAACTTTTCATAGTCCGTGTGGTATTATTCTATGCGTGCGCATTTGAGTCTTTTGTGTTATTGCAGCAAAAGTGAATATGTTCGTTGCTTGCGCTTCACACGTGAGGATACCCTTTATGTTGCGACAAACCATGGTTACGTGTATCATGCTAAATTATCTGAGTCTGGTGACGTAAATTGGACCGAGATCGTCCATGTTGGAGAAAAGACACCAATTATTAGTATGGATATTTTCTCAATGGAATCTGGTGATGAAGACTATATCGCCGTTGGAGATGGCAAAGGAAACATGACATTTGTCAGAGTCGTATCTAAAGTTTGCTCTCTTGAAATCGGCTGTACATTTAGTTGGTCAGCTGGGCGAGAAAGACAGCTTTTGGGCACACATTGGTGCAAGCCGCTAGGATTTAGGTAAACTCGTAGTCTTAACGTCTTTACCAAGAGCATGACATAAAGAATATTGATTGTCGTTGTGTTCATCATGTAGTTATATCTTCACAGCCGATCCCAGAGGAACATTAAAGTTATGGAGACTATGCAATCTTTTCCAATCTTTTTCTCATAACGCAGACGGCTGTAATGCTTCTCTTGTTGCAGAATTCACATCCAATTTTGGATTGCGAATAATGTGTCTCGATGTTTCTTTGCAGAACGAGGTATTCTTCATTCAATTTTATTATGAATCTTTTTTTTTTTTCGCATTTGGCGAAATGTCATTCTTGTCAGATATATATTTCCAATTTATTTATTAGTACATATATTTGCATATTTAATTTCAGCTATAAATTTTCAATTTTCATTTCATTCTTGTAGGTGCTAGTTTGTGGAGATATACGTGGTAATCTTGTTTTATTTCCTCTCTCAAATAGCATGTTGGAACGCGCTAGTGTTGAGTCAGATACGAAAGTATCTACAACAAAATCTTTTAAAGGGGCTCACGGGATATCAACTGTCACAAGTGTTGCTGTTGCTAGATTGAATCCATTTCAGATCGAAATACGCTCGGTATAGTTCGATTTGTCTACCTCTAATTGTTTTCTGCTTTGTTGTTAAACAATGAACTAATTAATAGTTAACGCTGTTGTTGGCAAAGAATACTCTAGAATCTAGATAATAAAATTTGAATTGTGGTCAAAGTTGTAAATCTTGAGTGTTTTCATATTGACTCAGACAGGAGGGGACGGTTGCATATGCCTCTTGGAATATGATAGAGAAAGACAACATTTGGAATTTAGAGGGATGAAACAAGTCAAAGACTTGAATCTGATCCAATCGGTTTGCAGCGGCATAAATTCCATTGGCGAATCATCGACGCACTATGCGGCTGGTTTCACATCTATTGATTTCATGATATGGAACTTTAGAACTCAAACAAAGGTAAGGTTTTCCTGTTTCTTCTATTCTCTTGACTAATGTAATAGTCACTTATACCACCTATGACGGTTTCCCGAAAACAGATTTTGCAAATTCCATGTGGTGGATGGCGGCGGCCTCATTGCTATTTTGTCGGTGATCTACCAGAACTAAAGAATTGTTTTGCATATGTTAAGGTTTGTTCTTGTCAGCCTTGTGTTACTTTGATGATTTGGAACTCCGAACCAGAAAAATATTGATATTTGCAGAGCGATTCCAGTTTTGTTGTGTGTGTTTAGTTTTTTCCTACAAGATCATGCATTTAGCTGCTTCCTAACAAGTTTGAGTGATTTTGATGTGGACTAGGATGAAGTCATTCATGTTCATAGACAGTGGGTTGAAGATGATTGCGGGAAGATTTATCCACAGAATCTGCATATGCAATTCCATGGTAGGGAAATGCACTCATTGTGCTTCATCGCAACTGAATCGCTACCCGGAACAAGTGGACCGAGCTGGGTTGCAACTGGGTGTGAAGATGGAACTGTGAGGCTGACTAGGTACAACGAAAAAACCGAGTTTTATTTTTTGCAATCTAAGTCAAAAGGAAATAAATAAAAAAGGAAATATTTCTGTGGACCAGTAATGACTTCTTAGTCCTGGTATTAAATACATATTTGGGTATTTTTCACATGGATAGCTGATATGCTATGTTGTTATAGGTATACTCCGGGTTTTGAAAACTGGAAAGAATCAAAATTGCTGGGGGAGCATGTTGGTGGATCGGCTGTGAGGTCGTTATGCTCTGTTTCAAAAATGCATATCGTTTCAGCTGATGTGGAAAATGGCACCGAGCAGGACATCGAAGATCCATTCCTATTGATATCGGTCGGGGCAAAGCGTGTTCTTACTTCTTGGCTTCTAAGAGATAGGAAGCTGTCTGAGCAACACGGTGAAGCCAAAAACGGAAGTTCTACCATGGAATTCCAGTGGCTTTCCACTGACATGCCGCCCAAGTATTCAGCTACCAATAAATCTATGGAAACCACTACTAGTATTACGAACGCGGACGAGAATAGAGAAGACGAAAAGATTGAACTGAAAACCGGTGGGAGATACACTTGTGAAGACGATTGGAGATACCTGGCCGTTACAGCTTTTCTAGTTAAATGCGCAGGTTCCAGGTGATGATGAAGAATTCCAAACAATTCTTTCGGTTTATCAATTGCTTATTATGTGGTTCTGATACAAGTTTCTTTTTCCTGAATCTGCTACAGGTTGACTGTCTGCTTTGTTGTAGTCGCATGTTCGGATGCCACACTTGTATTGCGGGCTCTTGTCTTGCCACTTAGACTATGGTATTACGAAGCAATCTATGTTCTGGTTTCCTTAACACGTCTTGGCCTTGGATTTTATTTCATCTCGTTTGTAACTCGAATCTTTGTTTGGACTTTCTAATCAAATTTGTAGGTTCGATGTTGCATTGCTAGTGCGTGCATCGTCGCCAGTTTTGGCACTGCAGCATGTCGTTATTCCACCTTCTCCAGGTTTTTCTTTTTTCCGAACCGCAAATTATCACATTATACAAGTAATAACCGAATCATTTCATTCTCAGAGAATATACAGAACAGCAATGTGTATATTGCGATCAGCGGAGCTACCGATGGAAGTATTGCCTTCTGGAATTTGACTGGGAGTGTGGAAGCTTTCATGGAGAGAGTATCAGGTCTGAAAGTGGAGGGCTTCGTTGACTGTCAGAAAAGGCCTCGTACCGGTAGGGGCAGTCAGGGTGGGCGATGGTGGAGATCCCTTGGGAACACAACAGCCACAAAATCTAACATCAAAAGATCCGACGAGGAATCCTGTAGAGATGATTGCTCACCTGAGATGTTTGAAATATTTCCTGTGCGTGTTGTGGAGAAGGCTCACCAATCTGGCGTCAATTGTCTCCACGTCTCCGACGCGAAAGCTGATGAAAATTGTAAGGGCGGTTTCGTTTACACCGTGGTTAGTGGGGGAGATGACCAGGCCCTTCACTGTCTCAGATTTGCTCTGATAGCAGAAGCTGGAAAAGAGAAGAAGTGTAGTAATGGAATCCGAGTCGTGGATAGCGAAAGAGTTGTCTCGGCTCATAGCGCGGCCATAAAAGGTGTGTTGTCGTAAATGTGAATGTTGTATTGAATTGAATTGGAGTTAATATGGTTTGGTGGGTGAAGGTACGTGGACGGACGGGAGTTGGGTGTTCTCGACGGGGCTTGATCAACGGATACGATGCTGGGGCGTAGACGGGGGAGTGAAGGAGCATTCGAATGTGGTGATGAGTGTTCCGGAGCCAGAAGCATTGGATGCCACACTTTGCAGCAGGTCAGCATTCTGTCTCTGTGTCTGGTCTGTTTTCTCAAACTGGGATTGATTGTGGTTTGGCTTGCAGGGGCCACTACCGGATCGCAGTGGCCGGAAGAGGGATGCAAATGGCCCACTTCCAGCTCAATTCAATGCACTGAAAGGCTGAGTTTTGACAACACATGGCATCACCGACGACTATATGATGATTAAATATAAATATAATGCGTCGTTTCTTTCCCAGTCAAAACCCAAACTAGTAATCGTATTTGTTGTAAGTGACGACACTCTTTTGCCATCTCCACTCATGTCTGTTACGCCTTCACAATGAAGGTAAATTATACATCAGAGAAGAGAACCAAGGTGGTGGACCGTTCACCAACCGCGCTCCAACCGACACGTGGCAGTTGCATTCATCGAAGCCAAGCTTCTGGGCCCTCTTTTTCTTTATCATTAACTAATAAGCCCCAAGGCCAAGCCACGTCATGTCGTATGGCGTGGCTCGAGCTATAGCTGTATTAAGCCACCCAGTTGGTGGGTGGGTGTGGGTTGGTGACTCTGGGGACTTTCCCATCTTGCCCTCCTCGTCACCCACAGAGTATCATTCGGTTGGTGGGTATACAGTATACAGTTCCCCCAAGGCTCAAAATGCGATCCCCATAAATCGGTTGTCGTTTTTGGAGATTATCGATGAATTTTTTATTAAAAGAACTTTTAAAACTATAGCTTATCGTTATCGATAGTTATCGAAGATAATTGATGAATTATCGACACTTGTTGAGGATTATCGATGAAGAACTACTAAAATCAGACTATATATATTAAGTTTACATATGTAAATAAAATAGTCTCATATTCAAATAAAATCATGTCATACTCAAACAAATGTAAATAAAATCATGTCATGTTCAAACATAAAAACAAAAAGAATATTAAATATATTACATATTTTCATAATACACATAATTAACTATTTAGCTTTTTAGAGAAGTTCTCTATGGAGCAAATAGAAATGAATGAAACATACATATTTGTTCGGATTTAGAAAGTCCCACATGAAACAAATACAAATAAAATAAAAACATTACTAGTATATAAATAATAATATCCATTTCTAAATTCAAGCAACTCAACTTATTTATCTTGATAGCCGTTGGACTTTATATATATTTGAAAAGTACCATTTTTTTTCTTCCATTAAATGTAATTTTGTCGACCATTGTTGAAAAGTGCAAAAAAGTCGATTGGCACGGAATATTTACTGATGACTACCGACAAGATAGATAATCGAAAATAATGAAGGAAAATTCAAACCTTATTGTTCACCATCTCTTGTTTGGGTAAACTCACTCATGTGGGAGAAGAGAAAGGAGGAGTTTTTTTTTTTACCGAAAGGAGAAAGAAGGAGTTATCAATTGATAATTGATAATGGAATGGGACCACGTCTTCATTTTGTTGCCCCTTCCTTGATTTCTTTAACAGTCTCTCAACGTTGTCTTTGGCAGTGAAGATTAAATTAGGCATGGATTGTGTACAATTTCAAACGACAATAATTCTAATATTAGATCACGATTTTGCGTATAAAATAATGTCAAGTGGATCTGACACACAAAATTAGTTGTATTAGTATGTAAGAAAAGTGAGGCACTTTTCTTATCTCGCACTGCAATGCCAATGCCAATGTAGCTCGTGCCATACCACATGCTTCTAGCATAACAATAATTAATGTAACGGTGGATCTCAAGCCTCAATGAATGAGCTTACCATCGATTTGGAAGCACTCCACTCTCCAGCTCACACTCTCTGTCGGTAGCTTTCTTTTATTCCCCAAATACCCCCCCTCACCCTTTTACTTTCATTCTTCTTCTTTTTTATATAATTATTATTACGTGGCATTTAATTCTGCTCAAAGTGTATAATACCCAGTTCTCCGTCCATGTCATTTAATCACTCTCTCTTCATTTACAGCTTTCATTCGGTGGCGCATGGTCAAAGCCAGCCCTCTTTGGGTAAAAAGCCATCGAAGCCGACCACCGGGTGGGGTTGGTGAACCACCGGCATTCCCGGTATTCCATACCATACCCAACACAAATCCTCCAAAATATCTAATTTTTTTTCTAAATTAAAAAAGTAATCACTGTGACCCCATGCCACATAGACGTGCTCTACCCAAAAGCAAACTTAAAAATATAATACAAAATTAATCCACTCTCTCCCTCTCACCAACTCCGACACTCACAATCCAACGGCTGTCAATCATTGAGCCAACGAGATCGTACGCATCTCCGAGGTTATGAGTTTCCGTGAATTATATAAAATATCATTTTGTATAAAAAGGGCACGTCCGGTAACCAGTCAGCAGGGGATTTGGGTCTATAAAAGGAGAGCTACGAGGCTAAGGCGTTCTTGTGTCGTAGAGTTCCATTGTAAAAGGAGGTGTGCTTCCAAAATACAACGCTCTCTTTCTCAGATCTGCTCCTCCTCTCTACTCCTTCACTCAGGTAATGAATTCGTTCCCTCTTTTCGTGCTTCGCTCACTTGGATCTGAGCTCTGAGGTTGTCCATTTCTTTTGCGCCGTCACTTGTTTGCTCAGATCTGGTTTCTTCCGTTTCGGTTTCGTCTATTTCATTCGCTTAATGTTGGAGATCTGAACTGAAAATTTGATTTTGCGATTAGGATCCGTGGTGTAATAGTAGTGCTGCTCTTCGTTTTGCTAGGTTTATGCTTCATGAACTTGTTTCAGATCCAGATTTGAATGACATACTGTCTTTTGTTATGTTAATTTTTTCGTATCCTCCATTTCAATGTTTAATGTTCAATTTTAGGTCAGTAGTCGAATAAAAAAAAGGAGAAGAAATTTAATAAGCATTTCGAAATATTGGTGAAAATTACGATTTAATTATTAATTCTAATAATAGTTTTTAACATTTTATGATTTAATTATTTTTTAAATTCTTGCAGAAAAGTATAGTGTCGTTTAGGTAGTGGAAGATCTATTCCTTGGTATTATTCTTTTTTTTTTATTTTATTCAAATTCCAAATCTATGGTGGAATGGAATGTTTGTTCTCATATATATTATCCATATTTTTAGGCCTAGCTTTTCTCGTGACCACAAGGACTCAATTTCTAATTTTACTCTTGATTTCCTTTATTTATTTGGCCTCCCGCCCTCGCTTTGGCATTGACCATATTTGGTAAACGCAGATTTGAGAGATGGCCGAGACATTCCTTTTCACCTCCGAGTCCGTGAACGAGGGACACCCCGACAAGCTCTGTGACCAGATCTCCGACGCGGTTCTTGACGCCTGCCTCGCCCAGGACCCCGACAGCAAGGTCGCCTGCGAGACATGCACCAAGACCAACATGGTCATGGTCTTCGGAGAGATCACCACCAAGGCCAACATTGACTACGAGAAGATCGTGCGTGAGACCTGCCGTAACATCGGCTTCGTCTCCGACGAGGTGGGTCTGGATGCTGACAACTGCAAGGTGCTGGTCAACATCGAGCAGCAGAGCCCCGACATCGCCCAGGGTGTGCACGGCCACTTCACCAAGCGCCCCGAGGAGATCGGTGCTGGTGACCAGGGTCACATGTTCGGGTACGCCACCGACGAGACCCCCGAGTTGATGCCCCTGACCCACGTCTTGGCCACCAAGATTGGCGCCCGTCTCACAGAGGTCCGCAAGAATGGCACTTGCCCGTGGCTGAGGCCCGATGGAAAGACCCAGGTGACCATTGAGTATTTGAATGAGAACGGAGCCATGGTCCCGGTGCGCGTCCACACTGTCCTGATCTCGACACAGCACGATGAGACCGTGACAAATGACGAGATCGCCGCTGATCTGAAGGAGCATGTTATCAAGCCGGTGGTGCCTGAGAAGTACCTGGACGAGAAGACGATCTTCCACTTGAACCCCTCTGGCCGCTTTGTGATCGGAGGCCCCCATGGTGACGCGGGTCTCACCGGCCGCAAGATCATCATCGACACCTACGGTGGGTGGGGAGCCCATGGAGGCGGTGCCTTCTCGGGGAAGGACCCCACCAAGGTGGACAGGAGCGGCGCCTACATTGTTCGCCAGGCTGCGAAGAGCATTGTCGCGAACGGGATGGCCCGCCGGTGCATCGTGCAGGTGTCTTATGCGATCGGGGTGCCCGAGCCCCTCTCTGTGTTCGTGGACACGTACGGGACGGGGAAGATTCCAGACAGGGAGATCTTGGAGATTGTGAAGGAGTCATTCGATTTCCGACCGGGAATGATCACGATCAACCTTGACCTGAAGAGAGGAGGGAACGGGAGGTTCTTGAAGACGGCGGCGTACGGGCACTTCGGGAGGGACGACCCCGACTTCACGTGGGAGGTGGTGAAGCCCCTGAAGTGGGAGAAGCCGCAGTCGTGATGAGCTTGTCAAGGATTTTGAATAATGGAGGCTGTGTTATTTGCTATACTCTGTCTACTATCATACTTTATTATCGGTTGCCTTTTTATTTCAACAAATTTTATTTTTATTTTTAATTTTGGAAATTGTGGTCAGCATCGGTTGTGTGTTTGTCCAAGTTGAGTCCATGTGGTTTTCTTCTACATATTATTAAAAGACAAAAAATAGTTGTTTGAATTATTAATATGGAATGATGTCACGTATTCTCTCTCTACTTCTAATCTTCACTCAAGATAGAAGAGGGGTGAGCAGCTGTGATCATCATAAACTATTGTATCTCTGTTTTCATACGGACAGTCATATTCCATGTCCGTAACATGTATTTATGTGACTCTTCTTAAAGTTTATTAAGCCACTATTTGGGGAAATACAAAATCTGCCTCCTTTGAAGAACAGAAGAACTCTTGGGGTAGTCGGAGGGAATAATTAAGCCATAAGCGTCGCCGTGATCATCAGAGAGAGAGGCCGTCCAACGTTAACAAGCAGAGGGAAAGGACAGTGAAGAAGCTATAGTACGACAGTAGGGTCAATGTAAAGGAAATAGGCAAAACAATATTCATAAGAGAGATTGGTCTGTCTCTATAAAACCAGTTCTTCTATACGATTGAAGACATTCAAATCTTAATGTAGTCTTGTCGTTTTCAAGTGGGTCAAAGCCGTAGACGCGTGATTTATTGGTTTTTTTGACTCAAATTCAGCCAATTGCCCAATTTACAAGACATAGAGCATACAGAGACTCCGCGTATGAACAATGGATTTCCATTTTAATATCCATATTCCTATAATCATAAGACGTCACTAGGCATGAGGTCTTTCTTATCGGTTTTATACTTAAAAGACTTTAATCTTATTATTCGGTTTTAAAAAATTACTACTATTTTTTTTTCCAGTTTTTTCTTGATCCAAAACTTATTGTATTGAAGACTCTTCGAGATCGAAATTCAATTTTGGACTCGATGTGGATCATATATTTGTAATAAAAAAATAATATCTTACAAATTTTTATCCTCGTCAATAGTATTTTTATCCTCAAAATTCAATCTTGGACTCGATGTTGGATCAATCTGCAAATGTATTTATATCGTGAAGAGTGGTATCTCTTGGGGTCAAAAGTCACTTCCCGAAGGATTGCGACTTCTAGTGATGTAGTTATTTTTGGTAGTTATTTTGCATCCCAAGTTGAAGAGTTGTATTATTTAGGGCTAATAGTCACTTTGTGAAGGGTCGCGACTTCTAGTGAAGTCGTTAGTTATTCTATAAATACATGTGCAGATTTCAAAAATCATAAATTGACTTTTCGGAACTTGCTCCCACTCCCTCTACAATATATTTTTAGCAACGTGTTTGTTCTTACGATCGGATTTTCACGCGTTGCCTTGTGATTTTTCGGCGAAAGGCTTGTCCCATCATGAGTGCTTGCATGTTGACTCTAAGACGTTTCTAAGTTCCACCAGGTAAAACACAAACTTTTGTATATATTATTAAGGAAAATTCATTAACTAATAACACAAGTAGCAAAAAAACGAATTTTGGATACCAATATTCGAAATATTGTAATTTTCATTGTAATAGGTTTAAGAAAAAAAAAAGTTTTAAATGATGATTCGAAATAACTCAAAAGTCTGTCTAAAAATTGTCTTCATCGATCTGTTCGTCTTCAAATTTTTCGATAACTTTTCCGCCATGTTGCACAAACTATCTTTCACGACATTTCACTCATGTTAATCTATCTAACGACATATTACCTTTGTCATTTAGAGATTTGAGGAGAGAAAAAAAATAGATGAAAAAATAAGAAGAAAAATGAAAATAAAATGGGAGGAAAAATTAATTCACCAGAAGTATATACAGAAGGGAAAACGAAACATGGGCATTTTGATAAAAAAAAAAAAATAGTGAACGCCAATTTTATTTTAATTTTTTCAAACATTGGTATCCAGAATTTGATTTTTTACTACTTGTGTTACTATCTATTATTATTAGTGAATATAAAGTAGTAACGAAGTAAAATAAATTTATGAAGATGAATATAGCAAATAATAAATTTGTATGGAAACGACATGTGGTTCAATTGGAAAGTTGTGTAGTGAGCGTGGGGTTAAGATAGTAATTAGGGCACAACCCTCTTCTACTGATTTCTTCTTTCTTCCATCTGAACAAAGCAACCTTATTCTCCGTGTCGCCTCCGTCACTCACCACCACCACCTCCACCTCCACCTCAATCAATCAAGACGATGTCTTCGGGAGATCCAAGATTAACCTTCCCTTAGGGCTTCATCGGATCTTCGATCATGGCCGGCGATGCCAACGGAGGCGCCGCCGTGGGCATGGCGGAGGCGCAGTACGTGCAGGCCAAGACCTCCGTGTGGTGGGACATCGAGAACTGCCAGGTCCCCCGCGCTTGCGACCCCCACGCCATCGCCCAGCACATAAGCTCGGCTCTGGTCAAGATCAACTACTGCGGCCCCGTCTCCATCTCCGCCTACGGCGACACCACTCGCATCCCTTCCTCCGTCCAGCAGGCTCTCTCCAGCACCGGCATCGCCCTCAACCACGTCCCCGCCGGTACGCTTCTCTCTCTCCTTTCGCTTCCTCTTCCATGGATCTTTTGTTTCGATTCAAGCAATTTCAATGTTTCGGAGCAGGTGTGAAAGACGCCAGTGATAAGAAAATCCTTGTGGATATGCTGTTTTGGGCGGTGGACAACCCCGCGCCGGCCAATTACCTGCTTATCTCCGGCGACAGGGACTTCTCCAACGCGCTCCACCAGCTGCGGATGAGGAGATACAATATTCTGCTGGCGCAGCCCCAGAAGGCTTCCGCCGCGCTCATTGCGGCCGCCAAGAGCGTCTGGCTTTGGCAGAGCCTCTCCACCGGAGGAACGCCGCTCACCATCGGCGAATCCTCTCAGCTGGCTAGTGAGAGCCCTTCCTCTGCCGAGCCCCAACCCTACCAGGAGAGCGGTCTGCCGGGAAATCAAAAGCCTTTTGTCGGTGCTAGGCCCGTTGATGCCAAGAACAAAGGAAAATTCCCAAAGAAAACTCAAAATCCAAATCAGTATCAGCCCAATGTATCGAGGTCAGCTAGCATGCCAGCAGGAGTGCCGGAGAATAGGAATGGCGAGTACCCTTTCCGACCCCAGCAGCAGCAGAATCCTAAGCAGTTTAAGAAAGCGCCACACGAGTTCTTCGGTGGCAACGAGCCTAGTGGCGGTAACAGGAATCCCGGATTGAGCAATCCCCCCAATTTCTTCCCTCCCCATATGATGCCAAACAACCCCCACATGCGACCCAACTTCGGAACCGATAACCGCTTTCCTCCTAATCCACATAATCAAGGTTTCCGGCCCCATAATCCCAGGCCTAACGGCCCGAGGTTCCCTTCAGCTCCTTCTATTAATGTGCCTGATATTGGTAAGTTAGGTATCAATGACTATGGAAACTATGTGCAGAACCGGCCGCCGGTTTTCCATCACCACAACTCTGAAGAGTATAATGTAAGGTCGCAGAACCCGATTAATTCAAATATGTCCCAGAATGGCGGTAATGTCCACAGCGGGCAAGTGTTCCATCACGATCCTATGAACAATCTGTATCCTCAAACATCTTCATCTATGACTTCAAACAATATTCCTAGTAACGGTGGATGGGGAACTCAAGGAAATGCGGCGCCTCCAGAATATGTCCAAGGCCTCATTGGTGTTATCTTACTTGCATTAAACAGTCTGAAAGGTGAGAAAATTACGCCTACTGAAGCAAACATTGGCGACTGCATTAGATTTGGGGACCCGAGACACCGCAATACCGATGTGAGGAAGGCATTGGATTATGCAGTGGAACAACATATGATAGTGAAGCAGAACTTAGGTCCTGTTCAGCTGTATGTTGGTAAAAACGAAAAGTTGTGGAATTGTGTAAACACTATAGGTGGCAACCTTAATCAGTACGAGAAATCCATGTGGGAAAAGATCCAGAAGTTCTTAACTTCCACGCGTGGACGTTCTGCCCTAGTTGCGTCTCAATGCAGGTAAATGCAGCTCTAAGATATATACCTACTTTAGTACTCACTTGAATTTGTACTTTCTCAGCTCTTAACTTGCTGTGCAGATATGAAGCCGCTTTGATTCTGAGAAACCAATGCATAGAAGGGCTTTCCTTGGGACAAGTGCTGCAGATCTTGCACTTGATAATCACCGTGAAGAAGTGGATAGTTCCCCGCCAGCCGGGATGGCAACCTATTGTTTTTACCCTCGCTGAGACTAAAGTAGAAACCGCCAATACCATTCCCGAGTCTAAAACCGAAACCCCTCTTACTGAGACTAAAGACGAAACCCCGCTTGCGGAGACTGAAGTAGAAACTGTAAGTATATGGCCGCTTGAGTAAGTCAAGTAGCGCTCTTACGGTGGGGTGAAGCAGTATTTGTTACAGCTTCACTGGTTTTGTTTATTTGTAAGTATGGATGAGCTTTGAAGGAGCTCAAGTTAATGCATATCTGGAAAGGAAGTACTAGCAAGTAGGCGGGGTAAGAAGCTGAAGTATGTTTCAAATTTGTGTTTTCAGTTTCGTTATTCTCGTGATTACGTTTTACGGGATCTACGGAAGAATTAAAACCTTAGAGTGGTGCAGTCAGCTATCTCCAAGTGCATCCCCTTACAGGTTCTGAAATGCCTAAAGTGGTTTAGAGTTTAGAACATGTAAGAAATGGCATGAAAGAGGCGTAATATCAGTCAAAGAAGCAAGTTGCTCTTGATCTGTTTACTTGCGATTGAGAGGAAAGTAGTAGACTCTCCAAGAAGAAGAAGTAGAAGGTGTTCTTTGTCTGCATGCCAGAAAGTGAATTACAAGTACGATGATATGAACGGAGTTGTAAGATTTCCGAGCAGCCATTCCGACCTTTTCTTAGCGACACGACAACTATTGTCTTTGTCTTATCTGTTTCTTTAGAAGACTCTACATGTTTCATATGTTTTTTTTTTTTTTGATGGAATGTTTCATATGTTAAGATCAAACTCTAAGTAGTTATTTGAATGCATTTGCCCTTTCACTTTTATTGGTCATCTCTGGGATGAGCAAAATTGAACAAGAGGAAAGATCCACCATGTTATTATAGGATAGTCTCAGCTTATATTAATCAAATTTACATGCCTAAAGTTGACCTATATACCTATAGATATTTGGTGTTTTTTCTATATCACAAGATACTAAGTTGTGATTTCTACAAGTAAAAATAAAAATCTTAAATAATTATCTGTAATCCGTTAATTGCACCGATTCGTTAAATTATCAGCTTATTTCTCTACTTTTAGTTAATGCTTAATTTTTAGCTATCCAGTTTAACTTATAAATTCTCATATTTGTGTATTTCATATTTCGTTCTTCAATTGGATCTAGGAGTACCTATATTTTTTTCTCTGAAAAAACTAGCAGGAATCTAATAGAATGACAAAATATAGATAAAATTATAAAGTTATAAGTCTTATATGATTATTTACGAAGTGATATGCTAAGTAAAAGCTGCATCATCTTCCTACTATAGTATTATTGACATGATAAAGTTGGTGATTCCTTTCTCTTAATAAATAATTTTACCCTTAACTTGTTAACTAACCCATCCTTTCAACTTGTTTTTATAAAAGTTTTAACACTCGCATTACTACGCTCTGCAAGCCCCAAAGCCAGTGGCTTAGCCGTGGCATCATCCGCCGTAAATCCACCGTGCCTCCGCCAAAAATTGAACGCCGCGACTCCGCAAAAAAGAGCCTTCTTTGGTCTTCGCCAACTCCATGACCGTTGCGCCTCCGCCAACTCCGCTTTATGTGCATAGCCAATTAGAGTGAGTTGAGGATTCGTGCTCTTGACAAACTCATTTTTTAAAGATTTAAACTTTGATGGTGTTTTTGTGGTTGCGAGTAACATATTCAAAAACTATAAATGTTAAAGTGACATATGCCGCTGCTTTACATGTGCGAGCTCAAAGTTTGACACATTTCATGTTTACCACAAAAATCTTAAGTCGTTAATGTTTTGAAGCTGTACTTCATGTCTCAAGTATGTTACTACTGCAAACGAATCCGTTTCTGTGTGAATCATGCTTCTCCGAAAGAACTCCGTCAACAAAACTCGTTATGAGATCCTATCCGCGAGAGAGAGCTCTACCTACGAAGAGATCCGAGCTTGCTACCAAACAACCACTCTGATAACTCCCCAACAAGGGATCACTGGACGATGCCTACCTCACGGACACTCTACGACAACGATCTCCGAGCCTCGAGGAGGGACAATGTGGCGGTTTATGACGACATCAGTGTAGGAGACACATGATAGTCGAAGACGGAGGCAACGTGATCGATTTTTATCACCATTATTGTTGCAAGATTACTTAAGCGTCGATTCTTTGGAGTTGGGGGAAATGGGGTACCGTTTGTTGAGGGACAGTGATCACCGGCGTCGGTTATTCTTCCCTGTGGCTCTTGTTCTTTGAGAATCCGGGTATTGATTGATTCGGATGTTTGTCTTTCTGTTTGCGACTTTATTTGTTTTTTTCTGAAGAGCTGAAAACCCGTATCTCTTTTTTGGGTTTAGTTATTATTGGTAATTCAAGGCAAAAGCTTTGTCATTATAATATCTAAGACTAAGATATCTAACGTGTGGTCGACGACTTCTGTATGATCAAGCATTGCATATTGAAAAGGATCAATTGCATCGTTTGTGTGAGAGTCTCTCTCTGATCAAGCATTGCATATTGAAAAGGATCAATTGCATCGTTTGTGTGAGAGTCTCTCTCTGATCAAGCATTGCATTATCGGTGGAAATGTGTGTAGCTAGATTTATAGAGCGAGCAATATTGTAGCGACAAGACAAGTGCTTATTCTGCTGCTTATTGGACATATACATATATTGGACATATACATATGATTGTTAAGGTCAGATTTTGTCAAATTTTTCCCTAACACTACCCTTTGTCGTTTGTGAAATATACGACATAAAATAAGAGGAGGATCACTTGAAGAACCAAAGCCCGTCAAGGATTAGAAGAAGTAAGGCCCAGCAAACGAAGCCCAAAAGAAGTCCTCACCTTAGGAAGCCGGCCCAAGACCTCGTCGCGAAGAGGGAAGTTCATCGAGGAAGACCTCTTCGGGAAAGCCTAATCGCACAAAAAGAGGAACTCACTCGAGATCGCGAGAAAGGAGGGAAGATTGGGTTATTCGGTTAAAGATTTCGTGGGGTATCCAACGCAAAATAAGGAAGTCAACCACGATCATAGCGAAACAGAAGGAAACCCTAGCAAGATTTGAGGAATATTCTAGAAGACTTGCAAGCCTATATATACGAATGTAAACTTAGCATAAACATTCATTCAGCATCTAGCATTCAGTATCCATTACTATCGTGAGATTGAGAGAATAAATCCTTGAGTCTTCGAGTTTGCTTATTCATAGTATTCTCGACTTCCCAAGGGTTAGAGTGTGTAATCTTCGATTGTCCAAGCTATCAAACGGAAGAAACCGGGTCCTCTCGGAATCATAATAAATCAGAGACATTCGTATTATCCATAATTATTTATTATTGTTTCGATTATCTTTGTGACTGCACGGTGAGTAAAATCGCCCTCTACAATAATATAATAAGAAGATTATGTTATGAGAAGCTTTTACATATTTAATAAAAGTATGGCGTAATTGTGAGTCAAGGAAGAAAGGGATTGTGAGAAGGGTACGATTTCTGCTCCTTCTTGTAAGACCTGCAAACCAA
This sequence comes from Parietaria judaica, assembly GCA_954871525.1. NCBI lineage: Eukaryota > Viridiplantae > Streptophyta > Magnoliopsida > Rosales > Urticaceae > Parietaria > Parietaria judaica. Next base: position 24,115,335 of record OX940862.1, on the reverse strand, counting down.
AACAAGATAAGACAAGGCAATGCAATGCAATGCAATGCGAGAGAGAGAGAGAGAGAGACCTGACGGCGTTGCATCCGCCGAGGGCGGCGGTTCCCATCACGAGAAGTAGGAAGGGAAGTCCGACCAAAGCTTGGGTTTTGCTTCCGCCTCGCCCCTTCACGGCGTGCCACTGCCGATGATCTGATCACCGTGTGTGAGAGAGAGAAGACACCTAAAAGGAAGTTAGTTACACTTACCTGAAGTAGTTGCGGTGTGGTCTCCTCTCCTGCCTGCAAACGAGACCTTTCGTTAGGAGGCTGAATCAGATCCCCTACTCAGAATGAAACCAAACCAAACCAAACCTGAGAGTAGGAATGCGTATGCTTGTGAAAGCTGCAGAGGCAAGATTACAACATCAGAGAAACACGCTTGAATATGAAGCGAGGTCGTTGGCTAATTCACCGTACGAGTTTGAAGTCGGACTCGGCGAGAGGGCGGTGGTGAGATTGGAAGAGATCAGGGTGACACTCCCACACCTTCCTTCTGTAAGCTGCTTTGATCTGCACCCACCGCCAGATCCAGTGTTAACTCCTGAATCAGCCATCGATGGAATCAGATTCTGTGTTGATTACCTCGGCAACAGTTGCCCCCGATTTTGGGGGTAATCCCAGCAACGCCTTCGCCTCCTCTCCCTTCATCGCCCACGCATCCAATTTAATCAACCATCTTCACGCTCGCACACATATTTATTCCGCACTATTCAATGCTTCACACGCCTCTAAATTAAACCTGGAAATCGGGTAAAAAATCGAATCCGATTAGAGCCGGATGCGGAAACCGTGTATCAAAACCGGAGATTCGGTACTCGGTTTATTAATTATTTTTTTTACTTTAATTTTTAAACAAGATGGCGCAAAATGAAAAATAGATGGTAAGAGTTACAAGACTTTTTTTTTTGAAAGAATACATTTTAATTTAAGATAATTGGATATATATATTTTATTTTATTTTTTATACAACATTTATTTTGGGACAACTCAAACAAGTTGAGACAATGTTGTATTTTTAAAATAAAATATAAAAAAAAATTGTATCCCGGTAAAATTCATCTAATTTTCAATAATGGATTCGGGTAAAAATATGGGTATTAAAGTTAAATAGTCAGATTTCTGGATACGGATAGCAATTTTTGAATTCTCGGTTTTTGGGTTCATGTAACGAGTAGTGAAAAAAAAAACCGGGTATCCGACCCGGTTTTACCCCTTATCGCTTGGTTTTTTTATGCGCAATTATCTTTAAAACAAACACTCGTCATCTCCTATCTATCGGACTTTTTTTTTTTGCTCGCATCTCTCTCTCGCGCGCCACCACGTTCGCCCCTAACTCTCTGTCTCAAATTCTTCTCTTTTGTTCAACAGAATCATTTGGTGTTCTTCTTCTTGAATCTCAAACTATCTTTTTTTTTTTTTTTTTTTTTTTTAAATCGAGGTAGAAACTGAGCTCTTCCAAAAATGGCGGTGCAAGTGTTGTGTGCTCATTCTCAGTGGCTATTCCCAACTTCTCACTCTTTCTCAGCACCCAAACAGAGACAGATCATCGCCTCCGCGACTCTCTCTGTCTCGTCTCCCACTATCCAGGCACTCATACTAATTCTTTGTTACTCATAACATTTTCGGTATCACAATTTCAGTGCTTCAAGTGATTAATTAACGGATTGCAGATTGTTGGAGGGAGAAATTCTGGTTTGGAGAGCGATTGGGTTGATTTGGACACTGATCTTTATCACTGGACTAAGTCTCTAAGACCCGTTCAGGTATTTATATCGTACATTTTGTGTAAAGAACTGTTAAGATTATGAATACTAAGAAATGGCAACTTATTGGTCACACAGTGGTATCCGGGGCATATAGCGAAAACCGAAAAGGAACTCAAAACGCAGCTCAAGTTGATGGACGTCGTTATCGAGGTGCGGGATGCAAGAATCCCTCTCGCCACTACTCATCCCGAGGTTACTCGCCGGTTACATTATTCATACTTATCTATTTTTATGCATTTGTGTTATAATAGAGACTACAATTGATTGAACAAAAATCCTCCAGGAAGTATTTTAGTAAATTGGTCATACAATGAGGTAGACACCATAGGGAAAAGGGTATCACGGGTTTGAGGCCCGTGATGAGATTGATATTTCTGGAACATCACATTATGGTGATTTCATTTTGGTATTCTAATTTGACAGTGTTTAGATTTTGTTTCGAAGATAACGTCCTTATCGTATAGGATGGAGAATGAATGAGAAAGTACTGGTTAGAATAATGAAATGTATCTCAGTTTTCGCGAAGCTTTTCCTAAACGTACTTTTTATGTACTTACTATGTCAAGCATTTTGATCTTTTTCTTTTTTAATCCGAAACAGATGGATTTATGGCTCGGAAATAGGAAAAGAATTTTGGTGTTAAATAGAGAAGACATGATATCTAAAGCCGACCGGAATGCCTGGGCAGAATATTTTGCAGGGCAGGGGAGAAAAGTTGTATTTTCTAACGGCCAACTCGGAATGGTACCTTTTAATTTTGTTTTTCTCTATAGGCCTACTCTTTAAGGAAGTCTCTTTCTAATGTGCATCTATTACAGGGAAGCATGAAGCTTAACCGATTAGCGAAGACATTAGCCGTGGATGTAAATATCAGACGCAGAGCCAAAGGTCTGCTTCCTCGAGCAGTACGTTCCTATGTCTTGAATGTTAAAATATGTTACGGACGTAACATTATTCATATTTTTTTCCATCTTGATCAATGTGTTTTACTTTTTAGTTATGGTTTAGGTTTTGATTGATTAATTAGATATTCTATACTGCACAGGTTCGAGCAGGAATAGTTGGGTATCCGAATGTTGGAAAGTCTTCGTTGATCAACCGCTTGTTGAAGCGACGCATGTGTCCAGCTGCTCCAAGGCCTGGAGTCACAAGAGATTTGAGGTAACCATTTCTTGCTTTCCTAAGTTTATATTTTGCCATGGTTAATAAAGTAATTCGATATCCTAAGTGCTTAAATTAGTTAAAAAAATCCTATTTTTGAACGTCATCGGCATAATTTTTTTTTTTTTTTTTTTTTCCAGTTTTCCAGCACTCTTGAATTAGAGATCAGGTCCTATCGAATTGGTTCTATCATATTCTTTTATCTATGCTAAGATAGCTGAATTTCCTAGAAACCGTGTCAACTGTCAAGCCTCTTTTGAGGGCTCGATTTTAATTTCTCGAAATTGATTTCTTTTCTTTGGTCCTTGTTGATTATTATAACAAGGTGGGTCCGGTTTGGGAAGGATCTTGAACTGCTGGATTCTCCGGGTATGATTCCGATGAGGATCAACGATCAGTCCGCTGCAGTGAAGCTGGCCATATGTGACGACATTGGCGAGAGATCTTACGACTCTGCTGATGTCGCTGCAGTTCTTGTTCAGATGCTAACAAAGATTCCTTCAGTAGGTATATGGCAATAGATGTGACATATAGTCGCACTTTAATTATGTTCAGTTAGTTATTTAATTATGTCTAGTGGTTTTTTTAGTTAACTAGATTTATTTTAATCATTCAATTACATTCATATAGGGTTTGAGTAATTAGGATTTGATGTTTGGCCCCAGCCTAAAGAATTATAGTTGTTAAATTAGCATAGTTTTTCTCTAGTTAGGGATTTTCTCAATTTTATTTCCGTGACGGGGCCATAACAAGAAGTTGGCGAGCTACGTTGATAAATACGTTTCATTTAATCTAGTAACAAACCATATTCTCTGTGTGCTAATCTGTCAGGTATTGAGCCACTGCAGAGTCGTTACAAAATCGACACGGATGGCCATTGTGGTAAAACGTGCGTGCCGAATAGTAGTATCTAGGCTTTAATATTTTGCTACTGGTGTGGTGATTTCAGAAGTCATATGTTCCTTATTACTGCATTTATATTGCTACGCAGATTCGTTCATAAGCTTGCATTGGAGTTATTCAACGGAGACGAGCACCAAGCAGCGTTCCGGATTTTGTCAGATTTTCGGAAAGGGAGGTTTGGTTGGGTTTCATTAGAGCGTCCTCCACGGTAACACCGCCGCCAAAATCTAGGAATTAATAACCGCTGGTTCCAAGCTTCAACTGGAAGAAGGGACGAATTTGAAGTCCTGTTATTTAGAGTCGGAGAAAAGGTCATGATAGTCGTTGATATATATGCATGTGTATATCACAAGAAAAGAGCAAAGATTTTGGTGTGTATATAACACTTGTCATCTGTGCAATGCCACTGTAACTTTATCGAATGGCAAATATTATTTATAGCTTAAAGCTCGTGTATTCATACATATGGAAGTCAACAAGTTCTTTAAATTGACTTTCATTTAAATATTCAAAAAGAATTTCTTCCACACTTGAAGACGATTAGGTCGACTCTCTTTTTCGTTCATAACAGAGAAACATGAATTCATAATCAAATATAATTTAGAAATAAAATAAAATTCCAATTAAAAAAAATTATACAAAATGGTTCACCAGCATAGCTTAGGTGGGACCACCGTTCAAATTCAATGCTGAGTTTTTCTCTACGTGATTTTTGGTGTGAGGATTTGGCTCGGTGACCGTGTCGTTTCCTTATTAGAGATTTTGTCGTTGAGCATTACAATTACAATTACATTGTCATTAGATATATTGTCGTTTCTAGTATTCTTGCCTCTTTCGGCATAACCATTGCAATACGACAACAGCAAAAGAAACCTGAAATAAACACGTTATAGATTAGAGTAACATGGTAAAAATTTAGTTGACAGAGAGAAGCTGGAACATGACTGGACTGGAAACGACGAAATATGAGTCGGGTAATAATCTTAATTCACCACCTTCCTTTAAAATCCGCAAGTGCTAAGTGTTTGTATATTGCCCTTTTGGTTATATTATTGTTGAATAAGTCCATGATTTTATTTGTTTCACGTCGATATTAAGGAAACAAATATTTACATGCATGCATGCATGTTTTGGTTTTCCAAATATAGCAACTGCGTACTCTAATTACGGCACGTCGTAACTAATTTGTTGGCAACCACAAATGTAAACCTCAAATCATTTCCATTCCATGCAACAACGAGGATCGTACGAACCTATGCCTGTCATTGCCATTGCTGATCTCTACCTAATTTGGGAGACCATGACGCCTTATAAAAGGCACCATCCAAGGCAGACTACTACTCGTCTCGCTCTTCTCTATCTACGGCCTCTTTCTCTCTCTCTCTCTCACCTCCTGGCCGTCTTTTCTCCGACGCCGTGGAGGGAAACGGTCGGATAGGGAGAGAGAATAAAACATTTTCATATTGATCATAACTACACAACACAATGAATAAGGCCGGAAAGGTGATACTGTCCTTGGTGTCCGTACTCCTCGTGGTGGGGGTTGCGCTGAGCGTGGTCCTCGTGGTGCACAACAAGCACGCAAACGCAAACGCAAATGGAAATGCAAACAAAGAAGTCCAAACCTCTAACTCGCTGGAGTCGGTGTGCGGCAACACCATCTACAAGGCAGTTTGCATGGACACGCTGAGCCCGGTCGCCAACAACCACAGTGCCGACTACAAGGACTACGTCAGGGCCGCCCTGCAGGCTACCGCCCTTCAGGTCTCCAAGTCCCTCAACCTCTCCGACTCGCTGCTCGTTGAGGCCTCCGACCCTCAGCACCGCGACATCCCTAAGCTGCAGATGTCGCTGCAGGACTGCAAGGGCTTTCTCAGCCTCGCTGTCTCCAACCTCGAGATCGTCTTCTCCCACGTGGAGAGCAACGACCTCGTCGCCATCCACGAGCGCTCCGCGGAGCTCAAGAGCTGGCTTAGCACCGTCATGACCTACTCCCAGAGTTGCCTCAACACAGTGGAGGAGCCCAAGTTCCACAACCAGCTCAAGGACACGCTGCAAAACGCCTCCGCACTCACCGACAACGCCCTCGTCCTCTTCGCGGGGATCTCCGACGTCCTTGAAACCCTCGGTCTTAAGCTCAATGCTGAGCCGCTCAAAGGTGCTCGGCGCCTTCTGACCGTGGCCGAAGCGAATGCAGAGTTCCCATCGTGGTTCACGGAGGCAGACATAAAGCTGATGGCACAGGTCAACGCCGGAGGGGCGTCGGCCAACGCGGTGGTGGCCAAGGACGGCAGCGGACAGTTCAACAGCATCAACGCGGCCCTGGCAGCCAACCCCAAGCGGGGAAGGTATGTCATCCACGTGAAGGCTGGGGTGTACAACGAGTACGTCACCGTCGACAACTCTCAGACCAACGTCTTCATGTTCGGAGATGGCTCAAGATCCACCATTGTCACCGGGAGTAGGAGCGCTGCTTCCGGCTTCACCACCTCGGCGGGCGCTACCTTCAGTAAGTCAAATTCTAGCTAGCTACGTACTAGTCATGCATGGCATGCATGCTTTTCCTTGTCCAGTACCTGACTGAGTACGTGATATGCTTGCAGCTGCGATAGGACGAGGGTTCATATGCAAGAGCATGGGATTCGTAAACACAGCGGGACCCAACGGGCACCAAGCGGTGGCTCTGCAGGTGCAGTCGGAGATGTCGGCGTTCTTCGACTGCAAGATGGACGGCTACCAAGACACTCACTACGTGCACGCGGGGCGTCAGTTCTACCGCAACTGCGCCATCTCGGGCACCGTCGACTTTATCTTCGGGGACGCCACAGCGGTGATCCAGAACTCCGTGATCACGGTGAGGCGGCCTAACCCGAACCAGTTCAACGCAGTAACAGCACAAAACCGCGGTTCCCCGTCGTCACCGACAGGGCTGGTGATCCACGGGTGCCAGATCGTGGCGGAGGGAAGCTTGGTGCCGGTGAGGTTCAACATAAAGAGCTACTTGGGAAGGCCGTGGGGAGCGTACTCGAGGACGGTGATCATGGAGACCACCATCGGCGACTTCATCCAGCCGGCGGGGTGGTCCCCGTGGGCGGGCAACTTCGCACTCAACACGCTTTTCTACGCCGAGTACGCCAACCGTGGGCCGGGTGCCAACACCGCGAACCGCGTGAAGTGGCCCGGGTTCCACGTGATCAACCGCAACCAGGCCTTATCCTTCACGACGGCCAACTTCATCGGAGCCAACTCCTGGGTTCCGGGCACCGGCATACCGTACACCGCCGGCCTTCTGGCTTAATCAAATTGAGAAAGAAAGATCGAGAGAGAGTGATCATATTGTTTAAGAGAAGAGAGATGACGATGATTTTTTTATTCATCTCTCGCCATTATTTGTGTTGTAATCATCTTATTGATTATAATTATATTCATTTTTTGAGAATATCTGCTTGCAATGCAAACACTCTGATAAAGCACGTGGGTTTATATTTACGCTTACAGAACTCCACATTTCACTGATACGGTGTCGTTTCCAGTTTGGTTATCGACTCTGAAACGGCATCTTTAAGTTAAGAGTTCCAAACTGAAGTTCGGCTGCTTTAACGACATGTCATCTACTATTTTTTATTTCTCTTCCTTTATTTAACCATTGTCGAGTGGCCCTTAAATTTCTAGAGTTTTTAATCAAGTAATTTTTTTCTCTGATTTTTAATAGAATGTTATAATCGACACTAGAATTGTTGTACATGCTTGTTTGATGACTTTGGATAAATGATTATCGACAGTTTTTGAATCTGGAATCTGTACCCACCAATACCATGTGTTTGATAAAACGCCTAATCGATGGCTTTAGTGAAATATGACTGTTTTATAATTATTTACTTTGATATTTATCAATTACATACAATGAATTGATGATGGTGTAGATTTGATTGATACTTCTGCTATAAATTGTTCCTGTCGTTTGAACAAGTTTTTGTCCTTCTCCGGAGAACAGTTGTTGACTGGCGGCCGGAGCCAGAAGGGAATGAGAAGACACGCACGGCGATGGTTGGCCTTCGCCTTGCGAAAACAGCCGGTCGTCGCTTACTCTACCGGTATGCGGCCTATCGCATTCACTCCCCATTCTCGTTACTTGCGTTTGAGTTTATTTTGACTGCAGAATCGCTATCGGAAAGCATTGTCAAGATCATGGACCAGAGGCTCTCTTCTATCGAATTCCGCTCTGCTTCTCTTCAGACGCTTATCAATCGGGTATGTCACTCACTCTTGCTTGATCAGATTTCAGCTTGTTTTGCTTTCTTACATTCATATGTATACTACAGCCTGAAGCCTCACCGGCAGACTTCGCTAGAGCTAACAAGGAGCTACGCAAGCTCAGTGCCGCCATGGATCTTATACAGCAGTTAAGGACTAAGCAAAAGGTACCGTACTGTTATTATTATTACTAATCCATAGGCCAGTTGAGTCTTTGTTTGATATCGCCTCGTCTTCTTCGCAGGAGATTAATGGATTGGAGTCTCTAATGGCTGAGTGCAATGAAGACAAAGACATGCTTAGCATGGCAAATGAAGAGTTGAGTCAGGCTGTGGAAGAGGAGAGAAGAATACGGAAGTCGTTGCTCAAGTCGCTTCTGCCTAAGGACGACGCCGATGAGAGGGACTGCGTTTTGGAAGTCAGAGCAGGTGATTTGAAAACAAATAAACTGTGGTCCGCTCCTCTTCTTTCTCGCTTGAAATTGAAACGAAACCGTGGACAGGAACCGGAGGCGAAGAGGCTTCTTTGTTTGCAATGGACATTTTCAAAATGTGAGTTACAGCCACACGGCACGCCTTTGTGGTTTTCTAAGTGCCGTTGCGAGGTTCTCAATCTCATTTCCGACACCCAGTCTCTGATTTTTTTTCAAGGTATGAGAAGTACTCGCAACAGAAAGGGTGGAGGTTTGAAGCGGTGAGCATCGCCGAATCTGAACTTAGAGGATATAAGGTAATTTTCAGATTCCAAACATTAATGATTCGTTCTTTGACTGCCTTTTATTTATACATCACATTCAGTACATTATAGACGTTTGATATCTTAAAGGTAGTAATCTTACTTTAGTTTGGTAAAAGCTCCTCTGAGTTTTACACTCTTTTGTTCAGGAAGCTACAGCGACAATTTCGGGAGCCAATGTTTACGGGAAACTTAAGTTTGAGAGCGGAGTCCACAGAGTACAGGTTTTAACCCCGCTTTTCTGAGTCGCAAATCAGCAGTATATAAATGGCAGCTCAAAGACCCCTTTTTGTCATTTGCAGCGCGTTCCTGTAACAGAAAAGTCGGGACGCATTCACACTAGCGCCATTTCTGTTGCCATTCTTCCTCAAGCTGATGAGGTTTGAATGCAATATGTTAAGCCGAATGATCATTCCATTTAGATTTCTTTTAATAGTTTAAGATTCATACTTGTGAGATAGTGTAGGTAGACGTTCAGCTGAAGAACGAAGACTTGAAAATTGAGACCTACAGATCCGGTGGTTCAGGCGGTCAGCATGCAAATACCACTAACAGTGCCGTTAGAATAACTCACATCCCGTCCGGTATAACGGTGGCCATACAGGACGAGCGCTCCCAGCACATGGTAAAATTCCCAACTTTGATTTACCCATTATGTGATGAACGAGCATCACATATATATAATCATATCTTTATCACTATGATGTTTGCACTTATCTTTGTTTTAGTAGGCTATGGATATCTGCCTAAATCTATGAATAGGAATAGTAATGTTAATGAACCCCGGATTCAATTCTCCTCTGTTTGTTTATCGATCGTCGTCCTGAATATAAATATATTGTAATATAAATGCAGAATAAATCAAAGGCACTGAAGATACTTTGTGCAAGGCTGTACGAAATAGAGAGGTTGAGAGCTCAGTCCAGCAGATCAAAACTGCGATCCGACCAGGTATGAAGCATCAGAGGCAAGGAACGAATGACGGAGTATCTTCTCGAAATCTAACTAATTGACTGGTTTGAACAGATTGGGAGCGGGGACAGATGCGAGAGAATCCGTACGTACAACTTCCCTCAAGGGCGTGTTACCGACCATCGCGTCGGCATCACTTCCCATTCGATAGGCGACGTGATGCTGGGAGAGAGCTTAGACGTTTTCGTTGATGCTCTTTTGCTGCAGCAGGAAATGGAGGCAATGGCTTCTTTTGCTTCACCGCATCGCTAGTACTCACCGGATTTAGCCGTGATGGTTTCAAGGTAGTGATTGACATGTTTTTCATCCCTGAGAAACAAACAAAGCATCATACACTAAAAAATATGTAGAGAGTGGTAATGGGTAGCCAGGGAAGAGGCAGTGCATGAGCAGAGACAGCAACATCCATTCTGTTGAAGCCTCCGTCCATGCTCTGACTGTTCCCTGCCTTCCTCTTTCCTCATCTGCGTCTTCTTCGTCTGCTTCTTCTTCTTTCTTTATACTCTCCTCCAAGGTCGTACAATGTGTTTGTACTATTGCTTAATCTGTACTACACTCAAGTACCACTCGTGCATTCACTTCCTCCTAACATGAGGCTCTTCTAATGTTATAAACGACAAGTATGAGAGACACATTCCATACGCAATAAAGTAATCATAGATGCTCTCTATACAAACTGACTGAATGAATCCAACATAGTAACTGTCGAGCATGGTTCATCTCAATAAACGATACGTGGTTTGATTTATTCACGCTCAGCCAGAGATGTTGCTCAAACGTCACTTATTATTAGTTGTTGTTACACAAATCACAGCCACTTGTGCAAGTAGACATACTCTGTTTTTCATCACTCAAATGACTTTGTTCAGTTTTCGCACTGAAAACGACAGGAAAACAGATGTCAATAATTGCTTTACTTTATTTAGTTTTGGTGACCCTCTCCTTTTCACATGCACATGGTTGTTGGCCTTTTGTTGTTTGCAATTTCAAACACTTTGACCTTTTTTTTTATATTTTTTTTATTACTATTAGATAAGATATTACACTCACCCTGTTAAGAGCTAACAAACCCTTCTGTAATATAGCAGCTAGGGACCCTAAATCCAAAGAGTACGTACGTGACTAAGAACGATGCTTTTAGTAAGAGTTATAGCAGTGACAATGACCGCTTCACAATAATGGAACACACCATTCTTTAATAAGTAACCCTAGTACGTATCCTCTTCATTGGCTTTCATTTCAGCCTTTGAGTAATGAATATATGTAGTATAGTGGGCTCTTGTGAAATGGAGCAATCACGAGACTGCCATCGGAGCACTATGTGCGTGGGCCCGTGAGCAGCACGTCGAAGTTGCTGAGGGTCCACTCTGCAACCTCGTCTTTTTCACTCACGAATATCTCGGTACCCACGTCAATGGACGCCCAGATTCTCCGAGCAGGCTCTGTGCCCGGATCCTGCAACAATAACAACAACAGAAAGCGTTATCTTCGTCGTTAACGCAAGATGCGGCCGGATAGATTGTACTTTGAAGGGGCAGTAATCACCTGATAGAAGTAGAGCCTGTCAGATAATCCCCCAACATCGAGCTCCCAAGTGGCGGCTCCGTTCTCCCAAGCTTGGCTTCTCTCGGTGGGGAAGCCGTAATGGGCCCACACGGGGTGAGGTAGCAGCTGGACGATCTCCTGCGCCTGCGGGTTGCTGTAAGGGTCACACGTGGACACCGGCTGCTCCAAGTGTCTGGCGTTCCCCGGTGCACAGTAGTAGTGGTAGGCTCCATAAGGGAAGTTGGCAGTGTCGTTTCTGTAGATCTTGGTGTCGTTGGGGGTGACGTGGAAGGGTGGGCAGTTGATGACGGCCTTGGGGCTGCACCAAGCAGGGGTGGCGGGATTCACTATCATCTCGGAGTAGCGAGTCACGTCACTCACCGTGTCGCCATCGCAGGCTTCGCCGTTATTCTTCCAGCAGCTCCCAAAGTCGATCAGGTAGAACTGGCTCTTCGGCCCTCCGCCTCTCTTGATGTCCAGTGTCAGTCTCACCTTGAAATTCGGTGACTCTGGAAGCTGAAAATGAATTATCAGGTTCTGTTGGTCTGTCTTTTGGTATGACTGATCATTCTTAGGTGTTTGTCAAATGATCAAAAGTTGATATCACATTTTCATCAACCAATTACATAGAAAATTAATTGTACTAACTTACTGTTTTGAGCATCCCTCGGGTGTCGTAATGATATCCACCAGAAAATCCATGCGTGGCGTCGGCCCGGAGGTACAGCATCAACCATGGATACTTCTTTGATGTCTTGAGCTTGTGGCTGAACACCCAGCCTCCCTCTCCGACCTTCTTTTCCCACACGACCTCGAAGAAGGAGACTCCGTTGAGCCCGCTCGCTGTATCCGACCCCAAATCGTATGTCCCATTGAAGCCTCCTCTCATTCGGTCACTGCTCAACAGTGCAGTCTCTTGGTGGTTCAAAGATGGTTGGTTCATGCAGCCTTTCCCGAAGCAAGGGAACTTTTTCGAGGTAAAAGGTTGTGCTCGCTTCCCGTTAGCTGGGCAGAGGGCGGATTGTTGGGAGAAAGCGCAACGCAACGGAATCTCAATGTCTCCCAATAGCCGCTGAAATATGAAGGCGATAATAATCGAAACACAACCACGAACACGAGACAATTTTAGCGTGGAAAAAACCCCCAAAACGGAGTAAAAAACCACGGGACCCGTAGGCCGCTTAAAATCCACTATAATCAAGAGTGAGGTACAAACGAAGTCTTCCCTAGATAAAACTAGAGGCATACATCATCATCATCAAGATCGAACACCAATCTCGGATTACAACAAACAAGCAAGAGAAGAATTTGTGAAAAAACGTTCCCACAAAACAGCCTCTGGTTTCCACTCTTCAGACCGACCTAGAAATCTCCAAACCACATCTCCACCGTTCAGAACGTACCTCTATGTCTTAGGAACGTTCTGTCCAAAAATCACGACGATCCATCGGTGAACGAGTGCGCAATGACGATTTTCCTGAGGGTCGACGAAACTGGGCGGAAACCGCGAATTTGCTCTCTTTCTCTTGTTTTCTCTCTCTCCTTCACTCTTGTATTTCTTCATCTCATCTAAGTCATTTATGACCTAGGCTTCATGGGCCGGGTACATGAATCAATGGGTCAAAAATAACCCACATTGTTGGGCCTCCAAATAGGAGGGATACCCAACAAACTCCCCCGACCGACTAGTTGGAGGGCAATGTCAACCCGGCAACCGAGCGACAAAACTCAAACTTCCCTCTCGGCAAAACCTTTGTCAACATATCGGAACCATTGTCATCGGTGTGAATCTTCTCGAGCTCCATCAACTTAGAATCCAATGCGTCACGGATCCAATGATAACGAACATCAATGTGCTTCGACCTTGAGTGAAACGATGAGTTCTTCGCTAAATGAATGGCGCTTTGATTATCACAAAACAATACATATTTTTCTTGTTTGACCCCAAGCTCCATTGTAAATTTCCTCAACCACAACAAATCTTTCGCCGCTTCAACGGCGGCAATGAACTCGGCCTCGGTAGTAGAGAGTGCAACACACTTTTGCAACTTCGATTGCCATGCCACGGCTCCCCCGGCAAAAGTCACCATATGCCCCGAAGTAGATTTTCGATCATCCAAGCTTCCGGCTAGATCCGAATCCGTATAACCAACTAGCGTAGGCTTCTCGCATCCCAAAGCTAGTCTCAAATTCGAAGTCCCCCGGAGATATCTCATAACCCACTTCACGGCCTCCCAATGATGTCTTCCCGGATTTGAGAGATAGCGACTCACCATTCCCACGGCGTGGGCAATATCCGGCCTCGTACAAACCATGGCGTACATCAAACTACCAACCGCCGACGAGTATGGAACGTTCTTCATACTTGACTTTTCACCATCGGTAGATGGACATTGTTGGTGGCTAAGCTTGAAATGAGAAGCAAGAGGAATGCTCACCGCTTTTGCTTCATCCATCTTGAAACGCCGAAGAACTTTCTCGATGTATGATTCTTGAGACAAGTACAACTTCCTCGCCTCTCGATGACGAAACATCTCAATTCCAAGGATCTTTTTCGCTTGTCCCAAATCCTTCATCGCAAAAGACTCACTCAAAGTCTTCTTCAACTCTTCAATCCGAGCAATGTTCTTTCCGACAATAAGCATATCGTCAACATAGAGCAAAAGGATAATGAAATCACCATCGGAGAAATTACGCACAAACACACAATGATCGGCATTTGTCATCTTGTAGCCATGTTTAACCATCACCGAGTTAAACTTTTTGTACCATTGTCGTGGTGCTTGTTTCAAACCGTAAAGACTCTTTACCAATTTGCAAACATAGTCTTCTTTACCATTTTCTCGAAAACCCTCCGGTTGCTCCATGTAAATCTCTTCATGTAAATCACCGTGAAGAAAAGCCGTCTTCACGTCCATTTGCTCAACTTCCAAATCAAGGCTAGCGGCTAGCCCAAGAACTACCCGAATGGATTGCATCTTCACCACGGGAGCAAAAATCTCGCTAAAGTCAATGCCTTTTCTTTGACTAAAGCCCTTTACCACCAAGCGAGCCTTGAACCGTTTTTGCAAAGTGCTTTCGTCTTGCTTCACACGATAAATCCATCGATTCTTTAACACCTTTTTACCCTTTGGTAACTTCACCAATTCAAAAGTGTTATTCTCACGAAGCGATTGCATCTCATCTTCCATGGCATCCATCCACTCCTTTTTGTTTTCGTCATCCAAAGCTTCTTCAAAGCTTTTGGGTTCTCCGTCATCGGTGAGAAAGACATATTCGTTCGAGGGGTATCGAACGGAAGGATGTCTAACACGAGTGGACCGCCTCAACTCATTAGAAGGTTGCTCACTTTCATCTTCACGGCTAACCTCATTTTCAACATCAACAAAATCATTAGGATTTAAATGATTAACATGTAAATCCATACCTTGATTTTCAATTTGCACATCTTCGACAACGGTCGGGGTGGGAGCAAGATTAGTTGGTTCCGCATCAACTAATTGGTCGTCTTCAAAGGTTGGAACTTCTTTCTCAACTTTGTCGATATCTTCAATGGTGTAATCTTCCATGAATACAACATCACGACTACGAACAAGCTTTCTTGAAACCGGATCAAAGAAACGATATCCAAACTCATCGAGCCCATAACCAACGAATATACATTTCTTGGTCTTGTCATCCAACTTCGACCGCTCATCCTTCGGAACGTGCACATATGCCATGCACCCAAACACTCGAAGATGGTCGTACGTGACATCTTTACCACTCCAAACACGGCTCGGAACATCAAACTTCAAAGGCACACAAGGTGTGAGATTTAGCACATGTACAACCGTACTCAATGCTTCGCCCCAAAAATACTTCGGCAACTTTGATTGAGAAAGCAAGCATCTCATTCTTTCAACCAAAGTTCTATTAATTCTTTCGGCCAACCCATTCAATTGCGGTGTCTTCGGAGGAGACTTTTGGTGACGTATACCTTGCTCTCGGCAATATTCATCGAAAGGACCGATGTATTCTCCCCCGTTATCCGTTCGGACGCACTTGAGCTTTTTCCCCGTTTCTCGTTCAACCGACGCTTGAAACGACTTGAAGGTATCTAACACTTGATCTTTTGTCTTCAAGGTGTAAGCCCAAACTTTCCGAGAGTAATCGTCGATAAAAGTCACAAAGTAATAAGCACCGCCAAGGGACCGTGTCTTCATCGGCCCACAAACATCGGAATGTACCAAGTCTAACACTTGTGACTTTCTCTTTGGTTCAAAAGACCGAAACGATACGCGCCTTTGCTTTCCCGCCAAACAATGCGAGCATCTCTTCAACTTTGCGTTGGAAACTCCAAATAGTGCATTCTTCTTCACCAAGATTCTCAAACCTTTCTCACTCATGTGACCCAAACGTTTGTGCCATAGTTCGGAAGAACTTTCATCCTCGCAAGTGTTGACGTAGCATTTAGAACTCCCAAATTGCGCGACATACAAATTTGAGCGTCTTTTTCCTCTTGCAATCACCATTGAGCCTTTCTTTAGCTTCCATTCATTTTCCACGAAAGAGTTGCCATAACCTTCATCATCCAATTTTGAAACCGACAAGAGATTGAACCGAAGGTCCGGAACATGCTTCACATCTTTGAGAACTAGAGAAGTGCCATTACTAGTTTCAACACATACATCTCCAATTCCAATAACTTTTGAGTATCCCTTGTTACCCATGCCGACAATACCAAAATCACCGGCCTTATAAGTGGAGTAAATATCGCGTCGTGAAGTCCCGTGCGAAGAAGCACCACTATCAACCACCCAACTCGTCTCATCGCGAGATAAATTGACACTTTCTTCATAATCATCACAAACGACAAAGAAATCATCAACAATAGCAACATTTTCATTATTGTTACCTTCTTTCTTGACATCGTTGTTGTTGTGGTTGATCTTCTTTCCCTTGCCTTCATTTCTCAACTTCCGGCAATACTTTCTAATGTGGCCTTTCAAGCCACAATGATGGCACTCAACATTATCCCATCTATTTGAACCTCCACGCGACGCTCCTCGTGATGCACCACGGTTATTTGAACCCCGTGCATGATTTCTCCCCCTCGACTCGGTAACCAATACCTCGGAATGTGAAGAGGAGCCTTGAGACTTTCTTCTCATATCTTCATTCAAAATGCTACTCTTAGCCAAATCCATTGACATAATACCATCCGGAGCGGAATTAGACAACGACATCCTAAACGTCTCCCACGAGTTCGGCAAAGTACCAAGAAGCCACAAACCTTGAATTTCATCATCCAATCTAAGATTCATCGTCGCCATTTGGTTCATAATTCCTTGGAAGTTATTCAAGTGATCGGTTATTGGCGTACCGTCATGATACTTCAAGGCTATCATTTGCTTGAGCAAGAACATCTTGTTATTCCCGGTCTTCCGTGCATAAAGCTCCTCAAGCTTCCTCCAAAGGATGTTAGCACGAGTTTCACTAACCACATGGTTCCGAACATTGTCCTCCACCCATTGTCGAATGTACCCACAAACTTGTCGATGCAACAAATTCCATTCTTCATCACTTTTTCCTTCGGGTTTCTCGGTAGAGAAAACCGGCAAGTGGAAATTCTTGACAAAGAGCAAGTCTTCCATTTTTCCTTTCCAAACATTGTAATTGGAACCGTTCAAACTCTCCATTCGTGACGTGTTCGCCTCCATAGTCGCACAAAATCAAACCACGGCTCTGATACCACTTTGTTGGGAGAAAGCGCAACGCAACGGAATCTCAATGTCTCCCAATAGCCGCTGAAATATGAAGGCGATAATAATCGAAACACAACCACGAACACGAGACAATTTTAGCGTGGAAAAAACCCCCAAAACGGAGTAAAAAACCACGGGACCCGTAGGCCGCTTAAAATCCACTATAATCAAGAGTGAGGTACAAACGAAGTCTTCCCTAGATAAAACTAGAGGCATACATCATCATCATCAAGATCGAACACCAATCTCGGATTACAACAAACAAGCAAGAGAAGAATTTGTGAAAAAACGTTCCCACAAAACAGCCTCTGGTTTCCACTCTTCAGACCGACCTAGAAATCTCCAAACCACATCTCCACCGTTCAGAACGTACCTCTATGTCTTAGGAACGTTCTGTCCAAAAATCACGACGATCCATCGGTGAACGAGTGCGCAATGACGATTTTCCTGAGGGTCGACGAAACTGGGCGGAAACCGCGAATTTGCTCTCTTTCTCTTGTTTTCTCTCTCTCCTTCACTCTTGTATTTCTTCATCTCATCTAAGTCATTTATGACCTAGGCTTCATGGGCCGGGTACATGAATCAATGGGTCAAAAATAACCCACATTGTTGGGCCTCCAAATAGGAGGGATACCCAACACGGATGTGGTGTCGAAGTTGCCGTTCTTGAGCATGATCATCCAAAACTGCCACGGCCTCGGTGAGTCGTCGATTTGGCAGAGAGAGCCGAGATACTGCTCCTTCTGTGCTGCGTAAAGGTCTGCATTGTCTTCAGTTCCCCGCATTAATCCTTTGAATGGCTTCCCAGCCCCAAGTTTGTTATCTTCTTCGGTCACCTTGTGATCCAGAGAAGCGCCTGGCAAATATCCTGAATTGGTAAAAAAAGAAAGCACATGTGATAGGAGGAGATGTTAGTGTTGGCCGTAGCTCACTTACCTGAGGGCGAGAGATCGAAACAGTCGGCGGCTCTGGGGCTACCGGAGAGAGGCGCTTCTTGGCCAACTTCATTGCAGAAGTTCCAAGCTTCGAAGGCCACTCTGAGCCCATCTCTCTTCATTCCGGGGTCCCCCACGGCTGACACGTACTTGTCCTCCGTGGCTCTGCAAACTCCCATTATCACCACAATCACCAGGGCATGAGGGCATGCCCATACACTTACATTCCCCATTTGCTCTTGTTAATCTCAAGGGTTCAGAACCAAAAGGCGAGTATTTATGAGAGAGGGAGAGACCAACAAAGGTATTGGTGCCATAAGAAGAGGGTGGGGTTTAATTCAACTTTTGTGAGCAGTTGGTGAGTGGAAATGTTTCACAGAAAGGTTATCACTGGTGCGAGCTTTTTGCCATTATTTAATATTCACATGTATCAACGAGATATGACAGTGTCTGTTAACTAATTACAGCCTCTGCATACTGTGGGCCACATCTGACATCTTGGGTTTCCCATATCCTCTTTTTCTAACTTAATGGCTTAGCTGACCTTACAAGTAATTGCGTATTTTTAATCCAATGCAATGCAGTAGATTGCCTTTACTTATGTTTGATTTGATAGATTCGTTGTCTTCCATCATGAGGACTGAAGAATAAGATGTCTCATCTGATTCCCAATCGACTTTAATCTTAGCCAATTCAATACAGTGAAGCATACAGTGACTGCCAAAATCATGTTTGTATTTGAATGTGTAGGTAGATTACAGAACTCTCTTGCTTTTGGGTTCCCTATACACTCGATGAATATGAATATGATATATCGAGTTGAAGATTGAAACTGTGTATTTACATGAAGTTATGAGTAATGAAAAAGGAAGGAATGTCATCCGTGGCGATCGAGTCCCCAGAGATCAGGCAGCGTGATCTTGCCGGAGTTGTTCGGGTCCAGCTTACTGAACTGATCGCATATCTGCTTTATGTCTTTCTCTCCGATCCTCCCCATCTCTTTCAGCTTGTATATCACGTATTCCGATTTACTGCAACGCAACGCAAGAAACCGCTTCCGTCAACATCCTCTTTTGGCACAGTCAATAAAGAAGTGATCTTTAAGAGCAGAGATTTTACCTAATGAAGCCGTTGTTGTTGATGTCGGCGGCGAGCAGATCCTGGACCGTGATGTCCCTTTGCAGGACCCAGTTGGCCAGTCGGCGATGGCGCTTGTCCACTCTCGCCTCCGCCAAGTAGAGGAACGCCCTCGCCACCGCCAGCGTGGAGAGCAGCAGCCACACTGCGGCGAATATCCTGCCGTTGAGCGTCTTGAAGGCCCTGTCCCCGTACCCCACCGTCGTCACCGACATTATGGAGAGGTACACGGCGTCGATCCACTCTAGCTCCTCGGCGAAGCGCAGGAACATGACGCCCACGCCCACGCAGAGCACCACCACTCCCAGGGCCAGCCCAACCTTCATCCTGATCCTCATCCTCCCCTTGGCCACGTCCACGATGTAGTCCATCACCGTGAACCGGTGCTCGCGGCGCTGCTGGTTCACCATCCGCATACCCGAGGGCGAGGCCGTGGCGGTGAGGATCATGCTCTCCTGCAGGTCGAGGACGTAGTTGACGACGCCGCTGAGGAGAATGTCGATGAAGCCGAAGCCGACGAGGACGAAGACGCAGGCGAAGACCTTGGTGGAGGGCGTGAGGGGCGCGATGTCGCCGTAGCCGATGGTGCACATGGTGACGATGCAGAAGTAGAGGGCGTCGACGAGGGGGTGCGTCTCGACGCCGGAGAAGTGGTCCGTGTTGAAGGAGTAGATGGCGACCCCGACGGAGAGGTAGACGACCAGCAGCCAGAAGGCCTGCTTGACGAGCGAGCCCGAGTCGGAGAGCGGCGGAGAGGGGTGGAAGGTGGTGGGGGTGAGATCTCTGACGACGGCCATGGCCGGCGCCGTCTTGCAGCGGTGGAGGACGCTCTGCGCCTTCCTGAGGGGCGGAGGAGGGACGGGGTCTCCGAAGGGAAGCAGAGGCTCGCTGATCGCCCTGTACGGCTGCTGCGCTTGGCCTTCATCGAAGAAGCTGCCATCTGCCATGGAAGGAAGCTATAGAATGAGAGCAACTGGCGTGGCCATGGGAGGGAGATCAGGGGATTCCATTTGCAATTAGATTGCGTGGGTGGCACTCTCGCCTCATCTAGTCAATCATGTGTGGGACCCACACCGTTCTACACATTATTATTATTATTTTATGAAATAATTAAGCTCGTTTTCTTCACAAGTGGTTGTACTGTATCAGCGAGCGAGCGCATGATAGTTGAACTTGAACTGAAAAGTCAACGCAGCGTTTATCAGTTCGGAAACTAAAGTCGAATACGTCAATAGGGTAACATTCATGACATAAAATTAGCAACAATCGTGCCAAATTGTATTAATTGGATTCAGTAAAAAAATATGTATTTATTATATTAATATCTATCTATCTACCAACTGAAAACCACAGGTATTGTATGCGGGTCCACTAGCCAGTTGGGCCTAGAACCCTGCTGGGCCGCCTTTCATTCAACGACATGTAGCTTATTGGGCTAACCACACTTTTCTTTCAATCCAACGCAACATTAGCAGTTAGGAACCAAGGATCGAGCATTCCCCATTTTCCATTGATATTCTACGTTTTCATGGTAATTGATTTTTTTTTCTCAACTTCTCCTTTTTCTTTTATACTTTTATCATGAAAAACACTTGATAAACATAAACCGGCTACTTTTCCCGAAATTATTTGTGAGGAAATTGTCTGATGGACTTTTCTTGAAAATTTGATTAAGGTATAAAAATGTAGCCTCTTCATTAAGGTATTAATGTAGCCTCTTCATATTTGACGATTTTCGAGGGCTTTTTGCAAGAATAGCTTTAAGTGGGATCTCGTTGCAATTCATACTCTCTTTAGCCACTATTCATGTTTCTTAGTAGTGGGCCCAATCACTGTATGGATTGCACAAAAATTCAAAGGGAGGTCTTTTAGCCTAGTTTCTCTGATTTTCCAATGTTTTAAAACTCTTGTGGCAGAAGTACTAAAGTTTTGGGTATTATATTGGTAATTTGAATACTATATAAAATTGAGTATAAATATGCATAAAAATATTTTATATCTTTTGCATCGATAAATCCACCGATAACCAATTAATATGTCGATAAGTTTTGATAACGATAACATGAGATTTTAATATCTTCTACCGATAAATCCAGCGATAACGCAACTAATTTATCAACCAAAATGATAACCTAACCGTTTGGACATGGACTGATCAATCAAGGATTGCTTCAAAACCAAATAGTGCGACTGCTCATCAGTAATCAAATATTTTATAGTGATTTGTGTAAATTTGAGTTCAAGTCATAATGCTTGTTGAGAATTAAAAAATGTATAGGCTTGCAGTGCAGTGGTAATACATATGACTTGGAAGCAAAGCCTAACCATACCAACACTTACACCGCGCTTTTTAATCTTCGAATTCTATAAATAAAAGTTGGACATCTCAACTCAAACTCACACTGAAAGAAGCATGGCGTTGCGCGTGGAAAGGTCAACAGAGACCATGGTGAAGCCCTGCGAGAAGACTCCCCCGGGGAGGTTGGAACTGTCGGCCTTGGACAAGGTCCCCGTGCTGCGATTCAACGCCCGCACGCTCCATGTCTACCAATCGCGGGGAGAGGACGCGTACGGGGCCATCAGCGAGGCTCTGTCGAGAGCGTTGGTGCCGTATTACCCTCTGGCGGGGCGGCTGCGGTGTGACGCGGGGGAGCTCTTCATCGAATGCAGCGGAGAAGGTGTTTTTCTGGTGGAGGCATCAGCCGAGTGCACCCTCCAATCTCTCAACGACCTGGACTCCTCCAATGATCTGCTTCCGCAACACCGCGGCCACTCCGACAACGCACCCTTTGTCCAAATGCAGGTACTCGTCGTCATCGAAAATGTCAGCACTTGGAAATGTTTATTTTTCGTCTCTATCTTTTAATAGAAATAGGTCTTTCTATTACGTAAAATAGTTTCAGCAGGATAGCATAGCAGTAAATAGCCATGTTACGTAATCGATGGGCGTCTGTTTGAAATAGGTGACGCGGTTTGCATGCGGCGGGTTCGTGGTGGGAGTGATATTCAGTCACACAGTCTGCGATGGCCTCGGAGCCGCTCAGTTTCTCAAGGCCGTGGGAGAGTATGCCAGAGGTTCCCGCCAACTCTCCCTTCAACCGGTCTGGTCTCGGGACTTCCTCGTCACTCCTCCTGCTCCACCACCTCAATCATTAACCGACGCCCTACCACCGCCCATGCCGGAGCCCGAGTACAAGCTTGAGAAGGCAAACGTGGACGTCTCTGTTGATCAGATTGACAAGCTGAAGCGCCAGTTTCAGGAAGAAACAGGGAAGAGGTGCTCCAGCTTCGAAATCATAGTGGCCGGCTTGTGGAGCTGCCGAACGAGGGCCATCGCGGCAGCAGATAGCGAAGGGGAGCCGACTGTGAAGTTGGTGTTCTTCGTGAACTGCCGGAAGCTGGTGGAGCCTCCGTTGGCGGAGGGGTTTTACGGGAACTGTATATTTCCAACGAGCGTGACGGCTTCCAAAGAGTGGATGGACGGGGCACCACTGAGCGAGGTGGTGAAGCTCATCCAGAAGGCGAAGGCGGAGCTGCCGGGGAAGTTTGTGGAGTACTGCAGGAGGAGCAGGGAGTCGATTGCAGCGAGGGACGAGCTGTTCATGCCGGCGCTGTCGTACGAGCTGCTGTTCGTGTCGGAGTGGGGGAGGCTGGGGTTCAAGGAGCTGGAGATGGTGGCGGGGTCGGGGCCGGCGGCGGAGATAGTGGCGGTGCAAGAGCAGACGGTGATCCCGGGGGTGATAGTGGGATGGGAGGGGGGAGGGGGGAGGCTGATGAGCTGGTGCGTGCAAAGGCAACACAAAGGCCTCTTCCTCCGCCATCTCTCTCAGCTCTTCTCCTGATTCTTGTTTTGTTTGCTCCCAATAAAATAAAATAAATACGTGCATGTCTCTGCCTTCGTATTCTCTCCTCAATCACTTCTTTTACTCAACAATATAAATATCATGAATGGTTTTTTTGTAATTCTCGCTGATTCTTGCAAACACATGAGATTTACCAATACACACTAGCTTAATGCGAATCCGAATCTTATGTTACACACACAAAAAGACAAGGCAAGCGTTTGGTTCGGCTTAAACTAGTGGTTAAACCGGAAACAAGGAAATTAACTTTTTTTTTTCCTCTTTATTCCGAAAAATCAGGAGAATTTTTTTTCGTGACGGTTCCGGTTCTGGTAACGGTCCCTGATTTTAAAATTTATCGGTTCCGGTTACGGTTTCATTTCTAAAATTCCCCCGTTCCGATTCTAAATTTCCCGGTTCTAAAAGTGTTTGACTTATAAATGACATGCAGTTTTTGAAAAATTAGTAATTAAAAATTATAAGTAGTATAAAAAACGACAACAAAAATCTATATTATACTAAAAACGACATACTAAAAACTTAAAAATGACATGAGGTACAAAAAACCGAGAAATATCTTTAAGGTACCTTATCCCGGTTCCCGGTTTTAAGCTAAATTTCTCGATTTCTTTTATAATCGGTCTGGGATTAGTACAAGAACCGGGACAAAACCGGGAAATGGCTACAAAAAGAAAAAATCACCCCTAGCTTAAAGTGTCATTTTTTGTTTCGAAATAAATTAAACTGTTTTTAAATGTTTGGTAAAATTGTTTTTTATAAAAAAAACACAAGCGATTTTAGATTTTTGTACATGAGTCGTAAAAGCTAGGATTCGTAGCTTTTGGTTTTTTTCTATATAAAAAAAATACCGTTTTAATCTGTTTGAGTCTTTTTAGCCTTTTTTTTTTTACCAAACGCTAAATTAATTTTTGTTACCAACAACAATTGTTTTGTAAACAGTTTACCAAACACCTTTAAGTTTTTTTTTTTTTTTTATGAATTGAATTTTAAAAACAATTAAAAAAATAAGCTGCCAAACAGAGATAATAATAAATGAAAAAAAAATGAGAGGAGAAAAAACTATGGAATTTCTAAAATTCATTTTCAAACAAATTGATAAACTCAAAATAATTCGGTCAAAGTCTCCAATGTGACCGGAATTTCGGGCACTACATCTTGGCTAGATATCAACCAATCAATCCTTCAAAAAAAGATATCAACCAGTCAATATTCCTAAATTAGACTGTTATGAAGTAAAGAGTTAGTAGAAAAATGCAAGAAGTGGGTTCATTGCACTTTTTCTACTAAAACCTGACACCGAATTCGCAAATTTTGGGAAGTGAAACCTGCATTCGATTTTTGAAACGATTAGTAATGAAGTAAAGAATAAAAATAAAATAAATTAAAAAAACACAATTTCATATCAACTGTTAAACTTAAAAGCCGAGTCTGAGTTATAAATATAATTAACTGTTTTTGGTAATAAAAAAAAAGAAATAAAGTAGAAAATTTTAATTTCAATGCAATTTTTTCCCATAGTCAACGGATAACACAAATTCTCATTATTGCCATTTTTTTTAACAATAAAATACAATATTAAATTATGAAAAAGCATAGGCGAAAAGAGGAAAGTTGAAAAACGGCGTTTTTTTTTGTTGAAAAACGGTGTTTATGACAAGAACAAAAAAGTAATTTTTCTGGAAGAAGGCAATATTGTGTTTGTAGGTGAAACTGAAATATAGAGAGTTGGGCAGGAATAGGATGAAGCTTTTATGATGATGGTCTCCCATTCGAAAAAGTCAACGCTCTTCCGATTATCCGGATGGCTTGGAACTTGCACTCATGAGAGCATGTCGTTTGTACGTGAGAGCATGTCGTTTCCGCCAAGTCAAATCAGTGACAGGAGATACCAAGTTTGAAGAAGATGAAAGTTTACAATATTTAATTACGTCGTTAATCTCTATGATCACGTTCCACTACATTATTAATTCATACCAGACAGACACAGCCCTCCTTGTCTATGTTTTAATAATAATAATTATAAAAGGCTAATCCTGGGTGATTTTGGAACTTGGAAGATTCTGAAGCACCCTTTCCCATTATCTCCACGCAACGTAATCATTATAATTATATTAATAAGTTGGCACCATTGACCCAAGCAACCACCAGCTCTCCATTTCCATTATAATAATATCATATGCTTGCTCTCCAAGCAAAGCATACGACGAGACGACATATTTATTATATAACACAACATCAACTACACAGTGTAGGGGGTGATAATTCTTCCTTTTGGCTCAACTCAACTCAAGTATGTCCTGTTCTGTTCCGTTCTGGTTTGTCATGTGAAGCTGAAACTGAGAATCAATCATAGAATAAAATCTGCTTCGGTGTTGTCATGATTCCTTCTTTTTCATAAACTGCCGGGTCAACTCTGCTTTTCCTCTTTTTTTATTTATTAAGGCCTGCCTGCCATGAATCATTTTTATTTTTCAACGGATTCTGTCTTCTTCCGGATGTCGGATCTTTGAAAGAGTCCTTCACTTTCAAAACATCTCTCTGACTCTACTATTTTAAGAGCAACCTTCAAGCCCTTTGATCCGGTGAGGATTCTGCAGGTGGAGAGAGAGAGAGAGCGTGGCGATGGAAGCCGAGACCAGCAGGCAAGATGCAAGTGCGGTAGACAAAGAAGAGGACAACGGCAAAGCTGACGAGAAAGTTCCGTTTCGCAAGCTCTTCACCTTCGCTGACAGGACCGACGCGCTCTTGATGATCGTCGGCTCCATCGGCGCCATCGGGAATGGATTAGCAATGCCCCTCATGACCATTCTCTTCGGGGATATGATAAATTCTTTTGGAAGCAACCAGCAAAACAACGACGTGGTTAGCGTTGTCTCCAAGGTGTGCCTGAAGTTTGTGTATCTGGCAGCGGCGACGATGGTCGCCGCCTTTATGCGTAAGTAGTACTAGTTGTAGTAGATTTCGATGTGCGGGTAGTTCTTCAATCTGACGTGTTAGTTTGTCGCAGAGGTGGCTGGCTGGATGGTCACCGGAGAAAGACAAGCCGCCAGAATCAGGAATCTCTATCTCAAGACCATCTTGAGACAAGACGTTGTCTTCTTTGACAAAGAAACAAACACCGGCGAGGTCGTCGGCAGAATGTCCGGCGACACAGTTCTCATCCAAGACGCCATGGGCGAGAAGGTAACTATACTCGTACTCTGCCTAGAATCGATGCTGCCTGTCTTCTGTTTTCGGACAATAACGGTCGCTTTTTGCAGGTTGGGAAATTCATACAGCTTATATCGACGTTTATCGGAGGATTTGTGATAGCGTTCATCAAAGGATGGCTTCTGACCCTAGTGATGATGACCTCCATTCCTCTTATGGTCATGGCCGGGGCGGCTATGGCCATCATCATAAGCAAGATGGCCTCTCGCGGCCAGACTGCTTACGCCAAAGCCGCCAATGTTGTCGAACAGACTATCGGCTCCATCAGAACGGTACATAAAAGAAATCTATATCCTTGTGGTCGGATCGGAACAATTTCTCATACTTGTGTGCCTTTCAGGTGGCGTCTTTCACCGGAGAGAAACACGCAATCGCAAACTACAACAGCTTTCTAGTCACTGCTTATAAGGCTGGCGTCTACGAAGGCACGGCTGCTGGATTAGGTCTAGGAATTGTTATGCTCGTTATCTTTGGCAGCTATGCGCTGGCTATATGGTTCGGGTCGAAGATGATAATAGAGAAGGGCTACAACGGCGGTGATGTTCTGAACGTGATTATCGCCGTCTTGACCGGATCCATGTAAGCTTTTTTTGTTTTCTGTCTCTTCTGAATTTTCGATTTGTTCTTACCACCGCAAAAATGCAGGTCTCTGGGGCAGGCTTCTCCGTGCATGAGCGCATTCGCGGCTGGGCAAGCTGCAGCATTTAAGATGTTCCAGACAATCGACAGACAACCCGAGATCGACGCTTACGACACGAGAGGAAAGACATTGAACGACATTCGTGGTGATATCGACCTCCGGGACGTCTACTTCAGCTACCCAACCCGGCCAGAGGAGCAAATCTTTGACGGGTTCTCTCTGAGCATAGCCAGCGGAACTACTGCAGCTTTGGTGGGGCAGAGCGGCAGTGGCAAGTCCACCGTCATCAGTCTCATCGAGCGCTTCTACGACCCGCGGGCCGGGCAGGTTCTCATCGATGCAATTGACTTGAAGGAGTTTCAGCTAAAATGGATCAGAAGCAAGATTGGGCTGGTCAGCCAAGAGCCTGTGCTGTTTGCAGCGAGTATCAGAGAGAACATCGCCTACGGAAAGGAAGGCGCCACAGTTGAAGAGATCAAAGCAGCATCCGAACTCGCCAATGCTGCCAAATTCATTGATAAATTGCCTCAGGTTTGCTACTTTGTTTTACCATCATCTTCTTGATAGTTGATTGTATGCTTATAGCTGGGGATTTGGAACTTTATTCCAGGGAATCGATACAATGGTCGGCGAACACGGAACCCAACTCTCCGGAGGTCAAAAGCAAAGAGTTGCTATAGCAAGAGCGATTCTGAAGGACCCGCGGATCTTGCTCTTGGACGAAGCAACGAGCGCGCTTGACGCGGAGTCGGAGAGAGTTGTTCAAGAAGCTCTAGACAGGATTATGGTCAATAGAACCACCGTTGTGGTGGCTCATCGGCTCAGCACCATCAGAAATGCCGACATGATTGCCGTCATTCATAGAGGAAAAATGGTTGAAAAAGGTACATTTGTGGCATCATTTCTTTCTTTCTTCATTATGTACGATCTCGATCACTCGATAACAATGTCGTATCAGGCTCGCACTCGGAGCTGCTCGAGGACCCTGAGGGGGCTTACTCTCAGCTCATCCGGCTGCAAGAAGTGAATAAAGAAACGGAACAAGAGCCAAGCAGAACGGAAGTCGGTATGGAATCGTTCAGGCAGTCGAGCCAAAGGAGGTCGCTGCCACGATCTATAAGTCGAGGCTCGTCAATCGGGAACAGCAGCCGTCATTCATTTTCCATGTCGTTTGGTTTTCCGACCGGCATCCATGACACTGCGCCTGCCGATCCAGAAACCTCAGCTCTGGCTCTGGAAGAGACTCCAAAGGTGTCTATCCGCCGCCTGGCATCTCTGAACAAGCCAGAGATACCAGTGCTTCTCATTGGCGCGGTGGCGGCCATCATCAATGGTGTCATACTCCCGATATTTGGGCTTCTCATCTCAAGCGTGATAAAGGTGTTCTACGAACCACCTGAGCAGCAAAAGAAAGATGCGGCGTTCTGGGCCATCATGTTCCTGGTTCTGGGCCTGGTGTCACAACTGGTGATCCCGGCTCGTGGCTACTTCTTCGCGGTGGCTGGGAGCAAGTTGATTCAACGCATTCGGGTGTTGTGCTTCGAGAAAGTGGTGAACATGGAAGTGGGATGGTTCGACGAGCCGGAGCACTCGAGCGGGGCAGTCGGGTCAAGGTTGTCGGCAGACGCGGCCACGGTGAGGGCCTTAGTGGGCGACGCATTGGGCCTGCTCGTGCAGAACATCGCGTCTGCCATCGCGGGTCTAGTCATCGCCTTCACAGCTAGCTGGCAGCTGGCACTGATCATCCTGGTGTTGCTTCCACTAATTGGAGTGAACGGATACATCCAAGTGAAGTTTATGAAAGGGTTCAGCGCAGACGCAAAGATGATGTACGAGGAGGCGAGTCAAGTGGCGAACGATGCGGTGGGGAGCATCCGAACAGTGGCGTCGTTCTGTGCGGAAGAGAAAGTGATGGACTTGTACCGAAAAAAGTGTGAGGGGCCAATGAAGACTGGGATCAGACAGGGGTTGATCAGTGGTATCGGCTTTGGCGTCTCTTCGTCTTTGCTCTTCCTCGTCTATGCCACCAGTTTCTACGCTGGAGCTCGCCTAGTCGAAAATGGAACTATCACATTTGCAGCTGTCTTCAAGGTGCATACATTCTCTAACACCAACACATTTGTTCTCGTTAAGTATGGATTACAATAATATTGTTGGTGTTTTGCAGGTTTTCTTTGCATTGACTATGGCGGCAGTGGGAATCTCTCAATCGAGCTCGTTCGCTCCCGACTCCACGAAAGCCAGGTCCGCTGCAGGTTCCATCTTCGCCATCATAGACCGCAAGTCAAAGATCGACCCCAGTGACGAGTCCGGCGAAACCATCCAGGATCTTAAAGGAGATATTCAGCTGCGCCACATCAGCTTCAAGTATCCGTTGCGCCCTGACGTTCAAATCTTCAAAGATCTCTGCTTGACAATCCACTCCGGCAAGGTATGTACTCGTGTAGCTAGCTAGCTAGCTAGCTAGAGCGGCACGAATTATTATAAGATGTTGGGTTTTGTGTGTCAGACTGTGGCGCTGGTCGGAGAAAGTGGGAGTGGGAAATCAACGGTGATCGCGCTGCTACAGAGATTTTATGATCCGGACGCAGGACACATCACATTGGACGGAGTGGGGCTTCAGAGACTGAAGCTCAAGTGGCTGAGGCAGCAGATGGGTCTGGTCAGCCAAGAGCCCATCCTCTTCAACGAAACCATTCGCGCCAACATCGCCTACGGCAAGGAAGGCGACGCCACTGAGGCCGAAATCACCTCGGCCTCTCAGTTGGCAAATGCCCACAAGTTCATCAGCGGCCTACAACAGGTAAAGACCATTCCTTGTAGGATAATTATATTTAGTGTGTGTGTGCGCGCGTGATAAATAATATAAGTTATAACAATGTAGGGGTATGAGACGGTGGTGGGAGAGCGAGGCACACAGTTGTCGGGAGGTCAGAAGCAGAGGGTGGCAATCGCCAGAGCCATCGTGAAGAGCCCCAAGATTCTGCTGCTGGACGAGGCCACGAGCGCACTGGACGCCGAGTCGGAGCGCGTGGTGCAGGACGCGCTTGACCGAGTCATGGTCAACAGAACCACCGTGGTGGTGGCCCACCGCCTCTCCACCATCAAGAATGCTGACGTCATTGCTGTCGTCAAGAACGGAGTGATCGTGGAGAAGGGCAGACACGACACGCTCATCAACATCGACGGCGGCTTCTACGCCTCGCTCGTGGCTCTTCACATGTCCGCCGCCACTGCGTGACCACGACATTTTTCTCTTTTGCATACTATTCTTCTTATTAATGTGAAAAGAAATTACAGATGAATTCTTGTACCATTACTTTACCATGTATCTGTTTAATTATTTGTAAATCAACGCGGGTAGACATTCAAGTATTGGAATAATTATTCAAGACGATGACCCATGTGTGTGAAGCCATAGAAAGTGGAAATAAAATAAAATTCAATGCTTAAGAGAGACGTCAGGCATGACGATGAGTGTAGTGAAAGTGGAAGTCAAACCAAAAAAGATTTAGTAATTAGTACAGCTCACACTATCTTGCTTCAAGGCTCAAGCATCCACTACCCTTTTTTAAATATAGGATTACAATCTCTTGTTTCTCAAAGAATATATGTAGTTGGTGAGTCGATCATGGAAGTGGTACTTTTACCAACACTCTGGGCAATAAAAGACAAGGCCAAGCTAATCAACATCATCTTCTTCGTCACTATATGAAACTAGACTAGTCTTCTTAACAGCATCATTACAGGCAAGGCCCAACTTAGCTTTCTTTGGCTGTGCCTTCACTTTTATCATCACTCCCATCGGCGGCGGAGTCCTCTTCCCTCTCGTCTTCGGCTCCTGACCATTAACCAAAAGAAAGGACTATATTATATTAATACAGATTCTTTATACTTGTTGAGTTCAAAAGGCATCAACATAGTAAGACCAACTTGGACAATACGAGGAACTGGGGGTGTTTCTTTTATCACGTCACTCATCGACTGCGCTTCCACTGCTGCCTGAATCACAATCCAAAACCAATTTCTTGTTATGAGATTTAATCAAACTCAAAGCACTGCACTCTTGGGTGTAAAGACGAGTACGAATTTGCGAAACTGCCAAATACTTGTCTGTTTGAAGAAAAGATGTCTGGAAACTAATGTCCACGGCAACTGCTTCAATCAATCAGAAAGCTGAGAGGAAGACCAGTGAACTAACTAAGCTACTAATTCGTCCCGAAAGCTAATCGCAGCTTACATCTCTCTAATACAAAATGCACTTCAAACTGCCAGCATCACACTTGGCAATGAAGATTTTCATAGACACCAAACCGAAAAGAACACACCATTAAGCCAATCCGGGACTCTTGTCCGGAAACTTAAAACTCTGTTCCACTTTTAGAGCTGGCAAAAGCTCTCCATTGGATTCTTTATGGAGATTTAAGGCGCTAAACAAGATATAAATAACCCCTAAGTACCTATACTAGATTGCATAACTCGAAAACAGCTTATTCCGAAAAAGTAGGTAATGAAAAGAATAAAAGGGCAAGTTCCCAGTTTGCCTTTTCTTCTCTCCTCTAAATGCTAGTCATTAATTGACCTGGAAATATCGAATTTGTTTAGCATCCTCATCTGCCACTTGTTGCTCATACTCTCTCCTTGACTGGAACATGGAAAACACGCGAGCAGCAGCCATTAGAAGAGAAGAAATTCGAAAGCAAAATACTCCAGGCAGGGTTGTCTTACAAGGTCTACTTTCTCCAGAAACTCAGTCTCATCTTCATCTAAGGCTTTAGGAGGTCCTGCAACCAATTACAAACAACACATTGATTCGTAATCCTCTTACAGCTCCGAGATAGATTCCAAATTCAGTAACTCACTGTGCTTGAAGCGCTCATTGAATTCGGCATCACGCTTATCTTTGTTTTCCTTGAGAACCTCGAAGAGAGGTCTGTCTCGCTGGGCAGTGCCGTCCTCGACGCGCTCGCCCCTCGTTTTCTTGGCCTCGTCCAACTGTTCGCCACCAGAATCAGCCAACTTTTTCTAGGGTTTCAGAAGAAGAAGAAGAAGAAGAAGGAACCTGCTCTTCGGAGACGAAGTTCATAAGCCTCACGGGAGGATCGCCCATTTTGCCCGCCTTCGCCTCCTCTTTCTCGCGTCAAACTTCTTTTTATTTACTCTCAATTTTTATTTTTTAATAAATAAAATGTTTATTTATTCTCGATATTAAAAATTACTATTTCTACTTACAAAAATAAAAACAATTATAAATATTAATTAAATTATACTAGAATTGTATCGACAGATCTCCTTGGCTCGAGTGTAAGAAGAAAGGTGAGAGACTCAAAATTGTAATTCTTTCTTTGTTCGTCTTCATCGCATCTATAATCCTGCGACTTCTGAGGATTCAATCGCCATTGTTGAACTTCTCTTGCACCAGAATTTCAATGGAAGACTGATCCAGAGGAACCCAAAGCTGCAATCTTTCTAGGGTTCTTCCTCAACCCAATTTCTGCTCCACAAGGTTTTACTCCGATCACCTCCCAGAATAAGATTCGCTCTCGAATTGCTCTTAATTTAAGCTTATGACCTTAATTTTCTTGCACAATTCAAATGCCTTACTCTTTAAGGAACTGGGTTCTTTAGATTGTTTCGGTTGTCTGTAAAGTTTAATACTTGGCACTGATTCTTGAGTAATTCTTGGCTGTAAAAGGGACATTGCGATCAGGATGGCTCGTCCACCGCAGCCGTCTACGGGATTCTCTGCTAATTCGATCCAGTCAGGCTCAACAGCCGTGCCGCCACCTCTGGTTCCTCCCAGCGGACCCAAGTATCCTCCGCCGATATTCCAGCAAGATCAAACTCTCTCACCGTCGCCGAGTGTAGCTTCCCCTTCCAATGCCGTGAAAATGGGCAGCCCCGTCACTCACTTGAGCACTCCCCCCGGCCCCCCAGTGTTCACTTCGCCTGTCCGTCCGGCTGCCGGTCCTTTTCGTGCATCGCCTGCGACTCCTCAGCCGCCCGCCCCGTCCATCTCAACCTCTTCCCCATCTTCCCATCTCTCAAATGGGTTGCAGCCCCAAGTTTCTGATGTCGGAGATGATTCGTTTCCTGCTTCTGAACAACCCCATGTCTTGTTCTCCGCACATAAGGTATTCTTTCTCTCTCGTATCTGGCCCAAAACCGATGCAATCGGTCTTCTGCATTGTTCATTTTATTGATGTCCAGGCAATGGGTATGAGTTCTTTTAGTCGAGGGGACAAACATATTTGGCCAGATTCCCTGCGCTTGTATTTGGAAATGATTTGTATACTAAGGATACATTTTATCCTTTTTTCATGCGTTCTGATCACCTGGTTTCCATACGTTTGCTGTTTAGGTTTTAAAACAGAAGAAACAAGCAAACATTCCGAGTTTGGGTTTCGGGGCATTGGTTTCTCCAGGGCGGGAGGTTTCAGAAGGTCCCCATGTAATACAACGGGATCCACATCGCTGTCAAAGTTGCGGAGCTTATGCAAATATTTATTGCAACATTTTAATTGGCTCTGGCCAATGGGATTGTGTGGTTTGTGGAGACCGAAATGGAAGTGAAGGTGAATATATGGCTCCGAGCAAGGAAGATCTCCGCAATTTCCCAGAACTGGCTTCTCCTACAGTTGATTATGTTCATACGGGCAACAAGAGACCCGGTTTTGTTCCGGTTTCTGATTCAAGAATGTCAGCCCCTATTGTTCTTGTCATAGATGAATGCTTGGATGAACCGCACCTTCAACATTTACAGGGTTCCTTACATGCATTTGTTGATTCACTTCACCCGACAACAAGAATTGGGATCATCTTGTACGGTCGAACTGTATCAGTCTATGACTTCTCAGAGGAATCCGTTGCATCTGCCGATGTGCTTCCTGGTGAGAAATCGCCATCTCAGGAGTCGTTGAAGGCTTTGATTTATGGAACGGGCATTTACTTGGCGCCCATGCATGCTTCGCTGCCTGTGGCTCATGCCATATTCTCGTCCCTGAGGCCTTACAAGCTGGAGGTCGCAGAAGCCTCTAGAGATCGGTGCCTGGGAACGGCAGTAGAGGTTGCTCTGGCCATCATCCAAGGGCCGTCAGCAGAAATATCTCGCGGGGTCATCAAAAGGTCGGGAGGCAATAGTAGGATCATTGTGTGTGCGGGTGGGCCCAACACATATGGCCCTGGATCGGTTCCTCACTCCTTCACTCACCCCAACTATCCTCATATGGAGAGCTCAGCCATAAAGTGGATGGAAAATTTGGGTCGAGATGCTCATCGACGCAATACGGTTGTTGACATTCTATGCGCTGGTACATGCCCGGTGAGAGTTCCTGTGGTGCAGCCTCTTGCAAAAACATCTGGGGGTGTTTTGATTCTTCATGATGACTTTGGAGAGGCTTTCGGTGTTAATATGCAAAGAGCAGCTTCTCGGGCTGCAGGCTCTCACGGTTTGCTAGAAATACGCTGTTCCGATGATATTCTTATAACGCAGGTTGTGGGTCCTGGTAAAGAGGCGCACATTGACACCCACGAAACCTTCAAAAATGACACTTCTCTCTACATCCAAATGCTCAGCGTCGAAGAAACCCAGAGCTTTTCTCTATCCATGGAAGCTAAAAGAGATATCAAGAGTGATTACGTATATTTCCAGTTTGCGATTCGGTTTTCGAATGTTTATCAGGCTGATATCTCAAGAGTTATGACTGCCCGTTTGCCAACTGTGAGTAGTGTTTCAGCGTTCCTCGAGAGTGTTCAAGATGAAGTTGCTGCAGTCCTTATTGGGAAGAGGACCTTACTGCGAGCCAAAAACCAGTCGGATGCAATCAGCATGCGAACAATGATGGATGAAAGGGTTAAAGACATTGCAATGAAGTTTGGGTCTCAGGTACCCAAATCAAAGCTCTACAGATTCCCGAAGGAGATCTCTTTGGTACCGGAGCTTCTGTTCCATCTGAGGAGGGGACCTCTGCTGGGAAGCATAGTTGGGCATGAGGACGAGAGGTCTGTGCTCCGCAGCTTGTTTCTGAACGCATCTTTTGACTTGTCACTTCGTATGATTGCACCTCGCTATCTGATGCACCGCGAAGGAGGGACTTTTGAGGAAGTACCGGCCTACGACCTTGCCATGCAGTCCGACACAGCAGTGGTTCTTGATCACGGCACCGACATCTTCATTTGGTTGGTATGTACATATCATCGCCTTCTTCCATTCACCTCTGCAACGGAATCCAGACTTGACCGGAGATCAAATGGCTTTGGCCGTTGTCGATTGTTGTTTTCTATATAGTCTGGTGGGCTATGAATAATGTTTGAAGTGTGAATGGGTACAGGGTTGCGAGCTGGCAGGTGATGAAGGGAAAAGCGCAGCTGCTCTGGCAGCTTGCAGGACACTGGCGGAAGAGCTCACGGAATTGCGGTTTCCGGCCCCTCGAATCCTGGCCTTTAAGGTTTATCTCGCAACTTTGGTGTTGAATTAGTGTGTGTGGAGATAAAAATGAAGAGAGAGTGTGGTGTTGTGCAGGAGGGAAGCTCTCAGGCCAGATACTTTGTTTCTCGACTCATTCCGGCGCACAGGGATCCTCCATACGACCAGGTCAAGACTTTTATATCTCGCTTCTCATGATTAAATGACACAAAGAATTGAAGTTGAAAGTGACTGTATTTGCAGGAGGCGAGATTCCCACAGCTAACATCATTGACGGGTGAGCAACGGACAAGGCTAAAGAGCAGTTTCATCCAGTTTGACGATCCAAGCTTCTGCGAGTGGATGCGAAGCCTCAGCACAATGCCGCCGGAGCCTAGATAGCAAGAGAGCAGCATTCCGTAGTAGTCTTGTGCTTCAATGCATCTGGAATGCCGGTTTTGAGATAATTATAACGAGGGCCGGATTGAAGTTTATAGAGAGAGGAGAATGAGAGTCAGTAATTTGAATACAGAAATTGTATTTGTTTCACTTCGTATGTAATAAGATTTGGAACTTTCCTGATGCTGGTTATAATTCTTACTCTGTAAGTGGCATTTCTTAGTAGTTTTTTGCCTGAATACCAGAGTAGTTTTCCGGTTTTGAGCCACGGAGAATGCAGAAATTGTATTTGTTTGATCTTGGATGTAATAAAATTTGGAACTTTCCGTAAGTTATCCATTAATTAAATTTAAAACAAGAAAGTACCGGAAACTTTGAACTAACTATTCTAGTATTTGTATAACTGACGATCACATATCAATCCAAACCTTATCCTTTGTCACTCGTGCGTAGCTCTGGACCAGAGAGAGTCGCCGGAGTTGATCACATGGCGGCGACAGCTCTGGGTTTCTCCACGTGTCCGCCGTCGACTCCTCTCTCCCCGGAATCTCCCCTCACTCCACTCTCTCCCAACCACCTCTTCTTCCGCCGCACCAGCCAGTTCCACCTCCCTTCTCCTCCCCATGCCCATCGCAAGCGCCCGACCCGTGCGGTCGCCGCCTTGGGAGGCCTTCTCGGCGGCATCTTCAAGAGCGCCGACACCGGCGAAGCCGCCAGAAGCCTCTACGCTCCCACGGTCTCCGCTGTCAACCGCTTCGACGCCCAGATGTCCGCCTTGTCCGACTCCGAGCTCCGAGACAAGACCGCCGACTTCCGTCAGCGACTTCTCCAGGGCGAGTCTTTGGATTCCCTTCTGCCCGTACGCTCTTCTTCTTCTTTCCCTCGATCACTCCTACGCTATCTGTCTGTGTTTTCATCTCCGTGGCGCCTCCGCAGGAAGCCTTCGCGGTGGTGAGAGAGGCTTCGAAGAGGGTTCTGGGGCTCCGTCCCTTCGACGTGCAGCTCATAGGAGGCATGGTTCTTCACAAAGGAGAAATCGCCGAGATGAAAACCGGTGAAGGGAAGACTCTGGTTGCCATTTTGCCCGCTTACTTGAACGCCTTGACCGGGAAAGGCGTCCACGTCGTCACCGTCAACGACTACCTTGCCCGCCGCGACTGCGAGTGGGTGGGCCAAGTCCCTCGCTTTCTTGGTCTCAAGGTTGGCCTCATCCAACGTAGGACCCCTCTCTCTCTCTGTGTCAGCTTCCTTCTTCGTTATGTTGCTCTCTCTCATCTCATCTTCTCCATTCGGCAGAGGACATGACCAGCCAACAGAGGAAAGACAACTACTTGTGTGACATTACCTACGTCACCAACAGCGAGCTCGGTTTTGATTTCTTGAGAGACAATCTTGCCACGGAAAGTCATTCTCGCTCAAAGACTTACTCGGCTCGCTTCTACCGCCCTTGCTGAATGTTTACATGTGTAATTTACAGAGTGTGGACGAGCTTGTCATGAGGAACTTTAACTACTGCGTGATCGACGAGGTGGATTCCATCCTCATCGACGAAGCAAGAACGCCCCTCATCATTTCCGGGCCTTCCGAAAAGCCTAGCGACCGCTATTACAAGGCTGCCAAAATAGCGGCAGCCTTCGAGCAGGATATACATTACACCGTAAGCATATGGTAGCAGATAGCCTCTACGAGTTTTTTGAATGCCAACGTAAAGAGCACTGCCTTGTTGTTGTGTTGCGCAGGTTGATGAAAAGCAGAAATCGGTTCTACTTACCGAACAGGGTTATGAAGATGCTGAAGAGATTTTAGGCGTAAAGGACTTGTACGATCCCCGAGAACAATGGGCATCCTTTGTTCTGAATGCTATAAAGGCAAAGGAGTTATTTCTGAGAGACGTAAACTACATCATTCGAGGCAAGGAGGTCTTTATCGTGGATGAGTTTACTGGTCGAGTTATGCAGGTAATCTTCCCCACCCATTGCTGTTCAAAATACTTGATGCTGAGAATAACCAATCATCTAGGGAAGGAGATGGAGCGACGGACTTCACCAGGCCGTCGAAGCAAAAGAAAGTCTGCCCATCCAAATGGAAACCGTAGCGCTGGCGTCAATTAGCTACCAAAACTTCTTTCTACAGGTTCTCTCAATGCATCTGATGAATCCTTTTCTATCTATTGTGATCTCACCTCGGTTCTCTATTCATCTCGATAGTTCCCAAAACTATGTGGAATGACCGGTACTGCAGCCACTGAAAGCAACGAGTTTGAGAGTATATACAAGCTAAAGGTTACAGTGGTTCCTACCAATAAGCCTATGATAAGAAAGGTATGTTGTGATCGTGTAGCTTTATCCTCGAGTCTTGAAAGGCCGGGTTGAGATTAACAGTCTGCTTTTTCTCTTTCACATATTTTTTCAGGATGAGTCGGATGTAGTATTCAGAGCAACGTCGGGAAAATGGAGAGCCGTGGTGGTAGAGATATCTAGAATGCACAAAACGGGTAGGCCAGTACTTGTTGGCACTACAAGTGTTGAGCAGAGTGACTCTTTGGCCAAGCAACTCAAAGAATCTGGAATTCCCCATGAGGTACCAACTTTCTGTAAAATATCACATTAGGTGTTCGCGCGAAGATGAAAGTAGCATTCTTTTATTGATTGTGACCCATGATTAAGTTCATCATGTAATCACATAAAATAAAATAAAAAAGCTAACTTTATTCTTGTTTGTACTTGAAACTTCAAAGGTTCTAAACGCAAAACCAGAAAATGTTGAAAGAGAAGCAGAAATTGTGGCGCAGAGTGGGCGACTTGGAGCTGTAACAATTGCGACGAATATGGCTGGTCGTGGAACAGATATAATTCTTGGTGGTAATGCCGAATTCATGGCAAGGTTGAAGCTCAGAGAGATGTTAATGCCAAGGTATCTTCTGAGCTTCATGTAGTGAAATGCAGTCGAGTTATTCTGATATTTACTTTTTAATTGCAGTGTTGTTAAGCCAGTTGAAGGCATTGTATCAATTAAGAAACTTCCTCCGAAGAAGACATGGAAGGTCTGGTCTGGTCTGGTCTGGTCTGGTCTTAGTATTAATTTTACAAATTTGATTATACTACCGGAATTTTCTGAAGAAGCTTAGAGTGATTTAACTTGCAGGTAAATGAGAAAATATTTCCATGCATCCTATCGAGTACGAATGAAAAGCTGGCCGAGGAGGCTGTGAAGTTCGCCGTTCAAACATGGGGTAAGAGGTCATTGGCTGAGCTTGATGCAGAGGAGCGTCTCTCTTATTCCTGTGAGAAGGTCATTATCTAAAGAATTTTTTGCAAGCTTTTAGTCCTCCTTTTATATAGTTAAGGAAACGGCATAACTTAGTTGAAGGCCTTTTTATACTCCTAAGTTGTCCATTTTCTCACTACATTTGTAGGGCCCCGCTGAGGATGAAGTTATAAGCAGGCTGAGGAATGCTTTTAAGGAAATTGTTAAAGAATATAAGATCTACACGGAAGAAGAACGGCAGAAGGTTTTTTTTTTTCAGTAGTCTTTTTTTCAGAGCCGGGATCAATAGTGGTCCTGAACTTTTGAGAGGTATTGCAGGTTGTGTCGGCTGGTGGACTACATGTAGTGGGTACAGAGCGTCACGAATCTCGACGCATTGACAATCAGGTAACAGGCTTTTTATTAAGCCGGATCTTTGCTTGGCTAGTCGGACTCTGCTATAATTAAATATATCGCGTTCAAGTAATAAATTTTAAGTGAAGTTTCAATCCTACGAAGAATGGTTTTATGAAAGATGCATTTTAGAAACTAATGTAATATTCCTCATTAATATCAACTGTCACAAATGACTAACTATAAAAAATGCAAACAAAATGAAGTTTTTTTTTCCTTCTTATAAAGAAACAACGGTTATATTGATAAAGATAAAATTACAGTGCAAGGACAAAGAATGGTTTTAGATCAACCGGTTTGTAAACTGGCCCGGCTATATAGGCCAGAGTCCAGACTCTTCCATAAAAAGAGAGAGAGAGAGAGAGAAGCGACGGTAGCAGAGAGAGAATATGAGTTTAGGAATTCAGGTAAAAGCGTGTTAGACTTGTTCATTCACCTTAGATGTCAAGTAATGTTGTGGCATTTAAGAGTGGTTGATATTATAACTCTATTTTCAAAGTGTTATCAATTAGCTTTTTGCGTGTGGGCAGAAAAATTTAAGCTCACAATTCGCTCTTATGCAGCTGCGTGGTCGAAGCGGTCGCCAAGGAGATGCTGGAAGTTCACGCTTCTTCTTGAGTCTTGAAGACAACCTCTTTCGTGTTTTTGGCGGAGATCGAATCAAGGTTTGAACTTTAGTTGTTATCCACATTTCACATGCTTAGAAAAAGTCTTATAGGCTTTCCTCGGTCTTGCTGCTTTTAGGGTTTAATGAGAGCCTTTAGAGTGGAAGACCTACCAATCGAGTCCCAGATGCTTACGAAAGCCCTAGATGAAGCTCAGCGGAAAGTGGAAAGTTACTTTTTTGATATCAGGAAGCAGCTATTCGAGTTTGATGAGGTTCTAAACAGCCAACGAGACCGCCTATACACTGAAAGAAGGAGGGCCCTTCAATCTGATAGCCTTGAATCTCTTATCATGGAATATGCCGAATTGACAATGGATGACATATTGCAGGTATATTCCGAAAGAATTCCCCACTGCTTTGTATTTTTTAATTGAAAAACACGGACGTAAATATGAGAGACTCGGTGATACATAGGCAAATGTTAGTTCGGAGGCCCCAAAAGAAAGCTGGGATCTCGAGAAGCTCATTGCTAAGCTCCAGCAGTAAGCTCCAAATATATCTTGTGATTCTTCACTATACCCTTTTCTTTTACTGGTACTCCTACTAGTGAATATACTTATTAGATTTGGCTTTGCCTTTTGGCCATTATTTTAGGTATTGCTATTTGTTGGGTGACTTGACGCCTGAGTTGCTGAGGACTAATGGACCGAGCTATGAGGAGTTGCAAGATTACCTCCGTCTTCGTGGCCGCGAAGCTTATTTACAGAAAAGGGTTTGTGCTGAACCTACCAAACTTGAACTTCTTCAGTGTAATTTGATACTTATGCTTAAAAAACTGATCTCTTGTATAAACATTTGTCTATTAGGATATAGTGGAAAAGGAAGCACCTGGTCTGATGAAGGAAGCGGAAAGATTCTTGATATTGAGCAATATCGATCGCTTATGGAAAGAACACCTCCAAGCACTCAAGTTCGTGCAGCAGGCTGTAAGCCTACGAGGATATGCACAAAGAGACCCGCTGATCGAGTACAAATTGGAAGGCTACAATCTCTTCGTAGAAATGATGGGCCAGCTCAGAAGAAATGTCATCTATTCCATATATCAGGTTCTTATTTCAATGCTCTATCGTACGACATGCTTCGATGTGCTCCATACCCACTAGTTCAATTTCCCGATCGCAGTTTCAACCGGTGATGGTAAAGAAGGACGACGATGAAGGACAAGAGAAGAACTCAAACGGGATTGCAATGGCGGAGAATGTTGAGTCATCTTCTGCAGCTGCGAGCGCGTAAGACTCGCACTCCTTGCCCTACAACACGGGAGGAATGAATTTGTTGTATAGCTGTACTGTAACATAGCTCATGTCAAAAGACTAAGTTGATTCTTGGGTATAGTATTTGGGGCTGCGTCAGCGTTGAGTATTTTTATCATCATCGTCTTTTTCTTTCTATTACTTAATTATAATCACCGTTCTTCCACTATGTTACTGACCAAGTCTGGTCAAATACTTTGTCCTTATTCAACGACACAGATTAAACAGATCGATGAGAAGCAAGCCAAGTCAAAATTTGACCGCTGACTTTATGATTATCCATGTTGAGGCACGTCCTTTTCCTATTATTATTTTACTACATAATGTCAATGGGCGTGCACTTATAAGACCCCTCAGTTTCTCCATCTCAACCATCATCCCAACATGTCTTTTCTTATCACCCTCTGCGCGATGATTGCAGTCGCATGGCTAAGCGCCACGGCCCAGGCGCGGTGGTCGCACGTCTCGGCTTTGGTTAGCAAGCAGCGGTTTGACAGCTTGTTCCTGCACAAGGACGACACCGCATGCCCCGCCAACAACTTCTACTCATACGAGGCCTTCCTGGCTGCGGCTGCGCGCTTCCCTGCCTTCGGGTCATGCGGCAGCCGAGCAACAAGGAGGCGTGAGATTGCAGCCTTTCTGGCGCAGATCTCTCATGAGACTACGGGGGGCTGGGCCACCGCACCTGACGGGCCCTATGCGTGGGGGCTGTGCTTCAAGGAGGAGGTGAGCCCACAGAGCGTCTACTGCGACGCCTCAAGCAGCCAGTGGCCCTGTGCCCCCGGAAAGTCCTACAAAGGGCGCGGCCCCATCCAGCTCTCGTGGAACTTCAACTACGGCCCTGCCGGGCGTGCCTTGGGCTTCGACGGCCTTGGAGACCCTGACATAGTGGCCCGTAACGCCACCATTGCCTTCAAGACGGCCCTGTGGTTCTGGATGACTCCGCAGAACCCGAAGCCGTCGTGTCATCAAGTGATGGTTGGGTCTTACGTGCCCTCCCCCGCGGACGTTGCGGCCAACCGCACCGCCGGCTACGGCCTCGTTACCAACATCATCAACGGCGGGCTCGAGTGCGGGATCCCCAACGACGCCCGCGTGGCGGATCGCATTGGCTACTTTCAGAGATACGCTGCGCTCTTCCGCGTCAGTACAGGACCTAATCTAGATTGTGCTCATCAGAAGCACTTCTAAATCTTCATTGCCTTGTTCAGCTTTCTGGTCAACCCCCTAATAAATAAATACTAATCCACTCAGTTTTCTGTTTATTGTTTTGCGGATTCATTGATCGGTACTTTCAGTGAAGTGTTTGTGACTAGACATGCAATATATAATATAATACAATACCCCTCAGTCATATATGTTGAATATAATATTAATATTCACCTCATATATATTATATGCTAACACAACAAATATGAATGGGCCAACTTTGAACTGTCTACTAATGTTAGGAGAGAGGAGTACATCAACTGAGAGAATTGCCATTTTCTCCGCACAAAATTAGTCAACATCTATCTGAACTCATCTTTCTATTAAAGTTAAAAAAAGTAGTGACAGTGTTGTCCTTCTAAGCCTAATATTTTGAGGTTGATCGTAATGGAAGTATACATGGAGCGATGTACATGACACCAAATCAGCAGGGACACGCTCTGGTGATCTTCAGTCTCTTCACTGTAGACAAGAACATCCTGCCAAACATTGCATTGCACCTCATTAGCTTTCATTCATTCGTTATGCAGTAGTACGTGCCATGAGATGAAGATGAAGATGACTTACTCCCAAGGAACGTCTCCCACCATCAGCCAGTCGCCTTCCTCGTCTTCGTACGTCAACACGTGAAACTCGTTGCAGTTTTCCGCCTCCGCCTCCTCGCCCCCTGTTCCACAACCGCACATCATCAACGCCTGTCGCTACATTAATGGAAGAAGAAAAAGAAGGAGAGAACGAAAACGGACAGAGTATGTTGGCTTGGAACATGTGGTCGAGAGTGGCGATGAGCTGCGGATAGCAATGGTGGGCGAGAATGTCAAGCTTGCGGCCGATGGGGTGGCCCTCCATGTAGACCTTGACAAAGAGAGAGGCGTCATTGTCGGTGTCGGTGGCGGTGAACATGGAGAGGCCGAGGTCAAGATCCGTGGCGGTGTTAGAGGTTCGTTTGGAGGAGCTTCTGCTCCTGCTCCTGGGACTCGTCGAAGAAGAGCTGCTAGACCAGGATCGCCTCATTGTTGGTGTTGCGAATGTCAATGTGGTTAATGTGGTTTGTGTGTGTGTCTACTCTCTATATATATACATATAAAGAGGAAGAGAAGCAGACAAAATATGAGTCGTTTGTTTGGGATATAGGAGGCAGTTGTGTCTCCTCACCCGACAGCCACACGTGTCGCATAATTTGGTTGTGTGATTTCCATGAGAATGTCGTACAGTTTTGGTCTTTTTTGCAAAGAAAAGAAAAGACAAAATGTTTGGTGGACAAGGCGTGGACAAATGCCTCGACGCTTGGAGCAGCTGTGTTCATCGCATGGAGCCATTCAATTAATACACCCGGGGACAGGCCATTGAATTCTTTCATTATTATTATGTTTTTCACTCACTTCAACGCCAAATCTAATCTAAGAACAAACATCGATACACACGTAAAGCAGATATCAAAAGAGAAAGGTGTTCCCCACAATCCCTACCGCCAGTTGATAATCTGAAAAAAGCAGCTCAACTCGCCGATCCTTTTCTTTCGGCGCTACTTCTTATCAATCAATTCTGGACTACTCAACACATACAAAACTTTCAAGGCTTTATCTTCACTTGTACGAGTACTGCGAGAGATAGGCTGCGACCTCCGTGGCGACCTCGTACGCTCCTTCCACGCAGCGGCCCAGCGCCACTCCGGACACGTAGTTGCC
This sequence comes from Parietaria judaica, assembly GCA_954871525.1. Classification (NCBI taxonomy): domain Eukaryota; kingdom Viridiplantae; phylum Streptophyta; class Magnoliopsida; order Rosales; family Urticaceae; genus Parietaria; species Parietaria judaica. Next base: position 24,071,158 of record OX940862.1, on the reverse strand, counting down.
GCCCAGAAAGAGGCCCTGCATCCCGCTACCCGAGAGAGCCGCTCTGGCCGCTTCGAGGGCGTCCAGATGGCCGATGGTGAACTGCGGTATTGCCTGCGGCCACACTCGCACGCCCACTGCTCGCGGCTCCCCTGCTTTCGGCTTTATCACCATTTTCCGCAGATCCCTGTCCACCGCCTCCACCAGCTCGCCCTCCGTCTGCCAACACAATGTCATTCCTTCTCATTCATCACACCCCTTCAGGCTCAAAATAAAAGCCAAGTTCGTCTCTTACCTTGGACACAATGCCGGTGTTCGTGGCACCTCCGATGTAGTTAAGAAGTAGCACTCTCCCCGGCGGTGCTCGGTTAGGGAAGAGAGATGAGCTGTATATAGTTCCTGTATCAAATTACAAAACGGTGTGAAGCTAAATTGGCAGCAAAAGGACCCTTGAAGATGATTGCAACTTCACCTAGAGTTTCAACCCCTTGGCTGCGCGGGTGAAGTTGGCCAAAGCCCTTGAGCTCTCCGTCGACCATGCACTCTGCTCGAATTGCATCCTTTGGATATGAAAGCGTCACGGACGCCACGGGCGGGTAATAGAACTTGGAGAGAGAATCCGCTGCGGCAGCCTGGCAAACACGAGCAGTGAGTATCATGTCTCTCAACTATTAAGCGCAGTTCAAAGTCAAGAAGTTCCGTAGACATACGGAGAGAGGGCGCAAGAGGCTACTGGCAATGTAGGACGGCACGGTCAGGATTACACTTTTACTCAGTAGCGTGGCCGAGCCTTCTGGCGTGTCGTATGCCAACTCGAACAGACCATTATCCAACTTACTAATCTCAGAAAGCTTCCAACTTAGCTTCACCTTCCCACCCAAACTGCCAAAATTATCATTTATGTTTAGTTATTTATCTATTAAAAGAGCAGTTATCTATCTATCACGATTAAAGACAATACTTTTTGGAAATTGCATTTGGTAACATAGCAAGTCCTTCTCTGAAAGATCCAACTGTTTGGCCCTTCGGCTTAGGTAGACGCCTAGAAGAATATTCATCAATTAGTAAGCATACATTCGAATAGCTCCAATAATGTATATATATATATATACACACTAATATATTTACGGATCTCTAGGTGGCTTCTGAACTTGATTTCTCTCCTGGATTGCTTTCAAAGTTCCACCTATAATGCTTCCTCCCTTCTGCTCCAGCTTCCAAACTTTACCGAATGCCGCTTTCATGCTCAATTTTGAAGGATCGCCCGCATACACACCTGCAATATATATACATAGCTAGTCATGGTATCCACTGGGTGGAAAGGAATTCTTCTACTTGAACGATGGACAGACCTGAACAGAAGGGCTCAATCAAGCGTTCGAAGACCTCGTCGCCCAGGTTGCGGCGCACGAAGTCCTCCACGGACTCCTCGTGTCCCTGTCATGTCACCTTTCTCGAGATTTAGCGAAATGGGTAATAGAGAGAGGAAGGGGAAAGAGAGGAGGGGACGAACTGGAGGCGGAGGGCGTATGCCGAGGGCGCCCAGACCCGCGCGGAGCTTCCCCGGGATGCTCATCAAGTCGAAGAACGGCAGATCAGAGAGGCCGCCCGGGACCGGCCTCAGCTTCCCGTTCCACAGCACGAACCGCGGGGCGTCGGGGTCTCCCAGGACCAGATCATCCTTCAGACCGCTGTCCACCTGCCCCGCAACGAATTGAGCTTTTTTTCCTTCAGAATTGGCGGTCGAAGAGAGAGGAGCGTTGACTTACAGCCATGGTGAGCATTGGGTCGGAAGGCTGGAAGCTGTTGGGGCCCTCTTCCCAGAGGTAGCCATGGTCGTCGCGGCGAGTGGTGATGTTGCCTCCGACGCGGGCGTTGGCCTCCGTGAGGACCAGGTTGGGGGCGGCGGCGGGGTGCTTGGTGGCCAGCGCCTGCGCAATGCAGAGGCCGCTGATGCCTCCGCCCACGACCACCGTCTCGGCCACGCTCGCCCCGCCCTGGTACTGCTGTGCGCTGCTCAGCTGGCTGCCCGCCACGGAGCAGCGGAGTCTGGGCCTTCCGGCGGGGCGCGGTTTGGCGAAGAGAGGCAGCTCCGTCCCCCAAATGCAGGCCATCTCTTGGGAATGGTTGGGCAAAAGCAAAGATTATCCAATCTGGTTCTGATCCCACGTTTCGTTTTATTGTTTAGTTTATCACTTACTTACCCATGAATTTTCAAAAGATAATTTATAAAAAATATATTTATTTATTGGTTATCGTATTTATCGTTGATAAATCGGTAATTACCGATAAATTTTGTATAAAATTATTTTAACAATATTTACTTATTATATATATAAAGTACACCTATAATCTCATATGGTAATAAAAAAATATATAAAATAAATCCTACGAGTACAAGTATTCAATTAAATGCTCAAAATTTAAATTTATAATAATATTATCCATCAAAAATCTAAAACCAATAATTTAGTTATCATTTGGGCCGAAAAATCGTTTACCGTTATCGATGGACTAATCGGTTGCCGATGAATTTGACGATGGAAAACCTATAAAATATATCGTTACCGTTATCGATGGATTAATCGGCTATCGATGGATTTATCGATGAAAAACCTATGACATGTTTTCATACATATTTAGACTAAAAAAATAATATAAAATACTAATGTCACAAAACAAAACAAAAAAAAAGTCTCATACAAGACATAACATAAACCAAGTCTCAAACTAATGTCACAAAACATAATCATAATTATGACATAACGATAAACCAAGTCTCATACAAAACATAAACAAAATCAAGTCTAATAAACAAAGACTTAAACGCAAATAAATAGTCAATACTAACGGATTATAATAAGTTGAATGTGTGATGGCGGATCTCTTTCCAACTACCTTGGCGGATTGTTTCTCAATTATATACAATGTAACAAAATAAAATTACATCAAAAAAATGAAGAATTAGCTCAATTTAACCAATTTCTAAAAAAAATGTACTTTCGTCGCAATAATTTGATTATTTGGAAAAATGTAAAACTACAAAATAAAATATTTCAAACTCACCAATTGTGAATTATACAATCTTTCCAATTGAAGTTATATAAAAAAAAATTAAAGAACTATATCAAATTCACCATGTTCTGAAAGTTATATACTTTTGCCGCAATAATAAGACAATTCGGGAAAACGTCCACTTACAAAAAAAAAAATTATGTCAAAGTCACAATTTTCCAATTATATACAATGTTACAAAAGAGAACCTACATGATTTTTTTTTTATAATATAGCTCAAATTTACCAAATAAAATAGGTAGTTTTTGGTGCAATTAAATAACATATTGGAAAAACCCTAAAACATCACCTACAAACAAATCACACAAAAAAATCTTATTTCATTGATATTCAATCATAAAAAAAACAAAATCATCAACAACGTATCATTAAAATCACAAATTCACAAGGCAACTAATATGAAACTAGATCTTAGCTTTGATTCAACCTAATACACTTCTAAGTTCTAACCAACTAAAACAAATATAGAATAATATCATGAAAAAATAAAAAGATTCATGAATAATAGTATGTGTTATGTAATATGTATGACTTCTTTTATTTACAAATTTGTCTGAAAAATATGAACAAATAATGCTTAAATTATAGGGTTAGATTGGACAAAATTATGTCTGAAAAATCATAACAAAACAAGACTAAATTTGAAGGTAGTGGTAAATGTTGACGTGGTTTCCCACATCAAACAGTCAAGTGTGACTTGTGAGTGTATAATATTTTTGAATAAGATGATTTGGTGGAATTCGATCTCTCACGTTGCAAGCTCTCGATTCACTCACGATATATATGTATATATATAAAAGCAATATAAATGAGACGAGAGATTTTTTATAGAAGTTCGTCCCAAGGTGTAGTTGACTACTTCCTCTGTTAGTTTATTGCGACAATTGACATAGACGGATAGCTACAAACAGCAAAATCACGCCTAGAAAGGGAAAAGAATAAGAAGGAAGAAAATAATACAACAAAATCTCAAAGTGAGCAAAAATGCCGGGTAGAAGCTTTCGGTGTATTATCTCAGTTCTAATAGACTTTTTTTTTAAAAATTATATATAATTTTAATTACGATAGAATAATAAAACGTGTAGTAATAAGGGATAAATTTTTCATAATCACGATAAACGTTCCCGATATTATTATCATGTAATATGTGGCGAAAGTTTTAATTTTTTTTCCACGGGAAATATTGATATTCGTTGAAATGTCGATAAATCAATATTGGTCTAAAAACTAACTAGTATTATATTGGTAATTAGTATTCTTGATTTAAGAAATACTTCTCGAAATCTATGATTAATACCTTGACAAAATAAAAATTTCCAGACTTTATTTATATACCAAATTATAGATATATATCCACATATTCACTACAAAATAATAATATTACAGAATAGTGTACAATTAAGCAGTGGTGAGGGTAATATGGTAATATATGAAAAAGCGGGGGGCGTGCGCAGTACGCACACCAGCGTACGGAAGGATCTGCAGGACGTTTTCCACTTTCAGTAAGCGAATTTTCTTGTTTCGCGCCTTTTGGTCCCACTGCTTCGTCTCCGTAAAAAAATTGAATTTCAAATCTCATCTCTCTTCTCCGAATATCAACATCTTCATCTTCATTCATTCCACTATTCCCAAATCCAAGCAGCTAGCGATCTGGTAAGTCGTCTCTTCTTTCTCGCTTCTCTTTCATCTTTGGATTTCCAATTTTCTGGTAGAGATTCCATTTTACAGAGTTCGAATCCGTGGAGGATCACTTGCAAATCCAATGTGTGTAAAGATTATCACACCAAATCAGCTTCGAACACTTGATAATGTTATTTTGCCTTACGAGATCAAGTCATTGTAGCTAATGTGGAGCTTTCCTTTTGATCGACTTATTTCTGGTTGCTTAGCTTGTCACTTAGTCGCCGATAGGATCGAAGAATTTCGTGATCTGGATGTGTTATAATTCCTTTAACCAGATTGTCCGTTCTCTCATTTCTGTTCTGAAATACAGTAATCGGAAAATCTAGGTGAAGTTTAACACTGCGAAACGGTTTCTTGTGTGTAGTAGAAGAGAAGAGAAGAGATCGCAGGGATGAAAGCTGGGCCACAACACAAGCAAGATGTTCATGTAAGTGCGAACAAACATGCCTATTTCTATGTGCATACTGCTTGTCATTTACTCAGGCTCTTTTGCCAAATGGGTGAAACGCATTTCAGGATCGGACAAGTCACGGGTGGAGTTTTGGCAGTATAAACCATCCATCAAGCCAGTCCAGGAAGATATCGATCGGAGTTGTTGTATCTTCATTACCCAAGGCCAAGAGACACGTTGAGGCTTCAAATAAAGATGATATCGTCCAGATTGATACCGGAGCTGCCAGGAGTCCCCCACCTGAAATAAACAAGGTAGAAGATCCGACGGCTGCCGCGAAGCTGAAACAAACTGAAGCAGACGCGGGAAGCTTTTCGAGGATTACAACTAAATCCATTTACCAAAAAGGAACCACTTCACCGGTAAGAAACTCGACTTTGCCAGACTGCGGGAATGCCAAACTTGATGAAGTGTCAGCAGATTCGGGTCCTAAGCTGGATAAGTTTAGTGGGGTCACCTATGCAAGAAAGAAAAAGAAGGGTGGAATAGCAGAGGCGATGCAGGAGTTTACGTTTGCAACGGAGCAGGATGTCCCGATTCCAGATAAAGAAACAGTGAGGAAAAATGAGAATATAGCAGAAAGCGGAAGAAGTGCGAACCTAAGATTGAGACTTCAGGAAATACTGGGAACTGTTTTATCTCCTAAAGATCAGGACTCTAAGTTCTCAAATGAAGAGTTGGGTAATCAGAATTTGAACTCAGAGCAGAATCATAATCATACTGCTGTCAAAACTAGACAGAGTTCTGAGGGGAAGGAACACACATCTGATCACTTGGGTGACGCTATGTCTAATTCTAAGACGAGTTGTAAGGGGAAAGAGAAGTCTGATCAATTGGGTGAAGCTCTCTCTAATTTCAAAGAGAGTTGTAAGGGAAAACAGAAATTTGATCCGATGGGCGATTTTGTTTTTGAGCCTAGGCAGAACTCGGATACAATAGAAACCGATTCCGACTGTCTTGATAAGAGACCTGTGACCCGTTCCTCGACTCGGAAGAAAGCACCAAGCAAGACGCAAAATAAGATCACCAAGAGTCGTTGGTCATCTGGGGAGAAACTGAAGCAGCAAGACAAGACCGTTTTGTCACACGAAGATGGCTTTCCCATAGGAGTTCAAGCTAGAGTTGGTGGTAGGTCCTCTAAGCCTGTCGAAAAGAAATCTGAGAAGAACTTCCGAGTGAAACCACTGAATTTGTTTTATGAGAGGAATAAAGCTGATGTAGCAGATAAAGTTCTGGAAGTAAGTCATCAGAGTGAAACACATAGTAAAACGAGAGGTTCTCATGGTCACACAGACCCCGGGTTAGAGGAGAATACCACTAAAAGCAATTCCCTGAATTCACCAATGACAAGTAACAGACATGGTTCCGAAGAAAGAGACATCGACACACCAGCCGTGGAGCCAGAAGACAAGTATGGCAGTCCGTCTATGCGGAACTTTCTTAACCAGCCAGATGGTCTCAAAAGTCCGACATTGAGGTTCAATACGCCCGCTTCCAGTTCATCCCCGCCAAAAGCAGACACGGTCGGAGAAGGTCACGGTTTCACATCTTTGCAAAGCAACAAATTTCAAAGCAGGACAGAGTTTTCTGCATCCTTGGTTTGTTGCTTTACCTGTTCATAGTCATGCAAAAGATATTGCCTGGTTTGTTCCTTTATTTTTTTGCTTTTTTCTGTTGCTTATCAGGACGACGACAGACCGAAGCTCAAGGATCCTGTTGGAAAAGCACCATCTAGCAAGAAAGAGAAAAAAACTTCTCTACCAGAAGAAGCATCGTCTGACGACAGTGACTTGGAGAGTTCTGAAGAAGATACTCCCTCAAGTGATGATTTTGATCGTATGTCATCTTTCGAATTCGTTTTTCAACCATTAGCTTGCTTCCATTTTCAAGATCCTATGCAGTAGAGTAGATTTTAAATCGAGAGAGTGTTGGTGGTCTAGTCTAGATTCCTGGAGCTAACTTATGAAAAAATATGAGCAAAACTTCTAAGAATTAAAAGTCACAGTACTTTCCACGATGTGAATGCTTTTTCTTACTTCGAATCTTGATATGCATAGTTAGATAGTTTAGAAATCAAATTCAGCTGATCAGATTTCCCAGGACTGTTTGGAATTACGGTGCTCGATATTGAAAGTGCTAAATGAGTAAAACCCATTTTCGGTTACTTTACATGGAAATTTCACACGGTTCTTATGTTGTGCAGGTCGCAGAGAAAGTGGCGAGTTTTTCCGGGAGATAAGTAGTGATAAAAGACAGAAGGTCATGCCTCGCCCTGCTAAAAGGCTCCGTAGCCATGAACTTAATGTTCAGCTAAACCAGACCAAGACATCATCACTCTCTAGCAAAGGCAAAATTTCAGCCATTTCCTTTTTCATGTCATTGTTATCTTGCTACCAAATGCATATAGTTTTTACAAGCAATTGTGTCTTGAATCTTCAGGGAACGAAGAGTGTAATTGGATACCAGAGAACAAAGCGGATGGACTTACTAGGTTATATTTTCTTCCCGGCAGAGTCTAATAAGGATTAGTATAGCAAACTGATAATAATTCGATCTTCTTTTTATTGGTATCTTAGGGTTCTTGAATTATTAGCTTTGGGGTTAGGGAAGATTAAAACCAAAATCAAGACGGTGACCAGCAAGAAATCCTCAGAAATTCTGATGTCTGTTGCGGAAGATGTTCATCAGCACCTGCAGAATGTGGAGTCGCATATCCAAACCGACATGTAAGGCTTCTCACCCACCGATGCCATGCTTGATCACTAGCTAGCTAACCTCTTTCGGATTTTGCAGGGGCAAGCTCAAAAGCCTCGGTAAATCGAAACGAAAACGCGTTGAGACGAGGATTGAAGGTGCGTCCCAACTTTAAAGAATATGTATATCAGGGGACAAATAACTCAATCTGGGTATTAATTATTATATGCAGAGCAACAAGAACGACTGCAATCAATATACGTAAAGTTCAAGGAGCAGATGAACGAGTATTTGCGAGATTGTGAAAGCACATTTGAAAGCCTGGAAGCGGAGCAGATCGAAGTTAAAGCAGTCATGGAAAAGCAAAGTACGTTTCAATTTGTCCCTTTTGAGGAAGCCAACAGTCACGATAATGAGAGCAAACAGTCACATTTCACTAGTTTAGTTTTAGCTTTGATAACGATGGGAAATAGTCTGAACATAGTGGTAATTCGCAGAGAAATCACACGGTAAGCTTGTGCGGCAAGTGGAAGAGGCAATCGAGATCCTGCTATCTGATGCGCAAAGGAGAATCTCAGCGACTCACGAGGCAAGCCAAGTTTGTGCCTGTATATGTGTGTGTGTGTATATATATATAATATGGGGTTATATTTTGTGTTGTGATTTTGCAGTGTGCGCGGGGAAAGATGGATCAGCTGAAGCAAGTGGTGGCTATGTGTTTGAAGGAAGATATTTTGTTGTGAGTTGTATGTTTTTATTTGGGAATGTGAGACAGCGCACACGCTACGTGGCTAAAGTTGCATGGCAAGTCAAACAAATTATTCGGTGTGGGACATGTCACCTGAATGGCACGTGAATTCCCATCCCTCCTGGCCCACGGGTGCGGAGGGGAGGATGGAATGTGAGAATCACGTGACGTGACTGTCTTCCCAACCTTATCTCATATCAAACTTATTCTTATTATTATGGACTGGACTTCTGTTACACTATACGAAGCGGATATCATTTTCTTTTATCAATATTAAATTGTAAATCGAATATTGGATATATATTGGTATTGTACATACTGAATATCGAATTTAATCGGTTAAAATCGAATAGAAATCGACAACCGTTATACCATTTAGTTGCAATAGAACTGAAAACCAATTTTGTTGCATGACAAAAGTTTAGTAAATAATAATTTTGTATTTGCAAAATGAATTAACCTCTACTGTTCAAGTTTATTAGTATCATGTCTATATTTCATATTATTTTATTATTTAAGGACTATATTATTGGAATTACTCTTTGAAGTGGTAAATGTAGTTAAAATATCGATGTCGAATATGACGTAGGTGCAATTTTTTATTTTATAAAAACGGTATTCGATTTTCCTTATAAAAATACCGAAATGCAATACTCAATATATTATTTTGAAAAAATTGTACCGAATAATTAATTGTTCACCGAGACCTACTTGAGGCCATTAACTCTTATCCTTCTTTGAAACACTTTGGTAGACATCCTCGGAATAAATTGGAGACGGGACTTTGTTTAATAAATAAAAAGAAATGTAAAAGTTATTCGGTATCGGTCCCGTGGCATGGCACAAATAATTGGGGACACCCCCCCCACCCCACGTGATTCTTTGTTGGTAATAATGAGCGCGTGTTGTTCGGTGCTTGACAAGGACATGCTCTGCTAGGGCGGTTCTGACCAAGTATTTGGCATATATTATCTAACTTTCACCTCCACGCGATCATATCATATATACACAAGAATCGCCGAAACCGGAGGGAAGTATGGACGGTTTTGATCTGAACGAGGACATGGGGTTCATGTCTTGGGACTTGCATAAATTGGAGAAGGTCTTGACTCGTAATCCTACTCACGGACTGCACACAGTCCCGCACCTGCTCCACCCTCAGCCCTTCTCCCACTCCCCAACTGCTAACTCTTTCTTTCAACGTTACGCCGATAACATCCCCGTGATGGTTCCCGTCGCCGCGGCTGATGAGCTCCCCCCAGAGATGGGCGTGGTTCCCTCCGTCTCGGTGTGCTCCAATGACCCATCCAGTGACGTAAGCTCTTATTCTCAACTATTTATATTTCCATCTCCATTTGAATGATGTTGACGAACACTATGACTTGTTTCCTACAGACTCGTGCTCGTGCGAACAGACTAGGCAGGAGAAAGTACACCCGACACAGGGCGAAAAAGATCCGTACTAGTTTCGCCGCGAGGGTCAGTAGTCGTATAGCTCGTAATTAGTGAACCCTTTAAAGTAAGTAAGACTAAGTACTAACGAGTTGCAAGTGGCCTCAGAAAGAACGGGTAAAGATCCAGAAGAAGATGCGTCAGCTGCAACAGCTCCTACCCAACTGCAACGACGACAAGGTATATAATATATAGTTGATCCAGTTAATAAGTAGTTCGCTGATCCGTGGCTTTGTGTTGTTGAAAGGTGGTGGACAAAGATTCGATATTGGACGAAGCCATCGTGTATCTGAGGTCACTTCAAATGCAGCTGGTGACGGAGAGGAGGTTTCTGAAACAGTTGCTGTCGACGACGCAGCCTGCCAATAATCCCATGGCGGCCATAGGCAATTACATGATGTCGCTGCCGATGCCCGGATTCCCTCATAATAATAATAATGCCTCCTACTTCATGTAATTCAGTGCGGCGTTGGTTGGTTGCAGTTTGATGATCTGCGTTCCAGTTTCTTTCGTTGTAAATTTCTAGTGAACGAGCAAGTCTCTAGTTTGTTGTATGCCTCGAATAACAGGAAGGACCTTGTTTGTAATATTCAGATTACAATTTCCGGGTTTTAATTTTGGCGTGTTTGAATCATTTAAGCTCTCATTGATTGATTGATTGATTGATTGAGATAAAATAAAATAGAAGGCAAAACAGAAAAGGAAAGAGTGGATAATATAATATGATTGGCGGGCGGAGAGAAAGTCTGAAGACTATCCACTCACTCATTATAACTATATTATAAGCAAGAAAGGAAGAAGAGAGTCGAGTGCGTTTTCCAGGATGTCGATGTCGGAGCAGGTGATGCGGGAGAGGGGAGGGGCGGTGCTGGGGAAGAAGACGATCCTGAAGAGCGACCACTTCCCCGGCTGCCACAACAAGCGCATGGCCTCCCCCCACATCGCCGGCGCCCCCAACTACCGCCGCGCCGACCGCGTCCACGGCGTCGCCATCCCCACCCTCCTCGGCATTCGCAACGTCCTCTCCCTCATCGACTCCCCCCGCGTCCTCTGGATTAACCTCCGCGAAGAGCCCGTCAGTCACCACCCCCCCTTTCCCCTCTTCTCTCCTCTTCTTCTTACCTCTCCTCTTTCCATTCCAACAGGTCGTGTACGTCAATGGCCGCCCTTTCGTCTTGCGCGATGTCGAGCGGCCCTTCTCCAACCTCGAGTACACTGTACCTCTCTTACTTACTAGCTCAATTGATTGGGGGAATTTGTTTGGTGATTCGCTCAATCTCTGCGTTCGTTTTGAAGGGAATCAATAGGGCTAGAGTGGAGCAGATGGAGGCTCGACTCAAGGAAGATGTGGTCACGGAAGCTGCAAGGTAATCGAGTTGCAATTGCAGCATCGCATACAGAGACGACTTGATGATGATGATGATGATGAGTGTGGTGCAGATATGGAAATAAGATCCTGGTGACTGATGAACTGCCGGACGGTCAGATGGTTGACCAGTGGGAGTCTCTCTCCGCCGACTCTGTCAAGACACCATTGCAGGTCTCTCTCTCATTCCCTCTCTTGCTTGCTTGCTTGCTTACATAAACTCTCCTGACTTCCATCTTCTTCTTCTCCTCCGAAGGTATACGAGGAGTTGCAGGTGCAGGGCTATCTGGTTGACTATGAGCGCGTCCCTATTACTGATGAGAAGTCACCGAAGGAGCTCGATTTTGATATCTTGGTAAATGTTTCTTGCCCGTCTTCTCCCTATCAGTTTGTTGCTGTAACAATCTCATTTCGGTTTCGGTTGCGGTTATCAGGTCCACAAAATATCGGATTGTGACATCAATACAGACATCATTTTCAACTGTCAAATGGGCCGTGGCCGGACTACAACTGGGATGGTCATTGCAACTTTGCTTTACCTCAATCGAATAGGATCTTCGGGTACCCTTTTCCATTCAAATCACGTACTTGTTTGCGATGCAACAAGACAAACATTTTTCGCTTACAACTTTCGAAGTAAGGCTTATATTACATCATAGTATGGAAGTAAATGCGACTAGTTGTTTTATGATATGTCCCGAAAAAAGCTTTTTGGTTTCCTGTTCTTGTATGTAAAGTATGAATAACCTAAAAGGACTAGAATTTTCTTCACATGGATGATTGGCTAATTTATTGCTTGTATGAATAAATTATCAGCTTTTTTTTTTAACTTTCAGCTCTAGTCCTGTTATAGCCTCTTGACTTCTCATTATATTTCGTGCGTGGACATTGCAATGCATAATAGGTATCGCAAGAAGCAATTCGATTGGAAGAATTTTTGACTCTGCTGTTAATGTCACTGAAAATTTACCAAATTCGGATGAGGCTCTTCGACGTGGGGAATATGCAGTTATTAGAAGCCTGGTTCGAGTGTTAGAGGTACTCAGACATCGAAAATGCTCTTACTTTGAACCTTTGAATTCCTCTAAATTCCTTCAATCTTCTAGGGTGGTCTTGAAGGGAAAAGACAAGTAGATAAAGTCATCGACAAGTGTGCGTCTATGCAGGTATAAATTCTCCAGTCTAGTGGCATATCATTATCTCAGCGAGGGCAACATTTTCCTTTATTCCGAAGCAAACAAACGTAGTTTCAATATGTTTAAAGTCTATTTTTATATAATTGCAGAACTTGCGTGAAGCAATAGCCACTTACCGTAATAGCATTCTGCGACAACCCGATGAAATGAAAAGAGAAGCATTGCTTTCTTTCTTTGTGGAGTATCTGGAAAGATACTATTTTCTCATATGCTTTGCGGTCTACATTCACTCAGAAAAATCAGCCCTCCAATGTAGATCATTTTCTAGCAGTTTTGCTGACTGGATGAGAGCTAGACCGGAGTTGTATAGCATAATTCGCAGGTTAGTATAACTGCTTGCCCTGTAAATTGTATTAATGTTCCTTCCAATGCAAAGCTTTTACCTTCTATTCTCTTACTGTTACAATATTGTATCATTCCTTTTTGATAAACAGCATGTAAAGAAGTTCTCAAATGCTTTTCGTGTACTTCCTGTTCAATCATGTGCTGTTAAGTGGCTACATTAAGATAAAATGCACCAATACTGGGTTATATTAGACAGGAGTTTTAGTATATATATAGGTTGTTCTATTCATGTGCTGATTTTTGAGAAAAAACACTAGTTTTCCTGAATAAGCTTTTAGAAGGCCCTTCAGACCTTTCAAATTAACCTGAAAAAGAGGGAAGATCGCAAAATAGATATGGAAAGTCACCTTTGCCACGGTGGATACTTTAATTGCTTAATTTATGTAGGCTACTTCGGAGAGATCCGATGGGTGCACTGGGGTATGCAAGTCTGAAGCCATCGCTGAGTGATGGACGGCCTTCAGAGATGGGTATAGTGGCTGCCTCAAGGCACGGTGCGGTGCTCGGCAGCCAAACCGTTCTGAAAAGCGACCACTGCCCCGGTTCTCAGAACCCCAATTTGCCTGAAACCGTAGATGGTGCCCCTAATTTCAGACAAGTCCCTGGCTTTCCTGTTTATGGAGTCGCCAATCCAACCATTGATGGAATCAGATCTGTCATACAAAGGATCGGCGGTTCTGTTCTTTGGCACAATATGAGGGAGGAACCTGTCATTTACATCAATGGAAAACCGTTCGTTCTACGTGAGGTTGAAAGACCATATAAAAATATGCTTGAATACACGGTAATTTCCACCTGTTTAACATAGTGTCCTTTTTTTTGTATGGTGAAAGTAAAACTTAAGACTGCCTTCTCTCAGGGGATCGATCGTGAGAGAGTTGAGAGGATGGAAGCTCGATTAAAAGAAGATATTCTGAGGGAAGCTGAACACTATAGGGGTGCTATAATGGTTATTCATGAAACCGACGATGGGCAAATATTTGATGCATGGGAACACATAAATTCTGATTCCATCCAGACGCCACTTGAGGTTTTCAAGTCTTTAGAGGACGCTGGTTTTCCTGTCAAATATGCTCGTGTTCCTATAACTGATGGTAAAGCTCCAAAGAGTTCTGATTTCGACACATTGGCAATGAATATTGCGTCTTCTTCCAAGGACACTGCTTTTGTTTTCAACTGCCAGGTCAGCATAATATTCATTTTCTTAATCTGTGGTCAGTTGCATAGTTTCTTCTGTTTATTCGCTTCTTTTTGAACGGTGGTGAAAATCACAGATGGGAAGAGGACGGACGACCACGGGCACTGTAATAGCTTGTCTTTTGAAACTTCGGGTTGATTATGGTAGACCTATTAAAATTCTGCTCGACAGTATGACCCATGAAGATGTGGATGGTGGAACATCAAGTGGTGAAGAAACCGGAGATAGTGTTGCAAAAGTAAGAAGCGATAATAAAAGTTTCGGCATCAATGATATCCTGTTATTGTGGAAAATAACAAGATTATTTGACAACGGGGTGGAATGCCGGGAAGCACTAGATGCTATAATTGATAGATGCTCGGCTCTACAGAATATACGCCAAGCCGTTCTTCAGTACATAAAGGTGTTCAATCAGCAGCACGCCGAACCTCGGGTGAGGCGGGTCGCGCTCAATCGTGGGGCTGAGTATTTGGATCGCTACTTCCGCTTAATTGCATTTGCAGCCTACTTAGGAAGTGATGCATTTGATGGATTTTGTGGACAAGGAGATTCTGCCATGACTTTTAAGGATTGGTTACATCAAAGGCCCGAGGTTCAAGCAATGAAATGGAGCATCCGGTTAAGACCTGGAAGATTTTTTACTATTCCTGTAAATACTCAACTCAAGAATCGGCCTAGTCAACTTGATCTCTTGCAAATTATTGACTTCTTTTTTCTTATTTGACTTTAGGAGGAATTGAGGGCATCACACGAATCCCAACACGGGGATGCTGTAATGGAAGCGGTTGTTAAGACACGTAATGGTCCCGTCTTGGGAAAAGGTTCTATACTTAAAATGTATTTCTTCCCCGGTCAGAAAACTTCTAGCCACATACAAATCCATGGCGCACCACATGTTCACAAGGTACTTGCTACATATTTCAGAAACTACTTTTGCCTAATATCTCGCGGCGGGTATAAGAAAATGTCTTTATTTTACATTCTCCGTTAAGAAATCAAGTCGATAATTCATTGAATTTTTAAACTATGTTGATCAAATTGCAGAATGTATGTTTCTCCTTATTGCTTACGTCTTTTCGGTAGCCGTCTATTGCATTTCAAGAATCTTGTTTGAAATATCGATTTCATTAATTATAAACTGAATTCTTTGTGGATATTAAGATATAGTTTATTGAACTAAGGGTAATGAACGTTTTAGCAATGTCATATTTGAGCTATATGATGAACTTGTGAGAAGGTTAAGGGATAACTAGAAGTGCTGTGTTAGGTCGATGGATACCCTGTGTACAGTATGGCAACTCCAACTATTGATGGCGCCAAAGAGATGCTAACTTATCTCGGTGCGAAGGCCGAAGAAGGATGTGCTGCTCAAAAAGTAATTTTAACCGATCTTAGAGAAGAGGCTGTTGTTTACATTAGTGGTATTCCATTTGTCCTCAGAGACCTCAACAAACCCGTTGATACACTCAAGCATGTTGGAATAACTGGTCCGGTGGTATGTCCTCGCAAATTCTCTTCTCAATTTGACAGTGTTTATAAGCTGATCATACAATGTAAAGCAGGTGGAACACATGGAAGCTCGCCTAAAGGAGGACATATTGTCTGAAGTTCGACAGTCGGGTGGTCGGATGCTTTTACATCGTGAAGAATACAATCCAGCTGAAAAGCAATCCACTGTTGTCGGATACTGGGAAAACATCTTTGAGGATGACGTGAAGACGCCTGCTGAAGTATATGCTTCTTTGAGTGACAAGTATTATAATATTAGCTACAAGAGAATCCCATTAACGAGAGAGAGGGAAGCATTATCCTCCGACGTTGATGCAATACAAAACTGTATGGACGAGTGAGTATCCAATAGTCTAACCCCTTTTAAGCTACCATAAAAGTGGGATATAAACACTTGTTTGCCTATAGCTCTGCAGGTTCTTACCTTTTTGTATCGCACACCGGATTCGGAGGAGTGGCATACGCTATGGCGATCATTTGTGTTAGACTAAGTGCAGAGGCAAAGATTGGTGAGTTGCCTTGTCAGTCTTCTATTGACGAAACACGCAAGATCGGCGACTACCGCGATATACTAAGCCTCACAAGAGTTCTCGTGTACGGCCCCGAAAGCAAAGTGAACGTTGACCTTGTCATTGACAGGTAGTGTTTGAAGACGTGTCATTAATTGCAAATGTTATGTATGTAACTGATTTGTTGCACATGTTCATGAAAAGGTGTGCGGGGGCGGGGCACTTACGAGATGATATCAGCTACTACAGCAAGGAGTTGAAGAAGTTTGCAGATGGTGACGACGATGAGAAAAGAATGTACCTTATGGACATGGGAGTCAAGGCTTTAAGGTATTTCCATCATCTTTGGCATTCCTCCCAGTTTTGACCGGAGCTTGAACTAATTGCATTCATGACAGGCGCTACTTCTTCCTCGTAACGTTCGGGTCATACCTCTATTGCACATCAGCAGTGGAATCCACGTTTGCGTCATGGATGGATGCTCGGCCTGAACTCGGGCATTTGTGTAATAATCTCAGAATTGACAAATGATTATATCGTCTTTTTGTATAGCAATTTGCTTTCTTTCGGCTTGCCAATATATTTCACAGTTTGCTACTTCGCCATTCATTTTCCAATATCTTACGGAGATAAATTTGACCAGTAACTCTTTTTTTATTAGTTCAACTTTCACTTTCACCACTAAAAACTCCCCGTAAGTACTACTTTACCAGTTTAACCCTTATAATCTTACATTATATCTATTAATCTTTTGTGATAAATAAACTCTGATTTAATCAAATTACTTGTTTGCTATAAACATTATATTACAATTGTTGAGTTAAACATCACATGTTCGAGTTCATTGTTGAGCACATAAATAATTATTGAATTAACGTAGAACTTGGTCCGTTGTTTGAGCCTAGGGCTAGACCTGGTCTGTCAAAGGTGAAGTAAATGAGGTTGACTGCTGTTTTGACCTAGCCAAAGGCGTTTTGTCTCAGACGAGGTTTCTAGATGTCCCTGCAAAAGAGATTTTAAAATTTCATTTGGACATTCGTCATGTAGAAGCTGCCTACGTACTTTTCTTTGTAATTAAGTCACCACGTAGTTTAAGGTTAGAATGTGAGGTGTTGGGAGACGAGGGTCTCCGGCGAGAGTTTGAACTGTCGCTTGTGGCGAGGGTGTGGCCGTTGGGTTTGACGAGCTTCAGAGGAAAGGGGTCATCACAAAACAAGTCTGGAACGAGCCCATGTTTTTATATAATTCAGAAAATACGCAAAACATTTACTTATACGCGATATGCTTGACCACGCTATTTGAAAATACACAAAGTTTCTTGAACCATATTACACGTTGAATTCAAAGTGGTTCTCTGATTATATGATCGCTCGCCAAGGTTAAGGATTGAGCCGTTTTTTTCCATTGCGCGATTCACGTCCTTGGTATTTTGTGCATGGTTGTTTACGTGTTTTAAGTTTTAACAAATCATTCATGTTTGTTCAACCTATAATTCGACCACAAAATAACAACCTACTAATACATGGCATAATCTTCATAACACATCGAGGGACCCCTCGTATGTGCCATAATATGAGTGTAACATGTAAAAATAGAAGATGAAATACAAATAGTTTTAACACTTTAATATTTTTGGTATTACAAATTAAGGTTTAGAATTTCCCTTATGATATACTGCTCCGAGATCTTAGGAGAGCTTGTTGTCCCTCGAGTGATGAGAGTTAATATTCTTACTTGTATATTGAAACATCTTTGTTCGAGATCAATTCTCATCTTCATATTGTATTCACCTCGATCAATAAAAAATAAAATAGAGGAAGAAATTAACCATTAAGATGAACTTCTATAATCGTGTCATTCCCAATATTACACATTATATATTCGCACAAAATATATATTATATTCAGAGTGATGTAAGTGAGCATAAGATGAGATATCGAAATTCATGGGACTCGAGGTCATGACAATGCGTGACGGTTGATCATGATTAATCGCATCAACAAGAGTTAGTTTCAATAAAATCACGGTCACATTGGGATAACTTTGAATAAAAAGGGTAACACTGATAATGCAACAAGAAAATGTTCTTTGGCAAATACGGAAATTGCAGGGCTTAATCTTCCTCCTCTCCCTCATTGTCGGCGATGTTGAAGTACCTGACCTCGTAAACGTTCCTGTCCTTGTTGGACGCAATCACTCTGAGCCAATCACGAACATTATGCTTCTTCAGGAACTTCTTTGTCAAGTACTTCAAGTACCTAAACCGGGACAAAGCAGAGTTTCATATTTGTTTAGCATCAAGAACAAAGTGACTTTGGTTCGACTTGATCAGCAACTATGGAAAAGAAAAATACCCAAGAAAGCATTTAAAATGTTCGAATTCTAATCTATCGGGATAAAAAATAAAACAATTATTCAAGAGAGCAACTCCCAAATGCTCTAATTTCCCATACGGGCCATACCAAAAGAATTCTACACGATCATAACATTAAAAAAAAATCCGAACTGGGGCGACAACAACAGGGCTGATTTAAAAGACCACACACACCCATAAGCTCCATTTTCCCCAAAGTGGTCACCCCTCCAATGACTCAAGAAACGCAAAAAGTCATCAAATTCTAATCCTAAATTTGCTGTAAATGTTAAAGAGGGCAGACCCAAAAGTTCGCAGCATACTGTAATCATTAAGTATGTAACTAGTAAATACCTCTTGGAAAAGGAGCTGTCAGAAGTGACGGTGAGCTTGGTCTTGTCACGGGTGACTGTGACCGAGTCGCCAAGAGCACCGGCCTTGCCTCCGACCTTGATCCTCTCCTGAAGGAACTTCTCAAGGGAAGCAATTTCCATAATACCGTCATCAACGGGCTTCGTGCAGTCTATGGTGAAGGTCACGGCCTTCTTCTTCCCCTTTGGAGCCGCTGCGCTTCCTCTACTCATCTTCAAATATTCTGCTTCCAGAAAAACCCGAAAATATCACTTATAAACACTTCAAAAGAGTTAAACAAGAAAAAAAAAAAAACTTGACCCAATTCCTCTATAAAGATCTGAGATTGATAGCAGCAATATCAATCTGTGCATTTGCACACAATATCAATCATGAATCACATAATGCTTACAGAGAAATCGATTTAGACCATCTATTACTCACACAGCCAAAATCTAACGCCTCTATGTGAAACCCTAACACAAACAAATACATCGATAGAAGTAGCATTTCACTGAAGTAATCTCCGGATCGGCATTAAGATCCATCAGATGACGGATTTCAAGTGCTACTAGAGGGAATCTGAAAAACAAAATCCTCGCTTCTCCGATAAAGAGAAACCTGAATCGTAAACTTCGTCGTCTGCAATTCAGCAACGAATATAGAGAAACCGTGAAAATCGAAAGCTCGGATAGAGGATCGTTACCGGTGGGAAATTAGGGTTTAAGCTGCGCCGCGTCCGAGGATCAGAGTGAACTGGAGGTTAGGGTATAGAGAGTATAGATAGTTATTTATCTTATTTATTTATTTTTATTATTTGTTTGCCTCTGCACAAAGGTGTGAAATGGGCCGGGCCGAGCAAGCCTACCCGTCCGACTCGTAAAAAAGCGGGTTTGTTTCTTTTTTGGACCGACAAAGGTAAGATTGGATTATGTTTTTATAACCTACCCCGAACCTACCTCGTTCTATTTAAAAACTCACTCCTCCCGATCCAAAGCTCACATAAATCAGCTCGTAGTTCACCCGCCTCACAACCTAATTAACAATAAATATAGTCGATTACTCGATTGTATAATAAAATTATATTATATACTATAATAATTTATACATTTCATGTACATTTCATGTGATGCGTGTGAGTTTTGGAAATGAGAGAGTGAATGATCATTTAATATACTTAAAATTGAGGATGAGAAATATAAAAAAGACAAAAGATTATACTATGTTAAAAATTCAGAAAAATATAATATAAAATAAATGACCCGACCGAACCAAATGTATTGAATGGACTCCGACCTGAGCTGCCGTCAGGTTTGACTCAATCCGACCATCAAATTTGAATGAGTTGGATTACGGACGAGTCTTTAACGAATTGGATTGGGCCATAAATACTCATCGGAACACATATTTAGATGTGTAAAGTGGTCCGCGGTGGGCTGGCCCGGCCCGACCCATAACCCGTTAGCCCGCATATTGAACGGGGCGGGCTTAACCCGCCCCGTTCAATTTGCGGGGTGTGACGGGTTTTTTTGAAGAGCCACTAAAGCCCACCCCAACCCAAGAACCCGAACCCACAATGTCATGGGGCGGGCTTTTATAACCTGAGTTTAGTGAGCTTTTACGAGTCAAAATTAATAGTATATTCATTATTAATTCAAAAGTTAATTCGTACAAATTGTAGTGTAGACTTGAGAATTAAAAAGTTACAAGTGAATTTTGAAAATTGAAGTGATTTAATGTGAAAAGAAAAATCACTTTGATAGGAATTAACATCGATTAGATCAAATTGATTAATTAGATACGGAAGAGACTAATGAATCATCAAACCGAAACTAGTGAATAACGAAATTGACTAGTAAATTATGGTGTTGATTAGCGATTTATAACTTGAAAATTTTAAATTAATGAATGTTGAAATTGATTCGTGAATTTGAAAAAAATTAAGAGATTAATGGTGAACATGATAATAATAAGTGAATAATAAAAATGATAATAAGTAATTTTGAAATTAATCAGTGTATTATAAAATTAGAATAATGATTTATGAATGTGACTGCTAAATTATACATTCTAAAGTTGAAACTAATAAATTAATAAATTCGTTAAGAAATTATGGAGTTATACTTGAAACCGCTAAATGTTGTAATTGATTACTTCATTATGAAACTAAAATTAAAGTAAAAATTTGTTCAAATAAATTAGCGAGTTTTAAAATGAATTAATGAAATTAAAACTGTTTAATAGAAAAAATAAAGATATATATAGAATATAACCAAAAAATAATATGATTTTAATGATAACTTTTAAAATATTTAGAGTGATTTTTTTAACATATAAAAATATGATTTTTTGTGGGCTTTTAAACGGGGCGGGGCTGGTTGACAACGAGGCAATTTTTGTGGGCTTTAGGGCAGGGCGAGACGGGTTTGGGACGGTCTTAGAAAAACATAGTGATGGGGGTGGGCCTTACCCAGACCACAAAAAAGGACGGGGTAAGGCAAATTTTTTTTTTTTTTTTTTTTTTAACGAGTTAGGACGGGTGGGCTTGGGTCGGCTCGATCTTGCCCGATTGACACATCTACGTATATAGCGATGAAATAAAATAAATACAAAAATGAGGTTAACTTATAAATTAATACAGTTTTGTAAAGAAAAAAAAAATAGCAGACACTGCGTAAAAGTGGGTGTCTGAATCTCAGAAAAAGAAAAAGAAAAAGCCATTTACTTTTATTCATTCTTCATCAATGGCGGCTTTCTCCTCTTGATTCTTTTGCTTCTGCTTCGATCAATCACCTCTAACATTACGCAGTGAGTCCTCTCTCTCTCTCTCTCTGTTTCAACATTTTGAAGAAAGACACAGATCTAGGGTTTTGAAGAAAGCCTCAATCGAGACCCTCACCTCTGTTTCGCTCGCCATTGTTGTTTGTCTTCGGTGCAGCTGAGCTTCTTTCTTCGACGCTCTCGGAATCGTGGCTGGGTTTCGTTAGTTTTGTGATGAGGTACGTTGCTCTCTATGGCCTCTTGATGAAGAGATTCGCGGAGGTTGCTGATTTAGGGATTGATCCTCTGTTGCAGATATCGAGATTAACAGAGCAACGACGATTGTAAAGATGGGTGAGAGCCAAAAGTTCCAGCTTGGCACAATTGGAGCTTTGAGCCTGTCGGTGGTGTCTTCCGTCTCGATTGTGATCTGCAACAAAGCGCTCATTAGCACTCTTGGTTTCACTTTCGGTCAGTGATTCTATCAAGAGAATTCGTGATCTCTAAATGCTACAAGAGAATTTAATCATAGATTTTGACATCTCGTAGGTTAATTTGCTAAGTAGTACAGACAGATTATAGGGCCACATTTAGAGGAAAAAATTGGTGATCAAAACCGTGATAATTCCCGTGGTATTCATGATTTCAAAAGGAACTATAAAACTCAGGGAAAATCAGCTATAATGCTCTTAGATGGGTGTTATTGTAATGTTGTACGGATAAGATTTTTTATTGGATAATCAAATTATTTTAGCGTCTACTTTTTGCGAAATTGTTAGGCATTTACTCGTATCTTTACAGTAATCAAGATCATCATCAGCAGAATCCTTGTAATGGTTGCTGTTAAAGCAATCAAATTTTATGTACTAATGCACGACACGTAATCCGCAGCCACCACTTTGACAAGCTGGCATCTTCTGGTCACGTTTTGTTCCCTTCACGTTGCGTTATGGATGAAATTGTTTGAACACAAGCCTTTCGATGCAAGGGCTGTTATGGGGTTTGGTATACTGAATGGAATCTCCATTGGACTTTTGAACCTTAGCTTGGGTTTTAATTCTGTCGGTTTCTACCAGGTACTTTTCTGCTTAAATGTTCTGAAAATGAAGTCGGTTTAATTCTGTCGAACTCTATTTCGTTAAGATTGGACTGTCATTTTCTGACAACTTTGCCTCTGCCTTGTGCATTTCAGATGACAAAACTGGCAATCATTCCCTGTACTGTTCTTTTGGAGACTTTATTCTTTCGGAAGCAATTCAGGTCAGTGTAAAAAACACTGAGTTCTGGTGTAACCATATCATTTTTTTGTGTGTTTCTCTCCGATTTCATGGTTATATTACCTAGTACAGCACTGAGCTACAGTTTTAACAGAATATTGTTTGCTTATTTATTTCAGCACATTTTATTTGCCTATAAATTAATTTGAGCTCTACGTTTCACATGTCCTGATATATGATTCGTTTGATGCTTCTTCTTTCTGTGAAAACAGTAGGAGCATCCAGTTTTCACTTGTAATCCTCCTTATGGGGGTTGGTATTGCGACAGTGACGGATCTGCAGCTCAATGCCTTGGGTTCCTTTTTATCTTTGCTTGCGGTTCTTACAACTTGTGTTGCCCAGATTGTATCCTAAGCTTTACCGAACTCTCAATCTCCTATTTTCATTTTTTATGTTTTTTAATTTGTATTTTTGCTAGTTGTCGTCCTTGACCTGTTCTTCAGATGACGAATACTATCCAGAAGAAATACAAAGTGTCGTCAACCCAGCTTCTGTATCAGTCATGCCCGTATCAAGCACTGACTCTTTTTATCATCGGTCCATTTCTAGACGGCCTCTTGACCAATCTAAATGTATTTGCTTTTCAATACACTCCTCAAGTGCTGGTAAGGAAACGAGCTAACACAATCTCTGTTTCCCTATTTATTCGGTTTATCTTGATTCCAACCTGATAAGATTCATGTTTGTATGTGCTGTGTTGCAGTTCTTCATCGTTCTGTCCTGTTTGATCTCGGTTTCAGTAAATTTCAGCACGTTTTTGGTGATTGGGAAGACGTCGCCGGTGACGTATCAAGTGTTGGGGCACTTGAAGACGTGCCTGGTGTTGGCGTTTGGGTACGTTCTGTTGCACGACCCGTTTAGCTGGCGCAACATTTTGGGGATCCTTGTTGCGGTTGTGGGAATGGTGCTCTATTCTTACTGTTGCACGCGCGAGACCCAGCCGAAGCCCGGTGAAGCCTCTGCGCAGATTTCCCAGGTAATTTTAAATTTGAAATTCTAGGGAATAACCAAACGAGCCTTTCGAAGATCCTTTCTTTGCTGCTTCTACGGTGCTCTCCATTTCTATAATCCTGTTTTTGAACAAAATTTCAGGCAAAAGATGCGGAATCAGATCCTTTATTGAGTGTTGAAAATGGAGACAATGTCGTTCCACAATCCCCGGTGTGGAATTCGAACAAGGACCTACACGCATAATCCGTGAGATGATGTGAAGCTGTTTCGGCAATGAAGATGTTGCTTGAAAGGAAAGGGGTTTTTGGTGTATCGCTTTCGACAGCGATGAAGCTCGGTTCCCTGTTACGAGTAATGGTTAGCTCAGTAAAGTAGTTTGGAGAGTTTCCGTTTTGCATAGTGATGTCTTTATTATTTTTTGTGTAAGGCAGGCATGGAAGATTAGAGTTATACCAGAATTTTGGTATGATAATGTATACTTAAACTTTTAAAACAATATTCATTATTCTTCAATTTATATTTATTGCTAATTTTGGTTTGATAATTTATACTCGCCCTACTAAAACAGTATTCATTATTCTTCATTTTATATTTTTTGTACATCTTCTGTTGAAAACACCCCAACTAGTTCTCTTCTTCAAGGTTTCTAGTTTCTGCGACAATAAATTTTTACTAAATTAGATCATAATAATTAATTATAATTGATACATTATATAATCTATAAAATAAAATAAGGAAATATGCTTTCACACACCAAAATTCGAGTTCTCCCCTACCAGAGCTTGAGTTTCTCTCTTTTTCCCTCCTATATTCGGTTCTGCAAGTTTCAAATCTCGGAAGCTCAAAATTGAATCAACTAGTAATGTTTTCTTCTGAGTTTCAAGGTTCCGCTGGAGGAGCCCACGCTTCGATACGACGGTTCGGAGAATATCCCAGAGACGATGGGAGTTTCCTTAGATTTTTGAGACACGGTTCTCCGGCCACGAGACCCTAACAGTTCAGAGTCCACAGCGGAATCGTCGCTTTAGGCACGGGCCTTATGCATTGGACAATTTGTTACAGAGGCGGGAATGATTCTGATTATCATAACACTCTAAACAAAATCACAAAACACCTATAACTTGGTGAGTCCATAATAAATTAATGTTACACATCTTTGAAGCTTTGTGAATTACATGAACCATTAGTAATCAGCACAACCACGTGCGAATAAATTACATAAGACTCTTAACCCCTCTTCAGAATCTCTTGCTTTTGGGAGCGTGCGGTTGATTTGCATTTGCGTGTTTGGAGGCGCCTCTCTTGCCGGCTGCCTTGTTCGGCAAATCATAGGGTGACTGGAAGCCTATGTTCTCCACGGCGCCGATAGTGTTGAAGAGCCGTCTTTTGTAGACCTCCTCCACCAGTGACCGGTGCAGCAATTGGCTGCGGATGTCCACCAACGACCGGTTCTTCATCAGCCTCAGGCTGTCCATTACCACCCTTTTGTCCCTCGAACCGTGATCTTTGCTGGGCCTTTGGGTACTTTTGTCTTCCGGGCGAAACCTTGCTTCTTCGGTTATGGGGCTTTCTTTGAGGCTATTTTTGGAACTAGACTCAGCGATTTGGTTGTCTACACAGAAGTAATGCATGTTAGAGTGTGACGTGCTCTCGGAGCTCATGTCATCGTTAAAATCATCTGAAAATGCCAATTTATTATTTGAAACTATATCCAAGTAAACTTAAGGATTATACTTGAAATCCGGTACTAAAACCAAACGTATACGGTAAACCACAAGTCACAAATACGGTAATCACCAAGCCGATATTACCGTGAACGTTGTGACAGTCAACAACAACAACAAAAAGGTTCATTCCTTCGAGATGCTAATGAATCATGAAAATCAAGCAGAGTAGTTGAACATACCTTGGACCGCATCACCATGATTGGCAATTTTGTCGAATCCATGAGAAGTTACGAAGCCTGGTATCGGTGCCTGGGATGATGAAGCGGACGAGAAAGAGTAGAAAGGATGATGCGAGATGTCATTGTGGTTATCGTTGTCGTCGTTGTCATCATAATCTTGATAGCTGAAGGTATCATAATGAGGCAGTAGCGATAGCATCTCTCCTTGAATCATTTCCGCTATTTCAAACGGATCCCACTGTGTGATCTCCAATTCCTTCACCATCTCCGTCGCTACATCAAGCGGTGTGTCTGTCACCGTGTCAAACGGGAAAAATATGTTCCTCATGGATCCTGCAAGGGGACCAAAGAGCAAAGATAATCCTTGGACAGAAGAACAAAGCACACTCAATAAAATTTAAAAAGAAATAAAAAATCAAATTCTACCATCTTTATCGGTGAATTGAAATTTGATTAAAACGGTGTCGTCTTCAAGGTTGAGCGTCCCGGAGATCTTCATGTCATTTCTCAGCGTAATCTCGTCATTCAATTTGAGTTTTCCCATTTCTCTGCAGTTCAGAAAAGGCTTCTGACTTGCCACTCTTCCCAAAGCCCGTTTTTGATCGTCATCGCCCGCAAGGAACGGGTCAAGCAAGAGCTCTTTAGCCGGCAATCTCTTAACCGCATTGACCAAACACTTTCCTATGAATCTCTGAGCTTCTAAGTCTTGAACCCTGTAAAATGCCGCCGGCAACTTACCCTGAAAATTTTGGGAGGGCGAAATGGTTATTTTTCGACAATGCAGCCTTGCTCTCTCTGTAGAATAGAGTTTGTGCTCACGGAAGTGACTTTCTTGTAGATTTGGGCAGGGTTTGAGCATTCACTGTAAGGATATTCAGAAGTAAACATCTCGAGTACGCACATGCCGAACGAGTACACGTCAACTAGCTCATTGTAATCTTCCTCGTATAATTCCGGCGCCATGAACTCCGGAGTGCCTAAAATCGTACGACGAAGTAAAGACAAAGGTGACTAAAATTATGAGCTATGACTAGGTTATGATCAGTACCAATAACACTGTGAGCAGATTGAGAGCCGCTTAGAATGGCGGCTAGGCCGAGATCACCGATCTTGACCTGCCCAAGATGACCGTTGACGAAGATGTTGTCGCACTTGAGGTCTCTGTGAATGACCGGAGGGTCGTGGCCGTGCAGGTAAACCAGGCCATTCAGTATTTGGCGAGCCCAGTTCTTTATAGCTCGAATGTCCACTCGCTTGTATTTCTTTCTGTATCTGCAATACCAGCAATGAAGATCTTATACTGAACGACTTTGTTTTCATTAGAATCTGAGTTGATATAACCTCAGTTTTAATAAACACTCCTCATTTTACTAGCGAAATTCCCGTCAATTATAAGGCTTTTACATTATGGAAATGTAGCTTCGAAAGTCTTTTTTTTTTTTTTTTATATCTGTAATTCACGGCGATTAAACGGGAGTTTCGTATATCCGAGTCTTAAAGAGTGTCATTGTATATTACTCTCTCAAAGTCCCTGAGGTGAACAACTCCGTGATGAAGTTGAAAGTTCGCCGATCCACATCGATCCACGAGGTGTGGAAGCGGATGATGGAATCGTGACTGAGCGTGCTGAGGAGATGAACCTCGGAGTAGAGGCGCTGCAGATCGTCCTCTGAGCGGAGAACTTCGTTGAGCCTCACTTGGTTCCACGCCACTTCCATTCCGAGCACCTCGTCTATCGCCTTGTACACGGTTTTCATCGCCCCTTTGCCAAGAACTTCTTCAAGCTATGATGCATAACAAATCATATATACATGTGCATCAATTAACAGTTATGTCAGATTATATCAAGTCATCATATCATCAATCTCATAGTTCGCGTAATGAATGAACTCTTCTCTTGCCAGTACTTCAGTTGCGTGTTGTAACAAACCACTAAGTTGATGCCACGTCATGATCATGATCAGCAGCACCAAAGCAATCATGTAATTAGGAATATTCGCGACTTGCTAATAAGTAGAGGATAGTATTTTTGGTTGTCCTAAGTCGCAAGAGAAATATATAAAGAATTAAGTTGACGTGTGTGCAGCCACGTAATTTCTTGGAATAATAATGGAAGTGGCAGCAAAGTCAACTCTGGCATACCCGACCGTATCTGGAGGTCGGATCGGTTTCGACGTAACCGATGTTGTTGTGGTCGGAGAAGGTGGTCTTCTTCTTCTTGATGGTGCTGAACATGGTGGTGATCCTCCGGGTTTGGCGACTGATCGGACTCGGAGTAGTGAATCCTCAGCATAATCCAAGGGGGAATGACATCCTCTGCGTTTTAGCAGCTGCAAGCATCTTCTTCTTTTTGAGATTGAGAGGAGAGGAGAGGAGCGAATCAGCAGAGCAGACCAGAGTTGAGTTGTGTCTTCTTATGCACAAGTTACAAACAAACAGCTGGACCCACACACACGTTTCATTTCTTAATAAACATTTTAAAGAAATTGATGTAATTATTTACTATTTTATTATTTATATTGTATGTTTTAGCAATTACTGAAAAAGTTATCATCAAATATCGTCGAGTCATGTATTTATTATTGTCGATTTTATAATCAAATGTGAATATAAATATTTGAAAAATAACGAAAATAATAATTGTAACAATAAAAGATTGTGCTAAATTGTTAGACGGGTAAAGTTCTTCATTATCAATTATACTAGCTGAATAGTTAATAATGTATAACAAATGAAAATAGAACATGTTGGGATTCTCACCCTAATTCTAATCGATTGACCTAGCGATTTCTTCCGATTCTTAAACAATCATCGAGATATATCAAATAAACATAAACTGAAAACGAAAAACGAATCAAGACACAGTTTTAGAGAGAGGTTCTGCCGGAGATCAAAATCCGATCTCCGACGTACGTCCTCTCTTTCGCTCCGGCGAATATAACCGGACGCCATGCACTATAGAATCTTCGAGTTCCGATTACACACTCATCTACGCCTATCTCTCACCGTACATCGATCGATCCGATCAAACCCGTACAATCCCTAGATAAGCTTTACATAGTGAATTCGAAACCAAGAGAAACAAACCAGCGAGTAGATGAAGCTAGAAACCCTAGAGAGAAAGAACCCTGAAACCCCCCAAGAGAAAAACCCATTTTTCTCTTCCTTCTCACTCTGTCGAATTCCAATCTGAGAACAACCCAGATAAGAGGTTGAAGAAGGCTGCTCCACAGCCGTTGGATTAGGCTTTATCGTGTGGCTCAAAGTCGTTCTAACACAAGTAGTAAACGACATGTCGTTCTCTGGCATCTCTTTGTCGTTTTTGGGCTTGGGCCTTCAAATGGGCTTCACCAATTACAACAAACTCCACCTTGAAGTCCATTCTTCATGATCGATTCATCGCCTTTATCTCCTAGCTCGGAAGCTCCACCTTAATGCTAAATCACTCCCGTTACATATTTCCTGTCTAATACCATCGAATTCCTAAGTGCACTGTTTCCGGGTATTTTCGCCATCCTTGCGGTAACCTAAATACTCACTGATAGTTTTCTTCATAAGGTCGGTTTCTTCCACATTCTTCATGTACCTACAGGTATTAACCTCCTGCAAAAACTAACTCACCAAACCCAACAAGATCAAACATATCGAGTATCTCTTAAATAAAACTGTATAACAGTAATATATACAATATAGTCACATGGTCAATAAAAATAGACAAGAGTTTTCGTAACAGCGATATATCCGTAAATGACCAAAAATCCTGTCAAATACAATCATAGCAAAAATGTAGGCAAATAGACAATAACAAGGAATTACCAAAACTCAAAACCTTTCTACAAATCAGACAATCTTTTAAGCTAGCAATTCATAATATAAAG
The DNA here is from genome assembly GCA_954871525.1 of Parietaria judaica. Taxonomy (NCBI): domain Eukaryota; kingdom Viridiplantae; phylum Streptophyta; class Magnoliopsida; order Rosales; family Urticaceae; genus Parietaria; species Parietaria judaica. Next base: position 24,041,477 of record OX940862.1, on the reverse strand, counting down.
TAGAGAATATGTGTAATCACATATATTAACTACTAATTATTCTAGCTAACCGTACAAATATAGTAATTACGTCTAATCACATACATTGAACAACCGTCTAATCCTAGGTTTAATAACTTAAATTCCCAAGTCTAATTTCAGCCTGACATTTATCATGCTACCCATGGTTTAACCATTACCATAAACCGCATCGCTAAAACTCATAATCTCCAAGTATGTAAAGTTCATTTACCTGAACCTAGAACGGTTAACAAAAAACTGATCTCAACCACAAGATCAACTCACCATAACCGAACTCACTAAGTTTGCATAGGATTTTACCCGGGATGGAAGACTAAAACTCCTTACCCTATCACTGGCTAAACATGGTAGACATACTAACTCACCCTGGTTAGTATTCCCGGCTTGAACAACACTAAAAAACTGGACAGATGCTATTTCACGGGAACAAGCAAAAAATTATGGTTGACATCTAACTCTCTCTTGGCTAGAAAAACCTTGACCCGGACAACTTAAAATACCCAGTGTGTTGCTATACCACAAGCTCACTACCGCCACCTATTCTATCCTGATAGGTATGCCAAACTTAGAACCCATACTCAACTAAGACTCATGGACTCCACCTCAAAATGAGGTGCTCACGGGTTTTCTCGCTACTCTCGGTTTCTCTTTTTTCTTACTATCGAAGATCTATATCAAAGTGCAACAATTTATGTCTAGATGAACATGCTACTCTTTTTTTTTTTTTTAAAAGAAACATCGCTTATATTGATAAAAAGTAAAATACAATACAAGGTTAGAGAGTGGTTTAAAATTGGTCGGTCAAAATCAGACCGGCTATATAAACCAAATCTCTACCATAAGAAAGAAAGAAAAAACGAGGACTAGTCGTTACAAAGAACTAGCCCAATCTCTCGAAAGGTCCGCGAGAGAATACATCGAAAACTCATTGCATGAGGAAAAAAGCCAAAGAGCAATACAATGGTTGATACTATCTATCAACCCATTAAGATTCCAAAATATATCATTGTAGAGGAACTTGTTGCGAGTATTCCAGATGCACCATAAAGTAGTTACAATTCCAATCTTCGCCGCAACGTGCCATTTGTTATTTCGCCTTGGAACTTTGTGAATTTGGAGCAAATCAGCGATGGAAGTGAAGCCCACTAGATCCACCTTTAGATTGGAAAAAAGCCAAGCCCAAACGGCTTTAGCTGTGTGACAATGAAAGAATAAATGATCGAGCTCTTCTTCGGACGAGAAACACATCGAACACACACTAGGGAGCAACGTAATTTGAGGATTATGCCTTTGAACAATTTCAGCCGTATTGACTCTTCGACGGGCAACCAACCAAGCAAAAAACTGAACCTTTTTTGGAACCGCGGATTTCCAAATTACTTCACAAAAAGGCACATCCGGGAGAGCAAAGCCTGGTGATAACTCTTTCGTCATCGACTTTACAGAAAACTCCTCCGCATCATGGAGCCAAGCACGCCGGTCTTCTATTCCTTCCCATAAACTCACAGAGCTCAATATTTGCAATAACTCGGTAGCTTCGTCCATCTCCCGAGTAGTCAAATCTCGAGGGAATTGGAAGTCCCACTCGACCTGACCGGGGATTGGAGAAGGCGAGCCAACCAAGTAAATAGATACATTTTGGAGTGGGCACAAGCGAGCTAGGCACGGAAAACGGTCTTTGAAACAACGATTACCCTTCCATATATCCTCCCAAAATCTCACTATTGAACCGTCTCTCACAATCCACGAACAACGCTTAAAGAATTCTTCTTGAACGGAACACACAGAGCGCCAAGGGCTACGGTATGTATGAGAAGTCGTAACTTCTGGATCCCAGTTGTTAGCTTGAGTACCGTAAATGGCTCTGATCACTTTGTGCCATAGGGCTCCCTGTTCTTTCGGAAATCTCCACAACCATTTTGCCAAAAGGGCTTTATTTTTAACAATAAGGCTCTCGAAACCCAAACCTCCTTTGCTCTTAGGAAACTGGCACATTTCCCACGCTACATTCGCGCGTGTTCGACCTCCTTCAAACCCATCCCAAAAGAAATTCTTCATAACTTTTTCTATATCGTCTGCAACTCCAACGGGCATCTTAAAAACTGACATAAGGTATACGGGGATGGTAGATAAAACACTATTGATGAGAGTCATCTTCCCTCCTTTAGAGAGAAAACCTTTTTTCCATCCCTCGAGCCGCTTTATAACTTTCGAAACCACTGGATCCCAGAAAGTTTTGCTCCTAGGATTACCCCCGAGAGGCATTCCCAAATAGCAAACAGGCCAAGACTCTTCTGTGCACCCGAGAAAAGATGCGAGCTCTTCAGTCTCCTCACTTGTACAATTAATTCCCATCAAGTTGCTCTTCTCGAAATTAATTTTTAATCCTGACCCTGCACAAAATTGTCTCACTATGTCAATCAAATTTTCCCACCCTTGTTTATCGGTCTCGGCAAAGAAAAGGGTGTCATCCGCGAATTGAAGGTGCGAAATCCGAATGGCTTGAGCTCCAACCGCCAAAGGCCGAAATAGATTCAATTCGGTCCCTCTCTGAATTCGTCTCGAGAGTGCGTCGGCGACAAGCACGAAAAGAAAAGGAGAGAGCGGGTCTCCTTGACGGATACCCCTCGATCCGGAGAATCGTTCTAGCGGCCTGCCGTTTATCATAACTGAAAAAGAGACCGTTGACAAGCATCCTCCAATCCATTTCCTCCATCGCCCGTCAAATCCTTTTCTCTCCAATACGAAGTCGATAAATTTCCAATCAATCCGGTCATAGGCTTTTTCAAAATCTAGTTTTAAAACCGCTCATTTCTTTCCTGACCGGCTATAAGACTCCACCACCTCGTTCGCTATAAGAATCAAATCTGTAATTTGTCTCCCGGAGACAAAAGCTCCTTGCACCTCACTGATTGTATCTTCCATCACCCTTTTCAACCTCTCGGCCAAAACCTTCGCGATGATTTTATAAAGGCTTGTCACGAGACTTATTGGTCTGTAATCTTTCACTTTGATCGAGTTGAGTTTCTTTTGAATTAGACACAAATGAGTCTCGTTGGTGATGTTATTGACGATGCCGGTCTCCCAGAATTCTCCAAAAACTTTCAACAAGTCGGGTTTGATTATATCCCAAAAATCTTGATAAAAGGCTATGGAAAAACCGTCTGGACCCGGGGATTTATATCTTGCACATCCGAACACTGCCTCTTTAATTTCCGTTTCCCCAAAAGGCCGCGAGAGATCACGAGAGCAAAAGTCGGGGATAGGCTGCCAAAAGATGTTGTCCCATTCCACATCCGTGGTCGGAGAAGAAGTGTAAAGCTCCGAGTAAAAATTGTTTATTTCCTCAACGATTTCGTCTTCTCGAACTACTAAGCTCCCATCGTTCTTCTCTAATTTCCATATCGCATTCTTTGCTTTTCGGGAAGACATTAGAGCATGGAAAAACTTCGAATTGTTGTCCCCTTCTTTAGCCCACGCCACTTTTCCTTTTAACCGCGCCGCCCTATCTTCCACTGCATTCATTACCGCAAGACGCATTTTAAGCTCGGCTCTTTCATTTCGAGTCTCTTCTGACCAAGATTCCCCTTCTTCAATCTTATCCAGGCGTTCTATCTCCGCTTGAGTCCGCAATTTCTGACCAAAGTTCTTTTCTCTTTCAATCGCTACCCACTCTTTGATTTTTCCTTTAAGCGTTTTCAACTTCCACATAAATGAGTAACCTTGCCAATCTTGCTGACTCGTTTCCGTCCACCAAGAACTAACTTTCTCCTTGAAATCTTTGTCAGATAACCATGAGTTGTCAAGTCGAAAAGGGCTCGGACCCCACTTTACCGGAGAAGTATTAATGGTCAACGGAAAATGATCAGACACACCTCGAAACCTAGTCTCTTGGACACAGAACGGGAACAAATCCCTCCACCCTTCAGAAAAAAGAAAACGATCGATCCTCGATCACATAGCTACTCCCCGCATTGCCGACCATGTGAATCGGCTATTCGCCAGAGGGGGATCTATCAAACTGAGGTCGGTGATAACCGGGATCTATATGGTCTACCTATTGGAATGAACATATACCAATCACCCAAAAACACTAAGAACCTAACTTCGGTTTCCAAACCGACCATAACACAAGACAACACAAGTCCAAATCCCCTTATGTTTTCTACCCGATTCTGACATGGTTTTTCCACTCCTTAATCTATCAACCTAGACCTAAGGAAGAAAAAGTATCTACAAATGCACTTAACAGTATCTATTTAACCACACAAGGGACAAATTTCATGTATTCTCACTAATCAGAGAGCATATGATCTGATGTATGAGAAAAAACCATGAAAAACCCCAAACCAGAACTCAAAACTAAATGAAATCCTTAACACATAAGGTTCACAGAGTTCGGATCAACTTACCTTACAACCCTTTGCCGAGAAGAATTTTAAACCCCCCTTTCTTGCTCTTTTAACGAGGTCCGGGTGCCACTTCTCGGTCATCTGTTAGGTTAGTCTCAAAATAGAAAACCGCATTTATAGAATAAAACATATGCATATAAACTATGCATAAATACCATGTAATAGAATCGAAAGAAAAAAAATAACAAGCATATCATCATACTATTTCGATTCATACTTATGTTCATTTAATTCACAAAGCATTTTCATTCTGAGTCATTTTAAAATATACTGAAGTTAAGCATCAATTTTATACCAATATGCACAAACACAATCATTCAATTCAAATAACACATTCAGCCAAAAAATTTCTCATAAATCTATATTCCGGATTGTCAATTATTTCCCAAATCCAATCCAAGACACAATGAGAGGAAGTATGACAAAATCAGATTTTGAGTATAATAGAACTCTTAATGATTATGACCTATACATGCAATATTAGACTTCATATCATGCTTTGACCTTTGTAAACATCAAAGCATCAAAAATAAACTCTTTTAAACAAAATGACTCATTTCCACAATGAACAAACACATTTCAATCATCTCTGACAGTATTTCTTAATACTCTGAGCTTAATACCATTTTCATGCATGTGTGAGTAAATAAAATCGCTGATGACATACCAATGCAACTATGATTATATATTTAATGTCTATTCTAATTCCTTAGCATACAGCATAGCATGAGATAAACAATTCCAAAAAATCATAATCATAAAGCAAGCAGATGTCAGCAAAGGATCTCATCAAGTTATCAATTAATTTTGCTATATCCCAAAAATAAAATAACATGCCATTAATTATGCCTTGTTAAAAGAAGATTAAGATTTGGAATTTACCCGCAAAAAGTCACTAATGGTTACTCGATACCATCAACTTTACCTTGGGCTCAAGAGACACTTCCATCTTGTTATCTCCGACAAGAACATCTCGTAATTCCACCTCCCGAAATCACTCTTACCACCGTTAATAGTGGTTTCGAAATCAGAGAACTTTCCTGCAAAGAACTTCTAACAAGCGAACCACAAATACGAATATAGCTAGAATAAATCATACCACAAGTACAAAGAATACATGCTACTTCGCAGCGCTTAACTAGACAATTAATAAATCATTCATTCCCATTATCCCAATTAAGGTCGAGAATAGAATCAGCTGAATAACCTTAACTGCCTTATCGAGCTTTACATTTTAAACAAATGCTCAGGTTCATTAATTAAATAACAAAGTTAAACCATCTGTCAAAAAGAAAAGATATGCTAAAAATCAATCATTAATAACAACAATTAATCCAAACATATTTACAAATCGGCTGGATCAAAGTAAGCGAATAAAAAACTATAAATTCATCCGAAACAAATCCTAGAATTAATTGTAAAGACCGAGTGAAAACTCAAATTAGTTCCAAAACCTAGTGAGGCAAAAATATACATAAATCTTACTACATTATATGTGATCTCTGAAAATCAATGTAGATTTAAAATTTTCAAAAAACCTCATATGTAGAAACTAATCAAATCAATTAACACTTAATAGGATTTGAATAATTCGCATAATTTGAAATCAGAAACAAGATATCTACCAACCGAAATAAAATATACAGATATACCAAAATGCTCTTGAACTCACATTTCAAAGCCTTAAAAGAAATTTCAAACACATTTACATCATAAATTTCATATTCAAGAGCTAGAAATAATTTTCACACAAATTAAGCATAATGATGTATTAACTGTCCTAAACACAGACGAATGTCGAAGGAACTTCTAAAGCAACATCTTGTACCAACTCCTCACACTAATCTGACAGTAAATAACCAAGCAGATATTATAAAACAATTTCAAATTTTATACTCCCATCTACTATTCAATTTACCCTTAGTCAGATAAGACTCTTCTCAATTAAATATGACAGAATTATAAAACTACAGATGCCTATCGAATTATATATTTCAATAGTGACAGTATTTTCCAAAGCATAAGGTTTAATGAAAGCACCAGAGACATAAGCTTAAACAATCATGGTTTAATACATAACACCTACAAAAAATACAATCGGACATCATCTAGAACACGTACACAACCCAATTTTAAAAAAATAGTTCTAACGCGCAGAACATAAACTCTGTCAGATTCAATAAACAATTCTTCATCTGAAAATTTCAAGAAAATTTCACGGTTGGCCAAGAAAATTTCAAGAAGATAGAAAATCGAGAAAAGAGGACAAGTACATTAACCGCTATAGAATTAGAACCTCAATCAGAGAGAAAGTGGAAAGATAATACCAGAATTGCTTTGCTTTCGAACTGAACTCACTGACCGCCCTGGAAAACGCTCGCTCCTCGCCTGGGGTCGTTTGTTCCTCGCCTGAGATTGCTCGCTACTACCAGAATCGCGCATTCGTTGCCGGAACCGCTCACTCTTCGCCGGAATCACTCATTCGGCTCTGGAATCGATCGCTCGTTGCCGGAACCGCTCGCTCGCCATCGGAATCGCTCATTTGGCTCTGGAGTCGCTCGCTCCTTGCCATAATTGCCCAATCGTCGCCGGATTCGGCTCTGATACCACTTGTTGGGATTCTCACCCTAATTCTAATCGATTGACCTAGCGATTTCTTCCGATTCTTAAACAATCATCGAGATATATCAAATAAACATAAACTGAAAACGAAAAACGAATCAAGACACAGTTTTAGAGAGAGGTTCTGCCGGAGATCAAAATCCGATCTCCGACGTACGTCCTTTCTTTCGCTCTGGCGAATATAACCGGACGCCATGCACTATAGGATCTTCGAGTTCCGATTACACACTCATCTACGCCTATCTCTCACCGTACATCGATCGATCCGATCAAACCCGTACAATCCCTAGATAAGCTTTACATAGTGAATTCGAAACCAAGAGAAACAAACCAGCGAGTAGATGAAGCTAGAAACCCTAGAGAGAAAGAACCCTGAAACCCCCCAAGAGAAAAACCCCTTTTTCTCTTCCTTCTCACTCTGTCGAATTCCAATCTGAGAACAACCCAGATAAGAGGTTGAAGAAGGCTGCTCCACAGCCGTTGGATTAGGCTTTATCGTGTGGCTCAAAGTCGTTCTAACACAAGTAGTAAACGACATGTCGTTCTTTGGCATCTCTTTGTCGTTTTTGGGCTTGGGCCTTCAAATGGGCTTCACCAATTACAACAGAACATATTGTTTATAAGTTCTCATAATTTGGCAATCCGGGCACAATCCTTCAACAAGTTCATTTCTTTTTTAGTTTTAACTTTTCGGACACAGCTTATGATAATTTTTTTGTGGCCATTAATAGAGCATGGTGAATGGATCAGTCAGATTCTTTCATGACGCTAATTTCATAACTGGTATGTCCTTACGGGTACTTTATTTCTATATGTTTCCATTTGCTATGGCTTATGGGCTCATTAGAATTGGTCGCCACACCACTATTATCACAGTACAATGTCAAAGGTTCATCTACCTTTAATGATTTCAAGATCCGTGTAAAAAATTCTTAAGTGAGACTGATGAGATGGAGCGAACCGATAAGACGAATACTTAAACTCAACTTAAATGGGAGTAGTTTAGGTAACCTAGGTCCTGGCGGTGGCGGTATATTGAGAGACTACGAAGGTAGGTTCATTTTTAGTTTTTCAAAATTCTTTGGAAATTGCTCAAATAAGAAGCCGAACTTTGGGCAGAGCTTGAAGGAGTTCGGATTTGTAAACAGATGGGTTATGATGGTATTGACATTGAATGTGATTCTAAAATCATAGTTGGTTGAATAAAGTCTCATAGATGCAAATTGTAGTATTTATTTGGACTTCTGGTATGATCTTACACATATTTAAGATCATATGGATTTTTTCTATCTATTATTTTTTATAAAGAGGGGAATAAAGTTGTAGATGCTTTGGCTCGTATTGGTGCGCTGAATAAAGAGATATTTTGTATACCGATTCTAAGCATCTTCCAAGAGTTGTTAAAGATTTGTTTAGCATATATGAGATATTGTTTAAGAAATTTGTTAATCTTGTTGTTTTAAGTTTGCTTTGCCATTCGGTTAAGTTGTTTTTGTAAGTTCTTGCATGTTACTACAGTTTTCATCCACCACAAGTGAGCGTTAATAAATTTTAGACAGATTCACGTCACAAGATTTCCGGCTATTTCCTCGAATTTTTTTTATTATTATAATAGACAATTTAAAAAAGGAATTTGTTTAGCATTTTCATTCAAATTTATCATTGATATTGTTTGTCAAATGCGGGAAGCACGATCCACTCCATTAATTTTATAATTAAAGATAAGATAATTCTGCCTTAATACTCTCTCAATTAAAATAAATATCATGGAATACCTATCTTTAATATTACAAAAGAAAATGTAATTAACCATTCAATTTTGTGCATTCATCGTTATAATTCACAACATATGCAAGGTTGCATATTTTTAATGAGCAATTAGTTGTCACTTTTCACATGCTAGAATTATATCATAGATTTTTTTTATTCCCGTCATAAAGTCTAAATTTAATTGCACATTTAATGCACTGTTATGTTTTTTCTTTGTATTTTTCAAATTTATAAATGGAATGCACAAACAATAATAAAACTCTATCTTTATTCTCTCATCTAAAAAATATTATTAAATATTAATAATCTGGTATTAATAAAAAATTATCACGTATACCACATTTTAATACTTATTAAAATAAATAATTTATTTATTTAACATATTGATTAAAATTTTAAGGGTTAATCCCGGCAAAGTACCAATACTTTCGAAATGTGGACCAATAAATACCAATTCTTTTTATTGCCCGAACAAAGTTCCAATTCTTTAGTTTTGTGTCCCTACAGGTACCTCCGTAAAAAAAAAATCGTCCTCCATTGTTAATCATGCCACCGTTACAAAATTTTATCCACATTTCTGGAGTAAATTAGCCATCGGAAACTTGGACGATCAAAGATAATCGTGGATATTTACTTAAAAGGGAGAAAAATTACTTTTTAATTCAACGCAGAAAACGGCATAATCCATGGTTTGGAATTTTCACGAAAGTGATATGAGGAGACAAAACAAGAGAATTGGAACTTTCTCCGGTTAAAAAAAGCATTGGAATACAAAACCAAAATTTTTACGTGGCGTGAGTAACATTGGAGGACAAATTTTTTTACGGAGGTACCTATAGGGACACAAAACTAAAGAATTGGAACTTTCTCCGGGCAATAAAAAAAAATGGTATTTATTGGTTCACTTTTTGAAAGTATTGGTACTTTTGCCGGGATTAACCCAAATTTTAAACTACTTTTTTAACGCTGCGCTTTTGCGTGGGCAATACACTAGTATGTTAAGGGTGAGATCGGACTTTTGGCCTATCTTCCAATTCAATTTCAAATTTTGAAAGACTCAGCTTACTCCCGGCTATTTGATAAAATAAAAAATAAATAAAAAATATCCGGATATACTAGCCAGCCAACACCATGTGTGGTCCAAGCTTTACCCAAAACTTATGCCAACCCCAACGTTTGAAAGCCTCAGGCTAGAAAAAAAAAATAGGTTTCTAATCAAAACTAGATTGGGACCGAGCTAAAATAAGATTTCACAGCGAAAACTCAGGCCATTCGGTTCCTTGAAAGTCTCGACCCCAATCCCATCTTCTTAAAAGAAAAAGAAAAACCGTTTTCAGGCCAAAACCGGATAGGGACCAAGTTATGGCCAAAACTCAGGTTAGTCGCAGTTTTCCCGCTCCCATCAATTAGACCAAATAATTCCCAGTTTTCTAGCCAAAACCGGATTGGGACCATGCTAAAACAGGGATCCGGAGCTAACAAACTTCTGAATGCAGTTTACAAGCGATGAACAAATAAACATTATACTTTATTATCTTGTACAATCAAAATAAATCATTGAGACAGAAAAGGGAGCAATTTATCTTTTTGATCTTCTAATCGTTGGGTGAAAAAAATGATATTATAGTGTAGTCTTACCAAACTGACAACCGTTGTCAAATTTTCGATTCCGTGACACATCGTCGTTAACACATGCTTGGGTAGAATGCTGATGAAGCCTTTAAGGCTGCCACGTCATTGACGAGCTGCTCGGACTTTGGCGGTACCTCCGCTTCTTTCCTGTTTGCGTTGCAGCCCCACACACGAACCGCGAGCCTCCGACATTTGGGAGACGAGCGATGTAGATACGTTCTGTACCAGTTGATGACGTCGCTCTTTTGAATACTTCCCAGTTCCGCTGCTTCCTTCTTCGATAAGTCAAAAATGTATCTGATATGACAATCAAGAGGAAAAATCGAGATTAGAGGAAACTATATATGTGTCCAATGTCGTGATCGATTAAGAATTTTCATCATCAGAAATGGCATGTTATAAATCGAAATAATTGTCAGGATCCGGTGGATAAAAAATAGCAGGTGCTGACATGGAGGACCAAACCCATATTTTATACAAGCTCCTCATTTATTTTTCATTAGAAGGAAACAAAATCGTGTTCATGGAGCAAAGGTGTTGGGATTTATGCCCACAAGAAATTGAGGACCTTTTAGCAAATTAAATAGTTATCAATAAAACGAAATAAATCATTGTTTGAACAAACTAGTGATTTTGGATCTTGAGATATTAACAGTTGTGACTCTTAGAGTTTATTCTTGATGTCTTAATGAAGACATCGAACTAGACATGTGACACTTTGAAGTTCTGAGCCAAAAACCGTTTCGTAACTCGAACTTCAAAATCACAAACAAGTAGTATTTTCGTAATCACCTAACTCGTAACTTCTTGTGACACTTTATGACATTTGATTTGTTATGTATTAAAAGAATACTAAACCGTGCCAGCCCAGTCCTGGTTTTTTTAAGGTCTTATTTTCGGATCAAAATAAGGGTCGGGGCCAGGCCAAAACCCGGTTTAGGTGCAAAGAATTTCACCACGAAAAATTTGTGGCAATTAAAAACTAGGCCTGAGATAAACGACGTACCTTTTATCAACTATCTGACCCCAAAGACGATTGGTTTCGTAGGAAAGGGATGTATCTTTCTCCAGTAGCTTTGCCATCAAGCCACCTTTATAGTTTTCGAAGGAATCATCGTCAAGTCCTTCCTGAAAAAAGACTCAAACTATACATGTCAAAGTTCAGTTATTCAGAAAAGAAAAAGACTTTTTTTTCCTTTAGATATTACTCATAGTAAGGTTTAAAAAGGTGAAAACGGTTTCTTGTTGCCTCATGTGGCAAACCGAGGCATAAGCCTCAGTAATAAGAAAAAAAGTCATAATATATCTCATAGAATCAATGATAAACCAATCATAAAGTTCATCAAATTAGTAATTATAAGTCTTAAAAATCTAAAATTTCACTCTAAACAATTTTAACCTCTCATACCATAAGCATTAGATTAGAATGATGGAAAAATATGACAACATTTGCGCATGTGGAGACCAGAAAATTATTGTTTCTTACCAGCAATTCTTGTATGCTGTTTATGAATGTATCAACTCTGTTGAGCAAATAGATTGGATCATACTCAGATGATTGAACGCAGAAACAGAACCCGAAAACGCGGTATGTTACCCTTGGGCTACATTCAACAACATAACCGAGCTGCTCCTTTGTCCTACACACAATTCATATAGTAAATAAATTCAAATTCAGTCAAAAGAAAGGAAATGCAATCGGACAAATCAATGAGGGGAAAAAGAAAAAAAGCAACGAAAAACCTTTTTTTTTTAATGGACAAACTACCTTAGCTGATTGAACAACGGCTCTTCGACAATTTCATCAAAAAGATCTATCAAGGCTTTCAATCTTATGGAATCCATACCCGTATCCTGCTCAATTTGGAAATAAAGCTGCAAAAAATGTTTATCATGAGAGACTAGATAAACATTAAATTTTGGTTGTGTTTTTAAGCAAACAAAGATTCTATTGATAAAAGCTATAACAGGTATGTAAAAAATAAACGCATTACCTCGAGCACAGAATTTTTTTCCATCTTATTCTTCACTTGAATATCTCGAACGAGGTCAGCACCATCAGGAAGGCGCATAACACATTCTTTGTGCCTTGTTTCGTATGGTTCTACCAAAAACACTCCTTTAAAAATATTTGAGATGCCAATTGCTTCCTCTTCGAATAAATTTCCGTGACATATGCCCTCAATAAATAGCTGCACTCAAAGACAGAAATGTAAGAACATTTCAGGCTAATTTATTACACAAACTTCAATGTCTGATCTGATATCGATTTCTTTACCTGGGAACGGAGCTCGGGGATATAAGTCCTCAGATCAGAAACTGACAATTGCTCTAACACCTGAAGCTTCTCATCTACATCATAGAAAGTCTGACTCAGAACTTGCAGTCTTGAATATGACGAGTGACTCAGAGGCTTCATATTTGTGTTCTTCAATGTTCGCTTCATGTCCTCTGTAATGACCTACAACATCAGACCATAATCAAATTCTAGAAACCAGAAATAATCTAACTGAAGTTACCCTATCTCAGTTTTAAACACAGCTGCTCATTACGATGGAACGGAAATTAAAAAAAAAAAAAAAGCAATATTCTGTAAACCTTAAAGCGATCATCTGTTGGCAAGAAACTATTTGCCGTTTCCAAAATCTTCGTCAAAAGAGCCGAAAGCTTATCATTGAATCCATAGATTTTAAGCTCCAGCTTATCGCTAGGCACAGCTACAGAAGTTTCCAACTTGGCAATACTTGCCTGCAGATAAAAGACTATATCACATCAGATAATGCGACATTGAAACAAAAATCTTAAGAGATTTGAACATGTTTCCTCGTGCATAGGATTGTTTCATATGGATCACAAAGATGATCAATCAAACCTCTATCTATAATTCGAGAGTTAATCCACAAAAACACTTTCAATGACATTCAATATGAAATTCCAACATGGCGGCTAACTCTAACAGTGGTAAACTTTATATAAGCCTAGATTTAAAATAACCCATACGAAAGAAAATACAAATAACGATACGATAATGCAGGTCCAATAGATTCGTCTAATTATCATAGAGTTTATTCTTATATTTCCTTTTTTAACACACGGAAGTCCGCACTTGTAAAATCTAAATGTTTCTTTTTAATTACAAAGTGAAAAATAATAATATCGGAAGCACTCTATTTATTAGAACAGTTGGCATTACAAATCAATAGATTTCATTTATAATCAAGATCCATAAACATATTGAACACAAGTATTCAATTAGCAAAATTTCACCTGATATGTGATCTCATCAAGCTCATCCTTAAGAAGGTGGGCAAACAGTTCCGTCAACACACAATTCCGGACGTTGTCGTGTCCACCTTTCAAGTTGATATGGAAATATGTATTTGCACGCGGAAGTTTGAAAGTAGTGTCGAGCTTGTACCAAAACTTCATAAGTGGCTCGTCAAGCAAACATCTCGGGCTTTCGAGATCACTTGCCACTTTATCCGCACGGATGGAAAAATCTGAAGGAATGAACTCATTCTTCGAAGGCAGATGTAATGAAGCATCAATTTCAGAAGGATCATTCCACTTATCCATTAAAGCAGGAGATATGTCTTCCTCAACATACTGTGAACCGAACCAAGGCTCCACATTGCAAGCTGAAAAAAATAGATTTCAGAAGAAATAAGACGGTAGTATACAAGCCAGATTCACAAATCTAGTTGATAAATACTATAAACATGGAAATGGAGAATTGATAGGACCTGATATATAACATGCAATTACATTATTGTGTTACAGCTACGATTCTGGAGTCGAAATAAGCAATGAAATTAAGAACAGAAAAAAGCATTCTTTAATTTTTACACGTAAAATATAGGAAGAGTTAACCTTGCGATTTTAAGGCCTTTGAAACAACATCAATCCTCATGTTGTCGGGTCTAAAGAAGCCAAGAACACGTTTTATCAAATCCTCATCCCATATCTTGTAAACATAGTCCCCGTATATAACATGCTCTGCGGGATACGCAAGTAAATTCTCTGCAAGAAAGAAGGATGATAATGAATAAACATTATCGGCACTCAAAAAGCTCTTCTGGTCGAATGCATTAAGCTGATAAAAAATAATAATCAATCTAAGATAAAACAACAAATATAACAGAAGATGATAAAATAAAAATAAAAACCTGCAAGTTCTGCTGCATAATCATCCTGGGGTTCCTCTTCGGCGAATCTGAAATCCATGTTTCCGATGTCCTGAAGTTCCTTAAATATCCATTCTGGTGGAGAACCTAGCCGCATTAACTTCAGGTATTGATAAACAAATCCGATTATCTCAAATATCTGCACACCAAACATTACTCGTTTCAAACAAGAGCGAAAAGTTATTCCCACCTTTATTTCTAAGAAATCTTCCACAGTTCACGGTACTTCTCTACGAAAGTTCTCTCAACGAAATTTCATGAGATATATTCAAGATTCAATGGAAAATAATGAAAACTCATTCTTTGATATTTCATACACAGTATAATGATTATAGTACCTTGTCCAAGCCAGAATCGGTGAGGTATATTGAGATGCCAAAGATATAGGCCAAAGAGGAGTGGTGCACGCCATCGTCCCCAACACCAGCAGATAGCGATGTTGCCCATCCTTTCGCTTTCAGAAACCAAAGCAAACTTCCCCGTCCCTCTACAAATCAAACTCCGTTTTACTAATACAGCACAAAAACCGGAATTGGAGAGTTCGAATCTTTCAAAGTGCAAAATCAATAAAACCCTAAACCCAGTTAGTTTTAGTGCTTAGGGGGATCCTCTTACCATGGCCAAGGAGATGTGCTATATAGTGTTCGGGTTTTTTGAGATAGTCTTTGCGTAGACAGGGCAGAGTCCACATCAAGTCAAGGATATGAACGTCTTTAACAGCTTCCAGCCTATACAGTTTTCCGGGTGTCCAGAAAGGACCTTTTGCTTCGAACTGAATCTTTACCTGGGCGCCTTTTTTAACACCACCGAATAATTCAACAACCCAGCTCTGAAGAACATCAAGTGAATCTGCAGTAGAAGTACACCATATTAAATTACAACATAAAAAATAACACAAACAGTTACATTTTTCTGACCATAAAAATTATACAAGATAATTAGAACAGAACTTCACCTCCCCCGATGATAACTAATTTCATCAACCCGCCATGGTAGTAAGTTTTGTACAGGTCAAGTATTTTTTTCCTCAAGTTTATTCCTTTCTCCATCGCATCAACCAAGCTCTTCTTATTACCTACAATAAAAATAACAATTTTATACAAGAAGAAGACCACTTTTGAGGAAATCGAAAGGATCACAAAAAATTCATACTTACCCCAAAAAAACCGGTTACAAGGGTGACCAGGCACTGATGTATGGCACTGAAGTTGTTGTAAGCGGCAAGCATCGTTTTGTAGAACCTGATTAAACTCTGTAAAAAAAACAATAAAATTCATAAATATTCCAATAAAGAGTTTAAAAGTTGTTTTAAGGAAGAACCTATTAGATAGTACCCGAATCTATAGCTTGCACTTCCCGTTCCATTGCTTCCTTTTTTACCAAAGGTGAAACAAAGAACTGAGAGAACCTAATAAAAGAAAACAAAAAGGACGTCATAAAAACTACTGGATTAACATTGAATAACGTTTCATATGTATAAAGAAGAGTGATCACATGACACATTGTTAGGCGCCTATTTCTCCCATTAACAGCGAAATAGGCCCGCGTCTACAATAATAAAATAATTCCAAATTTTTAGGAACCCCATATAACCCAATTTAAGGGCCTCAAAATAGGTCGAGTGTCAATCGAAAAAGAGATGGTCGAAATTTGACTATATAAATTTGACTAGTACTTCTCGGTGGATTCCCGTTCATAGATTTCGGTTTGTGTTAAACGACGGAACTAGGCTTATGCCATGGGGGACGATGGCCTCTGCACAATACCAAACTCTCTTAAGGATGATTTAAGTAAAAAACTATTCAGTTAAGGTTTATACATAATTATTGGCCCCCCTACTATTAAAGATTATTACATGTTTATTTAGACGATTATTTTTTGGCCCCCCTTATTCTTAAATCCTAGTTCTCTCCCTGTTTGTGTTGTTGCGGTTATTTTTCTAAATTTTCAGCGAAGGAAACAAACTGGTTCCTATCAGACACCAACACATCTGTCTTTTTATTACACTTAAAAAATGTACGGTAATTAGTAATTACTAGGATGCGACCAACATTTGATTACATTATGTGACAAAGACTCGAGACAAAAATAATCTATATAGATTTGCTTTGAAAAAGTTGTGAGCACGCCAAAATCAAGTTATTTTACAGTGTAGCGAATCATAGTAAATGCACCTTTTCAAGGCACCCTTTAGAAACTCCGGTTTGACCTCAAAATGGTAGCACGTATGTTCCGTTTCCGTGTACGCGTTCGACGAGCCACCGTGTTTGGACAAGTAACTATCATACTACCCAACAAAAGAGTTAATCTCGTGACAAAAGTATCATCCATTTCAGTCGGAAAACGAAGATAAACATACTTCATTTTCATCGGGAAATTCCTTGCTCCCCATGAAGAGCATATGTTCTGATGAAGAGCAGAATTAAAATCCGAGAGGAGCAACCAAAGGAAACGAAGGAAGGACAAAGAGAACAGACCGAGAAAATGGGCGAGTCCTTGCACCTCCACGGGGTCGGAGAAGCTTCCCATCCCCACACACATTGCAGCAGCAGCCTACACCAGAACAGAATCAGAAGACCAATTCATTCATTCTCAGCAACCACAAATCAAACGAATCTGAACTAACTTTTTTAGTCTGAGAAGCAACTCCTTTCCCTTCTTCCTCTTCATCGTCGTCCTCGTCTTCGTCTTCATCGTCGTCCTCGTCTTCTTCGTCGTTGTCGCAGTCCATGGCTTCGGATTCGGCGGGGGGGCCATCGGGGAAGATCTCGGGATCGTGGACGAGCAGCGCGGAGAGGCCATTGTCGAGCTGGATAAGGCGATAGAGCCGTCGGTCGTTCGGGGACTTGACGACGACATCGTCTGCTGAAGAAACGCATCTACTGGGAGCCATTTCTTCGTCGGCAACAATGGCGGCGATACAGAGAGTAGGTGCTCGACAATGGCGTAAAGACCTTGCTTCCGAATCTGTTCAGCGTGATATTCTAAAATCCCAACAAATAAACAAATTGACGAGTTTGTCCTTCTAATTTACGATGCATTTACAAAAAATACATAATTAGTTATTGGGTAAACTGCGGCTAATGTACCCAATGTTTGATTTGTTGCGGATTATGTACCCTATGTTTTATTTCGACGGCTAATGTACCCAATGTTTCTTCTGTTAGATTTTTTCTAATTTTTCGTCCATTCCCTGTTAAGCTCGCCACCTCAGCCATCGATATAAAATGCTTATTCAATCTAAGCCCTCGAATTTAATGATATATTTATCATTTGTTTTTCTCCAAAGTATGCGTGGAAAATAACAGGTGCTAACATGGAGCTGAGGTGGCGAGCTTAACAGGGAACGAACGGAAAATCGGAAAAAATCTAACAGAATAAACATTAGGTACATTAGCCGTCGAAATAAAACATTGGGTACATAATCCGCAGCAAATCAAACATTGGGTACATTAGCCGCAGTTTACCCTTAGTTATTTAATGTTATTTTTTTATATTAAAAATGGTTTTATGGGATCGTTTTCTTAAAAAAAAATACATAGTTACTTATTTGATGTTATTTTTTATTAAAAATAATTTTACAATTTGTTATTGTTGACTTGGATTTTCACCGAAACTTATAATAGGCTGGTTGGTTTATGTGCTTGTGTATTTTGCCGTAAGAATCTCAATATCGCGTCTAGTAAATAATCTCTGACATAAATATATAAATACATATATAGATTGACACACATAACTTTTAAAGAGATTTGTCACAAAGCTACGAGGGAGATGAGAGAATTCAAATGTATTGAAAGACAGAAGTTGTATATCTCAGAAACAGTAAACTACACTAGAGATCAGAGAATTCAAATGTATTAAAAGACATAAGTTGTATATCTTAAAAACAGTAAACTTGGATCCCCTTGCTCCACGTCCTCTCCTTGGCTTTACAGGGCATCATTTCTCTCTCATGTGTCCGAGTAGTTGGGTTTTAGTGGGCTCAAAAAATTTCCTCTCACGTTGACACGTGATCGGGATAATAGATCCTTAACCGCAAACCAGCAGGTGGGCTTTATAGCCGTTGGAGAGTTTGAATATGCTACGATGGACGGGTTCCCGAGTAGATGGGGCCGGCTCGCGGAACCCTGGAAGAGTCATTCTTTGAGATTCGGCGAGTTGGGTGTGTGCCTTGTGACAATTTGGGCAGGATAATATGGAGTCCGGATTACAAGTACTTTATTAAGCCTGAATCGAATTTGTGACTGAATAATTTGACCTTCATTGACCAGTCAATTTTGATTGGGTTGATTTGGTCACGTTGCTTATGTGACATACGTCACATTGACCATTGTGATTTTCGGATGAAATTAAATGTGATTTTATTAAAACCCTTTTTTAATAATTAAATTTATTTGTTACTCGGTGACATATAATTTAGTCATATAATGACGTAATCGTACATCAACAATTATGTAACATCATATTAAAATATTAACGTACATCAACATTATAATTTAGAGAATTAGTTGGTGTCGAGATGGGATCAGTGAAATATTATTTAATCGAGATTATTAACTTATAGAGTATTAATTTGAAATGTTACTCACCGCGCCATCCCATTGGGTACTAACGGTATAGCAAATTTGTAACACAAACAAAAGAGCATAATCAAAAATCACAAGTAGCCGTATTCAGCCAATCCATGAAATGGGAACAAGAACACAACTTCACAACATCATCACTCATAACACCAATGACACTAATAGGAATGGGGTATAAATGACCTTTCATCCCCAAAGGGAACTCACACAACAAGTGACAACACCTAAGAATAAATAATGGAATCATTTAAATAAAAAAATTAAATCAATAAGGGTACCCTCTCTAAGTGATCGGATGTCAATCTATGAACAATGCCACCTGGCACGGTCGGAGTCAGCGGGTCAGCAAGCAGTTTGAACTTCAAAATGTGGCGCTACTTTCGGTGGCTGAGAGCGAGGGGCCTTCGGCCTTCACGTTGGTGCCAATGTCGAGCCCCTGGAACCGGCTCACCTGGTCGCTCTGCAGAAGCTCCGTGAGAGACTGGCTGAAGGGCGGCATCTGGTGCCCGGTGGGTCCTGTTTGTGGCGTAAGCTGAAAATAGGCGGACGGGTTATACGGCATTCCCAAGTTGAAGGACTCCGACGGGCTCATCATCTCTCCCGTGGCTACCTTCAGCCTCTCCACTTCCTTCTTCAGTGCGTCGTTGAGCGCTTTAAGAATTTTGAGAAACCGATCATCAAGATTAATTATCACTGCCTCTAAACTTGACGTGCTGTCTCTGTTTCCCCAAAAATGCTACGATTTGCCCCGAAATGGTTAAAAACTGATCATCTTCGATCAAACTTTGGACGACGTGAATGCACATACTGATGTTTAGGGTCAATATGTATCATATATTTGTTGAAAATCGTTACATATTTAACATTTTTTTTAGGGGAAAATGTTACAGCTCATAAGTTCGGGGGGAAACTGCTACAAACAAAAGTTTAAAGGGGAAACTGAGACAACATGACAGGTTCCAGATATACGGCTGAGAATTTCAAAAATGTGGTGCATTGAACAGTTTCTAAGATGACGTTATTGCGGTTGATGCTTACCGTCACGCAAGTGAGCTTGTTGTTCCATAGCTTGTAACCGAAGCTTAAGGTCTGTATTCTCTGTGCTCAAACCTGTTGTGTCCCTCTGCATAAAACCAAAAACAGCATTGATGGAATGAATAAGATTCAACAAGAAGTTCAGTATCAATCACTTTCACTCGATCACGGAACTAATTTGATTATCTGAAAGCGGAGTCATATAAATCTATGCACAAACCTGGAAGAGCGTGAGTTGTGCAGAGAGAGTGGTGGCTTCCGTTTGGAGAGTCTGAACTTTGCGCTCGAGTTCTTGTATGTACCGAGCCTTCCTCTCCTTTGACCGAGCAGCCGATTGCCGATTCGCTAATATCCTTTATTCATACAACAAAAAGGTTAGAGTAACTAATATATTCATTACGCAGAATCGATGCAAATCACAAGACGACTACTAGGGATCCGGTTACAGTCCCAGACGGGTCGGTTGCTAGGGCTCGAGCCAGGAAGTTCACGTTAAAGAATTCAATTGCGTTCAACTTAAATCAACCTCATACAGTATGTCAAAATAGCATCAATCACCAAAACCTAACAATGGCAGAAGTCAAGGCAATCTGCAATAGATCTCGAAGGCAAGTGTGAATTGTGAACCAGCTTCACGAATTTCACACAAATGGTAGCGCTAAAGCACGAAAATCCACCGACCTTTTGGCGCGCTTGGGATCAATGGTCCAGAGCTCGGCGAGCTTGTCAGGAGGCATGGCCTTCTTGGCGTCCATGATCTCGCTGAACGCACCCGTCGACGTCGACGACCCGTCCACCGAGCAGCTGTACCGGTGCCTCGGCCTCGTCTTCTCTCCATCGCCTTCCAGCTTAACTTCTTCTCCGATGCCGCTCTGATCCGAGCCGTTGGTCCCTCCGGCGCCGGAGCCGAGCTTGTCGACGTCAATGTAGGTGGAGAAGAGGTCGTCCTCGGAGCCGATCTCGTCCTGGCTCGCGGTCGACGATCCGCCGGTGAACGGATCGGAAGACGAGAGATCCATCATGTCCTCCGGGAACCGGAAGCTCACCTCCGAGTGCGCTCGCCGGTGAGAATGAGGGTTCTGGTGGCCCAGCATTGCGAGCGACGGCGATTGTGACGTGGCGGCGGCCAAGAAGGGCGGCGACGGAGCTGGAGCGTGGCCGGAGAATGCGAAAGGCTTGGGGAAGGTGTGGAGTGGGATTGGCCTGAGGTTGGGGTCTGGAATTGGATGCTGCATAGATTCTTCATCATCATCTTCCGCGGCCATTGTTATCGCCTCTCTCTCTCCTCTGTCGTGCTTTCTCTCTCTAAGCCATGTGTTTCGCTTCCTTGTCACGAGGGAATATAATTACCTTTTTAATTATTTTTCTTTTTCAATGTTAAAAGATAAACGAAAATATTAATTTAAGCAAAATGTAATAGTTTGTAGTAATTAAAAATAAAGTATATTTCCAAATACAGTAGAAACTCTATAAATTAATACTCGATAGATTAATAGTCGCGATTAAATAATATTTTTGTCCGATCCCGACTCGGGACTAACTAGCTAAATTAATAATTTGCTAAATTTATAAGATAATATTTGTTTAGAAAGTATATACCTCCCAAGTGATATATATATATTAATAATTCAATATAAAAAAATTACATAAATACTTATAAATAAAATATAACATACATAACATTACATCACTAGTCATGTAGTCTTCTTGAAAAATATGATTCTACAGTAATTTTAAATTTTTAATATTGATACTTTAATAATATTCTCGATATAATAAATTTATTTTTTGTTAGTAAAGATGTTTGTATAATCATAGCTAATCAATAAAAAATTTCTTCATTGATGTATAAATTAATAAATTATTAATTATATGTTAATTAATAATACCGATAAGATAATAATTTTTGTCGGTCCCAACAATATTAATTTATAGAGGTTCTACCGTAATCACTACACATATTTGCGGTAAAAGATTTAGAATTTATCAAATAAAATAAAAATAACGAAAAGTTTTCCTGTAAATACTTATTTTTTACAAAATATGGCGAAAAGAACTTTTTTTTTCCTTCAACGTAAAACCCAATATTTATAAATATTCGGAAAAAAAAAAGACTTAATTCTTTTATTTTCCGTGGTATAAAAGACCCGATGTCTGAAAAAGTGTCATTTGTTAGTTACCGCATTTGGTTTTTATTTAAGAGGGATATTTGTGATTGTTAATTGAATTTTTCATCTCTAGAAAAAAATTACGGACGTTATATAAAAATAGCAAAAAGGACAAAAAATATAAACAAGAACACGCAAGAATTTACGTAGTTCCGCTTGTTAATGAAATTACTACTCCACGGGATTTACACCACGATCTCTAAAAAATATATGATATTTATTTTAACTCTCTTTGCATGGTATTTATATAATCACCGTGATTAAATCACCTAACTAATATTTATATCCTTATTTAGCGTCTTTAAAAAAATAGTAATGTCTATCCTTATGTTATTTAGCGTCGTTTAAAAAATATAGTAATGTCGTAATTCATACATCACAATGGATGCTCATTAATTATTTTTCTGTAGAGAACGCCTTTAAATTCAATTCAATAAATAGGATGATTAAGAAGAGACTGTAAAATTGGTAAATTAGAAAAAGTAGGGGCCAAAAAAGTCATGGCAGCATTGATTCAGGGTCTAAATAGCAATAAGTTTTTCATATTCAGTGAACCAGAAATTCGGCATCGACTTACGTGTGACAGTCAGTGACGTGGCGAGTAAAGTCACCGCCGAGTCAGCCTATCAAAACCCCAATACGAGCCCAAAAACACAACACACACACACACAAGTCTTTGGTTTCGTCGTGAAGTCTTAAGCGGTGGTCGTGTCTTCATGTGCATGCATAAAAATGCATGCACTCTCTCTCTCCTCTCTCTTCTCTAGCAATACTCACTGATCGACTCACCGACTAACCGCCGAGTCGACTCGCTCCGTTCCGATCATCAGGCTCCTCCGCGCCGACGGACGCGACTCTCTCTCAGACGGTGAGTCCGTCTGTTTTCTCTTATCTATTCGAAAATCTGAAATGCTGATTTTGTGGTCCGATTTTTAGGGATTTGGATTCGGGATTTGGGGGTGGGATCGGGCGCGATGGTGTGCGGGAATGGCGCGTGCGGAGCGACGAGCTCGCGCGAGTGGATGAAAGGCTGGCCTCTGGGATCCGGTGGATTTGCCAATCTCTGCTCCGCTTGCGGGTACCAAAGAACCACTCCTTCTTTTTCTTGGGTCAATCTTGCCCCTCGAGTTCCGTGAAACTCTCTCAGCCTGACGAGGGCATTTTGGGGATTACCTTGCCGGGTGGTTTTGAGTTGATTGACTTTATATTTACGTGGAGTTTTTATTTACGTATTGATAGATTAGATGAATTCTATTCTATCGTGGGGTGGAGTTTTGTGTTAGTTGTGTAGAAATCAAAATACCCGGTACCACCGCGGATTAACGGGTTTTCCGAAGATGCGTTATAAACTAGAGTTTTTGCGGATTTGCCGTAGTATTAGTAACGATGCAAACGGACTGACGTTACTACATATTACGTCGAAAATTGAAATTTTTAATAAAGTTATAAATTAGATGAACTTTATGTGGTGGAGGTTGTAGATGTAGATATGTAGTAGTTGTGACTTGTGACTAGGGGTGTCGGAAAACTAGTCAAACGCCGCATTAAGTGCGGATTACCGGGTTTACCAAAGAGAAAAGGGTACCAAAGATGCGGACTACGGTGTTCGCTAGAATTTATTGTTTTTTTCCGTACTAAAAAACAAAGTGAGATCATTTTTTCCGAACTAAAGAAAATTATTGGAGGATGAAATGTATTTGAATTGGGCAATGGACCTTACTTGTGACTGAAGTTGATGATGTGAAATAATATGCAAGCAATTTATATTTTGTCATAGTAAAATTTAATTTACTAATGAAATTGTTTTGTGTTAATTTTTATGAACGGGAAAGAGCCCTAACTACAAGAACTAACTTAATATGCAATGTGCAATGTATATCAAGTTAATTGTGATTTGGGTTTTGCCCGATTGTGTTTCAGAAGTTGTTGAGTAATGGGGATATCTCTGTGGTGTTGACTTTTTTTTTATTATTTTTAATTTATTCCAGAACCGCATACGAGAACTCGGTTTTCTGTGAAA
Source organism: Parietaria judaica (assembly GCA_954871525.1). Taxonomy (NCBI): domain Eukaryota; kingdom Viridiplantae; phylum Streptophyta; class Magnoliopsida; order Rosales; family Urticaceae; genus Parietaria; species Parietaria judaica. The sequence continues at coordinate 24,017,030 of OX940862.1, read as the reverse complement.
CGTTCCATTTGGAAGAAACCGGTTGGAGAGATTGCAGTTCTTGTAGCAAGGTGAGCCTAGGCTCACGCTTTGATTTTCTAGTTTCCAAATGTGTAATAGTTGGCTTGACATTTACTCTTTTGGTGCAGAAAATCCATTGCGGATGTATAGTTTCTAGGTCTTTGTACGATTTCTTGGATTACAGCGGTGTTAAGTGTAAAGCTTGTGTGAATTCTGCTCGAAGCTGTTTGGTAAGGTCAACTTGGGGCGTTACACTAATCTTTACAAGCGACTCATATAACTTCATGTGTTTTGAAATGTGAAATTTACATTTGATATCTTATGAGAAGAGTGAAGCGATATAGGATATATAATTTTCTAAGCGGACGTTTTAGCAAATATTTATTTATTATTTATGTATCTTGTCACCGTCCTCGTAAATTTAGAAATTGAAGTTGAATCACAAGTTTTATTTGATTTCATAATCTTTTTTCTTTTACCGGAGAAAAATACAATTAATACTTTTTTGGGGGGATCTATTTCATATGGTGAGTTAAACAAGCGTTTTTGAATGTTTTGTTGGAGAAATAACTTTTCATAATATATCTCACTTGCACAAAATTTAAAACGCAAATACGTCTTCATGGTAATAATTTCCCGTGGTTGCAGACCAATGGAATGCCTAAATGTTACGGTGGATCACGTGATGATGACGATGATGGCTCAAATTCAAATATGGTGGTTATAAACAGAATGGTTGGTGATAACATTGACCAGGGAAGACTAATGCAACTCTGCAAAATCATGGAGGCTAATGAAAGCAATCTCCTGCCTCGTTTTCAGACACCCAAGTCCGACGAGTCTATCGGTCAAACCAAACAGCACGATGTCGTGCATACTTCGGGAGAATGCAAAATCATGGAGGCTAATGAACGCAATCTTCTGCCTCGTTTTAAGACACCCGAGTCAAACGAGTCTATCAGTCAAACCAAACAGCATGATATCGTGCATAACTTGGGAGAAGTCAGCCGAGAATTCCCAAGCTTAGCTTTTCCTAAACCAGATAATAGTAGATCAACATCAGACTCACAGTCAAACGACATGCACGACTCTCTTCTCGAGGCATCATTGAGTATGAGTTTGGGAACCCCTTTGAGTTTTGCACTACCCTCCTTGCCTATAGAACAAAGAAAAACTCCCTCTCCCTCCTTTGACCAACAACGGTCCCGCCCCATTTTGCCCAAACCGCCTTCAAAACCTGCTTTGACTTTGAATCTGGAGTCAAACAAAGGCCTGATTACTCCTATGCGCATTGCTCGGCCGCCAGGCGAGGGTCGTGGAAAAAGTCAACTGCTTCCGCGGTACTGGCCGAGGATTACCGACCAAGAACTCGAGCAATTAGCCGGAGAGTATCCTTAAATTAATTAATCATTTTTCTTTTCCCTCACTTTATCTGGTGTTATCCTTAAATTATATAAAAGTTTGAATTCTTCCATTGTACCGCTTTTTGAGAAGGTGCTGAGCGCCAGTGATGCTGGTCGTATTGGCCGTTTAGTTCTTCCAAAAGCATGTGCTGAGGTATATATTTTACTTCCCTCAAAAAAATAAAAATTATATATTTTACTAAATAGTTTTTTTTTTCTTCTTTATTTTTGTTTTTTTTTTCTACCTATTTTTCATTTTTAATATGCAGGCGTATTTTCCTCCTATTACTCAATCGGAAGGCGTTCCGTTAAAAATTCAAGACGTGAAGGGAAATGATTGGACTTTTCAGTTCAGATATTGGCCTAATAACAACAGTCGGATGTATGTTTTAGAAGGAGTGACTCCTTGTATACAGGCTATGCAGCTTCAGGCTGGCGATACCGGTAATGACCGACAGAAATTTTACCGTCACTTTACACAAGTAAAAATATAAGTTATACTCAGTTTGGTCTTATCTCAGTTATCGGTTTACCTCACGTGAATGCTGATCTTTGCTTTCTGTACGACCTATATGCTGCTCGTGCAACTTATCTTTGCATATCTTAGTATTAATGTGTGGTTCTCCGTGCAGTAACTTTCAGTCGGATAGACCCGGGAGAAAAACTCATTATGGGCTTTCGAAAGTCGACAAACAACGGAGATATGCTGGTAACATACTCTTCTTTATAGCATTAGAGTATTTAAACGTAATAAACTTATCGATTATCATTGCCACAATCATTCATAAGCAGGAATCGTACGCATCTACTCTGTCGTGTGGAATTCACGGAGATTCCTCGTTTTCCGAGAATCCACCTAGCGGAAATGGCTTCTCTAGTCTCTTACAGATTAACAAAGGAAACAAGGACCCTTCTCTCAGCGCTCTACCACTATATCCAAAAAAATTGGGAGATGGAGATACCGTGTTGCATAAAAGTGAATCTAATGGTTTCAGAACCGAGGAAGATTCACAGCATCAACCTTCGGAGAAGAAGGCAAGAAACATTGGATCTAAGAGCAAGAGATTGCTAATGCACAGCGAAGACGTGTTGGAGCTGAGACTCACCTGGGAGGAGGCTCAAGACTTGCTGCGCCCACCAACTGCTGCAAACCCTAACATCATCACTATCGAAGGCCACGAATTCGAAGAATATGATGTATGTGTTCGATCAATTTCTCGTTTAAATGATTTTTATGTCCCATATTTTACTTCTTTCTTATATGATTACTGATCGATGATGTTGTTGACGTGATTAGGAGCCACCGGTTTTTGGAAAGAGAACATTCTTTGTTTCAAGGCCACCTGGGTAAGTTGTTAGACCCATATTATGTAATTAAATAGTACTTTCTTTTATTAAGCGGATTATTGGTAATTTTATGTCTAGTATTAATAAATAGTGTCTAAGGCGCTCACCGGTAGGTTTAGCTTTCTCCATGAATATAGTGTTTTCGTTTGTCTTGGATTTCTATGATAATTCTTTTATGTTATTAGAGTCGGTACTCAGTATTAGGAACGTGCTTATTTCTTCATGTCACTGGTTCAGGGGCCGCCAAGAACAATGGGCGCAGTGTGATGAGTGCTCAAAATGGAGAAAGCTTCCCGTAGAAGTTGTTCTTCCTTCAAAATGGAGTTGTTCGGACAATGATTGGGATTCAACCAGGTGAATGTTGTCCCTTTCTATAATGTTACATTACGCATGTCGTTTTGTTTGTCTTACGTTTTCCATAAATACTCAATAGGGGTTTGTGTTCCGCACCGGAGGAAATGAGCTTGAAAGGGTTGGAGACTCTTTTAAGAGCCGGCAAAGGTAGAGCTCTCACAGTTGATAGTTTTACGAGTCAGCCAGTAAATCCGGCCTCTAAATAGTTCAGTCATATATATATAGCACTTCAAGCTGTTTATAAATGGAGGACATGTTGAAAATGTTCTACTCAGGGTAGATTAGTCTACAAAAACGCTTATGTCAGGGTGCATTTTCTTCTTTTTTTTCCGTTTTTTTTTTCTTTACTTCATTTCTCACTTCTTTTGCTGTCTTGCATTTCCCTCAGATTCTAAGAAGCGAAGAACAGAGAAAAGAAAGACAGCGCTGGAACGTGAGCTGAACGGGTTAGATGCACTGGCCAGTGCGGCAGTATTTGGTGACAATTTAGGCGAATCCGGTGAGCCGTCGATCGGAGCCACCACCACCAAACACCCCCGCCACCGCCCAGGCTGCTCGTGCATCGTGTGCATCCAGCCCCCAAGCGGGAAGGGCAAGCACATATCCACTTGCACATGCAATGTCTGCATGACCGTGAGGCGCCGCTTTAAAACTGTAATGCTGCGGAAGAAGAAACGGCAGTCCGACCGCGAAGTAAACCGTAAGCCGAAGGATTCGCAGAGCAGAGATGCGTCGTCACCCTTGAATCCTCGCGCGAACGAAGTTGACCTGGACAGGGTTCAACCCGAGACTAGTGCAGGCATAATCGACCTGAACTCTCATCCCAGCCACGAGGAGGAGCCTGATATGACGTCGACAAAAAATCCCATTGACGTAGCCTCAACCGAGCTAAGAAGTTATGTCGGGCAAAACAGGGTATCCGGCTTTGATATGTACGACCCACCGTCTCACATTGATCTTCAATGTTCACTAAAAAAAGCCGGCGGACAGAGCAAGAGAGACCGGCCAAATGAAGAGTGTGGCTGTGCCGGTTGATTGGGAGAGGGATACTCGAAATGGTGGGGTTTTCCGAGATCAGGAAATAGCGTGAAAATAGTTAAATGGAAGTCTTAAAGAGTGTAAAGTCTTGTTCTTGCCGTGAGAATATATATATATATATACCATTTGTCATATATTTAGTTTACATTAGTTTGATACTTGAGTTAGTGGAACGAAAATAAGAGTGTTAAAGAGTGTTCTTCAATATACCATGAGTTTCAATTTTCGGATAAATGGTAGCTAATGTAACAATATAAATGGGGCCGGAATAAATAGTTTTTTTATATTTTTTTCAGTGCAAATGTGGTTTGAATTTACCCAATGTATGCCAAAAAAAAAAAAAAAAGCTTCTAAGTCCTGCTCAAGCTCGGGCTTTTGAAGCCTAAGCCGCCCGACCCCGCCGGAATCTCCAGCTCTAGACGTGGTAAAGCTATTCCACTGCATTTCTTGTTCCACTGTTTTATGTTTATAAGAGATGAATGCGCGTGATAGTTTCTACTTGATTATATCTCATGTGTAACAACGTTAATCTTCGGAGCTCCCAAAGAGTAACACATATATATAATAAGATGGTCAAACTATTTTACCCACCAAGTACAGCTACACAAAATGTAGTAGTAAATATTAAATTATTATTATATTTGGCCTGCTAATTTATTAGTTTGTAATTTATATTTGGCATGGTCGATGCTATCACGTAACAACGAACAATCCATACTTTAGGTCTCTCTCAAAGTTATTTATTATTAATCGAATCACACTCGTAGATTCCTTGTCTATTTATAGATACAAGAGAATAGTGAAACTTATCTCCATAACAAATCCCTATTATCTTTTGGTTGATTATTATTATTATTATGGGGGAAAACAAGGCATCAACACTATCTAAGGCAGTGGTGGAGCTTGAGCAAATGTACTCAGGAGTTCCTGATGAGTCCGTTGATTTCACTTTCCAACACTTGGCAAATCTCAATCAAGTTCATCATCATCATCATCAAAACAAGATCACCAACAACAAAGCTGGTGAAGAAACCAACATAATCCCATTGAGGAATATACCAACTCTTGATTTTGCCGAAGGCGCGCAAGTCAACCATCACCACCGTCGCCTTGATCGGATTAACGAAGACGGAGTGGCTAATTATAAGGAAACTAATCACCACTGCAGCCATGGTCACGGTAATATGGGCACTCCTGATCACTTGTGCGTAGCTCGGTCCGGCTTTAGTGCTATCTCTGGTGCGGTGGGGTGGCGGAGACCGGGGATACCGCACTCCAAAATATGTTCCGTTTGCACTACTTATGTATACGTATTCCGCCACCGCTGCCTCGTAAGTCGTGCACATCATATAAACTCTATTTAGATTGACACGTGTTGTTTCAATCTTTTTATATATAATGGCTTGAGCCATTCAGCCACTAAAGATGCCTCTTCAACATCGAGCGCATAAATTGTTACATTAAGAATCCAAATGAATCAAATCAATTTTTTAATTGACTGTCTTTCTTGACTTATTAATTAGAGCTCTCTTAAATATTAATTAGAGCTCTCTTAAATAAAGCAAGGAATTATTAATCAGAGGTCTCTTAAATAAAGCAAGGAGCGGGCTGGACCAGCTCAACTAGTAAAACTTCTTAACATATTTAACCCAAACTAAATAGAATTAAATAATTTAACCGATATAATCAAAACGACAAACTCAACTTATATATATTCTAAATTACCTAATTAAATACGAAGATATTAAATAACGGTACTTATTAAGTAAACGATACTAATTTAAACTCTCGGGATGTATCAGAATGTCATTTTGCACTTGTTTCGTGTTTCTTGTTTGGTTAATATCTATAGGTCTATCATTAAAATATGAAGAATACTTTCAGATTTGCTTGGATTTGTAGTAATATCTGATTGGTAGAGCAAACTAATAAGTAATGTACTTGTGTTTTTTATTTTTGTTTTTACTGTACATGAACAGCGATACGTGTGATTAAAAAATAACTCGTGCTATTTTTCAGGTTTGTGGAAGAGTGTATTGCAGACAGTGCGTGAGGATAGGCATGGGAGAGATGACAGAAGGAAGGAAGTGCATTGATTGCTTGGGAAGAAGATTTAGTCAAAGGTATTATGTAATTAATTATATATATATAGATATAGATATAGTCATATAGATATATGGACAAGAGATCCATAGCTCCTATTTGTGGTATCCAATATATAGCACACGCGACTATAGGGTCTAACTCTGGACTCGAACCGTAGAACTTAATTCATTTTCTTAGATTAATATATATATATATATATAATATTAATAAGACGGCAATATTTTGGATTAGATTCCGATGTGTGAACTAATGTACAAAGCACATGAAAGTAGCACAAATATAACTTGCCGTCCTAATTTTATAACATGTACTAACCGAACATATTATTTATAGGATGTTTATTATTATTATCTTTTTTAGAGTTTTTTTTTTTTTTTTTTTTTTTTTTTTTAAAGCTAATGAAGTCTTTTTGTGGGTGCAATTTATATTATAATCCCAATAGGTACATTGAGAGAGCAGGAGAAGCTGGGTGTTTTTGTTCGAGGTATGCGAGTGCCGTTAGGCAAGTGGAGCTCAAATGGGCCGAGAAAGGCCCCAGAAAAAACAGGGAAAGGCCTAACGGAATGACGTCACGCTCCAGAAGCCCAATGGGCCACAGGTCCCCGAGTGGGGTCCACGCCGACGGCGAGCTCAACTCCTTCGCTACATCCTCCTCTCCTTACACTCCTACGTACCAGCATTTCCCATTTTAGACATTACTATCGTATTAGCTAAGGATTAAATTTACCTTTTTGTCTTCGTATAATTCTTCAATGATCATTTATTTGGCACATCCCATTCAATTGAGTGTTTAAATAGAGACATAACTAAAGAGTCCGAGGTATCATAGGATCATTTTTATAAAATGTGAGACTAAAACGAAAAAAAGAAAAGAAAGTCAACGGCCTCCTCTTTATTTTTTTCTTTCTCTAATGACAAAAATCTATTTTTTTAGGTACCTGATTTGACGCTATTCGTTGTAATATTTTAAAACGCAACATTGTGATATGTTGTACGAGTTGATGTTTAGAAGCCTTATTTGGAAGGTTTATTCATATAATGGAAGTACACAAGTTACATATTTCCATCTACTATCTACTGATTCTTGATAGTTGATACATGTATGGTTGAATTAAATACGGTCATGTTGACTCATAAAAGAACGACCTCTTCTATGTTGTTCGCAAGATACAACTACGTGAAAAGCTTAAAACTAATATGAATGCATAATGCTCGTCTTCCATTTTTTTTAATGAATGATATTACGAGACATAAACGAAAGGGAATGTGTACCTTGTTAAGCACGTATTAGATGTAGAAGCTTAGTAATTCAATCGTTTCTCCACACAGAAGAACTGGAACACATAGCTCTGAAGCTTCACCCCCTGTGGCGGTGAGTTGAAATAGTCCGTCTTTTGCTTATTGCCCGTGCTTCTTTTCGGTCCAACTTCGTCTACATTTTCTGCAGCTATGATTTTTTTTTTTATATCAGTATTCTCGATTATTATATCAAGCTACTCAAGAAATGACAACACGATACCGTTTTTCTCATTTCGATACGGATACAGAACCATATCCGCTGCTTGATGATCTCTGCAAATGAAAAGTATACCTCCTTACAAGCTTTCAACACATTAAACCAAAAAATTTAAAACATACGGTGTTTCACGGTTTATGCTGCTGGAGATGTCGATGATATTAGCACTTTCCGACTCCGCCAGTGGCAACATGGCTTTAGTGTTTCCTCCTTTACCCTCACAATCATAATCCATTGAATTTGGAGTACCATTTACATCTTTGTCCTCAGTAACCGGGCTCTCATTGGTTACACAAAATTCTTCCCCAAGCTTGAATCTTCCATCCTTGCTTATACTTCTGTCTGGTGTTAAATCACGGAAAGACGAATCTGAAGATGCCCTTTTAGATGAAGAATTAGGAGGAATCTCGGGCTTGGAGATCTTTGAGGAGGGAATCTTCACAATAGGTGAAAACGAAACCGGTTCATCATCAAATCCATTGATCGAACGGTTGGAACCTAATGGTTGTTTGGTAGCTAGGAATTCGCTGAATGAATCTTCATCCCAGATATCAAAGCGCATGTTTTTCGTATCGGGATTTTGCTTGTTGGATCTGGAGACTGGATTGGTATCAGTTCTCGAGCGTTTTTCCTCGAAAAATAGATTGTCTTTTGTTTCCAAATTTTCCTGGTAAAAGGAGGTTGACTGATGTTTTCTTGAGAAATATTCCGTGCCGGTTGCAGTATTTTGTCGTTCATGTCTGTTTTTGCCTTCCTGCGGAAATGAGTTCACGCTGTTCTTATATTTGGAACTAGTGAACCCACAGCTTTGTTCTCTTCTCTTGGTCTGACTCGATGTTGCGTTTGATCCGCAATCGTCAAATGCCTGATATCTCACTAAAGTTTGATATATAAAACAAAGATTGCAAATTATCAGCTCAATTAAATAAAGCAAACTAATTTATAGACTAAGAAACAGTACCTGCACTTGATGAACACGATTCCTCACTGCAAAAAGTTAAAACAACAAAAGGCAGAAACAAAGACTAATTATGACATCAAAATTAAAAGAAAATGGGAAAAAAGTCGTTGTTTGAGACAAGTCCGACACCAACTTTACCTCTGTAAGCTTGAAGTATCTCTTGCATCTTCTGTCAAAAAGGTAAAACGCTCTCGAGGTTTAAACTTGGATTTTCTTTCTACAGGCGGGTGTCTGTATGATCATAGCGACATTTCAGCTTAACTGCTTAGTGAAAATCAAAACGGTATAATCTCTAGTAGTCTGCTTGATTTAAGACTACCTTGACCAGTTTGAAACTGGGAAGTCAAAGTCATATTCCGGTGGTTCACACTCGGAATATGCTGATGCCGACCCTGATGTCAATAACATAGCACGTCATTTCCGGCATTTCAAATTGAAGTGGAGCAAGAACAACGAATTTTTTTTAGAATGAAATAGTAAGCACCTAAGAAGTCAACCTCGTGTCCGACTTTTTCAGCAATCCTATACATGTGTATCAAATTAACAGACAAGATTTGTATAGATACTTCTAAAAATAGATATTAAAAAGAGCACCTTATCGGTATGTGAGGGCTTTCAAAAGCAAAGTCTGGTGCATCGCAGTCTCTGTACATCAGATTCCTGTCAGCAACATCATAAAATCGACTTTGTCTCGTTTGCCAAGTAATGTTGTCTTCTCTCTCGTCGAAAAATCCATCACGCTGGAAACTAGATCTATCTGGAAAAGACGAAGGAAGGAAAGAACAATCAGATCATAATATCTTCATGAATCAGTGATTAGTTATATCACAGAAGCATATATTTTCACCAGCTGAATACATTGCTTGGAAATTCGAGAGACAGATGGAATTCTACAAATGACTATCTTCGGAACTATGTTATGCAGAATCTGGTAGCAAAACTTATGATCGAATATCGGAAAATATAACATATTTACCATCCCACTTATCGTCAATTTGGTGATCCAAGTAAGATGTCTTTTGACTGGTGTGACCAGCATAATGCCTTGTGTCTCTGAAGGAAAATGATTTATGCTTTGGACTACTCAATGACTCCATATGGTCTGCTGAGAACTCCGAAAGATTTTCGTTTAGAGGAAGGTTTTTATAATTCATCCTCCGGTCCTGCATTTAGCGCGTTAATATAATAAGTCGATGTTCGGTTCCCAGTTGGGTTTTGAACCTTTGACTTATAAGCATTAAAATATAATTATAGAACCTCGATTTCAAAGTCATCTGGTAGAAAATTAAGCTTCTTAGATATATGCAGCTTCCCCGGAGCCTTTGAAGGTGAGAAGAACTCGTTGGGAAAGGCCCTTGAAAAACACAAAAAATAATTATTTTTCTAAGAAAATTGACCAATTATAATTAATTCTTGAAGTTTTACTTTTCTTACAAAAAAAGGTCAAGGGATTGAGAAACTGGAGTTATCACATTTATGTTGATCCATTGTTCTTAGAAAGAAAAAAAAAACCAGCATATTACAAAGTATCAAAGGCAACCTGCTCGGCTGTTGCGGCGAATGGACCGGTGTTTCTGTTCCAACTTTACCCAAACCTATAAGATAATTACAATAGCTGAATCAAATATCCAGCAGAAATAAAAATAACGCCCGAAAAGAGAGAAGGAAAAAAAAACAAAACGCCAACTTATATGAATTTTATAGACTTAAGTACCAGATACTGAAAATGAAACGTGAGCTTCATGTGCAATGTTCTCTTGACTATCAGGATTTAGCCCATCATCGCCCAACAGATCAAGAACAGACAATGCTGAGGAAAATAAATGATAGATAAAAAATAAAGAGCATTGTTTAGTAGCAGATACAGTACAATTTTTTAACAAGTCACAACTAAAAATAAAAAGACAGCATGAAGAAGGTATGATTTAGTAAGGGACTTACGCTGCTCAGCAATTGTATTCCATTGATCGTGTTTAGAATTTATTTTATTAAGAGCATTAGAGTTACTATCCGGAGCAGGCTGAGAAATTCTGCGAAATAGTAAGTACATTATTAGTATGAAAAAGATAAAACCACGCAAACGAGATATGTGAAAAGCATTGTCGTTGGAGTTATTGAGCTTTGCAATATTTGAAGTAATAATGATATTAAAACATGTCGGTATAAACAATATTACTTGTTCCGGGATTCCATCTCCAATTGGAAATCTGCTGGGATTCCTGTTATGGCAAAAATTGTCATTATCCATTTACAACCATTGCGAAAAAAGAGGAAAAATATATCAGTTCAGAGTCAAAACTAGGAATAAGAAGAGTTACTTGTTTCCTTATATTCAACACGGTCAGAATGTTGAAGAACCGAACTAGACTGGATTGGTGGAGAACCACCGGCAATCCCAAAGCCCCGTTTTGAAGAAATATTTCCCGAATCTCCCATTTCTGGAGTGTTAATAATACATGAATGAAAAACTGGAAACGCATTTACCGATTACATCTACAGTCTCTAAACAGGTAGGACTTTTACAATAGAAAAAAAAAATGCGTACCAGCGGGGCAGCCAGATCTGCGTTCTTGAGCAAATTCAGACAAGTTTTGCAAATTGAGTACATCGAGGGAGCGGTGTTCTCTGTGATGCTCCCCGGGATTGTCCAATCCATCATCGTACCTCGGTTGGTGATTCTGATTTTGCCGCTTCTTTTGCTCAAAGTATTGCTTTTGCCTAACAAAATATGAATGCTCAGGGACATATAATACGATGCCAAGTGAAATACTTCCCATCTTTACCTCTTTTGTATAGACTTTCTTGACTGCAAATTTCCGCGTGAGATCATATGCAAGAAGCAGCAAACGCTCAAATGTCAGGACAAGCTTCCGATTAATCTCAACATTCTCAATTGAGAAGAGCTTGATCTGACACTCACCGTTGCCACTTTCCGTCGAGAGCCTCCCATCCATTGCAACATTCTCAAAATTCAGACTAAAAAAAAGCCATTTCACAATCATCTGAGACAAAATTCGAAGTTTCATTTTCCTCCAAAACTATCACGATATTGTATAGCTCAGTAAGAAATCAAATCAGATACCACACAACTACGAAGCTGTATAGATGTTTCAAAAGCTGAATACCTAACAAACGAGAGAAATCAAACACTTGCGTAGAATCCATGGTAAGATTGAGAGATGTAAGCACCGAATTCGACTGAATTTGCAGAGAAGAACTTACTGCGAATCACTGTGCAGCTTCGAATTGGGAAGAACAGAGTCGATAGATTTTGGATTCTCCTGCAAAGCTTGACGATGATCTGGTTTCACGATTTCTATGATATATGCCTATTCGCGCGCAAACTGAAAACTTGCTAATTGGGCTTACGTAATAATACCCATTTCGTGTTTGAAAATGGGCCTTATAAAGCCAATTAGTAAGTAATTGCACTCAGCCTTTATAGTTTATATTAAATGCTATTTACATATTTTAATATGGGTTATTTTAAAAAATAGGCATTTTTTACAATTTTTATTAAATTAATGATTTTTTTTTTTTGCTATTTGTAAAGTGGTCGTGTAATTGACTATTTAGTCATATATTCAAAAGTCTAGTAAGCTCACAGTATACATGTTAGCACCGAGGTTCGTAAAACCGTTTTTGTCGATAAATCAGTTGTTGTTATTGATGGATTTATCATTTGGTACCCGATTTATCAATGGGTAAGGGATGAAACGGTAAATTATCATTATCAAAACTTATTGATGATTATCCACGGTTTATCGAATTTATCAATATTGCGACGTCATTTAAACAATCGTAGAGTTTTCGAAGCGACGTGGTGGACGAGATAGAGACTCGATACTTTTTTAGTTGTGATCCCTGAGTCAATGGATCTAGAAGCGAGTGTGGAAATTGAGAAAATGACATAAGTCCCCGCGTCAAAAGTTGTCAAAGTTTGGTAAAATTTTGGAACTTGTAAAGTCTTGATTTCACGTGTTAATGAATTTTCCGAGATTTTCTGCTCTCAGGATTGCAAAAAATCCCTAAAAAGCCCAACAGTAACACCAAAGAACTCCGGTCGATTATAGGGAAGAATTTCGATGAGCAGATTGCAGATATATCTCTATACTGAAACTGAACCTCTATAACTCTCCGTGTCATAATAACATTTATTTTTGCATTTTTAACTTTATTTTCGATTTGAGGATCTAGGCTGAAATTTCTAACATTATATGACCCATAAATCTTAACAGCATACAGCCCAAATAATAAACGGCCCATTTACTAACCCAATTATCACCAAGAAGAAGTCCAAGAAAACACTCTTCGAACGGAATTGGAAATTTTGAAAGAAAAATAAAATAAAATAAAAAAAGAAAAAATGGAACACTATCTTCTAGTACTAGTGTGTTGTGTTATGTACTAATCTCTCACTCTCTGCGTTTTCAAGTGTAAGTCATCGCACACACAACTCCAAAACGATGTCGTACGTTCCTCCGCACCTCAGAGGCTCAGCCTCCACCGCAACCAACGTCACCACCTCCAAACCCTCCGCCACTTCCTCCGCCAGCTCCGGCGCCAAGCTCTCCAATGGCTATCGCCGCAACTCCGTCACCGACGCCGTCTTCCCGCTCTGGAAGCCCTCCGACCGCGTCCTCGCCATGACGTCTCTCCAGGTTCGGCCATTCTCGGGATTCCAAGCTTCTGTGTGTTCTTGAGTTGAGAAGCAGATTCTCTGCTCGATGCTCTGATTGGAAGTTCCAATTTCCTTTGTGTTCCGTTCGCGTTTATGAATCAGATTTTCTGTTTGTTTTCGTGAATTTCACAGCGTACTAGGTTTGTATGGATTTAACCTGTGAAAATTGGTGAACTGTTTCTGTTTGAATGTTGTTCTAAAGCTATGTCAATCTTCATCAAATGGAGTGTTTCTTTTGATCTTGTTATCAGATAGAGGAGATTCGGCTGCGGCTCAATGTCAATGTGTCGTCTGAATCGGAGTCCGAGCCTGCGTCGGCACCGATCGAAACTTTTACGGACATGGTCTTCTTTCGAATCTTGCTCATGATTCCATTTTTGTTATACGTTTAAGTGTAGGCTTTCATAATTTGTGTCTGTTACTTTTTCAGTGTCTACACGCAAGCATTATGAAGGACATAGAGCTTCACGAGTACACGAGGCCGACGCCGATCCAGGCTCAAGCAATGCCCGTTGCCCTCAGCGGGCGGGATTTGTTGGGTTGCGCTGAAACCGGAAGCGGGAAAACTGCTGCTTTCTCCATTCCAATGATACAAGTATTTTTTTTAATCCAAATTAATGTTTTTATTACATGATAGTGATTTCGAGGTTAATTATTAGCTTGTGCTCATTTTGCAGCATTGTTTGGCGCAATCTCCTACATGTCGCGGCGATGGACCTCTGGCGTTGGTTCTGGCCCCGACTAGGGAGCTTGCTCAACAAATCGAGAAAGAGGTATTGATTTTGCTTTAGTTGTACCGAAAATTCATATGGATTGTTAGGTATTCCTTTACTCTAATATTATTATTATTTTTCTTGCTTTACAGGTTAAGGCATTTAGCAAATCTATCGGCTCGATGAGAACTGCGATTGTCGTTGGCGGAACAAATATAAATGATCAGGTGCCTGATGTCACGTTTACATTTTATTTTAAATGTTTTTATTTAATCCTCTAACTGTAGTAAATGGGAACATTATTGGCTCTGCTAGGCTTAGTGCTTATTTAACTAAAAATTGATTCACTATATATGTTTACATTTATCCGAAGATTTTAATTGCACCGTAATTCCGGCGTGTGGCTGTATATATTTCTTCTCCTATCTGATACTTGGTGGAATTTTTTAACAGAGGTTGGAGCTGCGAGCAGGAGTTGATATAGTTGTTGCTACTCCAGGAAGATTTATCGATCATTTGCAGCAAGGAAACACTGTACTCTCAAGAGTTTCTTTCGTTGTTCTTGACGAGGCTGATAGAATGCTAGATATGGGATTTGAACCTCAGATACGACAGGTACGCTAAAGTTTTTAACTGTATTTAATTGGAGTACTTCTGTGCTTTTTGCAAAGTCAAGATAATATATTTAATTTTAATTTTCATGACACTGTTCAGGTTATGCGGAATCTTCCCCAGAAACATCAGACGTTACTTTTCAGTGCAACCATGCCAGTGGAGATTGAAGTATTAGCTCAGGTTAGTTCTGAGTTTTGAGTTATGAATTCTTTGATAAAGCTTTTAGTAAAAGGCGCTATAAATATATTTGACGCAGCCAGAAGAATGGGGTGAATCCCAATCCATTGCTGAGGAAGAATAGAATGAGCTGCTATCAGTATTCAGTTGTCGGAATTTGAAATACAAATGCCGGTTTTCAACTATAAAAAAAATGTTCTCGGTTATCGCCAGTTTCATCGATCTGTTGTCCTAAGTTGGGTTG
Organism: Parietaria judaica; assembly: GCA_954871525.1. NCBI lineage: Eukaryota > Viridiplantae > Streptophyta > Magnoliopsida > Rosales > Urticaceae > Parietaria > Parietaria judaica. The sequence goes on along the minus strand of OX940862.1, from coordinate 24,001,875 downwards.
CTGGCTCTTTTTCTGGTCAATTATGCGAGCTATATTTTCTTGTATGAGAAATTGCTCACTAATGATGCTCGCTAGCTTTAAGATTGAAAACAAGTTCAATACGGGTTGACCGCCCCTCTTTTGGAGATAGCGAAGGATACCGTGGATATATCTTGTCTTCAAGCAGCAAAAATTAAATGCAAAGGTCCCAAAAGCGGGTTGACCGCCCCTCTTTTGGAGATTATATGCCAAAAGGAGGTGTGTTATTGATTTGGGATTCGAGGCGGCTGAAAACGTTGAGTAATTTAGTTGGAGATTTTTCGGTTTCTATTGAAATCGAGAACGGGTCTTTTTCATGAGGTTTTCAGGCGTGTATGGGCGAGCCATACGAATTTTGGGGCGAGATGCCGTTTCAGATAGATTATTATTTATACCGTTTAATTTGTTTCATATGACTAGTCGATCACAAAAAGTATAAGATACTGCTCCTCTGTATTGTTGCTTCATTTGCTCATTGCATGTGTTCATGAAGATTTTTTGGTTTCATTTTTTCCAGGAGTACTTATCTAATCCGGTACAAGTGAGGGTTGGAAAAGTTAGTTCCCCAACAGCAAATGTAACCCAAGTTCTGGAGAAGGCTTCTGAAAGTGAGAAGGTACATTTTATCGGGTATTAATCACTTATTCATCCTTCTCTGTATTACCTTCATTGAGGATTGGTATCTAAATTTGATTTTTATTGTTTTTTGACAAGGTTTTTTCTTATCTCCAAGGAAAAAGTTCATGTGGATTTAGACCTATATTTAGAAGCTTGAAGATCGATCATAAATACTCTGTAGAACATATTTTTGTTATTTGCTTTTTACTCTATGAATTCCATATTTTACTTATATAGATTGATCGGCTTCTAGCTCTTCTCATTGAGGAAGCAAATCAGGCTGAAACTACCGGTCACCCATTCCCCTTAACAATTGTTTTCGTGGAGAGAAAGGTAAACTGATTCTCGTATATATGTCTTTTACTAACATAATACAAGTATTTTCTATTTCATGAGCACTTGTGGTGCAAATATAATGTATTCAATGCATGTGAACATGTTTAATTGCACTTTGATATGAAGTTCTTACGATTGATTTTGTAATGTTTTACAGACACGGTGTGATGAAGTTGCCGAATCTCTGATAGCTGAAGGGTTGCAAGCAGTTGCTCTCCATGGAGGACGCTCACAATGCGAACGAGAAGCTGCTTTGCGAGGTTTCAGGAATGGCACCACTAATATTTTGGTATAATTATGTTATTAATTGTGTTTTCTTTCATTAAGAGTATTTTAGGCAGTAGTGGTCTAGGATTATGTTATGAGCCCGTGCTTTTGATCGCGTAGAGTGAGCCGTGTTGCCGGAATCGGTCCCAGAGCCACGGGGATGGGCAGAAGCCGATTGCAACAGATGAGAAAATAAGAAAAATATTCTTGCCGGTTACCCTAATCCTCTTTGAGAGAATTGAAGTTAATTTGGTGAAAGATAATCTGATTAATAAAAAGACTCGTTAAATAGACCATGAATAACAAATATCCTTTAATCCAAGGGATAAATAAATTATTCTAATAAAATCAAATCTTAATAACCTAATGGCATAAATCATATCTAACTTAATTGCTGATTAAATAAAATTTGGCCTAGCCTCAAGAGGACTAGATGCGGTATCTTGTATCAGGTTAATAAAAGGTCTCATGGCATATATAAAGCGGTTATCGTCATGTTTGATCAGTGAAAAATTCCAATTGAACATTGTTGGCAGAGTTCTCTGGTTCGACTCAGGCAGGTCAAAGAATTGCCTAATAGTCTCTCTTCTTCTTTTTTACGGAGTTCTACAGAGTTCGACATATAAATCATATGTCGTGAAGTTGCTTTGATCTTTGTTGCAGGTTGCCACTGATGTCGCCTCTCGTGGTTTGGATGTGACTGGAGTTGCTCATGTTATTAATCTGGATCTGCCAAAGGTATACAGTTTTTATTTTCTTACAATTTTTCCTTCTCTGTTCATTTCTTCATAGAGCCAGTCTTCCTCCGCGTTTTATTCAACTAATCCCTTCATTTACGATGGAGGAATATCTTGGTACCGAAAAAGACAATAGAAATTTACAGATAGTTTTAGCAAATAAACGATTAGACGACATAAAAACTAAGAGTAAGAACAGTAAAAAAAAAATGAGCAATATACAAGTATAACATAAGCTATACCCATTTTCGAAAGGTATATATAATGTGAGCCTTGGATTCCGTTAGTGAATAATTTCCTTGCTTTAATTACAGAGCATGGAAGATTACGTGCACCGGATCGGAAGGACGGGTAGAGCTGGATCGATGGGTCAAGCCACTTCCTATTACACTGACGGGGATCGGGTATCTTTTTCTGCCTAATTTGCCTCTTCTTTCCCATCCGACGATAGATGTCTTACTATATAAATTGTTTTAGTTCCTCGCTGCTCAAATAAAGAAAGCAATAGCGGATGCTCAATCTGGAAATGCCGTAGAATTCGCGACCGGAAAGGTACTGTTCTAGTCTTATTAGGCACGTGTTAACAATTATGATGCACATGCCACGTCAGCTCAATCTCTTCGTGTTTGACTTGAATGTTGATAAGGTGGCGAGGAGGAAAGAGAAAGAAGCGGCGGCGGCTCATAGGGAAGCTAGGGTTGCTCTATCGAAGCTCTCGACAACGGGAATAAATGCAATGAACATGGAGGACAAGTACCGGCTCATGACTTCCTCCGGAGACCTTAGGACAGAGGGAGACGCAGATAGCGCCTGGGACGATTAGGTTCTCTCTTGCTTGTGCACTAGAACTGGTCACGGTGACTAACTGCTTCTTTTCTCGTTTGAACGGTTACGTCATGAATGTGTAAATCTCAACTCATTTCAAACTTCGTTACGGATTTCACTATGTTGAAACAATTATTTCCGGAAGATAGTTTAGTTTTGTTGGAAGCATGTTTTAGATTCTGTTTTTCTACTAGTGCAGTTGTATGAAACAAACATTATAAAAACACAATCTAATTGATTTGTCTTAATCATTTTATTGACATAAACACACTTATTTATTAATCGTGTTTGAATATTAGACTTTAGACCCGCCCCTTTTAATATTATGTTAATCATATTTACTTTAATAGTTTAAAACATTTAATCACTCAATCATATTGTTGAAATGCAAAATTATTCATTTTCTACTTGGTTTACTTAGTTATTATATTTAAATAGAGATAATAAATACAAATATTGCATTAACAAAATAAATAAAAATTTATTGGAGGCTGAAGGTTTTTCAAGCACAAACTCTGCTGCATATTCAATAAACAATTGACGATCAAACTTTTTATATATATATATATATATAATTACAAACAAACCTCACGTTTACGTAGAGCAACGAGCAGCGCTCCAACGTGGCTCAACCCGTAAACGAATAAGCACTCTCTGACGAAGAAAAAATAAAACGACACCCTTAATGTAGCTCATGAGGTCAAAATCGGCATTCGCTTGTGCCCGGAGAACGCTAGACGGAGGGTATTGTAGCCGTTTCTGTAGTGATCAATCGAGAAGCATAGCTGCCGGATCGCCTCTCGTTTTTCTTCCGCTCCGTCAGAGATTTCTGCTCTCTGCCTTTCGATCTCCTTCTCTAACTCTGCTGTTCTCGATTCAAGTTCCGTCGCGTTTTTACGAGCCTCTTCGGCTTCAGAAATCAGCTTGTCGCGATTATTCTTGAGTTCAAACAATTGCATATCGAGTTGATCGACGCGGTTGGTGAGAGTTGAAACTGTTGTGTTTAGGCCGTCTCTCTCAGTTTTCAATGAAGCGAGGCTCTTGTTCAGAGATTCAATGGCGTTTTCCCTCTCGACTGCTTCTTTTTTTAAAAGCCCAAGTTTTTCGTTAAGTCTCGCTTCCATTTCTGACCTTTCGGCTTTGATGTTTCTGATCTCTTCCTCGAAGCAGCGTCCCTGATTTTCCATCTCCCTGAGCTGCTCCACTAAGTTGACGTTTTCCTCGAGCAATTTCGATATCTCAGCCTTAACATGTGCTTTTTCGGGAAATATCTTCTGCTCAGCGTCCGATACTGCGATCTTCAAGTCCATGATCTCGCTATCACGGTCTGATAAACTCGACTTTAGCCTCGAAATTCTCTCCTGCAACTTCGAAACCTCTCGTTTTTCTGCATTGATCTTGGATTTCCAGGTGATAATTTCTTTCTGAGCCGATTCCAGCTGATTCTGAAGCTGGCGAATTTTCTCCGGAGACTTGTTTCGCTCAAGTTCGTATCTCAAACTCGTGATTTCGTTCTCCGAAACCTGAAGCCTTCCTTTCGCGATTCTCAGCTCTTGCACCAACGCCTGATGTTTATCGTCCGAATGCCGAGCTTCCTCTGGCCGATCAAACTCTTCTGGGATCTCCGATCCCTTTAACTCTAATGATTCGGGACCGGTGTTTTGAAGGGCTATCTTCAGTCGGAGAATCTCCTCTTCTGAATTCCGCAACTTTTCATTTGCCAACCTCAGCTCTTGTTCGTACTCGTAATCATTTCTCTGCCCTCTCGACAAGCCATCGCTGTTGTCGTCCTGTCGTGCTCGGAACTTATCTTTCACAATCCGGAGCTCGATTTCCAGCTCGACGATCTTCCTCTGCAACGATTGATCAGAGCCGGTTCCCGAAACAACGGAATAATTGTTGATGGAGGAATCATCGGATTCCGCCTCGGAATCTGTCAATGTTGACGATTCGTCGTCTCCTCTCTGGTAATTATCGGAACCGCCTCCCGAGCCAAGGAAGTAATCAAAACCAGCGGCTCGAGTTCCCGATCTCCGGCGACCCAATCTTTGATCCGGCGAGGGCCACGCAGTGGTTAGATCGGAGCCACTATCGGAAATATTAGAGCCCTGCGATTGAAGATCTGAGGGAATATTTTTACGCAGCTCTCCGGTGACATGATCGTAACGCTCGGCCAACGATCGGTACATTCTGTAAAACTCCTCGACGTGAGAGACTAATTCGGGGCGCTTCTGATAATACATCTCGGCCTTCTTGGCGAAGGAGTCCCCTTCCTCTTCGATCAGCTTTAGCATCCGTTTCACGCTCTTATCCATCTCTGCAGTCAAAACCCGTCTCGTCATTTAGTTGCGCAATAGTAAAGCTAAAAAAACAGGATCACCTGTTGAAGAATATTTTCTCCATATGGAAACTGAAAATACGCCTATATAATTGGATAATGGAGCATATGATCAGGCTAAATTTATCAAATCTACATTTGACTGTTTTATTAAAGGAAATTCAGATCTTTATGCTGCTATATAAATAAATGCCTATAATTATTTTTGCAACAAATAAATGCGACCAATTCTCTTGTGCTCAGATTCAAACTAACTAAATAAATGGAATTTTAGTGACCCCTAAGCCTCATTTCGGAAAAGGCCGAAAGCGCGATTCTGGGTTGCGGTTTTACCTTCGAGATTTTCCGCAAGCCACTTGGAGTTCTTTGGACTAACGTGACTATCCCACCACCATGAATGAGACTTTCTTGATTCCATCCTTCTCATGTTTTTACTCGAATGCATCTAAAAATGCAAAGACAAGTTAGATATTTCAGAAAGTAGAAGTAGCTACTTTAGGTTTTAACAAATTAATTTGCCCTCTCAACTCAACCATATTGGGCTGTCACGCTAGACAGACAAACAAACACCCCATCCATCACATTTATTATTGACTCATTCTCATGTTTTAGACGGTGAGCTTTGGATTTAATTATTAAAATTGAACCACCAAAGCTCTCAGAAATTCAAGTCTCACCTAAAACCTATAACAAGATATATATATATATATATATATATATGCTTACGAAGGAAGTAGCCATGACAAACTCAGAGCTGAGAATCCCAGCTAACTCTGCAACTGTGACATTTTCAACGAAAACCCATGAAATGATCAGACAGAAGCTCAACTTTTGTAGGGAAAAGCAATGCAATAGTATTAGAAGAAGAAGACAAAACCATTGTCTTGTTACACCTGACATTCATGCACTGGTTCGCCAAGGACAAGACAAAAGCCCATTAAACCTAGCTAGGCCCAAGCACGCGCGTGAGGTGCACGCGCGTGAGGTGCACGCGCGTGAGGTGCACGCGCGTGAGGACGGCGAGTGCAGATTACGAAATCAATCTCCGCGGGAATTGACTAATACAATATACAGACAGACTGTCTTCTTAATCACGATTTCCAGCTAAAACATAGTTATTACCGAGAAGCCAAGGCAATCGGAGATCGTGAATTTGATCGGACAAGTCTCCCAGAATTTGAATTTCAAAAAAAATTGTATGCAGAATCGTCGATTGAATTCCAGGAAACTAAGCGAAAGATGATTTCGGTATACTGATATGAAACCTATATAAACTGTACACGACATACATATCTCAATCCAGAGATGTCTTGAATCAACAGCGATGCGAACTCGAACCAGAAGAATATGAGGAATTGAATTGGAATTTCACAAAAAAAATTGTCCTGACACAAATCGAGTTTCTACAGAGAAGATCGAACAATTTACCATGGAAGAGAGAGAGACTTGTGGGAGAGCTCTGTAGAGAGAGAGAGAGAGAGGGCCCAAAGTAGTGGAAGGAAGAGAAGTTAGAGAAAGGAGAAGACAGGCTTTTTTTGCTTTATTTAAGTTATTTTCAAACAAATTTTAATAATTCAACAAAGTCAATGATCATCTTTCAACTTTCTAGATTCACTTTTTCTAATCAGAAATTAAGTATTTCATATCCATTTTCTTCTTTTTTGGATTTTTATTTATCTAACTAATTCATATCCATTTTCTTCTTTTTTGGATTTGCATTTATCTAACTAATTAATTCCCTTTTTGTCTTATATTTTATGAAAATTAAATTAACCATTATATGTTTTTTTTATTTATCTCAGGAGCGGAAATCTCATGATATCTTCGAATAAATAATCTAAATTAAAATGTAAATCAATAAAATACCAGTAGCAAATTTTACCATATTCCGAAGACTTTTGTCGCCTGGACTGTATGGCCGATTTGTCTCGAAATCCGTGTGGCCTAGTATTTTGCTCTTGCTCCGGATCAGAGCTCAAAAAGTATTGAACCTCTACTATCACCACTTCGTTGCGGAAACTCTACATTGTGTAGATCGAAAAATACCTCATCGGAATACTAGCTCTTCCTTGGTGTTTGAACGACAGACAACAAAAAATGGGATAAGAAACTCAAGCATATGCTAGGGGAAAGAATGTGGCGACTTCTCTTAGGTGCATGATGGTGGATTGAGTTTTATGAGTTCTTAATTATGTATTTATAAGAACGGGTCATTAATGACCTAACGGGCTTTAGTCATTTAATGGGTCAAGCTCATTAAGTCATTTAATTAATTAATAATCATATTAATTAATTAATTTTTTTTTCATGAAAACTCGTTGAGCCCGGTACCTTTTAGCGACGGTCCATTTAAACCTTGTAGGTCTATTGTGCTTGTAGGCTCATTTGGGTTCAATCCCCATTTTGGGCACTATCCTTCAATCTCCCATTTGCACGAGTACCAGGGTTTTGGGTGCCACTTGCACCTTCATGATCGACTGCACCTTCATAATCGACTTCACCATGTGTGTGTAGATGTCACAATAATAATTATTGTGATGTCATCATCGTTCTCCGCTTCGTATAGAGAGTTCCATGTTCCGCAATAAGATTTTGTAACGTTGGCCACAAATTCAAATAATTTGTTCATAGCAAGAGGTCTCTATTAAGACATTGACACCCCAGTCCACTTAAATGTGTTGATCGTAAAGTTAACTTGATAACTAAAACATCAAGTTTATATTAATGGTTACTTATTCATTCTTCATCTTTACGTCTCGAAAAGGGATACTGATCATGGATTTGACACCTCTGTTATGTTCAGTACTGCTAGTTCTCATAATTAGTGCCTATATAATTGAAGACTATTTTACAAATCAAAGACTCTTCCTTGTCTATCAAACATATACCAGTCAATTGGAAGGTGTCATAGATGACCCTGTTTTCTTTGTGACCGACCATATTTGTCTACGGACGCTTTAGATTGTCGTCTTTATGACTCTCCAGGGACGTCATTTCCTTTGTGGATAACAATATTACAAATGAACTTTATATTATAGAAATGGACATTAAACAATGAAATTGGTAACCAAGCTTGATTGGCCTAGTGATAACACCACTACTCACCTTTTCTAAAGGTTACGGGTTCGAACCTCATGGGAAGCAAAATGTTTGCCCCGTTTACATATGTAAACTTAGCCAATAGTGCACACACGTTCTTACACTGAATATATCTAGTAATGCAATAGTGCATTGTAACATTGGCCAATACCGTCACCCATTAAAAAAAATGAAATTGCTTTTATTGAATTACAACTATGCTAAAAAATAACAAATAATCAAAACCATAAAATTTGGTGTTTATAACTAAATGTGGGTGTTTATCACATTTACATACCTCAAGTTTAAAAAACTAAGACCGGTCGTTGAAAACTTGAAATCTTCAAGTTATAAGAAAGGCTCACATATTAGGCTAGAGCAAGAGCCGATCGGCTTGGGCATCCTAGTCCAATTCGTGGGCTTAAAGAAGCCCACAAGCCCAAAGAGTTGGTCGAGGCCCCTAAAAGTTGTGGGCCTCGACATGAGCTCAAAGTTAGCGACCCTTATACGGGTCAGCACGTGGGCGTTGATCCAGGTTAGGAGACTCTAGTATAATTAATAGGTTTTAAATACCGCTTGTCGACGTCGTTTCGCACTTTTCATTTTACGGATATATCGCTTGTTGATGTGTATCTCATAGGTAAGTCGATGGATATATCATTTCGCATATCCTAAAAAAATATTTTCGATGGGCATGCCGATGGATATTCGAGAAATTTAATACCTTTAATCCATGCTACTGACTTGTGGGTCACGTGTGGGTTAGGCACGAATTCTTTTGGGTCTAGTAACGGGTCGGGATCTAATTCGGACCCAGGTAAATACCTAGATCAGGAGCTTCGCCTCGGCCCATTGTGTTTTGGGTCGCCCAGGCCCATTTCTTTAGGCTAATCTATCATCCCGGATGTGGGCATTGCCCATGAGAGCTACGCTGGCTGGTGGTGGAACAATTCAAGGCTTAAGCTAGCGCAAATCCTAGGGCTTCCGGCTGGGAAAAAAGGTGGCGTAAGCCGTGTTGGTGTTGGGGCGATAGCGGTGAAACCAAATTGCGCCATCGTCGTTATAAGCTCTGATGTCACTGTCGTGTTTTATTAAGTATTCCTCATCCCCAAAAGCGAGGAATCCTCGAAACATAATCTAGGTAATTACTGACGTAACTAAACTTGGTGAGAGTAATCGTTTGAACAAAACCAATTTTTGCGTCCAACCCGGAATCTTGGACTAGTCGCCGGCAAATGTGTTCCTTTCTTGATTGCGTTGAGACATATGATAGAAGGAGTATAATAATGGATTGGAGCATTTGTTTGTAAATAATAATGAAATCGCAAATGGATGATGACATTGTCAAAGTGCGTGTTAGGTCAAAGGCAGCCATCGTATTTGTATTTGTATTTGTACCCCATTTTCAATTCCTTCACCACTTTCTTTTGACATTTCTTCTCTCTCTCTGCCCAGAGACAGAGACAGAGAGATGTGTCCGTTGCGGATAATTTTGATATTCCTCTCCGCCACTCTCGCCGGCTTCTTCGTCCTCAGAAACCTCAAGTCCCAACCTTCTCTCGTCGCCGACGAGCTTCCCGCCGATCTCGCCAATTCCGACAGCCCCAAATCCCCAAATTCGCCGGCTTCTCGACTCTCCAAGGTTCGCTACTTCTCCACCGATACTTTTCCCGCTTCAATTCGACACCGCAATTATCGATTCTTGTCTTTGTGGTTCAGGTTCGGTCGGCCATGGAGGGTGGGTTCTGGACATGCGTGGACATGGCGAGCGGTCGATATCTATGGAGGAATTTGGTGTCTCAGCAGCGATCGGAATGATTTTCTAAGATTGACCCGTTTTGAGGTTTGGGTTTGAGATGTGGTTGTATATTTCAGTTGGGTGTATCAATCTCTGTCAAGGGAAAATGGAAAACCCCATGTTCCATGAATAAAGAATTTGTGGTCTGTAATCTTTTCAAATGTAACACTAATCACGGTTGTATTGTAATGAAATGAATCACAGTCTTGTTTTTTAAGCAGCTCTTAATCTGAACAAATTTGTGTAAAATCAGAATGAATTCATTTGGCTCACTCGAACGCTAAGATAAACGCTTGTTGTTGTGGATCATCATCATAATCGTGTATCGTTGGTGGGATATTATGATGAAGATGAAGTAGCCACCGTCAGCTGTCGAAAATGTTTGTTGTGGTTGGTCACTTACTACGTGAAGAAAAGCATTCCAATGCTTCACTGACGCCGCTTTCTTTGAATAATTCTCATTCCAAAATGCTTCCTCAGCATAAGTTAGAATAGTTTTCGTCATAGACACGCGATGTTTTGTTTACGCAGTTTGTGAGATCCGATATGAATAATCTACTTTGTCGTAGGGGTGAAACCGAAACCGGGAACTAAATTAGTTGTTTTTTGTTCTTATCCTGAAATTCGGGATTTTTAATTTTGGTCTACGTTCCCGGTTCCAGTTGTAAATTTCCCCCCTTTTTTTTTTTTGGCAAACCGGACCCGGTAAAAAGTAAGAAAAGATTCAAGAAAAAATTAATGGAAATCTGAGACCAAATCCGGGACAAAATCCGAAAACAAAATACAAAATACCATGTTCGAGATATAAATACCATGTCTAATAAATAAAAGCATCCAAAATAATTAAACCATGTCATTTTATTTTTCTTTAATTTCGGTTTTTTTTAATCTTTTTCTTGTTCACATTACCACTATTGTTATGGGTATTTTTGCCTAACCAAAAAATAAGGCCCAAAATAATAAAAGCCCAAAAAATATGGACGCGTTTGAAATGGACGCCATTAAAATGGGCTCCTTAGAAATAGGCGCGCTAGAAAATGAGCGCCGTATAAATGAGCACCCTTGAAATGGGTTCCCTAGATATGAGCGCCCTAAAAACGTGCCCGCTTACTTTTTCATATAAATTACTTAATTGCCTAGGCGCCTAATAAAGTTTTTTTTAATTGCTCAGAGGCCCGTGGACTATACACATTTCACTCAAACGCTCTCTAGAGCGATAAAAACTCTCAACGCTCACTTTGAACTACGTGATGACCTGATCTCGTTAAAACGAGTACGTAGGCAGCCTCGCGACAAATGACGAGGTCCGGCATCAAATATTATCAAAGCCCTTCTTTTTTATGTCCTTAAGCATATCAACGAAGGTAGAAAATCAAGTTTCAAGCTCAATCTGACTGCCAAGCGGACATTGGGCCCGGCCCAAAATTAAGACTTGGGCCGTTTTACTGTTGATCCATTTTTCGGCGTTAACAACTACCACCGGTAAGAGCGGAGGGAGTGGTGGGAGCGGAGGTTGAAACGAGAGATAGAGAGCTTGGGGAGGAAAGAGGATGGAATGAAATAAGTGTAAACCCTAATTTTCTAAGGAAAAAACGACATATAATATAAAAACGACGTAAAAATCTAGAATAACACATGTAGTTTAAAACCGAAACCGATACTAAAAATCAGGAAGAGGTTTAGTCCTGGTTCCGAAAACCGGTTCCTGGTTTTAAATGAAATTTTACGATTTTTTTTTAAATCGATCAATTTTGTTTAAACCCGATGCGGGATCGGCACCGAAAACGAGACAAAACCGGAAAACGGTTACAAAATTTTCACCCTTACTTTATCATTGTAAGGCCTTTATCTAGACTAATCATTTTTAATTGTTTATAAGACAATGATTATAAAACTATATAAAAGCATAAACAAAATTCTCCCTAAAGCTATAGATGATAATACATGTCTACGTTAAAATCAATTTTCGGCATTAACAAATAACAAGGATATATATATATATATATATATATTCATACTATTTAAAAAAGACTTTTTCAATAAAATATTCTAAAAACATAATTTTAAATTTATTTTTTAAATTCAAAACTAGAAAAGAAAAATAATAATGAAACGGCTTCTTAATTATTATTTTCCTTGCGTTGTCTATCGAACAACTCAAATTTCCTTAAAAAAATTAAATTAAATTAATTATTATATATACTTTTTAGTTTTTTATCATCCACGGAACAAAAGAAATGCTTACAAGCATCCATTAAGCAAATGAAGTACTTGATCAAATTTTACTTGTCTATCATGAGAAACGTCAAAATTAATATGGACATACTAAAATACAGTGCAACGATCGAATTGGATGTACTTTATTTTTATTTTCTTCAAGTTTTATTGTATTTTTGTTTTACTTTGGTTTTAATCAAACTCTATGCATTGTAGAAATTGAGTACCAGTTTAATATGTAACAATCTTTCAATGAACGATAACCCTAATTTTATTTCATATTACGTAAGTCTATTCTCGGGAACTTAAAGCATTAATAATTTTGATTGATCTCTCTCCATAAATAACTTAAAGTCAATGAATTAGGATCATTTTCGATATTTAAGTAAAATTTGAAAAGCTGAAATATATATAATTAATCGCGAATAATAAAGTCACAACGTGACTTTACGTGGGAAGAATCACAAGCTACCAAATTTCCCTCTCCTTTTCCCAATTATTTAAATAAGTATAGCATGTGTTTATATTAATTAAGTCGAACTTGTAAAGATTACGAAGAACCAATATTGATCTAGGGAAACACAGCTAATTAATAGAGATTAATTTACATACAATATGCCCTTTATAATATCATGTCGAAACGTGGAAAAAAAAAATAGCCATATAATGTTTGTGTAATATTAAAGATATAAAAAAGTAAATTGATCTTCCCATAAAACAGACAAATTCTAAATCAACCCCGGTAATTAGAGGGTCAAAAAGTAGAAGATCTTTTACACTTAATCAAAATAGGCAGGGACATTGTTATCGCTAGAAATGGAGCTGTAACCTGTGGTGTTAGTGGACGGTGTTGTGTACAACGATGATGTGGATGACGTCGAAGACGGCGACACAACGACTGAAGGTGGGGGAGGCGGCGCCGGCTGAGGCGGCGTTTGTGCGGGCAACGAGGCTATGGAAACCAAACCTAAAGCCTGATGATGATGGTGATGGTGCGTGTTTGTGTTTGTGGTGGTTGCTTCTCGATACTTGTGTCGCAAGATATCGGTTCGGAGGGCGTTGAGCTCCGCTTGTAGGGTTTGGATCTGCTGCTGCAAGGCGGAGATTAGCCCCATGCACCCGTACACCGGATCTCTTATCCGGAGATTCGCCTCGTACACCAAACTGTTGGCTGCATCACCCCTTTGAATCTCTGGCAGCTCCTATTACAACTTATTTTCTTATATACCAAATTAATTTAAGTTGTTTCTCATCAAGTAATATCCTGGGATCCGGAGCTGTTGGATCAACAGATTCAACGGCCAGTTTAAGCACTCGTGAAACATAAAAACTCGAAAGAAAGAAAAAAAAAAACTCGTCTCCGCCGGTTTTGCATACTTATTTTCCAAAAGAAAGTTTATGATCTGGTGTGTTGTTTGTTACCAGTAGCATCTTGGAGACGTTGCTGGCGCCAAAGATTTTGTGAACGGCGGCGAACTTGTGGGGCTCTTGCGGGGAGAAGTAGGGCGAGAACGGGCATTCCTCGGCGCATCTTCTCCTCAGCAGCTTGCAAGCCGCGCAAGGCGTGATGGTGTTTAGCGTCCCTGTCCCTCTTCTTCCCATGCTAATCATCAAATCGGCTTCATTCCTGATCCTCTTTGCTATCTCCCTTGGCATCAAATTATTCAATCAAAACTAAATGGAAAGTACAACATATATATATGTGCATATATATATGATCATCAGATAATAACACACCTGTCTTTGGACATCCAGGGCTGATCAGATGAGATTTTTGAAGAGTTGGAGAAAGAGAGAGAGGACTGGGTTGTTATGGATTATAAGTAGCTAGGTCAACGCGCCATAGTATTGTATAATATGAGAAGCAAACAAAATGCGTGTAAGAACAAAGGAATCTGATTTCTTTGGCTCTGTGTGTGTATATATTATTATTTAAGTCGGTGGATATTATATTTATATTGAAACTAATTATAAATGATGCAGCGCATATGGGATTAATAAATTTGTCTATGTACGTGTATGGTACGTGACTAATTAAATTTGATCACAAGCTCGCCAATGTAAGTTGCTAATTGTTAACTATATATATATATATAGTTGTATATTTTGGAAATATTCAAAGGTTAAAATAAGTGCACTAAAATAAGCTGAATATCGACTTTGCAGGGTATTAAGATTAAGTTTACACGCAATGTAAAGTGCTGACCATCTTTTAGTTCAATATTTTAATAAAGCTTGTAAATAGCAATAATAGGTCAAAACATAAAAGGCATAACTTATATATGGTTGAACAGTTTTTATTTTGCACCGGGTTTGCCGTTATGATTCTCGAGAGAGTGACGCTCGTGCTCTCGAAGAATTGGAAGTGTGACTTGTGATTCTCTTCGCAATAAAGGATTTAGGAGATTCACATTCTTATGTATTCTCGGTGGTAGAATAATCTCGTTGCGGTTCGCTCGTTTTATTATTCTGGGATGCATCATATATCTCTAGGTTTGGGTTGTGAAATCCTCCGCGGGTGCGCCTGTGTCTCGTTGGTGGGCCTTGCAAGTGCGCTTTGTGCGGCTGATTTTGTCACTTGGGAGTCAATCTTTTGTTTGTGCGGGCCATATTTTCCCGTGACCTTATCATTATTGACAATCACCAAGTAATTGCCTTTATTGGTGCCACGCCTATGATCGTAATTACGTTGGAGGCTGGATTATCGCCGATCAATCGATGCTAGCCGAATGCCAAAGATATGACAAAGAAACAGAGTCTCCACTTGGAGAATAAGCGACGGCGCGGATCCATATGAAGGATGAGCTAGTCGCGGCTAGAAAGAGTACTGAAGGATGGGCTGAGGCTAGGGGATCTCCGACTTATGATCACTGCTTAATGAGTTTTAGGTTAAACCTCATATTTATAGACTCGTGGTTTAATTTAATTAATTGAGGTTTACTAATTAAATCACGTTAGGTCTTAATTAATCATGTTAATAGTTGTAGGCCGTACGTGAGCCCAAACCTCGTCTTAGGCATAAGCCATTTTCCGTTTATATATATGTGTGTGTCTTATGCTCATCTATAATTGTGATCTCAATAATAAAAGCTTTACGTACAAAATTTCATGCATACAAGTTTTATGTACAACAATTTTACGTAGGAAATTATTCTTACATGTATTAAATAAAATAAAGTTCCGATGTTACATTCATAATTTCGTACAAACTTATTATAACGATCAAACACCAAAATTTCCGAGCTGGAAAGTTATGATGTTCTCAGCCAATGCCTTATTCAGCCTCAACAATTTGGTTCCTCACACGCACGCACGTTGCGTCATTTCTAGAAACAACAAATCTAGTTAACAATTAAAATATATGCCGACTTTGTCAAAAATTTGAGGTTTCGCCTACTTGTCAAAAACTCTCGACATTTAGTACCCTACGTCCACGAAGAACGTAGCGCACAGTTGGATTGTGAAAACAAGAGAACTCGGCGGAAAAAGCCTATAATTAATGTTAGATCTCTCAAAAGTCTTAGTGTAGTTGTGTGTAGACAATCGAGTATTGAGTGGGTTGAGAGTTGAGACATCATCTCAGCCTATTTATTCAAAGTCCGATGAATCAACGGCACTGCAAGATTCGCACATATATAGAAATATTTAATTGAAACCCCTAAAATAAATAAATGCTTCAATCATGTATATTGACATCTTTTTAATTAAATTAAATGTATAAATATAACTAAATTAAGCTACTAAGATTAGGGATTAAACGACAGGCGCGCCTGTCATGTAAAGTGTAAACGTATACACGATTAGTAGAAAAAAGTGTAAACGTATACACGATTAGTAGAAAAGGAAGAAACACAAGATGACATGTACAATGAGATGAAAAAAAACATTGAGAAAATAAGTAACTACGTGAGTTGAACTTTTTATATGCTAAGAACAAAGCATTAGAGATTCCATTTTTTTTAAGAGTTTTTATTTTAATTTCTCATTATTTGCCTTAAAAGCTCCACTATTATTACATGAAGAGAGTATTTTTATTTTTCACACTTTTACATTATTTTTGTTTGAATGTCTTTATTGTTTCCTTCAGTTATATTTATTACTTCAATTTTTTGCATATAACTCCTATGACATAGAGAAAGTCAAGAAGAGTTTCCTTCAGCATTTTTATTTTTCACATTTTTGTTTGAATGTCCGTATTATGCATGATATATATTATATATCAGGGATAATACCAACAAAATTTCAATAATTTTTCTAGTCATTGATAAGTTTTTTTTTTTTTTTTCATGATAAAGTTCTTATCCTCTGATATTTGAAGGCAATTACTCTTTTATTTACAATTTTCAAATCAAATGCCACATGTATCATGTTGACCGTCACATGGCATGCTTTGTCACCTGTATGTCACGTGGATTGTTATTTTTACTTTTTCAACAAAAAAAAATTCTTTAAAAATCTATATTTTTTTTTATTAAGAAGTTATTCATAATTTTTTAATAATTACAATATTGATGAACCATAATCAAATACTCGGATTGAAACACTATTTTTTTTACCCGGAATTCAAGATACCGGGATTGAATAAAGCATAATCTATAAAAAAAAAAAAAACTCGGATTAAAATAGCCATGTATTTTTTTGATATTTTCATCGAATTTTCATATTTGATTCTTTAAATTTTATTGCCCGGGCCTCATTCCAGTTCTCAATATTCAAATTATTATAAAATTATTAATACCTTCTAAATAAATTATTTTACATAGCTTCTACCAATAAGTCCACTCCTCCTCCGATTTGAGCTCTATTAAACCTTTGAAAATAAAAATAAAATAAAATCATGTGATATATGATGCCACGAATTGAAAATAATTCATAAGAAGACTAACTGCTAATGAAAACTTTATCATATTTTCAAATATCCATTTATATTTCAATGAAATAATTATTTAAAAAAAATAATAAGTTAATAAAAATCAATAAAATTCAAAGTTGAGATTCTTTTGGATACCATGCGAAGCGGGTATAGTGTCACACTAGTTTAAATAATACAAATATATTTCTTCTGGTTTTGTGAATTCACAGCCACAAAAGCTTCGCTCCGCATTTAAGGTCAGCTTCGTTTCTATTTTATTTTTCCTCAATTTCGATTATTTGATCGCCGGAGATACGAATCTGATATAAACGCTTAACCTCGGATCATCGAGTTTTGGAATTAGAAAGTGTTGTTCATGCAAAACTCAACCCAAATTATGATTCTCTTGTGTTTGCCAAATCATGAGAATTGGACTGTTAAAGGGTTGCCCAGATTTCCTGAAGGCGTTGGAATCTTTCTAATTTCTTCCTTTCAGGGAATGCTGAAAAAAGATGGTCCAAATCGTCGTTGCTTGCCTTGTTTTCTTCAAGATCTTATTGTTCAGCCTCCAAGAGACCCGCACCGCTTTCGCTCCCGGTCCTGAAAATATCCGCGGCGGCCCGGCAAGTAGGCGCAAAATGGCTGTCTTATGAGTGAAGCCGGTTAAGCTTAATCCATAAAGTATATTAGCAGAAGAAAAGATTGTTCGAGTTTGATGGAAAATTGCTCATATATGCTGTTGAATCGATATGAATTGGGGAGGTTGCTCGGGCAGGGAACGTTCGCTAAGGTTTATTACGCACGAAGCTTGGTTACGAATCAGGGTGTCGCCATCAAAGTCATCGATAAAGAGAAGATTATCAAGGTCGGGCTCGTCGATCAGATCAAACGAGAGATATCTATTCTGAAGATGGTCAAACACCCGAACATCGTACAGCTTTACGAGGTCATGGCGACCAAAACCAAGATCTATTTCGTGATGGAATACGCCAAAGGAGGCGAGCTATTCGATAAAGTCGCCAAAGGGAGGCTCAAGGAAGATGTAGCTTGGAAATTCTTCAAGCAATTGATCAATGCGGTGGATTTTTGCCACAGCAGAGGAGTCTATCACCGTGACCTTAAGCCCGAGAATTTATTGCTCGACGAGAACGACGATCTAAAGGTCTCGGATTTCGGATTGAGCGCGCTTTCCGAGTCGAAGCACCAAGACGGGATGCTTCACACCACCTGTGGCACGCCGGCTTATGTTGCTCCTGAGGTTATAAATAGGAAAGGCTACGATGGCGTGAAAGCCGATATTTGGTCTTGTGGGGTCATATTGTATGTATTATTATCGGGTTATCTCCCGTTTCACGATTCAAATTTGATGGAGCTTTACAGGAAAATCGGCAAAGGGGAGTTCCGATGCCCAAGCTGGTTCCCTAACGACGTGTGCAGGCTTTTGTCCAAAATTCTCGATCCGAACCCGGCCACTAGAATCTCCATTGCCAAGATCAAGGAAAGTAGTTGGTTCAAAAAAGGATTCAAATCCAAAAGTGTGAGGCACGAAGCGGAAAAAGACGATACAGGTGTGTCATGTCAGTGTGATGCAAAGGCGGAGCCGATCAGACCTCCGATCTTCAACGCCTTTGATATTATTACCCTCTCTGCTGGGTTTGATCTGTCGGGGTTCTTCGAAAGTGATGCTCAGAGGAAAGAAACTAGGTTCCTTTTCAGAAAACCGGCCTCGGTGATTGTTTCGAAGCTGGAAGAAATCGGTAGGAGAATGAGGATGGGAGTGAAGAAACGCGACGCGGGACTGTTGAGATTAGAGGGCACAAAAGAAGGAAGAAAGGGAGTCGTATCGATCGACGCGGAGATCTTCGAGGTGACTCCGTCATTTTATTTGGTGGAGCTGAAGAAGGCGAGCGGTGACACCATGGAATACCGGAAGATAATAAAAGACGGCATCACGCCCCTTCTCGATGATATCATCTGGGTTTCCCCAGATCAACCAGACACACGACAACAACAACATTTATAACCAAAACTGGTAGTAGTTGTTTTTGTGATACTGTTGAGTTAAGTTTTTATTCAAGTTTTGGAACTTCCCTTCTTCACATTATAGCACTAATCGAAATTGTACAAAAGCAAATTGAAATGGAGATATATCTCATGATAAAGCAATGCTTCAATTTAAAAATTACTCCCTCAAATGCCTGAATTTTTAAGGCTCTCTCTTGATGCAATTAAATTGGCATCTTACTACTAAAATATTATATAAATTATCTTTATTCATTTCATTTTTTATTTCACGTAAAATTTTAAAACGTCATATTTTAATTTTGTAACTCGGATTAACTTATAAAATTTAACATTGGAAACGTGTGAAGAGAAGAATATAATGATAAATAAGAATATATGGTTTAATATAGTTTCAAATAATGCATTTTAATATACTTTTGAGAAGTGATTGTTATTAAACTAACTAACTAAACACTTAATCAAGTAGCACCTTTTATTAAATTACTCTTAAGAAGTTACTTTTACAACTCAAACTGGGCCTAAATCACGTAGGGAAAATTCATTACCTAGTAATTTCATAGGGAAAATCGAAAATTACCTGAAAATGTTTACAAATTTGTGACAACCTCGCCTTCAAAGGTAATCTGGAGACGACGACTTTGCCCTTGCCTAGACGATCAAAAATGATTAAACTTCAAGACCTAGTCAACCCCGTTGACTCCACCCTTGACCACTCACACGACCACAATATTTAACTCTAGGCTCGAAATGTGGACTGGATTCACAACTATCAAGTAAATCATTTTCGTACATTAATAAATGTAATGTAAAGCACTGTTGTAAAATAATATAATATGAATATAGATTAATAATATTCTCTTATAATTGAATTGAAGATTAAAATACCAAAAAGAGCTTAAAGTTTTTTTTTTTTTTTTTTTTTAAGGAAAAAAATAAAATAAAAGAATGAACAGTATCCCAATAGAAATGAATTGTATATTTACATAAATAAGGGAGCCTTGTAAGAAAGCCCATTGTGAGACTTTTATCGACACTACACTATCTTCTTCTTCTTCTTCTTCGTTAAACCTGGAAATCTCCGAGCCGAGCTTCTGCAGACTCACACCGGCATGAACGCCTCAACCACTTTCGCTTCCCCCTCAAGCCGCTCTCCGTTCCTCAACCCTATCCCCCTTCCCCTCCGTACAACCTCCTCAGTTCTCCACCACCGCCGTCGCTTCAGAGCGCCGCCGCCTCGCTGCTCCTCCGCGCCGCCCGATAATGTTTTCGGAGGCCCCAAGGAGCTCTCAGGCCTTCAGCCGCTCGTCGAGAAGCTCTCTCCGCCGCTACGCCTGGCGGGCTCCGCACTTGTCCTCGCCGGTGCTGTCGCGGCCGGCTATGGCCTAGGGCTCCGGTTCGGGAAGTCTCAGAACGCCGCGCTGGGCGGAGCTGCTGTTCTCGGCGCGGCCGGCGGAGCCGCCGTGTACGCGCTCAACGCCTGCGTTCCCGAGGTCGCCGCCGCCGAATTGCATAACTATGTGGCCGCCTCCGACGACCCCACGGCTGTCAAGAAGGAGGAAATTGAAGCCATCGCGAAAAAGTCGGTCATTTTCACCACTCTTTTGCTGTTTATTTGTGTGATCAATTCACAGTCTCCTCACTGTAATCCTGCTTTTGTAGATATGGCGTGAGCAAGCAAGACGAGGCCTTCAATGCAGAGCTAAGCGAGTTGTATTGTCGGTAGGTACAAGTTTTCAGTCTGTTTTTTGCGATTGATTTTATTAGTGTTCATATTCTCGTGGTTGCTCAGGTTTGTTTCGTCGGTTCTTCCGCCGGGAAGTCAAGATCTCGACGGAAATGAAGTCGACACAATCGTCGCGTTCAAGAACGCGCTGGGCATTGATGATCCTGAGGCAGCTGCTATGCATATGGAGGTACTCGTCAATCTCCCATGTTTATACATTATAGTGTGCTTAGAAAGGAGTGTAACTCGTTCGTTTCCAGATTGGCAGGCGGATTTTCCGGCAAAGACTGGAGACGGGAGATCGCGACGGTGATGTAGAGGAGCGGCGGGTGAGTCGTTTTGTTGGTTCATAATGTGTCGACTTTGGAGCTCATTATTTAACACGGAAACATGGAGCTTGAGTTTTTGGTTCTCCAGTGCAGGCATTTCAGAAGCTTATTTATGTTTCGACGCTTATATTTGGAGACGCGTCGAGTTTCCTCTTACCTTGGAAACGTGTTTTCAGGGTCACTGATTCCCAGGTATATATATACACAATAATATCATATATGTAATTTGAACTTGCTTGTGTCAGTTTGACATGTTTACTCTATCAGGTCGAGATTGCTATTCGCGATAACGCACAACGGCTGTATGCTTATAAGATAAGATCAGTTGATAGAGGTAAACAAATACACCTTCCATTCTGTTGTGTGTTTAAGTTCTCCCCTCAGCTTGCTTCTATTTCTTTGCTTCAGATATTTCTCCCGACTTGCTTGTTAGTCTTAGAGAAGCTCAACGCTTATATCGACTTAACGATGAGGTATGTTCCTCGTATCTTTATAGTATTGATGAGAAATAGTTTATTTATTTGGAAACTCGGGGAGTGCGCAGCATGCAGAGGAGTTGCTTAAGGAGCGCACAAGAAAACTGGCGGAGGAAAATATTACATCTGCACTTTCTGTGCTCAAGTCTAGAGCAAGGGCAGGGTATGATTTGTAAATATATTTTAATTCAAATTTCAATGACCAATAACTAGTTTGTTTAAGCTTCATTTGATATAATTTTGATTTGCAGTCAGGGTATGAAGCAAGCAGTGGAAGAGCTTGATAAAGTATTGGCGTTTAATAATCTGTTAATCTCCTTAAAGAATCATCCCGATGCGGATCATTTTGCTCCCGGAGTTGGTCCGATTTCTTTGCTAGGTAAGGCTCACTATTTAGTTTTTATTGATGAACTTGAATCATCTTTTGATATTTTGCTTAATTTATTTTGTCAAATAGGTGGTGAGTACGACGGTGATAAAAAGATTGATGAACTTAAGCTTCTTTTTAGAGCTTATGTTACAGATGCCTTGTCTGGTGGTGTAATGGAAGACAACAAGGTGACAACTTCTTTTTTGTTCTTTAGACACGGAGATCATTTAGGCTTGCCTTCTGATACGTTGAGAATCGAGATTGCTTTGTTCTCTCTTTGCTTGTTAATCTCTTCTTTTTATTTTTTTGGTACTTATTTATTTCTCATCTAGTAGATTTCTAATTTTTGGGCGCAGAGATAGTTAGTTAGACCCGTCAGGTTTATCGTTTATGTTAAGAAAACGAGAAAAGTAAGCTATGTACAGCACGAAAGATTATTGGATGCAGGGGTATATTAGTCTACATGATTTCGTTAAGAGTTCCATTTCTATTGGAGTAAGCTGACTTTAGCTTAATCAAATTTAAGTAGAGAAGCGAACTTCCCTCTCGAGTTGGAGGCTGTATTTTATTGCATTTGATCCTATAGAGTATCCTCTTGTTCACGTAATATCAGTTTGGGTTCTAAATTAATTTTGTTACTGGTTTGTGTAGCTATCTGCTTTGAGTCAGTTGAGGAATATTTTCGGCTTAGGAAAACGAGAAGCAGAGTTAATCATCGCTGAAATTACTTCAAAGACATATCGCAAACAACTTTCACAGGCCGTTACGTCGGGTGATCTCGAAGCAGCAGACAGTAAAGCGTCTTTTCTTCAAAATCTCTGTGAACAGTTGA
Source organism: Parietaria judaica (assembly GCA_954871525.1). NCBI lineage: Eukaryota > Viridiplantae > Streptophyta > Magnoliopsida > Rosales > Urticaceae > Parietaria > Parietaria judaica. The sequence continues at coordinate 23,979,036 of OX940862.1, read as the reverse complement.
AGTTTGACCCACAAAAGGCCTTTGAGATTCATCAAGGTAATTGTGCACCCTTGCAAGTAATTAGCGATTTAGGTTTTGACGGTTAGAATCTAATAAGTGGTGTATGGTGTGAAGAAATTTACCGGCAAAAGCTTCAGCAATGTGTGGCGGACGGAGAGCTTAACGACTCGGATGTCGCTGCTTTGCTGAAGCTACGCGTCATGCTGTGTGTACCGCAACAATCTGTTGAAGCCGCTCACTCAGATATTTGTGGCGCTTTGTTTGAGAAGGTCAACACCCTACCTATCTCCACTAGAGTTTATTAATAGCTATATGATGGTTCACATTTATTTATAATGTTTTATTTTGTTCTGTTCCGCAGGTTGTGAAGGAGGCAATTGCAGCCGGTGTCGATGGCTATGATGCAGATATAAAGCAAGCCGTGAGAAAGGCGGCACACGGATTAAGACTCACTCGGGACGTTGCCATGGAGATTGCCAGCAAAGCCGTACGTTTCCATATTTTTTTTTTCATTTTAAATGGGTGAAAGTCATCCAAACGGCCATACTAGTTTGTCATTTTAATTGCGGTCACGATTTACACAGGTCCGGAAGATATTTATAAACTACATAAAACGCGCCCGAGCCGCGGGAAACCGAACCGAGTCTGCCAAAGAGCTGAAGAAGTTGATCGCCTTCAACATGCTGGTTGTGACGGAGCTGGTCAAAGACATTAAAGGCGAAGCAGTCACCACATCATCACAAGCAGCTGAAGAGACTGTGAAGGATGAGGAGGAGGAGGAGAAGAAGAAGAAGACGGTTGAAGTAGACGAGGACTGGGAAAAGCTCCAAACTCTGAGGAAAATAAAACCGGACAAGGCGTTAGTTGCAAAGATGGGGAAGCCTGGGCAGACTGAGATAACCCTGAAGGATGACTTGCCCGAGCGAGACCGAACCGACCTCTACAAGACATACTTGCTGTTCTGCATAACTGGCGAAGTGACCAAAATCCCTTTCGGCGCTCAAATCACCACTAAAAAAGACGATTCCGAGTATGTTTTTCTGAACCAGCTAGGAGGGATTCTTGGTTTGAGCGGCACTGAGATCCTGGAAGTGCACCGGAGCTTGGCCGAGCAAGCATTCAGGCAACAAGCGGAGGTCATTTTAGCTGATGGGCAGTTGACAAAAGCGAGAATGGACCAGCTCAGCGAACTAGAGAAGCAAGTGGGTTTGCCTTCACAGTACGCGCAGAAGATAATCAAGAACATAACAACAACCAAAATGGCGGCGGCGATCGAGACGGCGATCGGGCAGGGGAGGTTGAACATCAAGCAGATTCGAGAGCTGAAGGAGGCCAGTGTTGACCTGGACAACATGATTTCCGAGACCCTGAGAGAGAGCCTCTTCAAGAAGACGGTGGACGAGATGTTCTCGTCGGGTACGGGAGAGTTCGACGAGGAAGAAGTCTATGTCAGGATTCCGGCAGATCTCAGCATCGACGCCGAAAAGGCCAAAGGAGTCGTTCAGGAGCTTGCTCGCAGCCGGCTATCAAACTCATTGATTCAGGCTGTTTCTCTGCTCAGGCAAAGAAATCGTCAAGGAGTGGTAAGTTATTTTCCCTTTCATTTTAATGAGTAATTACCATCTATGCCTCTGAAGTTAGAAATTATAGCAATTTTTCGTTTATCATTTCAGGTGTCGTCATTGAACGACTTGTTGGCATGCGACAAGGCAGTGCCGTCAAGCCCGGTATCATGGGAAATGGCGGAGGAGTTGGGGGATTTGTACGCGATATACGTGAAGAGCGAGGCATCACCAGAAAAGCTTTCTCGTTTGCAATATCTGCTGGGCATAAGCGATTCCGCAGCGGCCACACTGCGAGAGATGGGAGACACAGTAATGTCTGGTGCAGCAGCGGAGGACAAGTTCGTATTTTGAATTTGATTAGTGAAGTCAATAACATTTTTGTTAATGGAGAGAGAGCTTAGTTTACATAGATTTTTGTTTGTATGATTAAGGATGATGAGCCCCATTTTCAATCTCGTTTACTGCTTCAAGCTTATACTTTCAGCGCCATAATTTATATTCTATGTTATAATTATCTTATAACGTACTCCACGTCAACTGCGGCCACGTTTCCGTTTATTATCGCTAGTTTTCGACACTAGAAGTACCAATTTTTTGGTCGGTAAAAGTACATTTTTTTTAGATAATATCAAGTTATTTTTAACGATAAAAATACTAAATTTTTGGTTTCTCTCTAATTATCTTCCAGATTTTCCCAGTGATAGGTTTCCTCCTAAACTGGTAAAAATGATTCATTGGCTCAATCCTCCGAGTACAAGTTCATACTTAACACGAGACCAATGGCCAATAGAACCCGACTTTATCGAAGCCAACTAGATGCATCGCACTCATTTGGGAGACTCGGATCTGAAAAATTCCGGATTGTTTTTTGTTCGATTACTAAACCAAGAAATTTGAATTCCAGTTAGTTTGCGCATAAATTTTTTATTAACAAGAAACATATGTACAACAAACATGGTCAACTCAATTGTTTGATACAAGTCAACACGACGTTCGCCGCCATTGGCTCTTGCTCTTCTTTTGGGGTAACTTGAAAGGACTCCAGCTCTTCCTTCGCTTCGATGTCTCGCAGAAGAGTCCCGACGCCAGTGCCTGCTGAAGCCACAGCTCGAACTCCTCTTCGTCTTCGTCCATCATTTCTGCATCCAAATCCCACGGGAATCTGCTTTCACTTTTCTCCAATCCCACCATGTTTACATGGAAGCTCGGCCGATGAGTATTGGGCCTACACGCCATTCCCTGCATCACACCCATTTTCTTTTCTCACCAAACTCTATATGTCTCCATAAAAACATTTCAAGAGAAGATGGGAAAAGAAACTGTTGTGCTGACCTGGCAGATGGCCCATTCCGAAACATCGAAAATCTTGCTTTCGGCGCAAACAAAGGCCCGTGGTATTTCAACCTAAAAGGACGAAAACAAACTGGTCAACCATTAGTGAAGGCCAAAACATAATTCACAGTCAAATCATCCCTATAACCAATGAAAAGATGTTCCGACACAAACAATATAGAACTTAAAAAATGCAAGTAACGTAAATGTACATTTGTGCGAAAGCCTAAATATAAAAATTTATGAAAAAAACTGTTATGTGCCCGAAGGATCGAAACTCGAAATGGAATTATCGAATACCGGCCAAGCACTCACAAACCCAATCTCTTGAGAGACTAGATTTTTTTAACGATTTTTGGCTCCTTTTTTCATTGATCAAAGCTCTCTTTAATAGAGAGAAGATTACAACCTAATGGGCCGGACCGGCCCGACTAAATAAACCCTTACATAATTAAATCCTAATTGAATAAAATAATGTGACCTAATTAAATAAATTAAACAACGAAATTAAAACGACAACTCGACATAACATAAATAACGCTAAAAAATAAACGATATTAATCCCTTAACTTCGTGGCTATATCAAAAACTTACCTTGTGCGGCTTATCAAATACGAGGGAGCCTTTGTACTCGACCCACCCGTCCCCGTCCTTTGCTTGGTGATATTGACCGCAATCCTAGCGCCAAAACAAAAACATGTAAGGCTGAAGCTGACTACAGGACGATAATAACAGAGACAGAAGAAACACACCTGACACCATCTAGACTTGGCTTTATTCCTATTGGTGCATACCCAAATATGCGATTTTCCACATTTCGTGCACTGAATACGCCGAGACTCTTCCGCGCAATAATCACTACCGTACTGTTCATATGTAAGATAAGAAAGCTGTTGAGCTTCGCGTTGCGGATACATTACACAAGGTAAGGAATTTATAGCGTTCACCTGATTGGATGCCCCATGTGGTCTCTGACAAACATTCCTCACACTTGATTCTTCTTTTCTTAGCTGCTCATCGTACTCTCTTTTCTTTGTGAAATCAGAAAGAACCTAAATATAATTCAGTTAGTTTTTGTTTTTGTTTTTGTGTGTGTCTTGAGCATGCTCGAATCTCTACAAAGGGAGAAGTAACGTTAAAGGACGGTCTAGTATAGTTTTCAAAAACTTTTATTTTTTATTTTTTATTTTTATTTCTACCCGTTATAAAGTGCAAATTCGTTAGAAATTTTAACCGCAAAACTTGACTTTTCATGCAAGTACAGATTTGGTTTGTGTTGTTCACAGGCCCATCAGTAATGATTGGGCTGCACAATGAATAGCCTTAAGATTCATGAATACTCATCCTAGGGATGCTTTAAAAAGAAAAGAAATGAGCCCATTGATGTAGGGTTTGTACCTCATAGGCACATTGAAGTTTCTTAAATGATTCACTTGCTTGTGGACATCCCATATTCTTGTCGGGATGAACGAGCATGGCCTGCAAGGAGAGAAGGGGACATCAGTTTATCTTACCTATTGACAGCTTTTATGATCGTTAACTGATATAGAAAGAGGTTATTGGAAAGAAGCGAAACCGCAAAATTGCAACAGTAAAATGTCAAGACTTTCATTTATCAAATATCAAAGCTGAATAGTACATAACCAAGTCTCTAATGTTCGTACCAAAACGTATGCAAGGAAGAAGGAAATAGGAGGAAGGTAATAAATATAAATGGCAACAAATAACTTTGATACGGGAAATAGATTAACGAGAATAAAGGAAGAAAATAAACGACATTAAAGCTGAGAGAATATGCGCCAAAATCAGATAGAGTATTAGGAGAATTACGGCGCTCTTTCCCGTTGCGCCGATCTCGAGCCCTCACGTAGATAAGAGCGATTTGCATGGCATCATTAACTTTATATCATATTTTTACTCTAAATACCAGGTTTCAAAAAGATGATGATAATAAAGAGGGGAAACAGACCTTCTTTCGGTATTCCTTTTTAAGAAGTGCAGCATCGATCTTTTTGTGGCGAAGGAAACCGAGTGCTTCATAATGGTCAGTAGTGTTCAAAATTCTTTTCATCTCACTGGCTGATGAACTACTCTGCTCTTTGATCACCTTGCTAACAGGAGCTTCTTTGCTCACAGATGAAGGTTCTTTCGGAGGAGCAGCAGCTTCTTCCGTCGGAGTGCTGTACTCACTACTACTCTCTCCGGAGAAGTCCTCTTCAACGACAGTTTCTGCCGACTCTTCCGAGTCCCTCACATTATTATCACACAATTGTAGCATCCAATTCAATGCATCATTCGAGAGGAATGAAAGATTTATTGAGAGAAATACGCCGACCCATCCAACCCGGGTTCCGACGCAATAAACAGCATACAGAGTCGCCACTAAGACCAAAACCCGTGCGTGATTTCGGGAGAACAAATAACCTAGACAATAAGTATTATTCATCAAACTATAATCGCGGCTCAAATGTGAGGAGAAGGAAAGACTTGTATACCTCCCACTATAAATAGAGTTCCAGTAATCCAAAAGTTAGCATAAGCCCACAAAATTAGAATGGCGAAGAGGCCGACGATGAAGAGCCCCGGCGTGTACCCCAAATACTGAACCGCGGCTCCGGCCATGGCCTGCAAACCAACCAGGCAAGCTATAAGACTTGGAGATTTCTTATTAATCCCAGCATAGTAAGAGAGAAGCATACCATACTAAGAAGAAGATAGAGCAGACAGGAGAGAGAAGTCAAGCTGAGGAAGCAGCTCCACATGATGAGAAGCAGAGCAGCAGAGCCCAGACGGAGAAGCGACTGCATGCCTCTCACGAAGCAGTGCTTCCACTGACCCAGCGAGAAGCAGAAGCCGTGCCCGAGCCTGCGAAACCCTTGGAGGACCACAGGCCAGTGCTTCTGCGTCAAAATCCGAGCTTTGAGGCACTGGCATTGGCAGTGCCAGTGCCAGGTCTTCCAAGGTTGCTTCGCCATGTCGTGTGTCTCTCTCTCAGCAGATCGCCGAATCGAGAATGTGATCGCTGCTGGCCATAACCCTAGAAGGCCTGGAGGGAGAGAGGGTTGGATTTCACGGAGTGGGCGAGGGCTCACGGGGTCTGTGCGGGGAAAAAGGGAAAGTTGAGACTTTGATTTCTGAAAAAGAAGAAGAAGAAGAAGAAGAAGTGGGAGTAGCTTCAGCTCGAAGCCTGTCCAACTAACAAAACCAGGTACAGAATTTAATTCTCTTTTTATTTTATTTTTTTCTTTTATTTAACCCTCTTGGAATTATATATTATTACTAATATGATTATGATCCAATCCACCCCATTTCTTTTCCATTCTTTTTTATTGGGCCTCAAATCACAAGCCCATTTACTTGATCCACTCTCCTATCCTCCATTTTTCGAGTTCCATGACTTTTGCCCCTAATTTCCCCCATTATTTTGTCAACAAATGTTTGCATAATTAGTAAATAATAATAAATAAATAAATAAATAAAAAATTTGATCGTTTTTTATGGGTTAATTGCGGCAATAATGCACAACCTTTGGTCAAGAGGGTTTTTAGGTCCCCAACCTTTCAAAGTGTGGGCAAAAATACACAACGTTTGTTGAATTTAAAATATGTTGGTCCTTCCGTTAGGGATGTTAACTTCTGCGGATGTGGCATAGTTAAACTGCCAAATGGATTGCCAATTGGCAGTTTAACGATGCCACATCAGCAGAATTTAACGTCCCTAACGGAAGGACCAACGGATTATACATTTAACAAAGGTTGTATATTTTTTTTCCACACTTTGAAAGGTTGGGGACCAAAAACCCCTCTTGACCAAATGTTGTGCATTATTGCCGCAATTAACCCTTTATTTATTTATTTATTTATTTGTCTATGACTAATCTTGCGCTTAACCATGATAAGCTGTGAGATAGATGCAAGAATTTTACGTGGTTCGGACTATTAACGAGGTCTTATTCCACTGTTTGTTCCACTATGGCTTTGTACACTCTCTGGAGGCTCTTAAGCGAGAGACTTTCATACCCGAAATGAGAAGGACGTGAGAAATACAACAGAGAGGATTCGAATCCCCTAGAGTACGTAAAAATATAAGTGTTCGTGTCGGGTGAGATCCTCACAAAACCCAGCCGGATCACTCACACTCTAGTAAGTCTTCTGCCCTGTCTCTCGCGGAGCTATCCCGAGATATCCCGAGAGAGCATGGACCTTCCTTTGTTTTGTATTTTCGCCGTGTTGTTTATGTTTTGTAGGGGTTAAAATTTTGCACTTATAATAAAAGAAAATTCTTTCCTTTCTTCACCTACAAACTGGGCTAAAAGAAAATAGAAGGAAAACAAGTCACCAAAGATATGTACAAAAATTAAAAATTAAAAAATTAGTGAGATAGGAAAAGACAGGGAATTATTTGTTTATTCCAAGAAACAATATATATTAATTTTTTTTAATAGTTAAAATTATTCCAAAATGCATGTTAAAATCTATTTTATTTTATTTTTTATTTTGTTGTGTTTCTTTGGTAAAAACACGTAATTTATTTTTCATCAAAATAGTTTAACAGTTTGAGTCCATTAAAATGAAAAAATGATATGATATGCCATCTAGGATTGTTGAAAAAAAAAATCGTTAAATACAGTAAAATAATACGATGGCTCAATTTATTTTACATGATGTTTTTTCACCAGCGCGCTGAGATAATAATAATATGATGATGTCTATATTACAATGTATTTATTATTTATTATATCTTTGTATATCCACGAACACATCGAAGGGAACATAGACGAAGTCGATAACGCCAACCATTCGACAGCAAAGCTACGAAACAACCTATAAATGTGGTGGTAAGTTCTAAGTAAAAAAATTGAATAAAAGTTTCACATATTATAGAATTAAATATTTACACCAAAAGACAAAAGAAATACCTTAGTACTTATTATGAATATATATATATATATATATATATATATATATATATATATATATCCTGCGAATATGCTCAACTTATCTAGTTATTTTGTCTGTTGTTAAGCTTGCTAATTTTTTCTTTAAGTATTGCTTTAAATGGGTGATCAACGAAGACATATTTTCAGTACTAAACAAGTTTTAAAAGTTCACTAAAGATGGCTTTGCGAAATATAAACTTCTTGGGTGCTCTATGCTTCTGTTTGGGAACATTTCTTCTACTTGCATGTGCCAACGCTCATGAAAGTGAAAATCCTCTTCTTTAGTTTTTTTTGTTTTTTTTTAAAAAGAAGCAAATTTTGGTCACGTTATTCGGTTTCGGCTTAAAACCCAGTTTTCATGTCAAATAACCGCGGAAGGCACGGGGCCAAAACAAATCTCGGTCCAATCCCACCGTTCTTAGTACAATTTGTTATAATTTTAGCCTCTAGTATTATATTTTAGCTTTATTTCGTGTATTCAGAAACAAGGCCGAAATTTGAGTATTCGGTCTCGGATTTTAGATATTTTTGTTGAATTTGTTACAAGTAAAGGATATTAACAAAATTGTTTATTTTTTAGACGTAACGTACCCGATGGCTAATGTAAACCTGGATCCAAACCAACAGATGAGAAATGTTTATTTCTGCTTGATGTATAGGGTAAGTAAGCCACAAATCAGGATAATGTTTAGCTTTTTTAATTCAAGTGTAGATCTAACACGGTCTCGTATATGTTAATTACTTTTGATGCATAATGATTCTTCATTAACATTATCTTATTATTTTTAATTGAAGCTAGTTTGAATTGTTTAATCTTTGTGATGTTAAATTTGCATAGAGCGGGGCTGGTGAGTGCGCGGACAAAGGGGAGAATCGAGGCATACTGACGCCGCAAGGGAAGCTGAACGTCAGCAGCGAAGAGCTCGAAGAGTTCTGCAGCCCGGGCAACTGCGCGGACAACATCCGGCACAACGTCCTCGACTGCATTCACCTTGTCCACCGCCGTTTTCTCTTCGAGAACAATGTTTCTGTCGATTACATCAACAAAACCATCAATCAAGCCTGCGCCCAAAAATCTTCAGGTAACCACGGAGATTTGAATCATATACATATTATATATTTATTAATTTATGTGATTTATTTTGTAGGACTCGTGATCGTGGGTGTTCCCAAAAGCAGCGGAGTAAAGGCCTACCACAAGAAATACGTGTCAATTGTTTTAGGTCTGTTTGGCTTTGCGATCATCAGTAATGTTGTGTGACACCTCTACTATTATATATGCTCGTAATAACGATATAATATTTGTGTATTAAACGTGACTATGCCTAAGCAAGACTGCAAAATAAATTGAGTCAAAGGGTGTTAACGATATATTTTGTGTATTAATGATATAAGTGTGTTTATCTATGCTTAAGCAAGATAAGCACACTTATTTCCCCGTAGTTAACAGATATAATGAACACGAAAAAAGAGTCTAAACGTGTGATATTTGTTAATTTATTTTATTATATAAAACCATAACAAAAGCAAAAATAAAATCAAAACTCAAGTGAACGTATAAATAAATGAGAACGAAATTCTGGGATTAAGGTAAGGGCCAAAAAAATGAAATCTCCAACCGACATAATCGACGAGCTTTGGGGCGAACTTTAAGTCACAGCAAACCTCGAAGGCGACGCGCTCTGAGGTCTAGCTGGACAGGCAACATCGATTTGGCCAGCAATTAGCGAAGAACGAGCAGATGTCAACGAGCACGAGGAAAAAGAAAAAGAGGAAAATAAGTAAAGTGGAAAGGTGAAAAAAAAATAGTTAAAAGACAAAATAGAGTACTTATGTCGCATATATACGAGAATAAAGCGGACCATTAATTATGAGACACATGACAGCAGAAAGAAAAAAACATTGGAACATACGCCAAGACAAAATTAAACTTTGAATACTTTGCAACGACAATTTTGTATTTAGATTATCCAAAAGAGAAACTTGATACTTATACGCTAATAACCCAAAAAAAAAATAACAATAAGAAGTGCAACAATTAAATACAAAAGAAGCAATTTTTTTGCAAACTAATGATAAATAATTATTTCTTAAGCATTAATTTAAAAACAGAAAAAGAAAGATAGCAACCACACGTTACAGCTCTTATGCTTCTCCGAATGAATATTCACAATACCAGCAAAGTACAACAAATCGAAAGCAATCCAGATATTCTCCTGTTGCTCAACGCAAGGCGCGCTTCATCCCATGGCGTACTTCTGTGTCCAGCTGCGCGCAGTGGATTCATACTTGGCTCGGTCGGCCTTGTACATATGCGCGATTTCCGGCACAAGAGGGTCGTCCGGGTTTGGGTCTGTCAGTAGAGAGCAGATCGATAGAAGAACCTGAAAATCAAGAGATCATAAGAAGATGCATTTAGCTAAATATTCGGAGGATGTAAAATCTTGGAAAAGAAACAATTTAAAGTAATAGTAAACTGAATTTGGTTCGGTGCACATACTTTAACACAAACCATCACATGATTACTAGATAGGAAATCGGTACTGCGACAAATTCAGTAGAAAAACTAGGGTTGCTAGCTCAACAATTCGGAGGAAAAATTGATGCAAAAAGAAGTCCGTTAGCTCAACAAATTCGGGGAACAAATTTATACAAAAAGAAGTTTGAGGGACAAAATGATACAAAAAGTTCACGAGCCAATTCGACAAGTTCACGAGGAGCAAATGTTCAGGACTCTTTTCATCTTAAGCAACCAAAAGGAGGTCGTTATGTATTGTCACAAACCTTAGATATGGTTAAAGCGGGACTCCATTGTTCTTTAAGGATATCTAAGCATATGCTTCCATTGCTGTTGATATTCGGATGGAACACCTTTGTCCGAAACGCAACCTGAGAATAAACATATTTTGTCAGCCTGAAATTCCGATAAACCGGAAATAATAACCGCAAGAAGGAAAAAGCATTAAGTTGATAGTCAATGTACAACATAATTATACCACCGAAAACTACACTTCAAGACAAAGCTCCGAACACGTAAAGAAACTGGATATTCGACGATTTTTACATTGCGTGATAATTGAGGCATAAAAATTTAATTGGGGGCAAGTAAACAAAGCAACTTTTACAAAGAAAATCAGACATCAGTGGCTCTTGAGATTGCCAACGGCAGTCGAAACTCAATCCGAATGACCAAACAATTATCAAGTAAACATATGTGTAGTCCCAAAATCAATTTTCTTAACATGAATCTAATAAATTTATATAACCTTAGGCTAGGGGTGTGCAGAAAAACCGGTAACCGAATTTTAAAACCGTAAACGGAAATTATCCGGTTTAAAATAACCGTAACCGGTTTATTTTGAAAACAGGTTAAGGTTAACCGTATCCGGTTTCAAACAGGATAAGGTTACAGGTTAATTATTTTACAAAACAGGTTAATTTGGTAACCGGTTTTTCTAACCGGTTTTAATATTACATTTTTTATTTATATATTTTAAAATTAATTTAATAGGATTTCTCTCTTCCCAAAAAAAAAGCCTCTTCGATTCCTTGATCGAGTTGTTGAACTGCGTTTTTTTTTATATATAACTGTTACTTTTTGGTTTTATGTTTTGGATCGGTGTATTTCATTTTGGACTCGGTTGTCTTATTGCTATTTATTTTGGACCGATTTATTTTATCGTTGCGAATCTGTTGAATGCTATTTAAAAAAAAAAAAAAAAAAACAGGTTAAGGTTAGTAAACAGGTTAATTAGATTTTAATAACCGGAAATTAGGTTAACCGGTTTTAAAAACAGGTTAAGGTTATTAAAACATGACTAACCGGAATTAGGTTAAGGATACCAAATAGTTGAAAATAAACAGGTTAACCGACCGGTTGCAGCCCTACCTTAGGCGGCTTGAAGGGGTAATCCGGGGGGAAGTGGATCGAGACTAGAAAAACACCACCGGCATACGGGCTCTCAGTCGGGCCCATGATCGTCGCTTGCCAGTGGAACATGTCTTCCGCCACCGGACCTGTAAACACAGACAAATTCAACCAAACCCTTTGCTCAAAGTCATGTTACATATCAACAGTAGATTCACTAACCAGATAGAACACACGAAAATCACTACGAGATCATTAAAGACTCATCAAAACCACTCCAAGAACACTGATTTTGTATGCGTCTTTACCAAAAACAATACATACGTATGCATATAAAAAGCAAAATAACGCACCGGCGCTGCAAGAGGTTGGGGGATCCTTCTGCAAATCCTTGAGCTCCTTCAAGATCCGCTTCGACGCCATTGCTAACAAAAAAAAAGCCCAAGGAACCTGGCAATTAATCACAAATCAGCACCAGATCTCGAACCCAAACCTAGAAAATCATAAAATTAAAAAAACATGACACAGTCCGATATGAAGAGATTCAGAACAAGGAGAAAGGAGGAGCAGATCGCGGAGAGAGAATTACCAGAGAGGTCGGAGGTGGAAGATAAGGAAGAATCGGCTTCGATTTGGAGAAGGGAAGCGAAGAACGTAATAGTTATACGGCCCAGAGATTCTAGAATTTTCTTCTTTATTCCAATTTGGCGTGGATTTAACGTCGTTTCACACTGTTTTTCATTATTATTTATTATTTATTCCTCAGTGGACGAGACTTTAGATTCTATACTTACCATAAATTACAAGCTTTATTAAATGTACTGTTTTGCCCCGTAATTTTTTTAATATGTCTACTAATTACTCTCTTGAATAGGGAGAGAAAGAACATCTTTCGATTCCACGTGTGATTATTATTATTCCTGGACTTGGATGAAACCTTTATCACGGTGTTCACTTTTTAATCACTGTGAGAGTCAAGTTATCGTTTTCGGTTACCGATTTATCATTTAATAACCATATTAAATCTTAGATTATTGTTATCAAAATTTATCAATGAACTAATCATTGATAAAATATAAGAATATTTTATGCATATATATGCTAGAATCAAATAGAGAGGTGAGAAGAAAATTCTTGACCGAAAATTATGAATAATACAATAATTTTGGGTTACGTAAATAAAGGACTAAATAGAAATATGACAAACAAGAAGACTAAAATGCTAATACCCTTCCAAATTCAGGATACTAGAACAACAAGCATTGAGAGTTTGCTAACACACCAATAGGCCCAATACTAATGTTCGTGTTTTCTTGATAATCCATCGATTATCCACGTTTACAATAAGTTTTCTTAGGTTTTTTATTTTAATCGTATTCATCGCCTCGCTTCCTGTTCTTCGAGAGAGCGTCTGTTGTTCCTCAGGTTTCGCGCTTTGTCCTTACCACCTTGCTATCTATCATCGTCATCGGGCGTCGCGCCTTATTCTCAAAAGCTCAAATATCTTCCTTAACCTCGTTCTCATGGCTTTGCTTTCTAGCGTCGTCGGGCATCGCACCTCGATCTCATCGCTTCGCTTTCTAGCGTCGTCGTCGGACATCGCGCCTCGTTTTCATCGCTTCGCTTTCTAACGTCGTCGGGCATCGCGCCTCGTTCTCATCGCTTCGCTATCTAACGTCATCGGGCATCGCGCCTCGTTCTCATCGCTTCGCTTTCTAGCGTCGTCGGGCATCGCGTCTCGTTCTCATCGCTTCGCTTTCTAACGTCGTCGGGCGTCACGCCTCGTATCGCGTGGATCCGGTAGGCTTTTTCGTAATTAATCTAAATCTAAATCCTTGCTCTCCAAGATAGCCTTTGAGGGCCTTTTCGTAATTCTATCCAAATTCATGACGCTTTTTAATTCCAACGTTGTGGTGGCGTTGGTCTTATTTTTCATATTCCGAATTATTATTTTTAATAATTCGGTTTAGTGTTTATTTTTTTAATTAAAATTTAGGTTCAGATTGTTAATTTATTATTATTTTATAAGATTTGTGTATATATAAATATATATTAATATATATATATATATTAAATTATAAATAAGAAATGGATGAAATCTTTGATATAAGTCAAAAGTTTGAATTTACTTTTATAAACTTACAAATTAAAAACTATTCTGTAAATTATAAAACAATATTTGAACTAAAATGTAGAGTTGTCTATTACAATTTTGATCAATTGATTATTATTTTATTAATTTATCAACTCCGAGCAAATTAGAACACGAGGTCTCTATAAATCGACCTCGTGCAAATCAGAATACAGAATATGTTGCAGAGCGGCGACGGCGACAAAAGGATGACGAGGTTGAGATGTGCCGGAAAGATGAGTTGGAAAAATCAAAAGTTAAAAACACATCTTGTAAAAATCCACAATTTAAGCCAAGTCCAACGACCATTAACCTTATCCATCCCTATGATATCTCTATCTGCGAAGCTATAACTTTCATTTCATCAACCATAACTTGTTCATTCAAGCTCTAGATGCACGAGAATGGCAACAACACAAAAATTAATTAAAAAAATACACATCTTTATCAAGAATTATGTGCACAACACATAAATTACCGAATAAAAAAATAAAATTAAACACCTAGAAAAAAAAGAAGACAAAAGATAGAGATATCAACTCTACGAGGCAGGCAGGCAGGCAGCATTGTACCAGAAAACAATCACGGAGTTTGCCCGGTGGAGCCCTTGGATTTATTATCCTCGGACGACGGCCGGTTCTCCGAGTCGGATTGCCGGATCTCCTCCACCATGCGTGCCACCTCCGCCATGCTCGGCCTCATGTCCGGCGCCTTGGCGACGCAGGCCATGGCGATCTGCAGCATCTGCACCATCTCCTCCTCGATGTTGGCGTACCGCATCAGCTCCACGTCGAACACCTCCGCTGTCCACTCCTCCCTCACTACCGACTGCACCCACCGCGGAAGATCCACAGCGTCGTCCCGTCCCGGAGACATCAGCGGCGCCTTTCCCGTCAGCATCTCCAAAAGAACCACACCAAAGCTGTACACATCGGACTTGTGGCTGTGCTTGCGCGACTCGATCACCTCCGGTGCACGGTAGCCCGCGCCTCGGGAAGGGGCGGCAATGTGGGCGTTCATGAGCGGTGCCAAGCCCAGGTCGGAGACCCGAGGTTCGAGGTCGTTGGCAAGGAGAACGTTCGAGGCCTTGATGTTTCCATGGGCGAACTTGGGGCCGCCCATTGAGTGGATGTGGGCGATCCCCTTGGCTGTTCCGAGCGTGAGTTTGAGCCGGGTTTCCCAATCTAACGGGGTTCTTCCAGCGTCCCGGTTTCCTGTGAGAAAATAGAGATTTAGCATTGAAATACGACAAATTCGACAAGTTCATGGAGCAACACTGTTTATTACTTGTAGAAATCAATGACAGAATCAGAGAAAGGAAATAAAGCACGAGGATAGGAATATACCGTGTAAGAGAGCTGCCAAACTTCCGCGAGAAGCGTAGTCGTACACGAGGAGCTTCTCGTCCTTGGAGTAGTAATAAGCCCGGAGTGGCATCACATTTGGGTGATTCCCGACCCGTCCTACGATTTCCATTTGTTGCTCGAAGTCTCTTTTGCTCACAACCACCTCCTTCAGCCTCTTAACCACCACCGTAGTTGCTTCCTCGAGAATTGCCTTGTACGCCGTCCCGTAGCTTCCCTTTCCGAGTACTTCTGCCGATGCCCGCAACAAATCTTCTAGATCAAAATTGTACGAAGAGCCCTCGAAAAAAACGAGCTTGTTCTTCTCGGGCTCTTGTACTCCGCTTCCAAAGTCTTCTCTTGGTTTCTCGCTCCTCCCGACACCGGGAGCTTTTCCCTTTGGCGCACCCATGCGATCACCGTCTTTTTTCTTAAAACAGCAGAGGATAAAAACCAAGGCTATGAAAAACAGAAGCACGGATCCACCAACGGCAATCGCGATGACTGCCCACAGCGGGAATTTCTTTTTCGATACCTGTTTTCGAGGAATAACCGGAAAAGGAGCGAAAGATGGGGACGGAGACGGAGACGGAGGAATATCGGACGGACAAGCTTGAAGAGGCAGTCCGCATAGAAGGAGATTTCCGACAAAAGATGAACCAGAGAATTTTTTAAGAGATGGTGGGACAGACCCACTGAGATTATTATAGCTCAAGTTCAAATGCCTCAGATTGGAGTCAAAATCCGGTATCGGTCCTGAAAGAGAGTTGTTCTGGAGACTCAAATTCGCGAGTTCGGTCAAATTTTGTACCGTGCGCGGTATATTTCCCGTGAAAGAGTTATACGACAGGTCCAAAACGCTGAGTTTCAGGGACAGAGAGGAAGGTATCTCGCCCGAGAAATTGTTGTTCTGGAGAAAAAGTGAGTGGAGCGACACAAGAGAGGTGATATCCGAAGGAAGCTCGCCACTGAGGAGATTCGATCGGAGACTGAGGGTTTTCAGGGCATCAAGCCGGCCCAGAGTGTTGGCCGGGATCGGGCCCACAAGCCCAACTCCCGGCAACCGGAGAGAAATCACACGGCGCCGATCATTGGTGCACGTCACACCGACCCACGAAGTACATATCGGAGTGGAAAGGTTCCACCGCAGATTCCGACCATGAGGGACAGCTGCGGCGAAGGCAAGGAGGGCTTGCTTGTCGGAGTTGAGGTCCGCAATGGCCAAAGGAAGAACAACAGCTATGCAAAAGAGCGAAAGAAACAACACAGACGAACACGGTTTCATGGCGAACAACACAGATCTTAGAATACCGGATCAACAGGCTTCGATTTTCCCCTGCTTCAGAATAAAAAAGAGCAACATCAGAAAAGAAACAGTAACCATACCGCTTCGACACAAAAATAACCACAAACCGATGCTTAATCGGGCTATCTAGCAGCGAAATACAACAGAAGAACATAAGCTAAATCACTTCCACGAACGCATTACCGAAAAACGATGCTTAATCGGGCTATCTAGCAGCGAAATACATGAGAAGAGCATAAACTAAATCACTTTCACACTAATTACCGAAAACGGGCAGTTCGGAGGTAAAATACTTCAAAATCGTAAGAGAGATACAAGAACTGACATGTATGAAATCTCCAAGTTCACAGAGAATCTACTATTTCAGGTATTTATCACCATTAAGAAGCTCTTATTAATCTTCTCATTTAAGAACGTGTTCACCAAAGTTCTTCACTCGTCCTTAAAGTCGCGCCTAAAGCGAAGAATTCACTCTTTCTTCTCACCAATTAGTCGCTAAACAACCAGCTTTACTTGTAAGAAACACCAAGTACTAGCTAGTGTGTGGACATGGAATCCGAGCGCATTGAGGAAGAAGAAGAAGAAGAAGAAGAAGAAGAAGAAGAAGAAGAAGAAGAAGAAGAAGAAGAAGAAGAAAGTCAAAACACGAAACGGCTCTCAGATCTAGAAACAAATGCAGATAATTTAAGCAGAGCAAGAAGCGAGGAAATGGGTACCTACCCGGAGAGCGAAAGAGGGTCGAGTAGTTCAGGAGCAGCCATTGGAGCCTGCGAGAGAAACCACCGTCGAAGCTTCAGATCCCAGAGCTTCTTCGAGGGGGAAAAACCAAGTGGGTATTCAAGGATTCGGTGTTGCTTTCATGCGTGACGTGAACTGACTGATCGAGAGTTGAACAGTGCAATAAGGATGAAAACTGGTTGTGGGCAGTTGGAGAGAGAGAGAGAGAGAGAGTCTGAGTTGTGACAGTGAGAGGAGAGAGAGAAAGAACATGCATGAATAAAATTGACCAGAATTGATTAATTTCTGCATAGGAATATTAAGAGAAAATTCTTCTTACTTATTTATTACACCTCACTTATTAAGTCGCCTTTTTCATTTTCCACTTTTGCCCCTGCCAGCTTAAAAGAATGTTGGCGTTTCATTTAATCAAGAGTATTTAATGAAGAACATTTAATATTAATCAAGATAGGAAATACCTAATCTCATGTGCAAAAAATCATTAACAAGCAGCTTAACTTAATGAAGAACTTTCAGTACATCACATGTGACGAACATTATCAAATACCGTAAGATTAAAAAAACAGTGGAAATATAATTAACCTATAAAAATTAAATTTGCATAAGCTGTACGGGGAAAACTGACAGTAATCTCCTTTAACTTTGAGTAACTGACAATACTACCCCTTAACTTTTTATGTAAAAAAATAAAAAATAGGAAGAGCACCTAAAAAAAAGGTTACGATGCAAAACTTGAAGTTGAAGTCGTACATGTGAAGAACATTAATGATTTATCCATGACCCATGACCCATGACAATAATTCGTTAGGGGGAGGGTAAAAAAGACAGAAAAGAGTGGGGCCGTTTTTGAACTATTTGGTAATTTTGTACCGCACGATGTGGGGACGGTAGAAATAGTGGGGTGGAAATTAGAACGTGCATTCTGGATTTTCTAATTAGAAAACTTATTAAAAAAAAAAACTAATAACACAATAAGATAAAAAATTGATGACTAATGTTTCAAAAACTTAAAAATGATAATGTTCTCAATATATCCATGAAATATATATATATATATTTTTTCATTTCTTTCTCTTTTTTCGATTTCAAATGAGGTGTCACATATTGTCAATTCTTGTCTCATATGTTAGTTTTACGTTTGCCATATTTTCGGGTCAAGTGTAAAGATGGTTGAGTGAGGTGCAAATAATGCATAAACCTCATGCAAAATTGGATAATTGAATTTTCAATTGTTCTTAATCTAGTACAATATTATACCTCTTTCGGTACAAACGATTATCGTTTAGTGCTTCTAGATAAGCTCATGAGAGCAGAGAGCATATAATTTAATTAATGTCACTGCCAATGGAAAAATATTTATAAAAAGTGAGCAATTTTGATAATAGATAACAATATCATGCCCAAAATAAAATAAAAGACGGGGTTGTTTTGAAACACACTCAAAATGGCACGCCCTTTCTTGATCTGCCTTTTTAGTCAAACAATATCATGCATCGATTTTGATTTTGAATTTTGTTACGGATCTCAAGACATTAACTCATGATGTCATTTTATAAAGTCATATAAACAATCAACGTGTATAAAATAAAAGACGAGAGATGAAAGAGAGCATATTGTTAACTTATGCCAAAAACAAAAACAAAATTACGTTAGTTTTGAAAATATACCATCGTTATTTAAATACCCTATATAGAAAATGACATTTCAATCGTATTTTCTTGAACAAGACTAATTAATTTTGTAATGACATTTGTATGCTTAATTTATGGAATTGATATAAGAAAATAGATAAAAGATAACCAAACATACAACATAGTATTAAAATGCCAAATAATATATTGTCAACTAACGAAGGAATACAACAAAATATATTGAAGTCATAAACACGGTTCTAAATTTCGCGGCATGTCATCGGCGTACCGCTAAAACCATCTGAATGACAAGGTTAACTGCTTTGTACTAACAATACAATTTTAACACTTTGATACTTTTGTCAGTAAAAAATAAATTTTAAAATATGCCTGTTTTGCTAAACTATTTTCACTATATTCCTCTCTTCTAGGATTGATTAGTAAACAACGTTCCTTTGAAATTCCTAATGCCCTTAACGCTCCAAATTTCATAGTTGCGTACGAATTAATATTATTCACCCAAATATTTATAGTAAAGGCTGCAAGTAGAGACCGGACACATAACACGATCACTTGTAGAATTCAAAGTCTGTGTCGGGCTTCTTCACGTTAGTTCTGTATCCCTTCTCGAAATCCTTGGGCAGAATGACGTACCGGTTCTTGCGAACGGCGTGCATTCCTGCTTCTTGACATATGGCTGAGATCTGTACAAAGACGCGAAATTATAGAAATGGCACTAGCATCATGACAAGAGCAAAAGATGGGTCCTGGCGGAAATGGACATGAAATGCAAAGTAACTAACCTCGGCAGCGCTGATTTTATCAGGCCGGGAAACATAGTCTTCCAAGTCTACCTCATCACCCAAGTTCATTTTCGCTGTGCAAACCTGTACAAACAAGACACTTGGCTTAATGTTGAATGATAAAGTCTTATGTAGTACATTTTCATCCATTAAATCAGTCCACGCGTGTAGGAAAGTCACCTGGAAAACGAGTCTTTTCTGCCTCCTATCGGGCAAAGGGAACTCAATCTTACGGTCAAGACGACCGGGACGGAGAAGAGCAGGATCCAATGTGTCCGCTCGATTGGTTGCCATTATAACCTTCACGTTCACTGTCTGGTCAAACCCATCCATCTGGAACAATATAACAGTACATAAGAGCTGGGCGGAAAACAATTAACTGGTTCAGTAGTTTTTTTTGTTTTTTTTTTCAATTGGGAGACTAATTTTATAAAATTAGAAACCAAAACTACATCTCGAGAACTGATTCCAGTAAAAGACGATTTTCATGATAAATGGAGGCTTAGTGTATATGGGCACCCTAAGCCTCCATTGTAATAAGAAGCTAAAGAGATAGCCGGTATATAGGGTAATAAGAACACGATTGTTGTTTCCATGAGTATGGTTATTGTTTCGGTTTCTGTTTGGCTATTGTAAAGTTCATGTTACTTCCGCCCATCCCAATTCAAAGAAGAAAAAAAATGTACAGTTCATGTTTCCATTTCTGTTTTCCGTTATGGCCCAAGTGAGCCGAGACTTGACAATTTTACACATAAAAAATTGGCAATCTAGACCTGATTCAGGAGCTCCATGAGAATACGTTGAACTTCCCTATCAGCACCGGTTTGTGCATCAAACCTGGCGGTTGCAATTGCATCAACTTCATCAATGAAAATAATTGCTGGAGCGTTCTCCTTAGCAAGGCGGAACACGTCACGAACCATGCGAGGTCCCTGGAACACATTACGTAAACTCATAACTCTAGTAAGCAAGAAGATGATTAACTGTAAGTCAATCACATATAAAAACATAGTTTCTCTGTAAATGAAAGATCAATTCTGAAAAGTATAATCCTCACCTCTCCCAAATACTTCTGCACAAACTCAGAACCGACAACTCTGATGAACGCTGCAGTCGTATGGTTCGCAACAGCCTTAGCCAGCATAGTTTTACCAGTGCCAGGGGGGCCATAGAGCAAAACACCTCGCGGAGGGTCGATACCAATTTGTTTGTAGAGTTCATGGTGAGTCAGCGGAAGCTCCACGGCTTCACGGATTTCTTGTTTCTGAATATCGCAGCCTCCAATATCCTGGCAAACACAACTCATCTTTCAAAAACCATACACAGTAGAATTAACTCTGATCACCTCTCATCAAACCCATATTCAAACAGCTCACGTCACGCTCAAATTCAGAAAAACTTAACAGCAACAAAAGAATTCGACCTACTTATGAATTCCCATTACATACAAGAGAGCTTGAAAGGCAAAAAATCTTGCGAATGAATATGAAATTACGATCTTTATCACTCACAATCCAACGAAGTTGAGCGTACAATGGACTAATAGAAATGCAAGAGATCTAAACCCTAAATCCCCAATCCAAATTTTTAGAAAATGAAGGAACGTACATTGTAGGTGACGTCGGGCTTCTCGGACTGGCTGAGAAGCGAGATGCTCGAGTCGGCCTCCGGCGGGAGCACGTCGACGAGGGCGTTGGAGTGGCGGTGGAGCGCGACAGAAGCCGACGGCTTCAGAAGCTCGCGGTTGATGGTGCTGAGGATCCGGACGTAGTAATTGGAGCCGGTGGTGGAGCCGACGATGCCGTTGTTCTGGTCGACCATCTCCATGAACTGCCCGATCACGAGCGGCACCGACTGGATCCGCTTAACCTCCTCCTGCGCGCGTAGCAGCTCGCGCTTCAGATTCTTCTGCTCGTCCTTGACGTACTCCTCCTGGATGTCGATGAACTCGAGCTGGCGCTGGAGCGTCTTCAGGCGGCTGTAGAGGTCGTCCTCGTCGCCGGCGTAGTGGAGCTCCGGTCTGCTGGAGGGGAGCGAGAGCGGAGGATCCATCACCATCGCGGACGCCATGGGAGAAAGCTTGGAAACGAAGAAGATTAAGGAGCAAGAAATTCGATTCGAGTTTAATTATTAAATGGAAATGACTAATTTGTTTCTCGATTTTTCTAATATGCAAGGTTCTTTAATATATATATATATAAAAAGAACCATCAAAATGTATTATTTATTAATGTAGAAATTAATAATTTATGTATTGTTAAATTATTAATTATATAATGGTTATTATTGGTAAAAATACCTAAGTTATTTAAAAATAAGATGGCATAAAGTTTATTTAAATTAGCTCTGTGTCGCTTTATTTTCAAATAATTTGGGTACTTTCAAATTATTTACCTCTATGGGAAATCGGATACTTTCAAATTACCAATTCACCAAAAATGTGAAATTAGATATTTTTTCCTCTATTTTTTAAAAATTAGCTCTATATCGCCCTATTTTTAAATAACTTGTGTACTTTAATCAACAATAACCCATTGTATAATTATTGTAGAAATGGTACGAAATGCTTATTTTATGTCAAACTTTTTTTAAAATTACCTATTGTGAGAGTAAAAAATACACATAATGAGTAATTTTTAAAAAGTTTGACATAAGACATACTTCTTTCATCAACCTTAATTATTATAACTAATGTTTAAAGGTATTTTTGTACAAGGAGAGAATTAAGGCCCAACTAAAAAAAGACGGGCCTAAGAAGCTCAAAAAGGCCACAGTTGAAGGGGAATAATAACCATCTCTGTCCCGACCTGAAAAAAAGTAAACAGAGAAAGTCGACCCCAGCCCGACCTAAGAATTATATGGAGAAAAGCCCCAAGATTCAGCAGAAGGCCAATGTTGGAAGTTGCACGTTATACATTTAAAAATTATGGGAAAACAGGTTATGAATGTTAATATCTAAAATGATTTTTTGTCGAGAAAAACCCATACAAGACTCGTCCTATTAATCTCAAGCCGCGCGGCAATTCCAAATTACAGTAGGCCGATCTTGGAATTAATTAACAAAATTAATTTTTTACCCTAACGTGGTTACTAAGACGATATTCATGCAGAATAAAACGATAATCACTTATCAATAAATAATGCGTAACTCGAAAGACGCTTTCGATACGCACTCTTCAACTTGAGTAAGGAAAGCCGGTTAGCACTTCGTTAGGGCTCTTCGTCGGTCTGTCGTTATGGATCTATCAAAATGTCTAATTATGGTTCCTACTGTTTCACTTGTCTACAATGACATATATTTCAGACTTTTGCCCGTATTGAGTGCTTAATTGTGTACAACCAACGACATATATTTCAGACTTTTGCATCATTGCATGTATTGACAGGCTGCTCAATAATAGGATTATGTCTCGCTCTTTTGCTAGTGAGACTGAAATGGCTTTTGCAGTTTTGCATGCGTTAGCAAAATTCTCATTGTTTTGAGAATACTTCCTATTTGGTGCATGCACTTTACAAACAAATATGGATATTACCTAGCTGAATAATCACACGACCAAACTCGATGTCCGACATGTCCTTGGACCCGTGCATGCTTGAACGGGTTCAGCCTCCCTAGCTGCTTCAACAGTGACGAGCGGAAAGTCATCCGTGATCGTGCAAGCACTTCAGACGATGCGCAAACACCGTCGCGCTTGGTGTCAGCAAGAAAGAGCTTCATCTTGGCATGCCCAAGCGGAGCTTTAGCTGGTAGTAGTAGAGCGCGTGGAGCACGATCTGCGCACTGGCAGCCACTTGCTCTGCAACGCGCGGACACGCGCCTCATACGAGAGCTTCAGCGGGTTCATCACGCTGCAAACTCTCTCTCTCTCTCTCTCTCTGTCGTCGGGGGATGAGCCTGCAAAAAATGATTGATAATTAGCAAATTAACATGTAGCTAGTAATTACTAATAGTCCACTGTACTATGCTATTAATATGACTTAATTATGTGAATAATTCATTTTATAATTAAAACTCATTAGGTAATAAAAAAGCCTTTTTTTTAAAGAAAGAACCCTAATCTTCCCTAAGAGAAATCGTATAGGCCTAAGCCTCTAAGCGCTAGGTGATTTCTCTTCCCAAAGCATTCGTGTGCCTCATCCAATCGGCTTCGAGATCAAGTAATCCAGCAAGTTGGTTTAAGATCTCACTACTACAAATAATGGCTTACACAATGAATTTTGCACAACATTTATAATTTTCTGTTGTTTAAAATAACTTTACACATCAGTTTCTGAAAAGCGTTGTATAATTTCCCGTTAGCTGCGGCCATATATAAACCAGCTGCGGCCATTTAACTTTTCGTAACGTCATAATAAAAGTGTTGCATATAATGTGTAACTCGATATTGTTTTTAAAAAAAATTTCCCGTTGGCCGCAGCGAGAATAGTTTAGCCGGGGCAAGATGTATTTTGCGCAACGTAATTATGCGACGTTGTTTAAGTTTTGTCGTTATGTTTATTCAGCCGCAGCTAGATATATATAGCCGCAACGAGATTTTTTTTTACCTTTCAGCCGCAGCTATATTTATGACGCCGGGGCGGAATATATTTTGCGCAACATTATTATGCGACGTTGTTTAAGCATTGTTGTTTTTTTTCTTTTTTACATTATGGCCCCAGCCATATATTTCCGGCCGCAGCCGTATTAGAGTTTAAGTTATTTAATTAATTTTCGGCCGAAATCACTTTCATATGGCTGCGGCTCTATTGATCCAGCTGCGGCCTTACTTGGCCAAAAATATGTACCGACTCTGTATAAATTGTGCATCAATGATGGCTGCGGCCGCATGAAGTCGGCTACGGCCATCGGGTGATAAAAATTATATCGTTGCGGCTATATAATTCAAGCTGCGGCGGTACTGGGCTAAAAATATGTCACCTACTCTGTATAAAATGTGCACCCAATATGGCTGCGGCCTTATATTTGTCGCTGCGGCTATTTGGTGATAAAAAGTTTTTCTTTCTTGCGGCAGAAGTTCCAACTTTTTAAAATTTTGATATTTAAAGGTATTTTTAGGGGTTTTTTTAGTGCATCTTGAGTGTTTTGAAGTTTAAATGTTGTATATGTACGAATCATGTCAAATTTTCACACTTTTAGTCTATATTTGTAGTAGTTACATAGAAAGCTATTAGGTTGAATGAAAGTTAAACTTTGAGTTTCATATTAGTTTAATGGTACATTTACCTTTTGAATAAAATGTTTTAGTTGAAATTGATTTTTTAAAAGTATAAAATGGAATATAGATGAATTAAGATGGTTCGTGTGTTTTTAATTAAAATTTTTGCGTATTTGAGTAATATTTTAAGGGTTTATGCACATTGTTTCTAATTGCGGCAAAAGTACCAACTTTTTAAAATTTTGAAATTTAAAGGTATTTTTAGGGGTGTTTTTAGTGCATCTTGAGTGTTTTGAAGTTTAAATGTTGTATATGTACGAATCATGTCAAATTTTCACACTTTTACTCTATATTTGTAGTAGTTACTTAGAATGCTATTAGGTTGAATGAAAGTTAAACTTTGAGTTTCATATTAGTTTAATTGTACATTTACCTTTTGAATCAAATGTTTTAGTTGAAATTGATTTTTTAAAAGTATAAAATGGAATATAGATGAATTAAGATGGTTTGTGTGATTTTTATTAAAATTTTTGCAGATTTGAGTAATATTTTAAGGGTTTATGCACATTGTTTCTAATTGCGGCAAAAGTACCAACTTTTTAAAATTTTGAAATTTAAAGGTATTTTTAAGGGTTTTTTTAGTGCATCTTGAGTGTTTTGAAGTTTAAATGTTGTATATGTACGAATCATGTCAAATTTTCACACTTTTACTCTATATTTGTAGTAGTTACTTAGAATGCTATTAGGTTGAATTAAAGTTAAACTTTGAGTTTCATATTAGTTTAATTGTACATTTACGTTTTGAATCAAATGTTTTAGTTGAAATTGATTTTTTAAAAGTATAAAATGGAATATAGATGAATTAAGATGGTTCGTGTGTTTTTAATTAAAATTTTTGCGTTTTTGAGTAATATTTTAAGGGTTTATGCACACTATAGCTGCGGCCATATTTATACAGCTGCGGCCATACAGGGTCCAAAATATGTCACCGTCTGTATAAAAAGTGCACCCAGTCTGGCAGGGGCCATAGGTTTCCGGCTGCGGCCAACGGGATGAAAAAGTAATTATAGCTGCGGCTATATTGAGTCGGCTGCGGCTATAATGGGTCCAAAATAATATCACCGAATCTTTTTAACATTTAGCCGCAGCCAAATAAATATAGCCGCAGCCGAAACGGAGTTTAAGTTTATTTAGTTACTCGATTAAATTTTTACACATAACCCTAAAATCTCCTCGCCGCCGCAGCCTTATTCTCTCGCCTCGTTCTTGCGTGCAGCGACTCTCGCCGCCCTTTACCGCCGCAGCCACCTTCACCGTCGACTCCCCACCTTCACCGTCGACTCTCCACCGTCCTTAAGGTAAGTTTTTTAGATTTTGACTACGGTTTTGACTTTGGTTTTATTTAGGATTCGATTTAGGGTTTGATTTAGAGTTTTATTTCGGTTTGATTTAGGGTTGAATTCGGTTTGATTTAGGGTTTTATTTCCGTTTGATTTAGTGTTTGATTTGCGTTTTTGATTTGTGGTTTTGATTTTTGGTTTTGATTTGTGGTTTTGATTAAGGGTTGTTGATTTGCGTTTTTGATTTGCGGTTTTGATTTGTGGTTTTGATTTGTTGATTTGCGTTTCTGATTAAGGGTTGTTGATTTGGTTTTTGATTTGCGTTTTTGATTTGTGGTTTTGATTTGTGCGCGCCATATGTTTGATAAATTTTCCAAACTCGATTCTTGTTGTGAAAATTGAAAATTAAACATATACTGATTGTCGCAGATGGCCCCGAAGAAGCAAAAAACTACTGCTTCCCGTGTCGGTGCTAGTTCTTCACGCACGACCGGGGGAAAGCGACCACGAGCACCCCCGCAAACAGAGCCGGTCATTGAAGAACCTATGGTACAGGAAGAAGAGATATTAGAGGAGGATGCGGGAGATTTTTACGAAGGTGAAGAATTCTTCATGAGTACTAAAGCCGGAGATCTTTACAATCTACTCAAGAACCGCTCATTCATTGTTGAACGCGGGTTTGAACTAAACCCGTCGGATAGAAGTGGTGTCGTCGGACGCATCCATGAAATTATCGAGGAACAGGGATGGGAGAAGTTCGCTAAACAGCCGGAAATTATAGGAAACGCGACGTTGGCGACCGAGTTCTACGCGAACATTATGGATTCCATTGATAGCAAAAGAATCACCATTCGTGGTGTTACTTTCGAGATTAATGCCGCAGTCATCAACGCACACTACGGGTTACCAAATATTCCTGAGGAAAGGGATCCCGGTGTGACGTTTTATCGCGGGGAAGAAATCGATTGGGTTGGGGTGGCCCGCGTGACGTGTATTAGGGAGGCAGTATGGTTGACAAAGAACCGGACACGGTATATGTTACCGGCTTATCTTATCCGGATCTCGAAGGTGCTTATGTATTTCGTCGCTAGTCGTATCTCTCCGACGAAGCACTTTTCCGATGTTCACGAAGACGTCATGGCGCCCATTTATTTCCTCCTGACCGGATAGGTTTTCGATGTCGGAAGGTATTTTATTCCAAAACTTTAATTTTTTGCGTTATATCAGTTCGTTTTTGTACTAATACATTTTGTATATATAGGAGTTATATCGGTTCGTATTTGTACTAATACATTGCGTTATATTGTGTTGTAGGTGGATTTATAGGATAATGTGCAATATCAATCTGAGAAACAAAAATGCTCTTCCGTTCGTGATTTTAATCACGGAGCTCTGCACAACCCATGGTATCAAAAAATGCCGGAACGACTTGATGAAGAATCCCGCTTCGAAGATGACAAAGCCCTATATTCTGAACCAGATAAAACCATCTCCAGAGGCGCTTCAATGGGAGGCGGACGAGGCGGCGGGGAATAACGAGGGCGATGACGATTATGAATTTCCCGGTGCCGCTCAACCACCGCTCATGGGGTCTCGACCAGTCGTACGTGATCCTATCAGTGAGTACATTTGTTTTAGCTTACAGAATTTGGTTGACGAAGTGCAGAACATGAGCGGATATATGCGGGATTTGTCCGAATATGGCGCCCACAACTTTCCCTCGGCGAGTTCCCCGTTTCCTTCGTACACGCCGCTTGGTCGTCAAAATCCGGAGCTTCCAAGTTTCATGGCACCGTGCTATGGACCGTATCCTCAAGACGTGCCCGAGGCGGAGCAGAATGACAACGCGGACGAAGACAATGAAGACGCATAAACAGTTTTTAATTTTTGAACTTCTATATATGTTTATTTTATCAGATATTGTTTAATTTTTATTTTTATGACGTACATTTAGGTTTATATTAATTAGCTACGACGTTTATGTTCTCATTATAACAATGTTTTATTTATATTTAATTATGATGCAAGTATGAGATTAATTTAACGTATTGTTTTTTTTTATGTTATTTGTCTGGTTTTCAATTTTATTTTGCAGCGGCTTTTTTTTTTTGGAAACGGGGTAATTATCAAACTTTGGACTGTAATTTTCCAATTTAAGTCCAGTATGGCTGCGGCCATATCTTTATGGCTGCTGCTAACCGGTCATAAAGTCCATATGGCTGCGGCTATATTTTTATAGCTGCGGCTATACTGGACCAAAAATTTGTCATCGAATCTGTATAAATTGTGCGCCTAGTCCGGCTGCGGCCTTATGGTTCTAGCTGCGGCTATTCTGGGCCAAAAATTTGAAAGAAAAAAAATGCGTGTTCATAAAATTATTTCATTAAAATATTCAATACAAAAAAATTGTCAATCTAAACGACGCAAATGGGAAACATCATCGTCAAAATCCTCCACGCTTTCAATTGGTGGTAAATTTTCTGAAAAAGAGGCAATGCTACAAATGTCTTCATCTTCTTCGTTCATGTCTTCGACAATTCTCGGTTTTAGATGAATTACTAGACTTAATTCTGAATTTGCCGGATCAGATACGTAAAACACTTGACTAGCTTGCGTCGCCAATATGAACAAATCGTTTTTGTTACCGATCCTTCTAAAGTCGATTGTTGTAATTCCTTCACTGTCAACTTTAACGTAATTGTTGTCGGCCCATTTACACTTGAACAATGCAATTCGGTTACCACAGTAGTCGAGTTCCCATATGTCTTCAACGTATCCGTAATATTTCATAACACCGTGTTTTGGATTCTTATATTTCGCTGATGAAACATGCATCCCTTCACCGAAGACTGTAACACCACTATTTTGAACGGGGTGTTTGTCATCTCTTTCCCGTGTGTAAAATGTGAAACCATTAACTTGCCAAGCACTGTACCTTGTTACCAATAATGAAGGCCCTTCGGATATGTTCTTCAATTTTCTTGAGTATCCTTTATCTTTGTACAATCGTGTTCGCAACCAATTTGGGAACGAACTGTTGTGCTCCTTTTGTAACCAATTTCTATTTTTCGCTTTCTTTCCATGTGTAGCTACCAATTCTCTCTTATGAACTTCAATAAGTTGTTCGAATTCCGGCTCATTATGTAGAACATATAGAATGGCTTGCTCTCGTTCTTTAGTATCCACGATAGTAGGATAGCCTATATATCAAAATTAACGTAAATCAATTAGTAATGAATTAAACTAAATAAACTAATACAATAAATTAATTAATACAATAACAATAACGTTCACGTTACCTGCGGATAAGGATTTAGATTCACCACATATATCCGGCGGCAACCCAATTGCTTGTCCTTTGGCTAAATACTCTGAACAAAATTCTACTGACTCCTCTGCTATGTAGTTCTCGACTATACTCCCTTCCGGCCGATGGTGATTCTTAACATAACCTTTTAAGACCTTCATATATCTTTCGATTGGATACATCCATCGTAAAAAATTCGGTCCACACAATTGAACTTCACGAACTAAATGAATAGTCAAGTGAATCATGATGTCAAAAAAAGATGGTGGAAATAACTTCTCGAATAAACATATTGTCTCGACCAAATCTGCTTGCAACGACGGCAAATCGCCCGGATCGATAGTCTTCGAACAAATTGAATTGAAAAACTTACTTAATCGGGATATGGCAAGTCTAACATCTTTCGGCACGATTCCTCGCAAAGAAAGGGGTAACATTTCTTGTAGCAACACATGACAATCGTGCGTCTTCATCCCAATAAGTTTAAGGTCCTTCGTAGATACGAATCTTTTATAATTTGAGGCATGCCTGTCAGGAACCTTTATAATTTCCACATCTTACACACGGACAAAGTATCACGGATTCACCTTCGCTTATCATATGATCCCTTGCAAAATTGCAAAATTCATCAACCCCGCGGTGATAAATGAGACTATCTCTATTTTCCTTCATCCATTCACGAGAATCCATTTGTAAAATCCTAAACAAAGACCCAAAATTTACATTAATAATTCTCAATCAGCCATTAAAAAGACTCCACAGATCGCATATATATATAAAAAATACCTTTTCCAAGTTTGATCCGCCCCAGAAAACTACGAAAACGTTATATTATCCGATGCACAGCGAATTTTCGATCCGATTCAGTGTTCCTCAGAGAGATTTTGAGGTTCCGAAGAAAAATTAGATTATGGAAACGATCAATCAATTACCTGATTATAATTAATTTCCGCAATCGTTTCTAGCCTCGGCTATAATACTCACGCTGCGGCTATATTAGCCCCAGTTAAGGAATTTTTGTTAAGGGACGCAGGGTTTGGTAAGTATTATGTCCCGTTAGCCGCGGCTATATATATCCCGCCGCAGCCTCTACGGCCATATTACAATATTTCATTTAAATTAATGTAATTCTTTTCATAATATCTCATAGTTAGTTTTACAAATATATAACGATAATTTAATGGAAAATCGATATATATCAAAATTATATTCCAATATATAAGCTAGTGTCATAGTTGAACGTTAATAATCAATTTCACGGTTAGTAAAAACTTATAATTATTAAATTGTTAATTCCCAATTGTACATACCTTATTCATAATCAATTTATTTTAATTATACACGGTAATTAAAAAATAATACTTTATAATTGATTATTAAATTAACTATTATTTTTTTTTACGCCTTGGCCGGAGTAATACGGCTGAGGCGAATCTTGAAATATACAACCGAAATTTAGTATTACGTCCCCGTTAGCCTCGGCTATCTTATTCTCGTAGGGGCTATACTGGAAATAAATATTACGGTGTGTTTCGTGTTTAGAACATGTTCGTTATAGCCGCGGCTATATAAATTGGGCCGCGGCTATCAAGAGCTTAAACAAATTTCAGCTGCAGCCTTATTATTCTAGAAGCGGCTAAAACGGACCCAATATTTATCACCGAGTCTGTATAAAATGTACGCCCAGTATGGCTGCGGCCGTATTGTTCCCGCTGCGGCTAACGGGATAGTAAAGTCAATATGGCTACGGCCATATGTGTCCAGCTGAGGCCGTACTGGGCCAAAAATTTATCACCGACTCTGTATAAAATGTGCACCCAGTATGGCTGCGGCCGTATTGTTCTCGCGGCAGCGAACGGGGTGATAATGCCAAATAAGCTGCGGCTGTGTTTATATAGCCGCGGCTAAAGTTGCAGTTTATAAAAAAATTGCGCGGAAATTTAATTTCCATCCGAATGATTCCCCCTCAAAACCTATTCTATTTTTCATTTTCCCCAATATCGATTTGAACTGCTCTCCACCTTCTTCTTCATTCTCCCAATAGCCTTAACCCTCTCTATTGCCCTATGCATAGCCAAAGACGCTTGCCGGAGACCATAAAAGACTGAGCTCTTCTGCAGAAACCTAAGGTACTTCTCAATTTCAACTCTTGTAGCTTTTATGAACAACAAAATTGATCCGAAAAAAATCTGATTTCGTGTTTCCATGACGTGGTTTCACACAATGGACGAAGAAAGAGGTGACGCCTTATCTCCGATCGCTCGCTTGCTGTTCGCACAATCGCCCCTATCAATTTCGTGCTGCCCTGTTTCATCCTAATAGTCGATTGCTGGAAAAGGTCGTTTCCTAAGCTTGCCAAACACAATCGCTAGAGAAGTTTGCCGGAAACCTTAGTTGGAGACAATTACCGGAGATTCTTGTAAGTTGAGTAATTTAAACGCCAAATTTCTATGATATTCTCACTGATTGTATGAATTAATTAAGATAATTGTTGATCATACTTTATTCGTAAAAATTCTCTGCGCTGATTAGTGACTATGGATTTTTTTTATAAATCGTTTACAATGTCGTATGGAATATATTGATGAATTAGATGTATATATTTTCTAGGTACACATTATGTCGTCACAACCATTGCCACCTTTAAAATCGAAGCAGGCTACGAGCAAGCATCGTTTGTCAACATCAAAATCCCGCAAAAAACATGTGTCTTCTTCACAACCAACGACAACTTCGGGCCACAAGCATACACATACTTGGAAACGTGTTTCGCCTCCCACGAAGAAACATCTTCCATCCTCCCATACAAATCCGTCATTGGGCAACAAACGTCCTTCATCTTCACAACTTGAAACTTCTTCGGGCGACCTAATTCCTAATTGCAATCCGGGTAACATTCCGAAGAACTCTTAATTACATTAGTCGTTGAGTGTGTAGTGGACTAATTTATTCATTTGATTTTTAACGCTACATTAGATGATGGTTCCGCAAATAAAAGACCTAGAAAAAAGCTCTCACCGGAAGATGACGGGAAACGAAAAGCAACAGTGATGAAAATCGTTAATAAGTTCAGAAGCGCCGGGGAAAAAATTAGTGTCTGCTTCGACAAGAAAGGTCAACCTTTGGGGAAAACGGGTAGTCAATTAAGTAGCTATATGGGCGTACTAGCTAGGGAACATGTTCCAATTAGTATTAAAGCTTGGAGTAATAAAGAGAATGCCCAAGTGAAAGAGAGAGTGTGGCGAGATCTTCAAGTAGGATTTAGCCTTCCAAAGAGTTCTAAGAAATCGTGTCTGAAAAGAATCGGCGAAGCAGCTAGGCTATTCCGGTGTGATTTGTACACAACATATGTTCGTCCACATATCAATAAAAAAAAAGTAAACGTTTTGGATCGGCCAGCTGCGGTATTAAAATACTACACTAGTGTCTCGGACGTTCATTGGAAGAAGTTTGTAGAGTATAGACAAACCGATGAATTCAAAGAAAAATCTAAAAGAGGTACTGAAAATCGGGCGAAAAATCAGTACAGCTCTACAGCAGGACGGAACGGGTACCGAGTTTTTGAGCAAGCATATGTAAGACATTTCTTTTTATTATTTACTCATATAAGGTCTAATATTTTACTTAGATTAATTTTCTTTTAATCAAATCCGTTTCTTTATTGTTAGTTTGCAAAACATGGAACATGGCCTGACAGAGCACTTGTTTACGTAGCGACGCGGAAAAATCCAGACGGCTCGCTAAAGGATGAAAATTTAGCAAGAGTCATTGAGAAAATGGTTATAGCATCGAACTTTATGATGTTAATATATAAGACCAGAAAATTATGATGTTAATTAATATAAAATTTCACATCTCTTTCTCAGGAAGATTTAGCAAAACAGGAAAGAGATGGAGTGTGGGAAGCCGATGGCGAAAATGACCTCCTGCAAAGATCATTAGGTACCAAAGAGCACGGTGGTAGGCTTAGAGGACAATCTAAGTATAGCTCACGCTCTACTTATTTCGGTACTCCAGTTACTTCAAGCGCATCGAGCAGAATTGACAAATTAGAACGACATATACTCAAATTGACGCAATTGATTATTCAACAACATGGATCAACAGTTAATTTGGATAGTGATGATGATAATGGGGATGCTCGTGGCTCAGCTAGCAATGATTTTGATTTTAATTCAGAAAACCGGTACCGGGTCAACAAAGGGCACGAAGGTGTAGGAAGTGAAGAATCTATGGCAAGTCAAAAAGCTGCGGGAAGTGTAGAATCTTTGGGAAGAAAAGAAGCCACAGCAAGTGATGCAAGTGTGGAAAGTAAAGAGGAAGCATCAAGTGATCGAGATGATAAAGCTTCGGGTAGTTATGATATGGGAAGTGAAGATGACGTGGAAAGTGAAGAATCTTGCGACGTTGAATCAAAAAGTATTCGCAGAAGCAACTCGATGGTAAAAGAAAAAGAACTGTATCGTCCCCTATCCGCGACGCCACAGTCCGACGAAGATTGTATTTTGTACATAGACGCGGTCGATGGAGGCAAAATCGAAGTTGCTGTAGGTCGAGTGAAGGTGAACTGTCGGCCGACGGATACAGTTCATAATATAGAATTGGGCACGGAAAACGTACGGGTTATCATTACTGAGGTCACATCGAGGACGTCTCCCGTGCCAATACCTTCATTTGAGATCGAAACGGTTGAACAGGCCATCGGTACTTTCGTTGCTTGGCCAAGGAGATTGGTTGTAAATGGCTCAACTAAATGTAGTCGTGGGCCTGATCAAGAAAAAAAATCACCAGAAGACAATGCAAGCATGTCTACTACGAAAGGAAAAGAACGTATTTCGTTGGAAGGCATTTTGCCACCGTTTAAGATGATTGCCAAGTACGCCAATGCAAAGCTACGAAATAGCGAGAACATAATCGAAGTTCAGATCCGGAACAATGGAGGTACATATCAGAAAACTTACCCGATTGATTTTTCGGATATGTACGATATGATAAGTTTCAAAGAAATAGGCGCATCATGGATATCGATTTACATGAGGTAACGTTTCTGTCACGATATATATTATTGTTATTTCTTTTGTTAATAACTTTGTAAGATAATATTCTTGTATGTCATTTTTTCACACTCCTTATTTATAATTTGTAGTTGGTTGGAAGTAAATAAGAACATGGCTGACAGGACTATAAAAATTGGTTTTATAGAAACTTTTGGCTACGTAACATCAGAAAATACAAGAATCCAAGCCCGTGAACTCTATAACACACTTAACAACTGCGAGAAGAACTGCCTCATGCTCATGCCGTACAATGGTGGAAATAATCACTGGATTCTCGTTGTCATCGATCCTTACAAAGATCGGGTGATTACATTCAATCCTTTAAAAAACGGAGATATATTTCCAGAGCTCAAAGACGTCTTAAAGCTGTAAGTTCTTACATTTTTTCGTTATTGTAGTGGATAGCTTATTTTGGTTCATAAATATTAATTGTCAAAACTATGTTGGTGCATATATTGTACGTATACTGTTGTAGGGCTCTTCAAGATTTCAAGCTTGAACACGCGGATGTCCAAATGAACAAGGGCTCAAAAACAATGTTTTTCAACATTAGAGATTCTCCGAAACAACCGGGGGGATTTGAGTGCGGTTATTACGTTATGCGCCATATGCGAGATATCATTGTGCACGGAATTAAGTGGTTGGCCGAGAAGAAGGAATCTTATACACAAGGCGAAATTAACGAGGTTAGATTAGAGGCAATGGAATACGTTGAGGCAATGATTGATTTTTAATTATAGGTTCTGGTGTAATTACGGATTTGTTGAATGTTTGATACGTCCAGTTGAGTTATTATATTGTGATTATGGTCTTGGTTGAGTTCTATTTCAAGGTTTGAATTAGTGGATGTTCTTTAATTTGGTTATAAATTGTTAAATTTCGGATCTGTTCTACTTGGCCTAGGCTAATATATATCTGGCTGCGGCTAAATAAATTTTACGTAACAATTTAATGGTGCGATGGATAGTCTAAGCTAGATTTAAATCGCCTAGGCGTAAAAAAGTACAAGCAGCTGCGGCTGAATAAATATGGTTGCGGCTAAAATAAAACGAACAAAGTCGGAGCTACAACGTTCCCGCCGCAGCGACAATCAAAATATTGAAATAAATTCGATCGTTTCATAGCTGCGGCTGAAATCACACGGCCGCGGCCACAAATCAACATACCGCTTCGGCGGGAATCATCTAGCCGCTGCCCAAGATTATAATTATTTTGTCGTTTTTAAAATCACGCCTAGGCCGTATATTTATGGCCGCGGCTGTATTCGTGACTACAGCAACGGCGTGATTGCGACGGCCACGGCGCAAAGATAAGGTAAATAATTTTTTACCGAGTTTTCAGCTGCGGCCGAAGTTTTATGGCTGCGGCTAATTAGCGTTTCAGTATTTTGAACACGTTTTGACAACGGAATATATGCGTTGCATAAAACTATCTCGCCGCAGCCATATTAATATAGCCGCGGCCATCGGAATTTATACAACATCATATTCGTGTTGCGGTTTCTATGTTGCACAACGGCATTAATTTCCGTTGTGCAAGATTGCGCAACGTTGCATATTGCAGCGGTTTTTTTGCGTTGTGCAAACTTTAAACAACACGAAAAAGCCGTTGTGCAAGCTACTATTTGTAGTAGTGTCTACAACAAACATAGAGTTCCCGAGACAACATGACGAGTGAGATAGAGGCTTGAGGTGTCAAAGCTCTCGAGTTGTGATTCTCATAGTTCATGAAGCACGAGGTGCACACTCATCTAGAGAAGTCGTTAGAACATTCCCCAATGACAAAAATTGAAAAAAAATATAAACTTTGAAACTGATAAATTTTTTTATTGCGCGAATTTACTTTAGATTATTATTCGATGATAACCTAAAATTTTCGCCAAAATATAAACCCAAAAAAAAAATCTAACAACCGTTCTGATATTGGATTAGGTAAAGATTTTCTCAACACCAACAAAAAAATAATGCAATTCACTTTAGCCATATAGATAGTTGAAAGTTGAAAAGTACGGTATGTCGGTTGAAGCATATAATTACATTTGTTGACTTGAAAAGGAAAGAAAACACACCATCACTTTAGTGTTCTTTGGTCTCTAATCGTAGAGCACGTGAATCATACTAATTCCTTTTCCAAAATCTAATTACCGAATCACGGTTTACTTTACTTAATATTTCTTAACCTAATCCCTTTAGAGTTTACTAATTCGTGTAAATATTTCATGTTTTTGGCCACCTAATCGTGACTAATTAATTCTTATTAAATTAAATTAAAGTTACGTGTGACAGTAAGATATGAATGGCGTACTTAATTAGTGTTGTGTAGTTGACGTTTCCTTATTATACGCCTGATTAGTGTTGGGATTACATATGACTAAGAATTTAATTTCGATGAACTAGTCTTGCTAATAATTTACATCGGAATTTTGTCGGAAAGAGGTTTATAAATAAATGTTAATGTATGAAAATAGATTAATGGTGAGCTCATCCAAGGTTTGACCCAAGAGCAGACCTTGTCGTCGCGTGGACGGTTAAAGGTGGAGTCAACGGGAGTTGACTTATGTTCTCGACTTAGCTAAAGGCGGATAGTCATCTCCGGAGAGGCTTCGAGCTATCCTGTCGATGTTTTCCTGCCCTCGGCGATGTCTTGGCGACGAGGAGCTCCTGCAAAAAAGAAAAAATTGATTGCGGACCTCTGTCAAGCGAAAAGTTGTCTACGTACTCTCTTTTGGAATCAGGTCATCACATAGTTCAGGGTAATTATTAGGTGTGGTCTATGACCAAGGTGTGTGAACCGCCGCTGGTGGTGAGCCTAAAAGGAAAGGAGTCGTCCAGAATTGAGTCTATGACGAGCACTTACTCACGTTATGGTGAGCTTCGGACAGAGGGGTCGCCCAAAACTTAGTATGGGACAAACAATAATCTCGAAGGTGTGGCGAGCTTCAGACAAAAGGATAGCCCATAACTGAGTATGGAACGAGCGCTAGCTTAAAGGTGCAACAAGCTTTATAGAAAAGGGTCACCCAGAAACTAAGTTTGAAACGAGCGCTAACTCAAATGCATGATGAGCTTTGGAGTAAGAAGTCGCCAAGAATCAAGTTTGGGACGAGGGCTACTCCTAGATTCAAGTTTGGGACGAGCGCTAACTCAAAGCTAAACTGGCCTAGTGAGGTCCCGACGATTAACGTGTTTTGCCGAAGGTCAACTGTTGAGACGTATTTTGTTTGTGTCTCGTAAATATTTGAACGATATTTTATTTTGCGTCTCCGTTCATTCCTTCATTAATGTATTTGAAATATACATTCTTACAAAGTTAAATAGTTAATTAAAACATGGGTAAACTGCGGCTAATGTACCCAATGTTTGATTTTCTACGGATTATATACCCAATGTTTATTTTTGGCGGCTAATGTACCCAATGTTTGATCCGTTAGATATTTTTGGGTTTTCCGTCAGTTGACCGTTAGAGAGTTATATGTACACTTTTCGTATTTTTGACATAACTCACTCATTTTTTGTCCAAATTTTATGCACGACCTATGGTTGGAAAGATAAGAGATAGATCTACAACTTTAATGTTTTAAGTTTTGTAAAATCAGTTTTAAAAAAATACGAAATTTCAAGTACAACGTAAAACTGGACATTAGCTTAATGCAAAATATTTGTTTCGAGCAAATTTTAATATACTTAATGACTTTTTATGATGAAACGTAAAACTAAAAAGTTGTAGATAAACTTTTTATCTTTCCAACGGTTGTTTATTTATAAATTTTGGACAAAAAATGAGTGAGTTATGCCAAAAATATAAAAGATGTGATGTGAAATAATATTTCATATTTTTGGCATAACTCACTCGTTTTTTATCCAAAATTTATAAATAAACATCCGTTGGAAAGATAAAACATTTATCTACAACTTTTTACTTTTACGTTTCATCATAAAAAGTCATTAAGTATATTAAAATTTGCTCGAAACAAATATTTTGCATTAAACTAATGTCCAGTTTTACGTTGTACTTGAAATTTCGTATTTTTTTAAAACTGATTTTACAAAACTTAAAACATTAAAGTTGTAGATCTATCTCTTATCTTTCCAACCATAGGTCGTGCATAAAATTTGGACAAAAAATGAGTGAGTTATGTCAAAAATACGAAAAGTGTACATATAACTCTCTAACGGTCAACTGACGGAAAACCCAAAAATATCTAACGGATCAAACATTGAGTACATTAGCCGCCAAAAATAAACATTGGGTACATAATCCGCAGAAAATCAAACATTGGGTACATTAGCCGCAGTTTACCCTTAAAACATTCGTTACAAACGTAAAAAATACATTGTGTCAGTCCAATTTAACATATGGACACTCTAAACCATCGAAGAACGATCCCGAAGGATGGCGACTACTGAATCATGCGTGGTGGGGAGGTTGACAAGGTCTACAACGAACTGATCTTACAGACAAACACATAAATGGATGCGCTCGTGCGTGCATCCATCTAAGTGGTATAAGACAACTCCTTCAACGTGCATTCCGCCAACACGTTGCAATGGAGGTATAAGGCCTCGAGTCTCAAATCACGTACCGACTTATCCGATATTGGGAGGGTGTCGTATTGCTTATCAACTAAATCTAAGTAGCTAATTTTGAGTGACGACATTAAATTTTTTGATCAAACATTAATGACGTAATCACGAATCGTAAATTGAATCACGATAACTCTGAGATTATAAATAAAAATGAATTTTGAAGTCATGCAACATGTTAGACTTCCTATAGATCGGGTTTATGATTTAGGATAGTATATCAGCCCCCAACGTCGAGGATGTTATGGGTATTCTCGAAGTCGGAGATGTTGTCCAGAACGACGGTGCTATCAATCCTTCACATTGGAGCTAGCAATCCGCCACATCGGCAATGGCGGAACTACCCACATGGGTAGTGGGGCTAGAGCCACTCCCAAATTTATTTATTTTTTATCTTTTTTAGTACTAATGTTTGATTTTTTTACAAATAAACGCCTTGTATTTGCACTACAAATTTAAAACAGCCACCCCGAAGTTTAAATCCTAATTCCACTTATGCATATCAGGGATATAAACCAACGACGTCAGTGGCGGTGCTACATGTGCATACGCTCACTTCAAACAAAAAAAAAATATTATTTAGAATTTGATTCGATTCTTCTCATTTCTTTTCCATTCTTGATTCGATAAATCTATCATACTATCATTCGAAAAGTAATATTATTCGTTTATATGTCTAATAGAAGTTTTAATATAGTTGTTTATGATTTTATTTGTTTACGAATTGAAAAATCGATTGAATTATGTCTTGTGCTTCGCCGTAAATGAAAGTCTTGCTACGCTACTGCACGATATTAGGCATATCAATCATATACTTGAAATTGGTGATTGCTACCTCCGTCGTCGGGTATATTAAAATCACCGACTTTAGCGTATAGAATACTAACTCCGACATCAGAGATTGATAATCTCGACTGTGGGAATTCCTTTCTCTGACATCCGGGATTGAAACTCTGCCTAACTATTGAAAACAAGGTGTTTTCAAGTATTTCTTAGCCATAAGTCTTGGCCTGGATTATTGAACCTCGAAGTATTTTTCTTTTGGGCAAGAGAAAAAATCAATGTAAACAATAAACGCAACTAGTTTTAAAATTTATAAATTTTTTCGATGCACCTTTCAAATTAAATGTAAAGTAGTACCACTTACTGAATTTTCTCCCATTATGAATTGAGAAAACATTGCTATTTTCAACCAATAAATTGACCTCCAACTTAGAGAATCATCCCATATTTGATAAAAAAAAATAATTCAACTATCTATTAATTGACAATCAATACCCAAAAAACTAGTTCCTCCGTCCTTATTCATTTATAATTTTTTATTATAATATTTTAAAATTTAGCGAAATATATTGATTTTTTTTAGTTAAAGACGGAGAAATCTCGCTAACCAAACTCCAATCTCAGTAATAGGACCTGAACTGGATCATAATGTATTGATCTAGCTAACTTCGAATATAATTTATTTTTTTATGTATATATAAATTGGTATTAGCGAAATAAAATTGCACAACTTATGTACCGGTGACATCATAAATTTTATTAATTTTTTTTAATGGAAAACCGTAATTAAAAAATGATTTATAGCTGCCGGTTTGGACAAAGAAAACAGGAAAGTCAACAAAAGCAAACCATGAGGGATTAGTAATATTAAATCTCACTTTCATGATTAATTAATCAAATTTAAGGAAATCAAACCCAACCATATTATTAATAATCCCAATGGCCGATCATCATCATCATCGCCATGATCATCACTCGTCACCACCAACAATCACTACATGGCGACCAGGTCGCAGCTCACACGCCTTCACTTTCTTAATCCTCATCGTCTTCTCCCTTTGTCTGGAATCGTCAGAGCGAATATTTGAATCGTTCTTCGCTGTGATTTTCTTCTGAGCTTTTGCCATGTACGAACTGAAAGCTTGGGTCTACCCAGCGATTTTGGCTCTGTGTTTGGTCTGTTTTTGGCCTGAGCCATGTGTTGCAGCACAATCTGGAATTACAGATCCTGTAGAAGGTGATTACTTTGCTTTTTCATGGTTTTGATTTACATTTCATGGTGTTAACAATATATAGAATTCTAAATTTTAGTATATTGCTTAATCTTAATACTCAGAAAATATTGTGTAATTAAGCTCCAAAGTTCATGCTTCTAAGTGTTTAAAGTTTGGTTTTAGTTCACAAGGCAGTTTTTGTCACAATTTCGATTAACTGCAGTGACGGCGTTGAGGGAAATTCGGAGGTCTTTGATCGATCCGAACAGGAACTTGAGCAGCTGGAACAGAGGCGATCCTTGCACCGGGAATTGGACCGGTGTTCTGTGCTTCAATGACACACTCAACGATGGATATCGTCACGTCCGTGAATTGTATGTTTCAAAGCGCGAATCCCTTTCTTAGCACTTTTAACACCATAATTTCGATCCAGAGTTTTGATTTCGGTCACTTTTTTATTCTTTTTTCAGGCAACTTTTGAATATGGGCCTCTCGGGAACACTGTCACCGCAGCTTGGCCGTCTATCTCGCATGAGGATATTGTAAGGAAAAAAGTGTTATTCATGGAAGTAAAAAAAAAAAAAACCCGCAAATAACAGGTTGTTTAAGTCTTGAATTTCGGTTTATTTTGCGGCAGGGACTTCATGTGGAACAAGTTAACTGGTAGCATACCAAAGGAGATAGGCAATATTACTTCTTTGGAGCTCTTGTAAGTGAAACCGAATGAATATCTTTCCATACATTTACTGGTTATTATATATTTCATTAGGGGTATTTTAGGTATTATCGGTTTAGGGTTAAAAAAGGGTGTCTAAGCCTACATAAGGCGTTCCCGTTCAGATTAGTTGTCAAGCTTGATTAGTGGAAAATTCCTATTGAGCATCAATGGGAGCTTTTACCCGGTCAAACTCTCAAATTAGTGGCCCGAGTTTTGTTTATCAATTAAAAGTTTTATCAGAGATCTAAATGATGATTTAAATTTAGCCGATTGAAACTGCAAAAAAGGAAAGAGATAGGTGTATTACGTTTGGTTTTGTCGGCTCAAGACACTGTTTTGGGGTGCTTTGGCCATGTTCTCGTAGGAATGGTCTTTCGGTTTATTGTCTATTGAATAATGACTTGTTCTTTACCTTTCCTTAGATATAATTTTCTCTGTACTTGATGTCGTTTCTTTCGTTTACAACGCGTGATATAACTGCGTGTTATACATACAGGCTCCTGAATGGGAACGAACTCACGGGTTCCTTGCCCGAAGAACTTGGCTATCTTCCGAAATTGGACAGAATACAGATCGATCAGAATCATATATCAGGACCAATTCCTAAATCATTTGCAAACTTGAATATGACAAAACACTTGTATGCAACTTCTTCGACCTTTGCTTTTCTTGGATCAGTTTGATTATCGTATTAATCTCATTAGTGTTGTTTCTTCCCTCTGAGCAGTCACATGAACAACAATTCGATTAGCGGGGAAATTCCACCCGAACTCGCCAAATTACCTAAATTAGTTCACTTGTAAGTTTACGAACTCTTTACTTATTTTCACAAGATCAATATTTCGCTACATCAATGTCCGTCATATATGTTTCCGTTTTGTTTAAATGTGTATTTGTTCTTCCCAGTCTCCTTGATAACAACAACTTATCGGGACGTCTTCCACCAGAGTTCTCCGAACTTCCTTCCTTACTTATTCTGTATGCTTCCGACTTTCTCGAAATCGCGGGAAACTTTAGATTTCCATTTACTATTTCGTTTTGCTTTCTCCTTCGAAACTAGAAATTTTTGGATAATGTTTTCTTGTGGTTTATGTGCAGTCAACTCGACAATAACCACTTTGATGGGACCACGATTCCAGAATCGTATGGAAACATGTCTAAACTGTTAAAATTGTAAGTACATATTGTTTCTTGTTCGCACTGCCTTTTTTCCAATATATTCCTTTTAATTTGTTTGAATTGATTTTTTTTTCTTTTTTTTTTTTTGCTTCAGGAGTTTGAGGAACTGTAGTTTACTAGGACCGATTCCGAATCTTAGCCGGATACCAAACCTGGGTTATTTGTGAGTTCAGTTGTTATTTATTCCCTTAAAAACATGTATATATAATTTTACTTAGCAGAGAGTAGAGACATAAACTCATTTTCTGTTCTGATTGTTCAGAGACCTAAGCTCAAACGATCTCACCGGAACAATACCTCGGGATAAGCTTTCCGACCAGATCACAACGATGTAATACCGACAATCTTTTCTTATGATTAGTGTATTAATATTTTGTGATCTTGATATCGTTCGTACCTAAAATATGTTCATATGTGCAGTGATTTATCCAACAACAATCTTACTGGAACGATTCCGGCTAGCTTCTCCGGACTTCCTCTGCTCCAAAAACTGTAAGATAATCACAAAATCTGACTCGGTTTCATTTGTAAACCCTAAACCATGACATGAGCGATTCGTTGAGGCAGGTCTCTTGCAAACAACTCGCTCAATGGCTCGGTGTCATCAAGCATTTGGGCAGATCGGAAGCTCAATTCAACAGAAACCCTAGAACTGTAAGAGTGACAAGGAGGGTGAATTTTGTATTTCTGATCCTAACTTAAAACCTGCATTGTTTTTCATATTCGGAGACAATTTTATGGTCATAGCTTATTGTATCTTGAAATTTCAGGAAGTTCCAGAACAACAAATTTA
Source organism: Parietaria judaica (assembly GCA_954871525.1). Classification (NCBI taxonomy): domain Eukaryota; kingdom Viridiplantae; phylum Streptophyta; class Magnoliopsida; order Rosales; family Urticaceae; genus Parietaria; species Parietaria judaica. Next base: position 23,935,250 of record OX940862.1, on the reverse strand, counting down.
CTAACATTTCCGGCAGCGCGAATATTCCTCAAAACGTCAGTGTCTGGTACGGTTTTGTTTTTATTCTGATATCTACGCTAAAAAAATAAAGATGAAACCGTGCAATTATCAATATGCTAAAAGCATAATCCATCCATTCATATTTTGAAATCAATTCTCTCAGGCTTCAGGGGAATCCAATATGCAATGATCCCAGCCAGTCTCAGCTATGCAGACCCGAAACTGACGATGTAATGAACGGAACGTCGACAAACGCCATTGACGAATGTGATGCCACCTGTCCATCACCTTACGAGCATTCCAGGAAATCTCCAGTCGAATGTTTTTGTGCTCTTCCTTTGAAGATCGAATACCGACTAAAAAGTCCCGGCTTTTCAGATTTCTTCCCGTACATGAGTAATTTTGAGGCTTACCTCAGCAATGGCCTCAAGTTACATATCTATCAGCTAGAGCTCGTGACGTTTCAATGGCAAAAAGGGCCTCGACTTTGGATGAACTTGAAGCTATTCCCCGAGTATGTCCCCAATAGTACACATCTTTTCAACGAGACCGAGGTCCGAAGACTCGTTGACCTATTCACGGGATGGAACATTCTAGATAGTGACGTGTTTGGACCGTACGAGCTTCTACAGCTTACCCTTTTGGGAGCTTATGCAAATGGTCTGTGCCCTAAACATGAGCTATTATACTTTTGTTTTAAATTAATTATGTCTAGAATAGTATCAAGGAATATTATTGCTCGTTAATACTCGAAACAGTGTCAAATCTTAATTTATGCGATTCTGACATCTCACTGTATTTTTGTTAATTTTTTTTTTCTTTTTTCCTTTATCGAACACAGTCGTCAATCTCTCTCCTCGAAATTCCGGTATAAGCAAGGGTGCTCTTGCTGGCATAATACTAGGATGTATTGTGGGCGCAGCTGCATTAACAGCAATGATCTTTCTTCTAATTGTGAGGAAGCGCCTCAAGGAAAACCGCGCTGTTTCAAAACGACGCCGCTGTAAGTGTAAATGACACTTTGTTTTGAGATGGACACGCAGTCTCGATCTTAGCTCTTACTCATAATCTATTTTGACTTCTGTGCAGTGTCGAAGACGTCTCTCAAAGTTGACGGTGTTAAGGACTTTACGTACAAGGAAATGGCGTTAGCTACGAACAACTTCGACAGCTCAGCTCAGGTCGGTCAAGGAGGCTATGGAAAGGTATACAAAGGGATACTAGCTGATGGAAGAGCGGTCGCTATAAAGCGTGCTCAAGAGGGATCGTTACAAGGCGAGAAGGAGTTCCTTACAGAGATAGAATTGCTGTCGCGATTGCATCACCGTAATCTCGTTTCGCTGATTGGATTCTGTGACGAACAAGATGAGCAGGTACTTTGGTTTCCCTGAGCGCAAAAAATCCAGTATGACAAGTTTCATGATTTCTGTTCTTATTTACTTGCAGATGTTGGTCTATGAATTTATGCCCAACGGGACTCTAAGGGACCACCTATCTGGTTAGTAATCTCTAACGGATACTATGATATGCCCGTGGTTTTAACTTATTGCCAGAGAAAGGGGAAGCCGGTTATTTAATTATTTACACCCCTTTGATTGTTTGTCTAAATCAATGAGTTTGGTATGCAGAAAAAATAAAAGAGCCTCTAAGCTTCGCTCTGAGAGTTAGAATCGCTTTGGGGTCGTCAAAGGGGATTCTCTATCTACACACCGAGGCAAATCCGCCGATCTTCCACCGAGACATCAAGGCAAGCAATATTCTTTTGGACTCCAAGTTCATCGCAAAAGTTGCTGATTTTGGGCTCTCACGTCTTGCCCCAATTCCCGAGATGGATGGGAACTTGCCCGCTCATGTTTCCACCGTTGTAAAAGGCACGCCGGTACGGAGTTCGATTATTTCTTTGGCTTGTTATGGGTGTAAACCTGAAAGACATCTTTTTAAAGAGATGGGTCACGCTGACACCACTGTTTCTATGGCTCTGTAGGGCTATCTGGATCCAGAGTATTTCTTGACTCACAAGCTAACCGACAAGAGCGACGTGTACAGCCTCGGTGTCGTTTTTCTCGAGCTCTTGACCGGGATGCACCCCATCATGCATGGAAAAAACATCGTCCGAGAGGTACGCGGTCGTCACTCTCACGAGCTCTTTTCCCACGCACATTTATTGCATAGCAAGTAACATAATCTTCCTACCTTACCAGGTGAACACAGCGTATCAGTCTGGCATGGTGTTCTCGGTGATAGACAGCCGAATGGGGTCGTACCCTTCAGACTGCGTCGAGAGGTTTGTGACGTTAGCCTTAAAGTGCTGCCAAGAGCACACAGATTCTCGGCCGTCGATGTCGGAGGTCGTCCGCCAGCTCGAGAACATTTGGCTCATGATGCCCAACTCCGACACGCAGCTTTCGGTGGACTCAAGCGCGCCAAAATCAGGAAAGACGCCGACCGATCCGAGCCCACCATCTTCGTCGTCATATGTGAGGAATATCTACGTGTCCACGGATGTCTCCGGTAGTAACCTCGATAGTGGAGTCATTCCAACCATTGTTCCAAGATAAGAATTTTATCAAAAAATCAAGAGCTTGCGTTGAGTTTTGCTCCTGATAAATTGTATTCACTACATATAGATATACACACATTTTTTGTAAATAAGTGTAATGTAGGAAAAAAAAATATGTTAGTCCATTGGTGGGTATTGGGTATACTATATGTATAAACGACTCAACGATTTCTAAGATAGCATTTAATTAGTTTGGATAAGAAATCTAATTATATATATCCATGTTTTATGCACAATTTAAACACTTGACTATTCAAAAAGTGTACAATATCTTATTTATTTTGTATAGGATTATTTATTGAGTTCTCCTTATTACTATGATATTATATTTGATTTTTCTTTTACAGTACGTAACTTAAAAATAATCTATATCTTATTTGTGGATTGATAAACCAATAGGTAACCGGTTTCTCCTTCAATAATCATCGATAAGTACCAATAACGATAAATTGGATTTTTAAACCACATAATATCAGTTAACCGGAAAAAACGATAACATCAAAACTACATTAACGTAGCCATAACAATCAACAAAATATCTTCATTTGCTTACTAACATTCGAATGGTTATGAAACTTAAAATTGAGCAGAATCTGAAATGTTCATTGACCATAAAACTCAACTTATTTGCATATGAAAGAGGAGGGGAAAAAAAAAAAAAAAAGTTCTTCCATCATTTTTAAACCCCGGTTCCGCGCCGCAGCTTCAGTACCTATGACTCAGCTTCTCGTTCTCCTTATAGTTCTGGACGTAACTGCACATTTCAAAGAAAACGTGGATAAGTAGCTAGATATGATCACTAATCAGTAATCACTACTGGTAGAAATTGTTGTTGGACAAAGAAGTGAGCTAACAAGGAAACCATACATCATTGGCACCAGTATTGAAAACAAAAACAAAAACAAAATCGGCCATCAGGAGTTCGACTTGAAAATTTCATAATCACTTATTCTCATTTTATTATTTACTTTCATATTCTCTATTCAACCTCTAAATTTTGAAATTCACGAATCTATTTCAACATTCATTAATTTTTTTTTAAAAATCAAGTTATAATTCGCTAATCAACTTCACTAACTTACTAATAAATATATTATTCACTAACTTCGGTTAGATGGTTTATTAATCTCTACCATATGAAATTGATTTCTACCATATCTAATTAATCAATTTCATCATTCACTAGATTCGGTTTGATAAAAATCGAGCAGACACAAAAAAAAAAGTTAATTATAGTCCGTTACTCTATTCATTATCTTTTATGTTTGTATTAATTTTAATTTGTATTGAATTTTATTTCTACGTTACACTAAAAGATGTATACCTATTGCATATAAACCATAAGAATCCAACCTGTTTTGGTTGTGAAAAGCCCACTAAATCCGACCCGTTAAAGTCCACAAATTTCAACTCGTAAAAGCCCCCCGGGTGACATTGTGGGTTTGGGTTCATAGGCCAGGGTGGGCATTGATGGCTCCTCCGAAACCCGCCCGCCCCGTCCCGCACATTGAACGGCGCGGGTCAAGCCCGCTCTGTTTAAGGCCCGGGCTTAACGGGTTGCGGGCCGAACCGGCCCACTTGACACCTTTACTTGAACGATAATCAAAACAAGGCATATAACCAAAACAAGGGATTTGCCGAAATACCACTTAATCACATAAATAGACCCTAGATAAATACGAGAGGAGATTTGTCCAAAATACCCATCATGAATCAAACTTACAAACAAACAAAAAAAACACATTCTTTAAGCTTATATTGTTCCAAACTGATAGTACCATCGTCTTATAAGGTTTCTTTCCCCAATAATCCGTTTAATTAAAGATTAAATTTATTCGTTATCCAATTCAATGCACCGAAACCGAAATCTCTTGCTCAGAAGGAGCAATTTGCCGGTCAAAGCTTGAATAATTGAATTGAAACCCTAAATCAAGGTAATCTGAAAACCCAATACAACAGGACATGCAAGAATCACAAAATTCTGCCAAAATCCATGTGAAAAGAGTGGAAGAATGGAATTACGTGTAGGTGCCGACGAGAGGAGCGAGAAGGAGAACGGTGCTGAGCCAGTTCTCGGAGACCTTGTGGTGAATCTTCGACGGAAGATCCTTCCAGAGACCAGGCATCACCTTCTGCTGGAACGGCGACAGAGCGTAGATCACTGCCTTCAATCTCACTTGCTTTCCCATCTCTCTTCTTCGACTCCAATTTCCAATTCCAATCCACCTTTCTGCAAAACAATGGACCCTATTTGTAATTAGGCATAACATGAAGGGCAATATCGACAAGGCTCCAATCCATGGAATTTAATAGTACGGGCTGATTAAGGGCAATATCGTCAAATCGTTAGATGAAGGACAAATGTCAAACGAGCTAACATAATTTCGAGATAAATTTGATCCGGAACTTACTATCAAATTTAGAACTTAAAAAACAAAAGAGAAATTGCAAAATGATTTTAGTAGTTCACAAAATAGTGCACTGTTAACTTTAAGTACCTAACAGTGGAGAACGCCGTTGCCACAGTTCCCACTTTTTACAGTTCGAAAACTGCCATAGACATCAGTCAAGCCGTCTAACTATGACGCGTACAATACGCAGCCAACGTCGGTCAGCGCATGTATAAAGTCGGTTTTTTATTTTTATTTTAATAATATAAATGTCGCGAAATGACGCAACGTGAGTCAAAGCCTCACGTTCAATGTTAACGCGTCAACTCACGTTGGCATTCATGATGCGTTCGCGTCCGCGTCCCAACATGTCTCGCATCATCACTTCTGGAGGACTTGGGCCAGCTTGAGGCTTGAGCCATCAGGCACGGCCGATAGTTGCAGCAAATGGCGTGTGACGACTTTATGGACTAAGCACCATTGGACCATTGGTAGCCTTTAAGTACCTAAGGTGGCCAAGGGACCGGTGTCCAGCCAGTCCCGGCTTTACACAGATCACGACGCGATCATAGTTTTAAAGCAATAAAAACATAAACCCTGGGTAAAACCGGGTCCAAACTCCGTAACCCGTAAAGATTTTAAACAATACGGCAGATTTGATAACAATTTGCATAAAGAAAGAATAATGTGTTTATTATCACAGAAAAGAAAGGAATACATGTATGTAAATGTCCACATCAAATGCGGAAGAGTCGAACAAAAAATGTTTAAACAGCAGAAACTATAATTATATATATTTCTACAGCCACAAACACTATATAATAATATCCAAATAATATTAAATAAATGAAATTTTCATATGTTAAAGCGTTAAGAAAGGACCGCCCTGCAGTGAAGCTCGCTGTTCCAGTCCATCACAGCACCCTCTGTTTTCCGCCATGGCGAGATCTCTGAGACGCAAGAAGGTGCATATCAGGACGGGAATTTTTCAAACCGGTTTCGCGGGATTATTTTTAATAATCAATTCTTTTTTTGTTTACAAACCGGTTTTGGCTCGCTTCATGCCGCTCGAAGTTAGGAGCGGAGAGACGCTCCCAGCTGGTCGAGGGCTCTCTTCTCTCAAGTTGGAGTTAAGCATCGCCAGCTCTCTCAGCTGCTGCCTCTTATAGAAGTCTTGAGATTCGTCCTGAAGTTCAACATTTACGAAACCGTCAAGAAGTAACTATCAAATGTCCTTAAAAATGTCGCATAGTCTTAGTTAGTTCCGCATCATTATTATTTTTATTTTTATTTTTTTGTAGATTTACACTTCGAAAATAATAAATTCTAGCATATTACGTCTTCTATGTTAAAAATGACGGGCTTCATTAAAATGTAAGGAAAACATAGTCATTTAGCATGATAATTTAACTGATGACGATTTTGTTTTCAAAATTTGACGGAATCTGTAGGATAAGTAACTGCGAAGTTTAGAAGCTCAGGGGCTAACTAAGACAATGTGACGAGTTCAGGGGGAACATCTTATGACAAATCTACGCTTATTTACACAAACGGGAAAGGGTTTGATGTATATGGAAGGAACGAAAACCTTTATGGCCCCGAGCATGAAACAAAAATTTAGTTTCCTTTTTCCTCCTTGATAACAATCAAAGGTATCCAAAATGATTTTTGTATCCTCCTTTAAGAACTTTACATTTATTAGCTAGCATTTCGGTTATTTTCCCAAAACCGGCCTGCAAGAAATAAAGCGATATGGATGGCAAAACTTCTTATTTTTTCTTTTTTATGGACATTATAGGGACGATATGGGAAGTAAACAAAACAATGTGATGGACTAGAACAATTAATTCGGTTTTCCTCTATGAATGCACAAGTTTAAGAATAGCTTGAACCCTAAAATTTTCATTAGTGCAATTAAATGGTCTTGAAACCAAGTTAAAACCTCTTATGATTATTTATTATTTTGTTTGCATTCAGAACACTTTCTTTAAAACATCACACGTTAAAGACGAATTTGAGAAACGTACCACGGGCTTGAGGAGTTCTTCTATAATTTCTTGGGCTTGTCTGAGGCGAAGGTCAATAATATTTGCAGGTAATTCAGCTTCGATCAAAACATGCAACGGATCATTTAGATGTTCATAGCCCGGTCGTCCTCTCAAGGACTCCTCCTTCACACAAAAACACAACAAAATCATTAGTCCATAATGATAATAAAAGTAAAACACAACCATTAGAAAACAAAGTTCCAAATCTCGGTAACAAAGTGAGAAGAGAGCAATACGACAGATATTCTTTATATCAAAAAAATTATGTGTCCACTCTATTGAGTAATTACCAAAGTAAGTAACCACCCATAAATCTAGTTACAGTTAAAAAAACGTGGCATTCAGGGTTTCGGTTTCTAAGTCCTAGTCTAAATTACACCATCTAACAGAGATTTTAAAGAGTAAAAAGATCCAGTTCTATAGTACTCAGTGAAATCTTCAAAAGCATCTTTAGTAAAGGGTTTGTAATTCAGCTTTCGGTATTATTATTTTCCGCATGTGTGTTTTAATGGGTTAATTATGTGTATAGTGATAATTTTTGTCTGTTACAACTTACAATAATAAAGTATTACCTTCTCTGGATCTTTAATAGATCCTTTTCCTCTAATAAAAACTCGGCAACCCGTGGAAGCTTCCACCCGCTTTAGCGAATTGCCTCTGGGACCCAAAAGCCGGCCCACAAAATTGAACTACAATTTTGGAATCAAGGTTTCATCAGCAAGAACTCCACAAATGACAGATGATTCCTTTGATGAAACACTTTTACATAGCAATATTGGATATTCTTATCTTCGAGGGGCTTACATTTGGATAGTTATCTACGGGAATATCCAAACGCAGTATCCTCTTCACGGCATAGCTCGGGCTTTGTGGTGTCGTTTGCCACTCCATGTTCATCCCTTGCTGCCCACTGCCACTCATTCTCTGTTACATCATCAAACTGACTTCTTAGAATACAAGAATCCAAACTACAAGCAACAACAAACCTTCGTATCTATAATCATGAAGTTCTTTAGGTTCTTACATCAAGAGGCATCCCGTGCCAACTACCGACGCTAGTCCCTCGGTAATTCGGCATTATCTCCGACGGGGAAACAGGGCTCGGGCTTCCCCGCGGCATCCTGTCAAAGTCGTGAATCCCTTGGTTCTGCATTATTCCAGACACTCGCAAAATCTCTGTCGAAAATCACCAGAAGACATAAGGATAAGCACAGTACTAAGCGATCCTCATCGACGACAATGGCGAAAACGCGAAAGTTTGTTCGAATAGCAGCAGAAACAGAATCAAAACTCGATTGAAAGAAGAGCGAAACCTTGACTGATTAAGCGGCTACAAACCGGGAGAACTTGAATAAAGGGACCAAGCTTCTGCCTCTCCGTCAGCAGCTCCGTCAAGTACTGACTGCAACACAGGAAACCCAAACTCAATCCACGGCGAAAAAAGAAGAAAGACAAAGCGAAACCCGAGTCACCTGTCGGCGTCGCTGGGCGTTCTGATGTGCGGCGAGAGCGCCCTGGCCGTGGCCGTCCCGGGCGACGCCGATGAGAAGTTCTGGCCGTACAGTCCCGCCATCGAATCGGAAGCCCCGAGAGCGGCGTGCGGCGAAACCTAATCGCGGAGTGGGCGAAAGGGAGAGTACTTATTGAGGCGCAGACATGGAAGGATCTTCCGGTTATGGAAAGCTGTAATTGGTGACAGTTGTGTGTGTGAATCTAGGGTTTGAAGGAAGGAGGAACTGGTTGATGAATGAGCTTGGTGGAGTTCGTCGACTTGGTTTCGATTGACACCTGACACTGACAGCAACAGCGCCAACGTATAATTGTTTATTTATTTATTTATTTTATTTAATATTCGAACGGAGACAAAACGGAGCCAGGCTTTACGTTACTCATATTCGCGCGTTTCTTTACGCGCCGATCTTCCCAGAACTCTTGTTTTACTTTTTACTACCTACTAGAGCTACACACGGCGATCACACGGCGCGTCGCGATGAAGTCGTCAAAATCGCGAGAAAAAATGTCGCGATGGTCGCGACATGTGCAGTCGCGGGGAATCGCAAGTTCAGTCGCGATTTGAAGAGGAAGGGAGAGTGGTATTTTTTATAGTTGCGGCAAAAGTTGTATATTTCGTTCCAATGTTTAATTTTGTTAGGTTTTAGCGGAATTTAAGTGTTAAAATTATTATTCATACTTTATTTTATTTTAAAATTAATACTTAAATTAAAAATGTAAATTTGTAACATATTATAATTTTTAAAAATTTAATAACAAATAAATAAATATGACAAAACGAAATATTAAAAAAAAGAGTTGTATTATTCATTGTGAATATTACAATAAGGTGGAACAAAGCTGTAATATTCAGTGTAAACATTACAAGATGCCTCACTAAAACCTCTCTTGTAAAACCCTCCTTAGGGACTAAAAACCAAGAGAGGAAAGAGCACATCATTATTGGCGCTAGCTTTGCATCACTCGGGGAACCAGGCGTTAAACCTTTCAGTCATAAGCTCAAGCTCGGTTGGTTCGGAACGTTGGCCGATTACGGGGTTGCGGAACATCCAGTCGTTCAACACCACGGCTTGCTCGAGGTGTGTGTTGGTTATTGACGACCTCCGATCGTCGATGATATTCTGAGCCGTACTGAATGCGCTCTCCGAAGCAACACTTGAAATGGGGATGGACAGTATATCCCTCGCCAATATCGGGAATCTCTCCCGTTCATTCTTCCACCACTTGATGACATCGAACTCAGATGATTGGTCGTCGATCCGAAGGCCGCAGTACCGCTTCACTTCGTCTGGTGCGCCGTCCGTGTCGTCCGTCCGTGCCGGTGGCGTACCGGATCCCGATGCTTCCCCGCGATCCAATCTTTGCTTGAGTCTCCGGCTAAACTCTAGTGCGGTTGGTTAGGCTTTCCATCACTGTCCTCCGCTCCGCCTCGACGTTGAACTGTGGGAACCGCCGGTCGTATTCCCTGTACAATTCATAAAAAGCTTCATTAACAACCTTAATGTAATCAGAGTAGTCCACCTCTATGTTTTGCCCAATTGCTAACATTAACGGACCGAAAGTAAACATAATACGAGGGTCTAATATAGAACCGAAGCAATACGAAAAAGGGGGTGGATCCTAATAACTTTTAAAATTTTCAACCATTCCTTGAATAAAGGGAGCAATAATAGGGTCGTTTTCGTATTCTGTAAAAGTGTTAGTAATTTCAAATAGACCCGAAAGACCATGATTCAAAGAAGGGCGTTTTTTGTTAGAAAAAATTAAAGTAACAGCATAAAAGGGTTTAAGGAATTTGGTGATTTTTTTTGCGGTTGCCCATTCCGACTCCAAGATTTGCGCTGACGGCTCGAGTTCCTTGTGGAGGAAGTGGTCCAACGATAGCCTCTGCTTACACACAACTGAAACCATTAGATAAGTAGAGTTCCACCGTGTATTATTATATAATCCGAACATGTTAGCTTTATGATTGTCTTCTATACAAAATCAAATCCACCTATTAGTAATTTGAGAATGTCGGATCCAATCAACAATGCCGCGTATTTTTTCTACTTGATCGGCAATTACTCGCTCGCCTGTTCGTGCAATTAATTTTATAATGTGACAACCGCACCGTTGATGTAAAATATTACGAAATTGATTAACGGGCAAAGTAGCCTCCAAAATAGTAATAGCGGCATTATTGTTTGAGGCATTATCTAATGTAATAGAAATAATACAATTTTGTAAACCCCAATAATTTATTAGTTCTATTTATTTTTCGGAAATGTTTTTGCCGGTATGGCGACACTCAAACGGTGATAGGTTTAAAAGTTTTTGACACGGTTCCCAATCTTCGTCTACATAATGAGCGGTCAGACTCATATAATCGTTTAGCATCGGACCGCTCCACAAGTCGGTCGTGAAAGCGTTTATGCTAGACATTTTAAAAAAATCGATCAAATAGTTTTTTTGCATAGAATAAGCTTGTTCCATGTCCCTAGTATACGTCGTACGGGAAACTGCTGGTAAGACGGATTAATCCTTTGCATGTATTGTTTATGCGCAGGATTTTTCACCAAACTCATCGGTGCGCCCGTAGACAATAACCATTCGAGTGTCCGTTTCCGTAAATTTGGGGTCGTGAGTACACTTACCTGTGCTATGTTTACCTAATCAAGCTCCCCGGTTGGGAAGCATCCCCTTGCGTGTCGTTTCAAGTAGCCGGTTCCAAGGTCACCCATCGCATCAAGAGTTTTCCCGCACTTTTTGCACGTCGTGAGTTTAATACGTTGACCATCCTCCAAACGTCGATCTTCGTGAAAAAAGTTCCACACTGGCGCATTGTTTGGTCTTACCCACGCCAAGTCCGTAGAGTTTGCTCTTTTAAAAAACAAAAGGAATATTCAAGAGTTTAATATTAATCATATTAATTTAATTGAATTTGATATAGTTAATTAAACCTTAAATGGTTAAAAAATATAATTTTTATGTGTGGAAATAATTATCAAGCTCTTTTGGACGGAACTCCCCGAGGTTCCACGGCCAGATCGACTGGAAAGGATGTTATGATCTCGCTTTAGGCCCAAGCTTTTCTAGACAGAACTCCCCGAGGTTCCCAGGCTAGCTTGGAGGATATTGCAAAGCAAACCTTATTTAAAAACCAATCTTTCTACGACACCATTATCCAATAAGAACTTTATAATTATAACCACACATACAAATTACCTTTTTTAACCATTCAAGGTTTAATTAAACTAATATGATTTAAATGATTATTAAATATCAAGAAATTCGTTTCTGATGTGGAAGATCAGTCGGAACCGCAACCACAGAGCATACTAAGACTTTCAATAGACGTGAAAAATTAATTAATTAAACAAAAATAATTAAACTAATAATATTTTTATTACTTATTAATAAAATAAAAAAATGACTAAGTTTATTAATTATTACCCGGTCCGAGCACGTCGAGGACGGCCGACAGAGGCTTCACCGGCTTCTTGATGGGAAGGTTCGGGGGAACCGCGGTGGTACGAGTCGACAACGGAGCCATGGATAGAGGGCGGCGTCGGAAGATCGGCATCATCGGCGTGTTGAGTTTCCTGAAAGTCGGCATTATTGGCGCGTTGAGTTTCGTCTTTGTCGGGGTGTTGGACTTCTTGACCGGCTTGTTGTTGAAGCATGAGGGCGAAAAATGGATCGTTGTTTCCCGCCCTTAATTGATGTACCGCGTCGACCAAAACTTAGGGCACACATGTGGGATTGGCGTCGTGCGCGCCCATCGCCCGGACTAGACTAGGTCGTAGAGACCGTACCGTATCATCGGGGTAATCGGGATTTGGTGGGGAATGAAATATTTCTTCCGGTAGCATAACGGGAATGTAGCCGTCGGGCGTAGGTTGGCCTTGATCCCCGATTTGAAATTGGGGTTCCAATCTCCTAGCCGTCCTTCGACCCCCGGAATTACCGCTTCTTCGAGACATAATAGAGAACTTGAGAACTCTATAGATTTTTTAGAGAATTTTGAGAATTGAGAGAACTTTGAGAATTGAGAGAGAGATGGAATATTGTTGGTGAGGAAATGAGGGAGGAAGGGGTGGTATTTATAGGGGTTTGATGAGATAGTGGGGTGGGTGAATAATTATTATGGTGGGTGAATTTTTTTTGAAATTCGGGTAAAAATATAGGAATTTACGCCCAAAACAAACACAAAACCTCACACCCATCGGATCGCTGACATGGCGAGATCATGGCCGTCCGATCGAGTGCGCGGATCAGCCCTCCACATGTCGCGACTTCACGTGCAAGTCGCGATCAGTCGCGATCTTCAGCAAAAAATCGCGAACGTCACGATCTCCCAAGAAACGTCGCGACACGTCGTGGGCGATTATGGGGACGTTTATGTGCAGCTCTACTACCTACGATGGGAGTTCTTGCCAAAAGTGTTAATGTCGAAAATCGGATTTAACTGTGACACTTTACACGACTTATAATTTTTTTTAAACTTATATAAGTGAGTTGACGAAAAACGTTTCAATTTTTTTTTTATCTGTTTATAACTTTATATACATATATATTAAATCTACATTTCAAAACGATAAATCATTATTTTATATGTAGACTCCTTATTTTATAAAAAACGAGGAGGCATAAACTACTCACTCATTTCTTTATTTTTTCATTTTTTTTATTACTACATAGCAAAAAAACGCTCAAAAGTCCAATGTATAAAAGAGCATATCTCGAGGTCGTTAATATCTTATATGCAGGGCCGGCCCAAGAATTTCGGGGGCCTTGGACGAAAAATAAACATGAAGCCTTTTTTCGATTTCTAATATTAATATATTTAATAAAATTAAATTTTTTAATAAGGTAAAAACTATATTATTCTCTTAGTAAAATTATTTACAATGGCCAAATTAATCCTAGTTAGATTTTTATAAATGACAATTAAGTTTATTAAAATATTTTAAAATATTTTTTATTTATTTATTCTTTTTGAAGTATTTTGATCAATTATTAGTTTATCATCGTACATATTTAATTCTAAAGCACACTCTAAAGAAATACAAATGGTTTATAAAAATGTTCTTTGTTCGTCCAAAACAATAACAATTTTATTGTAACTAACTGTATAAAAATGGGCATATAAAAAGAAAAAACAAATAAACTACTTGATGATGAGGTAGAGAAATGAAGATGAATTTATATAAATGTTTATATATATAGCCATCACTATACGGAGTAGTAGAGTCAAAGAGGTATTATAAGAAAGAAAAAAAAACTGTGTGGGATGTGAGCTTAATTCAATACACTTTCTTATTAAAAATAAGGGAAAATGGCGGCGATAATACCGAAGTTTTTTATATTGGTGCACTTTAATACCTAAGTCTTTTTTTTACGGTAATAATACCTAACTTCACAAACCGTTAGCACCAGTTGATACTTCTCCGTTAGTGTGCTCTATTTAATACCATATTTAATATTTTAAGCGCCAAATCACACATAAAATTGCCACCTATTAATGCTAAACTAATTAAATAATATAAAACAAAAACAAAAAATAACGTGTATAGTGGATACTTTAATTAGTATTCTAATTTGATTTTTTTTCTAGATAAATATGTATAATCCTTATAATTTATTATTTCGATTAAGGGTACAAGCGGGCCGGGTTCCCGGATTTTTTTTGCCAAAATTGGAACTTGGATCCGGAATTTGGAGTTTCTAAAATCCAAGTACTCGTATCCGGATTTAAATGTTTTAAAACTGGATTTCTGGATGCGGGTTAAACCCGAATTTAATAACAAAACCCGACTTTTAAAACCCGGATCCGGATTAGTTAAGAAAAAATTAAAATAAACAGGAAAAAATCTTATTTTTTATTAATAGAAAAATAGTTTTTAATGCTAAATTCTTTACTAAAATATATGTATTATGTGACAAAATAAGAAGGGAAAAGTACTAAAAAATTAAAAATAAATTAAAAATGCGAGTTTGAGTAACCTATCGGTTCTCACTCTCGTCGTCGCTGGGACTCGGCTCTCGCCGTCGTTACGACTCGGTCCTCGTCGTCGGTTCTCGTCAAAAGGATTTGTCACAAAAGGATTTGTCACAAAATACACAATACCATACTCAAATCAAAAGAGCATTGGTCATTTGGTCTAACACATATACAAAAGGCAATGCATCACAATATAACATTGCCAAAATGCATATAGGCTACAGGTGCGAGCGGGCAAGATACTCGGATTTTTTACTAAAATTCAAGCCCAAATCCATAATTTGGGTTTCCTAAATCAAAACACGCATCCAGATTTTTAATATTTTAAACTTGAATTTTTGGATGCGGGTTTAAACCCGAATTTAATATCAAAACCCTGACTTAAAACTTTGATCTAGATTCATAAAATGGAAAATAAAATAGAAAAACCTTATTTTTTTAATACAAAAATAGTATTCAATGCTAAATCTTTTACTAAAATATATGTATTAATTAATAAAATATGAGAAATAGCATAAGAATATTAAATGGTATAAAGAAGAGAAAAGTTCATTAAAAAAAAAACAGGTTTGAGTAACGTATTATCCGGGCTCGGTGTTTTTTAACCCCTAAATTCAAAATCGGGTTTAATGCAGATGCAATTTTGAAAAATCGATTCCTGTTTAATACGGTTGCGGGTCCTTTTTAAAAGCAGCCCTGGTCCGGATACAATGCTTTATATACTTAGTTATCAACTCAAACCCTATTTATTTGAAGAAATTAAAAAAATCAAAATAAAATTGTAATTACACTCCCAGTATACACGTTAAACTTTTTTTTTGTGGATTTTTATGTTATTTAATTATTTTAGGATTAATTGATGATACTTTTATGTGTGATGTGGCACTTAAAATATTAAATATGGTACAAATAGAGCCCACTAACGGAGAAGTATCAACTGCCGCTAACGGTTTGTGAAGTTAGGTATTATTACCGTAAAAAAAAAGACTTAGGTATTAAAGTGCACCAATATAAAGAACTTCAGTATTATCGCCGCAATTTTCCCTATTAAATATGGTACAAATAGAGCCCACTAACGGGGAAGTATCAACTGCCGCTAACGGTTTGTGAAGTTAGGTATTATTACCGTAAAAAAAAGACTTAGGTATTAAAGTGCACCAATATAAAGAACTTCAGTATTATCGCCGCAATTTTCCCTTAAAAATAATCAAATATTCTTATGTGGGCCTCTAAGAAAAGAAAACTAACAAGTAATAATCAATTTTTATTTATTTCATTTAGAAAAGAAAAAAATCTTAGGGCTCACATTTGATAATATATTCAAGGGTAATTAGCGGCATAAGTGGCTAAGGTTTTCGAATTCTCTTAGGTATGATGCCAATGCCCAAAAATGACGGTAAAAGTCCCTAATGTGCACTAATCACTCTAATCGCAAAATTACATTCAATTAATTGGATGATTGCTAGTCAACTAGTGATGTGGCAGTGTTGAATGACACGCGAGCATCTACGTGGCACGCCATGTCATTTAAAAAAAATTGCCACATCTTTTTTATTTTAAATTTTTTTCAATTTCTTTACGGACTTATTTTCTCGCCCTCTCCCACGTTGCCAAGTGTACATTTTCTCTCTCTCTCTCTCTCTCCCACATTGTCCCACGTGTCATCCAAATAAGTAACCAAAATATTTTATATTTATATTTTGGAACCCATGACCAAACCCAGATAAACAAAGTACTAAATTACTAGATCAAAAGTATTTGGTGTCAAAATGTAATGGATATAACAATTTAAATAGCAAACATATCCATTAATATGTGAGATATTTTTTTTATTATTATCCGTCATTTTTTCGGGTAGTGGTTGAAAATACTACTATAGTTGTAAATATTATCCTACTTATAAGTTTATTTTTGGGTAGTGGCTTAAAATACTACTAAAATTGTATATATTATCCTACTTATAAGTTTTAAATACTTACATCTTATGATAATTTAATAAAGTAAAATAAATATGAAATAAATTTATCTATTTATTAACAATATCACGACTAATTAAATCAATCAAATGAGTTTAGCATAGCTACTGTAGCTACCTTATTATGATTAGTTAATAAACATGATGATCATAAATCTATAGAAATTCAAAAAAAATGAAATGGGACTCGACTAACGTGAACCCTTTTGATTGTTGAGAAGTTTTATACTTATCTTGATAAAGTCCAACTAAAATCAAACTTTAGATAATGTGGTCTACTTGGCATGCCAATTACACGAGATTATTTCCTATTGGTTTAGTTAATTATACTTATCTTGATAATCTCTTAATATGTTTGCTATTTAAATTTTCATAGTCAGTACAATCTATCATCAAATAACTTCGGTGGTTTAGTGTTTTGTTTCTTTGGACACGTGTCAACGGGAGAAGGCGAGAAGAAAAGTGGGCCACGTAAAAGAATGGCAAACAAAAAAATAACGTGGGAAATAAATTAAAAATGATGTGGCATGCCATGTAGATGTCCGCGTGGCGATCAACACTGCCACATCATCATTTGACTAACAGTCATCCAATTAGTTGGATGAAATTTTACGATTAGTGTGATTAGTGCACATTGAGGACTTTTGTCGTCGTTTTTTGGCATTGGCATCATGCCTAAGGGAATTAAAAAACTTTGGCCATTTATGCCGCTAATTACCCTTCTATAATACATATTTTATAAAACTATTTGATTATGTTTGATATATGTAAAAAAAATAAAAACATGTGTGCCAACGAGAAAGAAAAAAAATTAAAAATTAAAAATAAATGCCACGTGACGGCGAAAGTACCCAAGCTTTGGCCACGTGAGACAGCCTACGACCACGTAGGCAGATGTCTAACGGTGTTAGTTGGTCGGCAAAAAAAGTGCAACGCTAGGTACTTTCGCCTACATTTATTGATGCTGGGACCTATCGAAGAATATTGCTAAAGGTTGGGTATTTTAGCCGCAATCAACCCTAAAAAAAAGGTACTTATGGTGTTAATACCCTAATTAAAGTATAAAATCACAGCTGATAATAATAAAATATAGAAACAATAATATATTTGTGTTATATATATTTTTTTAAAATGAAAATATATTTGTGTTATATATATATGTACATAGAATTGAGGGGTGTGAGAGATAGTCCACCTATCGCAGCATAGATTGCAGAGAGAAAGCTCCACTCTTGCAGCTCTCACTCCATTGGTGGTGGATAGAGACCCACCTCCACTCACATCTCTTTCTCTCTCTCTCCCTATATATATATATACACACAGACACACAGTGGTGAGTGCTGTTAATGGAGCTTCATCTACATTTCTCTACACTTCAAGACATTGCTTCTCTGAATACCACCGCATTGCTTACTTGATCTTGCTCTTCATTTTTAGGGCTTATGGAATCCGAACTTTTCTCACGTCCCAGAAGATTCGGAATCCAAATCCCCGACCCTGGATTCCTGCGCGCTCCTCTCGCCGCGCTCCTGGACTTCGCCGGAGTTTCGGGAACCGATCGGCGATCGCCCACGCGCTGCCGGTTGTTCCAAGACGGCGAGGAAGTCGACGGCGCGGAGAGCGAGAACGAAGGCGATGGGGACGGAGATGCCGTTCTGACCGCCGACGGCATTAACGGCGAGGAGGAGGAAGAAGAGGTTTCCATCAGGATCATCGGCCCGGCGGAGCACGACGGGGCCACAAATGCCGTTCCGAGCTCAAGCGATGGGGGCGGCGACGGATTTAACGGCCGAGACAGGGAGCCGCCGTACCAAAGATACGACATCCAGCACTTGGCTCGGTGGTTCGAGCAGGTTCTTCCGTTCGCTCTGCTTCTTCTCCTCGTGTTCATCAGGCAACACTACCAAGGTCCGATTTCGCTTCTGTTTTCGTGATTTCATAGATTCTCCTTCAATTTCGAGGATTTGAACCTTCGACCGGGCGATATAAGTTCGAATGCTCGACCACTTTAAGTAGCTCAATCGGCTATTTCGTAGTTATTGGCCACACCTTGATTGAAATTCACGGGTTTTCTCCGGATAACCGAGTATTTCGTAGTTTTTCACTAAGCCGAGATTGAAATACACGGGCCACAGTATTCTGGGAGTTCTTCGCAGGTTTTCGGGAGTAATTCGAAATGCTCAACCACTTAAACTAGCTTAATCGACTTTTTCGTAGTTCTATCCTACCCCGTGATTGAAATGCGCGATATTCTTAGGAGTTATTTGCAGGCCTTTCGGAAATAATTACAAATGTTCAACCACTTGGCCTAGAATCGAATATTTTGTAGTCATTCACTCATACACGGTGTTGATGAGATTTATCTGCAGGTTTTTCGGTGGCGCTATGGATCGCAGCGGTTATGTTCAAATCGAACGATATAGTGCGGAAGCAGACGGCGTTGAAGGTGATGCTATCTCTCAAGGCTGACCGGTTTATGTGGAGTGTTTCTGATCTGGATTATGGTAATTGCAGGGAGAGAGAAAAGGGCTTGTTCTTGTGGGTATAAGCTTGGTGTTCTTGCTTCATGTGATATGCTTTTACTGGTGGTACAGAAAAGACGATCTTCTTTATCCGTTGGCTCTCATTCCTCCCCAACAAGTTCCTCCTTTCTGGCACGCCATTTTCATCATCATGATCAACGGTAATCAATTCTATATACACCTTCTTGTCAAGTTAAAATCAGGTAGTTTTCTGAAGAATTACTTTGATTTTCTAACCCGTCCCAATTAGCTGAATAAAATTGGGCATCTTTTATGATCTGGTCGTGCTATTGGAGGTGTAGATTTGATTTTTTTTCTTTTTTTTCTTTTACAGAAATATGTGAAATGGCCTTTCCTTTATGATTGAGAAACTTGCCAAAATGGCTTAAAAAACACCATAATTAACTTTTTAGCCCCAAATCCAACAAGTATTAAATTCTAAACTTTCACCTATTTACTTTTCGAGGACAGTTTTTTGTGTTTTTAAGGAAAATCCACAATGAAACTGTCCTTGATAATACAAAAAAACACTGTCCTTGATAACACAAGAAACTTAAGGGTAAAAGGGTCCTATTCCTATATAATGGCAAAAGTTTAGAATTTTATAGTTTTTGGAATCGGGGTTAAAAAGTAAATTGTAGTGTGTTATTAGGCCATTCTGGCAAGTTTTCCTTATGATTTAGATATGGATTTGGCCCTTTAGCCGCAATTAACAAAATATTTTTGCTAATAATCTAAAATAAATAAAGACATTTTAAAAACATTTAGTGCTTTTTCTTTAAAGTCAAATATATATATATAATAAATATTTATAAATATAAAAAATCGTTAATTTTTCTATTTAGTGGCGATTAAAGGGAGATCCTCACCAAAATCACGAAAGGCCTTTTCCTCTTATTTTTGAGCCAAATCCATACCGGAGTCTTAATCGAAGAGCTATTTCTGCTATTTTTGGAACATATGGCCACTAGTTAGCCAATTTTGCCCCGTCCTTAGATAGACCAGCAAATTTGTATATGTCTCTTGCTATATATATATATTGGTATTTCTAAACACGAACTCTCTTAACGGTTTGTTTCTGCAGATATTATGGTACGTCAAGCTGCAATGGCACTTAAATGCACGCTTTTGGTGTGTTTCAAAGATAGCAGAGGACGTGACTACCTTAAGCAGGTTTGTCACTAGCTTGGTTGAGTAATCGAACTAGTATACCCGAGATCTGGGAGTCAAGCCTCACGACATGTGAAAAAATGAACAACGCCATCTTACAACAATAAAAAAAAATTAAACGCCGTGCCATGATTGTGTAACGGTTCTTATTTTTCTAGGGTCAAATGCTGACTCTCGTCGAGTACATCTTATTGTTGTACCGTGCGCTCCTGCCAACACCTGTCTGGTACCGGTTTTTCCTGAACAAAGATTATGGCAGCTTTTTCTCCTCGTTGACGACCGGGTTGTATTTGACCTTCAAGCTCACATCGGTGGTCGAAAAGGTACACCGAACTTCCAACCTTTTCGCATGCTCAAGTTCAAAATTTGAAATACCGTTATTAGAAGTTTGAAAGATCGAAACTTTGTTGCTTGTGGTTTAAGGTTCAGTGCTTCTTTGTGGCGTTGAGAGCTCTTTCGCGTAAGGAAGTGCACTACGGGTCTTATGCCACGTCAGAACAGGTCATATATCTTTGCTCTCACACGCATCGTTGAAGCACACTTTACTCGTTGGAGTGTAACACACTAACCCATTTCCAAACCCACGAGCTAATAAGGAATCTATTAGTGGACAATGTTAGAGACTTTGATTGATTAGAGTTAAGGCTTTATTTTATATAAAGTAATTGGCAGATACGCCCCTGAATTTAGTTTTTGGCCTAAATACCCATAAATTTCAAAAGGTAGCATATTGCCTCATAAAAATAATACAAAAATGAAAAACCGACGCAAAATGCTTAAATGTGCGCACGGCCTGTCTTATCGTAGGATAGTTTTGTTAGTTTTATAACTGCCTCCAATTTCTTTGGATTTTTATCACATTTAAAAAATAGTACATTTCCCCTATACGACGAAAAATTGTAAATATGTATGCAACGCATGACTTAGTTTCTCCCAAAAATTGGACTCTTATCCTAATTTATTCACTAACTAGACTTGTTGATTAATCCAAAATATCTCATAGTCTAGTACATTGATCTCGTCCAGTTGGTAATTAATACTAGAGTGAGATGTACTGCGCACAAATTAGTATTTTCCGCGCTTTTTATTATGTAGGAGATATTCTTCTAGTTTTTAGAAGGTCAAGGGACAAAGTTGCAAAAATTATGAAATTAAATGAAAATTTAGGATTGAGACTGCAAAGTCAAGGGTCGATTACTCTTGCATTAATGTAGATGTTAGTTTGAGCGATGCTTACACATCTACTATGGGATGTTGGGGCATTAATTAATGTGAGTGAGGAGTGCTCCATTCAAATCATATGAATGTGTATTGACTTTGTAGACGCACCTTTGGTTATTATTAATGGTTATTGGTTTTATTGATTATTGAATAAACAGGTAAATGCAGCGGGGGATTTGTGCGCCATTTGCCAGGAGAAGATGCACGCTCCTATTCTTCTTCGCTGCAAACACATCTTCTGCGAGGATTGCGTCTCCGAATGGTAATTACTAACAACGGCCAGGCCGGGTTTTATTCTGATTTTTAAATTTAAAGTTGTTAAAGAAACCATATAAATAATACTTATACCGGAAATTAATCCGAGGCTGGATTTTTTTTTTCACCTCCTGTCCGGTTCACTTGGTCAATATGCGACATTGATAAGAAGATGACAACCCTCTGATAATCCGTCGCCTTATCGTAAGTTACATGTTTTTTTTCTTTTGTTTTTTCAGGTTTGAGCGAGAAAGGACTTGCCCTTTGTGCAGAGCATTGGTGAAGCCTGCGAGTATCAAATCATACAGCGATGGATCAACCAGCTTGTACTTCCAGTTATTTTAGAGTTGATCTCTATTATTTTGTGATAAAGATGTCTGTCTATATTTATATGTATTATTTAAACCACACATGCTTAACTTGGTCATCTATACAAATATAATAATAGCTTAGGATGAGCACAAAAGATATGTTTTACTTTAATTTTAGTAGCACAACTCGAAGAGACGAGAAACAGAATAGCTCTTTAAATGGACTCGGGTCAATTTCAAGTGAATCACTGACACTATTAAATAATAAAATAAAATACATCAAAACTAAGCTAAATCTGTGTAAAGAATGCGGTAACAACTGTATAGTATGAAATAAATTTGTGTGTTTTAGAGGTCGTAGGAAAAGTTGTATATTTAAACATGGTGAGGGGCAAGGCAATGTCACAATACAGAAATATTAAACGAATTGACTTAGAGGTTACAAACGTTGCGACATGAGCTTTTGAAGTTTATATTACATAATATTCAACAGAATCATCAACGCACAAATTGAATTTTCATACACTTCAAGTTCAAACAATTCCTCACGTAGGATTGACTTTCTTTTCAAATCACATTTGATCAGGCACCATTTTTGGAGACCCCTTTGACTTCTGGATTACTTGGGATGACCTGTGTCACGTGCCATCCAGTCAACTCTCAGCTAGTCAACGCCTACATAGATTAGGAGAGAGAAAGTACCTTAATAGGGTAAACCTCTGTAACTTCTTCGGTGCCCTCGTCCAAGTACACTACGTCCTGCATGGTGAGCTGGTGATACTCGACGACCTCTCTCAGAAATCGGTTTTCGCGCGCAAAAACCGAGTTCTCGTGGGCTAATCTCGACTTCTCCGCCAGAAGTGTTTCGAGTTGAAGCCGTATCTGATATAAGAACACCAATATCGGAGAAAAGATTGCAAGATACGGTTATTTTCTGAAAGAATTAGAAGAACGTAAACCATAACTACAATGTTAGACCCATGCTAGTCGACAAGCATAGAGTGGGGTAATTAAGGGATTTACTTCTATTAGTTAAGTCCTTGGTTGAGTTAATTGTACTTATGGTTGAGTTAGGTTAAAGGGCTTCGTGTTTAGTTTTGTGTTTTCTGAACTGAAGAGCATCGGAGAGTGACGGCACTGCCCTCAAAGTAAATGCCATCTTTGTGTTAATCGGTTCGTTTAATTAATAAGATACCACGATTCATCACCTTGGTGAATTTTGTTTGGTTGTCTGGCGTGAATTCTTTATCTCTATCATATCATAAACCATTCTGCAAACAATTCTCGGTAAGGAAGAAGAAGAAGAAAGGTACCAAATCGTCGTCTTCTAGGTTATCTCCACGTTCACGATTCTCGCGAAGGACTTTGTTCTCTTCCTCTAGCTGAGCACATCTCTCCTTTGCAAAAGCGAAATCTGCTTTGACCGTCTTCAACTCTCGAAGAAGCAGCTTTGCCTTCGCTGCCATTGCCATCGCAACCTGCAGTGTATTCCAAAATGAAAAATATGCATCTTATAATATCCGCCATCCTGCACGCAAAAAGATCTCTTTTACATTATCCTAATTTCTATGAAATATCAAATAACCTTCTCAGAGTTAATACTTTTCGTCCAATATCAAACCACAGTGGTAGTTGATAACTAGGTGAAAACGAACTGAGTTCTCATCGTTCAACAGAAGCGAGAAAAAGTAAAGATACATGTTATATGACTAGCAGAGTTTCGGACCTTACGTCGCGGGATGCCTTCAATTGAAGTTCTAGGTCTGTCTGCATTGGGGGCTGAGGATTCACTGCCTCGGAACCGGGAGGCTTTTTCTTTATATGCTTACGAGTTTCTTGAATTATATCTGCCGTTCGGTTCTCCACTTTGGTGATTCCCTCCTAAAAGTGAGCAAATAATACAAAAACCATTGTAAGCTTTTATACATAGCAGCAGATCCAGAGAAAACCTAGAAATCATGCGTAAAATGTCATATAATGTTCGATGATCAAAGTTTTACACGTTTACTATGTAAACAGCTACAGGGAGCTTTCAAGAAATTCGAGAAAACAACCCAAGGACGATTACCTCCAACGCATTTCCAATGGTGCCACCAATGTAATTGAAGGAGGACGTGAGCACATTCAATCCCTTTTGCAATGTCGGATTTTCCGTTTTCCTACGGCTCTCCCCGGACCTATCCGGACCGGGATACTGCAAAACAATTAAAATAAGACTCTGGGGAGCTTTTCATTCACCCAATGCTCATACAATCACCAATTAGAAGTCAAGGCTCACCCTGTTTCGAGTTTCAGCACTCGCAACTGGCACCGCGTTCGATCGTCCAAGCCCGTCGGCTTGTTGATGCTCGTCTTCATCGTCAAGAATGGACTTGGCTTTCCTCGCCAGCGAGCCCCAAAAACCTTGTTTGGGCTCGTTCAAGTTCTTCATCGAAGTGTACTCGTATGATTTGGCGTCCTAAACCCAAAATCAATCTCAAATATAATACTCGTCGAATTCAAATCAGCCCCAATTGCAACAAGTTGAAAAATAAACTACCTTGGCGAAGAACTGGGAGTTGGAATTGGGATTGGGATTGAGATTGAGATTGGGATTGGGATATCTCAAAGACGATGTCGTCGTAGGAACAGCTCGTTGGCCGGCGTACGCAGAGGAGAGAGACGCGTCGCGATACGCCGACGAAGCTCGCATCGCCTTGGCGGCGAGCGTCGACGAAGATGACGATGGCGGTGAGGAGGAGGACGAGGAAGAAGAAGAAGAGGAATTCAGATACCAGTCAATCTCTTCGCCGGAGATCGAAGTCGCCGGCTTCAAGGAATCGTCCTCTTCGACGCCGGGCCTCGATTGCTGCTGCCTCCTCCTGTACGCCATTTACGCTCATCCAAAAACCCTAACGACCTTCGTCTCCCGAGAATCTGCGAAATTCTCAACGCGAAACGAAGGTATCAGAAGAGAGAATCCTCTCTCTCTCTCTCTCTCTCTCTCTCTCTCTCTCCCCTGTGATCGTCAACGCTGATTCGTATTGTGTCTGGTTTCGAAGCTCCGATAAACTTTTAGACCCGACTTTTTCGGGTCTGTCTGTTTGGGCCTTTTTGCCCATTGAGCTCATCACTTTCTAATCTCTCGAGTGTATGCCGGGCTGCAAGTTTTGTACTCGTTTTTCAGTTATTTCCCGATTCCGGTATTATTCTCAGATCGGTTTTTAAAAATTGATAAATTTAGTTTAGAACCGAATAATTGAGCAGTCGTGGTTCCTGGTTTTGAACTGGAACACACAAATAATGGTTTTGTTCCGGTTCTTATTTTAATCTACATGTCATTTTTATTTCTTAGTATACATTATTTTTCGTTTTGTATACTATGTGTATTTTTTAATTTTTAATTTTTCACAATATGTCAATTTTAAGTCAGTCACTTTTTTGTATATGTGATTTAGAATCGGAACCCGAACTAAAAGAAAAAAAAAACTCCCAGAATTTTGGAAGAGGGGTAAGAGAACCTAATTTCTCGGTTCCCAGTTCCGACACAATATTTGTTTTTATTTAGAGTATATTTATAAAACGAGATGTTATTCCGAGCCCATTATTAGTCCCGTTTGGGATTGCATATTTATAGGTGCTTTTGTATTTTTATTTTGATTAACCAAATAAAATATTACTTTCTCTAACAATCTGATAATATTGTTTAAAAACAATTATAAAAATAACACAACAATCCCAACCTGGTATTTTAGAGTTTTTTTTTAACTGATTCATTATTGTTTTAAATTTAATATTTCAGGGTTTACTGCTCTTATTTTAACTTGAATATTTCATTGGTAAAGTTCGTCTTGTTTGTTCAGCTCTGTTTTGCTCTGAAAGCCCATTAAATATTGAGCACGTTCAAGCATAGATAAACGAGCTTTGTTAGTTAAGAGCCTAAGTCCAAGCTTGAACAGGCCCAAAAATCCAATGGCCCCTCAAGCTTGGTTTTGGTCTGTTGTTTTTTTTTTTTTTTTTTTTTACCCTCGGCCGCTATTTTGTCAATGACAAAAAAAAAAGATAATCGAAAAAAATTAATGCTTGTGAGGGGGGAGATCTCCTCAACAATCACGGAGCGACACGTGTTGTAACTCCGTTCTATATTTGCTTATGGACTCGAGTTTTTCTGTTAAAACTCAATCACACGAGCAAAAATGGCCTTAATAAAATAGCAAAAGTGATTTGTGTTTATTTGCACAATTATTGAATAACAAGTACACGTTTGTACAAAGGATTTCAGATCTTCCATTTGTTGTTTAAGCCTCATATTTAGAGCTGAAACTCGTGTCTTCGCGAGCCGTCGCGACTCAGTCGCCGAAAGTCGCCATTGCAGACGTCGCGATGCGTCGCGACCCTTCACGTCGCGATGGCTCGCGATGGCAGAGAGAGAGAGAGAGAGAGAGAGAGAGACAACGAGAGAGAGGGGGAAGAGAGAGGGAAGGAATCACGATTAAACACGCGCGTCGCGAATCGTCGCGACTCAAACCCGCGCGTCGCGATTCGTCGCGATGCCTTGTCAGTCGTCGCGACTCGGTGTCAGTCGTCGCCACCCACAGCTCTACTCATATTTATAGAATTCATTGAGTTCGTCGCTTAGGATTCATTTTCATCATCCTAATTGGGTGGTTGCATATGAATTTAACTGCCTCATTGTGACTATAATTATCGAGTTTATTACATGAGTTTATTATATTGAAACAACCACAATTAATCCCTTAATTAAAAGGGAATCCAATGTTCTCGTGAATAGAATCAACCCCTCGCATCCCTGATGCCGCGTGTGTCATTGATCATTGATGGGATCCTATGCTTCACCCATCTGTTGGGTTTTTCGATGACTTTTCTCAATCCCGAGGCAGAAATCACGGGATATCATCGAACTATAAAGATCTAGAATAATTACGAGAATTAAGATATCGTTTAGAGGTCGTTACCAAACTTTGGTACTTTTGCCAATTATACCGAATAACTGCCGATTCCTTGGTTTTGGTGCTTGCCGATTTCTCTTTGTTCTGGATTTAGCGCCTCAAGTGTTGCGCCTCTATTTCGTCCACCACGTCACTCGGGAACGTCTTAGATGACCGGAAAACACCTCGGATGATAGGTTATATCCTTGTCGGTGTTTAGATGATCAACCGTTGATTGAACCGGGGAGCAAGCCACGAGTTCGACTCACAAGGAAGGGAGCTCGAATTCTAGGAGGCTAGGGTTTTGATGTGTTGTTTAATTATGAGTCATATTAGGGTATTTATAATACCCTATAGTCATGACCTAGTGGGCTCTCTAAAAGCCCACCAATTGGGCTTTCTAAAAAGCCCAATCATGAATTAATTAATCTATTATTAATTAATATGAATCATAATTAATACTTGGGCCCAAGTGGGCCCATAATGTCGGTTATGGTTATCGGATCGATATCCGATAACCCGAGAGATACAATATCGAGTTCGGTCATAACCAACACCATCGTCATCTTTCGTTGATCGTTGCTTGCCTCGTCGGCATAATCCTTGTTCCTCATCGACCAAGTTCGTCAATCAACACCATCGTGTGCTTGGTCTCCTTTTGCTGGCTATGCTCTTCATGAGCTTCTTCTAACTTCCTTCTTTGATTGGGATTTAATTTGTGCTTTTATCAAGCCTAAAAACATCAAGAATAGATTAAACTGCGAAATCTTACCTCAACAATATTCTCGTACATTGAACATGCTTGGACTTTGATCATAGTTCTTTTTACATAAAATTGAAAATAAGTGTAAAAATGATATTCTTACTTATCAATAATTTCATACAAAGGCGTTTCTCAACTAACTCGGTTAAGAGTCTTTCTTAAAGCAAACATGCTTGTCCGAAGCTCAAACTAGGATCGGACATGATTTTCAAAGACATATAAACTCATACGTCAAGTAATATTTTACTTTTTGTGCGCAATACGAAACTCATATGTGGAATTGTACGCTTTAACTCTCCGAAAAAGAAAAAGAAAATTGTCCGGAACTATATGTTAAAGACTAATTTCACTTATATGTTAGACTAATTTTATCCCCAAACAAAAATTGGAATCTTCAATTTCGTTCATATGCTTCACTTAGAATTCAAGAAAAAGTGATATATTATCTAATAATAATAGTAACGTTTACATACAGGAAACAAAATAAAACATAGAATTTAGTATTCAAGCCTTTCTGATCTCCCATAATATCTGTGAATTATGGCCATAGACATGTACTTAAAAATGTACGAATATTTCTGTACTAAGAGACTTTTTCTTCTCCTTTGTCCTCAATTTCTGCCAACAAGCTGCTTTTTTTTTTAATCTACAATGATTATGAGAATAAAAGAAAATTAAAGAAGAGTAATAAAGAGAAGTCTATATCTATAATTATATGCCCTCATATTTCGGAAAAGTTTTACCCTGCGTGATTTGAAATTTTGAATAGGGTTTGCATTGATTACAATAGTAGGAGGAGGAGCTTCTTAATTATAGAATTAAAAACAATGATTTGCTAAATATAGAATAAAGTAATAAACCTATATATAATGACTTAATATAAACTACTTAAATGATTTTGTTGCGTGGATTTACTCTTATTTAAGGGAATATATATACTCCATATATACTTTTATAGCAATATCATAAGGAAAAAAAAAACATACATTATGATTTTTATTAATTTCAACAGCATATAAAGATTAATATATATAATTATATATATTATAGCAACATAAGATATATATGCATCACAAAAAAAAAAGTAAACAATTCGGCATCAACCAAGTATTATTAAGGTAACTCCAACGCCCATGACGTTGAATAGTTTTCAAATACGTCCGATCCGATATTGGGACCAAGGTACAAATTTTCACGAAAATTTCGACCGATTTTTGTTTTTCGAAAATCCTTTCGTTTCGCTGGATTTATACCATTTTTTTCATGGGCAAGTTGATGGAATTTTGTTTTTCGTTTTTGTGTGTAAAATGTGCGAGAAATGGATGGAATTTCGCTAAAAATTAAACTTTTGCTAGATTTCGGAAAAAATACCCATTAAACTTTCGGCAAAAATAATTACTCTTTCGGTAAAAAAAATTTGGTAGATTTGGGCAAAAATACCAATTAATATTTGACTTAATATTATACACTTCAACTAATAAAGTGACATAACATTATACATTTCACCTACATATTTAAGTTACAAATGTGTTTTGTTGTATACAATTATGTCTTATATTTATTAAATATGTAGTTTTGAACCTATATAATTATCTTACTTAAATACTCAAATATTTTTTACAAAATATCCGTCGAAAACCCCATCGGCATGCGGTATGCCCATGCGGTATATGTGGCATGCGGCATGCCCTTTTTTTACCATTTGCCCATCGACATACCCATCGGCAAGCGATATATCAGTAAAACGGAAAATGCGAAACGACATCGGCAAGCGGCATTTTAAACCTTTATTGGGACTGTATGTATGCAATGATGTAATTTTGTAGAGAAATTGCACCAAATAGCCAAATTGAAACATAGGTTTAGCAAAATAGCCAAACTTTGGTTAATTTTGTAAACTAGCCAATTAACCATTTAAGTGAATTTCTAATTTGGCTAGTTTACAAAATTAACCAAAATTTTATAAATGGTTAATTGGCTAGTTTACAAAATTAACCAAAATTTGACTATTTTGCTAAATCTATGTTTCAATTTGGCTATTACCCTTAAGAGCCCAATTTTGTATTGGAAACTTCATAAAATTATCTTGAATACACCGCAAATTTTATTATTAACTCTCATGTTTTTATAATTTTCAAAATAACTTTTTTAAATTTCATGTAACTAAATACCCATAACTTGTCCATTTTTAAGTACGCAATATGTCCATTTTTCAGGGCACGGTCTGTCTATTTTGCAAGTGTATTTTGGTACATGAAATTTGAAAAAGTTGTTTTGATAATTATGAAACCTTGAGGGTTAATAATAAAATTTGTGGTAAATTGAGTATTATTTTATGAAGTTTACTTGCATAAATGACAAAAGTTACTTTTAAATTTTAATTTTGTAATATATCTTAGTTATTTATTTCTATGATGCCTAAGCCCTTAAGTATTATAATATATATATATATATATATATATATGTACAGAGAGAAGTGCGACCCTTTGCTAATGAACAGTCGCTGTGGCGGAGCCACGTTCAACCTACATGGTGCCAAGGCTGCACCTCAATTTGATTTAACAAAAAATATTGTCAGGGTTTTATAATGTTTTTTATACGAGTTTACATATTCTTAGGCTTAAATTTCAATGAATTTGTTTAGGTTTGTATTTCTTTTTTCTTTGTATACTTGGTATCTCAAAAAAAAAAAAATCATGGTAAGAGTAATCAAAATTTGATCAACAAAGGAGTAGAGATTCAAATTGAAGAAAAATAATAACAAAAGTACCATAAGTAAAGAAAGTGAGGCGATATATCTTTTAGTCTAATTTTTCCGTCAAATTAAATGAGAGAATATGTTAAATAGATGGACGAGAACAAAAATGTGTATCTCAAGTATGATTAAATAGCTAGCATTATTATGATAAAAAAAATTAATCAACGTCCCTAAAAAATAATTAATTTTATTATTAAGAGAAAATATTAAAATTTTACTTAAAACTTCACCTAGATTGAAATTCTAGCTCCGCCACTGAACAGTCATGTCATTAATTAAATCAACAGACAGAATTGTTTATCAACCTTTATTTTACAACATCGAGGACTCGCACTTGTATTTTGCTTCAGCCGATCCAAATATAAGCTGACTTTAGCCGCGAATTTCTCAAATTTGGCAAAAAGATCCCAAATTCGACAACAAATTATGAGTAAATGAGGATAACTAGTATGAGACGGTTTTCTGATAAAATTTTAAAGACTGGTTATGTCTATCGAATTAGGGGGTGCCTTCTTACACCGTCTATTGTCGTCACACTTCCGAAGAAACTTTTTAATAAATCAGTTATGGCAAAACTATCCTAGGTCAAATATGTTAAATGTTTAAATTATTAAGGAATGAATTATCTCAAAATTATCGTTGATCACAATTTTGAGTTTTTATGCGGTTTCAAACTCGTACGATATTTGAAGACTAATGTGTTTGTCTTTTTATCTTGTCGTTGCGGGATTGTCCAACTTAGTCTCTCTCAAGACTCGAGGTACAGTATAACAAAAATCGAACGTCACATATTGAGATCATAGCTTGTATATATCGTTCATTATTTATTAGTCGGCAAAACCCTAAAGGAAAAATGAAAAAGCAAAAGCGACAATCATAGATCTGGGCGGCTTGAATGGTTTAAATTAAATTAAAAGGTTCAATGTATAAAGGGTTTTGCCGATATAAATGGACCAAAAAATCATAAATATATACATATAGCCGAAAAGATAGACATTATTGTGATCGACGCAAGTTTTTGCATGGCCTTTTTGTAATTATATATGTGTATATATAATATAATACGAACAAAGAAGTAATGAAACTTGGTAGGTGAGAGATGAGCAACGACAGTGGAGAGACAAGGAGACATGCATTATTCTCATTTCTTATATTATTTATTAATAACATATATAACATACCAATAAGGCAATAATGTTCGGTGAAAACTTGCATCATATACGCACACTTTTATTTTTAACATCAATAATAATATTGTTGCAAGGAGTAATATAAAGTTTCTTATACGTAATATATGTTGACTTATGAACGTTATTAGTTATCAAATACTATGAGACGTGTATAGTAAATTATAATAAAAAAATTGTGAAGCAAGAAAATAGTTCAATTCTCGACAAAATATATTAATATAAAATTTCAAGGTATTAAATAAATCAAACATATTATACATGACTAACATTTTTTATTTATTTTTGTTTTTTTTAACGTGTGTATGAGATGATTTGCTACTTCGTAAAATATAGTAAGTTTTTTTTAAAAAAAAAAACTATAAATTTTGAGAGACAAAATGCACCACCAAAAGTAGATATTAGATATATACGAAATGAAGAAGACTTAATTTGTTAGATCCTAGTGCGTATTCATACAAATATATTTGTTTGTTGAAACATTGTGTTGGAAAGTTACTTTCAGCTAAGACATGAATGACATTGTTATGATGACAAATATCATAATTCATGATATTCAGGATCATCGCATGAATATTAATTACAATATAGTACTTATATATATTTATAAAAGTCTATTAGCATCGAGTCTCATTTTTGGAGCGACATGAGACAACGAATCCTGGATCAGGGTCTCCTAAAACTGATCAACATTATTTGAACTAATACCATAGTGGTGATAGACTTATTATTCTCTACGTTAAAATTAATTAAACCTAATTTAATAAAGTATAGACTAATATTCTTGCCGTAAAGTTAATTTGCAATTAATTTACGATGTCGCCGGAGTGTCGCTTAAAGCTTGAAGTTTACGAGGGCATCTGAAATTGGATGACTTGTGGTGAAGTTGGATGGCTCGTGGATTTACTAGGTCACTTTATTTATAAATTAAAACGATGCGCACGCATTTTATATAAGTACCCGCCATCAACAAACTAAAATAACCTAAAAACTGTCTCGTGAACTTGAAGAAGATTTGTTAACTCATAAAAATACCAAACTAACATTTTTACTCGAAAACACAATTTTATAACTATAAAATAGATTAGTAATAAAACCGATTCACAGTTTGAACTTGGGTCCGACCCAGTGCTCGCATGGTGGCCAAATGTGCAGAATTCCTTGAAAGGCCAGGAATTGTTCTCGGATAGCCCACTTTGTTTCCCGGGCCTGTGGACAAGCGGGAAATGGCACCATTTAATTATAAGCTAGGCTCGAACGAAACTATTGTTCATGGACCTTCTTCCGGTCATGTTCCAAACAAAGTAAAAAAAAAAAAGCGCCAATCCCGAGGTGGTTGAGGGATTCGCGGTCCTCAGTCTTCCTACGTCCATACCAAAGTGAGAAGCCACCAATCCCGAGCGAGGCTCAAGGGATTTGAGGTTATCAGGCTTCCTCCAAGTACTCTGATATGAGTGAGATTGACGTCGGTTCCAAGTTAGATTCAAGGGAGTGAGCCAACCTCGGTTTTTGAAAAGTATGGAGCGTGAGAAAACAGGCAAGTAGAACTTTTTTTGAAAACTCAAGTTAATTTTTAGAGGGATTTTGTCTTAGTTGTGAGCTTGAGAGCTTTTAAGATAGTTTTGACTGAACAAATCCTCCTCAAGGTAAGTGAGACATACCCCTCAAGAGTTAAATGTGTAACTAATATTAGTGGATTATTTTGTAGTTAGGAAATGTTTAGAATTTTTAGATTTTTTTTTAGAACTAAATACAATTTTTAGCTCATATAATGTTAGAAAGAATTTGAGAGAGTTTATATAAGCTTTCCATGGCTTGAAATACCTTTTTTTTTAGCATGAATGCACATATCAAAAGTGTGGAATGGCCATATATAGGTAATGATTATAGGATTGGGGGATGTCTTTAGGACATATCCTAATAAATGTCCGAGCCCGCTTTGAAAGGGTCAGGTCCTAATAAATGTCTAGAGGAGCCCTAAATCGGACTCTCTATTTTTTTTAAATAAAAAACCCGAAAATGTTTGGATTTTTTTATTATAGAAAAAACATAGTTTATTCTATAAAAAAATCCGGACACAAAATATCCGGGTCCGATTTTCTTTTTTCCTTTTTAGATAAAAAAATCTAGAAACAAATCTAGATATTCATAGACATTAATTTTCAGGACTAGGTCCTTGTACTCTTCCATGATCACTTGCGCGCTTCCGAAAGCTTTTTGTGCTTCTTGAAGCGAACAACCTTGCTCCGAAATCTATTTTTGAGCATCTTCGAAGCGCGCTTTTTCACGTTTTTCCAAATCGTGTCGATACGTTCCTGAAGTGCATTTTTAGGAGTTTCGGGTGTATCTCTTACTGAGTTTTCCCGTTATCTTTGCCATGATCAGTCCTGAGTTAACCTTTATGATTGTGTTCGGTTTGATTCCGTGGTTTCTAGCTCGGGATGAATTTTTCGGCTAGGGCCCTTTATTGTTTTTCAAAGCAGGAGCGGGATTACATTCCATAGCGGAACCGTTTTCCACTTTCGAGATCGGTCATGGGCTGACTTTTTCGGAGGGAGCCCAATTTTTTCAGGCGAAGCTTGGGTTGACTTTTCGGGCCCGGTTTAGGTTGACTCTTCTGGTACCAAGTCCAGTTTCACTTTTTAGGGCAGGTTTGAGTTGACTTTTTGTACATAAAACTTTTTTCCAAAACCGGAACAACACTTAGAGCAACTGCAGTGGTACTGTATTTCATTGATATGTAGTAGATGGAGCTATGCATTCATACTCCATATTGAACGCTATTTTGGCGTGTAGCTACAGTGCCACGCCATATTTGGCGTGGCATTGTTAATGACTCCAAAATATTTTTTTATTACATTTTGGTCCTTCTAAAATATATAGTTAACATATTTACACTTATTTGTAAAACTATATACATTTATTAATTATTTATATTTGTTTATTTTCAATTATAAATATCATATTAATATTTAAAACACCACAATACTTGTAAAATATTAATACCATAAGATAATAATAATAATATTAATACCGAAAGAAAACATTACAATAACGTTGAAATTGAAATTAAAGATAAAAAAAGACATTCACGTAATAAGAAACAAATTACAACAAAATAAAATTAGAACACATAAACTAATACTCGGGAAAATTAGCGACAGATCCTCCAAGACCGGTGAAATATTGTGAATATGAACTGGAATTAAAAAAAAATTATTTTATGGAATAATATTTTGTTTATACAAAAAATAAGTGATATAATTGAAAGATACTAAATAAATATAAGGGTATTTA
The DNA here is from genome assembly GCA_954871525.1 of Parietaria judaica. NCBI lineage: Eukaryota > Viridiplantae > Streptophyta > Magnoliopsida > Rosales > Urticaceae > Parietaria > Parietaria judaica. The sequence continues at coordinate 23,900,367 of OX940862.1, read as the reverse complement.
GATAAATAAGAGAAAGTTGAATATAAAATTAAGGGTTAATTGCGGCAATAATGCACAACCTTAGGTCAAGAGGGGTTTTAGGTCCCCATGTTGGAAATCACGTCTCGGATTCCGTATAATTATCACGATTTATACCTCCAAACCGTCCGGGTAACATTTAAAAATTATTTTATAGCGGAAAAACTTGTTATCCGTACAACGGTCCGAATATCGGATAATGACCATATCCCAAGATCTGATAAATATTATGTAATTTAATATTCATAACTCATTATTAATAAACTAGTCATAATAGGAAATAAATAGAAAGCAGTAAATGTTTGCATTTATTAACCCAATGCATAAGGCCGTACCTCGTTTGACGATTTCCGGCTCCGCGCTCTGAATCGGGCAGGGCTCCGCCGATGCTGAGGGAATCTCCCGTGATCTTCCGGGATATTCTCCTGGAATCCTCGTACGGAAGCGTGGGCTTCGTCGGCAGGACTCCGTCGCAAAATCTTAACTGATGGTTCTTTTTAAGCTTCCGGAGAAATAGTCTCCTAAGCCGAACCAGAAGAAAGAGATCAGAGAGAAAATTCGCAGACCATGAGGAAGAGGGAGAGTTCAAATTTTTCTCTGGGGAAAGGTGTGAAAAATGTGTAGAATGAGCCTCCTATTTATAGGCTCAAATCTGTAACCGAATTGGAGATATTCCCTCCCTAAATTCGAATTCTATTAATTAAATATAATTAATTATCTTAATCCAATGGTCCAGATTTAATCTCATCTAAATCCAATGGATATAATTAATTAGGGATTTAATTAAATAAGAAAGATTTAGATAAATCAAAAATCCAATCTTATCTTCTTATCATCATAAAATTCGAATTACAATATATATATATATATATATATATATATAATTCGAATCATTATTATCTAGATCCAACGGTTGAGATGATTCTTAAAACCGATCTAATGGATCAAATTAGTTTAGGATAAAAAGATTTATTAAAAAAAACATTTTTCGAATTTATCCTTAAACCATAATTCGAATATATATATATATATATATATAATTAATCAATTTTCAATCCGACGGTAAAGATTAAATCTTAGACCGATCCAACGGATACAATTAATTAATCAAATTCGAAAAATAGAACTTGGTCACCAAGTTATTAATTTCGAATTTATCAATATCCTAATCCAACGGTTGATACTAAATCATAACCGATCCAATTGATAATATTGATTTTAGGGATTTGCCAAAATACCAAAACATTTGGTACTTATGCCGAAAATATAGAAATACCAAATCATGCCATTCCAATTTAACTAGGGTTTCATATAACAAACCCTAATTCGAGTTTACACATATTAATATATATAAATATATATTTTCATTTATTAATATAAATCTATTAATTATTAATTAATTATTAATAAGATATTAATAATTAAATCCAAATAATTAAATTATATTAATAAATCCTGATCTCAATATCACGCATAAAAATGTCATGGTGCCACACCATCATTTAAATTCGTGACATGTGATTTAATTTCAAAGTTTATCGAACCGATCACAAACTTAGAAAAATCCATAAATCACTAACCGTAAGTCGAAATGACTTGGTTCAAAAAGCAAAGCTGCTTAGAATTTAATTTCCAACAACATGGTGTTGATAGAAAATCTAAATTCTAACTTTCTTTTGTCAATTAATTTCGTGTACCAAAATATGATACTTTTGCCACGCCAACGATAAAACTATCTGATGTCTGCCACAGACCTTTCAGTTTTATAAGTCAAGCCAAATGGTTAAACATTATCCAGAATGTATTTTAATCACGTACGTATCATCCGTTACGGAGCTATCCTGGGGACCATGGACCCGTATCACTTAAGCTCCAACGAACTGCTAGTTGTTCGTCAAACCTCGAAGTGATTCCACTATAGACCCGAGGCTGCACTCTTTATTGATACGGTATATATTATTCCCTTTATAATAGCAGGGTGTCCATTGATACAATCAAATTCGGGTTATTGATCTTTTACTTGATGATTCACAAATGAGCAGGCGGTTTCTACCGTTATGCCCCTCATTGTATTTTCATCCTTGACTCAGTCAGTAATATTACGAGTAACCCACTTATGGTTTCGATTCATAAGTTGCGCATGGGTATCTCTCACTTCTCACCACCGACAATCAAGGGAATCATCATCACTCTGAAGAGAGCTGTGTGATGCCCATGTCTATGACCAAGCTACCCTTACTGCTGACTTTCATGTTCCCAAAATAATAGTGTTGGGAACAGCGGTAATATTTCGTATTCTTTAACGGTTAAATCAAAGAACAATCAAGTCAGCAGCTTGGACTCAAGATCACTCAGGACTTAGATCGAATATCCATTTGATCATCTACTAGTGACTCAACTCCAAGTTATCAGTGACGGTCTTATATGATAACTTCCGGAGTTTAAGTCAGGTCCAGTCCAGTATGAAGACACTTCACACTTAATGCACTTCTAGTGAGTGTGACACACACAAAATCCAGAATAGGATTTTCACTTAGTCACATTAATGATCTTATACGATTAATGGGCTCCCACCCAGTTGATCAGGTCACGGACTTTTTAAGTTCATTTATTATGATTATTAATTCTTCCTCACATTGACTCTGTTGTGATAATTATAACATAATTGCATCCTTCATGAACTAAGGAATCAAACATTCTATTTTGCTCTACCAGAAACTATAATAAGGTTATCATAATAAGCATCATCTTTATTCAACGACTTGTCATAATCTTTTACAAATGGATAAAATATCTTGTTTAAGGACACATATGTCCAACACCCCAACCTTTCAAAGTGTGGGAAAAAAAATTCACAGCCTTTTATAAATGTAAAATCCGTTGGTCCTTCCGTTAGGGATATTAAATTCTGCTGATGTGGCATCGTTAAACTGCCAAATGGACTGCCAACTTGTAATATTAATTGTATAATTTAATTAATAAGAATAAATAATTTTTACTTTAAATTTAAATAAATAATTGTTAAGTTAATACTTTAAATTAAATAAATAATTTTTACTCCCCCTAAAAATCTAACAGGCTCTTCGTCAAACATGAATAATATTTTTGAAAAAGAACGGATTATTAAACATGACAAAATTTACAAAGATTACTTAACGACAGTCTATTAGAAACGACTAGAATTTTGAAAAAATGACCGATTATTAAAAACAAATGTAATTTAAAAAATGACATAGTAAATATGTGAATAATATTGAAGCACGAGTTCAAAAATAAGAACTACGCGTTAAATATGTATTGCTCGTTAATTTAAAGTTTTAATTTATTTTTTGAATAATAATTAAAATATCTAAATTTATTCTTATTAATTAGGTTATGTAATTAATATTAAAAATTGGCAATCCATTTGGCAGTTTAACGATGCCACATCAGCAGAAGTTAACATCCCTAACGGAAGGACCAACAAATTTTACATTCAACAAACGTTGTGTATTTTCGCCCACACTTTGAAAGGTTGGGGACCTAAAACCCCTCTTGACCAAAGGTTGTGCATTATTACCGCAATTAACCCTAAAATTAATATATCAATTTGGTATAAAAAATGGAGAATGAATGAAGATACGGTAGTGCATGATGTGACATATACTGCAAAATGATGTAAAAAATAAAGTTGGGGGATGAAGTTGGTCTTAGTTTATTTAATTATATTTTTGAGATTTTAAAATTACTCGATATTTTTTTATACTCATCGATTATACAACGTAACTAATAAAATCAAACAAAAATAAATTTCATATAAATTAATAAGTATTAACTAATGAAGCACATAAAATGAAATTTTTTGTTCTTTAATGGTGTCTAGTTGAGATCTATCATATTGTCGTGTTCGTGTTTTGTTTAGTATATGGTTATTGGTTAATCAAGTTAACTAGACTTTAATTCATTCGTGATTGACCCAAACTCGTTTATAATTATATCATGCATAATTATGTAGTGCTTCGTATTTGGCTTAGAGCCTCTCAGACTGCCACTAGCTTTAAGTTTAACTAGCTTTTATTATTTATTACATTTTCTTTACATAACCCCAAAATAAATACATAAAACAAAACAGTAATAATAATAATTATTGTTACTTTTGTGAGAGAGAAGGATAGTAAAGTAAACTGTGAAAGTACAGTCTTAAGAGTAACATGAGTTCTCCGCCAGTTAAAAGGCGTGAGTGACCTCAAAACCCTATCTCTATCTCTCTATATATACACCATTATTGATTGTATCTCTATAACACTAAGACATATAGAGTTAGTACCTATAAACATAGATTAGAACGAGAAAGTTTCTCTCTTATTTGTTTCATCCTTCATAGAGTAGTGCAGAAAACACTGTACAGGCTAGTTTGTGACATATAAAATAGTATATATATACACACACACTCTACAGTCTACACCACATTATGCTTAATTATACACTCCATCAAAACCCCACCACAAATATCACATCAAACTCAAACCTTGTGAAGCTCATTATATAATCATCCATGTCGAAGGTTTACTTTTCTCTGTCTCTTAGATGATAAAGATTGCAGCTTTATCATCTCATCTGTGTGTATGAGATCTTGCTACAAAGCCGGCTTCTTGCGGTGGTTTTCTCATCATCATTGTTCATCATGATTCATGTAAGAGTGATTTCTATGAGGGAAGAAGAAATCCCAGTTTTTTGTTTTTGTTGGTAATATGAATTTTATCTTTATGGATCTAAATTGGTGTATTGTGTATGGATATTCGTGGGTTTGCCTTTTGCTCTGATTCTCACGAATGAATGAGAGACAGCGACACTTGCCATTATAATCCCTCTTCTCTGCTCTTCCTGCTCCTCAAATTAAATTCCTCTCCGTGATTTAAGCAACTATTTTTATTTAGAAATAAACCAAAAGGGTTCTTTGTTGTCCATTTTGGGTTTTACTATTTTCTTTTTCAAAGTTGTTTTATTTGGGTGCTTAATGGTAGCAGAATCTTAGTTTTAGGTTTCTAAACATTGGTTATCTATCTTAGGGTTTCTCTCAGATTAATTCGATTTTTGTTTCAATGGAAATCTAGGGTTTTAGGGTAAATACATGCAAGCATGTTCTTTGCTAATCTAAACCTGGAAATCTAGGGTTTAGATCAACATGGGGTTTTCAACCTTATTATATTGAAGGCTTTATTAGTGCTAGATCTGAGATAGATCAATGGTGATATATTTTAATTAAATCTGATTTTCAGATTTATAAATTGTTACCTTATCTGGATATAGGTCAGAACTCAGCACTCTAAACATTCTACTAAAAGAGTTACATCCTTACAAGATCAAGACATATTTAATCCTTTCCATTTTTTGTTTTTTTGGTTGCTTGAGCTTAGGCATAATATTTGCTACTAAATTTATATTATTTTGTAATTTTCAGGTGCATGTTCAAGAAAAGGTTATAGTATGAAAGCAAATACTCATCAGGAATATTTAAGGTATATATATATATATTATAAATTATGCAATATAATCAGTGATTGGTATCATGATATTATGTTTTAATTCACTTATCAAGTTTTGATTTAATCCATCCATTATCATATCTCTCATTTAAGTATGATTGCTTAAGTGAGCTTCCTTCAGTCCACTCATGGATGGGAACGAGTACACGAATTATCTGCCGCCTCATTCATTCAAACGCCGTAGAATGGAAGTATTTTCCGGACGTTAATAGATTTTCACTACTTCGGTTGCGTGAATGATGCGGGAGATAATTTCTTCTCTTCTTCTCTATGCTTGGACTGAAGGGAGCTCCCTTTTGGTATCTTCTTCGCTGCTTTATTTGAAACTCGTTTATTTCTCGGGTAAGTTTGCTGAAAGTTTTTTTATATACACAGTTAGGAGCCTAATCAACCTATGACTAAATGGGAGCAAAACTATGTTGATATAATTAGACTTAATTATTAATATGATTCGATTTCTATGATCAAATTATAAGATACTAGTGAGTAGTGATTACCACTTAACTCACCTTCAATGTTAAGGTATAATATTTAATTATAAAATATTGGATATTAGTTGTATGTGATAAATACTATTTAATTTCCTTCCAATATGGTTAATTAATTTGATGTTTAGTTACATTACATGTGACAAATTTAGATATGTTGTGTAGTTACAAAATGTTGGATATGTGACGATTGGGGTTATAATGTCATCAATATTATAAAATGTTGGATATTTGATTAATTTATATGATGTGCCTGATTATTCTTGTTGTTTATATTCATGTGAAAGTGTTCTAAAATCCACATGTAAAGGCTTTATTAGTTCATTTTCACTATTGCTCAAGTACTAATAAGTTTCAGAAAGATGATAATGCCTGTGCTTTGTCCCTAACAAAATATGTTTGATAATTATTGTTTTCTCTTCAAAAATTCTTTTGTTTTAAGATATATATACTTTAGATGCTTAATATTTGCAGGCTTTGAAATGGTGATTATTGTGGCTATAATATTAATTAAAGGACCTATCCTATAAGTAAATGAAGCACTTGTTCATACATATGTGCATAGGAGGAAGAAAATGTTGCCCTGTTTTCTACTCGTTTAAGTTTGTTCTATTTCTTATATTGATTTCTTAAAACAACCAAGAAAGCGAACGCATATACGTACGTGTAGTAGTATATAGATTGCTTACACACACACACATATATATACCGTATACGTGTATGTACACAATCACAAACACACTCATAAATATGTACGTGTACTTGTAGAAGCTTGACAGACGCATCGTTAAGAACTCCTTTCTGCTTCATTGACTAGTTCAGGTTAATCTCTCTGTATATCTATAATTATATGTATAATTTGCAGGAAAAAAATAGTGAAATGTATATTGATACGTCGCTTTCTGTAATATAAACGACACCTCTTCCAGGAGAAAGAGACCCTGTAATTATATGTTTGTATTTTGGAAAACGTGCTTTTGATGATCAGAGAGAGAGAGAGAGTTGTCTTTATTCTTTTGGCATTTATATTATGTAAATAAATATGGCATTAATTGTTAAATATAGCCCGTGTATTTTGGCGTTAAAAAAAAAAAAAAAAAAACCATGGTAGTGTAGTGGGCACAGTCTCTGAAGCAAAAAGGTTGGAACTTGTAGCTATATTTATAATATTATTGGCTCTCGTGAGCCCTAAATATATATATATATATATATATATATTATGTTGATTAAAGCTCCAGAATAGTTTAATATATTTGCAACATAAACAAACGCCAATTGATGGTGGGACAGATTTACCATGGCTTGGCTCGATAAATATTTATCATCAATCAGTAACTTTCAACGTCCAATTTTTTTCTTTTTAGTTTATTTATGTTGAGAGCGTCTTTTCTCTCTTAATTTTTTTGGGAATGTTAATTCTATGATACTTTGTACATAATTTCTTTAATTCTCCTTAACTCACTTAAAAAAAATAGGAGAATCGCACAATTGACCTCTTTGTTATGGTGTAATGACGCAAATAGTTTCACAATTAAAAAAAAAGGTAGAGAGTCTTATAATCAAGATTCAATGACACAAATAGTCATTTTGAAATAAAAATAAATTGACAAATACTCTTCCTGTAATTTTATACACTTTAAGTATAATTAATTATATTGTATTAATTATTTTGATATTAATACAATATTTGTATGTTTGTAAAAATGTACTAGCACATTCCTCTTTGAAACAAAAGTTCTAGTTATAAAAGTATAAAAAAAAAAAGCAAAAAACAATATTATGCAAGTTTTACGGTGCCCATCTAACAAGTATCTATTACCTTTTTGGCTTAATTAGCACATATGATATAATTATGGTCCAGGAATAATTAGCCAAAGTAAATAAATATTTTGAATTTTGAAAGCTCTAATAATGCTTACCATATGGAATAAGAAATAGAGTTTAGTATTGCATTTTCTTGTTTTATAGTGAGTAAAAGTACCCTACCCTAACCCTATCCCTAATTCACCTTATAGGGAGAAGAAAGACCGGAACATAAATTTTCTATTATTTATGATCATTTTCATATCTTTTTACTGTTGAGCAGAATATTACTAGCAAAGTATCAATCAAATGATCCATGTGGCACAGTTCACTTGTAATTTGTTAAGTACATTTATGTGTAATATATAATTAATTAAAGATACTATTTTCCAAAAGTTGGACTGTATACGCGTGTGAAAAGGCTGGACAGTGATTAAAATAAGGAGTTTGAGTTCAAAAAAAGGCATTAAAATAAGCAGTTCCTAGGGTTTGTAAAATTGAGGATACATGCAAGTACAAAGTGAACGGTATTTTCTTTACTTTATTATCGAGTAGTGAGCATATGTGTTTTGCTGCTGTCTTTGGAATATTAAATGTATAATAATATATATTATTGTTTGTAATATTCTTCTTCCATTTTCCAAACACTTGGCTTCTTTTGTATTTATCATTCTCATATGATGTTGGTGTCATTATATTTTACGTTGTATTTTTCAAATAAATAAACTATAGTTAGTACTTTGTGTTTATTGGTCAATCTTTGCGTCGTCATTGTGGAATCTTTATATTTATATTTATATAGTTACACAGATACTTTTTTCTAGGCTGTTTTAATTAGGGTTTTGCTTTAGGGTTTGAATCTTGGAGAACGAGCTTTTCAGCTGTACATCTTAGTCCGTTTGCTACTTTGCTGTAATATTTGTGTTTAATACTTATAATTATAAATCAAAGATATCACATTAAACATCTTAAATCTTAATCTATTAAACGGAGAGAAATAGAAATTTTTTTTGTGGATGTGGGTCATTTTTGTCATCAAAGTAATCCGATAATAATTGGACAAAACTATGATCATGGATGTGTGTCATTTTTTCTTTCACTCCGTCGAACAATTAAATGAATCGGCTAAGTTTGTATATTGGTTTGAAATTTTGAAAATATGATTCAACAAAATTTGCGAGGCATGATTTTGTTATATTTTCATTCCCGGGTATCGATTTCTTATGCAATTGGATGTTTAAATTTGTACAGAACGCTTTCATATAAAACCGATTTGTACAGGGAAAAATGTGCTATAAATTGACTTTATAAAGAAACAAATTCTCAAACTTATTAATATCTTTTCTATAATCAATATTTAAAATGAGAAACGAGTTTTTTAAAACCCAAAAACTAAAAGAAAAAGAACAACATTTTCCCCAATATATATATAAAAAAACGATAAACTACCTTGATTGATTTTTCTTATATAAAGTTCAAGTAATAATGAGTACTATTATTTTTACATATGAATGAATGTTACATATATATGATATATGTCACATGGCTTTGTAATACGTACATCATGTCGTTTGCTAGCGATTTGGGGGGGAAATTTAAATGCTGGGGGAATTTATTTTGTATTGATATATTTGCTAAAATATTAATTAAAGAAATAATAAATCCTTTCGACTTAACAAGATTTTGAACCGCATGACAAGGACTCGCTTACGAAACCCGAACATTCAACGGCGATCTTGACGAATGATTTCCCGCTATTATTATGAGCATAATACGTCTCATTTATAAAATTATTTTCAAAATTATTGGTAGCTCTGCTTTGATCTCTCTCTCTAGATATTTGATAAGAGAACAATTGCATTACTTTTGACCATAATCATATAATTGTTATATTTATGTTTCGAAAACATTCTTCTCTTCCGCTCTTCGTAATTTTACGTTCCACTTCAAGATTTGTACGTAATTTCATTTTAACGTAACACACTCACTTCACACACACAAAAAAAAACGAGCTGGGACCGGGGCGAAAGCACGCTTGAAAAGCTATTACCTCCATTAAAAAACCGGTCATAATAAACAATAAACAGAGAAATATAATTTTTGAGACAAGACCGAGCTAGGACCAAAATTGTTATCTAGGATGAAGATGATAATACGATAGAATATTGACAAAGTAATAATTTTAGGACGAAAAAGATTATTTTTTTATTGTAATTATTAACTCATGAAGTATTAATTTAACGATGTTCAATTTTTTATATAAAAAAATGGAAAGAAGAAAAAAAAGAAGATAAAATGTCGTTTCTAATACTGCGTATTACATGTCGTTTTCGAAATTCACTCTACTGAATTCCCCATCGTTTCTTCTCGCATTTCATGAAGCTCGCTCTCGATTCCGACGAACCTTGAGTTTTCCGGTGTGGATTCACGACCTCTGATCTGTCTTTTTATGGTAAGCCTATTTGAGCATTTGTACCGAGTCTGTTGGTTTCTTGATTGTTTCGTTCGATTCTCATGCTTTCAGGAGATCGATTTTGAGTATTTCCCATTGTTTTCGGTGATTTTAATTTTGGAGTATTAATGTGCATCTCAAGTGTTTGAGAAATTGACCAGTAGAGCATTTCGTATGATATGTTTTAAACTGTATACATATGTTTGTATATACATACGTGAGTTTTGGGTATGATTAATTAGCTCTTGTATTCAATATTATCTTCTAAATGCGCCATCTTGTCGCTTGCTAGCAGCGTTCCGCCCGGAAAAAGGCAAAATTAGATGCTGAGAAGACAGTTATAAGGAACACAGAAGCTTTTTCTGTCTTTTTGTTTCGGGATTTTCGAGTTATCGACGATGGACGACGATGTTCCGAACCACCAACGGCGGGTTTCTGGCAGAACGCGGAAGGTCGCTCCGAAGTTGGTCGCTGCTCTTGCAAGCACCGATAATCGCTCGCAGGTTCTTTCTTTCTTTCATATATCTATATATATATATATATTATCGTAGCTGTAAAAAAATTGATCATATATATATGTAGGCGACCCTTGCTCGGCTTGAGGCGCTGGAAAACGACAATGCTGGAATTGAAACTGCGGAAGCGGATGACAATGAGGAAGATTCACTTGATGAGGATGATCAAGGTTTTTCTTTTTACTCTTTTCATTGTGGCCCTCTGTTTTGTTTTGGCTGTGTCGCCCGAACTAATTAGTATGAGAAATTTTTAGTTTTACTTAAATCTTTCTCCGCTGTAGTGTACATACAGAAAAAGCAATCCAAGAGCATGAAGCGAAAAACCCGACAAGGAAAAGCTCTTGAAGCAAGGAAGACTACGAAGTCGTTTCTTGAGATCTTACACGAGGTTATAGGAGTTTAAATATCAAACTTATTTTGTTATTACAGTTTGTCGATTCATTGAAATCCAAATTACAGGCGAATCTAGAGTCGTTGCCACCTCATGTTCCGACGTATCTGAAGGCAGCGGTGGGACCTCCAAGCTCTACTTCTCGCCGCCATTTCTGCACGGTTTGCGGTTCGTCTGCGAGCTATACATGTGTAAGGTGCGGTGTGCGCTTTTGTTCTTGCCGTTGCCAGAATATTCATAACGATACTCGTTGTCTTAAGTTTGTAGCGTGATCGCCAAGTTTGTCTTAGCCAACATACTTATGTTATCATATATTCATATGCAACTTACAATTTTGTGTTTTCTTAGCCGAATACCTCTACCGAATGATATTAATGTATTCGATGCATTTATTTTGAGAAACTTAGACAAAATAGCACCAAGTTTATCATTACTTGATAAATTAGCATTATGAAAAAAAATTAGACAAAAATACCCTTACAATTGAGAGAATTACTTACCATCACTTTGTTTTTGGTAAAAAAAAAAAATTCGTGAAAATAGAGAAAGAATTGAGGGGGAGGAAATGATGATAACAGGAGAGAGATAAAAGGAAGAGAGCACGAGATAGCATGAAGGTTATTTTTGTTAAAAGTTATTCAAAATGCTATTTTATCGATTAAGGAAACTTAGATATTATTTTTTAATTAGTGATAAATTGGTGCTATTTTATCAAGTTTCTCTATATTTTATAATCGATAAAATTAGACATTCTTGTATATTATTATTCGGTTTAAAATGTGATCTCCGGTTTTACTCTTCCTAGTATAATATGTGCCAAAGTATAGAAATTGCTTCTTATTTGATATTTTTTAGTGATATAATTGTTATTATTACAAAGCTTTACTAGAAGAGGCAAGACATTAAATATATAAAATTTAAAAAATTATCTTGGGTTAAAAATTGTATTGGCTTACGCTCCGACCAGAATCCCGGAATGCAAACTCTTCGTAAAGACTAAAGAGTATTTTTAACTTTTATTTTCAAGATAAAACAAAGATATTTGTTTATATAGCTGATTATTAATTTATTATCATAATTCTAAGAGGCATTATTTGAGCAGAAAAGAATGATGTCTTTAGCTTATTTAATCAATTTTGAGAAAATACGTTAGGATGCGATCATACCACGGATTGCTTCTTATTTATTTATTTTTAATAATATTAAAATGTGGTCAATCTTTTTTCAACTCTTAATTCTTAATTTTGTAACCTTAAGCTAACTATATTTGATCCTTGCCATTTAAACAGTGCATCCCAGACATAGGAGAAGCCAATTAGAAAGGCTATATATTTATTAAAATAGCATTATTATCAGAAAGGGAAAGTTGTTCACCTTCACCCATACAATTGTTGCCATTTGACATGGATTATGCGCTTGTTTTATTGCTTCATCTCATTCTCTTTACAAATGATTTGAGTCTTTTGATGCTTCAAACTTATAACTTTATTTGTTTCTTTTAATGGCCTCTAATATCTATTCTAAACCCACCTCCATAAAAGGAAATTCACCAAAAAGAGGACCCATTTTGTCCTGGTAATTAGCAAGAAACGGCACTAGATTATACAATAATGAATAAACTATAATATAAACATACTCGATTTGCGGTATAAGTTTTAATGTTATGATGATTGGTCCAGTCTAGAACTTGTATTATCGGCAAAAGTATATCATCACTTTCTAATTCTTAAAGCTGTCGCTACCATTGGACCACTTGTGAAACATCTGATCAACAAAATTAAAAAACCAAATGTATTAAAATTCAAAAGAAAGAAAACGAGATTCTCAAATGACAAGTTTTAGCACATTATAAATCGAAAAAAGGTCTTTCATGACTACAACATTATATATTGAAAAACTGTCTGAAACCGGAACTGGTAGCTTGACTTTCGGCATCTTCTCGACCTACTCCCGATTTCTCTGGGCCTCCCAAAACCAAGTCCGGTCTTATCCTGCTTTGTGAAGAAAAAAAAATAGTTTTTTTTTTTTTGAAACCAGGAACCGGGTCGCAACCAACAGAGCTCATTTTTTGCACGAAACTGGGATTGGCCGGGCCTGGTTCTTGGCAATGATCAGAGCTGAAGAGAAAGATCAGGCTCCTGATGATCAGTGCCCTTCAAGCAGAGTTGTTCTTGACGATCACCGTTATTATTCTCGACACCAAGCTCATCGTATGGTGTCAATGGCGTGTACTCGTGAGTGAGCAGCTGCTGAAGAGTCGTGAGATCAGTACCGGCCCCAAAACCCGCTTTGGGCACTTCTTTAGAAGAAGAGGCAGAGCTCTCCGAAGGTTTGGGAAACAAGTCAAACGATTTTAAGAAGGCATTTCCTTTAACGGCGAAATTACCGATCCTTGACCGCCAATTCAGAGACAGATCATTGTTCTCGGGACGATTATCTTCCAACATATCGACAATCATGAATTTCTTACCGTTTGGATTGTAATCCTCAGTTGGAATGACCTTGAGATGCGAAACCAGCAAGCATGGACCCTTTTCTTCATTCTCGGCTTCTTTCTGACGAACGGGTTTTGGCCTCAGATAAGTAGTTCGGCTAAGATTATAGGCTGAATTGCCACTTGGGTAACCCCTGTTTTCTAGGCAAGAACTGCCAAAGATGCCGGGATTTTTCGTTTGACCGAAGAGTGATTCCTTTGGGGGAGGCATGAGAGTTTCGGGAGAAGCCTCTTTGTTGAGATTGAGACATGCGTTCCGATCTTGAGAAACATTTGGATTCCCGGTTGAAGTTTGAACGGAATTGACTGGAAATCGAGGGTTTTGAAAACTGATTTTCGGGGCCAAAGATGGAGAAGGAAGTAGAAGTCTTTGTGAGATTTGAGATTGAGGAAAGGTCCTAAGAATTTTAATGGCACCCAATTTCCTCGCTGTAGGTCCCAGGCCTTTGAGATATCGCAATAGGCTCTGTCTGTATCTAATCCCGGTATTCAAGTCGACCTATAGCAGTAAAACGTGTTCACAAATCAGTATTAAAATGGAATTACGATACAATATTAGTAACATAGCTAATACGATATATATGACAGAACGGAATGAAAAACGTTACATTTGGACTGGCACATCTTGAACTGACGGTCCAGATTAATTAGCCGTTAATAAAAATGAAAAACGAAATTAATAAATAATTATCACGAATTCTGGAGTCCAGGATGCCATATTGCACCATTAAATTCTAGAATGGGATATATGATGAATTATTATTTTCATCAATTAAGTTTTCAAGCATTGAGTAAATTCACGAAAAAGGTATTAAGTGGTAGTACATGATTAATTTGCAACATACTTCAGTAAGAGATTTCGGCGCGTTGTAGACCGCTGAAACAAGTTTTTCGCTGTAACTGCAAAACGAACTTATGGGCTGATAAACCGGAGGACTCGTTTCTTTTTCAGGCAAAGCAGAATCTACACCATCTCCTAGTTCTGTTCACGGATGAGAAAGAAAGTTAGCCATATAGTATTGCCACCCTACATGGCATAATTTTTTTTAAATCAATTTATGGGGCAATTGTTATCGTTTAATGTAACTATTAAAGAAGCGAGAAAACCAGGCGTTAGAACAATAAGTGTAGACTTTTACCAAGTGAAGATGCACCGATTCTGATACCAGTATTCCTTGGAGCTCTTCTACGTGAAGCTGTGCTTTGTTTTTCCATAAAATACGGTTTCTTTTCAGGCCGTCCTCTTGTAAGAGAGAACTCTGACTCGAGTTTGTATGGATCGGTTTTTAGAATATGCAAAACCGCCTCTGCTAATCCTTGCATAGCCCGAGCCTGGAATATAAAAACCAGGATACGAGGAGATCTTAATTCCTAAGCTTCTACAAGATATAAACATGTAATTGGATCCAGTTTTCCGCCTATTTTTGGATCGGTTCTGGTAAATGTTTAATGTCCGAAAAAATTAAAATTTTCCATAGACCGAGACACGAATGTAAAGGATTTATCCGGTTTAGTAGAAAGAAGAAATTAGACAAGCCTACCTCTTTGTAATATATGGTAGTTGACGAGTTAAAATGCATCGCATTGCGGAATACTAGAAACATATCGCTCTGTTGAATAACACAACCGAGTAATTAGTTAATATTCTTTCCATGAGAAAAAAGAAGGGAAAGGAATGGGGAATTTAATAAAAATAGTTCGCTTACCTCAAATTGTTCTAGGGTTGTGTACATTCCTTCTTGAAGTTTAGCCCTCATTGTGCCAAAATCCATCGGCTCGGTGATGATCGTGTAGTAGTTCTTGACCTTTTCAAATGAAAATTAATTGCTACGAGAGAAACAAATCTATTTATAATCATTGGTTCCTAGTAAATTAAGTAGCTATATAACTGACCTCATCGGGATCAACAGGCTGCGCAAATATTTCATTTGTGTCCCTCCTACAAAAAGAACGACATTGATGTGATGAAAAGGAGGGTAAATATGGCATTTGTGTCCCTCTCATAGCTAGTGAATAAGTACATTGGTTTACCTTTGCATCATATCAAGCGCAGCGACAAGTAGGCGCATCTCTGGCATCGGTGATAATCCATTTAACGGTTCTACAAAACAAAATCGATAGCAACAAAATCGTAAAAATTAAATTTTAACTAAAGCAGATAGCATTTATCTCTGAAGAATTCATATCAGGAGTCACCAGATCGAGGCGAATAATTTCCGTCTTTCGAGTCTTCTCCACTCTGTAAACAAATTATATAGGAAAAGAAAAATATTTAATAAACATAATTAACAGGGTATAAATCATCAATCGATGTACTTTTAATTATTTCCTGTCTTCATTGAAGAACTTTCAATTAAACTAAATAGCATAAGATTCTGATCAAAATCAAATGGACAAGGCATTAACGTAGCAGAGAAATTACAAAAATGCCCATGTGTCCGCATAAGTATTCGTGCTCCTTTCTAACTGTGTCATATTAAAGATTAGAGAGAAAACCTGTTTTAAATTGCTTTTATCAAGATAAGGGGCATTAAGGTCATCAAGCCGTTTCTGCTTCCGCCCACGCTTGGGAAGAGATGAAGGACACAGCTTCATAGCGTCACCAGAATCTAGCTGCTGTAACGGCCGGAAGCTATCGGTTAAGCTGGCTTGGCCTTTGCGTCTCTCTTTCTCCTTCTCTTCGAGTTCCAAAATCCGAGAACTCTTCCTTCTCCACCCACTTATCGCGGCTTTGCCTTTGTTCGGCATCTTTCTCACCCAAATCCTTTTATTTATTGCAGCATAATTACAGAAAATATCCATTTATACACATGGTAAATAAGGAAGACACATTGGAAAACATCTATAAACAGAAGAGAGAAATAGCAAAGGGTAAAAAGGTAATAAATATTGTAACACCTTCAGCCATGGCATTAACTTTGGTCAAGTGATATTAATAATCTTCCATATATGCAGATTTCATCTTCAATGCAGATCAACACAATGTAGCATCAACTATGTAATCATAAGAGAGCGATCTACATCTTCACAAATTCAAGACGCGTTATTGCAAATCCAGGACTTGTATTTAGTTTCCTATCATGAATTCGGACATTAAAGCAGACTGATAATATTAACCTGCAGCGATGAAAGATAAGAGAACACAGCGATTTTACGAGACAAACTGTGCTATCACTGATACAAAATCAGACTGATAAAAGCAGCATGCAACTCCCGCGTTATTGATTATGAGGAAAAATAATTGAACTAGCAAAGAGAGAAGGAAATTGAAAAACTAAACATGCAAAATTCTAAGCAATAAAAGTTACCAGATCGTTGATTTCGATCACAGGGCGATGAAAATGGTTCTATCTCTGAATGGTGGAATTCTCTTCAAAGTAGAAAGCAAGATTTCCATTCTCCATTTTAAGGAGCTAATCAAGCCTGATATATATACTAAGGAATCACATTATTTATGCATTTAAATAGAAAACCAAGGCACTCCGGTCCGTGGCAGAGTCAGCGTTACATGCAGCTATAAATGTGACAATTGTGAAAAGCTCGATTTCTAAGAAGAGAAGAAAGAAGCGTTAGTAACTTCCAACTTCAGTCAGACTTACATGGTTCTGCCACGTGTCGTACTCTTGTCGTTATCGATACGACTGAAGTTGTAACAACTAATAGAGGAGGGCAACAAAAATGGAAAAATGAAATAAAAATCCTTCCTGTAAATAGCTTTTGAAAGTTTGAGCGCAAAATACATCCAAATCCAAAGTTACCAAACATCTATATAATTGCTAGAAGGCACAAAACCAAACCGCACCAATCTACACCAAGTTCATGATGAAGGTAAGATTTTTTTTCTTTAGCCTGAATATTTGTTCTAATATAAGGGATAGAAACACAATACACAGATTGAAAAATGCACATATAAAACCCAGTTTTCGGTATTATTAGGGGAATGACAATCATGCCTTCAATTTGACAGCCGAATCCAATGAATCCACTGTGCTATTTTGTTGTCCCCAAAGCTGTGCGTATCTTCCCACTTGAGTCAATAGAACTTCGTGTGGGCCCTGTTCGACAACCCTTCCATTCTCCAAAACTACAATCTAAGCATTGGAATTAAGAGAATAGCAAGTTATTAAATGTGGTAATCAATCTTGCAAAGAAGAATTAGAAAAGAAAACCAACACCGTGAAATTCAAAGGGGACTTGAACAATTCAAGATAAGAATTATTCTAGTAAGTGCTTTAATCTTAAATCAATATTGAAAAGAACTAAAAAAAATACCGTTACATTTAAACAGAACTCAAATCATTCAAGATAAGAATTTATCTAGTAAGTGCTTTAATCTTGAATAAAGAGGTAAAAGAAAAAACAAGTAAATTTTTTAGGAATTTAGTTGGCAGCTTTTGTTTAATGATGAATTTGGTTTGGGTTTTCCCCCGAAACTCGGAGTCAACACCATGACATCTAAAACGACATGAACCATTAAAGATAAGAATTCATCTAGTGAGTACTTTAATCTTGAATGAGAGGTAAAGAAAATTAAGGAATTCAATGGGCAGCTAATAATGACTAATTGGGTTTTTCCAAAAAATCTCAGATTCAAATGAAAAATTAGCATACTTCATCGCACTGCATTGCAGTAGTGAGTCGGTGAGCAATGAAGATCGAAGTTCGATTAGTTGCCAGAGACTTCAAGGCACTTAAAATCTCCGCTTCGGTTGTGCTGTCAAGTGCGCTTGTAGCTTCATCACAAAGCCTGTAAATAAAAAAAAACAAAAAACAAAGGACATAATAAACCCAGGACATGACATATTTATAAAATTGAAAGACCATTATCATAAGCCTCTTCTGGAATCTATTCCATCTATAACAGGTTGGAATTACTAAAAAAAATTGAAAATAAAAATTATGCTGTTATGACTTAGAAAAGGGAAGAGTTTAGAAGAGTGATTACTGGCTATATGAAGAAAGAAAAAAAGGTGCATATACTAGTGCGTAGGGACAAAACACCCTTATTGTTACAAGTTCTAGTAACAACTAAAACAAAAAAAATAAAAAAAATTAGGGGGAAACTAAGACAAACATGACAAGTAGGGGCATGGATTATGTAACTAAAACAATATATCTTGAAGCGAGAGAGATTGAAGGAGAAGAACAGAGCCTTACAAAATAGGTGGTGCTTTCAAAAACGCACGAGCTAGTGCAACACGCTGCTTTTCGCCGCCACTTAACTGTTTAGAATAAACAAAACCATTCACTAAATTTAATCTGCTAAAACCGACTTCTTTATATGATTGTAATAATATAAATAATCAATATTTAAGAAATTATTTCTCCGAAGGAGCCAAAGATCGAAAAACAGCTCTATATTGGTATTTTAATTACATCATACTTTAATTACAATAACTGTCTCACCTTGAGCCCTCGTTCCCCAACAACTGTGGAGTACTTTTCTGGGAATTTCATGATCGTATCGTGTATAGCTGCACGCCGAGCAGCGTCATACACCTTAAAAAAAAAAAAAAAGTTTAGCCTAACAAATCATCAGTTGATGGGATTAACAACAATCAACGGAAAAGCAAAAAAAATCCAATAGTGTACCTCCTCTTGTGTTGCTGAAAGACACCCATAATGGATGTTATGAAATATGGTATCATTGAAGAGAACCTGCCCATGAAGCACATTTTATCAGGTCACGAAGACCGAGAATGGAATTGTATATTTTAGGCAAGTGTATTTAAAAAAAAAAAATTAATATTTTCACACAAATTTATCTAGTGGTACAAAACTAATAAAATTATTCTTATGTAGTCTATAAATATGAAATGAGAATAACATAATATTATTTTGTTTCTAATGAATAGGGTAAATAACAAGTTTTACTAATTTAAGCTCCAGAAAAACATTAATTATTATAAAATATAAATAAATAAATTTATACTCATAATTCATAATAATGTCAATCAAAAGTACCGTATCTTGTGGAACAACACCAATGGAATTCCTTAGACTCTCTAATGTAACATCTCTGACATCTTGATTATCTATACTTACCTGCAATAGAAAAGATTATGAAATAAAATTATTTCATATAATGATGTATTTCTATTAAATAATTTTTTTTTTAAATGAAAGCAAGGTAATCTTTGCAAGAAAATCGTGGAGCTAATCAACTTTACAAACCAAAAAGTATATAAATGAACAGCAGAAATGATAAAATTATTTCCAGTTGTTGGAGAAGTGAATAACAAGATTAAAAGTGTACACAACACATAAATGGAAGACTACTTATGTTCTAAACTAAAAACGTTGGCGAATAGGAGTTCATGAGGACAAGCTCAATTTGGAAGGCGGAGCAATTTAAAACCTAAAATAATTCCTAGGGTTTCTATTGATTTCTCTTTAATGTTTTTATTTCACTTAGGGTATTAGGGGTATTTCCTTTCAGTCATTCAAAGTTTCATGTTGTTTCATTTATGTTAAGGATTAATTATGCAATTAAAGTAGCACATGTTGGCTACGGGCAGTTTAGAAGTTAGACCAAACCCTAGGAGCACTAGTTTTCATATTTTGTATATTTTACTTTGACCCTCAAGACATCATTGGAAGTTGTGCCTTGCTCTCGAAGGGAAGACAGAGTTTTGTTATTGTTTCGTGAATAAAGTTGATAGATCCAGAGCCTTGAGAGTTAATGAAGCTTAGAAGTTTGATTGTCCTTTAGAGTTTGATTGAGTTGGGCTGATATCCGCTCTATTAGATTGTAATCCCATGCTCTATGTAAGAGAGCTTAATCAACAAGATAGGGAGCCGAAAACCAATCACAAAACTTAAGTCTCTCAAGAGAAGAGATTAGGTTCAGTAAGGTTGGCAATTGTGTTCATTGTGTTCTTAAGTGTTTTGTGTTCTTGATTCCGAGACTCAACGATCTTGGCTCGTATTAAAATTATCAAGCAATCATCACCTTGGTGATTACCATTAGTTTACGTGTTCGTTTTGTTTAGTTTTCACTACTGATACATATCAGTTCCTTTAAAAAAAAAAAGGAAACTAAAGTAAACTCTTACTCTTCCTTGATGGGCGTCGAAAAACCTGAAGAGCAATCTTAAAATAGTTGACTTCCCTGCAAGTAGAGCCAGTTGAATTCATCATTTTATTTACACTACAAAGGCTTATTGAGCTTCACAATCCTCAACACAATAAAGCCGTACCGCTGCCACTGGTTCCAACAATCGCCACACTCTTGCCAGCTGGCACGACAAAAGATATCCCATCAAGAATTTCTCTATCTGTTAAGTAGCTGTAAATGGCAGAAATACGGATTGAAACGAGATTAGGTTGTAATATCAAGATAACCATCAAAATAGCCAAACTAGCATGTATAAAAAATGCATATACAAAATTTTAAAGATTTTCGTAATATTACTAAACAAAATGTATAAAATACCCGAAGTGCACGTTCTCAAAATGGATGCTACCCCCACTCAATTCCAGAGGCTTTGAGTCTTCCTTATCACTAATATCAGCCCTCTCCTAAAAAAGAAAAGAAAAGAAAAAACGTTAATAATAAGTAAGGGTAAACTGCGGCTAATGTACCCAATGTTTGATTTTCTGCGGATTATGTACCCAATGTTTATTTTTGGCGGCTAATGTACTCAATGTTTGATCCGTTAGATATTTTTGGGTTTTCCGTCAGTTGACCGTTAGAGAGTTATATGTACACTTTTCGTATTTTTGACATAACTCACTCATTTTTTGTCCAAATTTTATGCACGACCTATGGTTGGAAAGATAAGAGATAGATCTACAACTTTAATGTTTTAAGTTTTGTAAAATCAGTTTTAAAAAAATACGAAATTTCAAGTACAACGTAAAACTGGACATTAGTTTAATGCAAAATATTTGTTTCGAGCAAATTTTAATATACTTAATGACTTTTTATGATGAAACGTAAAAGTAAAAAGTTGTAGATAAATGTTTTATCTTTCCAACGGATGTTTATTTATAAATTTTGGATAAAAAACGAGTGAGTTATGCCAAAAATATGAAATATTATTTCACATCACATCTTTTATATTTTTGGCATAACCCTGTATTGGCAGAGGAAGACTGTTTTGACGGGATCCTAATTGTTCGAGAAGAAGAAATCGTAGAGGAAATGTACAGTTTCTACTCCGAACTTAACACAACGTATCCAGCGACGGAAGTAGAATAGGACAACACTTTTGGCAGCCAATCACTGAGGTTTATGCCAAAACTCTTTCGCGACCCTTCGAGGAAGCAGACATTGAAGTGGCGAATTTGGTTACGTAAGAGAGAAGTCCCCTCATCCGGACGGATACTCTACAGCCCTTTATCAAGAATTTTGGGATATACACAAGCCCAACTTGTTAAAGGTTTTTAGAGAATTTAGGGAGAGCGGTATCATCAACAACATCACATAGACACATACAAGGGACATCTTTGTTTAATCCCGAAGAAACTCAATTCGAACAAAGCGACAGACTACAGACCAACAAGTCTGGTGACAAGTCTCTATAAAATCGTCACTAAAGTCTTGACCGAAAGACGGAGAAAGGATCCCGTGATTTCAAAAGTTGTAAAGCGTCTCGGAGGATGGAAGAGGGGACTCTACTCTACAAGAGACAAAATGACCGTCATCAACGGCGTCCTATTCTCTTGTGAATCTTTCGAGAGATTGGGTTTGTTCTCTTTAACAAGCAGTTTTCTTGTTTTTGTTTTTGTCATTTTTGGTTTAGGCGGCCAGGCCGATCTTTGAACTGGCTAATCTTAAACCATACTCCTTTCTTGCAATGTAACTTTTTTAAGAAGGTTTCTTCCATTAATAAAATTTTTATCTCTAAAAAAGTAATAGCCCTGTTTTGGTAAGTAGTAGTTTTCTTAACACAAATACAAAATAAATAATTTATTATAGTTCTTTATAGAGTAAAGCAGCCTTAACAATCTTACCTCCAATAACTGAAACATGGATTTCATGTCAACGAGACTTTGTATCGTCTCACGATAAACACTGCCGAGGAAGTTGAGAGGAAGAGACAGCTGGAAGAGAAGCCCGTTTACCATTACCTGTAAAATGTCATCAGAAGTTATTAATCACTGTGTAAACTTCAAGCTTTGATTTTAATGAGCTAGCTTCCTGGGAAGATAATTGTTTGGGATTATGATAACTGGACAAATTGGCAGAATAATTCCAAAAAGTAGTAGAATTGCCCTCTACTTGATAAAAGGTCAGAAAATGACAAAAAAATTGAGCTTGTATGCAACACATGACTTGTTTGAAGATATTTTTATCAATTTCATTATTTTTTCCAATCTTGTAGGACTTCAATCTTAACAATTTATAAATAACTAGACTCGGTCAGTAATCTTGTTCGGTAATTAATTAACAATACTCATTGAAGTATAATTCCTAGGTAGTTTTTTTATTTTATTTTATTTTAAATAGGGTTAGGGTAACACTACAATCCCTACCTTTCTATATTATTACAAGAGCTTACCAAATCACCAACTGTTAGACTACCATCTAAGACACCATGTGAGCACAGCACCATAGCCGTTGACAGAGCTGTGCTAAATATTATATTCTGGCCAAAGTTCAAAAAGGCTAAGCTTCGTTGTGTCTTCAAAGCAGCGTCTTCATAGTCTGAAAGATTAATAAATAAAAATTCATGAGTAAATTCTAGAAAGTTAGTTGTAAATTAATTATTTAGTCAATTCTTTAAGTAATTTCTATTGTATTGAATGAGGTTGTTTATTCTGATAATTTCCTTATTTGTAGGGATTAATTTTGGATTTCATATTGGTTATTTCAGAAGATTAGTTTGTTTGTATGTATTTCAAGCCTATAATTGAATCTAACAGTAAAGAGTATTTTTATTCATTTGGGGTTTCAAAGTGTGTATGAGACAAATAGCTTACTCTTTAAGTACCCATCATACTTATCAGCTTCATAAGCTTCATTGTTGAAATATTTGACGGTCTGATAAAGCAAAAACAAATCAAATGAGAAAATATGAAGATAATACGAGGCTCAAAGTAAATTAAATTAAAGCCGAGATATCAGGGAAATCATTATGGTAGGTGGCTAAATATCGTACATAACACTATAACAGGTCTCACCTCATAATTAATGAGTGAATCAATAGCCCTTGTACTTGCATCATTATCCGCCTTATTCATAGCCTTTCTGAACTTAGTTCTCCACTGTAAAATCAAGGGTATTGAGTGAGAGATGATAAGAACTTCACAACCCAAAAGAATAATAACAATAACTTCATATAGAAAACAAAGTGCAGCGAGGAACTCGATGATCATAATTTTATCAACATGATAATAAGAACCGGTATGTGAATTACCTGTGTCACAGACAAAGTGAAGAAGATGTATGCAATAACGGACAGTGAAGTGATCCATGCGAAAGGGGCTCCAAATTTGTAATAAAGTATACCTGAAACCATTGATATCTGGAAATATACATGTTAAGGCTGAATTTTCGGAAGGAAGAAAAACTAAATACCAGAATAAAATGCTACAAAAGATAAATTAGAGAACCGCACCTCTAGTATGGTGGGTACAACGTTGAACACCATGGCTGAGAGAATGAAATTAATTGCACGGCTACCACGGTCAATTATTCTATTCAGGGCACCAGTTTCTCGGCTGTAAATATAATGGGGGTATGTTTAACAAGAATTGCAGAGGTAATTCTTAAGTTTAAAAAAAGTAAAATTTCATCGAACTTATGAAAATACAAGGTGCCAATTCTTTGTCTTGATGTGAAAATTCAAATTTTTCCAAATTTTGGTACGTAAAATTTGTAACTAATCTCTTTGCAACCGCACCAGCCTTTTATTTATAACATAATTCACGGGGAAGTCGATTAGAAGCTAAAAACAATAAATAAAAATAAACAGCCAAGTCGGTATTTTTTTTGGCTAGATATCACTAACGGAGCACATAAACATGAGAGAAATTTTCAAGAAGCCAGTGTTACCTAAGATGATACTGGAGGTCAAGCTCGTGCAAGTGCGAAAAGACCTGTAAAGAAGAACCAAATACACAAATGAAAAAAGAACAAATCTGTGATAACGAAGCAGCTATGATTCTCAGTACTCGGGGCTTTATGCAAACCAATCAAGAATAGGGACTAAAAGCTTAAAGAAAAGAGAGAACAATTTAGAACCTGTCATACCTTCCTGGATACAGATCGAATAGTCCGAAGAGCAACCTTAGAGAAAACTGCGGTCCGTAATTCTGTACCAACACAAGAGTTCGGTTGACTTCAAGTAAAAACAATATTCCAAAAACATAACAATAAGAAGCTGCTACGATCGAGACGAACTATCATTAGCCATCAGTATTTTGATTTTAGACATGAGGGCAAAAAGACGATCAAGTAGCAATAAGTAAGCAAGCAATTACTTCATTTGTAGTACCGTTGAAAGCAGAAGCTCCAGTGCGGGCTATTCCGTACCCAATCAAAACCGATGCTGGCGTGGCAAAAAGAGCCAATAGCGTTGAGTTAGCCGCCGAAAAGGAGGCAATTGCATCGACATTACCGGACGAAATTGTCAACCAATCGACGGCAAGCTTGAATAAAAACGGCACTTGAACGTTTAGAACCTGAAAGAAGAAAAAAAATGATCAATCACTATTAAACACCACGAATTCCTACCATAAACAATCCATAGTTGCTGAGACTAACTGACCTTTGCACCGACCAGAAAACCGAGTGCAGCGACAACCCTCCATCGAAACTCGGGATTATCCTTCATCCACAAGTAACCGGCGAGAGTTCGGAGGATTTTGACGTCAGCGACCTGCTCATCAGTAGCTCCCTTTGGCACAGCCGCGCTCTGTTTCTTCGCATCGTCTTTCTGATTGCCGCCATCGCTCACAGTCGAAAACAACGACTGAGCATTCGCCGCCGCGCCCTACCATTTGCAGTAGTTCGAATTCAGCCATTACTGACTGAAACATATGCATACATATATATAATCAAAGGAATTGTGCAATAAACTAACAGGTTGCGATCGAGAAGAAGATGAATCGAAGAGAAACGCATTGATGTGAACCGGACCAGAAATCCTCGCCTCCTTCGTACCGCAGCTGAACAAAATAGGGTTTCCGTGGAACTTACTCCTTGAGCTTCCATGGATATGGCGTCGTCGGACGCTCGAGCTATTATTCACAGAGACCACGTTAACGGCGAGCATAGACTCAGAGCTCCGATGGATTCCTCGTCGCTGTCGGAAGAGAACTTCGGTGGCTCTGCGCCATTTGGAGGCCGTGGCGGAGCCAAGCATCTCCAAGCTCCGATGGAAATCGCGAAGCTTCGAAGGTGTAAAACCCTAGGATGGTGACGATTCTTCAACGTTGTTGTGTACTACAACACCGGTCTATGCATCGTTGATCGTTTTCGTCGACGACTTTATTTATTTATTTATTTGTATTTAAAGTGCGTCAAAATTATGGGTAAATAATATATTCACAATATAAAAAGAAGTATTATTCTTTATGGATACATGCCAGTATTTACGCCGCAATTAACATTTATATATATGCCCGTTTGTAACTTAAGGAAGGGTCCACCTCTTACTCTTTGAAAATGAAGAGAGCTTATCTTGTTTAGTTATACACCATACAAATAATACTCTCGTTGCTTTGCATTTTTTATTTGTTATTATTTGTTATTTGTTGTCATAAATCAATTCTCATTTCATAAGTTTCTCCTCTTGGCGCCATATATAGAGATAACGCTCGGAAGCCAAAAAAAAAAAACAACCCAAGTGAGAGAGACACAAGGAGCAAAGATGGCCGCCGCAGCGAGCTTCAAGCCCCGCGCACCGCTCTCCGCCACTCTCCGGCGGTCTCCGGCCTCACCGCGGGGAAGCCGAGCAAGGATCATTCCGTGGAAGGGCGAGGGAGTCCACCGGGTGGCCGCGGCTCGGTGTTGCGGGAGGAGCATTTCAGACTTTATCGGCGGGGACCTTGTGCGGTGGGACATCGGGCGGTGGCTGGCCGACGTGGAGGAGCACAAGGCGTTGGCGATATACCCACCCCACGAGGGCGGCTACGAGGGGCGGTACTTGAATCGGCTGGTGTATGACGGGTACTACTTCCTCGACGTCTCGGCGCGCGGCCTTGGCGATCCCGAGACCACACTCACCAAGATCCACCCCGTTTGCCCCGTAAGCTATGTCGTGTTCATTTTGGGATACGAGATAAATCAGTTATATTAAAAAAAATGTTAGGCGTGCAGTAGACATCCATGACAGAAACCGGTTATCGGGTTTCGCTTAAAACTTGAATAGATGGTTTCTGGATTATTATTCTGTTTCATGTGAGACCGGTTTTGGTGCAACTGTAAGAACTGGTTCCAGTGTAAAACTTAAAAGCCCTAGCGGGTTTGTCGCTTCTAATCTGATTTGATGTCGATTTGTGTCTCTGGGGAGCAGCCTCATCTCGGAAAGCAGCCGCTCGTGCGGTGGTACTTCCCACCGGAGGTGGATTACCGGCTTGACGCGCTGCCACTGACTGCCAAGGGTCTCGTGGTTTGCGTGATGGAGGCCAAGGTACCCCCATCTTCCTTCTTTATTTCTTTCTTTTTTTCTGTACAATCTCAGTTCGCAACTCGAGAGTATTTTACAGGTTCTGTCGAAGGCAGAGCTGCAGTTTCTCGCACTGCTTCCGTCGCTCCGTCCCAAAGTGAGGGTCATCGCTGAATGCGGAAACTGGTACGCCCCGAGAGCTTGCTGACCACTGTGTCACGTTTTCTTTTTTATCATCAACCACTAATGTGATCCGGGTCTTTTGCAGGAGAAAATTCATGTGGAAACCACTCAAAGAGATTGCGGGACTAACCGAACTCAAAGACGATTGAGTTTTCTGCGAGCCAGCGTTTTCATCCCGAGAAAACGGGCCTATTTTGCCCCTTTCAAACGAAATACAATCCCCAGTCAAAATCTGTACTGTATAAAATATGTTCATAATGTTACAGTGATGGTCCGTTTTTATAATAACAATCTGTCATTTGCCTGAGATAATCGGACCACAAATACATCGCTAGTAGGACCGGAAACTGTACATACCTGTAAAAACTGATCCCAAGAACAACTATTTCCGTGTTACAATTTACATTCAGGTTAAGTTGGGTTCATTGTTTCCTCCTCCGAAGCCTCCCGGTGTCTAGATCCACTAGCCGAGAAGAGAAGTTGGGCAAAGGGGTCGAGAAGCCAACAGATTCCGGGATGTCAAGATCCACTCTCATCGACATATCTGCCTTTGTGTCGATCCCGTGAAATTGCTGTATGGCAAACTTTGATTTGTCGATCTGCTCGTTTCATATAATACAAGATACGCAACAGAGCGAGTGAGTTTTCGAACATTGTGGCTCCGATGTATGATATGACGAGTTAAGAAACTCTTACGATTTCAATGTGATGAACAGTCGAATACGCGTCGGCCAGCCTCCTTTGCAGTTCTTCGACTTTTTTCCGTTGAAACTCGGCATTCTCCATCTCGTTTCCCTTTTCACCCAACTCTTGGTACAAAGCTGCAAGAAATATAAGTCTAAGAAAGAAAAGGAAAAAAAGGATAATAATACATTGTATAAAATATCATATTTAAAGGAAAATATTATCTATGCAATGATGGAAATTTAATGTTTCAAGAAAAAAAAAATATATATATATATATATATCTGTATATATATATATTTTCCCGAAAAATATCCCTCCACACCGATTGCGTCAGCAACGTGATTGAACTCAGTGCGGCATCGACTCTCAATGAAATTGATAGATCCCGACACGCAAACAAAATTATTCAAGCTACTCGGGATTCACCAAGACGATGAATCTTACGATGTCTTGAAAGTCATAACCCAAGAAGAAGAAAAAAACGAAAACATAAACACGCGGCTGCCCAATGTGGATAAAATAAAACGTTTATTCAAGTCCTTATCCTTCCCTCTGCGCCTAATGTAATTAAGGGAGTATCAGACATCTTTCAAATGTTCTTCAATTTTAATCGTATTAAGATAATTAATTTTTATATTATTTTTCCATTGTCTCGTTTTCTTCGAAATTAAGTTCCAATTATAACCTTAGGTATTCCAAGACAAGCTAATCAGTAGCTATATGAAAAACTCTCTTTCTTCCCTTGGGTCGAAATAAATTATACCCATCATAGGACAAATTCAGAGAAGATAGACATACATGTCAGAACAGAGAGAACCCAGATCTGCGTCGGGATGTCATAAAGCTTCTTCGCCAATGTTAAGGATGACTTCAAGATCTCTCGGGCCTGCGCGTTATCGTGCAGCGCTAGCGCCAAACTCCCTAAGATAGTAAGATATTGCGATACAAGCTGGAGATTTCCCAAATGGTTGTGTGTTAACTGTAATCCTCTCGCCAATCGATTTCTGCATCAGATTGTAAACATAAATTTAGAGAAAAGGAATGATTTAGGGGTTAATAAACAGCAAAAAAAGATGGCTTCCTAATTAATTCAGAAATCAACTCACGATGGCTCTAATAAGCCCCCCTAACGCCTAAGTAGAAGCCCCAAACTAGGATTTTTGCCTGATTACACAAATAACGTTAAAACATAGTGGGCTAATTGCAGGGAAAGCTGAAATAGTACCGTGCTTCTTGTAGATCATGTTGCTTCATCAATAAAAGACCATAAGCGAAAAGGACACTGGTTTTCTCACGAACACCGACGAAAGAATCCATTGTTCTGTACACCGGACCGATCAAATCCAGTGCCTGCATAAAAAAAATTATAATGACTTAATTAATAAATGTGATGTCGAAGTAAGTAATGCATTATTGCCCCGAGAATTGATGGAAAATACTTTACCTGTGAAGACGATTCTGCATCGCCAATGCAGATGTAAGAGACGGCAGCATACACTTGGCAAATGGCGTGCAGTGATTTGCTAGTTGTTAGCTGAAAAATAATAATCATGAAGGTGTTGATATAGTAGAAAGTTGCAATAAGAATAAATTTAACAACGAAGAAGCAAAACACGATCATGATAGGAACCAAATAAACCAGAAACAAGCAATAGGCTAACAGGAATTTGCCACAAACGACACAAAAGTGCATTTCCTGATCACTCTCTCCACAAGATATCTTGAAAGGAAATACTGAGCTTGACAAAACATAAAAGAAGCTAACTAATCTTAACCACCTTATATGAGATTTCAGTCGAAACCTTCACCCCACCATACTTGTAGAATACCCAAAATACCACTAATGAAGCTCAAAGACAAATAAGGACGAAAGGGTCAATGGGTAGCAACAACTTTGCCCTTCCTTATCCTATAACTGATAATCGGTCAAAGTCTAATGTAAATTAAAAACAAGAAAATTGGTCACAGCAACATAATGAAACCGTGAGATACCTTTGCAGCTTCGATATAATGGAAGGCCGCTTCACTGTAACAGCCGACGGAATGAGCATATTGCCCCCTAAGTATCTCGATTATGCTCTCACAAGCTTGTAAAATTGTTGGGAAGCGCACAAACCAATTCTTCATTTGCATCAATGCCTACCACACAATACGAACTTTGTTATAATTAGCAAAAGAGTCATTATTTTCTGATCCGATTATACATCCGTAGAGACGACAGCTCATTAAAAATATAGTACTGGATTATAAGAGGAAACACACAAGTAAGTGCATGATTATGATATCTACCTCTTGTGCTTCAACAAAATCGGAGCGAGTCAGCTCCACGGCCACTTTATTTTCGAGGAATTGCATAAGCAGCATCAAATACACACCAGCCATCCAAATTGCGGAGTGTTGCAATTTTGCCTCTGCTCGAAACAAACATGTCAAAAGCTTATTTCAGAACACGGGAATTATTCGGTATTCGGAGACTGAAACTCACCTACCACACCATCAATTATTCCGAGCTTAGCCAGTTCCACTGCCAAAAAGAGAAAACAATACATGAAAACTCTGATTTCTAAAAATGCTTACATAATCTATTTTTCGAGACCTCAAACAAAGGGTGAAAGTTTTAAACACGAAGTTTTTCTGCTCATCCAATTATAGATCACCTTGTATAGTTTGCATTCCAGATTGAATCCGTCTTCCGCACTCCTTGAAAAGTCCTTTCGGACGCCCAAGAATGACGATCATAAGATCAACCAGAGCATAAACAGCACTTTTTGGTAACCATTCTCCATCAATAGGTGGCGGTGCCAAAACTAGCTTATCTCCATATGAACGTCTCATATTACCAAAGTAAGCAGGATCCAGAGACCCAGTACTCCCACTTAAATTAGTCGTGTTTGTGAGGCTGTTCAACCTTTCTTGAAGCTGAGCTTGTTTCTTTGACAATGCCGACCTGTCGCCGGAATGAAGATCCGTGCGAGCGAGACTTTGATTCAAGGCTTCGATTTCTTTTGAAAGATCCACTACGAGTTGTGTTTGCTGCGTATCTTCCTTCATAGCAGCATCTAATTTGTCTAAATGTTGAGCGGCATTTTTATAGTCACATATCCGAAGCCGATAGAAGATTTGCAGCAACTTGTTGTAAAAGAGCAAACCGAGGCAATGTGGCATCTTTTAGGATTTGAATAGGAAAAAAGTGTTAGACGAATAAAGATTGGCAATACAGGAAATTGTTCATAATAATTTTATTTAATTAGATTTGGATTTTCTCATACTTAAAAATAAAATACATTTTACAAAACTTAAACACGAATTTCAACCAAACATAGACCAATTAAACAAAGTCTGTATCAAAAAACAGAAAATCAAAATGAAACAGCGCTGAAAGACACGCAAGAAATATCTGAAATCTAGCTTAGTTTCTCTTGCATTTGTATCAAAACAGTACACGTACATTTTCCGGCGAAATAGTCTGCCAGATCTGGTCACATTTTGTAACAGCTGCCTCGATCAAGTTCTCATCGTCCCATTGCATGAGATGCACATGCAGAATAGAAGTCGCAAAAAACATCTAGCATTACACCACAAAGAAACAAGCTACAGTGAAATCTCTCTCTATTTGGTGAATCTGGCGATGAGAAAGATATTGATACTAATAGAATACAGTTTACACATAAAGATGCAGGACCAGTCGTTTTCTTCTCTTAATTGTTCCAATAAAATATTCAGAAGCAATTACTCAATTATATCAAAACGATGATGCTTTGTAAAGCAATAAATTCACAAACCTGTAATTCGGGATAACATATTTGAGTAGCAGAAAAATAACCACTGTGAAGGGCGGAGATAGAATTCTGGTAGTCTCCTTCAATAATTAGAGCATTGGCAAGCTGTGAGTTGAAGTTGCAAGACCATAATTTCACTGTAATACTTCAAAAGAAAAAAAAAATTAACGAAAAATTAAACAAATTAACTGTAGCAAAAACGGTAATTAAAATGAGAGGAGTGTAAGCTAAACTCCAAAATATCTGTTCTTTTACCAATTAGGATTTACCATTAGGTTTTCTATAAAGGATTTCTCATAGATAAAGGTCATCGAATATTTATATCAGATTCTGGAGAACTACTTTCCAATTTCGTTGCTCAAACAACGAACATTCGAACAAACTACAATGTCTGTAATGCTTCCTAATTAGGATCATAATGCCCACTAATTTAACCAATCCTTTCCCAACCAGAAAACTAAGCTATACACCAAAAACCGAATCATTCAGACACTGTTACACTCTCTTTTCCTCTTCACAACTATATATAGAACACGTCAAATTTAAGCTAGAACAGGCATTTGGCCAGCCGAAAATCGATCCAATCACAACCTAGTTTAACAATCCAAAAGGAGAAACAGATCGGAGTGAGCCGAGAGGAACAAATGTTAACTAAACAAAGACAGACACTTCGAATAAAGCAAGAACACAGCGAACGAGAAAGACAGGCTTGAGAGAGATAGAGTGATCCAGGCTTAACACAAATCATATTCCTTCAGACGGAGATCCAATATATTTTCCTGTTCATAACTTTGAAAAACCCACAAAATATAAGTTATGCAATGCAAACTCAGTAGGGAAACAAAAAAATCACGCTCGGGGATATCGGAAGTAAGACACCA
The DNA here is from genome assembly GCA_954871525.1 of Parietaria judaica. Classification (NCBI taxonomy): domain Eukaryota; kingdom Viridiplantae; phylum Streptophyta; class Magnoliopsida; order Rosales; family Urticaceae; genus Parietaria; species Parietaria judaica. The sequence continues at coordinate 23,867,592 of OX940862.1, read as the reverse complement.
AAATCGAGCTCAAGAGTGAGAAACACAGTTCCGATATTGGAAGTAAGACACCAAAATTGAGCTCGAGAGTGGGAAAAGCGAGAGTAAAGAAATCCTGACCCTTCAGACCCAGTTAAAATATCGGTGGAAGTAAGACACCAAAATCGAGCTCGGGAGTGAGAAAAGCGAGGCATAACAAAACCCTGACCCTTCGGACACAGTTCTGATATTGGAAGTAAGACACCAAAATTGAGCTAAAGAGTGAGAAAGCTGAGGCATAACAAAATCCCGACCCTTTAGACGCAGTTCCAATGTTGGAAGTAAGACACCAAAATCGAGCTCGAGAGTGAGAACAGCGAGGAGTAACGAAATCCAGACCCTTCAGACGCAGTTCCAAAGAAAACTACAATCACTCTCAGGCATTTCAGGAGCAAAAAACGCTAACAAACCCTAATCCTCAGACGAGGTCCCATTCTTTCCTCTTCGCAACCATGAACGAACCACAAAGATTAAGCTAATTAAACCAAACAGCAAATCAAAACAATCCCTCTGAGTCGTATCGGAAGAAAAATCGACCGGATCTCAACCTGACCGAGTATTGAGAGAGAGAGAGAGGCGTTACTCGTTGCCGGCGGCGGAGACGAGTTCGAGCGCCTTGTGGAGGATCTGGCGCTGCGGCGCGATGGCGCCGACGAGGTGGTAGCACTGGCTAAGGAGGCTGTAGGCGCGGCACTTGAGGTCGAAGCACGAGGGGATGCTCTTCAGCAGCAGCTGCGCGCGCTCCAGGTGCGCCTTGGCGTTGGCGACGTTGTGCGAGTGCTTGAGCAGCAGCGTCGCCGCGCGAAGCCTCGTCTTCACCTCTACGACCGGGTAGAACGCCGAGCGGCTCTGGCATATCGCCTCCAGGCACTTCACCGCCTTCGCGACCTCGCCCTTCCGCTCGTGGAAGTCCGCCAGTCCCCACAGCCCCTCCGCCACCGCTTCCATGGCTTCCGAGCTCAGATGAGCTTCAATGGCGTCGGAGCTGAGACCAGGGGACTTGATTGTAAGAGAATCGGTCTCTGGGGTTGAAATTGTAAAGAAAATAAATAGTCAGAGTCGCTTCGTTTAATCTTACTTGTTATTTAACACTCAGTAATTTTCGATTGTTGCCGCCAAAACTTGTAAATAACGGGTGGAAGGGAACTTTAAACCCTAAACTCGGTTTTGATCCGATTGCGGCGACCCAAAATTAGAAAGGTAAATAAAGAGTTCCGGGGAGGAGTTTTGATTGGTTGTGTCCGAGTCCGTAAATTCATCCGTTTTTGTAAGACTCTTTTAAGTCGGCGATCCCAAAATCGTTATTTTTGTAAATTAATTATAGATTCTCTTTTAATTCCATCAAGCATATGCAAATTTAGGGTAACAATTCCTGTTTTGTATTGTTTTAGAGCGTGTTAGTTTGCATTTATTATGACTCTTATAATCATTCAGATTTTAATATACAAAAGTGTGTATTTTATTTTATTAAGTATTTAGTACTTTTTAAAGCCTATTATTTTGTTATTTGGTTAGACTTCAAAAACACTACTTAGATTCTATTTCTTAATTCTTTCCTAATTCCACTAATTTTTCTCTCATTTCTTCTCTCTCATTTCTCTCCTTTTCCACATTTTCATACGCTTCACTTCCGAGTTATTTTTTTAATTAAAATTTCGAAACTCAATAATTTTTTATTCCGGAACTCGAATTAACTCATAAAAAATATAATTTGGAAAGCTCTCGACGAGAATAATCCAATGATTGATTGGAATTGACATTTGTTTTTAAATATCTCATATAATGAAATTAACTCGATAGTGTTTTATGGGTACTTTAACTTATAACTTATAAGTTACAATAAATATGTTTATACCGAACTCTCGTTGGCCTATCATATCAAATTTGGATCGTCGAATTTCTTCTTACATTAGGGTTCAAACTACTTCAATAGTTATGTGAAATCATGTAATAGAACTTGAGAGAAGTAAATACACTAAATTGCCTCAACTAGTTTTATGTTCTAACTCAAACCAAGCTGCTAATACACACCATGGAAATCATAAATACAAAATAGAAAGAAAACGAGAGCATCTATAATATGGCCTCCTCTTTGGCCTTGGGAGGCAAGAAAGCCTCCCACCAACCGGACTCGTACTTGGCGTACGGCGCCACCCAATTTGCAGGCTTCTCAAACTTGATCTCCGTGGGAGTCGATGCTAACGCCTCTTCCACCGTGTCGGCTTCGAAGCTCTCTTCCAACACTCTGTCCAATCTCAACTTCATGAACCTGCACACATGCCAATTCCACCGTGCCGAAAGTGTGGTCAGAGTTCGAGTCCGAACTGAGACGGATATTCAGAAATTACCGAACCAGGTTTTACATTCGCGCTATGTTAGCGGCAACACTACAATACCCTTGCTCACATACGTGACAAAATAGACATAAATGATCAGCTGGCCGGATCAAATGACCGTCTTCCCCTTAAGTGATCAGGGCAGGTCTGCTAACAAAGCGGCATAAACAAAAGAGGAAAACCAAAACAAACACGGGACCGGAAAAGCACTAAACATCAGTTTGTTGAGTATTCGAGAACCTAAATTCGAGTCCCTCAGCGCAGTTTAGCCACGGCAATATTCTAAAGAGTCTAGCTTTAACCGAACCGATCACGTTGAATTCTACTAATTGAACTAAGCAACGGACGAAATCGCGGGCAAAGAGTAGCGGAAATTACGTGATCCAGGTGGCGTTGGTGGAGACGAGGGCGACGGCGGGTCGTCCGAGGCGGGAGGCAATCTTGGGGAACTTGTCGAGGAACTTGGGCTCGATGACCAGCCAGAAATCCTGCTCCAGATTCCTCTCCGCGAACAGCCTCAGCCTCTCGAAGAGCTGCTCCTGGAAGTGCTCCTCCTCGTCCAGCATGAACTTCGCGTTCGCCACCACAAAGTGGTACCTCTTCTTCTCCGAACCCTAATCCCCAAACCAACACAATTCAGCGAAAATGGAAAAAAATAAACAAGAAAAATGCAGAGTCTTGGGAAATGGATCGGCGTGGACGGACCTTGGTGTCGTCGGCGGCGATGGCAGTGGCGGCGACGCCGGTCCTGAAGGGCGAGGAGGAGGGTCTAGTGGGGGTTCGGGGAGCGAAGAGAATGGGGGATTTGCGGGTTGCGGAAATGGCGGTGGATTTCCTGGGGTGGAGATTAGAGGTGTGGAAATGGCGGACGGTGGAGCAGCAGGCGGCGCCGGCGAGAGTGGCTACGCTCATGGCTGGTCTCTGGGAATGGCGTGATGATTCTCTTGCTTTCTCTGTCTGTGTGTGTGTGCGTAGAAATGGCGGAGAGAAGGAAGAGAGAGACAATAGAACCTTATCTATACGGAATTTGCCTCCATCATCTTCTAATCTTTTCACATTTACATCATATCATAGCGAGGAGTGGGCTTTGTTTATTTATTATTTTATTTAAGGCTTATATTCTATTGGAGACCTGAGAGAATTTACTTTTTTTTAATATATAGATATTGGTTATTGGCGGCATATGTTCCAAAAATTCAAATATTGTGGTTATGTTTGTTGACGTGGTTTCCCACTTCAGTCGCAGTGAATATGGATGTAAGATTTTTGCTCATTTTGGTGGACACTGATCTTCGTGTTGCAAACTCTCAAACACTCGCTAAATATATATATAACTATAAATAAAGCAATATAAATGAGATTTAGGATTTTCTTAAAGAGGTTCGTCCTAAGGCGGTACTTGTTCTACGTTCGTTGTATGTTTATTCAAATGGAGATGAACATGAACATAAAGTTGTAGGCAACGATTGTGTTCATAAAGTGCGGAGAAAGATAAAAAAGCAAATAAATCTCTCAACATAATAAGCATATGAGCTGAAAGTCGTAAGTGATTATCTCTATTAATGTACACTTCACCCTTCATCCTGAGTTGGTATTTATAGCCTTCAATTATTCCCGTTGGTCTTCCTGAAAATTTAGGGTCGTAGGTCTGTGCTGATCGAATTGACTAGTTATACAGCTGACACGTGCTCCACATTTGTATAATTTTCTTTGAACTGGAGTTTTAACTGAATAAAATTGTTGTGAGTTTGACTTCGTGCTCCTGATATTCTGCTCGTCTTTATTTAATTGATCCGGACATAATTTAAAGACGATTATGCTCTTTACTTGTTTCACTGCTTGTGGATAGCTTTTGGGCTTTCGATCATTTAGCTTTTGTTTGTGAGCTTTTATTTATAGCCTTCATTCTATCAATGTGTACTTCACTCTTCATCTTGAGCCGGTATTTATAGCCTTCAATTATTCCCCTTAATCTTTTTGGAAATTCAGGATCGTAGCTCTATGCTAATCAGATTGACTAGTTATCCAGCTAACACGTGCTCCACGTTTGCGTCTTTTTATCCGAATTGGAATTTTGACTGAATAGAGCAGTTGTGAGTTTGACTATGTGCTCCTGATCTTCTCTCGTCTTGATTTAATTGATCTGCGAATAATTTAGAGACGATTCTACTTTTTACTTGTTTCTTTGCTTCCAGATAGATTTCGGGCTTTTGGTAATTTAGCTTTTGTTCGTGGATTTTTACGATTGCTAGTTGTCTTGACTTGAGCTTTTGGCTTGGTATTAGGCCCATTTAAATATCACATATTATTTTGAGCCTTTTATTATTTAATTACGAATTTAATTAATTCATAATTTGTACGACATGTCGTCTTAATAAAAATGACGAATTTGTACATCACCATTTTTTTTCCAGCACATATTTTCAAAGTTTTAAAATGTTAGCCGTCGTCAACCTCGATCAATTGTTATTCTAACGTTTGATAATATGGACAATGTCGCTATGGAAAAAAAGGAACACAGCGGTAATTTTTTATAAATATCTAAAAGATATGACACAAGTAACCCTTTAAAATATTCTTAAACTTTTTCAATGCCATGTGGGATTGGCAAATTACACGGGTAAACTTGTCCGTTTTATGTTGTTAATGTAGGAAATGTCCGAATTGGGCTTTAGGCCCATCCGACCCAACTCCATAAAAGGATGACCGTCCCTCTCGGGCCCGCAAATTAATTATGACATGATTACTTAATTATTAGAATGAATTATTAATGACCTGATGAGTACGCCCATTAACTGAGCTGAAAACCCATTAAGTCATTAATGTTACATATGGTCTATTAACACCATTCTAAGCTCATAATTACATAGTCATAAGCTCACAACTCAGAGAGAAATAGCCACATGGCTCGAGCCGTAGCCGCAATTTCCTCATCCCCGTGCCTTTGTCGGTTCGTTGTCCAAACGCTGAGAAAGACCTAACAGTCTGACGAGGTGTTTTCGGGTCTCAAAGACATTATCGCAATGACGTGGTGGACAATATCGAGGCTCGACATTTGATGAGTTCAGATCCGCATCACGAGACAATCGGCCACACGCAAATCAAGAAGAATCGCCCAAACTTTCTACAGTTGGCAAAAGTACCAAAAGTCTGGTAAAGTATCGAAACTGAATCTCTTAACATTCGATGTTAATCTAGATCATATGGTTCGATGATATCCTGTGATTTTCGCCGGGATTGAGAAAAGTCATAAAAAAAACCCAATAATTAACTCGAGGAGATGAAAATGGAGAGCAAAACAGACACGTTTTCTAAGTAAATTTATGAATGCTAATGTCAAATACCAACTACGGGGGAAATATAGAGTAAATATTATTAAATTTTACAAGTTCAGCGACCTCATGTACCGTCTTACAAGTTCACAGATCAAATTAGTATAAAAAATGTAGGGATAATAGCGGCATAAGTCCTCAACCTTTACTCAACTGGGGCGGCATAGCCCCAACCCCATTTAATAGCGGTATAAGTACTAAAAGATGATTTCCGTCCATATTTGACTAACGGAAGTAGTCAACGTTTGCGCGGCCAGCTTCTCGTCAACGTGGACGCCACGTAATCCGACATGTCACCATACACGTCATCCTCATGTCATCAAATTTAATGCAAAATTAATTGAATCCCTCCATCACCCCTAATTTTGCATTAAATTTGATGACACGAGGACGACGTGTATGGTGACATGTTGGATTACGTGGCGTTCACGTTGACGAGAAGCTGACCGCGCAAACGTTGACTACTTCCGTTAGTCAAATATGAACGGAAATCATCTTTTGGTACTTATACCGCTATTAAATGGGGTTGAGGCTATGCCGCCCCAGTTGAGTAAAGGTTGAGGACTTATGCCGCTATTATCCCAAAAATGTATAAAAAGAGAATTTTGACAAAATAAGCGAGTTTAGACTTTAGAGAGTAAGCTAATAAAAAATCAGAAGGAAAATAAATTAAAGCTAGGACAGTACAGTAATTTCACCTTATGGAAATTATACCATCGATTACAAATTTAAGCATAATTTCTCCAAACTATTCAATTTAAGAAAAACAAATCAACTTCACAACAAAATTACATTCTCCAGAAATTATGACATCGGTAGCTAGACGAGCTCGATGTACGCCATTGGAGCGTTATCGCCTCGCCTCGGCAGAGTCCTGATAATCCTGGTGTACCCTCCGTTCCTCTCACCGTACCGCTCCGGCACCTCGGCAAAGAGCGCGTGCACGATCTGCTTCTCGTAGATGTACCCGAGCGCCTGCCTCCTCTTGTGGAGCGACCCTTCCTTTGCGAGCGTGATCATCTTGTCCACGTACTTCCTCATTGCGCTCGCCCTTGCTCGCGTCGTCTTGATGCGCCCGTACTTGAGGAGCTGCGTCGTGAGGCCTCTCAGCAGGGCCCGCCGCTGATCCGGCGGCCGGTTGAGCCGCGGGATCCGCTTCCCGTGCCTCATGGCGGAGATCCGCCCGCCGTTATCGAGAATGGTGAAGCACTGTTCGTAGCTGTTCGTCTCTGTGGCGAGAAAGTTGCCAGCTTTAGTTCACTTATGAGTTATGACAGTTAAGTTAGTTCTGAAGCTGTACAACAGGCTGAATTGGTCACGTTGATTGAAAGATCGTTACAATCATTCACAATTTCGATTCCTAGTTCTAATTTTTTCGCTGCTTCTCTTTCATACGAGAACCCAGTCTCCGGGAATACCGTGGCAACCTTTAGCAAATCCGTTGTACAACATGATCTCCGGTATCGGTTTAACATTTAAAAAAACTTTACTTTATTTTTGGTTTTTTCAAAGGGTGTTCGTTCTAGACAAGTCTTCAGTATCGATTCGGTTCTCAAAATGCAAACCAAATACCGAAGATCAAAATGCGGTCCTATTAAACCAAAAACTTCGTTTCACGGATTCGATCAGGTCTTCGTTTCTCGAAAAGCCTACTTTCAACTTTCGAGTACCAAAAGAACCAAACAGCACAAACCAACAATGAGAGAGTGGTTGATGCTTCAATTCTACTAGCGAGTCCTCACTATCAAATACCAAACCAGAAGAAATCCAAACACGTACTTGTTCATCTCCAGCTTCACGAATCTTTCAAAATTGGTATAATAACAACCCTATACGATTCTGTAAAGATCAAAAGTGAGAGGCAATCGGAGAAAGCTACCTGGAGAAGTGATGCTGAAGAGATGAGTCTGCAAAGGCGCGAGACCAGAGAACGATTGAATAGCCACCTTGGGCTTGGCGAAAGGACGAGAAGGCCGGAGCTTCACCGGCGAAAAACTCAGCGACGGAGACGACGAAGAAGAAGGAAGGGCCGACCTGAGAGACGCCATGCTCCAGACATTGCCGCTACAGCAAGTGCTGGCGATTGTGAACCCCATTTTCGGCCACTGCCGTGAGCTCGGGACCTTCCTGGTGTGACTTTTCTGGATAATGGAGAGAGAGAGAGAAGAATAACAATGGTGGTTTATCTCTGAAAGTGATAACGTTGAAGTCATTCAATTCAATACGACGTCGTATCCTGTCGCCGAAACCAACGGTGTAGATTGAGTGGTATGATATGATGATGACAATGAGCGAAATTACATTAACGTCCTTCAATATCATACGTGTCGTTTATTCAAAGTATGTCGTTTATTCAAAGTGAAGATGGAAAGTTAATTAGGTGATAAAATAATTTAATAAAAAATTAAAAAAAGCAAGACTGAGTGACTGACTATTGGTAGAGCCAAGTCAAGCATGCCACTACAAATCGCTCGTCCCTTCTTCTCCGTCGCAGCTCCGTCGCTCTCCCTAGGGTTCCGACGAGTCTCCGCCGCCAAACTTAATACCTTAACCCCCAAGGCAAGTAAGTACACTCGGTGCAGCCGAAACTCTCTCCCTCGTTCGTGTATTTGATTGATTCAACACTTGAATCGCGCAGATGGCTTCCTCTGAGAGCTACGCGTTTGGTCCGTACAAGATCGATGGCAAGGAAGTGTTCTACACAACTCCACTGTGTTACGCCTTCGTCAATCTCCGTCCCGTTGTTCCTGGTAATTAATTCATCGACATTTCTTCAATTTCATTGTCTTGGTATTAGTATTATTGATACTTCAATCTCCCCTTCGCAGGTCATATCCTTTAATCGTTGTGATCGAAATGAGAGCATGTTATATGCAATTGGTTTATTGACAATTTGTTTAAATTCTTTGATTTTCTGGTTATATGTACATGGTTACAAATCTGATAAGACCCATACACGGAATTCATTCATGTGGTGATTGACGATTGCGAATTCCATTTTCTTTATAACTCTGCGAAGAAACAATCCCGACTTTTTTCTTTGAGAGCAAAGTCGGAGATTCTCCAAACGATGCTAGCTAGACAAGAATCTAGAAAGCGTGAAATCCTCGACGGCCACTGTGTAAAGCGAAAACTTGATGGCATAAGCTAGTAAATGACCGGAATACTCTTAATGACATAATTGACCGAAATACCCCTCATTGCAGATATCACGGGTCTATCAAAATCGTTATTTTCTTTGCTGATCTTGTGTGTTAAGCTTCAATGGCCCGTTAAAAATGTATGGTAGCACAGTCTCGAAACGAGTGGTTTACCTTGACAATGTGTTTCGCACATGTTCTTGTCTGTCCGAGGCGTGAAGTGAAGCGTGTTACCGATCTCACGGTGGATGAACTCAGTGAAATGTGGATATCAGCGCAGAAGATCGGCGGGCAGCTCGAGAGATACCACGAAGCGTCGTCTCTAACGTTCACAATACAGGTGAGTCTGCTCAGGTCCTTCTTTCTTCTCCTTCTCCTTCTCCTTCTCCTTCTCTTTCTCCTTCTTCTCTTTCTCCTTCTCCTTCTTCTTCTCCAAAATGCTTTTCAGCAGAGCCATAGTAATACCATAATACTATTTCATAATAGTATTTCATAATAGTATTATGGTATTACTATGGCTATGCTGAGAAGTATTCATAATAGTATTATGGTATTACTATGGCTCTTCTTCTTCTTCTTCTTCTTCTTCTCCTTCTTCTCCTTCTCCTTCTTCTTCTTCTCCTTCTTCTCCTTCTTCTCCTCCTTCTTCTTCTTCTTCTTCTTCTTCTTCTTCTTCTCCTTCTTCTCCTTCTTCTTCTTCTTCTTCTTCTTCTTCTTCTTCTTCTTCTCCTTCTTCTCCTTCTTCTCCTTCTTCTTCTTCTCCTTCTTCTTCTTCTTCTCCTTCTTCTCCTTCTTCTTCTTCTCCTTCTTCTCCTTCTTCTTCTTCTTCTTCTTCTCCTTCTTCTTCTTCTCCTCCTCCTCCTCCTCCTCCTCCTCCTCCTTCTACTTCTTCTTCTTCTTCTTCTTCTTCTCCTCCTCCTCCTCCTCCTCCTTCTACTTCTTCTTCTTCTTCTTCTCCTCCTCCTCCTCCTTCTACTTCTTCTTCTTCTTCTTCATCGTCCTATTTAGAGTAACTATCATAATTAAGTAACTTGTGTAGTGGTTTCGATCGATTTTGGGAGTAAGTTTGAGAGATTTTTGAACGGGCGTCGTCTTTTCTTGGCACCATTTATGCCACACTTTGGTGTATCGGAAAATTTTCTCGAATTCTTACCTTATGAAGGTGTTTACGAGTCAAGTGATTGTTCTGTTCCGAGTATGGTATGTCTGTTTTCTATGATTGTTCTGCGTGACTATCTTAGTTTCCTACAAGCAACATTGCAACTCAATCGAAGACATCAAAATCCAAACCGACAAGTTTGATGATCTTTGTTACCTGTGCGTTGGAAGGTTCAATTAATACCTATCCATCATTTATTCTCGTACTCTTTCGTTGCCAGTCTGAATTTCTTCGCCTTTTCTCTTGATGCTATGTGTGTGATTTATAAAAAAACCAAACTGCGTGATTGATGATCTTTGTCGGGAACTCTAGGACGGCCCGCAGGCGGGTCAGAGCGTAGCCCATGTCCACATCCATGTTCTGCCTCGGAAATCTGGCGACTTTGAGAACAATGACGAGATATACGACGCAGTAAGTAACAGAATTATTCAAGTCTCTGAAACTGCTTTGTTATCTTGCTTGGCCTTTTTGTGTTTGGAGTTTCAATTCTATGTGGTTTCAGATTGACAACAAAGAGAAGGACTTAAAGAAGAAACTGGACTTGGACAAGGAAAGGAAGGACAGAAGCTTCGAGGAGATGGCGCAAGAAGCCGAAATATACCGGAAGTTGTTCTTGTAGAGTGTTGCTAGTTTCCGGGGCTGGCATTGAAACTAATGTAATTGAGTGTACCGAGTCCAATTATTTTCTAATTGGACTAAATAATAATTTGATGAAAATATTCTCAAACAAGTGGTAACACATCCTTGACGTGGTTTTCCACCTCAAGAGTCGCGAAGAGTTGCTCGAACTTCCGATTTGATTGTGTGTTTTGTGCTTTGCCGGATAGATCTTGATCTCACGTTGGACATAATACTATATCAACATTCATAAAATATAAATATACTTATATAGAATTGGATAAAATAATAAATTGATGCAAATATTCTCAAACAAGTGATGGCACTGGAGTGAAAAAATTCGTCATTTTTCAATGTCATACTTTTGCAAAGCACAACAAAAACGTACCAACATGCAAACTCAGACATTTTAATTATTATTTTTTATTTCAATAAATACGTCGTTTTACAGAATAAATGTCGTTTAGTGGGCCCGTTTGGCACAACTTAATTTTTACAAAAATTGTTTTTAGTTTTAGTTTACAAAATAAACTGTTTTTGAGAAAAACCGCCAGGTGTTTGGTAAATTGTTTATAAAACAGTTGTTGTTGGTAACAAAAACTGTTTTAGCGTTTGGTAAAAAAAATTAAATAGGCTAAAAAGACTAAAATAGACTAAAACCGTATTTTTGTTTTTAGAAAAAACCAAAAGCTACGAATTTTAGCTTTTACAATTCATGTACAAAAATTCAAAATCAATTTTGTGTTTTTTGGAAAAACAATTTTGCCAAACACCTGAATAGCGGTTAAGTTTATTTTATAAACAAAAACAAGGCTAAATAAGCTATGCCAAACGCACGCAGTAAAAACCCATTATGATTCGGTTTTGGGCCTCCACTGAATTTGGCGGGAAAGCCATCATTTTTTCATAAATTATTTTTATTTAACCCCGAAATATTAAAATAAATATTAAAAGTGGCATTTCCCATTCAAATCGACACAAATCTTCCACAGAGAAGTCTCTCTTCTCTTCCGATTTCCACCGCCATTAACGCAAGTCTCGAAGATTCACTTAGAAATGGAGACAGTTCTCAAGGTAAGAGCTCGTTCAAACACATGCACATCTACTAGCTTGACTGATTCTTTACTCCTTATTTCCCTGAGAATCTAGTTTTTTTTTTTTGCAAGTTATATATATATATGTATATATATGTGTGTGTATGTATGAGTAATTATATTGATTCCGCGATGGTCTGTTGTTGCTGCAGAATTTCTTCGGTTTCTCTGCGTTTCGGCCGTATCAAAAGGAAGTGATAGAGCAGGTGCTCCAGAAGAAGGACTGTTTGGTTGTCATGGCCACCGGAAGTGGCAAGTCTTTGTGGTAAGCTGATTTGTCTCAGGTTTTCCAGTTTTTCAGTTTCGGATTCACTTGTTTGATTGAGTTTTGGATTCCGATTGATTGTGAAACAGTTATCAAGTACCTCCAATGGTTGCTGGGAAGACCGGGATCGTCGTGAGTCCACTAATTTCGCTGATGCAAGACCAGGTAAATTAAGCTTGTTTCGTTTGGCTTATGATCGCCTTGGATTCGTTTAAATGCTCTGGGAAGTGAAATCATTGCGAATTTTCGTGGTCAGGTGATGGCATTGAAACAGCGTGGTATTAAAGCCGAGTTTCTTGGGAGTGCTCAGACGGATTTGTCTGTCCAGACAAGAGCCGAAAATGGTTACTTCAATTTGTTGTTTTTGACCCCGGAAAAGGCCTGTTTGATTCCTAATAGGTATGACAAGCTTCACTTTTGAAATGTTCCATTATCATCGTTAATACTTGAGAATAGTGTATCATATTATGAGCTATACTGATTGTTCTTACAGCTTCTGGTCAAATTTGCTTAAAGTCGGCATTTCCCTCTTTGCCATTGATGAGGCGCATTGCATATCAGAATGGGGCCATGATTTCAGGTCATTTGACGTTTTCTCGACTTACTTGCTCTTTTTGTATCTACAAATTTTACTGCTGGTATATATTTGTTTTGAAGGCCACTGAATTATTTAATATATACTTGATCAATTAGCACCTAAGGTCAATTTTCTGTCACTAATTAATCCAAATATTTGTGTCGATTATTTAAGCCTCTCGCTTCTGGAATAACTTTAACTCCTGATATTTTGCAAGATGTTCACTATCAAACATTTTACCTTTTCTCAGCGAAATGGCTATTGACTAATTCACCCATTGCCTATTTCTCTGCGCATGTGTACGGTTTATTGGTGGTAACAAATGTTTTTCTTTCTAATTTTTTTATTGGTCTGTAGTCCAATGTATCGATACCATCATCATCAGCATTATTGCTATTGTTCTGTATATATGGTTTGTTTCATCATTCTTTTTCTTTTCTTTTTTGAGGAATTTTTCTATTTGGTTATCAGGGTCGAATACAAGAACTTGGACAAGCTACGAAATGTCCTATATGATGTTCCATTTATAGCCTTAACGGCGACTGCTACTGAAAAGTAAGTTTCTCGTTTTCGTACCGTTTGACGTTCGCGATCTTTGCATGAAATTATGCCTTAATGGCTTCTATCTCTGATTGTTGAAATATGCTCTAATTAATTTTTTTTGTTTATATGCATTGTTCCAGGGTTCGAAAAGATATCAAAAGCTCTTTGCAGCTCCGAGATCCGTACATTGCCATAGGCTCATTCGATCGCAGCAATCTCTTCTATGGTGTCAAGTTGTTCAATCGTGGTCTATCTTCTGTTGAAGAGCTTGTTAAAGAAATTTCAAATTTCGTAGCCAAAGCTGGTTCAACCATTATTTACTGCACTACAATTAAGGATGTTGAGCAGGTATATAAATTTTAACGTGCTTCACTTTGTAATATTCATATTGTATTTCTTCTCTAGAGTTTAAGACATATCCTTTATTTCGAAGGAAACTAAAATAACATTTTATGATCTATTCGACATATTAGTTTCTTTCTTAAAGTAAGCTAGAGATTAAACTCTCTTGTCCTTCACAGGTGTGCCCAAATTGCTGAATTTGTTGTGCTTATTTCTTGATTTTCATCTTACTAGATATTCAAGTCACTTCAAGATGCCGGTATAAAAGCTGGAATTTATCATGGACAAATGAATACGAAAGCTCGTGCTGATTCTCACAGGTTCATCTCTTTATAGAACAATTAATTAATATTGGATTTATTGTTTCATGTGAAACCTAAAAAATTCTTTATGTTTTCACCCTTCCTTTATTGAATAAACAGATATAAAACATGATTCTTGTAACTTTAACACCAGCTAATTGATAGGAAACAAATAGAAATCCAAGAGAAAGCATAAGATTTTTACCTTTTATAAATACATGAAATCTGGTCTTCAGTTCAACAGTTAGATCGAGAAAACTCTCCCAAATGACGTGCAATAGAATATTGAGTTAGTCAAACATGACGCCTAACCCTAATGGTGCGCGCTTAATATAGGCTTAGAGTCTCTATATTAACCATAGATCTAAACATGGGTCTTACATTAATCCCGTTTTCTATTTCATGCCAGGCTATTTATTAGAGATGAACTGAATGTAATGGTAGCTACTATTGCTTTTGGCATGGGAATCGACAAGCCAGACATAAGGAAAGTAATACACTATGGTTGCCCTAAAAGTATTGAAAGCTACTACCAGGAAAGCGGGCGTTGTGGCAGAGACGGTATTCCTTCCATATGTTGGCTTTACTACACAAGAAGTGACTTTACAAAAGCCGACTTCTATGCTAGTGAATCACAGAATGTACGTATTAGTTTTTCTCGTTGCTTTAATTTCTCCTTGCACTTTTAATCAAACTAAAGTTGTTCTTACTATTACGGGTTTAAGTTTTTTTTTTAACCGGAAACGATTAAGGGTTATTTAATTATAAGTTTGTATTTGGACTGTTAATTAGTTAGTAATTTTTTTACTCTGAAAATTATTTTAGGATAAATGCTTCTGAGAATCGTGTTTTTACTTCATTAAAGCCGATTTTGGACCTTTTTTTAACCTTTATATTTGTCATCGTTGTTAAAGCTGTTTTATACCGACACAGATTTAAGAATTGGTATCCATTAAAAAAAACCGGTTTCAGTTTCCAGAAACTGGGACTGAAATGCAAGTTACACCTTCTTGGTTTTGTTGACAACATTCCTATTTAGTTTATTAGTGCCTCATACGAGCATATGTGCGTATGTTAATCAGGCAACTCAAAGAAAAGCTGTTATGGAATCGTTGATGTCTGCACAACGCTATTGCATGCTTACAACTTGCAGAAGGAAGTTCCTGCTTGAGCATTTTGGGGAAAATGTGCCATCCGATAAATGTGGTTCGGTTCTGCTTTAGTTATACTCTCTACTTCTGACTTTCTCTTTATATAGTAAGCTGTTTTTAATCATTTCTCTAAAAAAAAAGTTGGACCGGCAAACTATTCATATGCTAGCTAAAGTCAGTTTCAATCTATTATGCTTTTTGTCCAGATACCACTCCAGACTTTTGAAAATCAATTCCGGTCCCGTCTTCTTGAAAACACTTCTATAACTGGGAAAAAACTGATTACAACGTTTTACACCTCCAAAAAACTGTTTTGAAACCGGGAGCAGTAAGTTAAACTGTATAATTTTTCATCCCTAACTTTCAGCTAAATTGTTATTTTTCTTTTTGTAGAAAATTGTGATAATTGCAATCGCACAAAGAAGGAGCGAGATATGTCTAAAGAAGCCTTCCTATTAATGGCTTGCATCCTATCATGCAAAGGACGATGGGGCTTGAATATGCCCGTTGACATTCTTCGTGGCTCACGGGTACCTCTTAATTTATTACATAAATTATCACGTATTTATTATTCAATTTTACTTTGTGTTCATTAATCAAAAGCATGAGTCATGACCGTATGTATGTATATATCTTGTATAATGATATGCACATGTGTGTGCAAAGTAAGATTAGTAGACTTGTTATTTTATCTCTGAATTTTCTTACAAATTTTTATACCACAAAATAATTATTTACCTTTTACAGGGTAATTTTTAATAATGCTTCTCAAGTTTATAAATTTAATGAATTATTTATTTACATCAACAGGCGAAAAAAATAATGGATGCTCACTTTGACAAGCTTCCACTTCACGGCCTTGGAAAACACTATTCCGCAAATTGGTGGAAAGCCCTTGCTTATCAATTAATATCTTCCGGTAATAAATAAATGAAACACCCGACTATTTTGTTGCTAAGTTTTTATAGGTCCCGAACGAAAAACGCACATCAATCCAACCGGGATTCAAAAATGCTCCAAATCACACAAAATCCCCGCCTTTCCTTTGAGAGCAAGGCACAGACTCTCCAAGATGCCTTGGGGGAACACTGCGATTGTGCCTGTCCGATGTAGGTGCCTGTATTAGGTTCCTGAACCTAATTAGACAAAAGTACTAAAATACCCTTAGATGACAATAAATAGTAAAGGCCATAAAATAAAGCTTAATCCTCTTTTTGGGCCTTCCCTCTGCGCCTATACATAAGTAAGAGTCTATCAGGTGGTCGATGCTTACGAGTTACTATGAAACTTTTGCAGGCTATTTGACAGAAATAGTAAGTGACGTGTACAAAACTATAAGGTGCTCTGTTTTGTAAACTCCGTTCGATGTGTGTTCGTTTATTTAATTTTTCTTCAATATTTAAATAACATAAATGTATTTCTTCGATTAATCAGTGTTAGTGAGAAAGGCGAACAGTTTCTTAGCTCTGCAACGCCCGATGATCAACCATCATTAGTTCTAACTGTTACCAGTGACATGCTTGATGAGGAAGACGACACAAACGTATCGGGGGATGTTGGAGATACAAAAGGCTTACCTACTTTGGAGAGTGAAGTGTTCTCAGAGGTTTAATACTAATACTTTTGACTTGATTTAGCATGATTAGAAATTAAAGAAAGATTGGTAGTAATGCCAATTGATTTTCGATTTATGATGGCAATAACACCCCATTTTCTTCAGATTTTCCTGTTATGAACCAAAATCGAGGACTCGAAATGCGAAAATTCGGCCAACTCTCAAC
This sequence comes from Parietaria judaica, assembly GCA_954871525.1. NCBI lineage: Eukaryota > Viridiplantae > Streptophyta > Magnoliopsida > Rosales > Urticaceae > Parietaria > Parietaria judaica. Next base: position 23,850,934 of record OX940862.1, on the reverse strand, counting down.
CCAATCTCCCCTCGTTGAGAGAGATTAAGTTTTATGAATGTTTAATGGCTACTTTTTCATTAGCTTAATGTCACGTCCCGCGCGTTCTCCATTCAAAAAGCCGCACTTCATGGAGGTTTACAGGGGAAGACTCCGGAATTCTCTAGAAGAACCTACATTATTCTTGATGGATGGAGGAGGGTGTGGAGTATTCTAGAGTTCCCTAGAGTAGTTTAGAAAGTATTGGAGTCCTAGAGGATGGAGAGTGTTCTAGAGCATTCTAGGAAGTCCTAGTTATATGTCTTAGTTTCTAGACTTAGTAGAATAGTGTGGAAAAGTCTAGAGGGTTAATCTTAGCCATTAGATTAGTTTAATCTTAGCCATTGATTGTAAACCATGGAGCCTATAAATAGGTGTGGCTCATTCACTTGTAAATCATCCAAGCATCCAAGAAATCCAATTCTAAAGTTCTCTCACCAAAGTTCTCTAAACTAATCTCTTTTTGTCTTGTGTGAGTTTGAGTGTTCTTCAAAGGCTTTGCCTAGGGGATTCGGGGAAAGGCTGACTTAGTAACTCGGGGGAGTGAAGCTAAGTGCCGCACGGGGCTTACGAGTTAGGGGAAAACTCTAAGCACGTGACAGTTGGTATCAGAGCCGAGTCGAAGGGAAGCGTGGTGTTGAAGACCGAAGACTAGAAGACATGGCGGGAGATTCGTCAATGGTGGTGGATGTTGCCAACAACGGAGAGTTGAGGCGTGAGGAGAACCGGAATCCAACAAAGTCCAAGAGGTCGTCTTCACGAGACGTGGTGAGCTCGTTACAAGATCGACAGGGCAGGTTGGAGGATACCTTGGTGAACCACGACGAGGCTATAGAAGACTTGCGGGAGAAAGTCGAGGCCGTCGATCGTGATTGGGGTGGTGTCTTGGAGCTCGCAGGGAAGAAGCTCGAGAACAAGGTAAACACTTCACTTTCTGCTATTCACGAGCTTCTTCTTTCCATTCAAGAAGACGTGAGCGTTCTCAAGGGGGAGATGGAGAAAGTGAAGGAAGATTGGGCATTCTGCAAGAAGGCGGTGGCCGGGGGAGCTGCCCACGCATCGGCAAGTGTAGAAGTGCACAAGCCAAAGCAATATGGTGGAGAGCGGAATGGCCGGGAGTTGGAAAACTTCTTGCTCGGCATGGAGTTGTATTTCGAAGCCCTCAACATGACGGACGAGGCATTGAAGTTGCGGACGGTGCCTCTTTTCTTGAAGGACACCGCATTGGTGTGGTGGAAGAGGAAGCGTGTTGAGAAGGAGCGGGGCTCGTGTACGATCGACACTTGGGAAGATTTTCGGCGCGAGATCAAGGCGCAATTCTACCCAAGTAACACTCAAGAGGAGTCATGGTGCAAGCTCCGTCACCTTCGACACAAGGCATCGATACGGGAGTACATTCGAGTGTTCCAAGAGTTGTTGTTGGAGCTACCCGAATATCCGGAGAAGGACTCTTTTCTCTCATTCATGGATGGACTTCAACCTTGGGCTAAGCAAGAGTTGCGGAGGCGGGGAGTGATGACGCTATCGGCCGCAATTGCTGCCGCGGACGGCTTGGAGGATTATGGGAGGAAGGACGAACCAAGGATAGTTCTCGACGAGGAGGACACAGATGAAGGTAGCAAGCCTATCACTCAAGGGAACAAGGATGCGGGGAAGTCACAAGGCGAAAGATGGAAAAAGGGTGAGTCTCTGAAACCTAGATCCATTAAGTGTTTCCTTTGTGACGGACCACACATAGTTCGGGAGTGCCCAAGCCGGACCAAGCTTGATGCACTAGTGGAGGGTAGCGAAGAAAAGGCGGAGGAAGAAGAGCATGCGAGGATGGGATCGCTGCGGCTTCTTGGTGCCCTCGAGACGGACGTTGGAGGCACACGCACGAAGAGGGGATCCATGTACGTGGGAGCAAACGTTGCGGGGAAGCAATTTAAGGCTCTAGTGGATTCCGGCGCTACCAACAACTTCATCAAAGCCGACATCGCGAGGAAGCTAGGCCTTTCGGTGAAGAAGGTCAAGGGAGCTGTCAAGGCGGTGAACTCGGAGGCTTTGGCGATCGAAGGGGTAGCCACGGCCAAGACGGACGTTGGCAAGTGGAAGGGTGAGGTGCAATACACGGTCATCACGATGGACGACTACGATGTTGTGCTCGGGTTGGATTGGCAGGATGAGGTAAAAGCTTGTCTCATGCCTTATACCGATTCACTTATGATATTGGACGAGTCGTTTCCATGCACGGTTCCGGTGTCAAGGAGGACAAGGACCGGACCAATACCCTTGTCCGCAATGCAAGTACGCAAAGGGCCAAGGAAGGAGGAGGCGACAAGATTTGCCGCTTTGAGGGAGTGTGGGGAAGAACGACGCAAGGAGAATACGAAGCCAAAGGAGTATGGCAAAGTATTGGCGGAGTTCAAAGAGGAGAAGTCCCCGGAAGTCCCAAAGGAGCCTCCGCGTACTCAAGAGGTGGACAACAAGACGGACATAGAGCGCGACTACAAAGCAGCAAAGAAGATGAAGAAACGGCCGCGTTCCAAGGCAAGGAACGAGAAGGAGAGAAAGCCAATAACGGCGACACCTTGCGAGAAGGAACTCGAGGAAATCCTTGCCGATCGTATCACTCGAAGGAGGGGCGTTCCAAGCTACAAGGAGTACTTGATCAAGTGGAAGGGGGCACCCGAGTCGGAAGCAAGTTGGGAAAACGCCAATGACTTGGTGCAGTTCAAGGATCAAGTGGAGCGCTACGAGCAAGGAGCAACGAGGGCGTTGCTCGAATAGGTGGGGGAGGATGTCACGTCCCGCGCGTTCTCCATTCAAAAAGCCGCACTTCATGGAGGTTTACAGGGGAAGACTCCGGAATTCTCTAGAAGAACCTACATTATTCTTGATGGATGGAGGAGGGTGTGGAGTATTCTAGAGTTCCCTAGAGTAGTTTAGAAAGTATTGGAGTCCTAGAGGATGGAGAGTGTTCTAGAGCATTCTAGGAAGTCCTAGTTATATGTCTTAGTTTCTAGACTTAGTAGAATAGTGTGGAAAAGTCTAGAGGGTTAATCTTAGCCATTAGATTAGTTTAATCTTAGCCATTGATTGTAAACCATGGAGCCTATAAATAGGTGTGGCTCATTCACTTGTAAATCATCCAAGCATCCAAGAAATCCAATTCTAAAGTTCTCTCACCAAAGTTCTCTAAACTAATCTCTCTTTGTCTTGTGTGAGTTTGAGTGTTCTTCAAAGGCTTTGCCTAGGGGATTCGGGGAAAGGCTGACTTAGTAACTCGGGGGAGTGAAGCTAAGTGCCGCACGGGGCTTACGAGTTAGGGGAAAACTCTAAGCACGTGACATTAAGCTCTCTTAAATAGAGCAAAGAATACAACCTAATGGGCCCGACTCAATAAAATCTCTAAACATAATTACCATAATTAATTAATCTAATTAATCTAAATGACATAATTAAATAACCTAAACAGCATAACAAAACAACAAGCTTAACTTAAAGTTTCTATAATTAAATAATGCATAATTCCTTAACTCTCGGGATGCATCATGCCCCTTATTCGTTAAAAAATAGTTTGAAACTGTGATTTTCTTTATTATATTTTAATCAAGTTTATTTTATTTTTTAAGGTAGTAATCCATTCATCAATAAAAAAATATCACGAAGAAACACAAGGTACATAAAGAATAACAAAATTGACAGAAATACCTTCAAGTGAATCACATTTTCAACGAATATCAGTTATACCTGTTATCTTTTAATCGGTAATGGGTAATCGGCTGTAGTTTCATAGTTCAGTGGGTACTGTTGCCACAAATAATATATCAAGAGGCAAACTGCTCTGGTTCGATGATTTCAGGGGTGTTACTGCCATTTTCTCAAGAAATTTTGTCTTAAATTCATTATAATCTAATATTGTCTAGCTATTGGTGCACTTTTGACTTACATTCTTTCTCTTACTCTCTTTTCCATCATAGAACGAAGCAAAGCTCTACCACATGCTTCTAGAAGAAAGAATGAAGCTCGCAAAATATCTTGGAACGGCTCCGTAAGAGTTTTTTTTTTTTTTTTTTTAATTTATCACGCTTTCTATGTATGATCTTTACTAGAATATAGCATGGAAAATTTATTGATGTCGTGAATTTCTGTTTATAGATACGCTGTGTGTGGCGACCAGACGATCAAAAGAATTGCGTTGACCAGACCATCGACCAAAGCACGGTTAGCAAACATCGACGGTGTCAACCAGGTATCTCTCTCAAATAGAAACTAATATTACATGTACAAAGTTTGATAATTTCCCATACATTTATCAATTATGCATGCATGGTGCTAGAATGTGAGCATAGTTCCTATATATTGCAGAATCTCAACAAATTAATATTGGTTTAATTTAATAACTCAATAATGTAATAAAATTCATTGGTCTTCACGATATTAGTTTAACGGTTATATAGTATAAACCAAATTTATATGTTAGTTTGGTCATTTATAATTCCGCCCTTCATTATTCTTTTGATAAATGCACAATAATCTCGAGACATTCATAACCTTCAGTCGCTTAATTAAATCACAAATAAAAAACATTTTTAGACTAGCAGATACAATTTATTACATTGCACTTGGATCATTAATCCTAAAACAAATGTTGCAGCATTTTATAATGAAACATGGAGATCATTTTCTCCAAGTCATCAAAAACCGGTCACAAGAACTCAACCTTGCATTCGACGGGGAAGCGACTATACAAACCGCCACCACAAGAAAAGTCTACCCACTGGGAAGTCAACCGAAAAAGTTAACCCCGGCAAAGTTTGACGCTTGGAAAATGTGGCACGAAGGTCTCTCAATCGACAAAATAGCTGTAAGTTTTTTCATTAATATTTTCTTTATTTTTATCTTTACTCGTGCTTACATCGTTTTGGTTCTGTTTGTGTAGAACTTTCCGGGTAGATCAGCCCCGATAAAAGAACAGACCGTCGTCGAATATCTGTTAGAAGCGGCCCAAGAAGGGTTATCAATGGATTGGAAGAGATTTTGCCATGAAAGTGGGTTAACAGACGAAATGTTGTCCGATATTCAGAGTGCTATTCTAAAGGTTGGATCAAAAGAGAAGTTGAAGCCTATCAAGAACGAATTACCCGAAGATGTGAGCTTTCGAAATCCTATACGTCTTCGAGTTCGGAATTTCCTCCTCCAAACATTAAAAAAATGCATTTGAACTATTTATTGTACTTGTTTCAGATAAGTTATTCACACATCAAGATCTGCTTGGCGATGATGAATTCCGGTGTCTCACCGAAAGAGGCGGTTCTGTCCGACACCAAAGTTGAATCAAACGACGATCTTTCATCGAACAAGCGCCTGAAAGTTGCCGAACCCGTCGAAGGAAGTTCCGTACAGTCAGAGACAACGGAAAGTTCAATACTAGAGTGGATTAGGAGCTTTAATGATGGAGTGAGTCGTGTTACTTTATTTTTATCATGATTTTTCGTTTCATGTGTTGTAAGCTAAAGATAAACACTGACATATTGCAGGTGACCCTGTCAGCTATAAAGGAGAACTTCAATGAAACCGATAAAGATTTGATCATCGAACTAGTGAGTTCTCTCGAAGCCGAGTTTCTTATTTACAAAAAGAATGACATGTATAAGGCTATGTAGTTCAAGAATTGGAAGATATTATGCTGTAAAACTATGGAAAATGCACGGATGAGTATTATCTTGTTCTAGTTAGATATTTGGTCAACAACTTTTTGAAAATGACTAGAAGTCAAAGTTTTTGGCCCCCTACGACCTGTTTTGGCTTGGTTACGGCCCGATTTCGTCCTTGAAATCGAGACTTTATTACCATTAAAATCTGGGAAACATGCATGGATGAATGCGATATAAAAGTCCGGTCCTGGCCCGCTTCCTAGTTCTAGCCGTATTAGTGTTGTTTTAGCTTCACTACATGTGCTATTGATTTTAGCATTACCATATTTCGATTTTGTAACAACTCTACTTGGTGTAAAAACCCAGTTTTTCAACTTTGATTAACTAAATAATAAAAATATCTTCAAATACAGGACCAGTCCCGTTTCGGCTTGGTCTTGGCCTGGCCTGGCCCAGTTAAAAACCGGCTTGTTTTTCTATAACTGAGACTGGGACTAGGCCTGATATCAGAAGGTCCAGAAAACCGGGACCGTGCTAAACAAAAGTTTGATATGTTTAATCAATCAAAATGCATAACAGAAAGTTGTACTGTTGTATATAGAGATTTGGTCAGCACTGTATTGAAAATGTCGAAGCAATTACAATATATGTATCCCTCAGAATTCTGCTTTCTGGATACGGAAACAGAATCACTGATGAGTCAAAATTGGTAAAATCATGATATATTCTTATGCCCTCAAGCTACTAAAAAAAGGAGGGGGGTTCTATCATTTTCGAGGGGCATTCCCGCAAAATTTAAAGAGTAATTTGTAGGCCACAATCCTCAAATTCATCGTGTTATCGAAGTTTTTCCCTCAACTAATTTTGTAACAGCTTTTCTTGAATTTTGTGAACCGTAGCAATTTTCTTCTAAATTACGAAAATCGATAGTTCTCGTCAAAACTAACTAGTACATTGTATGCAGTTTATAATCTGACGAAACTTGTCGATTTTCTAACAATTCAGGGGAAAATTGTTACGAATTATAAATTCAGAGCAAGAACTGCTTCGAAATTAATTGAAAGAAGAAAACTACGACAACACGACGAGGAGTTGAGCGAGTGGTTGATAATTACTCAAAATTAGAATCAACCTTTTGTTGTGTCAATCTCTGTGCAAAGCATCATCGAGGTCGAGATCCATGCCGACCCGGTTCCGGATGGAGGAGGAGGCGTCCAAATGGTGCTTGCACTTCCGCTGGAGCTCCTTGAAGCGCTCGCAGTCAAAGTCGTATTTCCGGAAGAGCTTCCTCTGGCGGTTGAGGAAGAGGCGCTTCATAAGGTCTTGGTAGGTTGGGTCCCGCGAGGTGATGAGAAAGTAGGCGTAGCCGATGACCAAACCAGACGCGGTGGAGAAGAAGGCGATCGGCTCCATCACGTCCCACGAGAACTCCCAGAACGTGAGTCGAAAGAAGAGGCCCACTTGGAGCATCGCCCCAATGAGGCCTGTCCACAGGACCCGCCGGACCTGCTTGTGGGCCAGCAGGTCGATCTCTTCCTTCTTCTCCTGGAGACACCTCAGCTCGTTTCTTATTGGGTCGTCTTCCGCGGTCAGAGCCAGAGGGACCGCTCTCCGGACCAAATCCACCACCTAACAATGCCCATAAGTTTAAGATATGAAATTCTGTTTCCATATTTTTAAATTCTAAATTCTAAATTCTTAAATGGCTAATTAATTTGGACGTCCAATCAATCCATGAATTGAATTGAATGTTCTGATAGACATTTGAGACCATATGTAAGAATTGCCCATCATCTATCCAAATTATCCATCTACCACAACTCACCTAAATGAAATTGAGATTATAAATTCTATGCAGAGTGAAAGCGGGATGGACCGACTACCGGACTTTTGGCCTTTCTTCGGCCCAGCCCCGCTTTTCCGGCTTTCTAAAACCGGCCCATGAGAAAGGCTCATGATAGGACACGTGATCTCAGATCTAAGCTAGCTTTTCATTGCCATAAGGTGAGGGACCCAGAAACAATCAATCAAACATCATTATCTTAGGGAAGGCACATATTCTTCTTCTAATGTCTTCCCATAATATATATATTATTAGGAATATAAATTCATCGAGAATTAATTTTATAATATTTATTAAAATCGGAATTGAACAAGGTTATAATTTAATCGAAAATGTATTAATTAATCAAGATTTTAGTATATATATATAGTAAAATAACAGCCATATATCAACAGTTCCGGTTTCGGAAATTTTTTAAATCCAAAAAATCGAACCATGCCGGAATTCAAGATTCGGGGATATTATCAAACAGTATTATACATGGATCATGACCCGCGACATAAAAAATTGAAAAACGCTCACCGAACCGAAGGCACGGAAGTTACCTTGTCGGGATGAAGGTAGACCTTGTCGCGGAAGAGGAGGACGACGCCGGCTTCGTCGAGGATCTTGGCGAAGGAGGCGGCCTCGTCGGAAGATCTGGCCACGCCGATGCTCTCGCAGGCCTCGAGAAGCTCGTAGTACGAGATCACCTCTTTGCCTTCCGCCCCGAGCTTCGCCTTCAGCCCCTCCACATTCACCAGCCGCATCAGCCTCTTCGCCTCCGCAAACGAAATCGTGTCTTCCTCCGTCGTCGTCGACGCTTTCTTCGTCTCATCCGAAGCCGAATCCGACGACAAGTGTCTCACCGATCCAACCGTCGAAAACGCCGGGAAATTCACTCCTCGCCGTCGATCTCTCCGAGCGGCGAGACGAATCAATGCGTGCAAGGAAAAGGCAGGGTTCCCGAACGGCGTCGTGTTGGATGTTTGGTTTCTCGTCCACATTTCTCTGTGCGAAGGTGTGGTCGAGGAAGGGCTAGGGTTTCCGGTCAAGAATCCATGGGCGACGGCAGGAGGCAAGCACTTCCTTGTCTGCATTTCTCCCTCCTCCGAGTCGGTCGAGAAAAAGGTAGCGTCTCCGAACGACGCCGTTTGAGTGGTCTTGCACATGTCCTTGGAGAAGAAGCTAGGGTTTCCGGGGGCGAATCCATGGGCGAATACCGAGGAGGTGGTGGTTCTGAGAAGAAGAAATCCAGAAGGTAAGCATTTCCTCCTCCACATTTCCTTCCTCTATGAATTTAGTTGTGGAAGTCAAAGAAACGAACAACGGTTGATGCAAGTTGACATTGAATTCTATTTAAGGATTTGGATTAGGGTTGTGATTACGCACTAATCTCTTTCTCCCTGATTAAGAAATCATTCTCACAAGTAAAAAATCAAGATTAAATATTATTCTATTCGTGGAAGGACGAGAAAATAGAGGAGGGAAAGGCACCGGCCAAATAATACCCAATTGAGACTTGAGAGAGACAAAATGTGGTGGTTGGGTTGGGTTGGGTTGTGATGTTATTGCTTCTTCTCTTAATTATATAAGTTTTTGGACACGGTAAGTAAAGGACGTGGTTAAGCCTTGGAATTGGAAACGCTCAAGCGACACGCACCCACGCGTTTCGCTTTGTCGCTACACCAAATATAGCGGCATAAACATCTCAAGTTTACTAAAGCCAGCGATAAATTCTCAATCTTATTTTTGCTAGGGAAATGTATCAAAACCTTTAAAAGTGTCCTTCACTGTTTTTTTTTAATAGTTATAAACTGTTAAGTTCTTTATGGCTGCATTTTATTCGTAACTCAAACGAAAAAGCTTGAAGAACCTAATTTATTCAAGCTCCGACAATGACGATCTCGTTCCACAGGATCTGTCCAAAATGTGGCTTAATTTGTCCGGGAAGAAATTTACAACGGGTTGATAAAGTGATGTTAAAATAAAGTTACACGCCCATGAATTATTTATCAGTAACATTAAAAAAAAAATCAACTAAGGACATGCATGTTTCTAGTTTAACATGCTAACTCGATATGAATAGTACTGGACATCGACATTGTTTTGTGGCATTTAGTTAGTATTGCCGCTAAACAAAAGAGGCAAAAGAAAGAGGGATAACATGCCGGCACCCGCTTAATATTAGAATGGGTATTTACATAACAAATGTATCTATGACTATTATAGCATTTGGACTTGGAGATACTCTATATAAGAAAATAATATATTTCCGTGGTCTAGAAAATAAATGGGATTAATAAGCCAGCGTAGGAGTCAAAGATTTGATATTTCAAGTTTCAACTCAAATCAAAGTGCACATTCGACGAGACTTTTTATTTGCTTGTTTGACCCTTGATTTTTGCGAAAATAATGATTTCGTAGCCTTTAATTTGATATTATTAGAGAAACAAAGAAAAAATGACTCATCTGATCTATGAAAAGTAAAAATAGCCTATCTATATATGAAATATTTAACAAAAGGGGTCTCCGGCGCTATTTCTCGAGAGGAAGGGCCATTTCAGTAATTTTAATAGTTAAAGGGCCGAGCACGTCGGATCATGTTAGTATCAGATTTCATATTATTTGCGGAAGCCGGGTCGGGATGATTTTTGTTCATCCCAAATTTATGCAATTTGGTTGATCGTCTTAACCGTTGATTTGCAAAATCATGCTAGTTATAAGTGATGGTGGTGATTGACCTCTTTATTATAAGATGAACAAATTACAATTTTTTATTCTAAATGGAGTTGCTATTTGTCAACATTTAAATAATTCAATGGCCAAACAATCAATAAATGAAAATGGAAAACTAGGTTCATTAGGCTTAAATAACTGACTTTGACACTAGAATTTGAAAATGACCTAAGAAAATTAATTTACTAAAAGAAACGACAAGAAAAGCGAAAAAGGAAGCTTCCTTCAGAATAAAGTTGCCCTACTTAATTAATTAATTAATCAACTAGTGATTTACTCAAATTAGAATAACTTTCTAAAATAAAACATTCGTTTTTGCTATGCACGTTCACATTAAATTAAAAAATAAGCAAATCCCACCAAGAACATGAGAGGATCAAATCAAACCCCAAGTAAGATTGAATCCACGTAGCTTGAAAGAGAAGACATCAATCAACTCTAGGTTTTGACATTCGCTATGGACAACTAAATGAATCTTGAAGATGGAATATTTGAGCAAAGAATTGGAAGTTATATAAACGACTACGTACAATGGCGATCCCGAGTTCAACAGACGCGTCACTCGCTGCGTTTTTTCGCCTTTGAGAGAGTTTTCACCAAGCCTTTGGCGATCTTCCAAAACCAGAAAAGATTCATGGCTCCGATCGTCGGTGGCACTATGAGCAACGTGTAGAAGCCCGCCGGAAAAATTGTCTTCACCTGAAAAATTGAAAGAAATTTATACATATATATATATATATTGTGTGTGTATAGACATGCAACAAGTTCAGATTCTTTTCCTCCATAGAGAAGTATGTCAATGTGATACGACCGGGAATAAATTATAATCAAAGAGAAACGAGAACTCTCTATTCATAAACATAACTACAGTGATGTAAACGTGACGACTGAACCTGGATAAGGCGCCTATATATAAAGGATCAAAAGTCTCAATCCCATATAAATAATTATAGTAGAACACCATTTCGTCCCCGACTAAACGGAAAATACGTAAATAAATAACTATTAAAATGGGATAGAAAGAACATCAGAGGTATTCCCTAAGAACTACTAAGCAAAAACTCAATCTTGGATATTGCTAGAATCAATAACTTTTAGAAATAAATCAGTTCGTGGAAATCAAGCATTTGAAGTATTGAACTATTAATATATCGTTTTGCATAAGCGATAAATCACCTCATCAAAATGGATGGCCATGTGGGCAAAGAGGTAAATGAACAAAATAACCCGTGCAGTCTACAAGAATCGAAATTGGATGTCAGTCGAAGCTAAAAATAACACCCCGTAAAATCTCATCGAAAATATCAGAGTACGAAAACTTGCATATGTATGTTTCTAAGCATGTCATACCTATCAGTAAATCTGCCATAACAGTATATAACCAATGCCTATTCCATCTGCCTGCAATCTATTAGGTAGGGGAGAAAGTTTGACACCGAAAGCCGGATTCAACACTGGAAACCGGATTTTATTACTTTCTAATTTTATCTTAAGGTTTGTTTTGCCTTTTATTTACTACGAATTGTTCCAAGTTTTCATAAATAGTTAATGAAATTAACTCCTGTTCTGCTTCTGAAACTGTAAAAGAATTGGAACCGGTTAGCGGTTCCACCCCTATGCGGTCAACCTCCAACAGTGGAACGGCATAAGTACTTGAAACAACCGAGTTATTCGGTCATGAGAGACATTACCAACCACCCCAGGAACAAAGCAATCCCATTCAAGACGTAAATAGTCGAGCTCTTCTGACCAGCATTATCCAAATACCTAAATTTAGATTAACAGAGTAAATAAATTGTGACAACCGTGAAATTTATAATAAAAAAATTAGCTACTAAACTTACCATCTTAAATTGACAAACGGTGTGGTAATTTCCGTGAACAGAACCATCAGTATATACATGTGAGCCTGGCCACTTCCAAGGGATAGGATAATCGAAAACATCGAAAGTCCATGGTGCAGAATCTAATCAAAATTGAATATCCAACAGTTATTACAAAAAAATTAATTGATTATCAATTGTGAAATATGTTCACTACGGCCGATTTATACGTATAAAATGAAGAATAGAATTCGATGAACACCCCGAAGAATTCTGCAAATGTAGTGAAAATTACTAGTATTAAGTAAGTATTTTGATTTCATTGAAGTACTTACATACTCCCAACCACCTAAAGCGGGAAAAAGCCAAAAAATCATCGACAAGTCCGTCAAAAAATAACCGATGGATACCTGCAAGAAGTTTAAGGAAGTAAATAAGATTAGATGACTAGTTACAAAAGCACTTGTTAACATCTCAAGAAAATAAAAGAAAAATTATCTCTAAGAAAAATCTCCGGGACAATCATAAGCAACTACATTTTGTTGTTAAATAACCCAGTAAATTTGTTGTGCTTGACGTGATTACCATCAAATACAACACGAGTCTGAGGTACTACCGAGATGGCTAAGGAGAAAAATATAAATAAATTTCAAACACTTAAGGCTTATCAACTCCGGGTTCGCCGCATACAGAGTTTAAGTGATTAGGAATTAAGACATACATACACTTACCCCCATGACTGTATTGGATAAATCAGAGGATCTAGCAACAATTAACCCGTCGCCTGAATTCTCGTCAAACAAATCTGATATCACCACAAGATAGAACGACGCAAAGGCGACAAAAACAGCGTGAGCTGTTGAGAACCCTCTGCAGAAGCATGAAATCATCAGACATGTCCGTAAACAAAACAAAAACTAAAAAGCTAAGACACGTATGGAAGCAATTAAATCGACCAAGAGAGAAGCAGACGATTTCCACCTGTTATTCCATTCAATTTTCTGGGCCGCGCTTAATTTGCTATACCCCTTGAAGCAACGGAGGCTATAATGACCGGTTAACTTATACACCTTCAACAAGAAACAGAAAAGAAACAAAAATCGTTATGTTAGAACCTGCGACCCGAATCCGTTCTCTTGGCCCGGCCCGTTCTGTATAGCTTCAATGTGGTATGGACCTTCCGGATTAGAGCGTTTGAGGGGCGTTTTAAGGTTAGTTAAACCGAGTTGTCCTAGTGGATTCTTATCCTCTGCCCGTAAATTTTCTTCTGAAATTGGATTTCCACGTAGACTTCCTATGTCGATTTGTCTTTACGTTCCTAGTTCTCGTTCCGACGAGATTTATATTTCCCGCAAAACACAGTGAATTTCATGGGAAGCTAACGTAACCCGAAGCTTCAACACATTTATCAGACTAAAACGAAGTAGAGACTCAATCCAAGCTATAACTCCACTCGAAATCCTCTTTGTTTCGCAGTTTCTTCCCTTCAAACATTTATGCATACGCAAGCACCACGACGATGAAATGTTTGAGCCCAACTCATACCAAAAAAAAAAACAAAAAAACTCACAATGACGCAGAGAAGAATTCCCGAGGAAACACAAGCCAGGCAGTGAATTCCTCCGCTCGAACCTCCATAGCCAGCAGGAAACCCCGCCATGATTGCCCGAATTCTGCCAAAATTCAAAAAAATCATGACGCGAGATACATAATTACATGAACAGAGCATATATACATATATATATATATGTATATATAGACGCATGAGAATGAAATCAGAGAAGTCGGAGGAGGAGGAACGTACCGGAATCTCGTGTGATCGTGGTGTCTGTCTGGTCTGGTTCGTGAGGGCGAAGAAATGAATGAGAGAGTGAAGAAGACCAATAATCAATAGTAGCGATTCATAATTAATTCATTATTAATTATTAATTAGCAATATCATTACTTTACATTTGGTATCATTTCATCTTATATATACACACTTTTAGGGAAAATATTAAGAAGTGGAAGTATATTAAATTACTTTTCTTTTCTTATGATTTCATTCCATTTTATTATTTTTGTTCAGTAGGGACGCCAATTCCTGTCATTTGTTTTCTTTTTTTTGGTAATATCGTGTTTTCATTTTTTTATTAATTATTAATTGATCGGAGGCTCGAATATAACTGTCTGATACCCTTAATTTAATTGATGCAACTTAATAAGATAAGAAAGCTATACGTAACATAATTTATAAAATTGAATATATAAATAATTAAACATTAATCGTTTTTAATAAGACATCGTTGCGTTCTCGAATCAAAATCGGTTCATCGATTTCGTTCTCAATTATTTTTTTTGTCATATTCCCTCTTACCCAAACCATCCATACTCCTCGTATTGGTGGGTTTTAGATTTTTATTTTTTAAATTTATTTAACGAGGAAATTATTAACTTATTTTGGAGTTTTGTGGAAATTCACTCCAAAACGCTAAGAAAAATACAAAATGATAATATAATAGTGATAGAGAGTTTTTCAAGTTTCAAGGTAGATGCATTATTAAATAAATATTTTTTTGAGCTTTTACAAAAAGATAAGAGAGCCCATTTTATCATGTACTTTTCATTTCATACAAGTTGTTATTTGGGTGCTTCTTCATAATAATAATTTTGGAGAAACTAAAGGAAGCATTATCAAAGCTCTTAAAAAATAACCATTTTGTTGTTAGTATCATTTAGTCTCAACTCTCAAGTATCTTTAAAAAAAAAAAAAAAAGTCTCAAGTAGGCCCGGGCGGATCAGCCCACAATCTTACTAGGCCCGCCTGATTTGGGGGACGGGACGGGACTGGGCTGGGCGGGGCGGGGCATTCTTTTGAAGAACGGCCTACACATGGCGATTCATTAGGTGGTAAGGGTATCATTAGAAGAAAAAGAAAGTTATGTGATTCTTTGTTCCTTGAAAGAGGGATTAAAAGCCAAAAATGTCGAAATGTGCTTACGTTGTGTTTTTTTTTTTGGCTTCCCGTCCGCCCTTGGTTTTGCGCGGTCTTGTATGCTTTGTCCAGTGTGCTTTGTAGATAAAGGACGTATTAATCTCATTACTTATTTGCTAAGCAACTTTTTAAAACTTAGAAATGTTGCTTAATTTTTCGATCCCGTGCTCAATTAAACCTCGCTCGGAGTCTGTAGTCACGGGATTAGCCTAATTCCTTAGTGAAAGGTGAAAATATCATTGTCCATGGCATTCCACTAGATAAACAGGACTTTAATTAATAGTTTCCTTGTTTTATAAGTTTTTATTATTACTCCAAGTACTTTATTACCCTCTTTTCTTATTAATTCAATAATAGAAGTTTGGCATATGGTTTTCTTGGTCATGGTGGGATATTATTGGGGTAATTGACAGAAATATCCTTTTGTTTTTATTGATTATTTAATGTTGTTTTCATTGATAATGTAATTTTGTTTTATAGCAATAATTCAGTTTGCTGGCAGTTTTCAATTTATTTTATTATAACCGAGAAGAATTGTTTTGCTTTGAATTTTGATGATTTAGTATTGTATTTATTTTTATTATTTCTAGCAGGATTTGCTGTTAATTTTATGATTGAAATATATAATTCTGCACCAATTTAAAATGTAAATGTTAAAATGGTTGAAAAATAAAATTAGAAAAAGATTAAATCCGCAATCAATAATAGGCCGAAGCTTTAAAAAATAATTGCTGTATTTTCCTGGTTTTATTACAAAAGAAAGGGATTTTTACAAAATTTGGAAAGAGCCTAAAAAATGAATGTCCGGGCCGTTAAAAGTAGGGGTGAGCATTTTAGACCTAACCCGATGACCCAACCCAATCCGTTCGAGACCCGACCCCAATCTAACCCGCTCAATCTAACCGCTCAAAATTGGGTCGGATCGGGCCGGACCCGACTATTATTCGGGTCGGGGTCGGGTCCAAAACCTTGGGTCGGGTCGGGGTCTCCGACCCGACCAATATAATAAATATATATTTCATATTAATTTTTATTCAAATAGTGTAATCTTTAGTCTTTTAAAATTTTTCATTCTCAATTTTATTTACAATTAAAGACCATTCAATCTCTCATTTTCATGTTTTACATTGTTTAGTGTATGTTTGTTTGATTAAATTTGTTTGGGGTATTTTTACTTGAATTTTGAGTTACATTGATGTATTTTTTTTATATTATTTTTTGTTATATAATATTAAATTTTAATTAATCGGGCCATGGCGACCCAAACCAACCCAACCCGATTTTTATCGGGTCGGTTTGGTTTGGGCATTAAAAAGTTTTGGGTCGGATCGGGCTTTTTTTTAGGAACCCGAATTGATCGGGTCGGGTCCATAAAAAGCATCGGGGCGGCCCAACCCAACCCATGCTCACCCCTAGTTAAAAGGCCAAAATTCCGATACCTGTTTGGGGGTTTCAAGTTTCAACCTTACATAGCATGAAGTCTTGTACGGCCATAATTGCATGCCGTGAATTAGAGTTCATTGTTGATTTTTTTTTTTTTTTTTTTGTTGAAAGAAGTTTATTGTTGAGTTTGGACTCCAGAATTTATGATTTATTTACACAGTTGGGAAAAATAAAGAATGGTCAATTAAGTCCAGCTGTTATATGTGACGTTAGCTCTAGGGTTCTTCAGCATCATAAATTAATAGATGCTATTCACATCCAACATAATTATAAAAGGGATCGCTATAATGTTCGTATGGTAGGTAATGAGTCCAATGACATATTTGTCTAATGATCATTCATATTATTGTTTTATAAATAATGCTGCTCCCTTCAGGTTCAGCTTTTACCTTCACTAAATGTTTTCTTCTAGTGTTTGAAAATTATAAGATGAGTGAAGTGCAGAGGAGGAGGTGATAAAAGAAAGAACCATCTCTTTCCTTGTTGCCCTTCACTAGGGTTCAAAACAGAAGCATAATCGACCATCTTTTTTCAGCCATTACTTGAGAGATGATGACAGGTCAAGACTATGCACTCCAAAACTCTACTCGTACCTGTAAAATGATACATATCCACAAGTGCAAATACGACAAACAAATTTTGTTCCATACAATAACCAATAACCCAAGCGTGTACTTCATCAATAAAGAAGCAATTTCGTGGTTCCTAGTTTGATGTAACGGTGATTAATTTCACACTGTCACTTTTAGCATAATTTGTAATCTTAATCAATAATGTGATTTTTAAATAATAAAAATTAAACTGAAATGATTTTAATTTTATGAATCTTATAACTATTTCATTAAAAAGAAAAAGAAATACTATGTCGATTTTTCAACGTAGACGCCAATAGAAAAAGAAAAATCAACAACTAATATCTTGATTTATTTTTCTGACCAAAGTTATGAGGCTTTTTTTTGGTTGCTTTGACACTAAATTACCACACTTGCTTAGTTGAATTCGATGAGAAATTTTGCCAACAATTTCTTCTTTGACTGCAGAAAATGATGAAGACTGAAGACTATATTACAATGCATGTACTTGCTTACATTGTTACAATTTACAATGTATGTTATTATCCGAATAGTGATCTTAAGAACTAAGTTAAGTCCAAACAAAAATATTTAAAAATGTTTGACTTGACACCATAAACGTGTAACAAAAGATATACTAAACTTTGAGTTGTAACAATGCATGACCAAATCCATGCATAAATGAGATGTTATTTCTTGCAAGTCACAACATGAATAGAAAGAATAATTGTTCGGTGAGCCGATTCAAACATTTTATTTCCCCATCTTAAGTTATGTATCTACAGCTTTATTTAGTTATATATTGACACAAATGCCTTGTAATCTTAGCTTTTCGACAATATATCTCATATTATTCAATAAAAACTAGTACATTGTCTTTCATAAGTTAAAAAAGAGAGAACATATATATCAGTGACTTGTTTGAAGGTATTTTCAGCAACTGTGTTGACTTTTGTTAAAATATTTGGATGGGTTTGCTGTCAAAAACTAATATGCAAAGCTCTCTCTCTCTCTCCCTTCTTATTAACTAATTAATAGTGCTTATTATTCTCGTCGCTTCTTCTTAATATATCTTGTATATATAACTAATAATAATCTAAGAGATAGTTGACAAGGATTGAGTACGTATGATTAAGCCTCATTTATTTTGATAACTTCAATCAATACAAAACACCAACGATTGCTTGCTATGAGGATTGATGTGGGGTTTTAGCCAATAAATAGAGCGATATTTTTTTTGTTTGTCTACACTTAGATATGTTCTTTGTTATTTGTCGTTCAATAATTGATACAATAAATGATGATATAAACATCATTATATATATATATATATATATATTGTTAAAGTTTCTGATTTGATGGGCAGTGTGCGCACATTAGTTCTTAAGATCACTAAACCTTTTTTTGTCAGAAAGAAAGAAGCGCCTCAATTTTGTTTAATTGTACATTTTACCGCCCGAACCTTACTTTGCGCACTCTGCACCCTGAACTCTCATTTGTGGTACATACTGCCCTCCGAATTTTCGTTTCGACGAATTAGAAGCTCAAGGCTAATTGCACCAATACAAAATTTACGGGGCAAAATGCACAACCACAGAACCACTTATTCAAAAAATACAAAAATGCGAAAAGGAAAGAAGATAAAGTTCAGGGCAACAAATCCACTCCTTATTATCATCATAAAGGGTGTAACCCCTCATGTCGGTCCGTTATAGAACCATCGAAACATGAACAGTAGAAACGGTATTTACAAGCAGCAACGTCCGTTATTTGTCAACTTCCAAAGCAGACCACCCAAACGGGGGAGAGAAAGTCACGTCACCTTTGTCATATCGTCATCATCGTAATTCCCAAGCTTTTTTTCAGTAGCCTCCCTGAATAAAAGCGTTCAAGCGGTCCAGCTCCTGCCTGTGCTCGCTCACCACAGCTCGAACCACGTCTCCGATGGAAACCATGCCAATCATTCCACTCTCTTCAATCACCGGAATGTGCCTGATGCGGTTATCTGCACATAAAACATCAAATTCCCGATCCAGAAATATCTTTGCGTACAAGTTTTGGCAGAAACACCCCACTTAATGTAACAAATGTGCGCACACTGCCCATCAAATCAGAAACTTTAACACATAACCCACGTACAGGTTTTATATTTTTGCAATTTATTTAGATCTTACATTATTTATGGTGTTTTTTTATATAATTTTAATATCATATTAAATAACAATTAATAATAGAGTAAGCTATAATTAAAAAAGTTGAAAATGACAATCTGGCACCTAATTTTTTGTTTGTTTTTAAACAAAATAAAAGGGACAAATGCGTTGAATTACAGGAACTATGTTTGCCATTTTCTGATTTGAGCGACTATTCGCACATAACGTGATCAAACTGATTATATTAAATGAAAATGATTAAAATGATGCATACCAGTCATCAGTTGCATCGCCCTCAAGACTTTTGTGGACGGGGTGACTGTGATAAGCTTGTTCTGCAGCCACAAGGTAATTGAAATGAAGAAAAAAAAAAAAACTCCAAGACCAAGACAGAAAATAGCGGAGTGTTTTTTATAAGTACGATGATGAACTTATTATTAGCTAAACAATGTGTACCTCTTCAGTCATGATATCTCCGACCTTGGTAGACTTGGATGACCTTCCCTGCACTATGATCTTCCTCAGATAATCTGGAGACACGTCACCAAGTAAGAAAATTTTAAACATGTCTCAAGTAAATCAGTAAAAGAACATGCGAAGATGTGTCGAGGAACCTCTTTCTGTAATGATTCCGGCAATCGATTTCGCCTCTCCAGGTTTCACGACCACAAGCGCTCCAACGTTGTGCTGGGTCATCTGCAAAGGCAAACCGGTGATCACTTGCCGTCGGAGGAAAGGGGTCATTGGTCTTGCTAGTTTAGTCCTTTTATGCCTCTTCAGTTATTTATGTCATTATGGGGTATTTTGGTCTTTCCTAGTTTGGGTCTTGGGGTTTTCATCAACCCCTATAGCCAGTTATCAGTACGGTCGTCATGAGTTTTAAATGCTTTGTTTTGCCTTCTTTTGCTTAGCATTGTTTGGAGGGCTTTCGACCTTGCTCTCAAAGGAATGGTCGGGATTGTTTATTCTTTCTTTGCATCATCAAAAGAACAGGCGGGTTCATCACAAATTTACAAAACCCTTGAAGAAATAACTCATCTAGAGAAAATTTACATACCGATTTCACAGCTTCATAAACAGTGTCTTCCGTGGTGCACCAAAGCCAGGAACCATCAGCGCTTTTACCCTTTCCTTTCAGGATATCGGAAATCGTAGTGCTTTCAAAGCCATGCTCCTCTATCTTCGCCGGGGTAACCGAGTGAAAGCGTGATAAAACAGCAGGCTGCAGCACCGGATTGGTGAGGGAAATGCGTTTTAGTACTGCGCTTTTCACCACACTGCCGTTCGACAGAAGTCCTCGAATCACTCCTTGCATGTTTACCTACAAAAAAATGAGTATAAGACTTCGAATAAGTTGATGATATATCCCATCTGAATGGGTTCCAATTCAATACACCCTCAAAGATGTGAGAACTACTAATGTAATCAGCCAACCACTGATTTCTTTCCATATAACTAATCATTTTTCTCATGAAAGTGAAGAAATGTGCGTGAATCGATATCGGCAAAATATTTAAATTTCTATATGCTTCCCGATATACATACGCATCGACAATTCACAAAGATATGTTGATTGAAAAAAATCCTAAGAATCCACAACATTAATTGCCCAATGACATTCTTTTTTCAATGAATGTTTCCTTAAAGCAAATCATATAATACTAAGCAAAAAAAAAAAAAAAAGATAGAGTAGGACTTCGGAGATCTTATGACTCGTAACATTTAACAAAAACGTAGTAGAATGTAATAGATTTAAATGCTTATACACATGCAAAAAACAAAAAAAAACATAATAATAATAATAATAATAATAATAATAATAATAATAATAATAATAATTGAATTAAAGCAATTATAGGAGATCTCAATACCAGGTAAGAGAATTAAAGGATGTAATGTAATAAAGATCTATTCCAACAACTTTTCCTAATCTGTCTGACCGGAATTGAATACTTTTAGCTAAATACGTCAAAAAGAAGGCGAAAATCCAAAAAAAAAAAAATTAAACAAAGAAAGATCAATAGATTTAGCAAAATCAACAAAAATAAAATCAGATCACGCACGCAAAGCAAAACGATCGACCATGATCGAGGTCAGAAGCCAAGGATCAAGCGATCTAAATCTGTTAGCTCGATCGATCAATTTCTAAAATCAGTGATAATCCAAATCGATCGTTTACACCAGAATCGCAATAACGCGATACACGGTCGAAATTGAAGAAACACGAAACTCACACCGATGCACATAAACCGCCAGATTCCGAGTGAGCTCGGTTTCAGCTCAGTATGCATCAACGATCATCAAACGCGTATTTCACCAAATTTGGAATACGAAAACATATGCAGATAGAGATACATAGAAGAAGTACCTGAGTGGAGAAAGAAAGCAAAGAAGAAACGGAGGTTTCGGCTGGTAGAGAAATGGATAACGATAAGGCAAAACCCTAGAGATAGAGAGAGAGAGAGCTCTGAGTAGACCCAAACAATGGCTTTGTTTATTTTTATTATCATAAAATAATATAAAGCTCAGTCACAGAGTAAGCTTGATCTCATCTCATCTGATACAGTCGCACGCGTGAAATTTGGCCGCATGTGCGAGACAAATTCTTCTTGTAATTTTTAGACACTCATTAACATAATTATATTTCCACTAATCTCCCGCAATTTGTATTTTTTTTTCACATTTAAAATATCTATTTTTTGTGTGCATGATTTTCGAGCTATATATAAATTAAACGATTAATATGATATTTTTTAAAAATAATTTTCAGCAAGCACAATACAAATAAGAATTTTTAAACGGGCATTAATGTTAATTAAATTTTTATATTTAATTTTAATTTATTTAATGAGTTTTGGGATTTGATGTGACACAGAATATTATAAGATTGTCCGGTTTGATTTGGTGTCTTCGCTATGTAGTAGATAGAAACATATTTATACTTTATAGTTTATAGTTTAGATTAATTAATGTAATTAAAGTCGGTGACACGTCGACTATTACTTTACTATATGTTCTCATTTTTCTGACATAAAATAATATTAAAATACTTTATGACTATCCAATTATATTTGTACACATGAGGATTCCGATTAAGGATACACTTGTGTTTTGTCTTTATTATATAGTATTTATTTGTGATAGTGATACAGATACTCATATACAAAGAATCTACGAATAGTCTATATTCTGTTATTGTTACCACTTGGTATTTATTTTCTCGCGTACAATATCTAATTCATAAAATAACCTAGCTAAATTAAATAATTAATCATGATAATGATAGATTATTTTGACAATAAGGCACCGCTGACGTCATACGTTTCATTTAATTATTCGCGTTACTGTGATATTTTATTTATCTTTTTGTTTATACGAAATTGGAAAACCATTATACATTATTTTCACTTTTGTCAAATTTCTTGTTACTACTTTCTTACCATGTTAGTGTCGTTTCTTACTCTCGTCGTTTCCGAAGCTATTGTCGTATTTAAATAACGACATCAAATTTCGGGAGAGATATTTATTTTTCTTAAGGAAAACATTTCGGAGCGAGAGCTTGAAGCGCACATCAATGGCGTCTAAAGCGATGTCATCTCCACTTCGCGCCCTTCTTCGAGCCAAAACGTCACCGTTTCGCCACCACAGATTTCTGAGCTCATCGGAGCTTCCAAACATCAAACCCAACACCAAAGTCAACTTCTCTCCCCCGGACTCCGACTCCGACGATAATGACAACGACAAGAAACCGGAAAACCCGACTCCGAACCGGGCTTACAAGCCTTACGACCCGTTTAGCAAGAAACCCGTGGTCTCCGACCCGGAAGACCCGAAGGACCTGCAAGAGATCTTCCACAAGATGAGAAGCGAAGGGCTGTTCGACAGTGCAGTGAAGATGTTCGACGGATTGTCCAAAGACGGACTCACCCACGAGGTCTCTTTTTTATTTTTAAAATCAATATTATATATTTTTTGGTTTGTTTTAGGTTATGTTCGAAATTCGCGACGGAGTCCCGGTAATAGTTATATTTGGTTACGGTTAAAACGTTAGGTGATGTTCGAACGTCGGGGCGGAATCATGGTAATTATCTTTTTGTTACGGTTAAAACGTTTAATCGGGAGAGTTTTGTATTAGGTAATGTTCAAATGTCACGACGGAATCCCGGTAATTATATTTGGTTATGAATACGATTAAAATGTTTAATCGGAACAATTTTGGGAGTTGTTATAGGGTCGGGACTCGGTAATTACATTTTGTTACGGTTAAAACATCTAGTCGAGACAATTTGGAGAGGTTTGTTTCAGGTAATGTTCAAACGTTACGTCAGGACGGAATCCCGGTAATCAACTTTTTTACGTTTGGAACCATTCGATGTAAGGGTGAAAATTTTCTCCCGAATT
Source organism: Parietaria judaica (assembly GCA_954871525.1). Taxonomy (NCBI): domain Eukaryota; kingdom Viridiplantae; phylum Streptophyta; class Magnoliopsida; order Rosales; family Urticaceae; genus Parietaria; species Parietaria judaica. Next base: position 23,827,350 of record OX940862.1, on the reverse strand, counting down.
CCAGGTTTTCTTTAATTAGTTCGGTTTTAGTTTTCTGGTAAAATTAGGGTTTTAATAGTTTGATTTTTAAGGTTTATTTCATAAATTAGGTTTTTGTATTATTATTTTCTGTTTTTAATTCTTAAGGTTTTATTTGTTAAAAAACGATAAAGCCTGAACATTATTTAATTGTTATTTCAGGCATTGGAGCTCTTCGGCCGGATCAAGGACGAAGGAACAATGCCTGAAGTGGTGGCCCACACGGCCGTCATGGATGCCTATGCCGGTGCGGGCCGGCCAAAGGACTTGCGGAAGACGTTCCTCCGAATGCTGGCTGCGGGGGTGGCGCCAAACGCGTACACATACGCTGTGCTCGTAAAGGGGCTTTCGGCTCACGATGCGTATGTGAGCGACGCGGCGAAATATGCAACTGAGATGGCGGAGAAAGGAATGAGGCCAAACGCAGGCGTGTGCGTTGCGGTGGTGGAGGGGCTTGCGCGTGCTGGGAGGGAGGCGGAGGCACGAGAACTCATTGGGCGGGTCCGGGCTCGGGGGTTCGGGCCGGCTGAGGGGGATGTGAGGGAGGTTTTGAAGGGGAAGAGAGGGCCTTTAGTGAGGAGTGTCATGGGAATTCTCTTAGATCACTAGGATATTTGGTTAAAATGTTTTTTCCATATTTATATTATTATTTTTTGTTAGATATGGATTTTTTTTGTCTTAATCGTGTATGATTTTCGAGAGGATATTAGGAAAAGAAAAAGAAAAATCTATTTCGTAATTATGTTTGAAATATAAATAATTTTATAATTTTGATAATTACAAATATTACTTTTAAGAATTATGAGTTATTTACAAATTTAAAACAAGAATAATGATGGTGCAACACAACACATATTCCTTACAAATACTTAATAAACAAGTCAATGTTTTAAAATTTGCGGTGATATAAATTAATTATTTGATAAAATTGTCAATGTTTACTATTTTTCAAATATTGAAAAAGAGAATTTAATGTAATTTAGTCAAGTGAACATAAAAAAAAAATGAACTGTGATTAAACTTAAATTTATACCAATTAAAAATATTCGATATTCGTACGACCCAAAAAGAGATACTAAAAATGAGGTCAGAGAAAACGACGATTGATAGATAATAAGGCAACAAAGAACTAGTAACAAAAAGAGTTTCACTTAAAACTACCAACAAAAGATTACATCAAAAAGTTAAAGCCATGTTTTTAAATATAGAGAATACAAACACTATATATATAGGAAGCGCAAAAAGAGTTTTGAAGCCCATTCATTCCTACATACATACACTCCACGGAGGAGCCAGCGTTCCACGCCCATCGGTGCTGCCCGATCCGCCATGCCCAAAATTGATGAAGGACTTGAAGTCGACCCGAAACCGAGCAGATCAGAGCACGCCTTTTGGTGGAAGCACTGCACTTAGAACCCCTTCTTGTCTGGGCACTCAGACGCCCTATGCCCAGATCTGCCGCAGTTGAAACATGAGCCCCCAAAGTTTCTGGAAGCGCAGTCATGGAACATTAGATTACTTTTAGGAAGAACATCAAGTGTTGTTTATGCAATAGACATTAGCAAGCAACTATATCTACATATTTACGTATGTATGTATGTACTTATATATATATATACTGTATACATATATATTATCTAGAATTTATATAGAGAACCAACCTGTCACCCCTGTCCCCCCGGGGAGAGAACGAAGGTCTGCTCGAAGATCTTCCTCCGATCAGCCAATCATCGTCTCCCCCGCCGCTGGAGCTTCTCGCACTTCGTGACCAATCACTGCCACCAGAGCTCCTAGAGCCGCCACCTCGGGACCAGCTGTTGCTCGGTTTTCTGCCACCTCGGCCGCCCCGAAAGTCCCCGTCGTCGTCCGAGAAGCTACTACTGCCGCCACCCCAACCACCGCTGCTGCCACGGGAGCTTCTGAAGCCACCACGATCCCTGGAACTGGAGCCACCACGTCGGCCACCGCTACGCTCTCGGCCCGAGAATCTCCCGTAGTTGTCGCCCGCAGGCCCGTCGTCTTGTAATGATGGCAGCTGTGAGAACAACGTAAATCATGTGTGTCAGTGTTTTGGGTCAGGCAGAACTGGATCGGTTATTCGGTCTTAAATGCTTTATCTAACTGAACCAAATTATTCACTATAGGAATGTTACCAATTTGGTTTTTAACCAATTATTCAGTTTAACCAATTAAAAAACAGATTATTCAGTTACAAGGTATCAGTTCAGTTAAAAATGGTTAAACTTCCGATAATCAGTTGTTAGCTGAATATCAATCAAGTTTTGTCCAAAACCGTAACCAATAATTGATCCGGCTAGATGCGCAGTTTTGATTTGAGTAACCTGTTTCCCCAAATATTTGGTTATTCTGGTCAACATATTTGGTGTCTTTATTGTTATGATTAATGATTGTCGTTTTTCTTTTCAGCCTTAGCAATTCAGTTATCGGTTGGTTTAGAAAAACAGGTTAAGACCCGCTTATTCGTTTAGCCCAAAACGTTAAATCGATTTGTTCACTAAACCGGATTTGGCAAAATATTTGGTTGTTTTGGCCAAAGTCAATCGGTTTTCGGTTTATTAATCGATTTTTTTGTTTTTTTTGTTTTCCAGGCCTAATTTTGGGTCTCTGGCATGTCTTAGAATTGTAAGAAAGAAACAAGCAAAAGATTTACTGTCGTCAATATAAGAACCCAACCTTGCTGATCCTCACAATCGTGTTCCCGGGTGGAAGTTCCTTTTTCAGCAACTCCTTTGCTATTTCCTCCGGAAGATCGAAAACTGCTGACTGAACCTGTATTTTCCCGGTGAATTGAGCTCTTGTTAGGTCTAAGAGAAGATATATATATATATATATATATAATATTACTCAATAGAGACAGAGTACAAACCCTTTCATCTGCAACTAGGTGAACTTTTCCAAGTTCATCGGCAGCGGTAGAATAAACATCTGAAAGAAACCCGGTGACAGATCGAGCCGACAAGAATCCTCTAGCAAATTCCTGATCTCGGGTCAATTGCAGTGTGATCAAACCCTGAAATGTAATCGGATAAAGGAAACCACGATTAACATAGTGTAAGGATATTTATCTGGACCTAAACCTTCATGAAACAAAAAACGATTTCCTTCCATAAATATTCTTCAAGTTTGTTCGTTTCTAGGCTCTTGGGTCTCAAAAAAAGAAAAAATATCTGACCCATCAAAATCGTTTACCTGCTCATGGGTGATGAGAGAGCGGGATGAAGGGGGGCGAGAAAATCCGCTCAACTGCGCTAGTGCAGCAGCAAGGGCTTCGCTCCCCTGTTGCTCGATCAGCTTCTCAGCGGTTGGAGTGAAGAACTTGATGGACTCAGGATGAACGCCGCTGAGCGTTGCCACCACGTGATCGGCCGACGACTCCAACACGTCTTCGATCGATGGAGGGCTCACAAACTCAAAATGGCAGCCGACGTCACGCTCCAGCGACCGCACCGTTCTCCTCTGACTGTTGGTGAACATCAGAAGGGCGGAGCCTTCTTTCCCGGCACGTCCTGTTCGGCCCGAACGGTGCACAAAGGTTTCCGGATCATTAGGAAGTTCGTAGTGTATGACCTGAAAATCGAAATATTAACGAATATAATTAGTGTATTCAAATGATTTTCTGAATCAACGTTAAATAAACAAACAAAAAAATTAGTTTCCAGTGTAACATAGAAAATATTTCACATAAGACGACGTTTGATTCATTTTATACAAAAATATGAACATAGAATAAAAGATATGATGATTCTGATGTGATTACCAAATCAACGTTGGGAATATCGAGCCCTCGAGCTGCGACGTCGGTGGCAACGAGCACAGTGAACTTCCCTTGCCGGAAATTATTTAATGTTCTCTCCCTCTGATGCTGTGATATATCTCCATGCAAAGCCTCAGAAGCTATGCTGTTGGATAGTGACATCGAGACTTCATCGGCATCCCGCTTCGTTTGAGTAAAAACGATGGCCTTCCCACCTTTAGCATAAACCTGTAATGAAGTTCATCGGTTATTATCAAAATCTATAACCATAATAATATTATAATAGTAAATAATAATAAAATGTATTAAGGATTATGCATTTGAAATTTCAACACGGAATTTCAATGCTCACCGTTATAAGATCACTAAGAATAGTCCGTTTCGAAGTCGAAGTTGCTGATAGGGCATAAAGCTTGATCCCCTCAGCGAGCTTTTCTTCTTTCTCACCAACCTACGGGAATGGAATCGGAAAATATAATATCAGATTAGAAAATACTACAGTAGCTTAAAACTCGGATTTTGAGCAGCTTGAAAAATATTATACCAGATCGATCGTCAAAGGATTGTCTAGGTATTTCCTAGCCAATTTTTTCACCCAAGTCGGCATAGTTGCTGAGAAAAGCATACTCTGCCTCTGAGTTGGAAGCTTCTGTAAGATCGTTTCAACGTCTTCCTCAAATCCAACAGCAAGCATTTGATCGGCTTCGTCCAGAACCAGAAACTGCACTTCGCCCAATTGGAGACTCCCCCCCTTGATCAAATCAATGAGACGACCCGGAGTTCCAACAACAACATCTACTCCCCGGGAAAGAGCATTCTGCTGCGTGACATAAGACACGCCCCCATAGACGCACACGGTGCTCAAATGCGGCGCTGATTCCTGGATCTCCTTCTCCACTTGCCTTGCCAACTCTCGAGTTGGTGCTAGCACCAAACTTCTAGGAAACCGACCAGATCGCCTATATACTCAAGAGTAAAATTATTGCTACATCGTATAAGAAATTTACAGTAAACCAAGCTCAAAGAATCTGATGGGACTATACCTCCTGGTGTTTCCTTGTTCTTCGTCGTCTTCGGTTAGGCGCTTGATGATTGGGATCCCAAATGCCAGTGTCTTCCCGGTTCCTGTCTTTGCTCGCGCGATGAGGTCACGCCCTTCTAGCGCGGGAACAAGAACGGCTCTCTGAGTTGTTGCAGAGAAACAAACAGATTTTATCAGAATCCCGTTCGAAACAGAACGATTCGAACTGTTTAAACTTAAAAGAACAAAATTCCAGCACACAAACACGGACATAGTTTGGAAAACAAACGAACGAACCATAACAAGCTTGGACACAAGATATTTACAATGAGATTATGAAAAAGCGAAGTGAGTTCATCATGCAGCACTGAGTGAAGAACACTGTAGCGAAAAAACTAGAGAGAGCTCGAAAGCAGAGTGAGTGCTGTTACCTGAATAGGAAAGAGGTGAGTAATCCCTCGCTTCTCCAGCGAATCCACGAGGCGCTTGGGCAAGCCGAGCTTGGTGAGCGCGAGCTCGTCCGAGTCAGCCTCGTCCGACTCGTACTCCTCGACGTCGACATCGTCGTCGTCTTCATCGTCCTCGCTGACGCCGAAGTCGCCGAGGCCCTTGAAGGCCTCCTCGCTGAGCACGGAATTGGGCGTGGCGATGGCGGAGGGCACCAGAGCGAGCCTCTTGCCGCTGTTGTAGGCCCTGAGAACGCTGTTGAAGTGCGACTTCTCCGGAAACGGCAGCGAGGAAGCCGGCGAGGGCAGGGAAGAGGGCGAGGGAGAGGAGGAGGAGGGAGCGGAGCAGGCGAGAGTGGGCGTCTTGTAGAGGGAGGAGACGCCGATGATGGAGGACGCCATTGAGGGAGGGTTTAGAGGTTTTGGAAGAAGATAAGGCGAGAAATGTATGGCCCTATAAACTTCCACCTCTCTCTCAGCTTCGCCAACACTCCCTCACTCGTCTCTCTATTTATACCGCTTTTCCGACAGGTAAGGTTTCCATGTTATCGGGTCTTTCCTGCTCCGTGGGTCGACCCGCCACGGCAAACGACATCCAGCGCAGCAGTCCACAAACGACAGTGACAGAAAACTCAGACCATTTTTTAACAGAACTGAACTCTCTCTTTTGAGCGACTTACATACATTGAGTTTTTTTTTTTTAACGTAAATTACTCGACATTCTGAGCCAAAAGGGAAGCTTTTTATTTATTTATTTATAATTTGAGTGAAAAGGGAAGCTTTTAACTATTTTAATCTAAAAAAATTAAATAAAAAAGCATTTCACTTGTAAAAAATAAATTCCATTGTTTTATTCACTGTTTAAACAGTAAAATATAATTGGCACAAATCGCCTGTAATAACGCGTTACCACTGTAAAACTGGACCATTAACATTTTTCAACTAATCCTATGATAAACGAGGTCGTGTAATGTAGCCAAATGATAATAATAAAATTCATTGAGCCGGAAAACGACTTGAAGTGTTGGAGGCATTTGGATAGTGGAATTTGGGCCTCCAGGTGGGCCCAAATTACCACTGTAAAATTGGACCATTAACATTTTTCAACTTGATGAAACGAGGTCGTGTAATGTGGCCAAATGATAATACGAAATTCATTGAACATAAAGATGACATATAGTGCTGTAAACGATAAAGGATGCATCTCGATAGTAGAATTTGGGCCTTCAAGTGGGCCCAAACAAATAAAAGAGTACACTAAGATGATTAATCAAAATCTATTTGATGGTTCGGTCTTAGACCTATAAATGAAAGTAGTTATAAATCTATTTGAGCCACTAACATAATATATTTCATTTAAATTTATATTATTTAATTATTATGGCTTACACTCTTTGAGTGTTTTACAAACTAAAACTTCAATATGTTAATATTGTTTAGACCACAAAATATTACTATTTAACAAGATTATTGATTTATCGGAGGATAATTTAGTGATGTTAGTTAAAGTTGGGATCGTATAAAAATATTATTTAATCTTAAAAATAATAATATTTAATCAAGTTTATTGATTTAACAAGGTTTTATTGTATAAAAGATTTCACTCGTAATTGTCTTCCCCGAATACTCCTTTAAAACGGTGGTTATGATCTTCAAATATCACCTTCTTGGGAAATGGGCACTCCAACAATGAGTTGAAGGTTATTTAATTTAATTTAGCACCTCAAAATCGAGTTAAGTACATGAGTATGAGTATATGCAACTTGATTTGATGTGATACAAAAGTGTCGATAATTTTAACTTACTCTGTAGTTTGTACCATGTGTTCGTTAATATGTTATAGTCTAGTGTTCAAGTTCCTAATTTATGGTGTATTATCTAGTGCAAATAGAAGGTCTCCAAGCCATAAATAGCTAGCTCATAGATGCTCAAAATATTGAAGTTGATGGATAAACTATAAAATTGTAAATATCAACGTCAAATTTCACAATGATATCGATAATCTACTAGTATTATTTTAATATTTATTAAAAAAATTAAACTCGAGGTGTCAAGTGCGCCGGCGGCAAAATGACGTCGGTGTGCACCTCCAATCATTGCATATACTTTACAACTTTTAAGAAATTATATTGCATAAGATTCTATCGAAGTTGTCTATTCATTATTTTTAGTAGTAGTATTCATTTGCATATACGTATGCTTTGTTTTGTTTAAGTAGATTTTTATTGAACATGTGATTTGATGAATTATGCCACCCAATAACAATGCAAATGAACTTTTTATTTTTATTTTTCCACAATGATACTTAAAAATATACAATAGTCAAAGTAGTCCCATCGCACGGCTCGGAGTTGATTCTTGTCTTAGTTCTGTACACGTGTCATCATCTCACTCGATATATACATCCCGAAGGTCCAAACTGCGAATACCTTTTGTTGAACGTTGACCACTGAAATAAATAAACAAATAAAATAATAATAATAATAAAAAGCTTTGGATTGTGAAATCGGCAAAAACACCGGGACTGACCCCAAAGCCGCCATTATTGCCAGTGGAGCTTTTTCTCTTTCTCTCTCTGTTTCCCAGAACAACGCGATTACGCTTCCTCGCGCTTTCTCCGATGATCGAGATCTGAGGCCATTCTCCGAATTCGTCTACTCCGTGTTGATTCTTCAACTGTTCTCTCCTCGATTCGTCGACAATCAAGGTATCGCTCGTTTCCTGTTCGATTTTCTCGTCGTCGTCGGTGCTGATTTCGCTATCTGAGAACTTCGCAGCTCATCGAATTGCTTCAATCGAGGCTTGCGTTTCACATTTGCTATTTTTGTTCTTCCTGTTTCCCTAATTTGGCCACGACTAGGGTTAGGGCTTTTTTTGACTGATTTCAGGCTTCGGGTTTTGGAGTTTTTGCTGCTTAGTCTGTGTCATCGATTGTGCTGACTTTCTTGTACTGATTGGTGGTTGTTATTTTAGGCGGAGAGAGGATTTGAAGAGGTCTGTATAGTTAGAAATGGCGGAATCAGTGCCAATATATTTGATCATCATTGCGCTCTTTTGCACCGCCGGAGCGACTGCTCTCGCCGTGTTCCACATCTACCGGCACTTGTTGAACTACACCGAGCCTACCTATCAGAGATACATTGTTCGGATCATATTCATGGTTCCGGTGAGTTATTTCTGCGGTGATCTGTTTAGAATATATCAATATATTGTAGTTTTCTGTTGTTGATTGCAATAACTCAAGTTGTTGGTTTGTATGTTTAGCTTTTTCGGATACATTTGTAACTAATTGTTATTTTCAGGTATACGCATTGACTTCGTTCTTGTCCCTCGTTTTACCGGAGAGTTCAATATATTTCAATTCAATTCGGGAAGTGTAAGTAGCCACTGTTATTAGCACTGCAGCTATATGCTTAAGTATGCTTAATAGTGGCGTCTTCATGATTTTGTTGTATGAAGTAGTTCCCATTATTTTCGTTTCTTCATTAGGTTAACAATCTATGTAGATGCGCTGATAATATATTTTTAGTTTAAAATGGCCGTGCGAACAGCAGTCTGTAATTTTCCTGTGTACTTCTAGTCGAGAGCTTGTAACGCGAACATTTCGAATATAAAAAAAAAAGTTGAAAGCGCGTTGGGGGAATTTCACTAGCTCTCGTTCATGTCCTAGTTTTTTGTTTTATTTTTCTGCTGTGAATTATTTCATTTTTGTGGTGCTTCTCTGGTAGCGTGAGTGATGCATGTTAAACATCGTCCAATAGATTGTCTTACACTCTTTTTTGCTTTCTTCTGCTTTTGCTCTTGATGTCATTTAGTAGTAGATTTTGATTATGTATGAAACGCATTATGTACTCTTTTGTGTAATATATATTTTCATTTCCTTCCTCAGTTATGAAGCTTGGGTCATTTACAATTTCCTCTCTCTTTGTCTGGCTTGGGTTGGTGGACCCGGAGCTGTCGTCCTTAGTTTAAGTGGCCGTGTTCTAAAGCCGTCATGCCATTTGATGACTTGCTGTTTTTCTCCCATACCACTGGATGGGTGAGTTTAATTTGTAGGGCACGTTTGGAAACATAATATTTATTTATTATATGCACAGAGCCATAATTTTTGCCTCGTACCGTGTCACTCTTGATACATTCGTATTGCAGTCGCTTTATACGCAGATGCAAACAAGGGTGTCTGCAGTTTGTCATTCTGAAGCCTATATTAGCCGTTGTCACGCTCATACTTTACGCTAAAGGAAAATATAAGGACGGGAATTTTAGTCCCAATCAATCATATCTCTATCTAACTATCATCTACACGCTATCATACACAATGGCTCTTTATGCATTGGCTTTGTTTTATGTCGCTTGCAAAGATCTACTTCAGCCATTCAATCCAGTTCCCAAGTTCATCATCATCAAGTCCGTCGTTTTTCTGACTTATTGGCAGGTAACAGCTGCGCGTAGTTTTTAACAAAAAATTAAATTCGATATCCTTTGTATTACCTTATTAGAATATAGTCAATATACCACTTAAATCTGTCTTGGAAACTGTTAACATTATTCTCTTCTTATTTTGTTATTAGTATTTCGTGACATGATTTTTAAAGTTTATAGGCCAAGTCAACTGGAGCTTTTTATTAATTACGGTTTACGAATCGAGACAAACATTGATTTATATAGTTATAGTATATACACACATTCATATGCAATATCTATCTATAGAACGGCTTCTGAATGTTAAGTTGATGATTCAGGGTGTGTTGGTTTTCCTTGCTGCGAAATCTGGGTTTATAAAGAACGCAGATGAAGCTGCACAGCTTCAGAACTTCATTATATGTGTCGAGATGCTTATCGCCGCTGCGGGTCATCTCTATGCATTCCCGTACAAGGAATATGCCGGTGCCAACATTGGTGGGCCCTGTGGTTTGACTGGCAGCCTCACACACGCGATGAAGTTAAATGACTTCTACCACGACACTGTCCACCAGGTAAGCCTTGTGTGTGATCACTTCCTAGTTCCTTCAATACAATCTATCCGAGGACTAAATTAGAGCCAACGACCTGACAATTACGACTACTGTTGTCAGTAGGCCGGCCAGTCCCCAAAAAACCTTCCAAATTTGTAAAAGAAAATAAAGATTAAAAACTGATTGACTCCAAAGGGTAACGGGCTTTTAAGTTTTTGTGTTTGAGGTCTCATTTGTATTAGATTTCCGTCTGATTGGCTGACATAATCACGACGAAATGATGTGCCAATTCTGCACAAACATGATTAGATTCAATTAGACGTGAATATTTAAATAGCTAGTAAACGGGTAGACACGATTATTAGTCTAATGCTTATTATATAAATCTACAATAATTCAAAAGAATGAATTTGATTTTTTGGAATTTTACGCAATACAGTCAGAATAAATTTTGAGTAGTACTTGTATACGAAAGATTACATTTAGGTTTTATAAATGATATGGATAAGGAATTACTTACTGCAACTCGTGAATATATGATTTTTTCGCAGTTTGCTCCAACTTATCACGACTACGTGCTCTACAACCACAACAACGAGAGTGACGAGGGCACTAGAAAATACCGGTCACGTACGTTCGTGCCAACCGGGCAGGAAATGGACGCTGTGAGAAAAAACAAGCATGTGCACGGAAATAAGACAGATGACATACAGCTGTCGAGCCTATCATCTTCTAGCTCAAGCACTCCTGAGAATTCGACCGTTTCCAATTCCGAGGTAATGAAATCCTCGTTGCTCGTGGACACGGCAGCAGCTTTCTCTGAGCCATACGACATGTCGCTCATCGACTTGGATGTGTCTAGCTACCCGGCAAACGTTCCAGCTGCAAAGGAAAGCGGGCCCAGATGACAAGAACGCCGACACATGGCGATTCATTAGGTGGTAAGGGTATCATTAGAAGAAAAAGAAAGTTATGTGATTCTTTGTTCCTTGAAAGAGGGATTAAAAGCCAAAAATGTCGAAATGTGCTTACGTTGTGTTTTTTTTTTTGGCTTCCCGTCCGCCCTTGGTTTTGCGCGGTCTTGTATGCTTTGTCCAGTGTGCTTTGTAGATAAAGGACGTATTAATCTCATTACTTATTTGCTAAGCAACTTTTTAAAACTTAGAAATGTTGCTTAATTTTTCGATCCCGTGCTCAATTAAACCTCGCTCGGAGTCTGTAGTCACGGGATTAGCCTAATTCCTTAGTGAAAGGTGAAAATATCATTGTCCATGGCATTCCACTAGATAAACAGGACTTTAATTAATAGTTTCCTTGTTTTATAAGTTTTTATTATTACTCCAAGTACTTTATTACCCTCTTTTCTTATTAATTCAATAATAGAAGTTTGGCATATGGTTTTCTTGGTCATGGTGGGATATTATTGGGGTAATTGACAGAAATATCCTTTTGTTTTTATTGATTATTTAATGTTGTTTTCATTGATAATGTAATTTTGTTTTATAGCAATAATTCAGTTTGCTGGCAGTTTTCAATTTATTTTATTATAACCGAGAAGAATTGTTTTGCTTTGAATTTTGATGATTTAGTATTGTATTTATTTTTATTATTTCTAGCAGGATTTGCTGTTAATTTTATGATTGAAATATATAATTCTGCACCAATTTAAAATGTAAATGTTAAAATGGTTGAAAAATAAAATTAGAAAAAGATTAAATCCGCAATCAATAATAGGCCGAAGCTTTAAAAAATAATTGCTGTATTTTCCTGGTTTTATTACAAAAGAAAGGGATTTTTACAAAATTTGGAAAGAACCTAAAAAATGAATGTCCGGGCCGTTAAAAGTAGGGGTGAGCATTTTAGACCTAACCCGATGACCCAACCCAATCCGTTCGAGACCCGACCCCAATCTAACCCGCTCAATCTAACCGCTCAAAATTGGGTCGGATCGGGCCGGACCCGACTATTATTCGGGTCGGGGTCGGGTCCAAAACCTTGGGTCGGGTCGGGGTCTCCGACCCGACCAATATAATAAATATATATTTCATATTAATTTTTATTCAAATAGTGTAATCTTTAGTCTTTTAAAATTTTTCATTCTCAATTTTATTTACAATTAAAGACCATTCAATCTCTCATTTTCATGTTTTACATTGTTTAGTGTATGTTTGTTTGATTAAATTTGTTTGGGGTATTTTTACTTGAATTTTGAGTTACATTGATGTATTTTTTTTATATTATTTTTTGTTATATAATATTAAATTTTAATTAATCGGGCCATGGCGACCCAAACCAACCCAACCCGATTTTTATCGGGTCGGTTTGGTTTGGGCATTAAAAAGTTTTGGGTCGGATCGGGCTTTTTTTTAGGAACCCGAATTGATCGGGTCGGGTCCATAAAAAGCATCGGGGCGGCCCAACCCAACCCATGCTCACCCCTAGTTAAAAGGCCAAAATTCCGATACCTGTTTGGGGGTTTCAAGTTTCAACCTTACATAGCATGAAGTCTTGTACGGCCATAATTGCATGCCGTGAATTAGAGTTCATTGTTGATTTTTTTTTTTTTTTTTTTGTTGAAAGAAGTTTATTGTTGAGTTTGGACTCCAGAATTTATGATTTATTTACACAGTTGGGAAAAATAAAGAATGGTCAATTAAGTCCAGCTGTTATATGTGACGTTAGCTCTAGGGTTCTTCAGCATCATAAATTAATAGATGCTATTCACATCCAACATAATTATAAAAGGGATCGCTATAATGTTCGTATGGTAGGTAATGAGTCCAATGACATATTTGTCTAATGATCATTCATATTATTGTTTTATAAATAATGCTGCTCCCTTCAGGTTCAGCTTTTACCTTCACTAAATGTTTTCTTCTAGTGTTTGAAAATTATAAGATGAGTGAAGTGCAGAGGAGGAGGTGATAAAAGAAAGAACCATCTCTTTCCTTGTTGCCCTTCACTAGGGTTCAAAACAGAAGCATAATCGACCATCTTTTTTCAGCCATTACTTGAGAGATGATGACAGGTCAAGACTATGCACTCCAAAACTCTACTCGTACCTGTAAAATGATACATATCCACAAGTGCAAATACGACAAACAAATTTTGTTCCATACAATAACCAATAACCCAAGCGTGTACTTCATCAATAAAGAAGCAATTTCGTGGTTCCTAGTTTGATGTAACGGTGATTAATTTCACACTGTCACTTTTAGCATAATTTGTAATCTTAATCAATAATGTGATTTTTAAATAATAAAAATTAAACTGAAATGATTTTAATTTTATGAATCTTATAACTATTTCATTAAAAAGAAAAAGAAATACTATGTCGATTTTTCAACGTAGACGCCAATAGAAAAAGAAAAATCAACAACTAATATCTTGATTTATTTTTCTGACCAAAGTTATGAGGCTTTTTTTTGGTTGCTTTGACACTAAATTACCACACTTGCTTAGTTGAATTCGATGAGAAATTTTGCCAACAATTTCTTCTTTGACTGCAGAAAATGATGAAGACTGAAGACTATATTACAATGCATGTACTTGCTTACATTGTTACAATTTACAATGTATGTTATTATCCGAATAGTGATCTTAAGAACTAAGTTAAGTCCAAACAAAAATATTTAAAAATGTTTGACTTGACACCATAAACGTGTAACAAAAGATATACTAAACTTTGAGTTGTAACAATGCATGACCAAATCCATGCATAAATGAGATGTTATTTCTTGCAAGTCACAACATGAATAGAAAGAATAATTGTTCGGTGAGCCGATTCAAACATTTTATTTCCCCATCTTAAGTTATGTATCTACAGCTTTATTTAGTTATATATTGACACAAATGCCTTGTAATCTTAGCTTTTCGACAATATATCTCATATTATTCAATAAAAACTAGTACATTGTCTTTCATAAGTTAAAAAAGAGAGAACATATATATCAGTGACTTGTTTGAAGGTATTTTCAGCAACTGTGTTGACTTTTGTTAAAATATTTGGATGGGTTTGCTGTCAAAAACTAATATGCAAAGCTCTCTCTCTCTCTCCCTTCTTATTAACTAATTAATAGTGCTTATTATTCTCGTCGCTTCTTCTTAATATATCTTGTATATATAACTAATAATAATCTAAGAGATAGTTGACAAGGATTGAGTACGTATGATTAAGCCTCATTTATTTTGATAACTTCAATCAATACAAAACACCAACGATTGCTTGCTATGAGGATTGATGTGGGGTTTTAGCCAATAAATAGAGCGATATTTTTTTTGTTTGTCTACACTTAGATATGTTCTTTGTTATTTGTCGTTCAATAATTGATACAATAAATGATGATATAAACATCATTATATATATATATATATATATTGCTAACAATTATATTACACATACGTAATAATTACGAATATGTGTACTGCTACAACGAAGTTTGTATATGTATGCTAATGCATGCAAATTGCAAATACAAATGCGACACGTACGTATAAAATGTTTTAGACCACATATAGCAAATTGTCCACAAGACTGATTGACGGATACATGAAGATGATAGGTTTTTGTAAGATTTTAAAAATTTAGCTTCTCATGTCGATATGATTTTATGGGTATATTGCAAAATCGATGACGAGCTTTTTTTTTTTTTTAAATAATACTCTAAACTTTTAAATAATGCAACAATTTTTAAGAAAAAAAAAAACTAGTTTCTTACTGATACAGAGTTTTCAACGGGTTGTGAGAGTTTATGTAGAAGTTAATGCAAAAACGTTGAAGAAAGTAAATTTTCGTAGTAAAATACATAATACAGTTGAATCTCTATAAATTAATAAGGTTGGGACCATATAAATTTATTATATTATCGAGGTAAAAAATGAACTACGTTAGTGTAGTCGGGACCGAACAAAAATATTATTTAATCGTGACTATTAATTTATTGAGTATTAATTTATAGAGATTCTAGTGTATAATGGTCAAAAGATAATTTGAGAAAATTCCTAAAACTAATAGAGAATTACTGCTAAACGCCGAAGTTGATGTTAAAAAAGATTAGTGCGATATGTCAAGGGTAAAGGGGGATTTTAAAACCTTGCGTGCAAATTTACATGAATGGTAGTTTAGTTTGTATAAGGTGAATAATAGTAGAACATTGCTTTTCAAATCTCCTTTGTAAACGCCAATGTATTAGTTGAGAAGTAAATACAAATTAAATATTTAACCAAAGTACCTTTTTTTGTTTGGTGGGGCCTAATTGATACGCAAAAACTTCCCTCTTTGTTATAATTCTCAAAGAAAATACATATATAGATGGTATGTGTCAACGCTTTACGCTTATGTATTGGATCATAATCATATATATATGGTCAATATTTAGTGGTTTTGCAATTGTTTCCTAACCTAATCCTTTCAATTTTCATCTTTGATCTTAATTGTTTTTTTTACGACCAATTAATATAATGAGCAGTGTGGGATCGATCTACCTAGTGACGTGGCAAAGCCACACGTGGATCAAATTATATACCTTACTACATGGTAAATTTTAAGGAAAAAAAAGTAGCTGGGATAATCTTTATTAATCCAAACCTAACCATCCAATACATAGAGTTAATATTTCATTTTTGTGATAATAAGGAAGAAGGCAATAAGTGAGATATGAAAAATCATAGCCCACAAAAATAAAATAAAAAAGTGAGTTATTGTAGTTAGGAAATGAAAAAATCACAAAAATAAACGTAATCATCTAAACTCGGAAATTTTAAAAATTAAAATCTCGTTTTTCACTAAAAAAATTATATTATTCTTTTTTTGCAAAACAAAATTCCTAAGTTTGTTTAAAAAAAAAAACAGAGGTTTTAGAAGAAATCAATTGGTCCCGATTTTGTAAAGTCGAAACCCATAAAAGCGTATTTCATAAATACATGTTTGCAAGACTAAGTAGATGTTTCTATTGGCTATTGATTGAAAATGATGCAAAGTGCAAGTGTTCATAGAAGTGAAAATAGTATAAAGTGTGGAGTAGTTGACCCTAATCTATGCTAATTACTAAATTAATTTGAGCATTTTACTTCTACAACTATTTATTGACTATATAGTTTACAAGCAAGAAATTGAATGATATTTTGGTTTGACTAAACAAACACATTGCTTCAATTATAAGTTTAGATATACACGGACCATGAAAAGTCAAATTACATTAGTGAAGTGGTTGAAACTTGAAATTATACATTTAACGACATAAGCATTGAAAATGACTATATTTACAATGTAAGTACATAAACTTTGATTCTTTACATATTTTTTTAGTCGTACACTTATATAATAGAATTTTGTGAAATTAATATTCAACACAAAAAAAAAAAATCTCAATGAAATTATATTTTTGTCAAGTCCCAAGTTGGGACCAACAAGCTAAATTTACAAGAGAATAAAATTTCAAAAAGAAAATATTAAAATAAATTGTAAAGAGAGGAATATGATATGATGAATGGTGATAAAATTTTGTTTCTAAATATTTTAAAATAATGTATTATAAAACTTGTTAAATAAAAAAATAATTAAATATAAACGTTTACTAAGTTAAAAGTTTGAGTTTTAAACAGTTTATTTTATGTAATAGTATTTTAAAATTAAATTAGAATCCTCTCTTTACAAGCTAATAATTTTTATAAGTCAATCATAATTTTTAAATTGAAGTTATAATGTTTTCAAATTTTGTTTAAAAGTAAAAAATGATTTAAATAAAGAAAAAAATAAAGAGAGGAAAACGAAGAGTGGAGAGAGAGAGAGATTATTTAAATGAGTATTGTTTTAAGTAATTTGATTTCATGAATATTTATTAAAAAAAGTTTAGATAGTGATGAGTATTTCTCCAATTCATATACTAATGTATATATATTAATTAATAATGTGATAATCCAATAAATTCTAATTGTGCTAGTCAATAATATTAATATATATAAGTTATACTGAATACTATATTATCTCTCTGATTTTATGTCAGCTAAATAATTTAGACTATAATCAGGTGATGCAACTTTAAGTCGTCATGAATATAGGGCGTTAAATAATTGTGTTATACATGTCGAATTACCATAAATTTAATTTATATATCTATTGTAAACCAATACGGTCAATCAACATACGCGACTGATATTATAATTTATTTATAGGGAAGAAAAGTAGAAACTTCACGTGACCGTCGATCTTAAAAATACTACAGGGGGCCCATCGGAGTGTCCACGTGTTAAGGCCACCATCTTATCTTACATAATAATAATATCATCTCCTATAATTATAAACAAATAAAAACTCGTGAGTCAAGAGTTAAGACAAAAGAGACACCAAATGTACATGTAATACACACATATGTGAATAATTAAAAGTCCTATAATCTTTTTTTTCAACATTATAAATTAGTTATTTTCCTCTAATAATATGTTGCCTATTGAACTCATTTTTAGAAAATCCATATATATATTTTTTATCCCGGGGTGGTTGCGGGTTATTATGCCCAGTACCTGTTCAGCCTGGGTTTGCTCGGGTTGTCGACTCAAACTCAAATTGTTGGTAGATTTCACTCATTTATATTTTTAGTTTTGAAAATGAATCTAAAAAAAAGAGATAAAAGAATGTATAAACATCTGTGCTCGGGTGCGAGTTGGGTGCAAAGGCAGAACGGCCAGGACATGCATACCCATGATGTCCTCACCCTAAGTGAACTCGATTATTGTCTTCTTATTCATATCTATTTTCTATATAAATTTTATGTAGCAAAATTTTGTTAAATTAATTACTGATAAATTAATAATCTTGATATAATAATATAGTCTCGATCAAGGTTTTAAAATCGAGGTACGCCGTAGGTAGACCAAAATTTGGAAATATGCGGTTGAAAATCGATACACTTGGTTATTGTTTTACTAAAAACCGCAAGTAAACATCGAATCACATAAAATCACATTATAACCTTCAAAACCACATAGAAACTTATATAAATCTCAAAATTCTATCATTTTTTATTATATTTATTTATATAAAAATATATATCTCACTAATATTTTTAATAATATTATTGTAAACAAATATTTGTGGTTTATCGATCGGTTATGCGATCTACCCATCGTTTACAATTTACCCATCGGTTTCTATTTTTAATTTTTTTATGAAAATCTCATCGGTCTACCTACTGTGCCCACGCTCTATTCGTAAATTAAACTTACAATCGGTTTTGTAGTTTGTGGGCATTTAATTAAACTTTAGTCACGACTCTAACTAACATAGTTAAATAATAAATTATTAACTGATAAACTAAAACCTCTACTATCATAATAAATCCTCTAATCCTAAATCCTAATAATATATATATATATATACGTAAATATATATACATAAATAAAGTATTGCTTTATTGAGTATTGGCTTGGCTACTACGACCTATAGTTACATAGCTTAGTAAGCTGGTATGGCGGCGCATAGTCCTCTCTCCAACCCAAACCCAAACCCAAGCAAGCAATTCATTTACACACTCAACAAACCTTTTTTGCCTTTTTCATATATATATATATATATATATATATACATATACATTCTCTCTCTCTCTCTCATCCCAAACAAACCCCATCTCTCTCTCTCCAAGACCAAAGTGAGTCCATCTTCTTGTAAAGCAAGCTCAAACCCGGAAACAGAAACAGCCCTTTGGAGCTAGCAGCTTCGGTCCCACCTTTCATGGCCTTAACCCTGAACGAGCCATTCGGGTCGGGCCATTTCTACAGCCATGGATCCGGGCACAGCTACGTGATGATCGAGAAGAGGCAGGTGTTCCTCAGAAGCTACCAGTTCAGCAGAAAGAAGAGCCTCCACGAGAGGATCAGGAGGTCGCTCCTCCGAGCCAAGAGGGTCGTCTGGATAAAGCTCCGCTCCGCGCGCCGGCTCCGCAGCCGCCTCTCCTGCTTCCGCCTCGGCTTTGTTTGCCGGAGAAGAACGTTCGTTCGTCTTCTCGCCAGCCATGGCCAACACAGCCCAAGCAATAACTGCTTCTGGTAGAGCTCCGATTCTTATTAGGAATATTTGCGGCATAAGTCTTTTATCTTGTATTAAGAGTTTTGGCGTATTTTCAATCTCTTTTTTTTCGAACGACAATAGCATTTAAATGCCAAAAATCAATGTTGAAATCAAATTACGTCTCTGTTACACGAGAGACACATGTACATTTTCGCTTTTAACTCCAAAAAAAAAAAAAAGTAATTAGCTCTGTATCAGTAGTTACATAGGTACGTCTAGCTTAAGTTAAACGTCAATAAAATTGAGCATCTGACACTTTTTGCATAACCTTAAAGTACTTTTGCCGATAAAACAAAGAGATTGAGAATATGTTTAACCTATTTATATATATTTAAATACTTATGCCACAAAACATGAGTAAGCTGTATAAGTTTGATTGATGTCTAAGGTTTTGTTTTTCTGTATTTATGATTTCTTGTGAGTTAGTGTTTCATACAGTACACAGAAAGAGAGGAGTTTATTTATTACGTCATTAATATTTAGTGGGTAGTGATTGAATTTGTATGATAGATGTGACATATAAACACAAATAATTATGGTGTCGTTTCTTTATTTTTCACCAATTTGGTGTGAATAGTTGGCCAATTATAAATTACCTTGTAACTTGTAAGTATCATTTTGATTTTAAGTTTTGACCTAAGCATTGGATAGGGATAACATATACATAAAACATATACCCTAAAAACTCGTTAAATTACATTTTTATTCGATTTTAAAATTAAAAAATGTTAAAAAAATTAATTTTCGGTCATATAATAAAATTCCCAGATTTCCAATATTATTAATTTATGTAAGCTATAATATATATAGTTTATTGGATACCGGTCTTTTTCTTTTCGCTTTTTTATCTAAGTTTTTAAGTAAAAAAAAACCCAAGTTTTGTTATATAAAATTAGGAACTAATATTTTATTTTTCGGCGGCTCGTATTTCTTGTTCTTTTTAAAATTAAATTTTGTTCCGACCTTGTCCAAGTTCCCGATTTTCCCGGAGGATAAGCTGTATTCTTCAGTCATGAATTGGCTCAAAGGTTAAAATTTCACCATATCCTAATTATGAAAGGATTATATTTAAAACTTTTAAAAGTTATTTTTTCTTAAAAGAGTAATTCTTTTCTATAGAATTGAGAAAAATTACAAGTTGCACATAATGTTGGAGTTAGTACCATTGATTTTTATAAAATATTGGTCCGCTGAATAGTGATGGGTTATAAAAACCAAAAACATAATTCCATGTGATTATGCAAATAGGCAACAAACATAAAGAAAAGAAAAGAAAAGAAAGATCAAAGTAAAAAGGGTAATAAAAAAAAAGGGGGGTCCAAGCGTTTTAAAGACCAAAGTTTCGAACAGAAGATAAAAAAGGGAAATAAAGGCATGGAATAAGAATAGTCGCTTTTGAGGACCCGGCAAATGTCACTTTTGTTTTTCCTTTTCAATTGCATGCCTCAGCACATTGCTGTTCTTCCATTTGCTGTTTCATAAATAAATTTACATTAAAATACAAACATAAGTACGTAACAATGACGTTTATTTCCTTATAAAATGACATTTAAATAGGGCATTACGTTTCTATAGTATTAGTCTCCAATTATGAAAAATCTGGCATCTGAATTTTGGATTCTGATTCTGTATATTTTTAAATAACTAATAAATTTGGATTATCCAATGTCGATCTCATCGTCTAGAATAATTATTCACCAATTAACAAACAAAATCAAATTTTACACATTTTGTTAAACAAAAAATTTGTAGTAAATGGAAATAAAATTTTTATTTGATTTTTATTTATCATTTAGCAATTTTGACTTCGGAATATCCACTCGAAATCCAAAAAAACAAAAGAAAGACTTTTTATATATATATATATATATATAGAAAAAGATAAGCCCTTCGAGCCCCTAAAGCGGGTGTGCCTCACGAGGGAATAATATTCCACATCAAATGACCATTGACAATAGACAAGTAAGCGTCCCGAACAAGGGTCATGTTTACCTTGTTACAACTTTAAATCATTCAATAACAACATTTCAAGACTTGGTAGGACAATACTCCAACCAAACGATATTTTTTCTAGACTTAAATGCGAGTTTAACAAAACCATAGGCAACTTGTTACAACCTTTTGAATTAAAGTATAAAACCATAGACTCAATCTGTGTAGCTAACTGATGAATATCGAAATTAGTAACAAAGTTCAATTCAAAAAGAGAAACGGACTAATGACTTAAAATAGTAATCACCTCTAAACAATCTGATTGAGTACGAATCTTCGATCAACCCTGATCATACGCCTATTCCACTCCCTACAAATAGCTGAAGAATACCAAATTCCTTTCCTACGTTAACTTTTGGTTTATTCTTATTCATATTTTCAACTCATGTGCATCATATTTGGGCATTGCCTTTTACTTTACGAGTTAGATGACATATTCATATTCAGATTTAATATTTTTTCACGGACTTTCTTCAGTTTTTCAGGTAATTGATGCTTCTCTCTTTCATGTTCCAACAATCATGTTTTGCGTGGGAATGTCAAAACACACAACCATGTTTCTCGTGAGACCTATAATGGACTAATATATATATATATATATATGTATCGAGTATTGATTGGTAATTATTGAGTCGTCAAGATCATATGTAATATATTTAATACCTACATATTGGGTCAAATATATGTTGTCATGTCATAACAATTCAATTAAAATTCGGTGTATGATAAAATTTTGAAGTTAATTCACTATTTATTTTGTAATAGCTAGCAAAAATAAAATATTATATACATACTATATATATGTAAGAACAGTAACTAAGAGTTTGTGTAATTACCAATTTTAAGTAGAGTGATGGACTGGTCAACATAAAGTCACATATATTTAAATATAATAAAAAACCTCATTTAAATGTCTTTAAAAACAATTATTTGTGTTTTGAATTAATAGTTTATTAGACGAAGGTAATTAAGTAAAATAACTAATTTCCCATGCATCTAATTAAGTAAGCATCTTTCACTTTCTTTAACTTATCCTTTTTGCCCCTAAAGTAAGCATCTTTTTATGTAAAAAAATTTGTGGAAAAATAACTATCTCTCACTACTTCATCAACATGGGCATCTTATATAAAGTTGGCATTTATTTTATGTAAGAGCAAGCTATTATAAAGTTGCTTAAGTAAAGTAAAGGAAAGCTTCTAGACATGCAAGATAGATTACATTAGTGAGAGTGTGTGTGTATATATATATAATATGGAAATCAAGTGTGATAATTTTGGAAGAGCTAGTCACATGCAGGTTTAATTGCTGAGTTTGGTCAAGTTGTGCAAGTATTATATGGTAAAAATGTGTTCAAACACTTAATGAATTTGTTTATATTTTATTTAGTAAATGGTATAGAATTACTATGGAGTTAATAGAGAGATGCATTTACGTGTCACGAGACTGAATATACGATGAGGCATGAAATTAATTAACCATTAGCTCAAGCAAGAATGTGGGCATGTATTTGGTGGTCCTTTTTAACTTAAGGACCATAATTCACTTCACTTCTTTTGTCTTGTAATAAGTAATATCAATTCTTGATTTAAGAAAATAGCCCTTAGCTGACTTAAATTTTAAAATATATATATATATATATAGTCAAGTTGTAAAGCTCAATCCCTTAGGTATGCGCATTTATGTAGGTTTTGAAAGGTAGATAAACTTACAAAAAATCAATTTAATTTGTGATTGAATAGAATCCGAGCAAGATATAAGTTATGCAGTTTCTTTTTATCTTTTTATCGTCGCCCTTTCTCTATAATCTCTACAAGGCAAATCCAGGAACGTAAATCAAGCATCGTATAGTGCATGAAATAAGTAACATTTAAGTATTATCATCTTGGAACTATGCATTATGGTTACAATATTCTTGGCATGTTACATATAGATTTTTTTCTTCTAATTATAATGATTGTATAACTAATAATTATAAATTAATAATTCGATATTATAATAATTTTAATGGTCCTAACATTACTAATTTATAGAAGATTTATAGTCTATGTAAATGGATTGCGTCCACTCAGGCCCACCCCTACAGAAAATGGGTTGGGCCCGTCTTGTTCCTATCCCACCTTTTGTGTTTTGGGCTAAAAGTGACCGTATGCGCAAGGGCAGCTTGCATTTCTATAGGTCCAACCCAGTTCGTCCCTCTCCAAGTCTCGGACTTGGTCGGGGCTTCCCGGAGCCGACGGCGATGCCCGACCCACTTGAACCTACTACTAGTCTACTAAACACGTATTCAGCATAATCGAAATTTGGCCATACACTCTCTCAGAAGGCAAATCCGGGCCATCAATCATTGGGCTAGCCATACTGTTAATTCATCACAAGGCCTTTTTTCAACGCATGTTATCCAAGAGCATACATACATATATATTTGAATTTTTTAAATTTATACTCTTTATATTATTTCGAATTACTACTACAAATGTACTCAAGTTACACTCAATTGGAGCGCCACAATACTTAAAGGTCTTTTTTTTCTCTTCAATCGTACGCAATTTGACAAAAGTCAGTGGCAAATGTACCCAATAAGGACATAATTGCTTATGCAACATTGGTTGGTTTTATTTTTTGTTACGCATTAAACATCGCTATAACTGTTCCTCTTTTTTTATTATTATTTAAAAGAAATGTATAGATTTCTCTTTCAGGAATATGAGCTGCCAAAACTATATATTCGTGTATGTATAATTAAAATTAGCAGAACAATGAGCATAAAAACAGAATTAATAACTTAAAGAAATGCAAAGTTAGTAGTGTTATGTTCAATATGTGACAAATTGGACCAAACAGTTCATACACTTGACTTGGACATGGACTAAGCAGATTCACACAATTAAATTAATTAATTCGTTGATTAAATTAACAATGAAGAAACAAAACCACATTCATTCATTCCTTCAACTTTAATTTAATTTTTAATTTAACAAATGATTGGCTTGATTTGCAACTCTTAACATGGTCATCAATCATTGCACATGTCTCCATTATTCCCTTACATCATATTCTAATCACTCTCTTTGCCAATCAAAATTCAGGTTTCATATTTGTTAGTCAAGTAGTATTCATCTTCTTTTAATTGCCCCGGATATGGGATCGGAATTCAAGTTCACATCGAAATCAATGTATGAGATTTTCGGAATCTGAATTTATGTTCTCGTAAAAACCGGAATCCGGATCTTTTTTTTTTTTAAACAGCAGTTCAAGTTCCGAATCTATTAGTGTAGTGGTTTTCAATTTTTATTTTTATAATGAGTATTTTGTCTGAATTGTAAGATCTAGAAGAACTTATTTTTCAATAAAAAAAAAAAACATATTTTAAGAAAAAGAAAATTGGGATGGTCCGGTAAGGGTAAAACGGATCCGGACTTCCGGTCTGGCACAAAACCGGAAGTAGAAATCATGCTCGCCATGTATTTGCAGCATTATGCAAATTAAATAGATAAACAGTCTTGATGCAAGCCATGTGTTAGAAAATAGTATATTATTCTTCATGCCAACTCTCTCTTCTGTCTCATTGTAGATTATACGCATACATTCATATATTCATATATATAAATATATACAAGTTATAGTTTATAAACGAATGAAAATGGAGAGCATGTGTTAAATGGAATCAAAATGGTGATTTTCATCACTTTTCTCACTCTCTCAACCAACTTCTGAATATGATATACTCTCTTAGATCTTCATTTCTGTGTGTGTGTGAATCAAAATCCTCTATATAGTCCCCTTTCGAGAACACCAATCTCTGCTACTTCAAACCGAAATGAGGTCGTTTTCCCGCTATGAGAAGCTTGCAAAGCAAGAAAGGTGTTCGCCGGCGAAGCGGACGAGCGGGAGATTCCGAGGAATCAAGCTGTCGCGCTCGAAGAAGCTCACTTTGAGGGTGTTCTCCGTGGTGATGTTCACGAGAAGAATCGTGAAGATCTGCAACGAGGTTTTGAGGAGATTGAGCTCGGATCACGGCGACTTTCCGAACATGATCTTCGCTACGCATTGGGGTCTTCCTGTTCTTTCTCATTCTTCTTTTAATGGAAGTAATAAGAGAGTGTTGTATTGATTTTCAATAATATAATTATGTTATTATGCTATGTGGTTTTATACAAGTTGAAAATCTGGCTTAATATGAGCTTAAATTAGTATATGATGATCAATTGTATTAACATAAGGTTTGGTTGAATTCATAATTTCATTAATAAGTAAAAATCTAGATGGGGCAAAAACAAAACCCTTGTTCTTGATTTTTGTCGCTCGGGTGTTATTCTAGTTAAGATTCGAGCTCGTTCCTTAAAAGTTATTAGAATGCTTATGACTTTACCGTGAATTGATAACTTGACAAAATTGAACTGAAATTGAAATTAGATTTATAAGTTAAATTATTTTGAACCTTCTTATCTTATTATATTGGTTCAAAGTTCAAACTATATCATTGGTGATACAATTAGTAAAGACGGAAATAAGTAAAGATTAACCCTAAATCAAATCCGGATTTGGGAGCTCCGAATAAACAATACAACATCGTCTAATATATATATATATATATATATATATATATATATATTGGAAGATTTAACAACCAACTGTCATGATAAATAGTGGGGTCAATCCAGCCAGGGCTTTGTTTGATTTTACAGGTGACAGTTTGTTGTCAAGAATCTCTCTCTTTTGCCTAATAATATCTCTTTATTCTAAAGCTCATGCTTTTTAATCTTGCTAGAAAAAAGAAAAAAAAATATACAAATCACTTCTTAAAATATTCACTAGATTGACCTTGGAAACGTTGTACCGATATTAGAATCACTTTGTAAAAATAATTAACCAAAAGTGCTAATTAGTCAAGTAATTTAGTGTTTGATTATTTAATTTATCAACAATTAATTCTTAAAAGTAGTTTGAATATACTTTATTAAAATAATACAATTAAAACTATATCTTCCAACTTATTATTGGATTCCTCTGGCCGCAAGGTTTTCAATGCTTATTTTTAAGTCAATCGGAATTATTGAATGAAAGTTACGGAGTTTTGAAATTTAATATAATGATAAAAACATGTTTAAAATAAAAATAAAAAAGAGATGAGAAATATACGTTTAAGTTTGTAACCATCAAAATAGCTTTTTTCCAAAAGCATCAATCATGTGCTTTTCATTTTTACCTATCAAAAAATAAAATTATTCAACAAGTGATTTTATTTTAACTTACCAAACATAGTATTCTCACTAAAATTAAAGAAAAAACTAAAACACATATATAAAAGCAACTCCAAACTGGCTCATAGTCTCATTTAACAGAAAAATTGATTACCAATGTACAACATTGTGATAGTTAAAGAAAAAATTATTAGTAATATTAAACAAAGTCACAACTAAGAACCAAACTTTACAAACTACGCCACTACGGTAATGTCAGAAAGTAAAAAAAAAAAAGAAAAAAAAAAAGAAAAAGAAAGAAGTGGAAACTCTTTATTGATAATTAATTTTGAGAGTCCGACCTGAAAACTCTCCCACTAATATTTCGAAACTACAAAACTAAATTTCAATCAATTTGTTCTAATTAACTTAGCAAACACTTAAAGATATAACTCTAAAAATAAATGTTCTAAACAATAAAACAAAATACTATAAATTAGAAAATAATTTTAATGTCTATTATTTTCTAAGTAATGGGCCTGTCGTATTAATAAACCTTCATCATCAGTCATCACACAGATTAACTTTACAATGATGTTAATTATCATAATTCATAAAGCATCCAAAAGTTAGTTATATATATATATATATATATGCGCACACACACGATAATTACACCAAGAAACTTTACAAAGATGTTTAAAACGGGCAGCGATTAATTAACATAAATTATCACACTGATAAACTTTACAAAGATGTTCATGTCTGAAAAACGCTGAGTGGTTCGAAACGCTCACATTTTGAGCGTTTTAAGCGACGTTGGAACGCTTGGATAAACCCCGATAACTTCCGCTTGAGTGTTCAACGTTCCGAACCAAACAAACAAGGGATTAGTGAGCTTAGATCATCACACTGAAAAACTTTACAAGGATGTCATTAAACACAAACATATAAAAACAGTCATATATATATATATATTAAATTATTATCTAAGAACACAACTGATCAGTACTGAAGCAGCCCTGCGAAGCTCCCCTTCGAAGCGAACCTCGTCATGAAGAGCTCGTACGAGTCCCTGATGCTGAACCGAGGCAAGACGAAATTACTCACCGTGCCCTTCGACTTGGACGTTGACTTTGACCCTTTCTTCTTCTTCCTCCGCTTCTGATCACTACTACCCTCGTCGGAGCTCTCGGATTCCTCGTCAATGGTGGCGAGCTTGCTCTGCAGAATTTCCTCGATGTCTTTCCACGAGTCCGTCCTCAAGCTCTGCCTGCTCGCGCACGGCACCACGAGCCACATTCTGCGATAGGCCCTTCTCATGCGGTGCGGTGACCGGTGAACGCGCATGGAAGCGGCGAGCTCTCGTTGAGGATCATGGTCGGGGAGAGCTTTCTGTGGCGACCCTTGGGGTTATATTTCGCGAGAAAGTGATGGAAAGTGGGGCTCGGAGACAGCTCGGTGTCTTTACAGCGATGGATCAATAATAAGGAGGCGTTGTTTGGTAACTTTTGTCTCGTTATAATGAGTGTTTATGTCGTTTGGAAGAAAACCATGAGTGAATATGCTGCGAAAACATAGATTCCACTTTCTTCTTTCTTTTTCCTCTTAACTTTGCTTTTTGTAGTTTATAACTTATAGAGTGGAGCCTCCAATGGGAACTCCATACTGGGTTTTTAGTGTTTCTTTTTCAATGAGGATGGTTTCTCGGACTTTCAATTACTTCAGAGTGACTTGATTTTTTTTTTTCCTATTCTTTTTAAATTTGCTTTTTTTTTTTTTTTTTTTTTTTTTTTTTTTTGGTGTGTGTGGTTTATAACTTGTTGAGCCTCAAATGCGGTAATGCGGATTCAGTAGTTAGAGGTGGCAATTCATGTTTCGTGTTGGGTCATAATTCTATTGGGTTTCAACGTACTGAAATGGAACTCGAGTGACTTGATTTTATATTTTTTTTTTTACTCTGTTTTTATGGTGTTTAGAGTTAAGCTTCAAATCGGAACGTGGTACAAATCTATGCTGATTTTTAAACTTTTGATATGTAATTTTAGTTTTTACAGTATTTTTTTTTTCCTTCTACAAATTACTAAGTGGTTGTCTAGAAATTTCAATTTGTGGTCATACAATTGATGCCGTGAAAATCGTATATTTGAGATATTGAATTTAAGAGGAGTATATGATGGGAATACATGCTACTAGATCTTATTTTGTATGCAACACGTATAATGTTTGAAATTATTTTTTAATGATTTAGTGAAACACTGTGAAATTATTATAAATGTCAAAAGATCAACTTTTCAATGAAATTTTGTCAAAGTAGAAAAATAATAAAAAAATGAAAAAAAAAATCTCTAAATAAATAATGTGCTAATTTTCAAAAAAATGACATAGAACTTTTCAAAAATTTAGATTGTACATATAAGATATGTGCCTCTTTAAGAACTTTTGAAGAGTGCAAAATTTGTTGACTTTGACTTTTAACTTTATACTTTTGAAGTTTTGTTCTTCCTCCTATTAACTAGTGGCTTCGATTCTAAAGTGACATTCCGGATTATAGTTGACCATTTGGTATGGAATTTATTTGGTGCTTATTTTTCAATAATATAGAGTATATATGCATTCAATAATTAGTATATAGCTACGTGGCTATGGCCAAACCAACTCTCTCTACTATAACTATAATAAGAAAATAAAAGGTTGAGTCGGTAATGTTATATATTTTTTTTATTCTTATGTTTGGAAAGATTTAAGTGTTATTATTTTATAATTATTCAAAGTAATGATGTATTGATAAACTAATTTTGCAACTCCTTTCCCTCTCAACAAACAAAATAAAATACTATAATGTTTATTAGGTATGATATACTTTAGAGGTGGCAATGCATAAGAGGAAAGTGGAATATTTGTTTCTTCAAAGTTGAAGATTTAAAGGTCCAAATCTATTATTTAATATAAATATTGTAAAACCTTATAAACCCTATTTATTTAATAATTTATTAATATTAATTTAAATTATAACTTCAACGTATTTGCACTTAAATAAATATGCATTTTATTGAAAGGATGTAATTAAATTTTATTAATAAATTCCTTAATGTGTTACATGCATAGAGAAAATTTACTAACTATGCAAATTTTCTTTAAAATTAGTATTTAAAATTAGTAAATTATTAAAATAAATCCTCCTTTAAGTAAGTGCAAAAATACTCTCGGTTATAACATCGGTGATTGCTATTTGATATCTATCTTTGATGTGGGATATAAGAATCACATATATCATGATAATCTTTAATGTCGGGGGATTAACACTATACAAATGTTAGGGATTACATCAGTAATTATCTCCGACATCAATGTTAATCTTGGATGTCGAGGATAATCATCGACATTAATTTATATATTTTTAGTTCGCATATTTTAGATAGTAAGCAAAAGAAAATCGTTTTAGAATTTAACAGCTCTATGTGCTAATTTTGATTTTCAAAGAAAAATAGTATTAATTAATGATGTTTCTCTATACATATTTAATAGTGATAAGTAATTATGGATGTTCTTAAATTTAAAAATTAAAGATGTTCATTATTCTTTCAAAAAAATATCTCAACCCAAATATGTATGCATGAAATTATTTTTTATAACTTTCGTATTTCTTACATCCTTATTTTACAAAATGACTTATGATAGAAAAGATAAAAGATAGTTATAACTTTTTCCTATTAGACTCTATGTTGTTGTAGTCCTGTCTAGATATTGGTTAGTGGATCTCACAAGTCCTAAAGGCTTGAATTTGCTATGGTGTTTGATGATTGCTACAGACGAAATTCTGATTTTGTTGTATCAGTTATACCTTTTTTTTGTTGATAAAAAGTTTTTGTATTGGCAAAAAAGTTAAAAACATATTAGAAATGTCAATCAAAACGTAAAATTAGACATTAATGTGGTAAAAATTATTTATTTGGTGCCAATTTTCATATACATAAAGTGCTTTAATGTCTAAACGTAAAACATCAAAGTTATAGATTTATCTCTTAGCTTTCTATGATATGCGAGTTATAAAATTTAAAGAACCAATGAGTTAGATACCAAAAAGGTACAAAAGTTGTATAGTAGTATTGATATACAGTATACACTTCTTTATTATGTCCACTCTCGGAACTACCCTAGAACCCCCTCCAACTTTTTTATTTTTTATTTTATCTTTTTTGGTACTAATGTTTAATTTTTTAAAAATAAACTACTTTTATTTGCACTACCAATTTGAACCAGCCACCCCGAAATTTAAATTCTAGTTCCGCTAATGATTAGGTCATATACACTTTATTGTATGATATTATACTTACAATATATGTATACACTTCATTAACTTACACTCGTATTAATATTATTATACAGTTTATTAACATACACTACCATTAATATAAACATTATTAATATTTAAACGAGGCTTTATTAATCACTTTACTTAGTAAGCACTTCATTAAATTTGAGTTTTTTTTTTTCTAATAATTTTGAACGTTATTAATATTCATACACATATTGAACTTTATTAACATTCATTAGCATACAATATAATTACTGCATAAAGCTATGTTATTAATGGCAACATATATTTCAATTAGGGTAATATGCAGTGATAGTTATTAAACTTATTTTAGTAGCAAAAGTCACTATCATCGTACTTTTTGTTGAAAAACACATTTACAACGTTAAATTCCATATTTTTCACAACGTCAGACGCGCCACATCACTTCATCTTCCCAACCACGACCTACGGCCCGTAGTAGCTCTCATCACCGAAATACACTTGAATACATGCAAGAACGCGGCGGAGAGGACGATCGAGAAAGGCTCATATATAGCATGTAAATATATGTAGTGATGTGGCGCGTCCAACATGGCAAAAAATAAGTAGCATTTTTAACATTGTAAATGTGTATATGCAATAAAAGTGGGACGTTAGCAATTTTTGCTGCCAAAAATGAGTCTAATGACTTATCGGTAAAAAACTGATGAGTTCGATGACTTTCCTCGCTAAAATATGAGTTTAGTGACTTATTTGTCAATAAAATAACGAGTTTAATGACTTTCGCCGCAAATTTGCCTTTCAATTATTTGCCTTTTGTTTATTTTAATATACATTTAAATTAAAATTAATGCACACTTCATTAAAAATGATGAAATTATCAACGAAGTGTTTTTTCTTCTTCTGGTTAGAAAAACTCAACATCCAATCAAAGTATAAAAAAAGTTAAAGGTAATTACGGTAAAAATATTTAAAATTTAAATTATTCAATACATATACAATATAATATATCTATAAAATTTTATAAAAAAAATTGTACAAAATGTCCTATTTTTGTCAAACTTTTTTATCACGTTGAATAAATATCTTAAATTATAATTTAGTTTTCTCTGTTAATTTTTTCCTAAATGTCTCTCCTTTAATGTTTGTGCCTTGTGTTAGAATATTTAATATAAAAATCTTATGACGTGAAAATTAAAGTGTGTTAT
The DNA here is from genome assembly GCA_954871525.1 of Parietaria judaica. Lineage (NCBI taxonomy): Eukaryota > Viridiplantae > Streptophyta > Magnoliopsida > Rosales > Urticaceae > Parietaria > Parietaria judaica. Next base: position 23,795,391 of record OX940862.1, on the reverse strand, counting down.
TTTAATTTGCATGCATATATATAAAAAATAAAAAAAATAAAAAAACTCAACAATAATAAAGACCCGTGTAATATAAATCTTAACGACTTTGATCCTAGGGTTAAAACGACAACAAACTTCAGTGTTCTGTGTGTTCCCAATCCAAAGTGCTTTTTCTTGCTGAAAAAATAAAAAATAAAAAAATCAACGTCCCACTTCCATCATTTATTTTAAAGAAAATCAGATATATTCGAATATTACAAATTACGTCACATTTAATCATCTTACTTAATATCTGGTTGGCAATAAAGAAACCCTCCCACAACAAATAGTTATTAAAAAATAAAAATAAAAGTAAAAAAATATCAATTTTGGATGAGTTTGGCGAACGAATCGGAACTTTCTCAATTACCCATCTCCGATTTCCTGTTCTTCATACCTTCAAAGCTTAATCCGCTTCTGGGTTTCGCTTCTTTCCTCATAAAGTCGATTTCTTTTTTCTTTTTATTTTAATTAATTTTTCTCTTTATCTTCCATTAGAGGCAGTGGTGGTCCTTCTTCTTTGGAGCTTTCCTCTCTGCAACATTCTCTAATTTATGTCTGTGTCAGATTACAAAGAAATCTCCACCGTCGACGACGACGACGAAGACGATCACGACGATCATGGTGAAGGGAGGAGTCAGCAGATAGTGAAAATCCAAAGAACCAATGGGTTCTCATTCACATCCAGTTTGGGGAAGAAAGCGAAGAGCTTCGTACTCCGGCCGTTCAGGAGAAAGCCAGCGAAGAAGAAAACCCTAATTTTGAACAGATGCTCCTCTTCTTCGTCGTCGTCGTCAGGTAATAGAGGGTGTTACTTGTGCTTCAAGCAATCCTCGACTGTGAAATCGGATTCCTCAGACGGGTCTCCGATTAGTGACCCGAATGACCCGAAATTCACCTTCGAAATGTTGAGAGTTTTGATTGAGAGGAACGATTTTCGCTCTCAACATTGCAATACGCATTTGGATTCTGATGATGCTTTGTGGTGACTAAGTTTTTTTTTTTTTTAATTAATTCAAATCGAAAGCATCGTTTTGTGATTTTTAGTGAAAAGGGTAAAATAAGATAGACTATCGCAAGCTTGGTTCACTTATATAATCTGAATATATACATATATGTAGCTTTGGGGAGAAGCCCGGACCGGGTTACGGGTTTTGGCATTTATTTTTATTGCCCGGTTACGGTTTACTCGGGCATTTTAAAACTGGGTTGAGATTAAAGAACCGGGCTTTTAGCATTTTTTTTTGTTGTTGTCTTGGTTTATTCGGGGCTTCCAAAACCGAAATGAGATTGGGCACCTGGGGCTTAGCTTATTTCCAATTCAGTTACGGTTTTTTCGGGCTTTCAAAATTGGACCAAGAACTAGAAACCGGGAATCGGTTTTTTGTTGTTGTTGCCCTTTCTTGCTTTATTCGGGCCTTCAAAAACTGAACCTAGAAGTGGGTACTTGGCGTTAGGGTTTAGCTTATTCCTGGTTTGGATACGTTTATTCGGGCCTTCCAAAACTAGGCCAAGAACGGAAAACCGGGCTTTTAGCTTCTTCTTTTTTTCTTTTCTCTTTAATTGGTGTTGCCCTTTCTTGCTTTATTCGAGCCTTCCAAAACCAGGCAGAGCGCACTGGACTTCTAGCATTATTTTTGGGCCGATCGTGGTTAGTTTTCCAAAACCGGTTCAGGAATCGGACATTTGTGCCGTGGCCGCCTGGTCCCAGCTCTCAGTTTTTGGACAGATAGATAGCCCCATTTTTCAGTTCGAAACCGGTGTTTGGGGACAAAATTCTGATAGAAGAATGCACTTGGACAAGGCTGAAACAATAATCGTCAATTGACAATCATGATATATAAGCTGTGACATTATTTCCAAGTATTGTTGAATGCAAAATTGCGGTTTAATATAATTTATCTGATTTGGTGATCCTTGGTCTGTAAAAATGATGCCTGTTTTAACTTAAAAATAGTAATTTAAGAGATAGAGAAGGTAACGAGAAACACATATTTATATACAAGCCATGTCATGTCACGTGAATCCTAGTTATATTTTTAATCCTTATACAGTTGACACACTTTATTATGTTTATTTTTGCCGGTATAAAAACTGGGTTTAGCTTCTTCCCTTTTTTTTTCTTTGTTTCTTCCAAATAGATTTGTTAGATTTTCTAATATGAATTGATTTTTGGCTCTTAATAATATTATTTATAGGAAACTAGATGAGAATTAAATTGATGTTGATTTCCTCTTTTTATTACTTTATTTTTCAAGACAACAATGGAAAAGGCTTGGAGATTGGTTTAATATCCAATGATCTCGTCTGAAAATTGCTAGTCAAGTATTTGATAATAACAACAATTTTGATGCAAGGTCAAAGATAAGATTCTTGGTTTAATCTGTGTCATTTGTCTGGCGATCGTGTCGTTTTGGATAACTTAGAATGTTCAAATCACCGTTCAACTTTTTAAGGGTATAAATAGTCTTTGTGTTATGAGTTAGTCAATCAAATGCTCTTTGGTGTTAAAATAGATAGAAACGTGAATGTAAAAACGTTTTACAAACACTTACGATAATTTTGTTAATAAGTTACTAATAACAAATGCTAGATTAAACACCTAAATATTGTGGTGATATGAAAAAGTCTACAATAATTATACTAGAATTATAAAAATTACATAATAAAAGAAGCATGATAAAATTTATATGAAGAATGATAGCACATGACCCGATAAAATAACACATCTTGACTATGGCAAACTAGAAGATAATTACACCCATGTGCGGCTAGTTGATGAAACGGATCTTGCGATCATAAAAAGTTCAAGTGTTGAATGCCGAAATTGATGGTGGAACATCAACAAAGAGTTTCTTTTATGTCTTGGACCCATATGTAATATCTTGGTTGATCAATTTGGGTCAGGGCATGCCTGAGATTTCCGGGGCTCTAGGCGAGAAAATTTTTGGGGCCCCTTACCGTAGTTGCAAAATTATATGCAATATTTATATATAAATAAATTCTCATTCAAATAAAAGTGTAGCAGATTTAGAAGCAAAAGTATCAATCAACTCTTCATAATAGAGTTTCTCGACCATGTCTTTTTCGATAGACAATGTAGCTAAACCGTTCAACCTATCTTGAGACATGGTTGATCAAAGATAAAACTTGATCAATTTTAACTCCAAGAAACTTTTTTCTGCCTGCGCAACTGTGACTGATATGGTTAGCATAATTCGGTAGACAATACAAGCATTTGGATAACTGCATTTCAATTCTTGTATGTAATTCAAAACATCAACCGTTATATTCTTGTCGGTTGACACGTTTACACTTAATATGGCGTGAAAATAATTTTGGGATTAGGGGAACAAATGATGTGAGGAAATTATAGAGTAAAGTGTGAATAAGGGGCCCTAATTAATTTGGGAATTGAGGGTCTAAATATTATAGTTTAGTGATTTTTATTTAAAAAAAATAGGGGCCCTAAATAATTTAGGAATTAGGGGTCCAAATATTAAAGTTAAATGATATTGATTTTTTTAGGCCCTTAAATTTAATTTAAATGATTTAATATATAAAAAATCAACTTAAGTGATTTTGGGCCCTTAAATTTGATTTTTGGGGCCCCCTAAATTTAAGATTATTTTGTTTACTAAAGGCGGGCGCCTACTCCGGCTCCCCTCAGGCACGACTTTGATTTGGGTGAGTGCCCCAAAGAAATAAGTTATTCACAAGGGATAGTTCGAAGTTCGAACTACGCGTTAACAAAAAGTCTTTGTGTTCTTTACTTTTTCGCACTTGCTTTACTTTTCAATCGTTTGCGCATCGGATAATAATATTGCTAAAACGTGAAAATATACTTAATAAATACATTTGGTATTTTATTGTTATAAGTTATTTTTTAATCTTCAAAACTTGTTCCAAATATTGGAGATTTGTTCTTTGCCTTCTAATATATATTGGAATAGTTCTTATTATGTATTATTTTATTTGCGTTATCTCTCTGGAATACACCCCTTTTGTCTACTTATTAGAATTTATTTATCCTTTATGAACTGAAGTATTCTGCTTTGATATTGTATTTGAAGTGGGTAGTTTCTTTCTACCACGATAAAATTTAAATGGAAAAATTTATTAAAATATAATTAAGAAAACAAAATGCCGATGGGTAAAGTTGTGGAAAATTTTGCAGTTTTTAAATGTATATCACTTCGACTAACCAAAACCTGCAACTCCGAGATCTCGGTGATGAAATCCCACCTCTCCAGGCCGGGAAAATGCGCCCAAACACGGGCCCAAACACGCGGCCCGCGGGTTGTTTTTTAAACAATAAGGAATGTCATGTTACTAAACTATCTCTTTTTTGAATGCTGCAAAATGGATGTCTTTTTAGTAAGTAACAAATACTTCTCTACGTAGAAACTTGCTTTTTACTTGATAATTTTTGCACGGTGGTTTCGCTAAAGCTCGACCGCCTCTTTCAATCTGCTTCGAATGCTATATTAGAATCACAAAAAAAGGTATCCATGAATAAATAGTAGCTCGTGTTTTTCTTTGAGTACATAACTCAAAGATAACTCCGTGTCTTGAATGCCATTAGAATCACAAGCAAATGAAGCTTCATTAGTAGAGTTGTATGATGTGGTTTAATTATATGTGTAACTGTATAAGGCTTTGTTGACTAGCTAGGATTATGTGAGTTATTTGTAATTGGCTAGTTATGATTTGCTGCAGCTTTTTTGGTAATTATCATATACTTATCGATGTCCCTTTTTTTTAAATTTTATAAAAACCTCATTGGTTTACTTTACGATACTTATCACGCTCTCAGTATATCCGTAAATTGAACTTGTGGAACTTTAAACATTGGGCCAACCATAAAATTGAAAATCGAATTTGTTTTTTTAACAAAAATAAACATGGAAATCCAATTTTGGATTAAAACTCAATGGTTAATGGCCAATTAAAATTAACTTGTGAAAGTGAAAGTTGAAATGGAAAAGAAAAAGAAAAACGACATTGTGTGAAAGTAATAGACAAACAAAACACGGGTGGCATTTTTAATACATATTATTTTGAATTAGATAAAAAAAATATTTTTTTAAATATATCTAAAAGTGGGTTTGAGTAGTCTAGTATCGGGATTCCAAGTCTTTTAATCTCGAAGCCCGGAACCTGGATCCGATTAAACCCAAATAAATACAATTACGATTTTTTAAACGAATCCGATCCGAGTTCAATTTAAAACCCTAATTTACAGGTTTTTATTACACCTAGAGCTGCAGGTCACGACGTCGTGACCCGTCGTGACCAAATCGCCGGAAATCGCAGGTGGTGGAGTCGCGATGCGTCGAGGTATTGCCGCTTGCGATTGTTCGCGATGTTGAGAGAGGTAGAAAGAGAGAGAGGTGGTGGAATCGCGAACTCCAAACCCCGTCGCGACATCGCGATTTTCGAGGCCAAATCCCGACGAATCGCAAACTCCTCTTCTGCGTCGCGAGACGTCACGAATTTTTTATTGCCCATCGCCAGTAGTCGCAGCTCTAACATTTACACACCATTACCCCAAACGGAAAAGTACTTCCTCAACATAATTAATTTTGAAAGTGGGATCTGCTAATGGTAAATGGGGATGACGTGATCGATCTATTGACACGATGGTAAGCTCATATACAATTAAACCAAAGCAATTCACAAGTTAAATCACAATGACTAATTATTATGTTCAAGGATTTGAATGCCGTTTTTGCCGATAAATCGTTTGCCGTTATCGACGGAGTAATCGTTTGCCGATGGATTTATCGATGGAAAACCTATAAAATTTATCGTTTGCCGTTACCGAAACTTATCGAACTTATCGATGGATTAATCGCTTATCGATAGATTTATCGATGGAAAACTTATAAAATATTTTCATATATATTTTCATACATAAAATATTTTTTATAACATAAAATACTATATGTATATTTTCCTTAATAATTGAAAAACATCAAATTACAAAACAAATTATGTCAGAATCACAGTATCAGAATTATATACAATGTGCAAAATGAAGTTACATATGAAAAACCAAAGAAATAGCTCAATTTGACCAATTTCAAAAAAAATATTTACTTTTCCCGCAATAAGGTTGCAATTCGGGAAAACGTTAAATTAGATTTAATTATATCAACCTCACATTTTATATGTTATTAACAATGTTATAAAATGATTTTACATAAAAAAAAAAGACTAACTAGCTTAACTTAACTAATTTCCAAAAATATGTACTTTTGCCGCAATAAGGTCATAATTCAGAAAGACATCAATTACAAAAATAATTATGTCAAACTAACAGTTTCTTAATTATATACAATGTTACAAAATGAAATTACACAAAAAAATTAAAATATATCTCAAATTCACTATTTGTAGGAAAATTGGTATTTTTGTCGCAATTATAATTAATTTGCATAAACCCTTCAATTTAACCCAAATCTGCAAAAAATCAATAAAAATCACGCAAACCATCTTGATTCATCTATATTCCATCATATACTTTAAAAAAAATCAATTTCAACAACATTTGATTCAAAACGTAAAATGTACAATTAAACTAATATGAAACTCAAAGTTTAACTTTCATTCAACCTAATAGCTTTCTAAGTAACTAATACAAATATAGAATAAAAATGTGAAAAATTGACATGATTCATACATATACAACATTTAAACATCAAAACGCTAAAGATCTACTAAAAGAACCCAAAAAATACATTTAAATTTTGAAATTAAAAGAAGTTGGAACTTTTGCCGCAAAAAAAGAAAAATTTATACCAGGGTTGACTTATCGTTTTTGACCGAAAAGTAGCTTGCTTTTCGAGAAAATACACTTGATAAGTTTGAGAGATAAGTGACTTGCTTTTCGAATCGAAAAATCGCGATAAGTATAAAAAGATAACGATTAGAGGAGATAAGTTACCGAGAAGTGGTTTTCAGCGATAAATCGCTCGATTATCGCTCGATTATCGCGAAAATCGAAACCTTGATTATGTTCCACTTTCTCAGCTAATCATTGTGCTCAAATATTATACGGTATACCGATTATTTGATTTATTTTCTACCAAAAGAACAAAAGAAAAAAGAATCTAAAATGGCAGTTAGATTAGATAGTATCATTTATCTACTGTTATCGCTGATCAGTTGGAGACACTTGGAGTTAGTGTAACTGAAATGATATTATTTGATTGACTTTGATATCGAATAATAAGGAAAAGCCAAATTTATATTAGATTAATATTTACATTTTGTACTTTAACGACATTATTAATCTCCACTAGACAGGGCAGTGTCCAATAAGATTTGACACCACCACTAAAAAATAATACATAATTATCATAGATTCATATAAATAGGCTTAGGCATCAAAACTACTATTTAAACGGGTATAATGGGTTATTTAAAAGTTTTAAGGTGAAAAGTAAACAAATTTATAAGTTGGTGTCTTTCTTTTGAAGTTTTTGGAGGAGTTAAATAGTAATAATAGGTTTGAGTGTCATTATTATTGAAGGCGATTTGCACTACCTTTTTCAGTCAAAAAGATAATCAAAGGAACACAAATAATGATAATCAATGAATATCTCTGATTTATTATATTCCCGAAAGGACTCGGTTTTTTCCGTTTATTAGCTTGGACAATTGAAGGGAAATGATAAAATAGGATATGATTTGATGCCGCGCCTCGCCGGCTTCAGCGATACTGCCTACGTACCTGGTATACTGGGATCGGGTCATCACGTAGTTCAATGTGGTTGACGTTCTCTTTCTTCTTTCTCTCTTTCTTTATTCTTTCTTTCTGGTTTCTCTTGCTGTTTTCTCTTGGTCGTCTCTCTTGTTCGAATCTCCAGCCTTGGATAATTTCTCCATCCCCTTTAATGAGGTTTACGTGAATTTATAGGCTTAGGGTTTTCTGAATTCGTTTCCCTTCTTGTTCTTTGAATCTCGCTAGGGTTTCCTTGAATACGCTGACAATCCCACGATTTCCTCAACTGATTGACTGATCTTCCTTTATTCATGCAATTTTGACTTCTTCCTTCATTTAATTCGATGGGGTTTTGCGATGGACTTTTCCTCGATAAGCTTCTACGCGACAAACTGCTACTGCGACGGGCTTCTTCTTCATGGACTCCTCTTCGAGGATTCTTCATCGAGGTGCGATGAAGTATTTCATCGCAGATTACTTTTATGATGATTGAACTTCGCCGCAGGTTGAACTTCCTCGCGGTTGACTTCGTCGAGCAACCTCGTCGGAAGAACCAAATTGTCTCAGGCCCTTCTTCATAGCCTCTCCTTGCCCCTATTCGACGTTGTTTTGCGCCATAATGACACGTGTTGTGTTGTGGATGGATTTGACGAAATCCGACCTCAACAATTATTAATCAGTCTATTATTGTCGATGGATCATAAAAATATTTTAAGAGTTACTCGATAAGTTATCTCCAGTAATCGTTATCTTTTTATACATCATTGCTTGTTTATCGATTGTCGACCATACAAATTCATTTGACTTTTTTTGTTCAAAACAAAACAGAATAAGTTAACTTTGGTACTTATCGTTCAAATTCCAACTTATTGTTTTGAGGTGTTTTTGGCATAAATACCATAGTTTTGGATTTTCTCAAATTATTATGTTTTTTTTTCTTCCGATAAAGAGGGTTTATGAACAACATTGTTAAAGATTTCAGATTCCATGGTTGTTTTTCTTGCAAAACTACTAATTATCTAGACATTTAGTGGATCATCGTGGTTTTGAAATTGTTAAGAATAACAGTTATTCCTCAATAAATTCGTTACCGCCAACCAAAGGATAAATCCGCGATAATTGATCACAACGGACAAAAAAAAAGGCAATTCGAACACTCTTAATAGTGATATACAATAAAATATTCAAGAATTTTGGTACAACACTTTTAGTTTAAATAAAGCTATATTATCAGGCGTTAATACTAAGACGTATTAATCTTAATTTACATGTATTAATCTTAATTTACATCTGAATATATTTATACGTATTTATATTTAAAAAATATTGTATTCAAATCAAGATACGACATTTTAATTTTTAAATATGCATTAAAATTACGATGTATTGATCTTAACAAAAACAAAAAACATTTATTGAAATATTCAAACAAATATAAAGTGTAAAAATATATGGTCAAATGAAATTAGAACAAAATATATATATTTTGCTCTGAAAAATAAAATAAAATAGTTATTCACTTGCCAATGCCATGTTGTGTAAGAGATAAGAAGTGGACTGGATAAGGATTGAGGATTTAGACAGCATGGATGGCCAAATCCAAAGACTCACTCACAAGTCACAACACAAACACAATCGAATATTTTACAATATCATCCTCTCCGGGATGGGACCCCACTTATGTTTCTCACTTCTCTCTTGTCTTTCTTAAAATATTAAATAAATTAGCGGTATATGTACTTAATTATTAGGGATAATCGCAACATAAGTATTCAATATATGGTCAACTAAGGCAGTCTAGGCTCAACGCCGGATAATAACGACAAAATTAACAAGGCCAGTTAAGTGGGTTGATAAACTTTTTCATCCATTTTATTTAACACCGTTACCCAAATACCTACGTGGCAGTCAAAGCAAGCCTATCTAGCATTGTTACGTCATTACGGTAATAATTAAAAAATTTAAGTTCTGTTTTTTTTTCTTATTTTTGCAATTTCTTATCAATAAATGATTTATTTAATAGTTCTTTTTAACAAAATTTATAATCAAGTTACCTGAATTCTTGGTCGGGTTTTTTAGTATAAAATAATTATAATTAAGCCCTACATTTTCCAATCCCATAAGCTGTTTGATGTCAAGTTTTCATTTTCTTGATTCAGGTTTCACAAGAACAAAGTCATAAATTTATTTTAATCGGTCTTCACGTTCGAAGTTCTCAATCTCTATTTTTTTTTTCCTCTAACGAAATTCCTGTCAACTTTTTTCAATCAATTTAATTAATTTTCGGATGACCTGTTTAGTCTTAGACACTTATCACTTTAAAAAATTATCATAAGATTTATTTTTCTCTATTTTGGTTTATCAGACTTTAGTACAAAATAGATATGATTTTTAAGATAAATAAAATAGTGAATGTTTAGTGTTACTCGATTTTTCGTCTCTAGAAGTAACACGACGTTTAGATGAAAAAAAACATGCACGACGCTTAAGGTGATTCGGCCTATTAATAAAGTGCCTAGTCCAAGAGACGGGTATTATTTTTAGTGAGTAACTTCTCTCTCTGCCTCTCTCTATTTTCCAACTCTTTGAGCATCTTATATTTTTATATTTTGATCAATTGAGCATCTTATATTATTAACTCAAGAGTCAAGATAAAATTTAAAAGCGAGGGGTATATCCTTTGAAATATATTTTTTGGCGCTTTTAGTGGGGCCTACCCTTGCTTTTATTTTATGTTTTACACACCAAAATGTGAAAAAGAAAAAAATAAACATGTCAGTATGGACTTTTAATATGCGAATATGCGAGACTTGAGAGGCTAGATTCATCGCTATAGTAATCCTGGAATAATTACATTTTTTTTTAATGGGAATAATTACATATTGAAAAGCACAACAAATAATAAATGAATGACGCTTTGTCAAATTTAAATCGGAAAATGAAAATCCAAATATAATCCATAAATAATCAGAAAAATAGCGACACAAAGCGTCACGATACCATCACCGCAATTTGTTGACGTTTGTTTGTATAATCACATTATCACGACAACAGGACATTACAAATGAAACTGTATTCATTAGCTTCGCCTAATTTAGAAGTTGGGATTTTTTGTTTCTTCTGTCTCAAAATAGTATCAATTACTATTATATTTTTTGTACTTGTTCTTTCTTTGATACGTTTTCTCATTTATATTTACATTAATTTCTGTTTTGGAAAAAAATATTTATCTTTTTGACAGGAAAATTGAATATCTATTTTAAAATAATAAAAATTTATATTTATTCGGATATTCGGTATCCATTAGCAGTAAAATCGATTTATAAAAATATTAACACTTCAAATCCAAGAGAATGACTCCGTAGGAGATGAAAAAACGACTGAGAAGAAAAGATGGTTGTTCACCGCACGCGGGGACACGATGAAAGGACTCTCCTCGGCAAGAGGTGTTAGATGTGGAGTTTATTTTAGAAAAGAAATACAGAGAAAAGATATACGAAAGAGATACGATTCTAGTAGGCTCCGTCAAGCTCCGAGCCGCAGCGACGATGGTGTCGATCTCGAAGACTCCGAAGGTCAAGAATCTGCAAAAGAAGAAATCGGATTAACGGAGCCCAGGCGCGTTCGACGCTTCCCTTGAAGCAGATTCGGTCCCTCCCGGTGTCGGAGAACAGTGGACCGTCTTCTTCCCAGGGTACAGAGGCTAATCGTCGACTCCAATACACCTTGAAGACAACGACGAACTCGAATCTGTAAGTCTCGTATACTCAACGAAATAGAATGCAAAAAACCAACGAATAAAAACTGTAATCAAGCTTTTAGTTTTCAGATATCTTTTTCAAGCTTTGCAAACTCTGATTTATAGCCAAATTTAAAAACGTTCGAAAAAGTTATTTCTGCATCAATGACTAACGTTTCGTCCGTTGGTTTTGCAGGTCAAGAAGTTTAAGAATGTTAAACGTCTTTAACATGTCATTAAACACTCTTTAATTTCATTTATATGAAATATTATTTCTTACAATCCCCCACATAAATGAAATTGACCGTCTATTCATTGGGTAATAGAGTACAACAAGATAAATTCTGCATAGGATAGGTAGGTATCACCTTTGAACCTTCCCTCGTTAGATATGCTCTCTATACTGGAGATCAGTAGACACGATGTCTTTGAACTGCTCGACTGTCGTGTATAGTAGAAACATATTTCACTCAGAATTTTCCTTAACCAGATTCTGTTCTCATTATTGTGTTCGTTCATGGTCATGAACACCTTCTGGTTCTGCGAGAGTTTACAGAATTGTGCCCTGCAATTCCGTTTGAAGCGACCCCACTTCACTCTAACATAGGTGATTTCTTACTCGTTGAGCATCTTCTATGCTCTGCTCGGTTCTATTTATCCGAAGCGTAAAAATCATTAAAAGCTCTCAGCTTAACCTTAACATCATAATCATCACTGTTAATTCATCTTAGGAATGGACCGGGGTGTAACCCCCACAGTGATCCGTTAAAGTCTTATACAGCTAGGTTGTCCCTTTGAACCTAGATCTTGGGATCTCCAGTCAACTAGGTTGGGTTTCCACTGTTAAAACTTCATTCTGTAATGGGCTTTAGTCCCATTCCTTTTGATGACTTATCAACTAGCTCTCGGTTTAACCCTTTGGTTAGCGGATCCGCAATGTTATCATTTGACTTTACATAGTCAATTGTGATAACTCCAGTTGAGAGTAGTTGCCTAATGGTATTATGTCGACGACGAATATGTCTCGACTTACCATTATACATATGACTTTTTGCTCTTCCTATTGCTGACTGACTATCGCAATGGATACATATCGGTGGCACGGGTTTTGGCCACATTGGAATATCTTCCAAGAATTGTCTTAGCCATTCGGCCTCTTCGCCGCATTTATCTAAGGCGACAAACTCAGATTCCATCGTGGATCTGGTTATTACCGTCTGCTTGGACGAATTCCATGATACAGCTGCACCTGCTAGAGTAAACACGTATCCACTAGTGGATTTAGAATCTTTTATATCAGATATCCAACTAGCATCACTATAACCTTCTAGAACTGAAGGATGCCTGACATAGTATAGCCCGTAATTTCTTGTAAATCTTAGATATTTAAATAATCTGGCTATCGCTTTCCAGTGATCAGATCCAGGGTTACTCGTATATCTACTAAGTTTACTTACTGCATAAGCTATGTCTGGTCTAGTACCACTCATTAAGTACATTAGACTTCCAATCACCCTAGAATATTCGAGTTGCTCAATGCTATCTCCTTTATTCTTTGCTAGGTGTATACTTGTATCAATTGGCGTTCTAACTTCTCCAGTTTCGCCTTTATTGAATTTTTCAAGTATTTTATCCACATAATGAGACTGACTTAAGATAAGTCCATCAGATTTCCTAATGACTTTAATGCCTAATATCACATCTGCATGGCCCATATCTTTCATGTCAAACTTTGAGTTCAATAGCCTCTTGGTATTTTTGATCATTTGATCATTACCCACAATTAAAATATCATCAACGTATAAACACAGGATTACATATCCTTGACTTGTATATTTAATATAGATACATTTGTCACATTCGTTGATTTTAAATCCATTTGATAACATAACATTATCAAATTTCTCATGCCATTGCTTCGGCGCTTGTTTAAGTCCATACAAAGACTTAACCAATCTACACACTTTATTCCCTTGATTCGGGGCAATGAAACCCTCAGGTTGTTCCATGTAAATTTCTTCCTCTAAATCTCCATTTAGGAAAGCTGTTTTAACATCCATTTGATGTACTTCAAGATTTCGCAAAGCTGCGATCGCTAACACCATCCTTATTGATGTTATTTTCGATACAGGAGAATATGTATCGAAAAAGTCAAGACCTTCTCGTTGTCTGTACCCTTTGATAACAAGTCTTGCCTTATACTTGTCAATTGATCCATCAGCCTTCAATTTCCTTTTGAAGACCCACTTGGAGCCTAATGGTTTACTTCCAGGAGGAAGATCTACCAACTCCCACGTGTGGTTTTGCATGATTGAATCGATTTCGCTCTTTATGGCTTCTTTCCATAAAGGTCCCTCACTAGAACTTATAGCTTCGTTGTATGTTCGAGGTTCACTTTCTAACATGTAAGTTAAAAAATCAGGTCCAAATGACTTTTCTACCCTTGCTCGTTTACTACGTCTAGGTTCTATCTCATCCTCATCTAGTTCTTGACTAGTTTTGGAAGTCGTTTCATCAAGGTTTTTAGATGAACTTGAACCACCATTTCTTGACTTACAAGGAAATACATCTTCGAAGAACGATGCATTTCTTGATTCCATAATCGTGTTCTTGTGAATCTCAGGGTTATCTGATTTATACACCAAGAACCGATACGCACTACTATTGTGTGCATAACCTATAAAGATGCAATCCACAGTCCTCGGACCTATTTTCATCTTTTTCGGTGCGGGAGCCATTACTTTGGCTAAGCACCCCCACATTTTGAGATATTTATAGGAAGGTCTTCTTCCTTTCCATAACTCATAAGGAGTTTTATCTTCCTTCTTTTTAGGAATTTTATTCAGAAGATAATTAGCTGACAATATAGCTTCTCCCCACATGTTCTGTGGTAACCCAGAACTTAACAACATCGCGTTCATCATCTCTTTCAGAGTGCGATTTTTCCGTTCAGCCACTCCATTTGACTGAGGCGAGTAAGGTGGCGTTTTTTCGTGAATGATACCGTTCTTAGTACAAAACTCCTCGAACGGCGCAACATATTCACCACCACGATCACTTCTGACCATCTTAATTTTCTTATTAAGTTGGTTTTCAACTTCTTGCTTATAGATAATAAATTTCTCTATAGCTTCATCTTTGCTTTTTAGCAAATATACATAACAATACTTAGTACAATCATCAATGAAAGTAATAAAGTACTTGTTTCCACCTCTTGTTTCAACAAACTTGAGATCACAAATATCAGTATGAATTAACCCAAGGGGTTCCGTGCTTCTTTCAACATTTTTAAACGATGTGCGCGTTAATTTCGCCTCTACGCAAGTCTCGCACTTGTGCTTATCGTTAATATCAAACTTTGGAATATGTTCCATATTAATTAGTCTTCGCAAAGAACCATAATTAACGTGTCCTAGTCTACCATGCCATAAGTTCGAAGACTCAAGCATATACGTGGAAGACTTTCGTTTATTATTAATAACGGGATTAGGCTTCGTAATGACCGTGTTCATTTTCCACATCCCATCTTTTACATATCCTTTTCCAACTAGGATTCCAGATTTGGATAAAATTATCTCGTCAGATTCAAATACCATTTTAAATCTATGCTTGCTGAGTAGCGAGCTCGAGATCAAATTCTTCTTAAAATCAGGAACAAACAAAACGTTATTAAGCTTAAGCTCTTTTCCTGATGTCATTTTCAGAAACACCGTTCCTTGGCCCTTCACTTCTGAAGTTGCCGAATTGCCCATACAGAGATTTTCTCTAGTTTCGTCCAGTGTAAGTTCCACGAACAAGGCACTGTCAACGCAAACATGTCGTGTGGTGCTACTATCGAGCCACCAATCACTTGGGTTGGAATTACCCATCTTAAACTCCGAAACAACGTATGTTTCCATTCGGTTTAAATTTGTACCTCGATCAATAATCGAGTGTACTTAATTCGTTTCACCAAAATACCCAATACTTAATAATAAAAAGTATTATAAACTCACAGATTGCTTTGACAAAACAGAATGTAAGTGTGTATATATATAATGTAATAAAAATAATTGATGCACTATAAATGATGGTCACAAAATACGGTGCAACAAAAGATTAAAATGTTTACACAGATTTAAACTAATACCAACAACACACACTTAATAAAAAAAATGCAAAGCAATACACGGTTTACCAAAAAACAAAATAAAGCTGACCCTATAACAAGAAAACTTTCTTGATATGCACGAGAAATTAAAAATGATAATTAAATCTTATAGGTATCTAATAGCTGTAAAACTCGAAACAGGTGTATCAGAAATTATAAGGCAGAGCCACACGACAACACGCATGCAGTTTGATTATCAATAAAAATTCAAAGTGATGTGACAGTACGAAGCACAATACTCAAGAAGAGCAATTAATATTGATAAACAAAGACTACAAACCTGAACCAGAGTAAAACGTTTTTCCTTCTTCTCTCTTCAGAATCATTAAACTTTCCAATTCCTTCTTCCTCGTTCTCTCTGTACTTATTTCTTCTAAAAATAAAACCAAAATCTGCTTCAAGATTGTTAGATGTGGAGTTTATTTTAGAAAAGAAATACAGAGAAAAGATATACGAAAGAGATACGATTCTAGTAGGCTCCGTCAAGCTCCGAGCCGCAGCGACAATGGTGTCGATCTCGAAGACTCCGAAGGTCAAGAATCTGCAAAAGAAGAAATCGGATTAACGGAGCCCAGGCGCGTTCGACGCTTCCCTTGAAGCAGATTCGGTCCCTCCCGGTGTCGGAGAACAGTGGACCGTCTTCTTCCCAGGGTACAGAGGCTAATCGTCGACTCCAATACACCTTGAAGACAACGACGAACTCGAATCTGTAAGTCTCGTATACTCAACGAAATAGAATGCAAAAAACCAACGAATAAAAACTGTAATCAAGCTTTTAGTTTTCAGATATCTTTTTCAAGCTTTGCAAACTCTGATTTATAGCCAAATTTAAAAACGTTCGAAAAAGTTATTTCTGCATCAATGACTAACGTTTCGTCCGTTGGTTTTGCAGGTCAAGAAGTTTAAGAATGTTAAACGTCTTTAACATGTCATTAAACACTCTTTAATTTCATTTATATGAAATATTATTTCTTACAAGAGGCTACCTGACTCGAAATGGAAACCTAATAGGAAGGGCCAATGACCAATGGAAAAGAGACTAAGTGAACGTGTCGTGCTTTGTTGTGAGGATCTCGATCCACCCCGATCACTTAGCACCTTGACCAACCAAATCTCTCATGCCATGGTTGAAGATTTTTACCCCACGCTACTATTTTCTTGTAATTTTCAATGTTGCAGGACTCAAATCTCTTCATTGTAATCTCTTACTCTTCTTTTTCTCGAGGGGACTCCCACAAACTGTATCCTATGTATATCCCCACTAGAGCTGCACATGACGGCTACGCGGCCAGTCGCGACGGAAATCGCAAAAATCACCGGAACCCTCATCGCGATGCGTCGTGGTTCTGCAGATCGCGATTTTCACGATGGAGAGAGAGAGAGAGAGAGAGAGAGAACCACCCGTCGCGATTAATCACAACTTTTGCCACCAAATCGTGATTCCCTGTCAGATGTCGCGAGATTCAGCTCTAATCCCCACAAGTCGCAGTCTACCTAAAGTCATAATGAAAATCCTCGTAGAGTAGACACCTTATCAAAAGGCCGAGCTACGTGAAATTCTTTATGTGCCGGCTATTCGGACATTCCTCGGACATGATTTAGCGGTTGTTGTTGCTCACTCTCGAGCGTGTTGGATGCCTCGAGAGCAGAAAATCGAGCCAACAAGTTTTATTACAATAACCAAATACCAATATTCAAGAATACGTGGACTTTAATTTTTATTTATTACAATTAATTTTCAGTAGAGGAATATTAGGCTTGTAATTGTATTTGTCCACTCAAGAGTCTTCATCACAATAATCAGAGCATCATATTTACAGAATTTTGCTGCCAAGACTTACACACCTAGAGAGGCAACCGGCGCGGGTTGACCGGACCGGTCTGTTTAAACTTTGAACAACATGAATAATATACCAAATTGCAAAATCATGCTTTAAATCTTGGTATAATACATTGCAATGTCAAAATACTGCATATTGCATTTCTTATATTAAGTTTAAACTGCTCGATCTTGATTCCAAACCGTTGTATATTAAAAAATAAAAATGAAAATTCATAATCGAAATTATAATCCTAATTTTGACACTAGATTTAGAGGGTTACAACTTACAATACAAGAGAGACTGTCTTTAAAAAACTTAAATAAATTATATAAAAGGCCATACAGTAAAAAGAGTAGTCTACTCCATTGGGCAAGTGGGAGAGACAAATAATTGGGAGAGAGAAATCAACAGGACATGGCCATCACGTGCTTCACGTGCCGTCCTCTGTCGTTATTCGGCTTACTCCCCGAGGGCCTTATCGGTATTCTCAACCTTCTTCTTTATCGTTATTCCAGTTTTTTTCTTTCTCAGACACAAACAGCGAAGAAAAAGGGCAATATTCTCGCAATCGATTTCAGCGAGAGTGACGATCTCCCGATCTCATTCCTCGAACGAACAAAGACCCAACTTCGAAAAAAGCGCCTAGAATCCCGGGTCGGGTCCATTTTCGGGAACCCATTTCGAGAATCCGAGAGAAAAGCCAGTCAAAACTCCTGAGAGCTGAGAAGAAAGCTCGGAAATTGTAGTTGCTATTTATGGGTTCGAGCGAGCAGCGAAGCCTGAGCTGTTACCACTGCTTTCCCTCTTTGGAAACCAATTGATTCATTTTTTATTCATTACATCAGGCTCGGATAAGCCTTGTCTCTGGGTCAGTGCGTATATATTATAATATATTTTTGATATTTTTATTGGGTTCTGGTTTTGAGGCGGTTTTCATCGATTGATTGCTTTGCTTCCTGGAGAGAGGAGAAGCTTGAGGGGTCCACCGACACAAGAGGCGGTGATCGATAATTTCTCTCCATTTTCTCTTTTCTCGAGAGATTATGGGATTGCTCAGAGGGAGAGAAGAGCTCACTCTCAGCTTTTTAATGGCTTCCACTCTCTCACTCCAGTAGTACTGGATCTGAACGTCGCTTTCTTCCTCTTCTTCAAGTCTCCCACTTGAGCTTCAGGTCTGTCTATTCGCCGTTCTTGGGGTTTAAACGCTTAAGCTTGGTTTGGTTATTTGTTGTCGAACCTTTTTGATTGAAGAAACAGAGAAAAAGCTGATAAAGCCAACGAGCGAGCATTGATTCTCCGTGTGGATAAAGTCTTAGATATTTTTGCAACTTTTTCTCTGATATTTATTCGTGTCGCTTTCGGGTTTTCTTGGTTTTCTTGCTCCAGTTTTTTCGGCGAAGATGTCGTCTTCAAGGCCGAGCCAGTCGTCGAGCAACTCAGGGCGGTCGCGGCACAGCGCGAGGAGGATCGTCGCGCAGACGACCGTCGACGCGAAGCTCCACGCCGATTTCGAGGAGTCGGGGAGCTCGTTCGACTACTCGAGCTCGGTTCGCATCGGGAACGCGGTTTCGTCTAACGAGCCGCCGCGCTCCGACAAGGTCACCACCGCCTACCTCCACCACATTCAGAAGGGCAAGCTGATCCAGCCCTTCGGCTGCCTGCTCGCGCTGGACGAGAAGACGCTGAAGGTCGTCGCGTACAGCGAGAACGCGCCCGAGATGCTGACCATGGTCAGCCACGCGGTCCCGAGCGTGGGCGATAACCCGGTTCTCGGGGTCGGGACTGATGTCAGGACGATCTTCACGAATCCTAGCGCCTCTGCGCTGCATAAAGCGCTCGGGTTTGGAGATGTTTCGCTCCTGAACCCGATTTTGGTTCACTGCAAAACATCTGGGAAGCCGTTCTACGCGATCGTCCACCGTGTCACTGGGAGCTTGATCATTGACTTTGAGCCGGTTAAACCCTACGAAGTCCCGATGACTGCGGCCGGAGCGCTCCAGTCGTACAAACTAGCCGCGAAAGCGATCGCACGGCTCCAATCTTTGCCTAGCGGAAGCATGGAACGGCTTTGTGACACAATGGTTCAAGAGGTTTTCGAACTCACGGGCTACGACAGGGTCATGGCTTATAAGTTCCATGAGGACGATCACGGCGAGGTTGTCTCCGAGATCACGAAGCCCGGTCTCGACCCGTATCTCGGTCTGCATTACCCGGCGACGGACATTCCTCAAGCCGCTCGGTTTCTATTCATGAAGAACAAAGTCCGTATGATCGTCGATTGCAATGCGAGGCACGTCAAGGTTTATCAGGACGAGAAGCTTCCATTCGAGTTGACCTTGTGCGGGTCAACCCTGCGGGCCCCGCACAGCTGCCATTTGCAGTATATGGCCAACATGAACTCGATTGCGTCGTTGGTCATGGCCGTGGTGGTCAACGAGGGAGACGAGGAGAGCGATAACGTCGAGTCGGCGCAGCCGCAGAAGCGCAAGAGGCTCTGGGGTTTGGTCGTGTGCCACAACACGTCACCGAGGTTTGTTCCGTTCCCGCTCCGATACGCCTGTGAGTTTCTCGCTCAGGTTTTCGCGATCCACGTGAATAAGGAATTGGAATTAGATAACCAGATCGTCGAGAAGAACATTCTCCGGACCCAAACGCTCCTTTGCGACATGCTGATGCGTGACGCACCGTTGGGGATCGTGTCGCAGAGCCCGAACATAATGGATCTCGTGAAATGCGACGGAGCCGCTTTATTATATAAAGGCAAGATCTGGAGGTTGGGGATTTCTCCGAGCGATGCGCAGCTTCACGAGCTGGTTTTGTGGCTTGCCGAATGCCACATGGATTCCACCGGCTTGAGCACCGACAGCCTGTCTGATGCAGGGTACCCGAACGCCAGCGATCTAGGGAATGTGATTTGTGGAATGGCGGCGGTGAGGATAACAGCGAAGGACATGATCTTCTGGTTCCGATCACACACAGCGGCGGAAATCCGGTGGGGTGGTGCGAAACACGAACCCGGTGAGAGGGACGACGGGCGAAAGATGCACCCTCGTTCTTCGTTCAAGGCTTTCCTCGAAGTCGTTCGAACGAGAAGCTTTCCGTGGAAGGATTACGAGATGGACGCGATTCATTCTCTGCAGCTGATTCTCAGGAACGCTTTTAAAGATAATGAGGCAATTGATTCGAACGCCTTGACTCTTAACACGAGGCTAACCGACCTCAAGATAGAAGGGATGCAAGAGCTGGAGGCGGTGACGAGTGAGATGGTCCGGCTTATTGAGACGGCAACAGTTCCTATTCTGGCGGTGGATGTGGAAGGTCACATTAACGGGTGGAACACGAAGATATCGGATTTGACCGGGCTTCCCGTGGAGAAAGCGATCGGAGAGAATTTGTTGATGCTCGTCGAAGAATCGTCGATCAACACAGTCAAGAGGATGCTCGAATTGGCATTGCAGGGTAAGCTTTGATCTTTACATTTCCTCTACTTTGCTCGCTAACAATAACACATTAATTTGAGAACGGGTGAAAATTGAACACCAGAAACTGGTTTTAAGACCAAAGATTCGAACAATCCTGTTTGAAAATCATTTTCGAAACACTGATTTTCATTAAAAACCATGGTCGGTTTCGAATTTTGAATTCTAAGAAATTTGGAAATATGGTTGTGATTTTGGAAATGTTAAAAAACCAGCGCACTTTTCTCAGGTAAAGAGGAGAAGAACATCCAGTTCGAGATCAAAACGCACGGCTCGAGGCCCGATTCCGCGCCAATTAGCCTGGTAGTGAACGCATGTGCGAGCAGAGACCTTCACGGAAACGTTGTTGGCGTGTGCTTCGTGGCCCAAGATCTCACTGTCCAGAAGACGATGATGGACAAGTTCACCCGCATAGAAGGAGACTACAAAGCGATCGTCCAAAACCGAAACCCGCTGATTCCGCCAATCTTTGGTTCTGATGAATTTGGTTGGTGCTCCGAGTGGAATCCGGCGATGACCAAAATCACGGGCTGGAAACGGGAAGACGTAATCGATAAAATGCTTTTGGGAGAGGTCTGTATTCATCAGAGAAATACCATTGTTCAATTTTATTGCTATTTGCACTATAATCGCTGACTCTATTGCTCGTAGGTTTTCGGGACGAGCAAGGCATGCTGCCGTCTGAAGAATCAAGAATCTTTCGTGAACCTCGGCGTTATGCTCAACAACGCGATGACCGGTCAAGAGTCTGAGAAGATTCCGTTTGGATTCTTCGCTGGTAACGGGAAGTACATCGAGTGCTTGCTCTGTGTGAGCAAGAAACTGGACCGAGAGGGCTCGGTCACCGGACTCTTCTGCTTCTTGCAGCTCGCCAGCATTGAGCTGCAACAAGCACTTCACGTTCAGCGCTTAATGGAGCAAACCGCTTCAAAGAGATTGAGAGCATTGTCCTACGTGAAGAGACAGATCCGAAACCCGTTGTCGGGGATCAATTTTTCATCCAAAATGATGGAAGGGACCGAGCTCGGATTGGAACAGAAACAGCTCCTCCGGACGAGCTCGCAGTGTCAGCGACAGCTCAGCAAGATCCTCGACGACACCGATCTCGATAGCATAATAGAAGGGTATGGAATTTTTTCAGTTATAATGTAATGAATGATTAGCGGCTTATAGACCCAAATTGCACGGAATTAGTACCCTAAGGCTGTATAATTGGGTTGTCCGACCCTATTTTTCCGTAAAGGTCAAAGTCACGGACACGTGAACACTTCTAATTTCACCTGATGCCGACAATTAAATATGTTTCTCGTTTCCTATGCAATGTGTAAGGGGAAAATCATAGGGGTACACATGTCCATGGCCAACCTAAATATGCAGCCTTCGAGTATTAATTCCGCTTCATTTTGAATAACTTTGGATACTTATGTCGCTATTTTCTCTACTTTAGTGAAGATTATTTAATTTGTACTTTTCTTTTTAATTTTTATTTTTTCCACAACAGCTACTCGGATTTAGAAATGGCGGAATTCACTCTACATGACGTACTTGTGGCGGCGATCAGCCAAGTTATGATGAAGAGCAAGTCGAAGGGGATCAGATTAGTGCAAGACGCGTCGGAAGAGACAATGAACGAGACTTTATACGGAGACAGCCTCAGGCTTCAGCAAGTGTTCGCTGATTTCTTGCTGATTTCGATCAATTTTACTCCGAGCGGAGGGCAGATTATTATTTCCGCGAACTTGACGAAAGATCAGCTCGGAGAGTCGGTTCATCTTGCCCGCCTGGAGCTGAGGTACTCGCTTTCTTTCCCGTAACTTGATGATGCCTTGTTATTGAACCATGCGTAAAACACCTCAATTATCCGAAAACGAGATTGACTGTTGTTGGCCAAATGATTGTGTGTGGTCAGGATCACGAACATGGGGTCGGGAATTCCAGAGGCGTTGCTGAACCAGATGTTTGGGACAGACGGAGACGTGTCGGAGGAGGGCATAAGCTTGCTTATCAGCCGCAAGCTCGTGAAGCTCATGAATGGCGACGTCCAGTATCTCAAGGAGGCCGGCAAGTCAACCTTCATCGTCTCCGTCGAGCTTGCCGGGGCCCACAACTGAAAGCCTGCCGACTAAACCGACGCAAAAGTCTACCACGGCGTTTTTTTGGCTAATGTATTTTGCTATTTAATACTGTCTTTTAACTTGTATATATTTATTTATGTATCAGTGGCTTGCCTATTTCTTGTTTTTTTTTTTGGCTCGTTGCTTTTGATAGGGAAAATAAAATTATTTACAAAAAAGAAAATAAAAAATGTGTAGGACTAGTTTAAAAGCTCAATCTCAATTCTCATGCAACTTTTTATTTCTCCTTTTTCCTTCAATAATACCACTCGAAAGTTTTCCTCTTTTCTACCATTTCTATTTCTATTTTTATTTTCAAATTCTTTTTCTATATATAAATATTTTTATCACTTGAGAAATTGAGATAGAGTAACGGAATGCAAGTCGATTATGGCGAGAGTCGGCCGGCTCGAGAGAAAAAAAGAGTGAGAGGAAGGCCGAGTTAAATATTTTTATTCACCAAGAGACGATTTAATTCATGTTTAAAAGTCACATAAGCTTAACTCTATGACCGTGCTTATAAAATAAGGAAATTATACGAAATGCCCAATTTCGTGTCAAATTTTTTTAAAAATGCCAATTTTCAGCGTAGAAAATACATACAATGGACAGTTTTTTAAAAAGTTTGACACAAAATAGGCATTTCGTTCATTTATCCTAAAAAATATCATAAAGTTATTCTTGCAAAAAATGAAAATCTTTAACTATTGAAATATTTTTTAAATGACAAAATATTTTTGTTATAGGAATATTCTCTCTCGCTAAAGTAAAAGGGAAACTTGAGAAAATAGCCTAAAAAATCAATGTAATTGAACTTTTAAACCATTCTGAAAAAAATCAGTGTTTCTAAACTTTACCCAGATTAAGACGATTTTACCCTCGTTTTTTGACAATCACATTTCAGTAAACAAATAAATTACTTTTGCCACAAATAAAAAAAAAATCCCTTTTTCCATGTTTTCTTCTCTTCTTTCTTCTCTTCTTTCTTCTTTTCTTCTTCTCTCCTTCCTAACCTCACTCTTCTCTCCTCGCCGTAAAATTTCAAACCGAACTCGCGACCCCCTCCCGACCTCGTTCTTCTCCTGTCGCCAACCCCTTTCTCCCGTCGCCAACCCGCGCTCCGGCCAAATCTCCGGCCAAATCATCGCCGATAGCCTCAGGTCTCCACGCGCAAGCTTCAAACGTCAATAAGGTTCGATTGCATAATGTTTTAGGGTTGATTTTATTATTGATAAAAAAAATTAGGGATTTCAAAGTTTCCTTTGATTTTGGGTGTTCGTTAGGGTTCGTTTCATGGTTTGGGTTCACTGATCGTCGGAGTTAGGGCAAAATTTTACGGTTTGGGTTTGGGAGTTAGGGCAAAATTTCACGGTTTGGGTTTCGTTTGGGTGTTACAGGATAATCAATTGAAGCCCGCACTGCTCGCCGATAAAAATCCGTGCATTTCACCGCTTTGCTTTGATTATGTGAAAGAGGAACCTAGATTTGCAACATTCTTCTAAATCTGATCTAGGTTTCTTACATAGGGCTATTTTTAATTGTGAATTGTTTCTAGTTCTTGGCTTCTCTTTTGTGTTTCTAGGGTTATTATTATCATTCTGTTGTAACTGGAAATGCTTCTCGGAGAGAAAGATCTGCATTGAAGAACAATTATGAGAGACAAATTGAATGTTGTGAAATAGAACTTGATATTGCAGCTTAATTGTTCACCATTTTAGGACAAAGAAGACTAGTTAGGCAAACACTTATAAATTCTTACTGAAACAGAGAAAGATTTGTGCTCTTTTTTTAAGATTCATTACTTTCTAACTATGAATTCATAATTTTATACCAAAAATTCTCTTGTATTTCAAAATCGTAGTTCATACCGAAACAAAGAGGTCCTCTCTTTTATTTAATATTTTCTCACTCTATTTAATGACTATAACTCATAAGCTGCTGCATATGGTTTCTTTTGCATTTATCGTTTCTGAATATTTATGGAATATAATGCGAAATGTGTTTGTTGTTGGTAGCTAAAATGAGATAATGAGGATTGTCGGAGTGCGGCTTCTTTACGCAGTCCGTGCTGCTGAGATTTTCTGATTTTTAATTTCTCATTTTAATTTATACTTGATTTTCTGACTCATGTAGGAAGAAAGTGGCACTTTAGCGACTAGCGACACAAATTCGGGACTTAGACAAGAAGAATGTAATATTGGAGGAGCCGAATAGCTATTAGTTAGATTTAGTTCTGAAAGAATGCATGCATATTCGCATTGAAGCACGTGGAAAACATCATGCACGGCGAGGCAATGACTGAAGTCCACATTGACAATATCAAAGACTTTAGAGCGACATATGCTGTTACTGTATGGCTAGGCAAAGAAAGAGTTACAAATACATTTGTCCTTGAGGCTATTATGAGACAGATTTGGGGGTTATTTAGGATAGCTTTTGAGCCTAGTAGATATTTGTAAAGTGTATGGTTGGATCTGTTAGAATATGTCTATAGCTCATTCATACTAAGTACTAACGTAGTTTATATATTATAATAAAAATTAAAATACCGCCCCTTGAAGACTTTGTAATTACATGTATCCTTCGTAATATTCTCGTATTAAATATATAAACATGTTCATACTTATTTATGTATATATTACAATAATTAGAATCCTAAACATGTTCGATTTAATCACAATTCGGATCACTTATCGAGACAAGAAAATAATATTAAAATTAATCCTACAGTGCTACCTTCTCTTTAATGATATTACCGACCAAGAGAGCTTCAACAATGTGAAGCAATGGTTGAACGAGACAGTATTCACTGGGGACAATATTTGTGTAAACCAGAGACAGTTTTAAATGTTTACTCGGGACAACTTTTGTGTATACCAGGGACAATTATTGTTTTCACCCGGGACAATTTTCATGTAAACCAAGGACAAGTTTTGTTAAAACCAGGAACAATGCTGGATTACAGTTTGGGATAGATTCAGGCAGATTCATTCTTACTGAAAAAATTACCCCCTTCATTCAGGCAGATTCATACTTACAATAATAATACCACAAAATCCTACAAAATTGTTAAAATCTTCTTTATCAATACTGGAGTTACGTAGAGTATGTTCTTTCCACGGCGGACAATTTCAATTAGCTGACGATCAACATCCATAGCAACAGGCCGACATCCGTGCTGTAAAAGTTTTATCTCGATTCTAAGATCATACACCGGCTCATCCACCCCAAGACTTTCGCACAACCGATCCATTAACTGTGTTTGACTAATGTCCACCGGCGCTAAGAGAAAACCATACTTCGCATTGGTGTAGTTCCACTTCTCATTTTCAAGAATCCACCCACCATCATGTTCGAAATATGCATCCAAATCTGTTATTACAAATAAATATAAAATGAATTATGAAAAAAATAAGAAAATAAAAGAAAAAATTGACATGAATAAAAATCAAATCATACCCATTTTATTCTAAATGGTGCTGATGCGTGGATGAAAATCATGATAAGAAAAAAACCTGAAATAAAAGAGAAGAATGTTAAACAAAAATCTGAAGAAAAAAATACTGTCCTAAAAAATGAAGGTCAAAATGCCCAGAAAATTGTCCCTAAATTACTTAAATAATGTCCCGAAATTACAGAATATTGTCCCTAAAATCTGGAAAAACTATCCACAAACCCAAGAAGATCAAACTGCAATATTAACTGTCCCTTAATTACCCAAATATTATCCCGAAATTACATAATATTGTCCCTAAAATCTGGAAAAACTATCCACAAACCCCAAGAAGATCAAACTGCCCAGAAAACTGTCCCTTAATTACCCAAATATTGTCCCAAAATTACAGAATATTGTCCCTAAAATCTGGAAAAACTGTCCACAAACCCAAGAAGATCAAAATGCTCAGAAAATTGTCCCTAAATTAGCAAATATTGTCTCAGAAATGCAGATTTCTGTCCCCAAAATCTGGAAATATTGTCCCAAAAAATCGTAATCATCTCCAAACTTCCATGACCAAGCTAAAACCATAAATCAGACATACGAGACATCAAACCAAGCTAAAATGAACCGCAGAAATCAATTGAAACTCAAGAGAAATCAATCAAATTAGAAATAAAACCAACCAAAAACCCTAAAATCAAACGAACCTAAGGAGACCGGAGGCCAACTTCTTGCTCTCCACCGTAACGCTGGAAACCACCGCTGAAGAGTGAAATGGAGTGAGAAGAAGCATAGCGGTTCGTCTAGGGTTTAGAGTTCGGATTGAAGCTCGTACATGGTGTGCAGAAGAGGATCGAAGCTTGGAAGATCGTCGTGCAAGATGAACCTTGTCCCGTGCAATCTGAACTATTGTTGTGTGAGGTTTTGTGCGAGGTCGGGGTGAAGAACGTGGTCGGCTGTCGGAGAGGGAGATGAAGCAAAGGTTGTTCGGTTTGGAAGACGAGGTTTGGAGAGAAAAAGCAAAGAAGAAGAAAAAGGAGTGAAAAAAAAAGATTATTTAAAATTTGTGGCAAAAGTAATAGTTTTGTTTACTGAAATGTGATTACAAAAAAACGAGGGTAAAATCGTCTTAATCTGGGCAAATTTTAGAAACACTGATTTTTCCATAATGGGTTTAAAAGTTCAATTATGTTGTTTTTTTAGGCTATTTTCTCAAGTTTCCCAAGTAAAACGTGTCCAAGACTTAGATCCACATACAACATTAATCATTCGAAAAAGTGGAAAAAAAAAATAGATAAATAAACAAGTGAACATTGAGAACTTTATGTTACAACAAAAATAAAAACAATGAGTATTTACGCCGCTATTAACCTTAATCTAAAATCGTTGGGCTTCGTGGATAATCCCGATCTCTAAAGAACAGGATTGGCCCAATTTAAACGGGTAGGGCTGAAACACATCAGATTGGACATTCGGGTTATGCCTGGGCCCAAAAGGCTAGCCCGAGTTATGGACCCAGACAACGAGTCAACTCACCCGAGTCTGCATTTGCAAGGAGTAACCTAGTCAGAAGAATCATCGAGCTCTCTAATGGTGGCTAAGATTCTCGCACTCTGATTCTCTCTCCAAACACCTGAAGAAGCCTCGATTCGCTTGACGCGAGATCCATTATGGAGGTTGAGTCGGTGCATTTTCCGGCGGACTATCTTCCTATCTCCGTCATCGCCGCCGCGAAGCTCACCGGAATCTTCCTCCCCACCGCCTCCGCCTCCGCCGATTCCGCTCCGAGCTTCCATTTTTCCGACGGGTAAGAATCCTCCGTCCTCGATTCAGTGTTATGTCTGCGATTTTGAGGGATTTCAGTGTTCGCAGTGCGAAATGTCAGAATGTGTCAGGGTTCATTTCGCAGATTACTGGTTTGATTTTGGCTAGATAATGGTGAACTCAGCAATTCTCGAGTTTTGACTATCTAATTTCATGTTCTTCCCATGTTAGCAAGAGAGTGATGATACTATGATTACGTTAACCAGATTCATGACTCTCATTTGAATAAGTTGTAATCGGTTTCTTGTTAATAATGTGTAAAATTGGGATTTTAAGCCTCGGAATTCTCCGTGAAGCGAGGCACGAGCCTCGGAAGTTATAATTTCATGAAACTCTAAATACCATAAGAACATGGTTGTAAGTACGTCAATTTGGGTGTTCTCTTCTATTTTTACTTTGTACTCGATTCGATAGTGTGTCACGGTTTTTCTCGTTTGTCTGTAAATCAGCTGCACTGTTTTCTCGAATTATCATTTCAAAATTATAAATTTGTATTGCAGGCGGAAACTGCACGGTACCTATGTGCTTCTACGGTATATAGCTCGTGTTGCCACCATCCCTAACTTCTATGGGCAGAACGCATATGAATCTAGCCAGGTGATTTCCGATGAATTTCTGACTGAATATCATTTTAATTTCGTCTGGTGGAGGAATACGCTATTCGTTGGATTTTTTTCCAATGATTATATTCTTTTATTTTTTTTGATTGTTCAGATTGATGAATGGCTAGATTACGCTCCTGTTCTATCATCGGGTTCCACTTTTGAAAGTGCTTGCAAATATGTTGATGGATTTTTAGAAGGCCGTACGTTTTTGGTCGCTTCTTATTTTTCAATCGCGGATGTAGCTATCTGGTCTGGCCTTGCAGGTATAAGTAATTTTATTTGAAATGGTTAAAATATTGTAAACAATATAAAAAATATTATGAATTTTCTAATGTCTTTTCAGGAGCTGGACAGAGATGGGAAAGTTTGAGAAAGTCGAAGAAGTATCAAAATCTCACACGGTGGTTCAATTCAATATTGTCAGAATATGACACTGCTTTGACTGAAACCCTCAAAGCTTGTACCGAGAAAAAAAGTTCTGGAAAGCCGGTCATCAAATCAAAAGAGGTTCAAGCCACAAATGGGGATGCTTCCAAATCCGGAACTAAATCTTCATCTGAAGTGGATCTTCCCGAAGCCGAGATGGGAAAAGTGCGATTAAGGTTTGCACCGGAACCGAGCGGCTACTTACACATTGGCCACTCAAAAGCGGCTCTATTAAACCAATATTTCGCCCAGCGATATCAAGGAGATCTTATTTTGCGATTTGACGACACGAATCCCGCTAAAGAGAGCAGCGAGTTTGTGGAGAATCTCATCAAGGACGTAGACACTTTAGGAATCAAGTACAAAATGATTACGTATACGTCGGATTATTTCCCCCAGTTAATGGAAATGGCCGAGAATTTGATCGGTCAAGGAAAAGCGTACGTTGACGATACCCCACGTGAGGAAATGCAAAAAGAACGGATGGACGGGATTGAATCGAAATGCAGGAAGAATACCGTGGAAGAGAATCTTAAATTATGGAAGGAGATGGGTTTAGGGAGCGAACGGGGTTTGCAATGTTGTGTCAGGGGTAAATTGGACATGCAAGATCCGAATAAATCGCTTCGGGACCCGGTGTATTACCGTTGCAACCCGATGCCTCACCATAGGATTGGGGCGAAGTACAAGATATACCCAACATACGATTTCGCTTGCCCTTATGTTGATTCGATCGAAGGTGTAACGCACGCTCTCCGAGCTAACGAATACCACGATCGGAATGCGCAATACCATTGGATCCAACGTGATATGGGATTGAGGAAGGTTCTAATCTACGAGTTTAGTAGGTTAAACATGGTTTACACGGTTCTTAGCAAGAGGAAGCTTCTTTGGTTCGTCCAGAATGGAAAAGTTGATGGATGGGATGATGCCCGTTTCCCGACTGTCCAAGGAATTGTGCGTCGGGGTCTGAAGATCGAGGCGTTGATTCAGTTCATTCTCGAACAGGTAAGGGTTATAGATTCTCTACTAAAAACCGACTTGTAGGAGGAGGGATCTCATTGCTTCATAGGTACAAATTATCAACAAACTAATTAAATTCTTAGGGTTTCGGCACCTAAGCCTGATTTTTGTCCCATCCCATCCCGGCCCGTACCAGTTCCTTTTTCTCAAAAAAAGCTTTCACAAAATTAGGCCGGCCTTGCTTCCGGCTTGGTTCCTGTTTAGCATGCTGATATCTTTAATTTAGGGTTCCAGTTTAAGCTTAGAATAATGTATTATATAGTTGTAGACCATGTTTATTATTTGACTTGAAGGTATTTTTTACTTATATGTAACTAAATTCTAAAAATATTTAAAATACTAAACTGCTCCAGTAATAGAAACCGGGCTTTTCCAAACAGAGAGCGGGCGGAAAATATATATACCGAAATCCTGTTCCATCCCTACATTAATTAAATGCTGATTTAGTGTGCTCTTTGTTTCAGGGAGCCTCGAAAAACATCAATCTCATGGAGTGGGACAAGCTCTGGAGCATCAATAAGAAGATCATCGATCCCGTGTGCCCCCGCCACACCGCAGTGATCGAGGAGCGTCGTGTTTTGTTTACTTTGACTGACGGGCCCGAGAAGCCCTTCGTCCGAATCATCCCCAGACACAAGAAGTACGAAGGTGCTGGTGAGAAGGCTACGACGTACACGAAACGGGTATGGCTAGACTATGCCGACGCCGAGTTAATTGCCATCGATGAGGAAGTTACGTTGATGGACTGGGGAAATGCCATCGTCAAGGGAATCGAGAGAGACGGAGACGGAAAAGTGACGCAACTGACTGGGGTTTTACATCTCGAGGGTTCCGTGAAGACCACGAAGCTGAAGCTCACGTGGCTACCGGAAATTGACGAGCTAGTGACCCTCTCATTGGTCGAGTTTGACTATTTGATCACAAAGAAGAAGGTATTTCATGTCTTTCGACAGTTAGTTCACCATATAATCCATCAAATCAGATTCTTAATCAAATCCTCTTTTTGCAGCTCGAAGAAGGAGAAGATTTCCTCGACGTCTTAAACCCGTGCACTAAGAAGGAGACTCCGGCGCTCGGAGATGCAAACATGAGGAACCTCAAGAGAGGAGATGTGTTGCAAGTCGAGAGAAAAGGCTATTTCCGGTGCGACGTGCCTTTTGTCAGGCCCTCCAAACCTGTCGTCCTCTACGCAATTCCTGACGGAAGGCAACAGACGGGCTTCAAGTAAAAACAGGTCTCACAATCTACTCTCTTGTAGGAATTTAGATTCCGATTTTGAATTACTCAACTTAATTTGAAGGTTGCTTTTGTTTTGTTTGATGAGTATCGGAAAGGACATATTTGAACGCAATTCTGATTTTACATTTTCCAGACATGGATTTGTGAATCTGTTATTACGTAACATGCGTAAATTAGATGGCGTATTGTGCTAGATTAACTCTAATTAATTAGTAATCAAGCCATGTCGAGATGGTAATCAAGGATTTGTCTCTTTTTCTGTGCTTCATTATATCCTTATATGTTTAAGCGTAAAGTAGAGATGTTAATTATTTTTGTGTTAGTTTCTTAGTAATTAATAGCTTTGCACTGATGCTGTTAAAAGTCATTTACTCATAAATGCTAATTTGGCTTTATTATTTTTATGCCATCATCGTAATTTACTTGGGAAAATTGGGTTTCATGATTTAAATAGTTATTAATGTTTTAATTAGAGAAATTTAGATCCAAAGCTAAGTACGAATAATCTATGAAGAGATAGTGAAACAGCATTCTTAATTAATGGCTTAAATTAATTTACTGAATGAACACTTTGTTGTTTCAACTCTTATGGAAATGTCATTAAATTATCATGGCTTATATATTAATAGCTAATTATATCATAACTCAAAGTCTTCGCGTTTATCCATAATGTGCACGTTCTTCCTGTTTTCAATATTAGTAATACGCACGTGCCGCACGTAAAACTAAAATATATGCATGATTCAAAAAAACTCAACTTGTTCCCGCCATGCTCTCGATAGGTTCAAAATTTTGATTTGTCGGCATTTCTTTTTAGTTGCGGCTCATCGTAAAAAATTCAAAATGAAGACGATAAAAGGGGGAAATAAAAAAAGTGGGAAAGAGAGTAACGAGAAAATGAAAAAAAAAATCGATTAATTGAAGAAGAACAATGAGAGAAAATTAACATATGCGAGTCTCATTTCATTAATTATTAGATATTATTTATATTAAATTGTTATTATAATTTTTATTTTACTATAAAATTATTATTCCATTTTGTACATAATAAAATTAAAAATATAATATGAAAAAATAAATCTTCATTTTCAAAGTCAAGTTTTTCGCTTGTCTTTTAGTATTGCTTTGGCTTCGTTGTCCAGTTGTCCTTGTGTATGAAGTTTATTTAAGTGATCGATATTATTTGGGAAATTTCATAAATTATTATCAATATTACTAATTTTCAAAAGAATCCACCAAATATTTATAATTTTAAATATAATCTTTTAAGGATAATTTTCGTCCAAAAGTCAAAACTAATATTGTCTTTGATTTTGGACAAAAATACTGAAAAACTATTTTCAAAATTTTAGAACTTTGAAGATAAGTTTGAAAATTTAATATAAATAATAGATTATTTTTTCAAAGTTCACTATTATTTTCATCTTCCCCAAGTGATTTTCCCTTCGTCAAGTTTTTCTTATTAAATAGGCCTCGAATTGTAGGTGTTTTTTATATTTTAATATAACTATATAAATACCCAAATTTGAATACACTGGTCAATTATATCGGTCAACAATGTTAGCCTTTAATTAATATTACATTATTGAACACCAATGCCATTATACTATTCTTACGAAGTGTCTGCAAGTAGGGGTTAAAAACAGCTTATCTCGGTTTGTCGATGTCAATTATACCGATTATCGGTTTTGACCTACCAAATCATATTCTTTTTTAATCGATTACCAATATATCATGCAAAATAATCGTGTATTATTTGAATTTTATCCACACACAAAAAAAAGAAAAAAAAAAGCGCAATAATCGGATTCTGTCCCATGTTGAAATGTGCACGTGTGTTTTATATTTAGATGATCTATCATTGCGTAATGATTATTCTCTTCAATCACATTATACATGAGTCTCTGTAATCTACATTCTATTCATTTAGACTGTGTAATGTACGTCTTTCTATGAGCACGTTTTGAATCTTTTGTCATATTTTTAAATTATAATGGTAAACAGTAAACACGATTAAAAACCCAATTTTATCGCAAACGAATGCCAAATATAAACGAATTAACCACCAAAAATCGACGACTCGGGTTGCTTGGAAAAATACAGAAGATACAGTATTTGATTCTTAGAGTACAAAGATTATAGAAAGAAAAAAAAAAAAAAAAGAGAACAAAAACAGTATAGTATAATACTTTTAGTGTTATTAATTTATTCTTCACAGTGATACATATAAAAAAAAAAAAAAAACATTTCCTAGCAAGGAAACAATACAAAATATTTCCCATTAAATGTGTAAATAACAAGAATCGAAATACAAACAACCCACAAATCCCCCAAATAATGAAGAGAAGAGAAGAGACCCACTAAAAGCATTGCACAGAGAGAAAGAACGAACCTTCCTCTCTCTACATTTTTGGAGCGAACCTTGACTTGATCTTCCTCACCTCCTTGGTGCCCACCTGGAAGGCCATCGTCAGCACGTTGTCCGGCACCTCCGGGGACGCCCCGAAGAGCGTCATCCCGATCGACTGCGTCCCGGGAAACTGGCTGTTGAAGGCGGCAATCACCGACGCGGGGACCACCCCGTTGTTCTTCTGGAAGTGGACGAGGCCCTTCGGGAAGGCGAACACCTCGCCCTTCTTGATCGTCTTCGCCACGAGCTTGTTCCCCGTGGTGATGAACCCGACGTCGAGGGCGCCCTCCAGCACGAACACGATCTCGGTCGCGCGCGGGTGCGTGTGCGGCGGGTTGATCCCCCCGGGCGCGTAGTCGATGCGCGCCATCGAGACCCCCAGCGTGTTGAGCCCGGGGATCTGCATGACGTTCGCGCCCGAGACGAGGGACTTGAAGGTGTTGTTGGTCGCCCCGGGCTTGGCGATCCCGGCGAAGAAGAAGTCGTCGGCGCTGATGTTCGCCGCGCTCTTGCACGCGAATCCGTTCATCCTCACCTCTGCGAATTGAAGAGACAAATTAAGATTAAGAGTAATTAATCATTGTTAGTTAAATTACAAGTTAAGCAAACAAATTGAAACTTCTTAATCATTAGCTAAATTAGGAAACTAAGGATTACTAGTTGAGCTAAAGAAAGGTTGGTGAACAGAGGAGTGATTACGCATAACCACTTAAGCATTAGCTAAATTACAAGTTAAGCAAAACGACCACCAATCTTTCGCGGCAAAATCATCGAATCGAAGCGGAAACAAGTAAGCACAACGATTCCTCGCTCTTTTCTCAGCAGAATCAACGAAGTGATTGAATCTGAGAGGTGAAATGCGCCATAATTTGAAGTAGAAAGAAGATGGAAGGAGGCAGTACCTGATTTGAGATCGGCGACGCAGACGTCTTGAAGCAGGTCGGGATCGGCAACGGAGACGCTCAGTACGGCGGCGAACGCCGCAACGAAGACCGTGAACAAAGCCGCCATTGTTGACGCAGAGAGCTCGATCGGGGAGAGAGAGAGAGAGAGAGAGAGAGAGAGAGAGAGAGAGAGAGAGGAATGATTTGGCAGTGATGGTTGGGTCAGTATTTATATGGGTCGAAAGAGCTGAATAACGATCACAATAGAATAGCTTACTTTTAATACATTTTATGAGAAAATTAGCACTAATGCCCTCTCTCTACTTTCTTTCTTCATAAAGTTTGACCCTCCAATTTTAGTTTTTGGTCCTAAAAAGTATATTTCTCAATTTTATTATCTTTCTTTGACTTATGAAAAAAGAAAAATACAAAAAATTTCGATTGTTCCACAATAAGCCTATGATTTAAAATTATTGATCTACTAAAAAAATTTGTTTCTACTGAAATTAAAATTTAAAGAGCGGATAGCACCGATATACAAAGTTTAGGGGTCATGATAATAATAATTACTGAAAAAGAATAAGAATATTATTAATATAAAAATAGTTGGAGAGGAAATCGGAAGAAGTTGTAAGAGAAAAGCATGGGACACGCCTACTTCTTATTCCCAAAGCAAAGTCATACAAAATTGATCGTTGACCAAATTCATAGTTGACCCAATTTTGTGCGTCTATTGTATGTGATACGAATACGTAACCTTACTTAGGAGGTGATACAAGTTGTTCAACTGTTGAGGTGGATACTAGAGCAGGCTCACCTTGCCCAAGTTCGTCCATCGGACGGGTTAGTCGGTCTGTGGGCTAAAAGGTAAACCGACCACTCGTGCCCTCCAAAATTAGAATCCGACGGCTTGATTTTACAAGTGGTTAGTGAGAAAAGCCATAATGATTGTAAACGGTGATGGCATTCTTCGGCTTAGGCATAGTCTTGTCTATAATTTATGATTTCCTTGATTTTGATGTGAAAAAACTCAAACCCTAGACTTGATTTTTGTGTAATAATATCACAAATTTTTATATTTGTCAATCACGAGTACACATACCTTGGAAATATAATTTGTATCGTAGTAGTTTGAACAAGTGACTAAAATTGTGTTTTCATATGTAAGAATAGGATTAAGGCATACATATTTTGCCCTAATTTTCCATATAAAACCAAGAGAGTGACTTTGTCTTGGCCCTTTTTCACCATCCATTTTAGTTGGCCTCTCAATATATGAAAACTACATGTGCATGTCTACAAATTCAACACGTGTCCTCACGGTGATATTTTTGTGCACAAGTAATATTGAGATTTCAAAAATAAACTTATTTATGATAATTCTCTATCTTTTATTATAAATAAAAACAGTACTCGTCTAAAATTCTGATTTTTTTTTTCGTCGTACAAAATTTCACGGTAATTTTTTACATGGACGCTTGCACGACGGGTTTAAACGTCCTTCAAAGCTACTAAATCAAGCTTCAGTGAAAAAAAGGGATTCATTTGTTTAGCTATTCTTTTCTGAAGTGAGAAGTTACAACTTACAACAAGCTATTACATGCAAAAGGTCGTTATCATCATTTGGTAGAAAGTTAAGCAAGAAAAATACTCAAAAAAATTTAAAAAGTTATATATTATATATATATAATGTTAGAATGTTTATCAAGCTAAAGACAAACACAAGTTTTTCCCTTCAACCAACCCTAAAACCTACTACTTTGTGGGGTCTTTGTTATAAATTATTTAGAATATGGATATTTTAGTTTTTTAAAATGTAAATTATGTCGTTTTGGTGTTATTTCTTTGTTTATGTAATGAAACAAACGGCATTTTATATAATCTACCGGCAAAACTAGTCGTATCTGCAAGCAAATACTTGTGTCATCGCAACATATAAAAACATATACATATTTTGGGTTTTTTTGTATTCTAAAGATACACATATTTAAATTTAACCTAAATTTATGACATACTATAAAAAAACTTAATATGAGTAGGTTAGATATGGATACAAACTTAATGTTACATGCAAGATATTAAATTTAGTGACACGTCATATTTCGAGTAGCACATATGTAGAATGCGATGACTTTAAGTTGCATCTTATGAAATTAGTAACACTTATTTCTTAAATCTCATCATATATTTACCCTTATCAATTTTTTTAGCATTAAATTCAGTGAACAATTAATACTTGTGTCTTGGTGTAATACTATTGTACGTAAAGACTTTGATCTTTAAGTCAAGGGTGACCTGTAAAGAGTTTGATTCTCTATTTTTCCACGCACAAACTCTTCCGTCAAAGAAGAGACCTGGTCAAACAATAAATCTTATAAGAAACTACCGGTACGCCCGTTATCCATCAATAACCTCGTAAAATATAACTTTCGGTTTTCATCAACAACAATTTTTTGAACTTTTACCGAACGATGTATCCGCTAAATGAAAACTCACCCACCGGCGAATAATTTTTTTATTTTAATTTGGCCGAATCAAAATTATAATGGATAGAGTGAAATCGAAGGTCAGACATCGAGCTGTGGATAAATAAAAATTTGAATGATATTTAAAATACAATAAAGCATACAGATACTGATACTGGATCTGAGATTTCAAACCGGGCATCAGAGCCTAAACTTAATTTCACCGTTAATAAGTAATATTTTTAACTGAAATTAATTCGACCTTTTAATTGAAGTGTCTACTACATAAATCAAAACCATATATATATATATATAAATGGCTTCAAAACTGACTGAATACGGCAGAAGCTAACGTTTGGTTCTATTTGATAAGAAAGAAACTGGGAATCTAATTTTTTTAATACGTACATTATATAAACATATATTTACATATATTTTTTCATATAGCTACCAAACCTGAAAATCTCGTGAATAAAAAATTCAGGTTTATTAATGGTTTGGGACCCAAATTTTGGTCAATCTGATCTAGATATATACTCTTGGTGTACAATATTATATGATTAATTAATTAGCGCTAGATTTTTTGGTGCCTAATAATTCATCACACACACATATATATGTATATTATAATCAAGCATATTCAAAAGAGAAATTTATCCATTTATTTCGAGTTTATTTTATGGAAAATATTAATATGACATATAATTATCATATTGAATCATTGTTCAGAAGAGTAACCCTCGTATTTTGTCGTGGTTTATTTTTTTAACTTTATTATTTGGTATTAATCAAATTTCAGGAGGGTTAAGAATCGTGCGAACAGCTGGATAAGCATAATTATTAAAACATAATATGATAAATATCTTGATCTCGTTCGATAATTAATTGACAAAAACATATATATTTAAACAAATCACTTGTTAAACACAAATTATCATTTTCGTCCGTCTTTTAACGTGTAGTTTATAATGTTTGCTTATTGAAAGTATAAGGAAAATTGCTGTGAAAAATTAATATTCGGGGATAGTAAACTACTTTAGTCCTATTAATCTTATTTAATGTGAGACTTTAATAGGATTAGCAGGAAAGTTATGGGTATTTTATTAAAATACGTTTTAGACTGAAGCTAATTATAAATTATTAGTTCATCAGAATTACAACCCTTTACATGCCCTAATTTATGGACTAAAATAATCATCTGTAAAGTTTATAAACTATATGTCCAAAAGCTTGAATCATGCCGTTACAGAGAGAACATTTATACATATAAATATAATGGCCACAACGTGTACGTTGATCTATAGTTTAAATGTACTTGAATAAATGTGATTAATTTATAAGTTCTAGATCGAAGAAGGATGATGCATATGTCTGAAAATTAAGGTGGCGTTTGGTTAACTGGTCTCGGAAACCAGTTTTGCGATTTGGTTTGGGAAACCAGTCTGAGAGTTTAATCTCCCAAACCAGTTTGGGAGATTGATTTTTGAAACACTGTTTGGTTAGTCTTTTGTTAATCTGTGGTCGAATATAAATGAAAAAAATACAATAAAATACAATATATGTTACTAAAAAGAAAGTATGTTTTATTCGAAAATAATATATACTAATATTACGTCTAAAAAATATTTACTATCATAAAAATTTTATTCATATTTCATGACTGTAATTACATATTTAAATAATGTAATATATAAAGTAGTAAATATTTTGTTTCAATAGTTTATATCATTGTAATTAAGTTAATATTTAATAATATACAAAATTTAAGTATATTTGTTAATATAATATTAATATTATTAAAATATATAATTATATATAAACATGAGTTTAATAATTTATTATATAAGTTAATTTCATTGTTAATACCTTATTATTATAATTAAATACTATTATAAAATAATACTATATTATTATCGTTTTATTTTGTACGATTGAGTTGAGGACCAAAGACAGAAAACAACTTCAAGTCGTTTTCTGTTTTCCTTCATTAAAATTTCAGTGGTCTGCGAGACCGGTCTCAGAAAACAGAGACAACTGGTAACCAAACGCGGTCTGCGAAACCAATATGACACTGTTTGAAACCAAAACCAGAAACTGGTCTCGGAGACCATAACCAAACGCCACCTAATTGTTTGTAGAAGTTATAATTTTATAGTTTTGTAAAGGTAAATGTTGATGCTGTTGTAGCCGCTTAAGTCATAATTTTGGGCCGGGCTCATCGTCATTTGTTAGTGTTGTTGGGCTTGAAACTTTGGCTTCTATATCATGTGAACTAGGACTTCTCTTTATTGGTCAGATCAAAACTTGATCCTTCGACCCTCAATCTCGGAGGTCCGGGACTCCCGCCTTAGCGGTCAGACCGAAATTGAATTTCAAATCGACGACCTTAGAGAGCCGAGATCTTGGACCTTGAATCTTTGATCTTGGGTAGCCGGGAAGATTTTTTGGCGCCCTCGGTCTAGCCCGCTCTCCGTCTTCGTCTTCGTATTATAAAGAGAGGGCGATTTTTTAATAGTTGATTTTTAAATATTATTATAAAAAATTAAGAAGAAGAAAATGCACGAGAAAAAATTGTCTGTGTTCATTTTCGAGAAAGAAATATTCGCGGGATAAAGATTATATATTTACACTTTGTTTGAAGCATATTCTCAATGTTTATTTTTACCGTCATAAAAACTCAAT
Source organism: Parietaria judaica (assembly GCA_954871525.1). Classification (NCBI taxonomy): domain Eukaryota; kingdom Viridiplantae; phylum Streptophyta; class Magnoliopsida; order Rosales; family Urticaceae; genus Parietaria; species Parietaria judaica. The sequence continues at coordinate 23,755,339 of OX940862.1, read as the reverse complement.
ATTTTGTTTTAGGAAAAATAGTGGCATAAGTACCCAACGTGTTTCATGATACATCAAAATAGCGGCATGTATATATATGGGTTAATGACGGCAAAAACACCCAAAGTTTGGTTAAAGAACCCTTCGGGTACCCAAAGTTTAAAAGTGGTGGCAAAAATACCCAAAGTCACATTTGGGGAGTTGACCACATCATTCTTGTAACGCCATTAACTTACCCAATAACTCTGGCCGCGTGGAAAAATCTGTTTCGTTAAGTGTAATCATTAGAAGTTCAATTAGTTGTATTAAATAGTATTACTTAGGGGTTTAATTTGTTGGTTTCTCGTAAACGAGGCTGATGTGGGCTTGTCAACGTGGAAAAAATTGTTCTATTAGCAACCCACGTTTGTCCACGTGGTCAGAGTTAACATGTAAATTAACGGTGTTACGAGATTGGAGTGGTCAACTCCCCAAATATAACTTTGGGTATTTTTACCACCATTTTTAAACTTTGGGTACCCGAGGGGTTCTTTGACCAAACTTTGGGTATTTTTGCCATCATTAACCCTATATATAGATAGATATATATAGATAGATAGATTTCATGATACATCCTTATAAATTCATCGTTTTTTGTTTATCATTAACCTTAATTACTAGTAATATAATAATATGTTGATAACTAACGTAAATGCCTAACAATATAAGTGGGTTTGTGGGTTTGTAGGTGCATTTTTTATGGGAACTTAAATTAAATAGCCACTTTGATAGTAATCAAAATAGCTAATATTTAGTTAATATTTATAATACAGCTAATCAACCATATTAACTATTATAAGAATAGTCATATTAATCATTGACAAAATAGCCAATGTTTGATTATTTTGTAAATAAAAAATTTACAAAATAATGGCTCTCTTTTCTCTCTCAGACCTGAGACCATTTCTCTCTCTCTCTCTCGACCATTTCTCTTTCTCTCCATTTTCCCACAGTGGCTCCTTCTCCCTCACGCATTGTTCTCTTCGATGCCCATATGGGCTTTGATAAGTTTGAGGTTCCTTCCAATTTGAAGAGCCTTCTTCCAACAGTTAGATTCACCTTGATGTACATGCCTCTCGACTTTTTCTCTTTCTCTCCATTTTCCCACAATGGCTCCTTCTCCCTCACGCATAGTTCTCTCCGCTGCCCATATGGGCTTTGATAAATTTGAGGTTCCTTCCAACTAGAAGAGCCTTCTTCCAAAAGTTAGAGATCGAGCCCTGATTCAAGTTGATGTACAAGCCTCTCGACCATTTATCTTTCTCTCCATTTTCCCACCATGGCTCCTTCTCCCTCACACATTGTTCTCTCTGCTGCCCATATGGGCTCTGATAAGTTTGAGGTTCATTCCAATTGGAAGAGCCTTCTTCCAACAGTTAGAGATGGAGCCCCGATTCACCTTGATATACATGCCTCTCGACCATTTTCCCACAATGGCTCCTTCTCCCTCACGCATTGTTCTCTCTGCTGCCCATATGGGCTCTGATAAGTTTGAGGTTCCTTCTAATTGGAAGAGCCTTTTTCCAACAGTTAGAGATGGAGCCCTGATTCACCTTGATGTATAGGACAAAGGTACGACATTTAACGTTGAGTCTGCTGCGGTCGAGACGCTAAAGGGAACCCGCTGCTTTCAGAATTCTTCTGTGGGCGTGAGTGGAAGCAACTTTTGAGTACCATGAGTATAGGTGACAGTCTTGAACTTTTCTTTGAAGAAGAGAGGTTTGTCCTGAAAGCTAATGAGTTCTGCATTCTTGTACATCTTTTAGTTTCTTTATTCTTTTTTTTAATTGTTTTTTATAATTTACAATTTGGCAGACAATACTCACTAGGTGTGTCTGCAGTTAAAATTCCATCCACTTATGTTCCCTTTTTCTTTTCAAAGCATATATATCTCTTCTTTTAAAGTTAAATGAAGTCAATTAGGTTAAAAATCCGGAAGTGTTAGGGATTAGGCTCTTTGTTATTACTTATGGAAGTGAAGGACTAGTGGGCAAAGTATGGCATTTTATGGATACTTAGGCCTGCTACACCTGTGCTGATAAAACTGTTTGTAACTATAACACTAGTATTTGATTGTATAAGAGGTGTTATATTGCAATTCATGTTCATTTATTTCATTGATTTATTTGTTTGCTGTATTACGTTGCACGTCTAGGTAGAGATGGTAGAGATAATTCAGCGAGTTGACAATATTTGGATATAATTGATACGCATGATTAACATGGAGTTCAATGTTTAGCATTCTAGTCAATTTTTCGTAATTTTATCTGTACTCTTGTATAGAATTTGTTAGAGCATCTTAAACTTGAAGGTGCTATAGAAAATTACTATCTAGTCCTTAATTACATGGAATCTTGGTCTCTTCTATAATCTATATGTCTATATAAAAGTACGAAGACAAATTTTCTTAACAACTTTTTTATAATGTCATCTTGAAATGTTATTTTTCTAAAATTTTGAATTAAAATTTAAATTAAAAAAGAATTTTAACACTTACTCACTCCCATTCTCTCCTCATTAGGAGAGTTATAACATGTAATTAATGCCCTATTAACAAATTATCTTTCTATATTGTTTACGTCTTTTAATTAGTAATCTATATCTATATATATATATAAAAAAAACTCATAAATATTATTCTATCACTTGCACACTTATTTCCTAATCAATTAGGAGACATGAAGAGTCCATGCATGCAATTAAATTAGTAATCTATATCTATTCTAATAAACTATCTCTTGGTTAAATCTCACTTTTTTGGATACATGTTTACGTATATATAGATTATTAATTCTCTTTGATCTGAACCGTTTAGCTTCTCTATCATCTCTCTTTTTTTTTTCTTTTTTTTTTTCTTTTTTTTTATAAACGTGCATGGTCATTTAATCACAAAAAATAGAAAATGAAAGGTATAGAATGAAGTATCAATGCATGAAATTAAATTAATAACATCTAACTCCTAAAACTTTATGTCTGCCAAAAAATTTAATAATTTGAATTTAATTAAGCTATTACTCCATGACGTTACTATTAAATTATATCATTCAAAACCATTATTTATTATATATTCTTGAAATCTCTAACTCATATTATCGCACTCTTTCGCTTCTCAAACATCGAAGCTAAGCCTCTCCCTGCCATTGTAAGTTTTTCTTTTCGTAATTTTCTTTTCATTTTTATTATGAATCATAGAAAACACTCCTTTTTTTTTATGACAATTGCTTTCATCTTAAAGCTTAGTTTAGTTTATTCTATATGAATCATGGAACGATCTTCGTCTGCTCTGTAACTGAAGTTAGGTCTTTGCATGGCTTGATTTCAATTATAAAATGTGATAAATGAGTTGTTTATAATTTTGTTATAGTTTTATATTTGAGGCTTAAAAGTTCTTATTCGGATCCGTGTATTTTTATCTTCGGTTGTTGACAAATCCATGACTTAGATTCTGCTCTTTTCCGGTTTCTCCAAGATTCAGTGCTCAAAATAAGGTAAAGTATTTCTTCTCTTCGTTTAGCTCAGTTGAATATTAGCTTTACCCACCGATTTATATTTATATATCTCTTTGGAGAAATTATATGTCCAATCCTCAAGCTATGCCTTTGTCCTGCCACGATCACGATCGAGCGACATAATTTCTACTCTCCTTGGCCCTTCAAAATATCACAATAGCCTATATTGTCTTCCCTACACATTTTTAATACTGTGTCACATATAATTTTCTACTTTAAATCCCGCCGCGGCTCAAAAAAATAATATTATTTTATAAAAAAATTATGACAACATTTCTAAGACATGACTCAGTTGGTTAAGGGACCTTTTTTTGAAAGCTCCGTTGGCTAAGGACAGTATATCGAAAGTGTCGATATATAGTGATAGTCAATCTACTTTAGCTAGAGCGTACAACGAAGTGTATAACGAAAAGTCTAAACATATTAGTCTATGACATGACTCAGTTCTCGAAACCAAAACGGGTAAATATGGGCTCCAAATAAGTTAAAACTCGTTTGTACCACGATTCTCAAAACCGAAACCGAAACGGGTAAATATGGGCTTAAAATCAGGCAAAACTTGTTTGTACTTCGATTCTCAAAACTGAAACGGTAAATATGGGCTCCAAATCAGTCAAAACTCGGTAGTACTCCGATTCTCAAAGCCGAAACTGAAACGGGTATATACGAGCGCCAAATCAGGCAGTACTTGTATATACCCCGGTTCTCAAAGTCAAAACCGAAACCGAAACTGAAACCGAAACGGGTGAATACTAAATACTAGTCCCCGGTTTTCAAACCGAAAAAAGGGTATTGAATCCCATGCAGACAGAGCTGGAAGCCATTCTTCTGAGAGCCCTCCAAGGATGCAACTCCCACGCCAAGCTCCTCAAATTCCACGCGCTCTCCCTCACAGCCGGCCTTCTCCGCCGAAGCCCCGCAGTATCTGCCGCGATCCTCCGCTTCTGCGCCGTCTCCTCAGCCGGCTCCCTCTCCCACGCGCGCCTCCTCTTCCGCCACCACGTCGAAACCCCACGCGCCGACCACTGGAACTCCCTCATCCGAGGCAACGACGACCCGCGAGAAGCACTCTCTCTCTACAACGCCATGCTCCGACAATCCTCCGCAGAACCCGACAGGTACACCTTCTTCTTCGTCCTCAAAGCCTGCGAGCGACTCGGGTCGGGTCATAAATCCGCAGAGCTTCACGGGTCGATTCTCCGTCGCGGGCTCGCCTCCGACGTCCTCGTCGCCACTAATCTCGTGAGAACTTACTGCGAAACCGGAACCGTTTCTTTTGCGCGGAAGCTGTTCAACGAAATGCCGGTCAAGGACTTGATAGCGTGGAACGCGATGATCTCGTGCTACTCTCGAAAGGGTTTGCACAGAGAAGCGATTGAGACGTACGAGCGGATGGGCGGGGCGGGTGTGGGGCCGGACGAGTTCACGGTGGTGGCGGTGCTCTCAAGCTTTGCGGACACCGGGGCGCTTAGTGGTGGGGTGAGAGCCCACCGGACAGCGAGGAAGAGGGGGTTTTTGCGGAGCGTGTTCGTCGGAAACGCGCTTGTGGACATGTATGCGAAATGCGGGGAGCTCGGGACGGCGGTTGGCGTGTTCGAGGCAATGCGGAGACGGGATGTTTTGAGCTGGAACTCGGTGATTGTAGGGTTCGGGATACACGGGGAAGGGAAGAAGGCGATAGACTATTTTGCGAGGATGGTGAGGGAGGGGATTGAGCCGAACTCTGTCACATTCTTGGGGCTGCTGTGCGGGTGCAGCCACCAAGGGTTGGTCGACGAGGGCTTTGATTTCTTCCGGTCGATGAGCTTGAAGTTCAGAGTCAATCCCGGAATCAAGCACTACGGCTGCCTCGTGGATCTCTTCGGTCGGGCAGGGAAGCTCGAGAAGGCCCTGGAGGTCATCGAAACGTGCCCGTTGCAGAATGATCCCGTGCTTTGGCGAACGCTTCTCGGGTCTTGCAGGTAGCAGGGAAATCGATATGTTTAGTGGTCCCGTTCTATTCGGATACCGATCTTTAATCAGTGTTTGGTAAAAAATCTGTGTAAAACCATTTATAGAATATTTCAGAAAACAAAAGAAGTAAATGAAAATCGGTAATTCGGTTTATTTCGTGTAAACAATTCTATCCTACTTACAGGATTCATCGAGATGTCAAGATTGGCGAGACCGCCATGAGGAACCTCGTTGAGCTCGGGGCGGCCAATGCCGGTGACTGCGTGCTTATAGCCTCGATCTATCGCGGAGTGAACGACGCCTTCGGTGTCGCGCAAATGAGGAATATGATCAAATCCCAGGGAATCAAGACGAGCCCCGGTTGGAGCTGGATAGAATTGGGCTCTGAAGTTCATCGCTTCGTCGTCGACGATCACTCTCACCCTTGCGCGGACGAGATATACTCCAAACTGAGCGAAGTGGTCTCTGCTTTGCGCACTGTTGGCTACGTCGGAGAAGAGTCATCTCTGAACCCAGGTTCTTCATATCACAGCGAAAAGCTTGCCATTGCCTTCGGGCTTGCGAGGACGGAAAAAGGGACGGGTTTGAGGATCGTGAAGAACTTGAGGGTTTGCAGAGATTGTCATTCTTTCACCAAGTTGGTTTCAAAAGTGTTCAATAGGGAAATAGTTGTGAGGGATCGAGTGAGATTTCATCACTTCAACGATGGTTTTTGCTCTTGTAAAGACTATTGGTGACGAATTTGATAGATCTGTGATTATTTATTGTCAGATAAAGGGCAAGACGGTCATTTAGTCTTGCACGATTGATCCTCTTATGTTCTTAGCGTTAGCGGTATTTTGATTTATCGATGTGGCCATACGGGTTTCATGCTAATCTTTTTCTTACTTATACTTGGAAATGTTTTATTAATTTATCGTCCTAATCAGGGACGGAACAGTATGTTGATGGGGGTGACAAATGTCACCCCCAACTTTTTAGAAAACATTTTTTTTATGTTTAAAATTATTTTTAAAGTAATAATGAAATAATTAATGTAAGTGTGATACCAATAAACTAACACACGAGAAGCAAATAATTGGACAGATGTTAAATTAACCTGCAATATACATTTATATTACTTGATAAAAGGTATAAGATAGTAGCTTTTATTAGATTTTTTTATATAGAAACTGATATGGTAGATATGATAAATTGTATACTTTTATAAATTTGATTAGAAATCGATTTAGTTAGATGTGATATATTAACTATGGAATTAAAAAAATTAAATTAACAATATTGCAGATTAAAACATAAACTATTGATTCATTTTTAAAAAATGTTGACATGTCAATAAAAGTGCCGAAAGACAATAAGGCTTCAAATTACGAAGAGTCTAAGTTGATGTTGATTTTAATATCGACAAATTAGAATGTGACTCGGGTTTACGATTAATAAAAATAAAATGTGACCCGACAAGTAAAAAATGTCTATTTTGATGTAATCATATCTTTTGAACAATAATTATCTATTAATTCTAGTAATTATTTTTTTTCGTCACCCCTTAGTTGTGTTCTTGGTTCCGTCCTTGGTCCTAATTAAGAAAAGAAAAAAAAGAGAATTTGTCATCGTCTGCGATCTAGTCCAAGATGTTTTTGTGGTGTGGAAACAATGGTTCGTTTATCCCGAGCGAACGACGGCTAATCCCGATAGACTATTTTCAGAATGTCGGCTTGAGTAACGCAAACATTAGAGGTTGACATACGGATAAAAGTGCATGGGATTGGAGTTGATATATGGAGAGAAGGGTGTAATACTTGGTCAGAGCAAAACGTGACAAATGGCGTTTAATGTATAGGCATTAACGGAAGTGGATTGAAATTTTCAGCGGAATGAAAAAATATTATTTTTAGTACTTTTACCACTAAGAAACAAAATTTAAAATGCATCGTGAACTTTAAGATAGTTATGGTTTTTTAAATGAGTTTTCCCTAGTATTAGTATAAACCAAAAAACACAGAAATTTATATCAATTTGAAGATGAAAATACCAAATATTTCTACAATTCTATTACATTACTAAATAACATACTTCTGGTCGGAACATAAACAGCTGGTTTTCCATCATAATTAGAAAGCCGTGACGCCGGAAGAACTATTTCTTCTTTTTATTGCCACCGGCTTTCGACTTTTTGTTCCCGGCTTCTTTAGCAGTGCTCCCTGCTGTTTCCTGCCATAACAAGATAAAGAATTTGGGTGCTTGTGGGGTGAGAAACAAATTAAAATCAAAACCAGCATCATCTGATATTAGATAAAGGAAATATATATATATATATATATGAAATATTTAAGCAAAAGGCCTTATTAATCATAAGCTAAAACTTTAAAAAATAATTCACTCGATCGATGATTATATCATTATTACAAACCGCTAAAACACTGAATTTAATGGCTTAATCTAACGCCCCTCAAATGCCGAAGCAGATTCTGCTGTGTAATGGCATTTGATGGTTGGAAATCAGGGGTATTTTGGGAATGCTGGTCTTAGATGAACTGGAAGCTTTCACAGATATCTTTTACTTCAATGCTGATGTGGCTGATCTAAGCACACATTTTGTTCCCTGTAATCCAATTAGTAAGAAATCATGATAATCTTTACGGTCGACATGCCCGTGTTTTCGCAGTTTACTCTCTGAATTTATAAAGGGGAACTTCACTTTGACAGGATAAACACGCACTTATTTTTAAAATAATCCACCAAGTTTTGTTTCTGAAAATGACCTTTTCAGGACAACATTTGTCTAAAACTCAGGATAATTTTTGTTCAAATAAAGTTATTTCCATAAGTATAAAACTTGGAGGACAATCCACATGGCATAAAATTTCATGAATTTTTATAAGCAAATAGGGCAAAAATAGCTACATTTTACAGTTTTTGGGAGATATTGCAAGTCTGCAACAAATTGCTGATAAATGCTCATTTATTCGTTCAATTATCAAACATACAATAAGTGCATGAAAGTATACCACAATAAACTACTGAGGCATTTTAAATAGATTATATACAGTGTTGAAAAAGAATTGAGCACATAAATATTGCATGATGAACTGAATTATGATACCTTTCGCTTATTTGGTACGGTTGAACTAGCGACTGGCTTGAAAAATGATTCTAATCTGTTAAAGAACGTATAATTACAACCCTCGAAAATAATTTCACTAAAGCCGTGAAACTCACGTACATATTATTTAAGCATAACTTACCTGCCCTGTGATGACTTATTCTTCGCGGCCTTTATTTTTTCTATAGCCTGAAAATCGAGTTAAATTAAACAATCAATACTTTGGAGAAAAAAAATATTAAAAAATAAAAATCCACACCTTTGTAACTCTGTCACTGTTGAATCCGTTTTCGTTCACCAAAAATGTAATCAATCCCTGCATGATCAGTGAAAACTGACAAATAAATTATCCAGGAAATTGACGTGCATGTAAAACATATTTTACTTTCAAAATCTCAATTTACAAATATTCAAATTATTACCTCTTCATCTGGAGAAGTCCACTTAATCTCAACTTCGTTATCACCACTACAAACTAACGGTTCAACAAAAAGCTGCCTCGCCTCCTGGTACGGCCAATTCTCGGGTATTTGGTATCTAAAAATGGAAGAAAATAGTTTCTTAATATCATACGCCAGATAATTTATTAAGGTTTGAGAAAAGAAAAGCACGTCTCATATTATATAATTTAAATTAATAAGCTCATAAGAACTTAAGTCTGTCTCATTATAATTTAAACGTAACAATTGCACAACTAACTTAACAAATTGTATAGATAGAAATATTATATATTAAAAAACCAAAGTAAATAACCTCTCTTTGTTAATAGACTCCAATATTTTCTCAATCGACCCATGTTGGCGTATGAGCTTCAAGGCAGTCTGTCCTCCAATCCCTGGATTTACAGGAGGAAAATAAATGCTGAAGAATATTTCTCTGTCGGAAAATAATATTCAAATTAAAAAAATTAATCTAAGTACCGCGTATGTTGTCGCAATAATCACATCCAGAAAGAATGCACAAGTCAATGAACTGCTCCATGCTAAGGCTTAGCTCCTCCAAAACCTTGAAAAGATTGGTAATTAGAATAATTTAAATATGATTACAAAATTAAACTCACTATATAATATATATATATATATATATACCTTCGCCACTTCGAACTCCATTACTGGGATTTTCCGAGAGCTAGGATCCATCAGATGGCGAAGAAACTTTGGAGCTCCAAATGTAAGAGAATCCATGTCTTCAGAAGCCACGGCGTAAACCTAAAGAATGAAGTTTAACGAAAAAAATAATACTCATAAAATTTCCATTTTACCAAAGTAAACTGATCTTGATGCTGATATCTGAGCCCTAAAATTAATCACTTTTCCATCGTTCCTTCCTATGCATTAAGGAAATATCTAAAAAGAATTGCATTGAAGATTATATCATTAAGCTAAAATTTCCCGTACCTTCCCTGATTTGCAAAGAGCAGCACATTGGGCTTCTGCTTCCGAGGGCGCCTGCGAATAACAATCCATCAAGAAAGTTAGTGGTCGGAAAAGAAATCAATCACTTCACATTCGTAGAACAGAATTTCACCTCAATAACAGGAACACCCATGAGTTTTAGAAGTTTTTTGCAATCGTCATTGTGCTGTCTCGTTACCTGCCAAATTACAAGTACTTTAGCTCGAAAACTTTATATCCTCATTTATTTTGTAGCTAACGCTTATAAAGCAATGAAAACGAAAAAACTGACCTTCACTGTCCTTTTACTGAACTTCTCTATGTCTTCCTTATTACCAGTCTGCGGATATAAGAACATAACGAAGGCACAATATTAACGTTCCTTAAAAAGAAAAAGAAAAAGAAAAACAGCTTATGAAACAAGTCTTAGAATAGAAAGTTCTACAAAAATACCTCCACGGCCGCCGCCAAATCCTCAGTAGCGTCTGCTCTCTTCGAGTATCTGAATCAAAACACAACGTACAATAACAAAATACGAGCTTGTTTTCCTCTTTATTATCTAAAATAGCAAAGATTGAATGACTTATCAAACCGTACCGTTTTGCGAGCTCTTGCTTTTTCAACTCCGGGGGCGCCCCATCAAAAACATAGCTTCACACAAACATAACCGATTCGTCAATCACATAAGCTTTCAAATTTGGAATCAGTGATGTCAATTCAAAGAATTCATATTCGAATGAATAAAACTAACAAGCTTACACTGGCTTAATTCCCGCTTCCAGAAGCCGAATTGTCCTCGAAAACATTCCTTGCAAATGACTTAAAAAAAAAACAAGTTACAACAAGTTAATAAAAAAAAGTGTTTTGGCGGCATGTTTGCACGGATTAAGTACCAAATGTTACGCTTATGTTGGGTACCTAGAAGATACATATATCGTAACATTAAGAACTTAACCCGCGATTTACAAAACACAACTTTATGAGTAGTTATGCCGAAGATAAAAATAGAAAAATTTACCTAGTGACTTCACCAGCCTCATTGGTCAACATCTCAGTCCCACTTCTTCCCACAACGATCTACCATAGCCATTTACATATGTATAAACTCAAATAATATAAATAAATAGAAAATGGAAATTCGAATGTGCTCACGAGAAACTGGTAAATGCTCATGCTGGCATCGATGGCGATCTTCCTGCCGAAGTAGCTCTCGAACTTCTGCTCCTTCATGGCTTTGGGCGCGTTGTCCGCCAAAAGCTTGGTTAAACCCTAAGCAATGTCCGAAACGCAAATGAGAAGACGAAGAATCGAGGAGAGAGGGACATGGAATCGGAGATGACGTACCTTGATCCCCATTACTGGCTCTGTACAAACTGGATATGATTTCTCGGAGTGACTGAGCTCAGGTCAGGGATGACTCTCTCTCTCTCTCTGGTATTTCCCGCTATGCGTTTCGCGGTTTCAACGTGTCGTTGTCATAGTTGGGCTCTATTTATATCAAGCCCAAGCCCATATCCACACGACATGTCGTTTCAATTCTTAATGATTGCGTATGCTCCAATTGTCTGTCGTTTGATTTTGGTTGCTTAATTCACATCAAAATTCCATGAAAGAATCATAGCAGTTGATGTCGTTTTCCACCTCAACATTTCGAGAACGTTGTCGGGAACCTTCGGTTTGAATTTGTTCTTTTGTGCTTGTCGGATATATCTCGTCGGAAACCTACTTTAAGTTTTAACATTGTACTTGCTGTATAGAATTTGTCACCAAGGATTTTTATTTTATATTTGGTTCCTCTATACTGTAGTGGATTACGTCATTTTTGTAATTATATTGATGACTGCGAACATGAAGGAAACAATAAAGCAGCGTATAATGGTCATTGCTCAGTTTTGTGCTCTCGTAAAGGTAAAGGCTCGAAGGAAAATGTGTGTCACTTGTGCGATTTGATCTAATCTTGTACTTATAGGTAGGTCTTTCTTTTCAAGTCAGCCCTTGAATCTAGGACATCATGCTTCAGAATTTAGTTTATCTAACTATACTTCTAGTCAAATATTAAACATTTTATTTGTGTTTTTTTTAATATTTTTTTAATCTTGCTTTTTTTTAACATTTTTAATATGAAAAAATTCTGATATTAATAATTTTGCCTAAGACCCAAAACGAGTTGGGCCGGGCCTGCTTGCATACATATATAATTAAATATATATATATATATAACTAAATTAGATGTAATATTTTTTATCGACAACTTTTAAAGACAACTGGAATGTAACAATAAATCCTAGGTATAACCCATCTATTAATTCTTAACGTGCGAAATTAGTCCAATTTTGTATCACCTTACAAGCTATGTTTGAGTAAATATTTTTATATATACACAACACAGATGCCATGCATATGCATGTCGAAAGGTAATTAAATATGTCATTTTCAAATAAGAATCTTAGTTATATATATTAATTAAGAAAATTAAATCTGTTTAATTAATGTTGATAATAAGCTCAAAACATTAGGTGGGCTCATGATGAAGTTCTGTCAACAACCAAGTATATGCCCCAAAAAAACATGCTAATTGAAACCAAAGCCTATTATTTAATAATAATTAGCGTATTACAGTTATTCTTTTGGCTGTTATATGGATATTTATAATAAATTAAATCTCTAGCTAGGTTTATCCGTCAAAAAAATAATATGGAACACACAAACTAATCTCATAATTGAATGTGCTAAATGTATGATGATCATGACACATCAAACATAGAAAATAGTTATATATATTTTCATGACCTTGATCACAAAGGGAATCTTCTATATTATTCATGCTAATGATAATACCAACAAATAATACAAATGAGACAAATTACAAGTTCAAAAGTTCCTAGTTTATAATAAGCTGAAATTCCAAGTCACACAATTCTTGGCAAATACAAATTAAGAGACACCATAACGTAGAACAAGAGACGATAAAACCTAATACCATGGACGTTAAAAACAAGGCTTTAATATATATATATATATATATACATATATATACACATGCGTATATATATACCTATGTATATCAGAGCATTCAAGTCGATCCACAATTTCAATCAACTTTCCTGCTTTACAGATTCTTCCTCCAACGATTGAAAGGCTCTACCATGGTAAGTCATGAACACCAAGTATTTAATAATTAATACAATATTCAAGTATCGAGCAAAAAAAAAAAATTATGATATTCAAGTATACAATAATACTTTTCATCAATTGCCATGATCATCGGTAGGTAATGCCTAATCAAAATTGAAAATGACAAAGCATTAGTGGTTCGTTAGTGGTTTGTTCTTGGAGTAAGAGCACTACTACATTCACTTGTCAGCCGCTTGCAATATGTTTCAATGTAATCGATCGACTTCAAAACTCAACATCGATAAACATAATGTTTGGTTTTCGGGGATTTCCGCAATTCCGAGGAGAAGTTTCGTGATATCCACGAACATGTAATTTGAAAATGTTATCAAACTTTTATTACTTTTGCCGCATAGTTCCCTGACTAATTTCTCCTCAGGGTGTGTGCAACCCTAGGTGGTCTCGTACATTGAATCACAACTTTATAAATGTTGAGTCTCTATCTCGTTCACCACGTTGTTGTAAGAACTCTGCATTTTGCCGATCAAAAAACACCTCATCGGATTACTAGATCTCTCCCAGTGTTTGGATGACAACTCTTTCTCACACACGGGAGGAAAAGACTCGCAGAGGTCTAGGGGGGAGGGCTGCCTGCGACTTTCTTTGTGAAATAATTCGGGCTATATTATGTTTTATGAGCTCTTAATAACCATGAATTTATAACCACAGTTCATCTATGACCGCTTTTGCCTATTAATTGGGCTAAACCGATTAGGTCATCTAATTAACTACTAACCATATTAAATATTTAGCTATTAATAATTACTTACTGGGCCCGTGTACCTATTTATGGCGATCAATTTGATCTCCGAAAGTCCATTGGGGTCATATGCCCAGTTCCTGATTCGGACGTTATCCTTCAAATAATTCTACTACTATTTCACTAGTGCATAAATCTATAAACACATCAATTATATATTTATTTATTCTTAGAATATTGTATACTTGTATAGGATGGAGCAGAAGAGATCAAGGGAGAAAATGTTGTCTCCATCAAAGAAGGGGCCAAAATGAAAGGAGGATTCAATGCTTGCAAATATATCTTTGGTAAGTAAATGAATAATGAACTAATCATCAATGTAATTGATTAATTATCTCATGATTATTTGTTAATATATTTCATGTTCTTGTGTTTATCTTGCTTAATAAATACTAGATTGTGGTATCATAGTTAAGTGTGCAATCTCTCTAAGAGGGTGTGGAGAAAAGATAATTATAAGAAGCAAACCATTTAGTAAGTCCGTTTTGTAATTAATCAAATAGTGAACACAACAACGAAGGACGAGATCTTTATATATAATAATTAATATGGTGTGATTATAATATGAGACTTGACAAGCAACTACTTAGTGACTTATTTATAATTCTAACCGTCAAGAATGAATTTAACATATATATATATACATATATTATAACCTATATAAATAATACTTTAATTCGGGACTAATATTTTTTATTATATTAACGAGAGAAAATTTGGTAATGTTAGTTAGAGTCGGGATAATACATAAATATGTTATCGAAGTTATTTATTTATCGAGTATTAATTTAACGAAGTTGTATGGTATATAATTAGTACTGGCGGCGTTCGAGAACATGGGGTTCGTGGCGAACATGGTGAGTTTGGTGATCTATTTCATGGCGGTGATGTTCTTCGACACGGCGACCGCCGCAACCACGCTTACCAATTTCATGGGCACCACCTTCTTGCTCTCCATCCTCGGCGGCTTCATTTCCGACACTTACTTGAGTCGATTCACCACCACCCTTCTCTTTGGATCGCTCGAAACATTGGTACTTATAATTATCGACGATTCCAATATTCCTAACGATATTATACAAAGATTTGATAAATTAATAGCACAGAAATAATAGCATAGTAAATTCATATTTCTTACTCTCGAAGTACGTACTACACAGGCTCTGGTGCTAATAACGATCCAAGCAGCCTTGACCAAGCTGCAGCCGAGTTTCTGCGGCAAGTCCAGCTGTGTGGAAGGCCGTGTGGCGTTTCTATTCTACTTCTCGCTGTACATCTTGGCGCTTGGTAACGGCGGTGTTAGGGGTGCGATGCCGGCGCTCGGTGCCGACCAGTTCGACCGGCGAAACCCTAAGGAAGAGAAGGCGTTGGCCACGTACTTCAACTGGCTTCTCCTCAGCGTAACGGTCGGGGCTTCCATCGGCGTCACCGCCATCGTGTATCTCAGCACTGCCGTGGCTTGGTACAAGGGCTTTATGGTTTCAAGCATAGCTGTTTTTCTAGGGTTCTTCGTGCTTTCCTTAGGCAAACCCTACTATCGCAAGCAATCGAACGATAGTCCACTCGTGAAGATCGCTCAGGTTTCTCTCTTTTCTCATGCATGCAAACTAACGTAGTATTCATAAATGGCTAGTGACATTACATAATATTCTCTCTTTCTCTCATGATTTTTTTTATAAAAATATGGAAAATATGTGTGTTTGGTTTGGTTGTAACCGTCGGATAATAATTAATATAGTGTTGTTTGTTTGTCCGAAAGGTTATTGTTGTGGCGTTCAAAAACCGGAAGCTGTCGGTGCCGGAAAATCCGGCGGAATTATATGAGGTCAACGAGAAAGTCAATTCCTTGGATGTAGATGAAAAACTTGAGCATACCAACCAATTAAAGTGAGTTTTAATGTTTTCAACTTGCTTATAATATAGAAGTTAAATCTATGAAAAAGTCCTTAAATTGTTTTCTTACCTGAAATCCCTACAACAGTAGTACAAAGAAAATATAGGGTAATTTTATTTTTATAGTCAAAGAGCCGCTCGTCACTCGTTTTGTGATCCCATCCTAACTTAGAGACCATGTCTAATTTTATTAATTAATTTCTAACTTATAACGGAGATAAAAAATAGTAATAAAAACTAACATCTGATTTATAATATATTAAAATAAGCTCAATATCGTGTAAATTAGAAGGACATTGTAATCAGCTTGTTAAACGTATCACATTTATGTAAAGTATTTTATGATATATGTACTTCATGAGGTCTGACAAATCTCTTGTAGCTTTGGCATTTAAAAATCTTATAATTTTAACCTAATTAATCATGCAGTACCCTAGACAAAGCTGCCATAGCCCCTCAGAGCACGGAGTCGCCGATAAACCCGTGGCGTGTCTGCACGGTGACGCAGGTCGAAGAAGTCAAAGTTCTTACGAGAATGTTGCCTATCCTCGCGAGTACGATCATCATGAACACGTGCCTAGCTCAGCTCCAAACCTACTCCATCACGCAAGGCGCCCTCTACATGGACCGCCACATGGGCGGTCGGAGAGAGATTCCGGCGCCCTCGGTTCCCGTCATACCCTTGGTCTTCATGTCGCTTCTCATCCCGATCTACGAGTTCATCTTTGTTCCTTTCGTCAGAAAAATCACCAAGCACCCCTCGGGGATCACTCAGCTTCAGAGGGTCGGCGTCGGGCTCGTCCTCTCCGCCGTCTCCATGGCCGTGGCCGGGGCGGTGGAGCTCAAGAGGAAGAACGAAGCTCGACAGAATCCGCCAAAGATTCTCAGCATCTTCTGGCTGTCGTTTCAGTTCGGAATCTTTGGCATCGCCGACATGTTCACTCTGGTAGGGCTGCTTGAGTTTTTCTACAAGGAAGCTCCTTCGGGCATGAAGTCGTTGTCGACCTCTTTCACTTGGGTCACTCTTTCTCTAGGGTATTTTCTCAGCACTATATTCGTCACGGTGGTCAACGCGTTGACCAGAAATATTTCTCCGAGCAAGAGGGGTTGGGTTGAAGGAGATTTGAACTCCAACAATCTCCAACTGTTTTATTGGTTTTTGGCTATTCTTAGCTGCTTGAACTTCTTTCTCTACCTTTGGTCGGCCTTGTCGTATAAGTACAAAACGACAGAGGAGAAACCCAAAGAAGAGAGCCGCTTGGCTCCGGTGGCCAAAAACGACGGTGATAAGGAGGAGGAGAAGAAGGAAGAGAGCTCGGGTCCGGCGATACCGATTGAGACAGTCGAGCTTTCCAAAAACGACGATGGTAACAAGAAGAATGAAGAGAGCTTGGCTCCGGCGGTATCGATCGAGACTGTCGAGTTTTCCGAAACCGACGGGAATAACGAGAAGAAAGTTCTATAAAAAAAAGTGTAACTTTGAAAGTACACTAATTAGTTCAAATACTAATGACTTATAAAAAAAAATTACCTATGTTAAGCATATCAAAATAGCGGCATAATCTCCATTCCCCAGTGTAATTTTGAGAAGGTAAATGTTCTTAAAGTTCAATTAAAAGTATTCTTGTTAGTGTTACCACTAATCATAAACCGGTATATGTTGTCGAATAAGACTGTTCAACATTTGAACTCATTATTCATATTAGAAACGTAATAAGTAATAACTAATAAGATATAATTATATTCGTCGAACGAACATTTTCAAAAGTCATTTTCTTTCGGTACTAATTATCTATCACGTAATTATAGCTTCATTATAGGCGAAGTCGCCATCTTAATTATGTTCAATAGTTAGTTAGCACTTCAAGTTAAAGCAGACAAATAAGACGTTTCACCAAACGACATTAAATTTGCATGCAGTGATAATTGTATTATTTTTCTTTTTGTCAATACTCAGAGATCAGTTAGATAGTGACTCGCATCTGCCACTTGATTTCACTCTCTATAAAAACGTTGTATAGAGTAATTTGAACCCTCCAATAGCGGAATTAATTCTTTCCAAAAATCTCAAAGGCACAGGCGAAACTACGTTTATAAAAATCTCAAACCCTCGATTTTGAATTTACTATGTAAGTTCAATAAAAAAAATTGAACCCCCCTCATTCCGAATCCTAGTCCCGCCATGCTCAAAAGGTACAAATTAAGGATTGCATATACCTAACTTAATCCAACCTACAATAATTCTCTAATCGCATTCAATGTTGATACAATTATAGCCCATCTGCTTACATACACTTAGCCCTTCGATAAACGCCCTTAGTTCGGTTTCATTACTCGAGAAAGTTCTAAAAGATTTTGAATAGCTAAATACGAACTTACCTTTGTCGTCACAGAGAATACCACCCCCGCCAGTCGGCCCCAAGTTTCCAAAGCTACTCCATCAACATTGAGTTTAAATCTACCATGTCTTACCTGAATCCATCTCAAACCTTGCACTTTCTTATTCTATAATTGGTAAATCCATATATCTTTACACTATGTCTTACCTGAATCCATCTCAAACCTTGCACTTTCTTATTCTATAATTGGTAAATCCATATATCTTTACACTCGATCATCATTTTCACTTTGTTGTTGAACATCAAGGAGTTTAAAATTAAGACGTGTGCCCAATGCTTCAAAGAAAACAAATATTGGCTAACACTCTCACTTCCATCTGACAGCGTACATCTTCGACACTATAACTACCATTTATAATATGAACTAGTCCTAATAAAACCCCTAACCATGAGAACATTTCTTAGATCTATTAATTAAAGTTGTACCCGTTCTTTCCAAGTTGGTTGGACACTAAAAGGCACCCCAACTTTGATCCAAACTTTCTTCCATAAATCTCTAGCAAAGTCACATTTGTTCAAGATATGTTTTAAATCTTAGGTGTTTCTGTCTCTCTCTACAACAATTGCAAGCTGAAACAAAAAGACACCTAACTTTTTCAACTTTTCATCAGCACTTAGACAATTGAACACGTTTTTCACATGCATATAGAGATCTTCTTCAATAAATATTTATGCCAAATCCATTTCGTCCATTCAAAATTTTGACCTCGAAGTATAATGACATCCAAGCAATTTTATGTTAAAGTAATCATTCTTCTCTGGAAGCAATATAAGAGAGTCGACAACAGATTTAAGAAATCAAATATTCTCAATGACTTATCGCGCTTTGTTAAAGCCGAGAAGTCATTGTACTGTTTTTATGTCCCCCCAATTATTTATAAACAATTCTTTCAACTTGATTAGAGTACGCTCTATTTCCACTAGATCGGTATAAAGGCCTAGATGACATAAATTTATCGTACCATGAGGAGATATATCCTTCTCTAACCTTCCACATGGAGTTCTGCAAAACATCAGGAACATTCTCAATAACTCTTTTCCAAAAAATGGAATCTCGACTACTAGCCTTCCACGTAACAATATGTCCACCCCTAGTGTATTTAGCTTTAAAGAACTTGACCCACAATGAATTTTGAGAGAATTTATTCCAAGTAAACCTCATAGTTTAAGATTTCTGAACGTGCGATAAGGTTCTCAGCTCTAAACCTGCCCTCATCAACCAGAACACACAATTTCTTCCAAGTCTTCCATTTCTCTTTGTTTTTCCCATCAATTTACCCCATAAAAAGGAAGAAAAAAAAATTTGAATCTTCTTTATCACAATTTTTTTATGTGTTCAACGCCGATGAAAGATGCACGAGTATGCTAGAAAATATGCTTATGAAGAATAAGTCTATCTCCTAGTGAGAATAACTGACTATTTCAACCCTGAATCTTCTTGTCGATCTTGTGAGTCAAAGGGTCAAAATGTATAACCTTCAATTTTACATCTACTATCGGGACACCCAAGTAAGTAAAAGGAAAATTTCCTTCTAAAAGATATGTCTCGTTAAGAATCTAGGGTTTATATGTTTAGAGAAAAATACAACCGACTTATCTTGATTAATTCTTTGCCCTGACCAACATTCATCTTTCTTTAATATTAACGCCAGATTATGAATAGATCTATTACTTGCATTTGTAAATATTACAATGTCGTCGATACATACCAAATGTGAGACCGTGAGGGTGTCGATTGGGTAGGAGAAAGGCATAATTTTCCTCTCAGAAATCTCTTTGTTTATTAATCTGGAAAAAACTTCGTCCATAAGGATACAAATGTATAGGGACAAAGGATCTCTTTGGCAAAAAACCCATCTTGATTTAAAGAAACCCTTATATGTATAGTTCATCATAACCTAAAAACACGGAGAATCAATACAATTATGAATCAACATACATGAGAAATCGAGAAAATCAAAAGTACGAAGAGTTCGGTCCACAAATCTCCAGTCAACACGGTCAAATGCTTTGCTCATATCAATTTTAAAAACAACATTGCCTCCCCTAGTCTTTCAGTATAGCATCTTTTTCATTTGTCGAGTTAACGTAACATTTTCGAACATACTCATGCCGCGCTTGTTTCGAAAATATAACATCACTCAATACCAAAGACAACTTCTCAACGATAAGTTTAAAGAAAACTTTGTAAATCACATCTACAAAAGTTGTCAAAGGTTTGCGGATTTTTAGGCTTCATAATAAGGACAATATAAGATTATGCATAGAAGTGGGGAAGAATTACACCTTCAAAAAAACTCTTCCACTGCTGCCGTAACATCTTCTTTGATTATTGCCAATAATTTATATAGAAAGAGGAACCAAATCCATCTTGTCCAGTGCTAATATATGTGGAAGTCGATTTTAAGGTCTTGTAAACTTCCTCTTCTGTTGGCTCTTTTTGCAAAAGATTGATGATTGGCTCCAAAAAGGCTAGACTGAATCAAATCTTCTAAATTTGGCCACGCACCTCATTTTCCAACCCAAGAAAGTGTTCAAAATGTTTTACAACTCCAATATGCTCCATTTATTTATTATCAAGATATGCAGTGGCGTAGCTATGTAGGGCTTAGTGTACGTCCGGGCACCACCTGAAACCGTGAAAAATATTAAAATAATAATATTTAACCAAAACAAAAAACAAAAATATATCATTATAATATTTCATGAGCCCAAATTAAGAAGTCAAAGAACATTCAGCCCAACTGGCAAAGTATTTTTTCCAAGTCTCTCTTTTTAAGAGAGATGACCTGAATTCGAGTCTTAGGCTAGTCATATTTTTTGTTTTTTGTTTCTTTCTTTATGTTTTTTTTTGTTTATTTCTTTTCAATTATTAAAATATATTGATAAATTTTTATACTCGCCTATTATATGATTAAATATGTTATACATAAAAATATAGATAAATTAATTTTGTATTGAATACCATTCGATTGGATATTTCTATTTCTACCAACGATAAATTTATAATGCAATACTTTCGAAAATGAAAACGCAACGTTTTATTTTATTAGGGTAAGTCGTTATATATTTTTCTTTATATATAGAGAGGTTACAATGTTATTATTGATTGTTGTTAATTGTATGATTGATTTAAAAAAATATATATAATGCACCATCTAAATTAAAATCTAGGTTCCATCACTGAAGATATGTATGTCCCGTTGAGCAGATATGTATGTCCCGTTGGGCAGAACCATAGATATGTGGAATGGACTAAGAATCACGTCTCCTTTGGGCAATGATAACGTACGTGATTTTTTTATTTTTATTATTTTTATTATTTTTTTGCATTTTGATCGCCTTCAGCACCGTGTTTGCATTTTTATTATCACGTCTCCTTTTTTGCTTGTTGTTGTTGTGATAACCTCATATCCTCTCGCTTATACCACGTACTTAATACTTAAGTCGGCTTCAGAGATAATTAAAATTCGTCTTCTGTAGCCTATGAATAATTAGCCTTTAACAACTCTTCGGTATTCTCAACTCTTTCAGCTTCCAAATCTCGGATGATGTTACCAACCTGACCAAATGATTCTAAATTCGAATCCTATATTTCAAACTTTTTAGTTCCTAACGCTAGACAATACGTTTATCTAACATATAGCAGGCACATTCCAAAAAGTTTTAATAGAATTTTCGTTACTCAAAATTTTTCTATCTTTCTTGCATGCTATATATTTTAATACTAAAAACTTTATTTTTATTTTTTTGAGGAAAAAATAAAAATAAAAATATAAGTCATAGCTCATAAGCGACATTAGTTAGGCACACACGGTTCTAGTTAAAGGCGAGCAAATTCGATACGTCGAACCCTTAAAAGTCTAATTTATAGATGTATTAAATATTAAAAAAATCTAAGTACTTTAAAAGTTTTAAAATTTTATTTAACATAACTTTCCAATAAAAACAAAAAACTCAAAACCAATTTTGATTTTAAGTTTTCCCAACCGTCAAAGAAATGAATGAGAAAAAATGGCATATTTCATATTTCAAAAGCAAGGAGTCGTAACAAAGAGTGACATCATTAATATGTCATAAAATATGGCCATATTCCTAAAGTGACATATTCCATATACATTCATGTAATTAGTATTATTTTTGTTTCTTTATTCCAGTGCAACTGTTCCTGTTAAATAATTTTGTTACAACTATTTTTGTTTGTTTGTTATATCTTTTTTTTTTCTTTCCAAAACCCTACACCCGAGATATAATTTTAAAGATAAATACCAAACTCTATGGTATATAAAAAAATAGAAAACTAATAATTATAATAAAGAAAGTAAGGGAATATGATTCTAACTTGAAGCCAAAAACAAATACATTACTATTCAAAAAAGTTTATATGCATATTTCTTTTATGAATTCTGAACCGTGAAGTTTTGTGTGGCCATTATTCCTTATCAAGATTGATCCACATCCACTAATATTATGGGAGTGATGATTGGGAATTCTGAATTAGGGAAAATTGTGGCAAAAATACTCAATTTTTGGTCAAACTGCCTCTCGGTACCCAACTTTTAAAACTGGCGGCAAAAATACCCAACCTGCATTGACCGTGACTTTGGCATAAAAACGTTAATTTTTCCGTTAAAATTCGTCATGTGGCCGTTAGCGGCAAAAATACCCAACCTTTTTTTATTTTTTTAATTTATATATTTTTTTTCTTTTATTGATTGGTGATAATTACTTGAATTCCAAATACATGGAATAACACAAAAAGTTAGTCAAAACATCTATTGATTTCTTGATGTGCTTGTATAAGCTACATTTGTTGATAAAAATCTTATTATTATGAGAAATTTTAAACATAATGTTACGAGTATTTTAAGTAATTGAACATGGTTTTAAGAGTAGGTATCTGGATTACATGACGAATTTTAACGGAAAAATTAACGTTTTCATGCCAAAGTCACGGTCAACGCAGGTTGGGTATTTTTGCCGCCAGTTTTAATGATTGAGTACCCGGGAGGCAGTTTGACCAAAGGTTTGATATTTTTGCCGCAATTTTCCCTTCTGAATTATATAGAAAAGTTTACATTATAGAGCGATAATTTTTTTGTATGAGCTGTCCTATTCTATGGAACTCTATGGATGATGATTCACATCACTATTTGACTAATTCATGTGATTTTTTAGACACATATTATATATGTTCCTTCTTTCGTTCGTTTATATGGTTTTTTTTTAAGTTATTAGCAATAAAAGTACTTAATTTTTTAAAAACGAGCGGCATAAAAGTACTTAATTTACTTCGTGGGCTGATCGGTAGATTTCTCCACTTTCGTGCTACTTAGTTAGTTAGTTTTTTTTTTTACTACTTTCATCATTGATGACGTCAACATCGCAAATCGTGAGGAGATAAACAAAGAATTCGAGAGAAAAATGAGAAGGAAAAATAAGGATATGTGGTGTTGATGCTCTAAAAATATGTGTTTACATTCAAGTTTATTTTGATGCTCGTAGATTTGATCGTTTAAGCTTATTTGTTTTATTTATTGTTGATGTCATCACTTATAAAAGTAGTAAAAAAAATTGATTAATAAAAAAGTTAATGAGTCCAGATATCATAAAAAAAAAGTGAACTTAAGTACTTTTGATATAATTTTTTAAATTTATAGTGCTCCATTCTAAATTACTTAATACTTTTGTCCCTAATAACCTATTTTATGAGCCATATGTGGTGAACATCAAATGCACATGTAAACAAACATCAATGTCATACTATGGACTATACACTTTAGCCTGCAAGCATTGTGGACCCTTTAAAAATGAGCCTTGTGCGGTTTCATAATCTAAAACCTCATTTTTATTTTTTTATTTTCTATATATTTCTTTTGGGATTGCATGTAATCGAAGAGGCTTAAGTAACGAGCATAATTAAAAACACAGAAGAAGAAAAAAAGAGTAAAAATGTAATAAACCATATATTTGGAACATTTTGTAAATTAAATATAAATACTAATAAAAGTATTGTGAGGTACCATAAATTTATGACACGTTTCAAATTTTATTTTTAGAGGTAAACATACCAAATTGTTAAATACACCGTTAGTACAAAATCGTTAATTTTCACAAGATATGATTATTTATTGCGGCATAAGTATTTAAGTTTCTAGTAACGACATATATATTAAGTTATCATAATTATTAGCAACATAAGTACTTCAATTATTATCATCAACATAACAAATGTAAAATTGGTGGATAAAATAAAAATCTTATCCATATGATATTTTTGTAATTTTATCTACCAATTCTACATATTTTATGTATATGGTAATAATTTAAGTACTTATATCGCTAACAAATAATAATAACTTAAGTAAACTTACATCATCAATAATAACTCAAGTACTCATGACGTACTAAATATTGGTATTTTTTTTGGAATTTAACGGTTGATTCTTACGCCATAAACGACTAATAACAATTTAGAATTTTTACCTTTAAAATTAAATTTGGAATATGCGGTGAATTTTGATATACTTCAAAATACTTATACTTGTATGATTCTCTTTTTTTTAATTTTATTGCTTCACCATATTACGAGTGCCTAATTTATTCTCAGTCCAAATTTGTTGAGGATTTCTATAGGACTCCGCTTCATATATATAATAATATTTATACATATATTATAAAATAAAATAATAAACTATTTATACAAATAAGAGAAAATTGAAAAGTAATGCACAATGTTTTAATATTTAAAAAAAATCGTAACATTCACCTTTCATGTGTCGTAATACCCCTGCTCAATATATATGTCCAAAATTTATATGTACAGTTTTTGTATTTTTTTCATCAGTCGCTCATTTTCGTCAAAATTTAAAAATATGGCCTACAATTGGAAAGCTAAAAAACAGACCTATAACTTTTTTGTATTACATTTTGGCTAAAAAAAAGTTAATAAAACTACGAAATGTCAACCACAACGTAAAATTGGGTATTAAGCGTAATGAAAAATATTTGTTGCGGCCATTTTTCATATACTTAAAGGCCTTTATAACCAAACCTAAAATCCAAGTTGTATATCTATCTTTTAGCTTTCTAATGAAAGAAAGGTCACGTGTAATTTTTTTTACAAGAATTGAGTGAATTATGCATAAATTATATATTTTGTGCAGATCTACTACGGGGTAGTATCTCCAAATTATGCACTGCTAATTCTGAAGTCAGTGTTTAGCCCCGAATGTCGATGTTAGCAAAATTTGAGTTCGAGATTGCTAACACTAACTAATTAATGACTTCGGAGTTAGCAATGTCGAATTTGGAGATACTAACCCGACAATAGATGGCACAACTTTTGTACTTTTGGCATAACTCACTTACTCTTTGTCTAAAATTATAAAATGACCTATCGTTGTAGATATACAACTTTGTAGTATTAAATTTGATAAAAAGGCCTTTAAGTTCATATTTTGTTGAATAAAACTAACAAGTTTACACGGGATGAAAATAAATATTGCCTTTTTCGACTTTTAAGGTGTTTTTACACTCTTTTTCTCACTTAGACCGTTTGATGCTTTATCAATCAAAATTTGAATATTAATTTCGCTAATACTCCTTTTTTTAACGTATTGTTATAGTTTTACAGTTCAATTCCTCTTATTAATAATAAATTTAAATATAATTCTTCAACTTATTTTGTTTTAGTAAGGATTTAAATCTAACCCCGCTAGATGTAAATTATGCTCCGCCATTACCAGGGACCGGTCTTGATATTATGTATATAATAAACATGTGTTTTGGATGAATGTACCCCAAAAACTTAGTGGATTATGTCCTCCGCACTAACTCGCTAAAAAAAGGGTCATGTGATTTATGGGGTCCAATCTCCCCATGCGTTTAGCCTAGATCTCACTCACTCACATTCAATCTCTCTCTCTCTCTCTCTCTCTCTCTCTATATATATATATATATATATATATATATATATATATATATATATATATATATATATATAAGTCATACAACTCGTACAGATATAATGTTACAAGCATTAATCACTATCATTGAATATTCGTGTAGGCAACGCAACGTATTAATCCAGGACAATACACATGATGATAATTAGTTTCCTTACACTTACTAAGAAAGTGAAATATGCCCTTAATATTAATTAGGGAATACTGTTTATGAGAGAGCTCAGCGCTATATTATTTATTTATATATATATATAATATATATATATATATATCTTTGTCTATAAGCAAAGTGCTATATTGCTGCTCTCATTAATTTTTGCATCGTTTCAACTTTTTTGTTTTTAAAATATATATGTTTTTGTTTTTCTTCAAGTCGAGATCCAAATTTAACCAACAACTTATGATCATAATTAAATGGGGCCATGACTTATTTGAAAATAATACAGAATCACGTACGCGTTTCCATTAATTTGTATATAATTTATATGTATTTATTGTCAATTATTTTTTATACACACTATTCATTGTTAAGAATTAAGATCGAAGCTTAGTTTTTTAAAATAAAATAAAAAATAACTAGGGTCTAGATGTGATATTTTGTGATCGATTCTATGTTCTATAACAAGATCTTCGTGATAAAAGAATTAATATATATATACACACATATAATAATAAACTCGAGAACCTTGGCCTTGGCGAAAAGACATGCTCCTACTTTAAATTATTATTAACAAAACGAATAATAAACAATATACTGTATACTGTATATATATATATATATAAATGTAATAGTAACTTCAGTTAAAATATATTTTTTTCACTTAATTTAAGTAAAAATTAAGACAAAAAATACGATCACTTGGCTTTCTTCCGAACTCGTTGTCGCTCTTCCTCACTTCCATTGCTTTTCTGCCTAGTTGTCTCGTCAGAAATGAAATTACACAATTAGCAAAATGTTAAATTCTACATAGGTAAAAAAATTATTTTTTTGAAGATATATTTAAGTTGTTTAAAAAAAAATTGACATATTTTAACTAAAATTTAAAATAAAAAGTTATTCGTAGTTTCATACTATTTGGTCCTTATATCCGTGGAAATTTTTAATGCACATATATATATTTATGGACGTACATATATTAATAATATTCAGTTTTTATAATTATATATATGCTGTGCATAATGTATAGTTATATATGATCATAAGCGCGTAGCGTGAAATAAGGAATGAAGTGCACGTGATTGATCATTTCACTGCATTCAATATAATTATTGACATGATCTTAAGCCATAAGTAATTATTTAAATTTAATGTCGAGAATTCCATAGACCACGGTGAATGTTTCTCTGACCATTATAAATTATACATTCTTATCGACTAAATCTCTTTTCTAAGGCACCTTTATTTTTTGTTTGTATGCTGTGATTATAATATGTTAATTGCCGTTGTTTAATGTATAAGAATATATAATAGTGTTATTGCATGAATGTCGAGTACAAATACGAAGATTATAAGTTGGCATAAAAGATTTGAGATCATTCTTTCATATGGTCTAAATTTGATATAGTAGAACTTTGTTAAATTAATATTCGATAAATTAATAACTTCGATAAAATACTATTTCATATGATACCGTCTTTAACTAACAAGACTAAATTTTACCTTGATAATATAATAAAATTTCCCGGTCCCAACAATATTAATTTATAGAAGTTTTACTGTATATATAGAATCTGTATACCTCTTTGCGACCTGTTTCTATTCTCCATTTAACCTTGTGGCCCCCTATCGTTTTGTTCTTCGCCTCCCCGTTATTGACGCCGAGCTTTTCTCCGATGAAGATGCCGGATACATCTTTTTTTCTCAGGACGTCTTTCTCAGGAGAATGAAGAAGATCATCTAGTGGTGCTATTACCATTATGCCCTTGAACTTTTAAATTTACTACAACAAACTTACCGCTGCTTTATTATAGTATCTTATTTACATATTTACCATTCTATTTTAATATCATTACATACACCAGACCTACAGTTTATCGCTAATTAATTTTTCAATTTAGATTTTTCCTTGTATTTTAAAGTTCTTAAAGACTCTATCAAACCTACCTAATATATTATAATCCATATAATTATGTAATCAAAGAAATTGAAAATCATCCATGTTTAAACAATTTTTTTATAATCACTATAAAAGAATTTTTGATATCATGTTTATAATCACTCTAGAACAATATTTAAAAAAAAATAACTGATCGATAAATATGTAAATAAAAAAATTCTACGGTTTTTATTTACAATTTTTTAAATTTCGGATGAAACAAAATTAAATTAAAATGAAATGAAATGAAATGAAAAACAATTATATATATACACATATACAAAGTTAAAAAGCTATCCTAACATATAATACCGAAAATAATTATAAATTAATATCAATATGTTATTGAAATTTTTCCAGCCCCCTCTATCCAGAATTCCTGGATCCGCCACTGCTCCTCGCTTTCATTACCGAGAGGGTTTCAACTTTTCATCGTAGTTAATACTGAAATAAATGTATTACTTGGCTAGGCTTAGTTTCCTTATTGCTAAATTGTTATCATTTATTGTCTCCTAATAAAGAAGGGAACGATGCTCTCGTCGCCACCACCAGTTCCTCATATATATATATATATATATATATATATATATATATATATATATATATATATATATATATATATATATATATATCCGTTGGAACTTGGAATCAAATGCCCTACTAAATGGAAATCATGGAATCCTATGAGCTCGCCGCATGCCTCGTCAACCATGAATAATGGAGTCAACGAGGTTGTATCATGGGTCTGACTTATCCTCGTCGACTGGCACAATATACCTCCGCGATGGGCTTTGACCAGTCCCATATATGTCATATTTGTTGTTTTATACAAATAAAACGACGGAATTGTATCTCAACAACCGTGGGCTTGGAACCCCGGCCTGCAATATATATTTTTTTAATTGTTTTTAAAACTAAAAATTAATCCCCTCTATTAACACTAATAATTTAAATAATTACTTTTCAAAATTTAAATCTTGATTCCGCTTTTGTTTTCGGCAAAGAAATGGTTTGATGGCGAAACTAACAGGTCCTAAAGTCGAGACTATATAACGATAAGATGCTTACGTGTGTTTTGCATGGGGATTATACCGAACCATCGCCAACGCAAAGCAGCCAAGTATTTGTATTAGTTAGTTGCGTAAACGCAAACCCTAGATAGTTCATTGTCTCTCTTTATCTCCATAGTAGTCAATTACCTTATCCATGATTCTATATCAATGGTGGTCAATTCCATTAAATAATAGCTTATTATTATTATTTTGTTTTATTCCATAATAAGTTACATGTGGATCGTTTTGTATATAGAGATATACATCTCTAATTGCTAGTGTTAACGATAAGACGACTCATTAAATTATACAGCTCACAAGTTTGCATCCGTGATGAAAGGCCAATATGAGGTTTTATTTTGTTTGTTTTCGAACAATACATATTTATATACAATATATAAAATATTCGTCTATTGCAGCTTTTAAATAAAACAAAGTATTTTATCAAAATATATATATATATATATATGTGAAGGCATTCATACGATCCTTTTTCTATTTACTAAAAGTTGTCGGCAGCTGAAAATATGGTGGATTTTTTAGAATTTGTCATTGAAGTCCTTTAATTTTGCACGTGGGTGCAACTAGACCTTTTAAATAAATAAAAAAAACTTCATTGTTCCTTTTACTTATAGAAATATCAAAAATGGTAACTCGTGCCAATTACTTAATGAGTTCAGTATACTCGATTATTATGAGTCGTATTGAAAAACATCAATAACTTTAATTATTGAAAAGACTGGTAATACAAAAATCCAACAATATATCATAAATATATATTAAAATCGATTATTATATACTCGAACACTTCATAATATGTCAAACGCAAGTTAGTTTTTTCTTTTGTTATTTTTAGCGTCTAAGAGGCGAGTACGGTGCTTTTTGAAAGTATAACGAGCATTGCAGTCAGAATTATTAATTTTGAAATGCAAACTGAAAGATGAGAGAACTAATCAGCTAAAAGACCTAATCTCGAGATCTTATTGGTCATTGCAATCCATACCCTTAAATACCATCTGCTAAGAAACTTTAATAGTGTAAATCTTATTAGTCATTGCAATCCATACCCTTAAATACCATCCGCTAAGAAACTTTAATAGTGTCGAAGGAGGGTATGAATTGCAATGAGAACTCACTTAAGGTTACTCTTGCAATTTTAAGGAGAGGAAACACTATTTTGATTTATTAATCTAAGCCCTTGTATTCTTCCAAGTTGCAACATTTGACCACTTTTTGCTTGCCCTAGCTGATTAGCAATTAGCATATAGTTTTTTCTTTTTGTTCGTTATTTTATGGCTTTATTATATGTTAGGTCATCAACTTTATTTGAAACTAATTCAACTCTTGAAGACTTTAACCCATAGGCGCGCTAAAGCAAAAAGCCAAAAACCATAATGATTAGATATAGTAAAAAGAAACGAAAAAAAAAAAGCTGGTGAAAATGAACAAATTATAGATTTAAAAGAAAAGAAAAAAAAAACAGAAGTTGAAATTTTAGATGACGCCTGCGATAATTTTTTCCGTTAAATTATTGGCCTCAAACTGAATAACGGAGCAGCCCATCGCGAGCGAACTCATTATTAACATCAAAAATATTACTGAAATATTCGGCCTGTATAAAAGGCTTATATCCGCTAATTAATGAGAGCCAATGCAATTAACAATTTCGAACTAGTGACGAAGCTAAGAAATAACGCAATACATATTTTTTTTATTAACAATTACACTTGAGGGTGTTAGATTTAAATTTTAATAAAAAATTGATGATTCAACTAAAATATATATATATATATATATATACACTACAAAGTAAACATATTATATTATAATGATATAGTATATTACTAAAATTTAAAGAAATTTTTTTTTCTAATTTGATATTAATTTTTTTTTCATGCATAATGCATGAGAGTAGTAAATTGTTAATTTTACTTTTTTTAATTCTTGAGAAGAAAAAAAAAGACCGCAGATCTATTAAAATTAAGATAAATTAAGTAAAAATTATATATATTTACACAAAAATAAAATTATATTATAATGATATAATATAATACTAAATTTTTAATATAATTTTTGTCTGATTTTATACTAAAGTTGTTCATGTATGATTCATTAAGAGTAATGAATGTTTATTTTCATTTTTTTTTATTCTTGAGAAGAAGAAGAAAAAAACCGCAGATCTGGCCCTAATGGTCTCTCCAACCAAGTTGAAGAATATATTTTAGTCAGACTATAAAATCAACGATAAATAAATAAATTAAATTAAGGCGGGAGTATATATACATTTAAGTTTTTTTTAAAGGTTAAACTATATCTATACCCTTAAAGTTAAAACTAAAAGTACTTTTTCATTTTAACATTTTATTTTTTTTAACTCAAAATTACTCTTTATTCATAATTAAAAAATTGTTTATATATACCTTCTAATTTTATATTACCGACTTTCAATTATAGGGATTATATTTTAAGAAATTAATCAAGCATTAGACAATAGAAACATAGAAAGTAGTATTTAAAAATTACAATTAAATGTATGTGGCTATTTTTAAAAATGAAGAGTATATCTTTGCATGGTGTAAAAAGAAAAAAAAAAACTAAATTATATGTATGACATTAATTTGGTATGACATTTTAATTAAAATGTATATTTAATTTTTGGTTCATTCCATATACAATTTAGATCTTACAGGAACCTTTACTATATATGTGAATGTAAAATCACGAATTATTAATTGTAAACGATTAGTTACGTGTTCTTAAATGCAACCAAATTTCCGGTTCATGTTTACCTTGTGTCCATTAATAAGGAAATTGAAAAACTGTCTCTTATTGGTACCATTAATTCTTTTTATGAGTAATTGGATCCAAAATTTGTATGATTATTGAAAAAGTGTCCGCATAGTTATACACTCCGGCACAAATTAAAAAAAGAAAAAGAAAAGAGGATAGCTACAGTATAAGTACCTATAAAACAATTTTTAGATCGATATAATCTCGTTGTTTGTTTATCACAACTTTAGTAATAATGTTATTACAATAAATGTGTCCATGACCTTCCATGTACCTAATTTGAAGGCTAACGGAACTAGAAAACCCGCATAAATTGTAAAATTGAGTACTTGACAGGGACGAAATAAATACTCGAATTATGTCGTCTTAAACCACTATATTTTGAGTACTTATGCGGCATTTATATGCCAACTAAAAATATATCAAAATTGTTAATTTGTACACAGACAGACACATGACTTACTCGAGCATATTTTGTCATTCTTGAACAAGATCAATATCTTAGATAACGAGTCTATTAGTAATATAGCCATATTATATAAGAATATGATTAAATGAAAATCCTACAACCAATGACTTGCTTTTCCGTAATTTTTAACGTGTAAGGATAATGTGGTACTTTTTGAATATAAATACATGTCTCAAATCTCAATGTAGTGCTAAAAATTGAAATTTGGGAAGCACACCGCAAGAATATGCAAATTTAGGGGTATTATTGCCAATTAACCAAATTATATTTATTTTGTCTATAGAAAAAGAAACAGAAATAAGCAATTAAATAATAATAATAATAATAAATTACCAGCTGTAGAGCCTTATAGAGTTGTCAAGAATCATGAGATCCACCGAAGAAGTAAATGGTCACCACAAGATGGTAAAATATGAATGCGAAGAAAATGCAAAGGCAAATCAAGATTAGAAAAAGTAATAATGCTTGAAAAGCGTCGTATGTTTGGCCTCGATAATTTACAAAGTATTAAAGTGTTATCTTATTGAGCTTTGTGGTAAATGAGACAACAATATCAAAAGCATGGGTAAATCAAGTAACGAAATTTAGATACTACTTTATTTTACTGAGCTTTGTGGCAAAAATATTAAGAGATAATTATGATAAAAGTATTCATAGTTAGATGAACTAAAGCGGCAAGTTTTAGTAAAAAATAGTGGCGAAGTACACTAAGTTAATAAATAAGAAGCGGCACTTTATTATTTGTCTATTTTGTGACAGATATTGATAATTTTTTTTAACATTGTGTTATTAAATCATTCTTCAAGTACACATTTATTTGGTATCTTCTCTCATTTGAAATAGAAGGAAACAAGTGGTGATGTACTCGAAATTATTAAGAGATAATCATGATAAAAGTACTAAAAGTTAGACGAACGGAAGCGGCAAGAGTTTAGTAAAAGAAAACAGTAATGAAATACACTAAGTTAATGAATATGAATGAAGCGAAAAGTTATTTTTTTCTTTCTATTATGGATAGATGTTGATCAATTTTCTTAACACACTATTATTAAATCATACCTAAAATACACATTTATATGCTCATCCAACTATTTGACATATTTTCTCATTTGAAATCAAATGAAACGATTGAAAAAAAAAATGTGTTGACTTTGAGATTTTCACTTTGATTTTTGCCACATCAATAGTCAAAATTTAAATACTTTTACCGCAATTATCTATTTAGTCCCTTCAAATTTACGTTGAAAAAAAATTATAGTTGTATTTTGGCCCGTCAAAACTTATATACTAAATCTACCACTGAGATTATTGCAAAAAATAGACTCTCAACTCTCATGTAATAAGTGCAACAAACATTAAAGTTTGGTACTTTCAACACAATTTTCACTATAATATAATATAATATTATATATAGGGAATTAAGAGAGATTCTTAACTTGACCACTGTCATAAAATCTCAAAAGTCCCGGCAAACACTCTTCTCTGCTCCAATCTCCAAGTAAATCTCTCTCTCTCTCTCTCTCTCTCTCTCTCTCTCTCTCGAAAGATCTCATCTTTCGCACATGAATGTCTCTCCTCTCTTATAAATATCCTCCAACGCATTTGCAAGCTTCCATTTTTCGAGCTTTAAATACTCGCACAGATTTGCAGGCTCAAATTTAAACTCTTTTTGCTGCTTTTTCAACAACTCTCTGCTGCACAGAGACAGAGAGAGAGAGAGATGAAGAAGCTTTTGTGGGTTGGTCTGGTTTTCTTCGTTGGGGTGACGATATTGGTCGATGGGTTCGCGGAGAACAGTCTCAACGAAACCGAGATTTCGTTGATGCATGGAGGTTTTGGCTATGGAGCTTCCAAGGCTGTCGCCAACAATGCTCTCATGGTCGGTCTCACTCTCATTCATGGAGCTGATTCCAAAGGAGCTGGTACCATTTTTTATTATTTATTTCTTAATTATTTATTTGTTGAAAAACGAAAGAATGTTGATGGGTTTTTTTAATAGTCAAATCTGATTTAGATTTAGGATTGTTCATGTGGGTGATCTATCAATTCTCTATTTCTTTATCTTTTTTTTATTATTTATATGAAAAAGTTAAAAAATTTCCTGGCTCATTCATCTTCAGAAATCAATCTTGTTCAGTGTATACATAAATCAATTTTTACATATATATATATATATATGATTATATAAATATATGTATTTGTTTGGGGGCTTGGGCTTATGGCTAAATCTGAAAGAATGTTAATGGGGTATTTTTTTAACAGTCAAATCTGATTTAGACAAGGAATCTTTAAGTGCGTGATCTTTCAATATTATATTCATTAATCTTTGTTTTATGTTTTATGTTTTGTGTTTTGTTTTCATGTTTGTTGGTTCTTCTTTAGATCATTATATGAATAAAAAAATCAACCTTTTTGACACTCTTCTGTATGTACTATATTTTATATACAACTAAATATGTGAACCAATTTCTAGATCTTGTTTAGTTGGTAACAATCGGTTAATTAAAATTGCTCATATGGATCGATGGCGTGATTGTAAATTGATTATCTTTTAACTCTAAAGTTGTATATTCATCCGTTTCAAGTCGTAGACCTTGTTTATCGGGTTCATGTCGGTGACTAACGATTTCTATATCAATTTAAGCTCTGAGAAGTTTGTTGGGTTCGATGGCATGAATGTAGGTTGATTATTGTTTCTGTGTTTCATTTTCGACAGTGTGTTTGGATGGAACGTTGCCGGGTTACCATTGGCATCGCGGTTACGGATCGGGAGCCAATAACTGGCTCATTCAATTGGAGGTTTGTGGTTAGAATGTAGGAGGACTGATATCACAACAAACTTTCACTTATAATGAACACACAAATTTTGCATGATGCTATGAAAATAATATATGATATGTTTGGTCTGTAATTATATGTTTAGATTCAGGATAAGTATAGGTGATAACTAGGCAAATTTTGGGTGTTCCAAGGCATGTAAAAGGGTTGATAATTTTATAGGGCCGGGATAGATAATAGAAGAGAAACTAGAAAATTCTTTGTGAATAAATGTAACCCCGGTCTCTATCTAGGGAATTAGACCAAGAAACCCTCCCAATGATGTTTAATAGGAAATTAATCAAACATGACGGCTAAACCTAAAAACTCTAATCCCTTATTTATCGTAAAGTGCCAGTACTTGGTGAAAGCACCTAGTTGCATAGTTAAATAAATATAAATAAAGTCTTAACAACATAATCACATGTGAAACATATATGATTATTATCTGATAGAAACCCAGGCTTTAACGAAAGTGATATAGGTTAGTATTACCTTATAAATTGAGCTCGGTTTCTGTATCGATTTGAAAAAAAAAAAATGATAATTAGAATTTGCATATGAGAGCTTAAAATAGAAAATTGATTTGTAATGACATTGTATGACAGGGTGGCGGCTGGTGCAATAGTGTTAGGAATTGTGTCTACCGCAAAACAACGAGGCGAGGATCATCGAATTACATGGAGAAAGTTATACCGTTTGTCGGAATTCTCAGTGACAAAGCTGAAGAAAATCCCGGTTTGTTTCAATTTCAAAATTTGACCACCACATATACTGTTCAATCGTTTGACTCTGTATCCCGTATTGTCCCTTGTTTTCAGACTTCTACAACTGGAATAGAATAAAACTCAGGTATTGTGATGGTGCCTCTTTCACCGGAGACACGGCGCACAAGGTTCGTATCACATTTTGTACCCCAAAATTTAACATAATCGTCTTATAAATATTTTTCTTACTCTTCCAATGTCGTTTATTTAGGACGGAGATTTGCAGTTTAGAGGCGAGCGTATATGGTGGACCGCAATGGAAGATCTGATGGAGAAGGGAATGCGGTATGCTCATCAGGTTTAGTAATTTAATCACTCTTACATCGCCCTTTGTACTCTTTATCATATCCTTTTTATTATTTTCCGAAATCCTTACAACTTCGCGGTTCAGGCTCTCCTATCAGGATGTTCGGCCGGTGGCTTGGCTTCTATTCTCCATTGCGACGACTTCCGGAATTTTCTTCCGAGAACGACCAAAGTGAAGTGTCTCAGTGACGCTGGGTTGTTTCTCGATTCGTAAGTATTAGCTCTTTATTTTTTAATATATACTTTTATTAGATTGGTTAGTTTTATTGACGATCCTTTATGCGATTTCAGGGCCGATGTGTCCGGTGGCCGAACGTTGAGAAATCTTTACAGTGGTGTAGTAGGACTTCAGGTACTGTTCTTGAATTATTGAAGTTTCTAATTATCGTTGTTAGATTATTCTTGTCTTTGCCTGAGTAGACCTTCATTTGAATCAGACTAACTTGTCGGTATGTATATGTATATATACACTTTCTACATGTCATTATATACATAATTACATATACATATACATATATGATATACACGCATCACCAAAAATGTTTATTTGCCAGTGTATTGGCGTGTAATGTATATATGTAAATTTCTAAATGTCAGCGTATATATGTATATGTACATTAGTACTTACAAGTTATCAGTGAATAATATGTATATACTCCATACATATCAGTGTAGTGTGTATTTATATATGTATTTATTCATATACGCTCTTATTTAGACAAGCATATATAGATAGATACTCCTTACATATCAGTGTATGATGTATGTGTATATATTGTATCGATAATTGTAGGGAGTACAGAAGAGTCTTCCCCGGATCTGTACGAACCACCTCGATCCAACTTCGGTAACTACCTTCCTTGTAATTTAATAAAAAAAGGGAAATTTCGGGCCCGTTTTTACCATAAATCATGCTTGCTTTTGTTTCTTACACGTTTTTTTTCCTTGTGCTCTTGTTCAGTGTTTTTTCCCGCAAAATTTGATTTCCAGCATCAAGACCCCGCTATTTATTCTGAATGCTGCCTATGATTCGTGGCAGGTACGTTATTTGTAATTTCCGCGGTACCCTATTTTAGAAAAAAAAAAAAATCAACAATGAATGTGTTATTTCTTACTAGGTTAGTAAGGGTATTTTGGGTCATTTAAGTTAACTTATTGGGGGTGTCTTTGGTAGTTTGTAATACGGGTTTAGAATTCCGTAATCTTTATATTAGGTGCCTATCCTAAGGGAAGATAGCATGTGAGTTTTGACATATTGTCACGTCTTTAGGGAGAACTCGGATTGTGTCCTATAATGAACCGAGGTTAATATGCCTGTGGGTTTAGGGTGACATATTGTCACGTCTTTCGGGAGAGCTCGGATTGTGTCCTATAATGAACGGAGGTTGATATGCCTGTGGTTTGGTTCTATATATTTACTAAAATAATTGGGAATTCATTTCTTCGGTTGATTCCCACCGCGATTATTGGCTCGGATCTTATCAGAATGCCCATTATCACTTGAAAGGATTGATCACAAATTTTCTTTTGATCTTGCTCTCTTTGTATTATCAGATTCAATCTAGTTTAGCTCCACCCTCGGCAGACCCGCACGGCTACTGGCACGATTGCAGATTAAACCATGCGAAATGTTCTTCATCGCAGCTTGAGTTTCTACAAGGTAACTTAGTATTGTACGCTACAATAATAGTGCATTGTGACCAAAACTGATGTGCAAAATTACTTAGTTTTCCTTTTCTTTTTGTCAAAAACAGGATTTAGGAATCAAATGCTGAATGTCGTCAAGCAATTCGCACAGTCCCGCCAGAACGGGCTGTTCATAAACTCATGTTTTGCCCACTGCCAAACCGAGAGACAGGACACATGGTTTGCTGATGATTCTCCGGTTCTTCACAACAAGGTGGGCTTAGTTGTGTTTTCTTGTTCGTTCCGGATATTTGACGGGTTAATCATTTCCCAATAACATTTTTTTCTTCCAATTATTCATATCCTTTACATTCGGTTACCCACTTTGAAAGAGAAAAAAAAAACACTAAATTCTGGTTTCGGGCTTTAAAATTACAAAGTTGATAAAGTCTATTCCGGTTTCAAAGTTAGCAAATGTAGATTTTGATACCGGGTTTGAGCCCCAAATAATTTGTTTAAGGTTCTATAACTATGAATCGAAAATTCAATCTCGGATTTGGAAATCCGACAGCCTGAATTCTTTGTTCAACTTGATAAACTTCTCTATGTTTGTTGATGTGCAGCCGATTGCTCTTGCCGTCGGCGACTGGTACTTTGACCGGGCGGCCGTGAAGTCTATTGATTGTCCGTACCCTTGCGACAACTCTTGCCACCATCTCGTTTTTAGATGAGCTCTGGGAAAGTGGCTATAATAGATTATATATCAAGCTAGATGATCAACATTGAATACTCTTGAATGCAATTGAAATGAAAATAGAAAGAGTGTGATCAATAAGACTCATTATTATTATTGGAAGGTATTACTGAGAAGCGAAAAAGTGCTTTCTCATTGAGCCTTCCCTATTCTGTTGTTGCTTGCACTACAAGATAAATGGGTAAAATCTTTTTATCTGTTATTACTTGGTAATTTTAATTGATTATAATATATAGTACTTATGAATCAAATCACTGGTTTTTTATTTTGATGAACTTGTGTTGGATCTTACTCTTGGATTCTATTTCGACTAATTATTGTAAGATGACTATATAACCCCCTTACTTTGTAATTTGTTCATATTTTTAACCCTTTTGTTAGTTTTTATGTAAGAACATTTTTTGTGCCGATGGGCCAAATAAATCTTCAAATTTTATGTTTTGTATTTCGTTTTTTATTTGCCCTAAGGGTACCAATACAAATAATACTCTTCCATAAAAAAGTAATAGAAAATTAACAAAATATAGACAAAATTGCAAGGTTAGAAGTGCATATGATCATTTTACAAAGTAAAAGAATCAAATAAAGACAAAAAGGTAATTTTGAAGGCTTCAGAATTTAGTGCCCAAATATAATTATGTATGTGACCAATACGACCACCACGGAAATGACCCAATATGATTTTGAAGGCTTTAGAATCATATTTTTAAAATATTACATGATTAATTATATAATTTTATCTTTCATTTAAGATGATTTTATAACTTGTTAAGCAATTTATATTTTTATTTATAGAGATTTTATAATTATATATAATACTTTTATTGTTATATTGAATTATCAATTTATATATTAGTTGGGACTTATATATTTCTAAAAGATATATATTATAATTTTAGCAAATATTTAATTTAACTAGTTAAGTCGAGTCGGGACCAAACAAAATTATTAATTTATAAATAAAATGTTATCAAAGTTAATAATATTTTGAAACCAAGAACTAATTATGGTCAACAAAAGTGGGCTTTTAACGCCTTGGTTTGTTTTGGGAAGTTGAGACTGGGCCCAAAATGATTATGTTGAGACTTTGAGTTTTTTTTTTTTTTTTTTTTTTTTTTTTTTTTTTTTTTGGAGGGAGACTTTGAGTATATTTCTTCTAAAACTAAAATACTTTTTATTCCAATATTATTATTATTATTATGGATGAAGTTGTGAAGTAGTGCCAAGTTTCTTTGGTGTTTTTTAGTGCATTCAGCTTCTAATTAAGTGTCACCGTATTCTCACGAGGACTTTACCTTATAACAAATAATTAAAATATGATATTAATCACAAACTGAGCATATCATATTTCACATTTATTTATTTACATTATCTCCACCATTTTAACGTACCTTTCCATCATATTATTTTCTTAATATTAATAACACAACTCAAATTGGATTTCAACTTAATAGTTTTATAGCACAATCTCTTTATTTTTTGGTATTTGTATGGTATTCAATTTATAATAAGTGGCATAAAGTTTTTATTTTTAGTAAGAATATTTTGCGACAAAAGCACGTAAAAATAAGTCACCTGAAACAGTATATATATATATATATATAATAACGTCTGAGAGGTGTAGAAAGTTTGAAAACGAACAAAAAAAATGTTTATTCTCTTTCTTTTTCACCCTTGCCAAATTCTTTTATTTTTTTACCAAAATATGTTTGTTTTTTTGGGTATTCAATATTGTTTTTTTTTTTCCTACGTTTTTATTCAATATTTAACTTTTTATACTTTTTCAATATTCAATATTTAACTTTTTATACTTTAATATATATATATATAGATGCAAGTGATGAAATAACCATCCCTTGAATTTCCTATATTGGTATATTTTAACCCCCAAATACTCTTTAAATATATATTAATATATATATATAGATAGATAGATAGATAAAAATATATAACTCGAATTTCACCGCTTAACGTATTCATGTATTCTTCCAAATTATTTAGACAAAAAAACCTTGTAAATACATGCATATTACAATTAATTGAGGGACCATTTTAAGTTGAAAGCGACCTAAAACAAGTACTAAAACAGTGCAAAACTTGGCTGGTCATGAACTGTGTTACATCGATATATATATATATATATATAAATATATATAAATTAGCGTTATAATATATAAATAACGGGGCATCAAGTCGATTTAAATAGTGTGTCACACATTTTTGTTTTATGATATGGGACCTCCAATTATCTCAACCATATACTTGATTACAGGTTGATAGTAATATACAGTTTTTTCTTTTATTTTGAAAATCATATATACAATAATAGTAATACATTCAGAGTCTTGTATTCGTCGTAAATTTCAAAAAAAAAAAAAACTTTCTGACATTTTCCTGAAAAATAAATTGTTCATAAATGTATATTATTTATCGACGTGTGACGTGTCGCATTATTCTTCTCATGCATTATTAGAAAAGTATCATCATTAACAGTAATTTGTGTGTATATTATCCCCTTATTCCTTATCTGAAACTGAAACGGACCATAATTGTCATTTGTCAACGCGTAAGCCCTTGTTCCTATTCTAATTCATTATGATCTGTATATATATATATACATATATTTATATTTCTATATACCATGATTCTTTTTTTTTAATTTCTCAGAACAGATTCCATGAAGAATAATATCTCCAACAAACGATTTCCTTATTATTAATCTTATCATAATATTATTATTTAGCATTTACGTATATATGAATGATCATCGTCATCGTCACTGCTCATCATAAGCACAATGATTTGTTACGTATGATTATTCATTATATATAATTAATATATATAGAGAGAGACTTAAATGACGCTTTTTTATATTCATGCATGGAGAGACAGTAGCCAAAAAAGTCTTGATTCCATATCTTTTAAATTAATATCTCTTGTATATATATTTAAAAATCATTAATCAATTTTCTCACCTTGGGAAGTTCTAAAACAATATATAATATATATGTATACAGTATATACACAAACATATATTAATATATATATATATATATGTATAAGTTGTTTCTATATATAATTAAGCATACATTCACTTCACACACGCAAACACACCCACATACAGATTTATATATATATATATATAACTAATTTTCTCAAACTTAAGGAAGTTAAAATATATATGTTATCTCTTCTCTCTCTCTCTCTCTCTCTCTCTCTCTATATATATATATATATATATATATATATATATATATATATATATATGAGTTTGTATCATTTGCTACACCATTGTTAAAGGCAATAAGATGATTTTTGTTCTTTTGCAAACCCTAATTAATTTTGATTCTATATATAATATAGTGATTATTGCGGGGACCCAACAAAAGTAGACCCAATAATGAAGCTCACATGCAAAGATACATACACACATTTGTTTAATACCAAATGTATACACAAATGAATGCATGAGACATTTATTTATTCCCATATTTTGGTCTTAGCTAGCTTTCAAAATGATATTAAATAGAAGATGAAATAATTAATCATTATTCTAAAGGAAGACTATATTTGATTTGTGTATTTGCACATGGCTAAGCCAAGCAATGGGATGACCATCTACTTATTTATTCTTAACGGGCCTATCCTTAGAAGATTATATTTATATTTTACTTTAAATTGTGCTTTTTTTTTTCTTCTCTTTGTCGTTTTTACAGAAGATTTTCATGTAGAAATGTATTACATAATACAATTGGAAGCGGTCACTTTATCTTCATCATATATATATATATATATATATATATATATATATATATATATATATATATCAAGGTGCGCTGATGAAGAAAGATAAATTAATAGAGCTCCATGATATATATTAAATGTATATGATATTACAATACTATAAATTTAGTTTCGTAGTCCGCTAGTTTATTTAAAGTATCACTTTATATATATATATATATATATAAATTTGGCTAAGAACTTTTATTTTAGCCCACGAGTCTCAAAACTCACGAGTATACATGTATTTCGAAGTAACTAAGCATTAAGACGGGCCATTATATGGCATATATTGCATGGATCGTAATTATATTCCAAGCAGTGCCGTATTTATGCTGATATAAAAAAAGTATTATATTTTATTTATATTTATAAAAAAAACATTGAAATTTCATTTAAAATTTTATCTTTTTTAAGTTTCATTCTAAGTATTTATTTTTTATTTCATATCGTAAGTTTAATTTGTGCTTAATTAGCCTCTTAATACTTAAACCCCATAAAATTGATAATAGATCGAACGCCGATTCTAGACAGGCAAAACACCGGCAACCCACTTCATTGAATTTAAGAGACGGATAACTTTATTGAATAACAAAAAATATACATAAATAATAATTGCAAACGGGGGCGACCCGGTCCAGTGTAAGACGGGCGAGCAACCCGCGTCTACCGATTTGGCCAAGACTAGTTGACTTTCGCCTATAGAGGGACAAGTATTCCCTTGGGGAATATTTTTTGTTTTTTTACATTCCTGATGAAACATTAATGGTGTACATTTTACTTTATTCCGTGGTTTTTTGTTTTATAATGAAGTATATACTTCACATTCACATATTGATATAAGGAAATCAGTGATGTTACATTATATTATTCATAAATATATGATAACATTATATAATTGGACTCTGATTCTGAATAATCAACATCCTCTCAGTCTTTTTTTGTCATTTTCTACAGAAACATCGAATTCTTTCTTACCTTTTTATCTCATCACCACTCACCATCTGACTCATGACCCCATTTTTTCTGTTCCTCTCTACGCTAGGTTAAAAAGAAGCTCTTAACCCTCGTCGCGGACCCGGGCTGCAAATTTTCGGAGATGATAAATTTCCGGGGGTAAACTTTTAAGGTGAAATTTTAAAAATCTTAAATTTTGAAACGATTTATTGTACAAAGTTATAATGACTTGAACAATGTTCGGGTTAGATCCTGTTGATTAATAGGCCGGTATTAAAAAAATGGTCTGTAATTTGTAACAAGAGACGGGAATTTCGACCCTGTTTTTAAAGTAGATTTTTGTATATTAATAATAATTTATTATTATTTAATTAAGGATTAGTATAGGCCGCGTATCAAGTTTTTTTCTTTTTATTTCTTTTAACTAAATTTTTGTGACATGTATATGTCAATTTATTCCACGTATTTCATTAAAATAATGTCCTACTCAGTAAGATATAATTTGTTACCTTAAAAGCTTTGAATTCAATATCGGTCGATATGTTGATAATAGAGATATTAGTGAGAAAAACACTAATTCTCTTTAAAAGAAAATAACAATGGCGTCTTTAATTTTCTTCTTCTTTTTCTAGACAAATTAGTTATTAACCTGATCTGATAATAACATGTCTTCGCATATTTTTTTTTTACCGTTATCTTTATAACTGTGCCATGTTATTATTATAGAGTTGATATTTATGCCGTTAATAACATTTTACAATATAAGATAGTATTCATAAACAATTCCGTAACAGTTTGAAATTTGTATGACATTATAAATAATGGATATATCGATGATAATAATGAATATACTCTCATTTCAATTAATTCTAAAGTAGATAAGAAGTTTTCCAAACCCTATTTCATCGGTTAATTTCACAACAAAAAGATTCGACATTAATAAATAATATAATCGCAAAATCAAAATGAGCTTCTAATTTTTATTATCATAAATTACGTGGTCAATATTATTTCTGACTTTTTATTTTATTAATTTATAAATTATAATTATCTGTTTCTCTTACGATGATGATGAACGAAGACAATCCCATGAGGCAAGCCATAATTTCTTTGTCTATTGTCTTGTCTTGAGAACAAGCCATCTAGGGTTTGTAAACACACACACACATATGTATATATATATATATATATATATATATATATATTATAATTATAAGTTAGAAGTGATTAAAAGAAAGACTGTGAAAAA
Organism: Parietaria judaica; assembly: GCA_954871525.1. NCBI lineage: Eukaryota > Viridiplantae > Streptophyta > Magnoliopsida > Rosales > Urticaceae > Parietaria > Parietaria judaica. The sequence continues at coordinate 23,710,503 of OX940862.1, read as the reverse complement.
GTAAAAACCATCACAGTCGTTACGAGATAGTGACAGACACCCATTAATGAACTATGGTCCCCCGGATTTTCGCATTACGAATTACATGTAAATATATATTATATACATGCAACGTATACGTATATAATACATATATATATATATACATATATATATGGGTAAACTGCGGCTAACGTACTCAATGTTTGATTTTCTGCGGATTATGTACTCAATGATTACTTTCGGCGGCTAATGTACCTAATGTTTAATCCGTTAGATATTTTTGGGTTTTCCGTCAGTTGATCGTTAGAGAGTTATCCTCCTTTATATGTACACTTTTCGTATTTTTGACATAACTCACTCATTTTTATCCAAATTTTATGAACGACCTATGGTTGGAAAGATACGAAATTAGTACAACGTAAAATTGGACATTAGTTTAATGCAAAATATTTGTTTCGAGCAAATTTTAATATACTTAATGACTTTTTATGATAAAAGTTAAAACTAAAAAGTTATAGATAAATGTTTTATCTTTCCAACGGGTGTTTATTTATAAACGTTTGACAAAAAATGAGTAAGGTATGCCAAAAATATGAAAGATATGATGTGAAATAATATTTCATATTTTTGGCATAACTCACTCGTTTTTTATCCAAAATTTATAAATAAACACACGTTGGAAAGATAAAACATTTATCTACAATTATTTTCTTTTACGTTTCATCATAAAAAGTCATTAAGTCTATTAAAATTTGCTCGAAAAAAATATTTTTCATTAAACTAATGTCCAGTTTACGTTGTACTTGAAATTTCGTATTTTTATAAAAATGATATTACAAAACTTAAAACACAAAAGTTGTAGATCTATCTGTTATATTTCCAACCATAGGTTGTGCATAAAATTTGGACAAAAAATGAGTGAGTTATGTCAAAAATACAAAAACTGTACATATAGAGGAGGATAACTCTCTAACGGTCAACTGACAGAATACCCAAAAATATCTAACGGATCAAACATTAGGTACATTAGCCGCTGAAATCAAACATTGGGTACATAATCCGCAGAAAATCAAACATTAGGTACATTAGCCGCAGTTTACCCTATATATATATATACTATATAGTAGAGACTAGAGACTAGAGAGCATGTACGTTTGTGTATGAATACGTAATAGATTCCCGTTATTTTGTGAAAATGATTGAAGTCAGAAAAAGTGGGAATTAAGCATAAATATATATATATATATTGGATATAATTTGTATATATAGAGAGTCACGACTTTATATCATGTCAGAAATAATATTATTAATAAATCACCGAGAAAAAGAAAATATATAGCATATAAAATCATACAATTGAATTATTTCTTAAAATTACAAGAAATCAGAGGTTTGAAGAAGTAACTTTGGTATTATGATGATGATCAACGCATTTACAAAATTAACCCTAAAAAAAATAAAAAGAACATTAAATCTATGGCTCGCACACATTTAGCCCAGAAATTATAACTATACAGTACTATATGTATATATAATACTGTATTTGATTCTTCTTCATCTTCAATAATTGAAAAAAAAATCCCTTTGAAACCCAATAAATATCAAACAAATTACACAATATAATGATATTAAAAATCATTTTCTTTTGAAAAAAAAAAACTAAAGTGTATGTCCAAAAGCCAAAGCGAGTCTCTGAAGATCTTTGGTGTACATATTAATCTCCGGATTGTTCGAAACCCCTTGCTGTAACTGGACAATCGGTTGGTGCCACGTGGCGGCAAACTGTTCGGTCTCGGGTTTGACCATGTTGTTGGTGAATGGGGTTTGGAGATATTCCGACCACTTGAAGTCCTCGTGTATGCTCATATTGTTGGTGTCGGACTTCGAACCCTCTAAATGCATCCACGAAAACGGGTTGTTGTTTGTGTCGTAGAAATTGCCGCTCGGTACTTCGTTGCTGCTACTGCTTCCATTGCTTACGGCGCTCGCGTTGTTGATGGTGGTGTCCGACGGGAGGCTTATCGAGGGCTTGACACGTGGTGAGAAGTTCATATGCGAGAAGCTCGAGGAGTTGAATTGACTGTTATGGTGGCTCTGAAGCTCGATGGTGGAGGAGGATGACATCGATGAAGACGAAGCTATTGAGAATTAAACGCAAAATATAAATAAATTTATAATATATATAAGATTACGAGTTAAATTCGTTTACTCATGAAACAAATTAACAATACATATAATTCCTTTGAAATATAAAAATATATAAAATAAGTTACGAAATTACGTCTCTATAGGTGGAGCCGGCCCGGCCTCAATTCTCATTAAAACCCTGAGCCCATTGAAACTAAACATCAAATGACAGACTCGTAGTGTATTAATATATTTTGGATGGGGTCGGACCGGGCCAGGCCGGTCCACGTATAATTATACTATTATCAATCGTATTCGGAATAAAACCCAATGATACTTAACAGAAAGAGATGATATATATCGTGACATTCTTAGTTCTTACCGTGGCCGTGCCTGTCACTGGAGTTCACTCCGGCAAAGCAGTAGTTCCCACTCATTTCGCCGCCGTAGATGGAGAAGAATCCACCAGCGTTGGAATAGTGATCAGAGCCAAGCACACCGGTCTTCGCCGCGGGCGGCGGAAGAGGCGACGCCTGATCAGCAAGGCGAGGCGCGAGCGTGTCGTCGTCGGTGGCGGTGGCAGGCAAGAGCGGCTTGTCCTTGGTGATGTCGGCGAGGTCGGAGAGAGGCTTGTGAGTGTTGGGGTCAATCCCTTTTTGCCTGAGCTTCTTTTTGATGCAAGAATTCCAGAGATTCTTGATCTCATTATCAGTCCTCCCAGGTAATTGAGCTGCTATTTGGGACCACCTTCAACAACAACACACCAATCATCAAACTCATCATTCAATCATATACATTATATATATCTCACATGCCCATTTTCAACACTCAAGAACTACATCATTTTCCAATTTCGGACTATCAGATAATATATATATGAATATACCTGTTTCCAAGAACTGCATGAAGGTCAATAATCAAGCTCTCTTCCTGCTGAGAGAATGGGCCTCTCTTCAAGTCAGGCCTCAGGTAATTAATCCACCTTAGTCTACAGCTCTTCCCACATCTCTGCAGACCTGCATGCCCATGTATAATTATTATATATAAACACATATACACACATATATATATATATAAGATATACAAGTTCAAATACTCAACCACGGCGGTACCTGCAAGCTTAGGGACGGAGCTCCAGCAGCCATGGCCTTGCTTGGTGATGTAATTGAGAAGCTTCTCATCTTCCTCAGGAGACCAAAGGCCTTTCCTCAGCTTCTGCTTGTAGCAGCAAGAGTGTCTTCCCATGTGTGCAATTACCCAATTGCCCTCGCCACCAGTAGTAATGCTGCTTATTGCTTACTTTGCCCAGTACTACTTCAGTTTCTGCTGTGGTATGACTTGTTTGAGAAAAAGGGTAAGTGTATTTATATAAGAGAGAGAGATGAAGAGAAAAAGTTTGGGAAAGTGAGAGATATATAGGTAGTAGTTGTAGGTTTAGGATGATCTTTTGAGCTTTTGTGATGTTTATATGTAATGGGTTTTTGGTTCCTAGGCAATGTAGAAATCTTTGGAGAGAGAGAGAGAGAGGTTGAGAAAATGAACTTGGCAGGCTGGTAGGGAATCAAATTGAGAGAGAGTGAGAGAGAGAGAGAGAGATGATTGAAGACTTATGTTTTTTTTTTTTTCTCTCTTAAATGGTTCAATCATAGCTAGCTATGGAATTTCCAATTCAATTTCAATATTTTATTATATGGATGTGATTCAAATCAATTTTTGATATTATTGATGAATATTGCAACAATTTAGTTTTTCCCTTTTTACCTAGACACAAGAATACACTAAAATCACACTTTGTAATCTCAACCATATATACACAATAATTTGTGGGACAATTTGTATAGCTCAATGAATATTTGACTCTTGCATATTTTCCATCTCCAATGATTCTTGAGACTTTTATTGCATACTTGTTAAGTTTGTATCTTTGGCCTCATAATACACTTTCATTTTTTTATTCTCTTCATATATTTATTAAAAAAATTATTTTCTTGAGCCGTATACTTTCATTTCTCATAAATATTTATAATTTATGTCTAAAAACAAAACAAATATTTTTCATTGTGTAATTTGAAAATACTGCTCTAAAACAAAGCTAGACGGTGATACAAAATTAAATTCTAAGACAGTGAATACGTGTCAATTTCATGTTTTTCAAAATATAAATGAGCAGAGAAGGCATAAATAAATAAATAAAAAAACTCGTAAACATTTTCTAAAATAAAAAGTATATGTTTGTAAAAATTAGAATTAATTGGTATATGAATCAAAATTATCTACTTTCAATTCATCGTTCTCTTCAAAATATTTTAATTTAGTAACGAAATATGTGGACTTCAAAATTCGATCTTAAATTGTTGGATGATATTAGTTATTCATAGCGTGATATACAAAAATGGAAAAAGTGATTTTGGTAAAAAAAAAAAAAAGATTATTGGGTTTTAAGCAATACCCTTTTCGAATTATAATTTGTATCAAGATTCCCTATCCAAAATCAGCCACGAGATTTTAGAAAAATGGAAAATTCTCATTCAAGAAGAAAAGATCCATTAGTAGTAAGTGTGTAAAATTAGGAATCCTGCAATAAATTATGGATGATAATAACTCATGAATATTATTCTATTGATTTATTTCTTTTAACTAAGAAATCTTATTGACTTAATTAGCCTCATTACTCATCCATCGGGAATTCGTTCTTTTACGAATCACAATGCTCTCGAGCATCTCAATACCCAAGATAAAGTCTATGTTCGTCACGCATCATGAATTATTTTTGTAACAATTGACCTTCACCATCAAACATAAGACAAGAGTGTTTAACCGCGTCGCGGATGCTCTAAGCCTACGCCACACGCTTTTGACACAACTCTATGTCTTTGTCCCAGGCTTCGACGCTTTTAGAGCTTTATGCTACCGGTCCTTTGGCTGATTTGTGCAGCCCACAGCCCAGGACACCGACCTTGCTTTTACGTGCTTCGAATGTTTCCTCTTCTGCCAAGGAAAGTTATGTATTCTTGAAGATAGTCCCAAAAATGTGAGCCAATTTGGTACCCGACCGGACCAAAATTTTTTTGCCGCCCAAAACCCGGTACCGGATTTATCCGGTTCCGGAAAAGGTCGGACCCGGATAAATCCGGTTCCGGGTTTTTAAAAATATATTTTTATTTATTTAATTCGTTTATTTAATGTGTATTCCTTTAATCTGGGCCGTCGGATCGCGGGATCGACGGCCCAAATTATAGCTTTTAATTTTTAATTTTTTAATTTTTAAAAAAGGCCGGAACCGGACCTATCCGGGTCCGACTTTTTCCGGACCCGGATAGTTCCGGGTCCGACTTTAAAAAAAAAAAAAAGTGGATCCGGGTTTTAATCCGGATCCACATTTTTGGGACTACTTGAAGATAGCCTCTTCTTCTTTTTTTCTCGTTTCTCTTTTCATTTTTGAACCCTAGCTTATAATGGGGTGGCTAAAATTGAATTCTTTAGTGGTTGATTAATAATAATAAAAAAATGAGTTTTCAAGCTTACAAAGACGTGTTTTTCGTATTCATCAATAGTGTTTTACATCATCTTTGATTTTAAAAATGACTAGTCATAGGACTTAATTGTTTGTATATTATTTAAATCTCAATTTTTATTACATAAATGGTATGAATGTTCATAATAAGAATAAAAAATAGAACGAAAAAGAAAGAAGAAAAAAAGGAAAACTTGCACACTCTAGTTATAAGCAAACAATAGGACAATTATGACCTTAAGAATGAATCGTCTGTCGTATACTTCTTCAAGTGTTCATTTCTGAAACTATGAACGGATACAATTGGAAGAATAATTAAAGTTTACGGTACATTATTACTATGAAACTATTTGTACATGTGACGTATCTCTTTTGTAAAGATATAATGAAAAAGCTTAAACCTTAAACTAAATAGAATCGAAAACTTTAATTACCGGATTTTGCATTAACATATTATATAGAAAAAAAAATTATGTATAAGTAAAAATAATGTTGTTAACCTATACTAAACGGACCAGTTTTGGTTTCATTTAAAGAATCGCTACCGATAAAGAATCTATTTTAACGCGTACTTTTTAAATTTTGAGTGTGGCGAAGTATGATATATTTTCTACTATTTATAAATTACGTATATTAGTGAGACGGGAGAGGTTAGGTTTGAATTAAAATTTACGTGTTTTATTGATTTTTTTTTTTCTTTCAGACTTAGTTTATATTTTTCACATAATGCGGCTAAAATATAAAAATAAATTGCTTATTAACTTCAATAATACCTCTTTCGTTTTTTTGTTAAAAAAGAATACAAAACTGAAACTAATGTAATTTTCAGTACTACTTATATATTAAAGTTTAAAACCGAACTGATTGTTCACTCTTAATATTTTATATAAACATATATAAATCCTACCAATTATACTATAGTATTGTGTTTATGTTTCAAATACATTATACATAGATATATATATATATATATAGTTATATACTGATATACACATGTATTTTATTTTCTTGTTATTATTAATGGTTGATAACTCGTGTCAAGATCATGTAATTAAGAAAGTAACCACATATTAGATACTTTTTGTCAATGGGTAACGTCACAGTCATATATATTATACGACACATAATTTTCAGTAATCATAATGAAGAAAGCAACTCATTTGGTTAATTAGCGTAAGAAAAAGACTTTGTTTCTGACTTCTGAGAGTTTACTTCTAATTATGTCGGTTTGTTTCTCAATTAGTAACATATATTTAAAATCACTAATGATCCTATAATACAGGTATGTAGATTAGATATATATTAATGAGGAAATGTTCCATCTTCCATTTCTCTTTAATATTTTTTTCTCTAAACAATTTGATCATTTTTTTTAATTTATTATATTCATCGTGCAAGGAAAAGCCGCAATACTCTTCAAGCAAGATACATAATTGACCTTGGTCTTCTTTATTATGCACATACATGATAGACTATGTATGGTTATATATATGTATATATTATATTATTAATATTAATATTAATAGCATGTATTTTTTAAATAAATTTAATTTTTTATATCAACTATGTTTTTCTATAAATTTTAGTTATTAATCGTTAAAAGTTTCATTTGTATCGTACTTAAAAAGAAAAAGGAAAAAATACCTAGAATTTTATAAGTGACGCGTATTTAAAACCAAACGACATAGTTAGAATTCTGTTAAATTAATTAAAAATAAACAATTTATTTAAAATGAATATTATTAAAAACATTCATAGTGAATTATCTATTTATTAATTCATTTTTGTATTAAAACTTTAGTAATTATGTAGCCATCAACTCATTGTATATTTAGTATTGAAGAATTTTCAAACGAGGAAAAAGACAAAATAATTATAGGTCACACGTATAAACTTTTTCGGTGATGGTACATGAGTTGATATATTTATTTGTATACATAATAAGATATTAAACAACGTATTAAAAATCATAAGTTTATCCTCTATTTTAATATATATAATTATACACATATATACACATCTATTTCTTTCTCATAACTACGAGTATACAAAAGGTGTTTGGACTTTGGAACATTGTAGGTTATATAAATTATATATATATATATATATATATATTAATCATCGAATCTTTTATATCTAGCCTAGCTGGATGGCAAAAAATATATGTATGCATGGAAAACGTAACATTCTATATTTAATTACTATTTTTACATGTACTCACACGACTTATCTATTGTTAATTAGATTTTCTTCTTACACATTTTCAAAGTATCTTTAAAACGCTTCATATCCACATACAATAACAATATTCTACTATTGATAAATATACAAAAACATATTATATAACTCTAGGATAATTGCCAATAATGTCTCTGCACTTTACGTGTTAGTGCAGTTTATCTTTGAAATTAGTTTTTGTTAGTACTCTTCATATATTTTATTAAATTTATTTTTTTCTTCAATATTTTAGATTTTAACTTTGAATTCTCAAGTACTTGCTTCACAATAAATTAATAATCTAATACACTCTAATCTCCTTTTGTAATTAAACTGAAAAAAAAACTTTCAACAAAATTATTTTTTTCGTTGCGCACAAAATAACATTTATATCACTCTACATAAGTAGGCAAAAATTCACACTTATTTAAAAGTATAATAAACATTATAAATTACTACCAAAAATAAAAATTGATGAAACTTAGAGTCAAATTACTCTGAATTGCACTACTTGCAATTATATTGAAAAAAATTAATAGCAATTAAGTATCGCCATTAACATTACTTTAATATTTAAGTAAATATTAAGTAAATCATGCCATGCGTATAGTTTAATATTTTTATTATTATTTTCGAAGAAATGGTACTATGAAATTCGATATATTCGAAAGTAAAGAAAAGTTTAGGAGGCATTACATTACATTACATGACTAATTAGTGTTAACTCTAATATGGATAATCATATTAGTAATTTCAATCATTATTGCAACAATAATACCTTTCTGTAATTGCCTGTCTGCTTGCTATAACATTATGAAGCTTCCCTATGTCTTAATTCATTCATCCAAAATATAATAATTAATAAAGACATTGAATATTAAATGAGAAGATACTTTGTAATCTCCATGCCTAATCATGGCTCTCCTGAGCTTATCTTATATAGTACTTCCTTCCCATATGAGCTGTTTCATCAAGTCAACTATTCTTACAAAATGTTATATTCCATCAATTAATAATTAATCTTTTTTATTTTATTTATTGATCATAAGATATGAGTTTTAATGTGTCGGCTTCGCTGTCAATATTATTCGTTTCTATTGCCTTTCCATAGGGTTTTTTTTTTTTTGGCTTCACCATAATAGTCCAAATTTACGTACTAAATTAACATTGCATCATCAAATTATTGTATTAAGTCATTGTTAATTATTCCAATCAAATTGATCAAAATGAAAACAATATATATATATTGTTATATATATATATATATATATCTGTGTGTGTAGTTTGTAAATTTAATTAATCCCTTCTAGGGATTGAATCTCTGTCTTCTAATGATTGGAATTGTAACCCTTGTTATTTCTCTTCCCTTTTGTCTCCTTCTAACGAGTTCTAAATTTAAAACTGGATTACGTACTTAATTTTTTTAGAAATGAGACAGCATAGAATCAACTTAAAATAATTATGAAAAAATTACCCAGTTAAGTTTTTTTGGCGGATCGGTAAATCTCATTAACTTCTCCGATAGTTTTTTTCTTACTCGTGAGTGATGACATCAACAACAAATAAAACTAATAAACTAAAACGATCAAACCCATCAAAATAAATATGGATGTGAACATTGGAACATCAACAACGCAAATTTTTAATTTCCTTCTCACTTTTTCTCTCGAATTTTTAGTTCATCTCTTCAATAGCATCGCGATTTGCATCGTTGAAGCCATCACTAACGGAAATAATCAAAAAACTTAACGAAAAAGTAGATGAGGTCTATCGATCAACCAAAAAGATGAACTTGAATATTTTTGCCACTTTTTTTAATTTTTTGTATGTCGTCTATTTCTACATAAGTTGAGTACTCTTACCACTAATAATCCTTTAAAATTTATAGTCACAATTTCTCAAGTAAAAGTAATCATTTCTCAATATATATATATATATGGTTAATGACGGCAAAAATATTTAAAGTTTGGTCAAAGACTCCTCGTGTACCCAAAATCTAAAAGTAGTGCCAAAAATACCCGAAGTCACATTTAGGGTATTGACCACACCATTCTTGTAACGCAGTTAACTTACCCGTTAACTCTGGTCAAGTGGACAAACGTGGATTGCTGACATATCAATTTTTTGCCACGTAGATGAGCCCAGATCAGCCTCGTTTACGGCAAAACAACGAATTAAATCCCTAATTGGGAAAAAAATTATCATGTCAGCAACTCACGTTTTTTTCACGTGACCTGAGTTAACGGGTAAGTTAACTGCGTTACGAGAATGGAGTGGTCAACACCTCAAATGCGATTTTGAGTACTTTTGTCACCACTTTTAAATTTGGATACACAAAGGTTCTTTGACTAAACTTTGAGTATTTTCGTCGTCAATAACTTTATATATATGTTTGTGTCCAATAGATATACTTGTAAGTTAAGCATTAATCCTCGAAGCCTAATATGAAGCACAAAAAATATTATGTAACAATTTTCCAATTAGGATTTGAGTTTTTGGGGTTTGTAGAAACAGGGGTAATAATTAAGTAGAAAAAAACAATCGGGTCCAATCTACCAGGCTTCGTCGAAGGCGAGTCTGCGACCTTCCCTACTGGGTACAAGTTCTCAGTGGTCACCAAACTTGTAACTCGGGTCTAGGCCATTCATGGCCCTGCGGTAACAAGTAGAGGAGGATCTAGTTCTGACCAACGATTAGCGAAGGGCTCGTCCGGCATGAGGTGCCTCGAATTCTCGCCCGACTCCACAAGAACAGTGATCATGCCTCTAGCCCAATTAAAACAACAATCGGCGATGGGCCCGACTCAATATTAAGTTTTTGGCCACTATTTGATCTATTTTTCGACATCAACATTATCAATTATTACGGATGTTCGAATCTTGGTATATTCTATATACCATATAATTTATTAGCTATTTAACTATATCAAGTTTTATCATACGAAAGGAAAATAAGAAAAAATGGGTTATGTGTGGGGAATCATGGAAAATAATGATATATATATATATGGTTAAATTATCTTGGTAGGTCCATTGATGTTATTGAAAATGTTTAGCTTATCTTATGATCTCAGGTCTACCACACGGTGCCGACGGCACTCCCGGTCCCGCCGGTGCCTGGAAATTCTCAGCCGTCAGATTGTCTCTTTGAAACCGATGATCACAATATTCAGATCTGATATGAAAAAAATAAGAAAATAAAGAAGGAAAACGGGACCTTTTGACCAAAAAAGATACGTCATAAATACATATATACTTCATTTAAACTATTTAATTTGATGGTTATATATGGTTAGCATAGCATCACTATTTTTCTAAAAAAATTTATCGATGCTTACAGTTTATGCTATTTTTTTAGGGTATCCTCTATTTGGATATTTTGTAACTCTATATTTTTTTTCTGGGAGTTTCTTAACTAATTAGTTGGTATATATTGTGATCAATTCGGTAGGATAAAATTGAATAGCAGCGTTATATATTGGCTTTTAGAAAATAAAAGGTATGCATAAGTATAACTGTGTGAACGGGAATAAAAATTTTAAAATAAGTGACAAACGGTATGATTATGAAAAGAAATTAAAATAAATTTTGTGGGTTGTTTTAACTATTACCAAAATACATTGTATAATTTTTTGAAAGTAAAACTAAAGCTATATAAATGAAAATTCTCTAAAAATCATTGTAATATATATATATATATATATATATATATATATTACACGGTAGAACCTCTATAAATTAATACTCGATAAATTAATAATCGCGATTAAATAATTTTTTTGTCCGGTCCCGGCTCGGGCCTAACTAGCTAAATTAATAATTCTCTAAATTTATAAGATAATAATATTTTAAAAATATATAGATCCCAATTGATATATAAATTAATAATTCAATATAAAAAATTACATAAATAATTATAAAATTACTATGAATAAAATATAACATAAATATTTATGAAATCATATTAAATAAAAAATAACATTACATTACTAATCATGTAGTCTTCTTAAAATATGATTCTATGGTAATTGTTTCTTCTTGAAATTGATGTCTTCTTGAAATTCAACTTCAATATCATTGGACTCTTTAATATTTTTGACATTGGTACTATAATAAAAAAAAATTAAATCATAATAGTCTCTCTTAGTATTCTTAATATTGATACTTTACTGTTCCCGATATAATAAATAGAAATACTTTTTTGTTAGTAAAGATGTTTATATAATTATAGTTGATTAATAAAAAATTTCTACATTTATGTATAAATTAATAAATTATTAATTTATATGTTAATTAATAATCCGATAAGATAAAAAAATTACCGGTCCAACAATATTAATTTATAGAGGTTCTACTTTGTATATATTTATGTGTACACTTTTAATATTACAAGTGTATACAAGAATTTTAAATGATATAATATAATTTGGAATCCGATCAGGTTGGGGCCGTGAAGGATCCTCCTAAATGAATGCACAAAGAGACAAGTTGTCTTTCAGTTCTTCTCCTCATTTTTGTGGCTATATTTCTTCCTACTATTTCTCTTCACACGTGTAGTTGTCCCATTTATACACCATCCAAACATTACTAATTTTCCCTAATCAATTTTACTTATGTTATCTGCTAGGGTTTTGGAATAAAAAATGATTATATTATTACTATTATATATATACATATGTTAGTAGCCATTTGTTACGAAGGTTTAATGAAAAATATCTTTATTAATTCCCTCAAATGAACGAGAATTGGTTACTCCTTTTTTCTAATAAATACGAGGATTATATCTCTTATTCTACACATTCAATTATCTCTCCAAATGTGAACTTCTCTCTAGGGCATGGCTCTGAGCTCGAATCGTGGACCGAGTTCTACGCTAATCAATTTTCATGCATTAACTATATATATATATATATATATATATATATATATATATAAACACTTATGCATATCTCCGTCTGTCTTTCGGAAAAAATAAGGAATCTATGTAAATACAGAGACACAATTATATGCTTGGGAATTTAATTATATATATATATATATATGTATATTTATATCCTCTATTTTCAATTTTTATAAAATTCTCTATCTTTGAAAATAGCTAATATTTACTTTTAAGTATCCGATTAGTTTAAATTTTAAAATTCAGAATCGCCAAATAAAAATGTATACCATCACTTTTTAAATAAAATAAATAAATACTTCCCATCGTCACATAAAAGTTAAAACATTGAATATATATATATATATATGTGTGTGTGTGTGGATTTTAGAAGCTCAAACACGTGATGTATAAGGGAGATATGTGTGGTCATCTCCCTTGAATTTGAGAAGCTCAAAAAAATATGTGTGTCAGTGTGTGTGTATATATATATATATAATATATATATGTGTGTGTGTGTTAAATAAGCTCAACCATATCATGTATAATGTTCAATAACGTAAAGAGAAACACATGCATCATGAAACATATCGTCATACCATATTATATATATAACAGCAAACATATAGATATATAGCAGGTGTTTTAAGAGATTGATGAGAGAATATCTAATGTTGGTGTCAGTCAAAATAGGAGCCTTTGACTTATGTTGATAGAGGTAAGTGATATATATAAATTCCCAGTTATATGATATATAGAAGATGAACAATACAAGCCAAAGTGATGTATGAAGAGTGCTTTGAGAAAGTGACTTCACAATGTTTCACGTTTATTTTAGTTTCATTTTTTGATGTTATGCATGTGAATTCTTCTTCCAAATCATTCACTTTCGTATATTTTCAGGACTTGATAGAGCCACATCATATTTTAAGATGACTCACAAAAATCAAATCTTATCGAGGAGGACTCGGGAATTTCGAATATTACTCTTATTTCGCTCTAGCTAACTTCTAATTTTCAAAAATATATTCATTTGCACTTGATCTAGATTAACTAAGTTGATTTAAAATTACATCATATTTTTTTGGACCTAGAATTTTCAATTTTGAACTTACCAAAGATATTTATATATATATATATATATATATATATATATATATAACGGAACTGCAAATATACGGGTATTCTACCGTACATGATTATGAAGGATAGTTTGGGTAGAAAATCGAAATAGAAAAATGAGGCATCAAGTGGATGATGTTGATTAACTTTTATTGGTAGTGCTTTTTGACAAATTTTCATAATTTAAAATAAGGTAATATACAAGGAAAATTATTTTTAAAGTACATAAAATTTTATTTAGTAGCAGTAAAAGCATCAGAAGTAACATTTTTAATGTCACTATAAGTTCGAAAAGGCTTCCGTTATCTTATCCTTCAAAAGTCACTTGTCACTTTTTTTTAGCATCATCGACAACGGAGTTAATAACAATGATGTCGTTGATGCTAATTTCGAAATCGGATTACAATGGTCTTATGCAGATCTAGGGTTAAATACTAAAATATCACCGAAGTTGGAGATGCTAACCCCGAACATGAAATTACAAACTCTAACTTTGGGGTTACCATCTTCGAATTCGGGAGAAAGTAGAATACGTGGACGTTTAAAAAAGTGACAAGTGACATTTGACTGAGCCATAACGGAAGCTGCATGGAACTTACTGAGACATAAAAAAATATTTTTGATACTTTTATCACGTCAAAATAGGATTAAGAATAAGTCGTTAAATTTTGTGTACTTTAAGATATTTTTGACTTATTTACCCTTTAAAATAATCGTTAATAATGACACATCTTAGAAAAAGACTATATATGACATGATATATTTTGATTAACTGAAATTGTGCATGGTTAGATGTGACTGGAATTAGGAGAATTATTGAAATCCATGAGTTGATCAGGCACACACATATATAATTATATATAATATATATATTATGAATAATAATAAAGGAGATTTAAATTGGAGGGAAACACAATCCATATGCTCTTGAAAAATGGGAGATTTTCTCTGTGACACCTTTGCATTATCCTCAAAAACATCTTTTCTTGCAAACTTTATTTTTCTCAGAGCAGACAACTAATTGACAAGAAAGATCTACTGTTATTTATTATTGCAGAAAAAATAATTTTACACAGTGAAGTTTAATAAATTATAAAATAAAGTGAAAGTAATTATAATTTTATCGTTTTGATATATTAACAAAATGTGGTATTACACTATAACTCAATAGAATCAAAATAATCTACCCATACTATTATTTCAGTGATATAATCAGTACTCAGTAGTACAAATAAGTCGTTCAATCACTGTTTATTAACAGACCAGTGATTGAAACCTTAGCCATTGCCGGAAGACATGGTGTACGCACCGGTTATCCGGGTTGAAATCACAATTCTAAGACGTGGTCGAAAGTACCTCCACGCTGCGGCGCCAAATACTCACACCACAACAGCATAAAGCAAGCACGCCTCCGAAATGTTGCCATGGACGTTATAAGTCAGATATATGCCACGGCTGGAAAAAAGACGTCGCGGCCCATCCCCAAACACGCCTCCGAAACATCATCGCTGGACATAATAAGGTAGATATACGCCGCGGCATAAAAATGACGCCGCAGCCAGAGCAGCAACGTCGTTTTTAAAAGCCGCAGGGTTATAGTCAAGTAATCAATATTTTTCCAATTTTTGTTGCTGTCGCGGCTTAGTGAAAATGCAGCCGCGGCGTATAAAGATGGTTTGCCGAGGTGTATATTTTCAAGCCACGTTCTTCTCGGATTATTGAAATTACTGGCCGCCACGGCTAAGCAAAAACAAGACGCGGCCTTCATAAACAACGTGCGCGACTTCTATCTCCACGCCGTGTTCTTCGCCGCAACTTTTAGAAAAAGTCGGGGTGGCTTTCCAAAATTCATGCCCTGTGTGTATAAAAAAATGTCGGGCGGGAATCTATTAGCAGCCCTAAAGCTCCTGCGCGCATCAAGAAGCTCCCCCCGCGCCTAGATGCTACCGAGCGCCCTAACGGAAACGCCTGCGCGCAAACTTGAAGCGCCTCACCCACGCCCTAAACGAGTTTTACACCTGCAATATAAATTAGTTTGCTCCTATATCGTACATCAACAATTTATTCAGAAATTATAAACAAGCCATCATTACTACATTATACATACATAAATCAAAATCTAAAGTAACAAATAATAAAATTTTCGATACAAATATGTACTTATGCAAAATAATTGAATGAGGCATATGCTGTTATTTAGAAAAATATGATAAATTCTTTACAAAATAAATGAAACATCTAAATGGGACATTAAATGGATAGATTGTTGCACTTAAAAAAAATACAAATTCTCTATGAAAAAAATCCCCAATTATTTGATTCTATTTAAAAAAAATTATAAATTCTCTAAAAAAATAGAATCCTCCTTTGATTTTGCTTTGCCGCGTCATTTTTTAGTTCCTCTTTTTATAATATATATTACATTTAAAATAGTTTAAAGTTAAACACAAACTATAATATATATAAATATATATTATTTATAATAGTTTAAACACAAACATTAAGTAAATTCTTATTGCAAACCATTATTTTATTTCTTCTTACACTTAAGAATATTTTTATCCGGGCCTAAAAGCCCAGTCCAATCTAAACTTGTATCGCGTCTTTCAATCTATAGGAATAGATTAAGCCTTTTTTCAACACATAACGAGCAAATCAAATTTAGCTAGTGATCATCGAGGCGGCCTAATCAAACCCGTGCACATAAAAATTGGGCATACCCTAGGGAGACGCGCCCTAGAATACTATATTAATAAGCTGCAAATACTCATCTATATCACTGGGGCTTAGCTTAATTACTAATTTTTTCGTTGGTTAATAGATAGGAGTGTGATATATAGTAGGGTTAACTTGTCATATATCAAAGGTTTTAATTAGTAAAGAAGTGATATAATCAAATTATGTTGAAGTAAACATGCCACATTGTTTTGGCTTAGAGAACTAAGCTCTAATTGGTCATGAAGATTAAAGATTACAATTGAGATGACCTTAATGTATCATACTCAATTGGCCCATTAATGTGGCCGGGAACATTAGCACATGGTTTCTTCATGAGTTAAATCACAAAAGAGAAATATATTTAAAAACCTTAATTAATATCTTGTCACAAACACCAATGAGTGATTTGGGCATGATGGAAACATTAGCATATCATGACATTTGCTTACCTTATGTGGAAGCTTAAGATCTCAAAAACAATCATGAGTGTGTTAATCAAGTATATTAATCCCGATTATTGCTAATACAAAAGAATATGTATATTAATTAATGGGAAGCCAGATTAAAATTGTGATTATGTGTAGTATTTTGATTGTACTCTGAACTCTAAATAGCTAAGTAGAGAGAAGAGAAGATCATAATTAATTAGTGTGTTAATGATCAACTTTCAAAATGTGTTTATGTGTAGGCTTTTGATTGTCTAATTAGCTAAGTAGAGAGAGAGAGAGAGAATTGACTTCAAGAAGAAGGCAAGTCCTTGAGAGAAGAGAGCCCTTTAACCCTATCACAATTATCAAAGGGTTTTTTCTAGTTGAAATGCTCCCTTTGTACCCCGTCTCTCAAATAATTACACCCTAACTTTTTCTTTATAGTGATTAGTGGGAAATGATAGTCAACTTTCTTGCCTCATTTACATCATTACTTTTAATCTTGTTAGAGAGCCAATTGCCCTTATGTGAACTATTTGAGATTCTTCACTTAGGGGTTTTAAATAAAGTACTATGATTGAATTTAAGGGTGTCTAATCATAATCATAAAAAGAATGACATGTTCGCAACGATATAAAGCAGATCCAAGACAGAAAAAATTGAATGTATCTAATCCACCAAGCTTAATTAAGGGACAATGAATAAACTCATTATAATCCTTAGAACATCTCAAGTCTCAACCACCATATTAACCTTTTTAATTACTATATAATGTCACTTTGTCCCATCATGATCATGACATCACATATATTTATCATCCTCTATATTTCACTCGGTCGGAACATTATAATAAGCAAAGCCATTAGAAAATAATATCTTGGCTAAGTTAGTTGCTAAAGTGTTAAACCCAAGTCTAGAAAGTTGTGTTTATTACTATTAGTTAATGTATTGTTTATGTAAATTATAACTATTTGGCTTAGCTATCAAAAAAGTTCATGATAGAGTATAATAAACTAGCTAAACCACTAAAAAAAATACTTATGACTTTTAGATTTTTAGATTATCAAGAAACAGTGAGGAATGTCAATACTCACCACTAGTAAAGATAAATTGTTCCTTGATTTAGTTTTGATCTTATTTTAGGGTATATCTTGAAAAATGATTATCATAACTTTAGGTCATAACTAATTTTGTTTAAATAATTTTAATTTGGATTCAATCGATCAAGGAGAACTATCGCTCAGCTGCTTCACGAAAACCGTATTTTCCGAAAGAAGGCATATGAGAGATTAAATGGCGCGATATTCGGCATTGCTGGATCGAGACATAACGGTGGATTTCCTACGATTATAAACAAAACAGTAATTAAGGAATTATAGAAAAATATGGTATGTAGCTATGTATACTAATTTCTTACAAAAAAAAAATATCATAAACATATTTTCTTTATTATGTAAGAGGGGTTTTACTTTTCCCCACCCCATTATTCTCTTGTAACATACCATCTTCACAATTATTCTAGAGAAAGGATTGACTCTAAATAGTCAAATCATTATAACACAAAGAAAATTTAATTATACTATTTTAAATATTACTTAAATCTTATTATCTTATAAGTGACATATGATAAGACTAAAATCTTTTATGACAATGAACCCTACCAAAGAAGCTATTGTCAACGTAGATATTTACTCATATCATTGATATGGTTTTATCAGAATCATTATATTGTTTAAAATAAAAGAGAGAGAGGCTAGAAGAATTGTAATTAAAAAATGAAAAGTATCAATAGATTAAAAGGAAAAGAATAGTAATTTTTTACCTCGTTTTTTTATATTTCTAGAGATTTCTAACCAATTCTTTTTTAAAAAAAGTAATGATAAAATCTCCATTTTCTTTCTCAAACTAATGATTTATGGTACTTATACAGACTTTAACTCTTTTTTAAATATTCCAAAGGAAATATTGAGTGAAAAGAGATGCTCGATAGCTATTGTGAACCTCTTGAGCCTTGGGCTAACAAACCCAAATAATTTTTGGGCCTTGTCTTTCTGAATTTGCCTGCAGATTAGGGCCCATATACAGATAGATAGTCTAACTCTAATTATGTTGGGCCTAGTGGGCTTTTTCGATATTGGTTATTATACATCTAATAAAAAAGCAGTAAAATTGATCGTGCGTTGGCGAGTGGTAAAAACTAAAACCATATAGCTACGGTCCTACGGAGTACCGCCTGTGGTAATGTCATTTTAACTCATTTTATAGGGGTGAAATAAGGTAGGGTACCCGGGTTTTTTCTTTAGATATCCGATACCCGGATCCGGTACCCGAAATCCGGGTATCTATACTTTGATACCCGGATTGTATACCCGGTACCTGGTTTTGGAACCGAATCCGGGTATCCGGATTTTTACCCGGATCCGTTTTTTTATATATAAATTATTTTAAAATAAAAACATACACTCATCTTAAAATAAAAATGCATAAAAAAATAATAATAATATCACTTAAGTATCGGAAACCCTAAGAAATTAACATATAAATAAAAAAATTAAAATAAACAGGGTAATTAAAATGGGTACCGGGTACCAGGTTTTTAACTTTTAATACCCGGTACCCGTATCCGGTTTTAATCCGGATACGAATACCTAGATCCGAAATCCGGATTTGGATTCGGGTACGAATTTTATATCCGGATACGGATTCGGATTTGGATAATTACCCGGTTTTCGAGTATTATTTGCACCCCTACCATTTTATAATATTTTAGCAAAAAAAAAATTGCATTTTGTGTACTGATTTTTTATAAATTCGGTAACTGGTATTTAGAACGGTCTCCGGGTAATTAGTATCAAAATCGACAACCGCGATAAAAGTTACATTCGTAGTTTTGACATGGAGTTGCCTAACCCAAAATACCGGACCGGGAAACACCCGTTTATTTTGGATCATGTAATCAAACAAACAAAATTACTCATTAGTTGGCTCAACCGTTTAAGCATTGGACTCGTGTGTCAACAAATTTATAAGAGAATGCCTCAATAATAGGCCGTGTGATTATTTGTGCTTGGGCTTTCAATTTACAAATTTTTAATCCACAAATTCAGGGACTTCTCAAACCCACATGAAAACTTTGGACCTCTTGTTTCGCCTTTGTAAGAAAAGATAAATATTGGGATTGAGCAGAGGCTTTTGTTGTATAAATCAAGCCGGTTTAGTTTAAAGTCTGGCGTAGTAATTTTTTATTCAATTCATTATAAATTTATGCTTTTCGGATTCTATTATAAGCTTAAACCATTATAGTAATGTTTGATATTCGATTTGAATGTATTTCTATTTATAAATAACTAATTCTAGAATACATTTTCAAACATCGAGCCGGCTCGGTTGTTTTGTTTCTGGTTTAAAAAGCTGCTTTATTTCGTTTTAAAATCGAGACCCGACTTAGTTTGAATTTCGGAAGGCCCGATCGAAAATATCAGAATCCAAAAGAAAATTGTATTGGGGTCGTTGTTCCAAACGAGTCTTTCTTAGGGTCTTTGTTGAGTGGTCTTTGGAAGTGTGTGTCACAACTTTTTCCGGTTCTTTATTTTGTTGTTTTTGTGTTGTTATTTTCTCTCTTTCTTTTTTGGTGGTTTTCAAAGCTTCCAAAGTAAAATTGGAAGAAGGAAAAATGAGAATGCTTTTGACGCATCTGCTTGGCTTTCTTTATCATATAAAAGAAAGAAAGAAAGAAAGAAAGAAAGAAAGAAACATTTAATTCATACATCAAAGCAAATAGGGCCTCCCATGTGAGCTCGGAACCACCTTTTTTTGCTTCATGGACTCCTAGCTAGGCCCATTCTCTCTCTCATTGAAATAAAAAATTTTGGTCATTTTATTCCTCATTTTATATAATATTTGAAAATTATTTCTCTTAAATAAATATATATATATATATATTCCCTAAAATATTTGGACGATTTTACCCCAACAACTATTAAGAAAGAATCACAAACAGTAAAGAAAGGTGTCTTAAATTGTAAAAAAAAAAGGGTTCTAAATTGTAAAGAAAAGTATCTTCAATTACAGTTTAGGACACTCAAAAGTTAATTCAAGGGTGAAACATTGGAGGAAAAAAAATTCAAAGGAAAAAAAATGAGAATAGTTGTAAAATTCTATGTGAAACGGAAAATAAATTATCAAGTTTCGCAGCGAAAAACAAAACTTCTTAAACTAATAATAAATTGATGATTATTTGTGGTAACATTGTTTATGTATAATTTAACGTTTTATCTTGAATTAATAAATTAAGAATTATTTTCGGTAAAAATACTTATGTATCGCTTAAATGTCACATTTTTAATTCTCTAAAGCCTAAATTCACTCTCCGTTGAACCAATTTGGCACGCTAGGTGCGCATCGATATGGGCATTTATGTCTTTATACAAATGAAAAATAATTGAATTGATTCCTTTTAGTGTATGTTATGAGCACTTTAGTAAAGCTACCATTATCAGAATCCCTTATATTATGATACTTTAGATACAAATATAATACTAGTATTAGATACCCAATTAAGCCATGGTTTTGTTTTAAAATGTTTATTTGTTTGAAGAAAAATAAAGAATAATTAAAGTTTGAAGCTCATTTATAGGCTGGATCCACAAGCACCACACTGATATGAATCATGCTTCTATTGAAATGAAATGTGTATATTTTATCACACAAGATTATCTGGTTCTCATGGTGTTTGTCAGTTTTAAATGCATGCAAAAAGCCAAAAGCCAACCCATTTGCACTAATTTTCCATCAATAAATAGATTGTTATAATAAGTAGAGTCTTGCAATTTAAGTCACTTCTATTAGCTTATCAATTTATTTCCTGCCAATTTATAGCTTTACATGTTAGAGTTTATCACCTTTATTTATAGCTTATTGAACATCTTTTTGGCGGGCTCTACGGCCAAGCGCACAGAACGATCGCGTCGTAGTTGCAAGTGGCGATGTCGCGATGCATCGCGATTCGGATTGCAAAAATCGTAAAAATGATCGTCGCGACTGTGCCAAATCGCGATGCGTCGGGTTGATGACGTGGCGATGTGGGATTGGACGAGAGAGTTTGGCACGGATTTTCACCACAAATCGCGACCCATCGCGATTTGGCCAAATAATCGCGACCCAACGCGATTTTGACAAAACCGTCGCGACTCATCGCGACTGTGTGTCCCTCGTCGCCACTTGCATATCTAGATATGGATTTAAACATGATTCTAAATTTGTTTTCTTAAAACAATTAATGATGTTTTTCAAATAGTTTTTTTTTTTTAATTTTAAATTTAGAATAACAGTCCGAAGTTAATTTACTTCACTGTCGCACGTCATTTTTTTTCTTTTCGCACACCCCTTTCTCTCTCAACTGTTATAAATTATATATATTTTTATTAAAATAGTTTATTTTTTCTCAAATTAATTTTTATATTATTTTTTTGTAATGCGTCTCTTTATTTTAGTCTGCTTGTTTATCATGTTTGATTTATAGCACTAAATACTAATAAAGTGTGCAGATCATGTCAATCCAAATAAAATGTATGTTAAATTGCAATTAAAGTTACAAGTCATTACGGCAAAATTTTAACTCACCTTATTAAAGGGCAACAAACGTTACAGGTCGAACATTTTTGGCAAAAAAAAATTAGACTCACATATTTAGATCTTGCTTAACAAATATTACAAATATTACGGTAAAAGTTTAAACTCGTGTATTAAAATGCAACAAATATTACAAATCGACTATTTTTGCCATAATTTTTTCTATGTTAAATACCAAATTGCAAAGACCATTACACATTTTAGCTCTTGCTTTTTGATCAAATAATTTCCCATTAAAAGCTAAACAAAATACATTTTTGTAACTTGCTAACCCTAGAAATGGGATCCACAAGCACTATTTGAAGGTCATCAATAATGTTGTATAGTATTAAAAACATTTATTTTTGACCGTTTAATATTATCAATACCATGGTCCCCTATCACACATTAAAGTTTGTCACTTTGCAATAAGAGATATCCACTTTATATTATAAAATAAAAACATAGATAATTAAATTTTATAATATTTTTGGGAGTTAGATAAATATTAATTGAATCCAATTGCTAATCATTCCAAGCATGCCAGATCATGTGACATAGCCTGTCTTTGACAACCTGTTTTTTATTTATCATTTTTATTTTGTGAGTGAGTGGTGTTTTTTCTACACATAAAATAAAAATAATTAAAGAAAATAGAAAGAGAGAAAAAGAAGGAATAGTTGAGTTGTTGCCAACCATATCATTCTTTTTATTTTTCCTTTTTGATGATGATATTTTGAGGAACTTGTCAAAAGAATCCCAAACTTGGACTGAGTTTCAGTAGTACTGCTGATCATTCATCTTCATGGCAAATCCTACTACTGAGACTGAGAGTGAGACTGACTCTCTTCTTGTACATGAAGAACCTTCTCTCACTCATCATCAGGTCTGTGATTTGACACTTTATTATTTCATAGCACTCTAAAGTCATAACTAGTTGCTTCTTCAATCTTCAATTATGGTTTGTTGAGTTCTGTTCAGTGATGAAGTTATGTATTTTGGTCTAAGCTTTATTAGTTGCTTGATTATTATCATTTTTCATAAACATGAGTGCTATTTTCTTTGACATCAATAACAATATCATACATAGTTTCTTTTGCTACTTTCTTGAATTCAGTGACTTGATTTTTTTTTTTTGTAATTTATTTCTCTTTTTTTAACAGGAGTGCTGTTTTCACTAATAATCTTTAAATATATATCATATACTACAAAATCATTTTGCTACTTTATTGAATTCAGTGATGAAGTTACGCATGTCTGTGTGCATATATGTATATATAAATTATGAATTATCTACTATGGTGTGTTAAATAAATTTAATACAAGAGTGATGTTTTCTCTAATATAAAATATAAAATATGAGGTAGTTTGTTGAATTCAGCGATGATGCTATGTATGTATAGGATTGGTAGAGACATGAAATGTGATTATATATAATTAAATATGATAATACAAATCTTAGGTGATTTTTAATTATTATTTATTGTCTGAAACAATCTACTGGAAGCTGATTCAGTTTTTGGCTCGGTTTTGGATCGAAATTCTCTTTTTTGCAGAAAGTTGAGGAAGTGGTGAAAGAAGCAGCGAAGGCCGCGGATCAAGACAAAGCCGCCCTTCCGGCTATGGAAATTAGCGGGGAAAGCCCGAAAGTCGAGGACTCTCCGAGCACGACACAGGACACTTCTGCTAAAACCGCAGCCGAAGAGCCGAAAGAACTGGTTGTTGAGGCGCCGGAGAGCGTTGACACTGCTGCGAAACCGAGCAAAGAGGAGCCTAAGGAAGAGGTCGTTGAGGCACCGAAGAGCGTCGATATCGCTGAGAAACCAAGCGAGGCTTTGGAGGGAGTTCCTAAAGCGGAGGATAAACCGGATGTCGCTCAACAATCTCAGGAAAAAGATTCCGGAGTTGACGTGCCCAAAACCGAGGAGACCGTAGTTAAGGAATCTGATCAGCCCGCCGTTAAGGAAAACGAGCCCGAAAAAACCGATGCAGAAAAGGTTCAGACTGAAGCAGTCGAAGAGGGCAAGGAGGCGGTGACGGAAGTGAAAGAGAAAGAAATCGAACTAGCACCGGAGAAGCCTGTTGTTTCGGAACCAGTTGCAGAAAAGGAACCCGAAAAAACCGAGACGGACAAGCCTAATGAAGCAGCCGAAGAGGCCAAGCTAGTGGTGACGGATGTGAAAGAGAAGGAAGCCGAAGAAGCACCGGGGAAACCCGAAACCAATGACGTTGAGAAGCCTAACGAAGCCGGCGAAGAAGCGAAGCAAACGGCAGTGGAAGCGAAAGAGAAGGAAACTGAAGAAGCGCCGGTGACACATGAAAAAACCGAAACCGAAAATTCTCAGAGCGAAGCAAGTGTGCTTGAAGTGAAAGAAAAGGAGACCCAAGTCGTAGTTGAAGAGTCGAAGAACGTCGAGCCTCAAGCTAAGGAAACACTAAAACCCGACGTTGTGCCGGACGTTGAAGAGAAGGAGACTGCAAAACTTGAAGAAACCGAGAAGAAATCGGACGAAGCTGAAGTCAAGGAAGCCGTGATAACCGAGGATGAGCCGAAAATTGAAGAGAAGGAGACTGCAAAACCCGAAGAAACCGAGAAGAAATCGGATGACGCCGAAGTTCAGGAAACCGTGAAAGCGGGCGATGAGCCAAAAATTGAAGAGAAGGAGATTACGCAAGCCGAAGAAACTGAGAAGCAATCGGGCGATGCCGAAGTTGAGGAAACTGTGAAAGCCGACGATGAGCCAAAAGTTGAAGAGACGGAGACCGTGAAACCAGTTGAAACCGAGAAGAAATCAGACGACGCGGGGGTTAAGGAAACCGTAAAATCCGAAGATGAGCCAAAAGTTGAAGAGAAGGAAACTGCGAAACCGGAAGAAACCGAGAAGGAATCTGATGACGCTGAAGTTAAGGAAACGCTAAAATCCGACGACGAGTCGAAAATCGAAGAGAAGGAGGCTGTGAAACCTGAAGAAACCGAGAAGAAATCGGACGATGGTGAAGTTAAGGAACCCGTAAAGTCCGACAGCGAGCCGAAAAACACAGAAAATGAAACTGTGAAACTAGAAGAAACCGAGAAGATGTCGGACAACGCTGAAGTTAAGGAAGCCGTAAAGTCCGATGACGAGCCGAGAATGGAAGAGAAGGAGACCGGGAAACCCGAAGAAACCGAGAAGAAATCAACCGACGAGGACGCTGAAGTCAAGGAAGAGCAAAAAAGTGAGCCGGAGCAGGAAAAAGCCGCGGGAGATATCCAGAAATCCGACAGAAAGCTCGAGACACTGATCAAAGAAGGCGATCAAGAGGAAAAAGATTCGGCGGCGGTGAAGGAGATTCCGGCGAAGCAAGCTCAAAAGCAATCCAACAATCTCATGTCTAAGGTGAAGCAATCGCTGGTGAAGGCGAAGAAAGCCATAATCGGAAAATCTCCGAGCAAAACTCCGGCTTCCGAGGCCAAAGGTGATATCAAAGTCACATGATTGAGTCCAAGTATGGGTGAAACCGGGTCCAAAATCCGACCACTCCGTTTTTCAGATACCCGGAACCCGAATTCGGATTCCGAGTTGAAGCCCGGTTTCGGAACTAAATAGGGTCAATGAACTTCTGTTTTTGGTTGATTTATTTGTGGTATTATGTTTGTTGGTGATGTGAATATAGAAGGTATAAGCTTGCATGCTATACAACACTATATTATTTATAGGACATTGTTTTTTATTTTTTGTTTTTGTGGCATTGTTTTTGAGCTTGTGAGTGAAGCTTGATTGTATTATTTGTTATGGAGACTAGTTTGTGAACTTGTGTATAATTATCACATTTCTTAATTCTTGTTTTCTCTCCAAGTTTTTCTTTTGATTTTTGAAGAAAATGAATCCGAAAACCCGGCAAAAAGAAGCTCGAGATCAAATTAGTTGAGGAACCGCAGTATCGGACCAAGTCTTTTTTCCGTCGCCGGCAGCACATGTAAAACCGTCCCGTGGTCGGAGAGCAGAGTTGGAGGGTCTCCTTGTGAGGAGTGCCTAACTAGATATCCAAACTTTGGATAAAGCCTTGCAATTTATCTCAATTATCTCCCATTCTTATTGTAAGACTGTTACTATATATAATTTATCATTTTCTAATAAAAAAAACACACATGTCGTGGAAATGCAATCAACATAATTAATATCTATTGCTTGGACTCGAAGGACGTATATTTGTTTTCAGGCTTATTAGCGGTAAAATTATCCAAGTTGTTTGAAAATGAGCAGGTATATTTTATAAACTGTGGTAAAAATATTTAAATTTATCTTTTTAGTGGATCGTAGATCTCGTTCCTATTATTCCCATCAATGATGACATCAATCACAAAAATTGCGATGCTATTGAGGAAATGAACTTGGAATTCAAGAGAGAAATTGAGAAGAAAATTAAGAATTTACGTTATTGATATTCTAAGAATGTGTGTTTATATACAAGTTTATTTGTTTGATTTGCGTTGACATCATCAGTAATGAAAAAGTGAATGAGGTCAAATAATCTGCTAATGAGGTAAACTTCTGCTAAAGAGGTAAACTTAGATACTCTCTCTGGCCATAATTAATTAAAAAAAATGTCATTTTATTTTCAAACAACTGAACTTTTGCCGCTAATAACTTGTTTAGTAATGAGTATTAAATACTCATTACCGCATGCCGATGTTGTTTCGGATTTTTTGTTTTACGGATACATCGCTTGCCGATGGGCAAATCGTAAAAAAAGGGCATACCGCATGCCGCATGTACCGCACTTTCGCATGGGCATACCGCATGCCGATGGGGTTTTCGACGGATATTCTGTAAAAAATATTCAAGTATTTAAGCAAGATATTTATATAAGTTCAAAACTACATATTTAATAAATACAAGACATAATTGTATACAACAAACACACTTGTAACTTAAATATGTAGGTGAAATGTATAACATTAAGTCAAAATATTATGTAAAGTTAATATATATGTTTATTAAGTGTGTAATATGAAGTGAATATGCATGTTAATTGTATATGTATGTTAACAAATTTAATATTAGTTGAAGTGTATAATTTTAAATGAATATGTATATTAAGTGTATATGTATGTTACGTGAAGTTAATATGTTAGGTGTTATTGTGTTAGTATAATTATTTTTGCCGAATTTTTAATTGATATTTTTGCTGAAATCTACCAAAAATATGATTTTTTGCAAAATTTCAATCACATTTCGGAAATTTTACACACAAAAACGACAAGAGATTTTCCACCCCCGTGCCCATGCGAATTTCGCGAAAAATGTTAAAACGACAGAAAAAAGACACGAATTTCCAACCGCATATCTCCGAAAAATGAATTTCCATGGAATTTCCATGCGAAATTCCCGAATTTTTATACCATAAATTTAATTATAAAAGTTTTATAATTAATCATATGTAGCTCATTTATGTCTTTTGGGGTAAGTTGCAATTTCCTTAGAATACAGGGTCTAAAAAGAAAATTATAAACTCTTCCATTCCCGCCTTATTCATTGAGCTTTCGACTCTCTCAGTCTTCGAAATTTCCAGGTCCGTCTTCGTCTTCGCGATTCGCTGGTAATTCTACGATTTTGATCATCAAGAAGTTCGAGAACCCGTGCGTGATTAGGGTTTTCATTTGCAGAAAATCAACTTCAAGGTTCGATTTCTCCCATTTGGATTATCTTGTTTGATGGATATTCGACTCTAGTTAAAGTTTTGGTCCTTTTCAGTCGAATTTGGGTGTTAGGAAATCTCGGTTTCGCTTTTTTCAGGTTTAGTCTGTGGCTTTTGATCGGCTTCGCATTCGAGCACTGGTGAGTTCGTGAACCGGAAAAATACAAAATTAGGGTTTCTAAGTTTGAGCAGTATGTTTGGGAATTGGATTATCGTTTTTTATGAATAGTCGATTGGAATTCTAGTTCTGGTATACTTTCTGTTGATATAGAATGTCAAAGAATATCAATTTTGTCTATTTCCAGGTTCGGTGCTCTGTGCGCTTTTATCGACTTCCCATTCAAGCGTTGGTAAGTTCGTGAACATTCGTTCAAAGACATTAGGGTTTCTACGTTTAAGGGTCGGTTTCTCCAATTCGAGCAGTCTGTTTGGTGGTTGAATTATGGGTTCTGATTATAGAATGTTAAAGAAAATCAATTTTGTCCATTTTCAGGTTTGCCAAAAATTGTCCTTTTGATCGATTTCTTATTCGAGCACCAATGAGTTCGTGACTGAGGGAGGTTATTGTTATGAATTTGGGTTAATATTACTAAGCTTATGAATGGAACTTTGGTGTGAAATGATTGATGTGAATTTGGTTCAAGTGCTCTGAGGATATGTGTCAGCGTTGCGATTTCTTGTTCATTTTGTGTGGTCTGTGCATTGCTAAAATTGTTGTCAATAATCATTTTGTACTCGTTGATTTCTGTTTCCGATATTGTCAAATGCAGAAGAAAGATAGCTACTTGGAACGATGTATGTCTAATGATATCTCTGCTTGTTAAACAGGAATAAGCACTACGAGTTGGAGACAACTTGTGTGTGAGAGTGTCTAGCTGGGCTTATTTTGAATATCGGGTCGGACTCGGATCATGGATCGTGATATTTGAAGCTGTTTTCTCAATGGGAGATTAACAGTTTTGAGAAGAATCAAGTGAAACTTGAAAGGCCGATTAATCATCGTCTCAATGGAAGACGACGATGATTGGGGCTTTGATCTCAGCGCAGAACAACTGGAGTCTATTGAAAGAGACGCTCTACTAAAGGTTTCACAGCAACGCCAATTTCACAACCCACCCACTTCT
Source organism: Parietaria judaica (assembly GCA_954871525.1). NCBI lineage: Eukaryota > Viridiplantae > Streptophyta > Magnoliopsida > Rosales > Urticaceae > Parietaria > Parietaria judaica. The sequence continues at coordinate 23,681,104 of OX940862.1, read as the reverse complement.
TCCTCTTCTTCTGCTTCTTCGTTAGCCGATCATCAACGTCAACACCGAAGCCAAGTTCAACTTCAAAACAACCAACTTCAACCTTCTCCTTCTATCCAGGTCAGGCCAAGAACCAAGAACATATTGATATTTTATTTTTTAGGGCTTTTTCTTTCTTTCTCTTTTCCCGCAGACCGTTCAAAATTTAATTAGTCGAGCTAATTTCTGACACTCAATCACAATACAGGTTGATGCTTTCGCTGGTGGATCCAAAGTTCCTTTACAGTCAATTGCTGGTTCATTTCTTCCTCATTTCTAAATTTCTTACACTTTGAATTATTAATTTAATTCTTGTATGAGTTTCCGATGAACGATGATATAAAGGGCATCGTTGTTATGTTTGTTGTTGTTCTAGAAGACGAACACTCAAAGGTGCTACCAAATATTACCGTCAAATATTATCTCCATGCTAGTGGAAATATTGCTGCTAAATTTTCATATAATCAGGTATCCTCATTTAGTTTTTAGGCTTCACATCATACAAAGTCTTCTTTCTATTTTTCGAAAGTGATTTTTATGCTTCACCTTCACAAGAACACAAAAACAGGTTGTCATAGGAGCTCTCCGGCAGATTCCGAAAGCCACTTGGAATGCAAAAGAGAGGTTTTTCTTTTTTTCTTCTTCGTTTTTTCATGGAAGTGCAAACAACTCAATGCTAAATGGTCATTGGTGTTGGAAATTCAGGGTATGGATGTTCCCTCTATGTAATTTTCCGTTGGCCGAAAAGGCTCTTCGTCAAATAAACACTGTTAACATTGAGGTAATTCATTGCCTTTTAGTGTTCATGTATTTTGTAATTGTATGAGGAATTTCAATGTTTTTAACGCCTCATTCACTTGGAAGTAATATTATAATATTAAAGTTGTTTACACTGTATGTTATTTTCGACAGTTTGAAAACTTAGACCCGTTGGTGCAGCGTGCTATATCTGCTGCCTCTGCTGTTCCAGATCTTCGAGGTAAATGCATAACGTATTTCTTTAATTTTAAATCCATTCTTTCTCTTTATTTTGTGGATTTGGTGTCATATAGAGATTAATAAAAATAAAATATAAAAAATGTTAATTCATGCGGAATCATGGTTGTATATAATGGATTTGTTGGATTAAAAAATCATAAATATAAGGTATTGGTCAACACTTTATTATTTATTCCAAATTATCTCTTTACTTAGATTTCTGCTTTTGTAGATCGGTATGAGAAGATGCCTGCTATTCTAGAATCGAAGCTCTTGCCATTTCAGAGAGACGGTGTTCGGTATATTCGAGACCTCATTCCCTTAGTTCTCTGTGACACGACATGACGAAATAGTTACATCATTCTTTCAAAGCTTCTTCAATTATCTTAGATAAAAAGAGTGGCATTTAAATTTCTTAATATGCTGAATTATGATCTGTTGCTCTTCAGGTTTGCTTTGCAGCACGGAGGACGAGTTCTTCTTGCGGATGAAATGGGTCTAGGAAAAACTTTACAGGCAATTCATCATCCCTATATTTCAGGGGAAAAAACTAAGATTTACTTACAAAACAGTGTTTGTGCTTCAAGCAAATCTAAGTCCAAAATCAGTAAATCCATTTTTTCAGTCTCTAATCCAGTTTAGCATACGCGTTAAGCTTTGCAGGCTATTGCTCTGGCTTCGTGCGTTCAAGAGTCGTGGCCTGTGCTTATTATTTCCCCGTCCTCATTAAGATTGCATTGGGCTTCAGTAAGTTGCTTTATCAAATCCATACATCAATTAATTGTGGACTCTGTTAGACCCATTATTACTTATAGGAGAACGAAGGGCAATCGTAACTTAGCCTAGACACTTATGTCCTTAGGGATATTTAGGGTGCTTTGCATTTATGTTGGGATGAGGTTCTTTACCCAATCCATTTAATTTGGCAAACACATTAGTTAGTTTTTAATGTTTTGACAAGGTGAGAATTTCCTTTCCACTATGTGGTGGAGAGTGTTCGCCTTGCTCTCAAACTAAAGGTGTTTTGTGACCTTTCTGTTAATGAAGTGCTTGGGAATTTACTGTTTATAGTGAATTCCCGTTGGTCTATTGATTTGTGTTAAGCTTTTGTTTGGGCTCAATTAGACTCCTCTTATGTCAAGACGCATTTAACGATTATCTTTTCTGCAGATGATACAGCAGTGGTTGAACGTTGCACCATCGGATATACTTGTGTGTTCCTTGTTCGATTTCCTGCAATTTTTTATTAATTACTCAGATTAAAACTTGAACTTGACGTGGCCCTGATTTTACCAGGTTGTTTTGTCGCAATTTTCTGGATCAAACAAGAGCGGGTTTACAATAGTTACATCTGGTGCCAAAGGAACTGTTCGTCTTGATGGCCTTTTCAACATAATCTCGTATGATGTTGTTCCTAAACTGCAAAACATGCTACTAGCATCAGAATTTAAGGTTAAAACCTAAATACCAGTTTACATTTCACATGATTGTTTTTATTCAATAATGGAATCAGCTTTTTGATGAACCTGATTTAGTGAGAGATTTTTTCGATTTTATTCAGGTTGTGATTGCGGATGAGTCGCACTTTCTCAAAAACGCTCAAGCAAAGAGAACAACTGCTTCTCTCCCAGTGATAAAGGTCTTACTTTCATATATTTTTTAGATTCTACATCACAAATAATATTCCGTATCTCTCTTTTTCACTTATTAACCTTAAAACATTGACATTTCAGAAAGCTCAATATGCAATTTTACTTAGTGGAACTCCTGCTTTGTCTAGACCAATTGAGCTATTCAAACAGGTATATTTTTTAGGCTGCTAGAAAATAATTCAAAGAATTTTAAGAACTACTATTGGTTGCGACTTATGACAAATTAGTTTAAACCTTACAGCTGGAGGCCTTATGTCCCGACGTATACAAAAACGTACATGAGTACGGTAATCGGTATTGCAAGGGTGTAAGTGACAAGTTATTATTTAAATATATTAGTACAGCATCATATTATCTCATCTCCCATTCAAAAAAAATAAAAAATTATTATCTCATCTCTGAATCTCTATGCATTGTTTGATGTTTTTTTGCTTTTTCTTCTGAACATTTTAGGGAGTATTTGGTGTGTATCAAGGTGCAAGTAATCACGACGAGTTGCATAATTTGATGAAAGCGACGTTGATGATCCGCAGACTTAAAAAGGATGTTCTTACTGAGCTTCCTATGAAACGTAGACAACAGGTTAGCATGTTTGTGATAAGCCTTCGGTATTTACGTACCAAAGAAGGGCAAGGAAGACATTTGTTTTAAGTGTTTATGTCCATTTAAGTTATATACACTGAATGAAACTATTTGGACTTGAAATATTTGGGTTATGGAAAAAGTACTGGAATTGCGCAATATCAAATTTTGTCCGAACTTCTGAGGGCGTTTTGGTCCTACATTTTTAAGGTTGTTTTTTGCAATTAGGTTAATTGGGAGGTTAAAATACCCAATACATGATTTGAAGTGTCATTTTATTAGTTCTGTGCTAATACTGGTTTATCTATATCAGATCTTCCTTGATATGTCGGAAAAAGACATGAAAAAAGTTAATGCCTTGTTCCGTGAGGTATATAAGAATTTTCTTCTTCGCATTTTTATCTTTTTAAGTTATTGAGTAGTGGTTATAATTATGCTGTTGCTTTTACAGTTGGAAGTGGTCAAAGGAAAAATTAAGGCCTGCCGTTCCAAAGAAGAGACTGATGCATTCAAGTTTGCGGAGAAAAACCTTATAAACAAGGTGAGCTTGTAGTATCTAAATGTTTGTAACATCTAGAAATCAAGCTTTAGTCCTAACATCTTCCTTCTTCTGGGAATCGGTTTGGCTTTTTGTTTGGTTGCAGATTTACATAGAGTCTGCTGAAGCAAAGATCCCTGCAGTTCTAGACTACTTGGCAACCATTATCGAGGTACTTTTCTTCCATTATGGGTCGTTATCTTGAAGAGCGTGATTGAGTTTTGTGCAATCGTGTACCTTTGATTTGCTTAATATCATGCTTCATACAACGCTATCGATTTCGTGTAATTTGTTTCTCAATTTTAAGATTTTTGATATAATAAGCCAAAGGAAATTTACCAAAACAGTAATCCCCGAACACTATTTAAATTATACCAAATGTCACGAAACCCCTTCTCTTCGTCAGTATGGCGGAAACTCTCTGCAAGACGTCTTGATAGGAAATTCTCATCTAAACATAACCATGAAAAACATAACAGCGGATCTTTCGAGATATTAGGTTGGCTCTCTTTATCGAGTTGTCCTTGTTTTTCTATCTTTTTATGGTAGAGTTAGGTTTATATAGCCGGACCGGTTTATGGCTCGGTTGATCGTAAACAATTCTTGGACCTTGCATTGCAAAAAAAATTCTTATAAATATAATTGATGTCTCTTAAAAAACAAAACAAAAAACTAATAGAGGCTCCCTCATGAACCCTCATCTCATTTTAGGTGCAGAACACCCAAAAATGCCCCTAACAAAGCCTAATGGCAAATAAGGACATAAGTGGTTTTTAGCTAAGTTACAATTTTTCCCCCTCCTAATATCGATAATAACAAGTGTAGCATATTTCTCATCAGTTCAAAGCATCTTTGTCAAATAATGTCGGTTGCAGGCAGGCTGCAAGTTCCTAATATTTGCACACCACCGCCCCATGATCGATTCCATACATCAGTTTCTTATTGTAAGTCCATTAAAAACTCTTTTTTTTTTTAACTTATTTTCCTGCGGGAGTCGAGAATTACTGATGTATCCTATGGATGTCGTCCCCTTGCAGTCGAAGAAAGTGGAGTCCATCCGCATCGATGGAAGTACTCCAGCAGCATCGAGGCATGCTTTGGTCAAAGATTTTCAGGAGAAAGAATCCGTAAAGGCTGCTGTGGTACGCTCCTTCTCTTATCTTCTGCTAGTTTTCAACTTTCCTGATCACTCGTACGTCGTTACAGTCTAGCGTTTTTAATGACGGAAATTACTCACTCACTATGCAGTTGTCGATCAGAGCGGGAGGCGTTGGGTTGACTTTAACGGCTGCGAGCACTGTTGTCTTTGCCGAGTTGTCTTGGACTCCAGGCGATCTCATTCAAGCCGAAGATCGGGCTCACAGGATTGGCCAGGTCGATATTCTTACAGTTTCCTTTTTGTTATATACGAGCTTGGCGGTGCTTCACATATATGACGTTTTGTTTACATTGATAGGCATATTCAGTCAATGTCTATTATCTCCTAGCGAATGACACGGTCGACGACATCATATGGTACGTTCCTGTGCAAACGATTTAATACCAAACTTTAAGCTATTCGGGTCTGACTTCCAGTTTGACTCTCTTCAGGGACGTAGTGCAGAACAAATTGGAAAACTTGGGACAGGTAATGCTTGACTCTCAACTAATAGTTAGGTGGGTTTTGTTAAATGCGATGTCACGATTATGAACAGATGCTCGACGGCCATGAGAACACAATGGAAGTTGCGGCGACCGAACCAAAGAGTAGCCCGACAAAGCAGACCACACTTGATTCTTTCGTGAAGCGATGCGATAACACGGTCAACTATGAAGGTCAACCCAAGCTCAAACATAGCAGACACTGAAAGTCAACATTTTTGTGTTGCTCAAGTGGAGTTTTTTTTTTCTTCTTTTGGTTTTGTATAGCCTTTATCGTAAATTTTGGCCTCTGTTTTGCCAAGTGAAACTTTTAAGTCAATATATTATTGTTAGCTAAAAGCAGTATGGTCTATAAGTAACAAGTTTTTAAGGTTATCGATAACAAGTTTAAGCAGTATGGTATAGTGAAATAAGAACACTTTATTGATAATCGATATCCCGATCGTTGATTTGAGAGACCGGAAAAGTCTCTCAATGCTCAATAGGAATTTTTTGCTACTCAAACACGACGGCACAGTAATCGCAACTTTGAGAATTACGGCCACTGTGAAACAAGTGTAAGCACGTGTGGGATATCTTCGTTCAAAATCCGGACAAATCAAGATAACTTAACAGTACATTCTGGTTAACGTGGATTAAGATTTAGGTAACATGAGGAAAAGAACCATAAGGTCGTCATGCGATTATCGCCGAGTTAAGGTTATGAAATCTTAGTTTCCGTTATGAATTGAGATCATTTTATCAAAAATCACATTTTGACGAATCTTTTAATAAGTCACATAATTTTATCAAAAATCACATTTTGACGAAGTTCACCTCTTATTAATCTTTTAATAAGTCACGTGGTAAGTACACGTTCATATTCTTCTTCATTTTCAACGCGCAATAAATAATATGTTACTTTCTAAGGTATAGAGTAAATTGCGGTTAATAATTAAAATTTAGGAGGCAAATCGCACCAACATGCATGTTCGGAAGGCCTTAAGGCCAAATACTTTTTTTTTTATAATTATTTTAAAAACTATACGTATTTTGAAAAGATGAAGACTAATGCATTTGAAAAAAATAAGTTTTTGAGTAAAGAAAAAGCTACTCTTACATTGCATGTCTCACTAACCGAATTTACAAACAAAAAAGATTTTGCTGAGTCTTCTCAAGATACACTATTGTACAGCCTCAAACCTTGGTTTCTCCGAGCTCCCTATACGCAGTAGAACTCTCCGCACCCCGAAACGAGTGAAAGTCATCGGAGCAGAAACGGATTGGCCTTCGCTCATCAGTCATAACCTGAGATAGGAACGAGAATATGTTTGGGACAATGAACTTTTTCGGTCGATGCCAAGAAATTAAGGATTCGGAGATGATGTCTACTTACTCGCTGCTTTACTTCCGCTTTTATCGGATGCTTGAGCGCTGTTTTGCACCGAAGATGGCTGTTGTTCAAAGCTCTCGCTTGTTGCTTGGCACTGAAGCAACAAAAAATTAGGCAATTGTTAAGTTAAAAAAAAAAACATATCAAAATATACCATGATTATCGAACAATAGATCCAGAAAGCATTTTCTCAATATTTTTAAACCGAGCCACCCCAAAATATGGAACAGAGCCGGTCCCGATTTGAAAGCCTCAGCCCGGATCTGATTGATTATCCGGCTAGGCAGGGTCTCATTTTGACAAAAAAAAAAGGCTCTGTTTTGAGACTGGGACCTGGCTTTGGAACCAAAACTTTCAATATTATTCCCGGTTTTGAGGCCGGGATTTGATTATGTCTTCTAATTATGTTTTTGACATTTTCCTCGTGTAGGGGTATTTTCGGTATTTTATGTTTAAGAGCTTGTTAGGGTTTGATTATCTATCCATATATGGTTGGGAAACTAAAGGACAACTGAGGATTTTTACAAAGTGAGATTCATTAAACTATTTCGAGATGGAAAATAATTCAAAAGACGGTAAAAGAAATTCTCGAAATTCAGACCTGAGAAGGCGGGTGATTGATCAGGTTAGTGGGCCCAGAATTTTGCCCCGCTGGATCCTTCAACGTATACGAAGCCGGGTTCACAAAGGGCCTGCCAATCATTGGCATCAAGGGCGGGCGCTGCATCGGCATTGTGATTCCCAGCCCGGGTCCAGCCATGCTGTGCAACCCTGGGCTGCGGCCGGGCATCGGGAAATGCCCCCTCTGCAAAGGTGGCGCTCCCGGGAAAAACCCTGCTGAGCTGGCATTCATGTCGGTCAATCCAATTCCGAAGCCCATGCCCATCATAGGCGAGAAATGAGCCAAATGCGGAGCGTGCATTCCCGGCAGCATCATCGGCGGCATACACAAACCGGTCCCCATTGACATGATCTGCCCAAAAATAGTTTCACATTCGTCAAAAACGAACTTTCTTTATATATATTTTTGTATATATTTGGAGTGTGGAATGTGGAAAAGTACCTGGACTTGAAGTTGAAGTGTCTTGAGATACTCAATGGCTTCGTCGAGCATGGAAGCTTTGTCTACCTAACAATGTCATTCCAACTATCAGCCAAGATAATTCAAAAGCTTATAATTGATACGTTAATGTTTCATATATCGTTACCGATAAAAAAAAACCGATGGTTTCATTTTACGGGTTTATGTAGCAATATTACTGTTTCTACATAAATTTAGCTTCCATTGTAGCTTTATATATAAATCAAGGTAATACTTGCAATTTGATACAAATATAGGGTTTTGATTGCAATTTTAGTTTATATAGAACAATTTTAGTTTATATAAAGATGTAGTCTGCGAGTAGGGAATACTCAAAATTTTGGACATGTGTTCACCCCGAAAAAAAATCATTTTTTCTCCGGCAAATGAAAAACGACAACATTATACGGTGGAAAAGCTGCCAGAAAAGATAAGTCATCGACATGCCCCTCGGAAAACCTTGAAATTTAGTACACTACGATGCGTAAGATTTTTCAAGATAAATCGCATACATTTGCGTGTTTAAAAAAATGAGTGAAAATGAAGTTATATAACCTTATTGCAATTTGGTATGAGCTCTTGCAAAGCACGCATCTTTTCGTTGATCCGATCTCTCCGTCTCTGACAAGCGAATTCGAAAGTCAGAAAGATGAATAAAACGAGAAACAATGCGCGATTATGTTTTCCGCTTACTCTTTCAGATAAGTTATGCACTTCAGCTGCCCGGCTTCTCTTCGAACTCCAAGTCCGATGAGCCCCACTTTTCTTAGCACCAACCGAGTCTTCTTCAACGTCCTGGAATTAACACGGGTTTTCGTATCTTTGTGTTACCACGGTTTTTCTCCGTCCTTCATAAGTGAGTGTTTAAAAAGGTATTAATAATAAAAACCAGAGATATAAATCACCTCGCTATGACATTCAGAGTCCTCTGCATCTGTGAATCTCCTCTTCAAGGCATCGGAAGCTCTCTCCACGCTATTTGCCGAGCAAACCGACGAAGAAGCAACCACCGGCTCCGCCCTCTTCTCACCGTCCGGGAGATTCTGAGCCGTCCTTCCGCAAGCGGCCTGGTGAAGATTCGCATCGTTCTTCGACAAATGATCTTCCCGGAAAACAGTCTCGGAATTTTCCATCAGCTTCAGATCGACGCCGGAGCAAGCCAGTTTGCTGCCCGAATCGACAAGCCCGAGCTTCGGAGAGCCACTGGCACTCGCATCGCAAGACTTGTCCTTCATTGACACCCTTTTGCTGCTTGTGATCGTCTGAAGAATACCACTAGCCCTCGCAAGAGCCGAGGGACGAGAGAAATGAGAGAAGTTGATCACGCTCTCGGGCTTCTGCGTTTTCGAGCTCTGAAAAACGACGCAATTGAAATCACTATCCCCAGCTGCGTCCGAGAATTTCGTTCTGAAGTTTGGAAACGACGTGGGATACACATTAGTGCCGGTTCTAGGCTTAACGCCGTTCCTTTGCTCTAAATTAGCCGAACAGTCCACAGGACCGGTGCTCGACTCCCTGAAATGCTGGTTCGAAGCAGCGACGTTGTTGGTCTTCGGAGTTTCATGTACGGTGACGCCCGAGAACTCGGGCAAGAAGTCGGGGCAGTCGATGGGGTAGTTCAGCCAGGGGATCATGTCGTCGTAGTGGCTCAGGCCAACGACTTCATCGGACGGGACAGACATCGGAATGTCGTTCATCGCCGCTGCTCTCGTGGCGGCGGAATCCTTGTCTCGGGATTTCGGAGACGGTAAGGCGTTGGCAGTTGGATCTCTCCTTGCTCTGCTGGACTGCCCTTGCGTTGTGATTTGACCATTTTGCCACACAAGCTCAAACACATCACTCCCACCCCTGCAACCAATTCAATCATTACAATTACAAGCTCAAACATAATATATGTATATATACAGATATATAAACCAATGAGACTTGAACTTGCAAAATTAACAGAGCAGAATTCAATTACAGTTTATATATATATAGATAGATATAGCTTACTCAATGTCTTGATGGGAGTCGACCCTCCTCTTGGCCAATCGATAGAGCTCCGATAATGGCATGACGAGAAGATTATACAGTCAAAGCTTCAAGCTTTTCTTTCTGTTCATCTGAATTTCAACAGAAAATCCGCAAAGAGAAGAAGAAGAAGAACACGGAGGAGAGAATTCTAGACAACAGTATAAGCCAAGCCAAAAAAATACTATTACTTTTTCAGTTTTCACAAATATAAACATAAAACACTCGAGTGAGTCCTTATCGGTAAGTGAAATATATATATAATATATATATAATATTGAGTCAAGCACCAATTGTTTAATAAGAGTCTCACTAAGATCTCCTCAAAAGGGATCAATCGAAACCTCTAAATTAAGCTACTTTATGATTAAAGATCGGTTCTTTTCGCTTTTTCGATCGAAGAATATAAAACTCGGATCCTAATCTTTCACTACAAGGCACAGAAGAACAAAGCAGCCAAATTTAAATAAGGATTTATTTTTTTATTTATTTCTTGAAAGTGGTGGAACGCTAATCCACATGCGTTAAACATGTGAAATAATGTGTCATCTTTTTTCACTTTGGTGGAGTGAAAATGGTGTTTTGGGAGGCGCAATCACAAGAGAGAGAAACTTTTCGACCTTTATCCATCTCATTTGTGAGGAGTTTCAAGCAGTGAAAAACTGAAACTTCCTAATAATAGAGTGAGTAAATTTGTTTTGGTGCAGAGACTTTGAGAATTTTGTACGGGTACGCGTACGCGTACGCGGGTTGGATTGGGTCATCCCGAGCTGTCCAGCTCGTGTCATGAACGTTTGGGTTGGCCAAATCTAATTTAATTTTAATTGGAATCGAACAATTGCAATTAGATTGTCTCACTCGATAACAGAACTAAAAATTATATTCAGAGATTAAAAATAAATAAAAAAATTATCCAAAAAAAATATATGTGGAGGGTTACATATAATTTTTTTTTAAATAAACTAAAATTTTATATGAATTTACAAAAATAAAAATTGAGTTATAATTAAACAAAAAAGGAGAGTGTGTTTAGCGGTTCCGCCTGAACAAAAAATGAGTTATTACGAAGACAACCTCTAACGGGTATCTTCAGTCAAGAAGTCCATTTCGACATAAGAGGCGTCAATCAAGACACATGCCTCAGCTCGGGAGCATGCCAAGCGTTCAACTTAGAACCACAATTTCCTAGATTCATAGACAACTCAACGGGAAACAAAGGCCTATAAATACTAAATTCCAGCTCGAAGATCCACACGCAAGCCTTCTTTATTTTTACTAAGTACTTAATGATATTGTAATCTGAGTAGCCCTACTTTGTCCCCTTAGCAGAAAGTTGTGCCTATAATTTCTTTCTGCTAATAATATTCTCATCAAATAAACATACAGAGAACATAGTCAACCAACGCATTGAGACGACGCTCTCTTAAAAAATCCCATATCTCAAACTTATGTATATATATATTTATATTTATATCTACGACTGGTAGAGAGTATTTATTATGCGAAGATCAAGATCCATTGAGCAAAGCATTAACATACATATTCAAATCTGAAGTCCAATACTCTTCGTGAATGTTGTGGAGGGAAACCACGTCAATAGAACTAGATTTATATCTTATGTTCGCTACTCTATTTAAAACTTAATCATTTATTCATTTCTAACACTTTTGGTTATTATACTTTTTATTTACTTAACCATTTATGTAAATTCGTGTTTAGGTGTTTGTACGTAGAATACACATTTTTAGCTAATTTTTTTATAGACTCAAACTCGCTTAGTTTATTAATTGTGTCTAACAATGACATCCGGACCTTAACTTTTAATAATCATATTTATCATGCCTACTCATTTAACCCATTTAATTGATCAGATATTATTAAATGATAAAATAAACTTTTTAGAGTTTCTCATATCATTCGAAAAGCAAATAGAGTAACCGACGCATTATCTAGTTTTGGTGTTCAAAATTTGGGTCATCGTTGGTGGCCTTCGCACCCGAATTTTTCTTCGTGTTTTGTAAACGACGTCATTTGTTCGAGAGAGAACTTTAGGTTTAGATAGTTCTCTTCTCTTTTGGTTTCATTTGTAATCTTTGATACTTTATTTATATTATTATGAGCTTCGATTCTTACTTTGGGTTCCAACCTAGTTAGGATTCAAATTCACTCAGCAAGATTTCGAGCCTCCATCTTTAACTAAAAAAAAAACCTAAACTAAGCTAGTTTAATGTAATTAATATAAGGGTTAATGAACGAAACGGGAATTTAGGAAATTTTGGCCTAATTGATATGTGCCCGAAAGATCGATAACTCGAAACGGGAATTTGAGAAATTTCAGTCAACACTCACAAACCCAATCTCTTAGAGGTTAAGTTTTTGAATGATTTTTGGCTATCTTTTTCATTAACTCAAACTCTCTTAAATAGAGAGGATTACAAAGTAAAGGGCCGGACCAAGCCTGATTAATAAACCCTCTAATATAATAAAAATAACCTAATGTATAATAATTAAACGAATAATCAAAACGATAACTCAATTTATTTATCTTAAGACCATAATTAAATACGAAGACATAAAATAAATAACGCTAATTAAATAAACAGTATTAGATTTAAACTCTCCGGGCCGTATCATATTAATTATACAATGTAAAATTGTATGCGAAGACTAATGGATGTGATGTAATTAAATTCGGAAAGTAAAAATACAATCATTGTCAATTTTTATTTCCTATAGCAAAAGTTTCCTCTCAATAACAAAAAACCGACGTGCTGAAAACAACAACGACATAATAATCATCATTGTCTTACTTTGCAATCGCTTGGATCATCCTAATCCAACCGCTAATTTCACTTAACCGTTGCATCTTTGTCTTTGATCAGTTTTTTTTTTTTTTTTTTGTTTCCGGGACCCACTGATCCTTTATATGTCATGTATATGTCTTTGTTCGCTGTATTTTGAGCAGAGCATACTGTCTTTTTTCCTTTTTTCTATACATTATTATTATCCATAGATTTTGGATTAAGTAGTTGTGGCATTTTAATGAGTGTTTATGCATATAAATGTATGTTTTCAAATAAAAAACAAAAATGATATTTTGTATAAAATGTATATGACCAATTCATGTTAAGCTCAACAATATGACATCTACATTATTAAAAAGTACTTTATTATAAAGAGGGTGTCTTGTCTCTTCTTTTTCCAACTCATGAAATGATTTTTGTATATATATAATATATATATATATAAATATATTGGATATTTAGGAATTAATTCAACACCAACCAAGAAAGTCTTCTAATGCTAATTCGGAATGTCATGAATTCAACAATTGATTGATTATGTTTTTTATAGCACATAAATAAATAATCTCAATAGGCATTCAAATTGAAATTGAATAATGACAATCATGTGAAATATAAAGTCATTCTTTGAATATTTTTCCACCATTAGTGTTGATAGGCTTTTTGATAAGAACCCTTCAATGGATCCATGAATTCTTAACTAACTTGTTTCAGTGATTCAATCTATATTTAATTTCAGATCAAACAAATTCTCAATTACCCGTAATTTCTAATCATTTATAAACATATACTAGTATACTACAGCATCAAATTCAAACATTTAAAATATATACTCTTTTTTTTTTACTAATATACTGACTGTTGACTAATTAATTTAAGTTTTATGCTCAACAACATAGTTAGGCGTAACTTTTTTCAACGTTGTATAATTATATGTGTACGGTTTTTCACCGATAATTTTTGCGGACGATATATAGGCCGGCATTTTGATAAATGGTGGAGAAAATGATTAAAGTAATTATTATCGTTAATAATTAAAATATGGAAGAAAGAATTATGCCTTTGATGGTATCTAATTATTAAAAGTGGTATGGGGCATAAGATGGTGATAAGATGCTGTCTAATCTCACAAACACAACATTGTTGGATTTGATTTCACAAAAACCCTAAGACCAATATCTAAGGATTGTGGGTCCCACAATACTATGTGATATGCCCACGTGGACCCTTCTTGGCCCAGTTATGGATTTGTAAACACATTTCTAGTGGGCCCACTTGTCTATATGCATGAACGTGAACCACTAGCTATATGCACCCGAATTTATGCTTATAATAAAAATTGAATACAATCGAATGATTGAAAATTAACTATAGTAAAAACTAGTAATGTGATCCGTTTAGATAAAAAAAAAAGAAGCTAAGTATAAATATATGAAAATAGTGACATGTATATTTAAGTCGTCTTAAAGTATATATATCTCAAAATTTAAAAGTAACGATAAAAATATTGAAAGTGAAAATTGAAAGTTCGTTGTTGATCAAAACACAAAAAATTGATTAAAATAGTGGCATACATTGGCAAAACATGAAAATTTAGTTGAAATGAGATAATGATGTAACATGCGAATTCAACTAAAATGGAATAATAATGTGACATAATCAGTGCGCCACATATGTTATTTAATGTATGGGCAATACTGGCAGAAAAAAAACCAACAAATTTTTAATTATTATCATTACAAAAAGTATTTTCATTACTACTCTTAAATTGTAGAAATATGCCTGTAATTTTCAATGGTATAAAGATATTTATGCTATTATTTTCTCTATCAAAGTTATCACTAATCAGATATGAATGATCCGACGTATAATTAAATTATAAAGTTCAAAATAAATTATTATACTTACACACATTGAAATAAATATCATGAACATAATTAATAACACTTTGATGTGTTTTTAAAGATTTTTTTAGAATACATACTTTCTCAATGTAAATATTAGTGTAGATTGATTTATTGTATATATTTTTTTAGAATAAATTTTTTACGCATACATACAAATTTATTATATACATAAAAAATTATGATTTGATCAACACATTCTCTTGTCATAGTTAATTTGATGCATCTTTAAAAGAACGAAAATGATTATTTATGCTTTCTTCTTTTTCTTGAGAGTACATAAAAAATGGCATGACAAAAAAAGATAAGATAAGATGAAAGAGAAAGACACAAACATTTGACGTTACGCTACAAATAGAAAAACATTGAATTGGAATTGGTAATAAAAATTTGTGACTTCACGTGACCTTAATTTGGTTCTTAACGTCTTATTCCTCAGATATATATGACAACTATTTTGTAATTTCTTTACTTGGAAACTGAATATAGTATACTAAAAATAGAGAAGAATATATTATTTTACAAGGATCACAATTGACACGTGTACGGTGTACTTATTTATCAAACTAACAAAAAATGCGTAGCAAGACACGTTCCTAAACATTGGGCCTCACAGTTTTGGCCCAATTTTAAGAGCCTAAGAAATCATAATTAGTTTTTCTAACGACATCTAATAAGATATTGATACGTAAACAGAGCTTACAAACATCAACAAATGAAGTTTCATTGAAAATGTTTCATCACACAAACAAGATATTGATCTGTAAAAAGTCATGGAGACATACAAAACATGAGATCGAAAATAATCTGCAATTTGAGTACATACATAGCAACGAAACTCAAGGGAAAAAAAAAATAGGATATAGGATTGGATTGATTATCTCTTTGAAGATCTAGTGATCGATCTAGAGTTATAGTTATTGAAGAAGTGACTCTTTGTTTATTTTATTATTCAATGAGCATTTTATATTTCATAAAAATTATAGGAACAATAACCGTTGCGTAAAGACTGGTCTATACGACTTTCAAGCATTAAGATACGTTTCAGACGCTGGTGATTATCATTATAAGAGATTCCCACCATATCATGAGATTCTCTTTCTTAAGTCTCAACACTTAAAAAAGCTATCACAAATTAGACAGGTCTCAATATACATACAGCAATAAAACTTAACTAAAATTAAAGTATATATTATTAAACTCTTCTATTGCAAAAATTTATATAGTTAAATAGATAATCGACATAGCTATCCACGTCCAATTTGGATGATTAATTTAGCTATAACATGTATACAAAACATGCAATATATATTTCATATATAATTGAGGACACAAATTATACAAAGATATTTCGGATAATATAATAAAATGCCGTATGAAACCTAGTGGGTCTCCAAAATAAAT
Source organism: Parietaria judaica (assembly GCA_954871525.1). NCBI lineage: Eukaryota > Viridiplantae > Streptophyta > Magnoliopsida > Rosales > Urticaceae > Parietaria > Parietaria judaica. Next base: position 23,665,117 of record OX940862.1, on the reverse strand, counting down.
ATAAGGAAACTAATTCATTTGTGAGTGTATATATATATATATATATAATATTGTCGGATACGATTTAATTGAAGAGTATTTGGACCCCAAACATGAATCATGCTTGAGAGTGTCTGCAACTCCACTGTCTCTGTTTCGCTGCAATCTGCACATGACCACTAGACCCATCTAACATGCAAATATATATATATATATATATATATATATATATATAATTATACACACTTACACATTTATATATATAGTATTATAATATATAAAGTATTTTTAAAATATCGTATAACATCTTGGGTCATATATTGATATGCCAAGCACAGCGCCAGAAGAGGAATCAGACTGTTCTGCATACATCTCTCATTAGTTACAATAATAACACATATATATATATATATATATGTGTGTGTGTCTGTAAGTTTGGGAATATGTATATATATATTAAAAGTCACTATAACGTACGTGAAAATTTTGAACCCTAAAAACATAGTATAACAAGAGCACGCGTGCACCCACAACAAAGGTCGTCGCGTTGATGTACAGTCGGACAATATTTAGTTAATAGGATGTATCAAACATCTAGGCATATCGTAAAAGGGCCCAGAACAAGGATGAGAAAAAACTAATTTTCCGGTTTTCTGTTGTGGTTTCACATCAAATTATTTATTTGTTATTTTTCTTTATTATAGCTTCCGCACATTATAACATTCTATATTCTGTTTTGTCTGTGGGGTTCTCTTCCAAATTAGATTGTCTATATATACATATTATACGTATATCGCTTCAATATACTTGATATTTTCTAAAATATTGAAACTAGCTAGCTCCAAACACATGATGATACATTTCATATGAAATAAATAAGATCTCATGACCGAGTCTGAACATGCAAGCAAAGAGGAATCATTATTAGACCAGAAAGTTCATGAAGATTGATCTTCGTTCTTATTTATTTACATAATACTTTGTACGAATTAATTTGAGTATATGATGATTGATGAGAGCATATATTGTCAGATATATATATATATATTTTCATATTATTGTCATCATGTTACTGCCCATCCATCATGTTGACGAGAGCTTATGAGTCATAAATAAACATGATATATAATAACACCACCTGCAGGGGCGGACCCAGGATTACAAGCCGGGGGTGGCGAACTATAAACTAAATGAAGCATTCTTAATATATATTTTTTTTACTAATTTCCAAAAAAAAAAAAAAAAAAAAACCTTAACACTCTTTAATTATATAGTGATTCTTGAACAATAAATATAATTTTTTAATTTTTAATTTTGATGAATATTTCTTAATCAGGTCGTATATAATTTAAAAAAAAAAATAGAAAATATATTTTATTTTAGTTATACATATACCTTGAAGTTACATGAAAAATAAAATATTTTGACTTTATTTAAGTATAATTATAATAAAATATTACTATGGGATGTATAAAATGTTAGATAGAAAATATAAGATATTAGTATATTACTACGGGATGTATAAAATGTTTGATAAAAGATATATATTTCATTTATATTCACTAGATAGAAGAAGCTATGAAAATATAGATAAATATCTTCATGTATCAAATATGACGAATATCTTCATAATATATATATATATATATGGAGGTGTAGAAAAGTAAATAAAATTAATCAAATATAATAAAAGTAAGTCAAGGCCTCAAGGGTAAAAGCCTAAAAAGTAAATATCGATAAGAGTTATGATGAAGAGGACAGTAGGTTTACTCATTTTTTATTATTTTAATTCAAATATTAATATAATACTCAAGTGTGAAATCGAAAAAAAGTGGAAGAACGGGCTTTGGGGGTGACATTATTAGGAGAGAGAGAAATATTTAGTCCTTTTTTATTATTTTTAATTCAAATGTTAATATATATAAAAATAAATTACCCAAAATGTGGGGGTGACATCAGCCACCCTTAATTGCATGTGGGTCCGCCCCTGACCACCTGTACTGTACATATATCGCTTATACACATTCAATACGTACACATATATGTATATATTTTATTTGAATATATGATATCAAATCACCGACCATTTTTATTGTCCTTGGAATTATGGCCGGCCTCGACTTTAGCTGAAAACCGTGATAATTGTTTCATCACATAATCTTTTATTTTATGTTAATCTTATTCGGAAATAATTGAAAAAATACATTCGAATAAGTACTTAAATTTATTGCGCAAAAGTTTATTTTTTTTAACGTGTGAAGGGTAACGCTAGGGCTGCAACCGGTCGGTTAATCTGTTTATTTTTCACTATTTGGTATCTTCAACCTAATTCTGGTTAGTCATGTTTTAATAACCTTAACCTTTTTTTGAAACCGGTTACCCTAATTTCCAGCTATCAGAATCTAATTAACCTGTTTAATAACCTTAACATGTTTTTTGTTTTAATTTTTTTTTAGCATTTAGCAGAGTTTATCGCAACTATCAACATACCGGTCCAAATGAACAATAATAATAAAACTTGAATAAATAATATGAAGCATAACAATAAAAGATAATGACCAAGATCAAGTAGAGAACGATAAAACAACTGAAGAAGATTAGGCGAGAAAAAAAAAAGAGAGAAAGTCGAGGAGGAGTAAAGAAGAAAGAGTAGGCGAGAAAAAGAAGGAGAAAGAAGTCGAAGAAGTTTTGACAGAAAGAGAAAAAATCCTACTAAATTTAAAATTAAAATATTTAAATAAAAAATTAATATTAAAACCGGTTACTAAAATAACTTGTTTTGAAAAATAAATAACCTGTAACCTTATCCTGTTTGAAACCGGATACGGTTAACCTTAACTTGTTTTCAAAAGAATTCGGTTACGATTATTTTAAACCGGATATTTTTTTGTTACGGTTTTAAAATTCAATTACCGGTTATTTTGCACACTCCAAGGTTACTCGCTACTTTCTGAAAACATCGATGGCATTGCTGTCAAAAATGAAAGTATGGGGGCATGCATTTGCACCAACGTGCGATTGTAATTAACTCATTTTCAAAAACCCTAAGACAAACTGAATCGATTTTAAGAAAAGTTTTGGTTAACATGTATAAAGTTGTATTGTATGCAATAACTTTATTTATTAAAAAAATAGAGCAACAATGCCAAAAACGTATAGATATAGCTTTGATGTAGCTCTGAAGGGTTCATTGTAATTATTTATGGTCGTCGTATGATTCTGTACCAGAACACTACATTGAATAAATTCATCATGAAAAAACAAATGCAGTGTATTCAGATTTTTGAAGATGTGTAGCCAAAGATATGCTATAATAATAAGGTTGTGCAACTTGATGTTCAATGTGACAATGACATAAATTAATATATTATAAATATTATACCAAAAATGTCAATAAATAATAAATAAAAACTCCCGCAGATTAACTAACCGACATGCTCAACATTACGGCACTATTTATTTATCCTATTTAAAGTTTTTATTCTTAATAAAATTGAAATGAGATAAAGCAAATTTCATTAATCCATTTGAACATTTATGAAAAACACTGATAATTATATATCTAAATATAGGACACCAAAGTTTATATCCAAAAAATGTTGTAATTGTGTGGCAAAACCTTCCAAAATGAAGTTATTAACTTATTATTATTATTATTATTATTATTATTATTTGTTGGGATTTCACCAACAACCCGGTCAAGATTTACTTTTTGAAGAAGGCAAAAGTTGCGGAATTATGACAAACTAAGAACAGTGGACAAGAATCTACTTTATTTATACACAACACACAAAGTCTGTACAAAAGTCTCAAAGATGGGTACTTTCCCCAGAAATACACCATTTCTACAACGATACCCCTTATCGCAAAGAGCTAAACACGCCTTGTCGATCACAGCTTCTACTTCTCGGATGAAGCTCGATGACTCTGCGATTCTGATCAAGACTCAATCTTGATACTCCCCGTCGTGGCCGTTGCTCTGTCTCTTCTCCGTCGTCTCTCTTCGGCGAACCTCTCTGACCCACGGCTAACTCCGTCACACTCCTTCGGTGACGCCGTCTTGGTCGATTCCCGACAGTAAAGACTCTCTTTTTACGGTTAACCCACCACGTACAATCCCCGTACGAATTCCCTTGGGTTTCTCAACCGACACAGAGATAGAGACGAATCACCAACCTTGAAGAAGATCCTTGACGCCGCGATGACCACCTCTCAGAAGCCCAAAGCGATGTACGTTGCCTTCGTCTCCGTCGTGATTCTCCGTCGCGTTCCTCCGCGTCCTTCTTCTCCGGTGATTCTTCAGAGCTTTCCTAGCACTCCACGGGTTTCTCTCTCAAAGATTCTCTCAGAGTCTCTCTCCCTCTAGAATCTGTTTGGCTCTCTCTCTAAGTCGTTGTGTTTCTGTTATTTCTGGTGTGTCTCTTTAACCGCTTCACCGATGAGACTTATATAGTGTGTGAGGTTTTATTCCTGTCCTCGAGTGTTGACTGAAAGTCAATCCCGATAGGCTAAGTCAAGTGTAGCGTCGGTGACTCACAGTCAAAGTCAAGCTTACTTGTCACCGAGCTTGTGACCAACATTATTATTATTATTATTATTATTATTATTATTATAATTGGGTAGACAGTGGACTTAAAAGAAGGATTTATAATTAATTATCTACTATATAGGTTTCTCGATTATTTTGAGTGTAAAACTTAATCAGCATATCTTCATTGATAGGAAACGACAAAATCTTTATATACATCACTATGTACCTTAGAATCATTTAATAAAAAATATTCCTTTTCTTTATTTGTTATTTTTTTCCCCTCTCAATCTTCATTCAATCAGTGTCGCACTCCAACGACCATATACCAATAGTTACATAAAGTCATAAACTATATTATGATTATCAATTAGAATATATATTGTGCAATCAATATGAATTTTTCTTTGAATATGGTGTCTAATCATGCAATTTTGCCTAATAAATGTGTCCATAATTCTTATTTGTGATATTGACTACTAATATCATATAACACAAAATTTAAAGAGAAAACCCTAAAGGAGAACAATGTCATTACTCACAAATAGATAGGTTGTCTAAAAATTTCAATTGTATACATTGGAAACATGGTAGAATAATTGGGTTTCTTGGGCTTTAAACACTTGGGCCAAACGACCTCAATATGTATCCAATGGGCTAGTTTAGATTGAAAATAAAAAATAAAAAAAATGATCCACTCATTAGAAATGAACTTCTATAAACCATATAGCAAAATGTAATACCGCCACTGTAACTTATTTTCTGGTCTGCAACCAAACCTTTTTAACGGTCGAAAATTTGCTTTTGCGGCTGATCACGATCAAATGTATTCTCTCTAAGCGGTCGTGTTAAGCAAAGATAAAATGGAGTTCTATCCACGAATAAGCGAAATAAAGAAAAACTGATTCACAATGGACAAATTTTAAAAGAATAGACGGAAATTGAAACAATCGACTCTTGAGGAGACAAAAATTGTTTAGAAGTAAAATTAAGAATATTTGAGAAAACGGCTAGTTTCGGGAATCTTTTTATTGATTCGCTAATATGATACCAATTTTAATGTCTAAATTCATACTTAAAGAAATTGCACCAAATAGCCAATTTGAAACATAGGTTTAGCAAAATAGCCAAACTTTGGTTAATTTTGTAAACTAGCCAAGTAACATGAGGTGGCATATTAAATTTAAATTTTAATCCTAATATAACATTTGATTAATCAATTTAGATAATTATTTTCGTAATTAATTAATATGGTAATTAACCTTATCAGCACAAATCATGGTAACTGATTACTTTTTAATTTAATTAAAAAAAATCATCTAAATCAGTTTTCATAATAACACGTTTGAATGGTTAAGCATATATTGAGTGAGACCAAATCTTTCTTGTAACCTCTTTTCCTATTAATTAGGATATTAATTCGTGCTTTAATAATCAAATATTTGCCAAATAATACCGCTTCATTTTTTTTTCAAAAACAACGTGAAAAAAGGAATTTCAGAACGTTGGTTTTTTTTCAGTGCTTGAACTTCAGATCCTTCTTCCCCCTCCAGCCCAGCTCATCGTTAAACTGTTACGGGCAGATCGTTCTCCCCCCGCCGAGCAGCTCCTTCCGCCGCCTTCATCGTTCTGCACTCCTAGCTCACACGATGGAACCAGTGCATCATTGCTCCATTTATCAAGCCATGTCAAACAAAATTGTCAATTTGAATGAAAATCGGGATCTTCAAGTCTCAAATACAAACGCTGGTAATCATTGTTTCTACGTTTTCTGTTTTTTTGGATACCAAATTCATTATTGTATTTGATATAAGCAGATATTATTTCCCTTGATGAAGAAATGGTTATGCATAGAAGCAGCTTTAATTCTCCTATAACGACGACACGAATCTCAGCTATTGCTTCCGGTAGTCAGACATTGTCAATCCTCGAATCAGGTATTTACGTTTTAGTAACGAGTAGTAACTGGTATATTAATCAATAGCACAGTAATTTTGTTAGTAACGATTTATAAGGATTATCATCAAATTACAGTAATTTGTGTTACTTAACGATTAATAACTGGTATATTTTGATTATTTGTTGCAGTTAGATATTTCGAGAGACAGTATATCTATTCTATGTTAATTCTCGTATTTACGAGTTTATTTGCTAAAGAATACTGGAAATAACTGATGCTACGCAATTTAATGGAATTGAAATATGAGATTAAGATCTGCAACAATTACATGTATTTTACCCAAATCTGAAAATAAAATCTACAAATTCTGTTAATTAGTTTAATGTATCGGGTTAAAATATGTTTTATTACCGTGTAAAAAAAAAAGATTTAAGATTTACAGTAATTTGTGTTAGTAACGATTAATAACTGGTATATTTTGTTTATTTGTTGCAGTTAGAACCTTTTAGAGACAGTATATGTATTCGGTTGGATCATCACCTACTTTTCTATTACCCGATGACGGAGAGAAGGACGAGGGGTCAGTTATGTATGATATTTTAGATTTCAACAATTTGCCTGAAGACTTCGAAGTTAGAGTAAACGACAAATTCACGCGAAAAGATTTATTGACTACAACTATGCAAATCATAGCAATAAAAAATTATTTTTCATACAAAACTCGTCGGTCTAGCCAGTCTCGTTTTGAGATATATTGTACGAATGAGGATTGTCAATGGGAAATGAACGCGTTTGTGAGTTCTATTTCTAAGATTTGGTTTGTTAAATCTTATATTAATGAACACACCTGTTCTGGACGCAATACCCAAGAAAAAAATCGCCAGATGACATCCTCCCTGATCCGCAAGTTGGTTAAACAAGATCTATCAGGCTGTTTGGGAGATAGATTAACACCGAAGGGTGTGGCGGAGATTATGCAAAATCGATATAGAGTCAAAGTAAGCTACTTGCAAGCTTGGTTAGGACGGACTAAAACTTTGGCGGATATTCATGGCAGTTTTGAAGAGTCATATTCTCACCTTCCAAGTGTTGGCAAAATAAATTATAAATGATTCGGAAACATATTAACGGAACTTAACGTACCTCAACAAGTTCAATCGGGACAGCAGTTGTTTTCCCCTTGTTTGATGATTTCTGTTTACTGACACTTGATCGTGTACGCTTCATATTGTTTCCTATGACAATCAACATTTATTAATGGGGGATATCATCAACGAAACGGCAGAATGTGTTTATTATCAGAAATTCATGAGGGATTTCAGCAAATAAAAACATAAATTAACATAAACAAAGAACTCATCAAACCGAGTATCGTGTATTAAAACCAAAACCGAGTATCGTGTATTAAAAACCCAAACACGATTAAAACCCAAACCGATTGAACATAAATTAACACAAAAAATTACTCCATTCAACAACCCAAACCGAATATCGTGTATTAAAAATCCAAACGGAATATCGTGTATTAAAGCAAACAAAACACATGCAATCGTGTATTAAAACGCCAAACCGAATATCGTGTGATGCCTTGCTGGAGATGAACTCGCCGTTAATAGCCAATAAAAACACATGCAATCGATTTTCAACCCCAAAATACCCAAATTAAAAAAATCAAAGCTAACCCCTCTTTTAACCGAACCATAATATACTAGCAAAAAATTTGAATGCCATACTGGTTAATAGAGGGTGAAGCTTCGCCGGTGATGAATTCACCGTTAATGGCCAGTGATTGTGAAGAATACCATGGAAGCTCGAAGAATATGGAGAGAGCTCGGTGTGTGTGTTTTTGCGATGAGAGAGAAAATGAAGGGCTGAATGAGGTCAACGTAATCACATTTAAATTTTAAATCAACTAAATTAATGGTGAGGTGGTTGAAATTTATTGTTACCAAATAAATACCAATTCCAATCAATATATCGATACATAATTAATGAAATTATTATTAATGTAATTAATTTTTTCAAATTAATAACCCACAAATTACGTTGTTAATTTATATTTATTTTTAATTTCGTATTTAATTATTAAGCGTAAGAATGTAATTAGAAATACACTTAAATGGTTAATTGAATAGTTTACAAAATTAACCAAAATTTGACTATTTTATAAAATTTGACTATTATCTTAAAGAGTCCTAAAAGTTTTTATATTGCGTTGATATGAAAGTCGAGAATTAGTGGAGAAGGGTTAACGTTAGAGATTAATTTTTTTATCTCCGGATAAATAACTCTCTAAAGCTTTTGTTTTCTGTGCTTTGTTCGTTTCATCCGCATTTTGGTCCAATTTTTGGCCAATATACGGATGATTTAGAAGAAGAAAAAAAAGTGGCTTTTAAGAAATGTAATTTTCGAGTGTATATGTTGCACTCGCACGTGCTTGTCGGCTGGTATGAAATATTAATCATGTTCGTATCGTTTATTTTTTTATTAAACTTCCATTATATATGCCTATAATGATGCTCAAGCTTTAGGGTCCGATCCAAAACCTTATTAATTAATTATCTAGATAATTAAAAATTAATATATAAGCCTACTTTGAAGAGATTAATATTGAGTTTGAATTTTCCGTTTAAAAGCAAGACTTAAGCCTGTAATTTGGAAACCGCACTAAGATTTAAACTTACGAATATAATTATAAGAAATATATTTCGAAATCTGATAAGCATTATTGACTATACTAAACCATTTTTTTGTTAAAAATAAAATAAAATTATAATCACACAACCGATAAAAGAAAATAATAAAAAAAGGAGTCAAATTTCTTATCAAAATCATGTTATGGATTTTGAGGACTTATTGCTGTGATTTATATTATTAAATTAACCCTGGTCGATAATGTGATGTCAACCTTAATTATCCGAACCAACAACGTAAGGTCAATCCAATGTAGATATTTTAATCTAACTATTCAGTCGATAAAAGAAAAGGACACCGACAACAAAATTTATCATTATTAATTAATAGGGTTAACTGCGGCTAATGTACCCAATGTTTGATCTTCTACGGATTATGTACCCAATGTTTATTTTCGGCGGCTAATGTACCCAATGTTTGATCTGTTAGATATTTTCGTATTTTCCGTCAGTTGACCGTTAGAGAGTTATCCCCTCTATATGTACACTTTTCGTATTTTTGACATAACTCACTCATTTTTTGTCCAAATTTTATGCACAACCTATGATTGGAAAGATAAGAGATAGATCTACAACTTTTGTGTTTTAAGTTTTGTAAAATAAGTTTTAAAAAAATACGAAATTTCAAATAGAACGTAACACTGGAAATTAGTTTAATGCAAAATATTTGTTTCGAGCAAATTTTAATATACTTAATGAATTTTTATGATGAAACGTAAAACTAAAAAGTTGTAGATAAATTTTTTATCTTTCCAACGGGTGTTTATTTATAAATTTTTTACAAAAAATGAGTGAGTTATGCCAAAAATATGAAAGATTATTTCTTATCACATCTTTCATATTTTTGGCATAACTCACTTATTTTTTGTCCAAAATTTATAAATAAACACCCGTTAGAAAGATAAAATATTTATATATAACTTTTTACTTTTACGTTTCATCATAAAAAGTCATTAAGTATATTAAAATTTGCTCGAAACAATTATTTTGCATTAAACTAATGTTCACTTTTACGTTCTATTAGAAATTTCGTATTTTTCTAAAACTGATTTTACAAAACTTAAAACACAAAAGTTGTAGATATATCTCTTATCTTTTCAACCATAAGTCGTGCATAAAATTTGGACAAAAAATGAGTGAGTTATGTCAAAAATACGAAAAGTGTACATATAGAGGAGGATAACCCTCTAACGGTCAACTGACGGAAAACACGAAAATATCTAACGGATCAAACATTGGGTACATTAGCCGCCAAAAATAAACATTGGGTACATAATCCGCATAAGATCAAACATTAGGTACATTAGCCGCAGTTTACCCTAATTAATATTATAACGTTAAAAACAATTCAAAAAATAACGTTAAATACTGATAATTCTATACCATGTGACTACGTGTTCCTCGCATGAGTTTTAGGATAATAAATACTGTAACATATTGCGCCATGTTTGTGTCTTATAAATGCATGCATATGTTCATATACTTCTTTTCAGGTGAATCACAGAACTACAAGATCTTTAATTTCAAATTTATTTTTTTCACTTGCACAAATCTAGTCGCTGTAAGAAATTTATATGCAATAATTTGGGATAATACAAGTACCGCAATATCTCAAAGGTCACGGTATATCTTTAAAAAATAGAGATAAAAATACTGAAATGTTAAAAATTATTTATACCGTTAGTACTTAACTGTTAACTTTACAAAAGTATCAATATTTTTGTAACATAAATTTTTAAGTTATGATCATTTTTTGGTGACATATGTACTTAAACTATTATGTTGTGCGTGAAATATTAAATTGGCAGATAAAATTATACACATGATATACTTTAATTATTATCATTTGCCCTATTTTTATAATTTTATCTACTAATTCTACATATTTTATGATACGATAAATAATTTAAATACCTATATGGATAATAAGTTATAATAAATAAATATTTACGTAGTCATAATAATTAAAAACTTGTACCGCAAAGTATATTAATATTTTGTAAAAATTAACCGCATAAATAAACATGAAAAACTAATACTTTTGTCTTTCAAAAATAAAATTTAAATTATGCTGTATAAGTTTGAGATATTTAAAGATATTTTCGCTGCATACAATTATTAAAGTTGTTCTCATCTCATGTGTATTTTTGGCTGCGTGCTACTTGACACGTGGGCCACGTAATCCAAATAAGAAAAATGAAAAGCTAATAAAGTCGTATCAGTGACGTTCGAATCATATCAGTGGGTCACGTGGCACGCTCAGAGGCTGAGCTGTGCGATTCTATCCCATTTAAAAGTCTGAAAAACGATATATACAGTTAAAATATTTTTATTTATCACAAGAGCCGATGAGAACCCGCCACGTGGCTCCCTAGTCCTCTACTTATTGACCTCTCCCCGCCATTTCAGTTTCAGAAAAAAGAAGTTGCTCTCTCTCTCTCTCTCTCTCTCTCGTCTGTTTGTTTCCCGAGAAAGCGAAGGAAAATCCGAAGAAGCAGAGATGCCGAGCACAGGGACAGCGAACTGCATCGACATCATCTTGGCGATCATCTTGCCGCCTCTCGGCGTCTTCCTCAAGTTCGGCTGCCATGTATGTATCTTCCAAATATATTTGTTTGTTTGGAAATTGGAATCATCGGCTTCTGGATCGATGATTGTTTGTTTGTGGATTTGGCAGGTGGAGTTCTGGATCTGTCTGTTGCTGACTCTGTTCGGCTACATCCCTGGAATCATCTACGCCATTTATGCCATCACTAAGTGATCATCTGCTTCTTACTCGATCTCATCATCACTAAGTATGTGATCTGTAATATATCTATACATTCAAAATTAGTCTTGGGTTAATGAAAGAAAAGAAAGAGAACACTCTCAAAATCGGTTTATGCAGCTATATATTCTAGCTTTTTTGCCTCTGTGTTTTTGTATATGCATGTCTCAAGGAGATGAGATGAGGTTATAGAATTAATTATATTATATATGTATACATATAAGACCGCGGGTAATTACGCCGTGATTATCCCAAAAGGACTCTATGGGTGACACGTGGTGCTCATGATTGGGGAGACAAAATTAAAGTTTAGGAATTTTTGCCGTCTAGAAAAACAATAAATAAGAGTTTAAGAATTTAAGCTCAACCCTTAATTTTACTAAAATTTAAATATAATTTTTATATGTCAATGAAACTATTAACGCCTAAAGTTGTTTTTGTAGTTCATATTAAAATGAAATCATCATGAGGTTGATAACATAATAGGATACTCTTTCAGCATTTTCAAGGTATTGTACAAAATACCAATTTTGTGTTAAAGTCTTAAAGATTTAAGAAAAATGCTCATTGTGTGTATTTTTTACTCTCACATATGGGCGTTTTTTTTTTTTTTAATTTTTAACACAAAATGAATATTTTTTACAATTTCTATTTTATTTATGGGACAAAGTCGTTGTGTGTTGAAGATATTTATGGCACAAAGTCTATTTCATAATTCATGTATATTTAAGAGAGGTATAATTTTGATTTGAAATTACTAGTATGACCCGCAAATTGCCAGATCTCTTATCTTGATCATTATATATATTATTATTAATGCATGGTTGATTTGAATCAGATGCTAATTCTATACAATTGAAAATGACATTTTACCTAACAATGCATCATAAATGATCCCTTTTTATATTATATTATTGCATTAACTTTACCTTTTAATTTCTATTTATTTAATAAATTAAACCGAATTTATCTCATTGTATTAATTTGATTTTTCATGACAGGTGGGCATATGGGCTCTTTAGGTCTTGCTTGTTCATTGAGTGTCTCTGTAATTGTGACAGCAAATCATCATGTTTTATTTTATTATATTTAATTTGGATTTGATATGATTTGTTTGTTAAGTTAATTTGCTGTAAAGGTTTGTTGTTTGTAATGTGAAGACCAAAGTTAGTGGATGTCATTTGTCAAATTAAAGTCTCTTTTGAGATCATTTCTTGATTGTTCTTTCCTTTTCCAATATCAATTAAAGTGATTCTCAACAATCTGATAACCTTCTTATTATAATAATAATAATAATAATCATAATAATAATTCACGTCATATAGAATCAATAAAACGACAAACGAAAGATATAAACCTGTTAATTATTACTTAAGCTCTTAATCTGAACCGTTGATGGAGAGGGCAATCCGTTCCCATCGGTCCCTACTTAAAAGTGTATGGGCGGATCGGAGTATAATACGTAACTGAATTATGATTTTTAATTCGACGCATGAAAAACCATCAAAGTATCTTTCGATTACGAATATTACATTTAAGGCATCGAAATCGTAATCCTACAAGAATTTGTAATTTAGAATATCGTATTAAAAGTTGTTGGATCCCAAATCACGGATCTGCGAATAACACGAATAATCACCACGAATCAAACGAACTTAAAAACACGAATTTGGGAGAATAAATTCTCTGATTAATATCGAAGGCAATTACAAAGAGATAACTCGAAAAAACTTAATGGACTCAAAATCTACTCGACTCTTCTTAACTTGCTCTACTTTACCTAGTACACTGCTAGGTTGATATAAGTCTCACATAGACAAAACTCTAGCTAACAAAATCGCACTAAATCTGGAAATTACCCTAAATAATCTCGCCAAATCTTTGACTTGATTTGCTTGCTCCTCAAGCTACACGTTTTCCTCTCTGGGTAGACTTTCCATTTCCTGCCCGAACATTCTTTCTGTCCCCGAGCTGATCTGCTCGTATTCTCCGGGCTGAGCTTGCCTTCTATGCGGACCTTCATGTGTTCACCCGAGCTGGGCTGAACGACTGTCCGTCTTTTGTTCTGGTCGGTACCGGGCTGACTCCTCACAAGTGTTTCTGCCCGTCCTGGGTTCTGGTCGTCATCCGGACTAAGTCAAGCTTAGGCTCACAAAAGTTTCAATTGTTTTAGTCCCGACACTAACAAAAACACAACACTCTTAATCGGCAGTTTCTGTTCGCGCGGTCTTGTATTCTGATGACTCAAGATCCTAAGTTTTAATGTTGTTTGAGCTCGGTTTTGAATTCATAGTTGTTCTTGATGTCAACGATATACTATAACTAAAATGTTTTACGTAGTCATTAACTTAGATAGACGTGACACGTGTCAAGATACCACCCTTACGTATGTGTTTCATTATTCTTTCTTAACCCTAATTTTTATGTTCATTTTGCCTTGTGAGACTATCTTTACAGCTAGATTGATAGCGAAAGTCCATGGAAATATATACAGTACTAGAAAAACACTCAAATATATTAGTACTATAATATATTGATGTTATTCATGCATTATTGCTTTCACTAATTTGGAAACTTCAATCTTTGATTCACTCGTACAAGAAAAGATTAATAAACAAAACAAAACAAATTTGTCCTAGAAAGTGGTAGCTATGGCCATTACCTAACGCAGTTCATATATATATATATATAGTACGCAATTATTGCACTAGAAATAAAAAAACCTAAAATAGTTAACATATTTAAGAAATCATTGTTGAAAATAATTGTTCTAATAAGACAAATAAAGTGAGTAGAGAAATAACAGTACTATTGTTACGATCATGGTTTAAAATTTCGGGAAATTCGCAGCGAAATTCGCTCGAATTTCGTTTTTCGAGGAAATGCGGTTCGAAAATCCTGTCGTTTCTCTTTCGTTTTACCAAATTTTGCGAAATTCGCATGGGCACGAGTGTGGAAAATCTTTTTTCGTTTTATAGTGTAAAAATTGCGAAATTTGGATGGAATTTCGGTAAAAATTATATTTTTGGTAGATTTTGGCAAAAATACCAATTAAACTTTCGCCAAAAATATTTATACTTGCTCAAGACCCCACCTCACCTCGGCTCGGCCGGCCGGCGGTGCGCGCGTGGGTGGTAGATTAGAAAATTTGTGTGAGTCCTCCCCCATCCACAAAATCCTATGACCCAAAGGGCCCAAGCCCTTGTCCCTAATATTTGGTATATAAACATCACTAAACTCTTGTCATCTATCAATGTGGGACTTTTTGTTATTCATTCAACTAATATCACACATTCACACTTAACATACACATACACTTCACCTAATAATTTAACTTAGTATTATACACCTCAAATAATATTATACACTTAGAATACATATTTACTTCACCTAACATACATATACGCTCAATATACATATTCATTTAATAATATACACTTCAACTAATATTAAATTTGTTAACATACATATACAATTAACATGAATATTCACTTAATTAACATACATATTCACTTCACATAATAATTTGACTTAATATTATACACTTCACCTAATAAAGTGACTTAATATTATACATGTCACCTACATATTTAATTTACGAATATCTTGTATTTATTAAATATGTAGTTTTGAACTTATATAAATATCTTGCTTAAATACTCAAATATTTTTTTACAGAATATCCGTCGAAAACCCCATCGGCATGCGGTATGCCCATGCGAAAAGTGCGGAATATGCGGCATGCGGTAGTTCTTTTTTTTACAATTTTTCCATCGGCATGCCCATCGGCAAGCGATATATCTGTAAAACGAAAAATGCGAAACGAAATCGGCAAGCGGCATTTAAAACCTTGGTTAATAGTAGTGATAGATAACTATATATGATGCTTCTTGAATGAACATCGTTATTGAACACAAGTAGAATATTATTGCTATTATTGTTTCATAAATATATATGATGCATCTTGAATGGACATATTGAACGCAAGTAGAATATTATTATTTCGGAAGATAACTGTATATGATGCGTCTTGAATGGACATCGTTATTGAACGCAATTAGTACAATATTATTGTTTCGGAATAAATAACTTTGTGGTTGCAAACTTGCAACTTCATATATACGATCGTTATAGCATATTTTCCGATTCTTGAACTAAATTGCTCTCTCGAACGTGTTCATGTTCACCGTTCCAATTTTATTTGTTTTGTTTATTTCCGAACAAAAATGTTTGTCTTGACCTCTAGCTAGAATACCAAATTTTTACAGATCATTCTGTGGTGTTTTTAGAATGCTTGAAGGAAATAATATTGTTAGAAAATCAATGCTTGAAATGATAGAAGGACCTAAAATCTCAAACAATTTATAGTAATACATTATTAGCTAGGTTTAAACGACTACGAGTATGATTGACAGTATCACGAAAGTATGAAAATTGTCATCACATAAGTAGATATAATTACGAAGCTTACCCTAATTAGGGTTAGTTAATCAATTTTCCATATTAATTTGACCCCATCAAGAAATATCACTAACTATTCATTGCATTATTGATTGAGTGTATATAATTGACATATTCATGTGAATATAGTCGAGTCACACACGTGTACTTTTTCCCTTGAAAACCTACTAGTCAAACCCATCAAGTCTTTCAAAGAGAACGTTGACGTATTGTGGTATACATAACAAACAAATAAAACCAGAAGCTTCCTTCTTCAAACTTGAGAAGGAAATTTCCTTGGATCAATATAACAAAAGATTGTTGATGTCAGATTTCGTCAAATCCATCCTTAACATAACGCGTGCCATTACGGCCCCAAAACGACGTCGAATAAAGGCAAGAAATATGTTGACTGTAGTCAACATAAAAGCCCAGTTTGTGAGGAAAGGCTTAATCCATGAAGAAAGGCCCAATTCCAGAAAAGCCCAAAGTGAAAAGGCTCAATCAACCCTAACCCTATAAATAATAAAAGAAACCTCATTAAGAGGGGATCCAAGAAAATCAGCCGAGAGACATTCAGCCAAGAAGAAAAGAAAGAAAGAGAGGAGAAAGAAGAGAAGAGAAAAAGAGAAGAAAACCAACGAAACAGAGAAGAAAAAGAATGAAGAGATCAAGCCAAAACTCATTGAACTACGTGATGACCTGATCCTGGTTCGCCGGGTACGTAGGCAGCCTCGTCGAGAGCGGCGTGGTGCGGCATCAAATCATATTTTTATCATTATTCTTCGATTGTCCAAGCTAATAAACGGGGAAAACCGAGTCCTTTCGGGATAAATAAATCAGGGAATAATCGTGTATATATTTTTATGGTGTTCTTTACGGTTTTCTTTGTGACTGCACGGTGGTAAAAATCGCCCTCTACAAAGATAAATTATCTTTGGTTTCTTAATTAATTTCTCATTTAGAAATTATATTTTAACAAAGTTCTCCCTTAGTTAATAAATCATATGACACCATGCCCACTTATCTGTACCAGGTATCGAAGATTTTGAGATTAGAATGTGTTTAAGCTTCATCGAATGCATGAAATTGACACTAAATTTTCTTAGTTCGGTACCGGTAGTGAAATTGACGTGTTTATAATTTAAATACCGAAAAAATAATTTAGAGACAGACAAGACAACTAGTTCAGATTAAAAAAAAAAATTACATTCAATAAGGCATAGGTGTGACCAACTCGTGGCAGTAGTTAAACATGAGCTTTCCAATAACAAGCTTAATTATGTGATAAAAATCCTTTTTAAAATGCAATATTAATAATTAATCTGAGAGGAAACATCAGGCATAGAAATGAGCTCATGGCAATAATTGAGCCTTTCAGGCGATAAAATCCAACAAAAATAAAGTTAAGGGTGTAAATGGTCCCTCTGTACAAAAATAGTGTCACAATCCATTAAAAAAAAAAAACTCACAAATACCCTCTCTGTAAAAAAATTAAAAAAATTACTCAAATAGTCCCTTTGTTGCGATCTAGTGACGTAAATTATTCATATCTAAAAAAGTAGCACAAATGGTCCACCAGTTAAAATTTAATGGCACAAATAGTCTGTTGTAATAATAAGAAAGTGACACAAATGATCCGTTCGTTACAGTTGATAAATTGTTAATACAACTACACAATTGCGTTCAAATTTAACTCATAAATATTTGTTCTTAGTCGAATTTAACATACATAGACCATTTCCGCCATTAAAGGACCATTTATGGCTTGTAATTTTTTTTAAATAGAAATTGTAAAAAATACCAATTATGTGGGTTTAAGAAAAATGCCCATGCATGAGAGTAAAAAATACACAAAGTGGACATTTTTTCTTAAACTTTTGACACAAAAATATACATTTTTTAAAATAATTCTTTTTTAAATGGACTACTTTGTGTCCCAACCTCGTCTGGATGTCACTTATGTCATTAACTCCAAAAGAAAAAAAACCACTGATAAATATAGAAATGACCTACTTTATATTATTATGACATTAATTAAAGACTGTTAAACATCCAAACACAACTTAAGCGGAAATAAACATAAAAATCACAAGTTTCGTGAACAAGACCCGCCCAAACACAACCAATTTGATAAGCTTTAATGGGCCAAAATTGACAACTTAAACATTCACCGACAATTTGCCAAAAACATTCACTGCCATCATGTTTCCACAAAGCACAATTATAGCCAAACAAACATGGAATAGATTTAGAAGAACCATTACACCGACAATTTGCCAAAAATGTTTTTTTTTTTAATAATAATAATAAAAAAAAGTCAAGCTTTGAATTCCCATTCCCTACGACACATGGGACAATGGGCTTGAGAAGTCTGAGAATTCACCCACTTCAGTATGCAATGGAGATGGAAGGCGTGGTTACAAGCACCCCAAACTGCATCAACAGTAATGACCATTTATTATTATGATCATCAAGTTTCACACTTTGCTTCATCAGAAAGGATATTAATTAGGAGTGTGTTTTCCACGATCGAGTTATCAGAAATAAAAAAAATACTTGATAGATGAAAAAGTTAGCAAATGGGTCGGTTTTGGATCTAAAAAAATATTGAAAATGACCAAGACACGACACGAAACACAAGTTTTACACCCTCCTTATGGCCATCTGACTATAGCCATTAACGAGCATTCTGCCGTTTCCATGAGCAAGTACCTAGCTTTAATTATAGATGAAATAAATTTTGGTAGAGTTCGTGCCTCGAACCCGTTTACAAGACTCGAATGGCTCCAAAGTTTTACGGCGTAACATAAAAATATATGGGTATTTTGGGAGCTTGGTCGCCTGACCAGTTACTTTTATGTATTTGGGATTGTGGATTTCACCATCATGTACGATTTTTTAGCTCCGAGTTTACAATCATCACACTCTTTCTCCTCCATTAGGTTTCCCCATAAAAATCATCGTCTGCGTATTCTAACAATTATATCTTACGAAGACCGTACTCTTCTACCAGAAAGAAATATGGGAATGGGATCTAGGGTTCCCCAAAAAGAGAAAAATCAATTATTAAAGCGACATAAAATTTAATATTGTCAAAAAACTTACTTAACGGGCAATCATCTCCGGGGAGTTTACAATCGGGACAACAGCCGTCAAAGGCCATACGACAGATTCCGCACGTTTCATCCTGCGCATCCCATGTCCACGAAGCTACCGCATGCCACCTATACAAACGCACGTATAGATATTAGATTCAATATGCTTTATCTCTAACTAAAAAAATAAAAGATTGCAACTAGAACGAGAACGAGAAATATACTCTGTTTAATAGCGAGGCAGACAATTGCAACGAGAGCTGAGTCAAGGGCAAACTAGTAATTGAGTAGCAAGTATATCAAAAGAGTTTGGCGTATCGCTTTGAACCAAAATCACTTACATTTGGAAAAATGTTAATTCGGAGAAAAACAATGATCCGATGATCCTAAGTGATTGTACAAGCGATACATCATTCTCATGTAACATAACAAACAAATTATGCAAACTTTGGGCTGATCGGTATTACCAACCTTTCAAGCATATCAAATTTACATATAGTTGGCATGATATATATTTAATGAAATAAACGGAATCGGTTTATAGCGAAACAAAGGATACGCAAGAGCTTGACCTCCATAATGTTCTTCTAGTCCAAGAGAACAATTTTTTCGCGAGCAACCAGAATCGAACGCCTCTAGAAGAAGCGCTAGATAGCGAAGAAGTGGCCTAAAATTCAGCTAAAATGATTCTCAGTAAAATGAAAGATCACAGGTGTCTGAGATTTTCTATTATGATGATAATAAGGCTAAAATCATAAAACTCTCGGTAAAGCTACGATACATTATCTGTTTCGGGGTTAATAGCCGAAATGAGAATCTACTATTTTGATTATTCTGGACAGTGGCAGATCCAGAAAATTGTATTAGAGGGGGCTATAATTTTTTTACTGGTGTGAATCCGGAACGAATACGATTCTTTGTTTTAAGCTCCATAGAACCCATTTTTCGGTTCGGGTCGAGTCTAAAACAGGAGCCGGGCTTTAACGAGATAATGGTCAAAATTTTCGCCTCTAATTAAATCAAACCAATTTAAATAAAATCTATCACATAAATCCAATTTAATCAACTTAGCTCTTAAAATTCATAAATTCAGTCCGGTCGATCATTTCATCCGAAAAACACAAAATTTGAATTCATTCAAAATTTCAAAGCAATACAATTGCACATAAAAATATTACGAATACAAACACTTAAGTTCAACACAATCAGAACTGATTTATCACACATTTTTTTTTAATGTAACGACATACATCATAGAGCAGAGCACACAATGCATCACTAAGATATCCTAACACGCATCACCATGCTTGAAACTTCAACTGGAACAGTTCCAATCCAAACAAGAGAGCAAAATCTCAGACCTTAGGACTTGTCGACGAAGCAGAGTTCTTCGGTCGGGACGGCAGAGAGAGCGTCTTTGGTCGACTTCTCGTCGATGCTGATATTGGCCCGCCACGCCTTCTTTCCCATCTATTCTCCTCGCTGCTCAAACCCTAATTCGAGCTTGCAGAGTCTGTCAGTTAATCTGTTTCAATGGAGTGTTAAGATACGATAAGCCAGGCCCGGCCCAAGCACTGGGTTGGCCCAAGGCCTCTTACTGAGAAATAATTGAACAATTAGGCCTTGCGACATCGTATTTTACGCCCATATAAAAAAAAAAAAAAGAACTCACTAAAGAATATCTACAAGTTCTGAAAAGTGGGCCCTCTCTCATATTTTATTGGTTAACTTCTCTTGTTCTGCTATATTGTACAATTTTTTAATTTAATATTCCTTATTCAGTTTCATACCTTAATTCTCTTATTCCCTAAATTATTAGTGAAGAGTTTAAAAAAAAACTTAAAACATAAACACTATCTTTTCGGTTTTACATTAGATAATTTACTTATTCATAGAAAATTTATTTTCATTTTTCTATAGTAAATATTCTCTTTGTTATGTATATATATATATATATATATATATATATATATATATATATATATAGGGAAACTTCAGTTTGTATGCTCGGTGGAGCATGTGTTTTTGAAAAAGTACCCGAGTTAATAATATTACAAAAATATACCCGGTTGAGTTAACTTAACCCTTGCTGACAAAATAAAAAATAAAATAAAAATGCCGAAATATCCTCATCTTTCCCTCCCCACTCTCTTTCCCCCCTCCCACGATTCAGCATTAAAGAAAAAAAAGGACAAACGCAGAGTCACTTGCAAAGCTTGAACGAAGAAGAAGGTCGCACTACCGTCGCTCAAACCCAATCCACGGCCTTTGCCGAAACCTCCTCCACGCCTTCACCCACTGCTCACGAAGTCACGACCACCAACAACGAAGTCACGACCGAAAGCTTAGGGTCGCACAACCGTCGCTCAAACCCAGTCCACGGCCTTCGCCGGAATCTCCTCCACGCCTTCACCCACTGCTCGCATTCTCGTATTGGGCACCGACCCGAACTCGCACACCGTCCCTGCCCTCTTCAAGAGCTGCGTCAAAGCTGGAGCCACCCGCGAAGGGAACCAGATCCACGTACATGTTTCGAAGCTCGGGCTCGATCGCGACGATTCGTGTTTGCTTCTCTCATCGATTTCTATGCGAAAGCGGCGAACTTGATCACGCACGCCAAGTGTTCGACGCAAGTTCCGTTAGAAATGTCGTGTCGTTTACTGCATTAATAGTTTTTGCCTAAACATAAATACTTTTTGCTAAACCGAAAATAAAATAAATCAACATTAACACTTTTTGCCTAAACATAAGCAATTTTTACCTAAACATAAACACTTTTATAAACAGGTTTTGTGAAACCGAAAATAAAATAAATCAATATAAACACTTTTTGCCTAAACATTAACAGTTTTTGCCTAAACATAAATATTTTTTTGCTAAACCGAAAATAAAATAAATCAAAATAAACACTTTTTGCCTAAACATAAATAGTTTTTGCCTAAACATAAACACTTTTTTAAACAGTTTTTTTAAACTGAAAATAAAATAAATCAACATAAACACTTTTTGCTTAAACACTAAACATAAATACTTTTTGCTAAACCGAAAATAAAATAAATCAACATAAACACATTTTGCCTAAACATAAACATTTTTTAAACATTTTTTGTGAAACCGAGAATAAAATAAATCAACATAAACACTTTTTGCCTAAACATCAACAGTTTTTGCGTATACATAAATACTTTTTGCTAAACCGAAAATAAAATAAATCAATATAAACACTTTTTGCCTAAACATAAACACTTTTTTAAACAGTTTTTTTAAACCGAGAATAAAATAAATCATCATAAACAGTTTTTGCCTAAACATTAACAGTTTTTGCCTAAATATAAATACTTTTTGCTAAACCGAAAATAAAATAAATCAACATAAACACTTTTTTGCCTAAACATAAACACTTTTTTAAACAGTTTTTTAAAATCGAAAAATAAAATAAATCAACATTAACACTTTTTGCCTAAACATAAATAATTTTTCCCTAAACATAAATAATTTTTGCTAAACCGAAAATAAAATAAATCAGCATAAACACTTTTTGCCTAAACATAAACACTTTTTGCCTAAACATTAACATTTTTTTTACTAAACATAAATACTTTTTGCTAAACCGAAAATAAAATAAATCTAACATAAACACTTTTTGCCTAAACATAAACAGTTTTTGCCTAAACATAAATAACTTTTTGCTAAACCGAAAATAAAATAAATCAGCATAAACAGTTTTTGCGTAAACATAAACAGTTTTTGCCTAAACATAAATACTTTTTGCTACAGATTTTTTTAAACCGAAAAAAAAAAAAATCCAACGAAACAAGTATGATAAACTTTTCTTGCACAAACTGGTTAAATAGATTTATTTCTTCAAACCAACAGGTTTTTTTTCTTATATAAATTTATTGGTGCTTTAGTACAAATAAATGAAAAAACTAGCTTGAAATTTTAAGTACATAACATGAAAACGTAAAACTATCTTGAGCTTGTGCTTCCCCGCGAGTTTCCTATCGTGTGCTTGTCAAACATAACAGCCTCCACAACGTCGTCGAAGGATTAGCTTCCGAGAGCCTGCGAAACAAGCCGAATCAAGCCTAAAATCAACCCCTAAATCAAACCGAATCAACCCCTAAATCGCCCCTAAATCATCCCCTAAATCTCAAACCGAAACAGACCTCAATCAAAATAAACCTAAAATCAAAAGCAAATAAAAACCTAAGATCAAGCTTTCTAGCATCGAAGTCGGAGAGGCTTTCTCGCGTCGCATATTGGCAAGCTCGTAAATTAACAACAGCGTGGAGCCAAAAAAAAATTTGCACCCTCAAAGAGCTTCTATCAGCCAGCCTCAAAGAGCTTCTATCGTATCGCATATCCGCAAACCTCGATGTGTCGCCGATATATCGACGACAAACCCCGACATTTAAAACCATGCTAATTACGTAACGAATAAGCGAGAAATGTATTAGAATTATCAAACCTGTATTCAAACAGATTGCAGGTTCAGATGTCTCCTCAAATCCCGAGCATATCGCCTTCAACACGGCCGCTCTCTCCAATTTTCCTAAAGACATAAAGAAAAAGAAACTTTAGATTCTCATGAAAAGGAACAAGAGGGGTCTTATGGAGCCAACCTCATACTGAAAATTGTTAACGACCAGCGTGGGCAAGATGGTCACATCACCACGAGATCCTCGGCCAACCTGAACATTAAAATCACAGAAATGGAAAGAATTATTAGTCTAATTAACTGGCAATTGGCTTCTAAACACTGTTTATTCCAACCAAATATACTAACAAACGAGGCCTAAAAGTCCACGATTATTGATTTGAAAATGAAAATCTAAGGTATCACCAACCTGCACGACTTGCTCTGTTTTCAACACTTCATTCTCCACATCGTCATCGGGATTTTTCCCATGCATTTGTTAATCTTCTCAATGGGTAGAATTGCAATAATCGTACTAAATTATACATGTCTTCACTTTGACATTCTATCAAACACAAAGTGGGTAGAAATTTCACTTTAAAAAATAATACAGCATGTTCATAAAAAGTTTCCTAGTCATCAAGGAAGCATATGATGGAATCGTACCTGAAGAATTTTCAAATTCAAAGAGAAAAAAATCGACAAATTGAAGAAAAAATGAAAAAAGAGGACATACAAACAATCGAGAACATACGAACCGTGGGTCGGGGTTTCAACGTCCAAGGTTCGGCGAACAGTTTTGGTCGAGCTTCTAGCGTCGAAGTCGGAGAGGCTTTCTCGCTCAGAGTCGTGGTGCAGTGGCGCAAGAGTCGAAGGGTGTCGCCGTGGGTTGTGGTGCAGAGGCGTCGGAGTCGAAGGGCGTCGCCGCGGGTCGTGGTGCAGAGCGTGAGCGTGGGATGAGGGAGCTCAAAGAGGAATAGAAACTCTGCTTTGAGGGCTAAGTTTTGTCGAGCTTTCGTGGGAGAGGAGAGAAAAAAGAAGGCTGGATAGGTTTATTTTTTAAGGAAAGGCTGAGTTAGTTAACCCAAGGAAGGAATTTTGGGGCATATTTTTGAAATATTATTAACTCGGGTACTTTTCCAAAAACACATGCTCTACCGGGCATACAAATTGAAGTTTCCCTATATATATATATATATATATAAAAACAATTAAAATATTCTCTTATAGTGTACACGAGGTATATAACCCGCGCGTTGCGGGTTTTTTTTTCTTAGCAAAGAGAAATTTTGATAGTTTAATGTTTTTTTATGCGTATGGTATTAAAGCTATTTGATTTTTATTTTATGTTGTTATTCAATCTTTTTTAAGTTTAACTACATGGTATTTATATGTAATTATTTAGACACAAAGAGTAGTATACGTAATAAAAGTAACATTTCTTAAAGAAATGCATTATTTACATCTGGTAAAAGATTATTACAATATTCCTTTCGAAAAAGAAATCTGTATGATTTAGATCAAATAAAAGATTTTTACATTATCGATTTAAAAAAAAAATTCTCATAAATATATATACAAATATATACATACACATGCATTTTTCTATTAATAAAACTTGGGCGTATATTTAAAAAGTGTTATACTTTATTTGGTTGATTTATGTTGCTGCAAAATCAAATTCATATAACTCTTAAACAAATTGGGCCAAACAGTCTGACCAATCCCAATCCCAATCCCAAATTCAATTTAAACAAATTGTTGGAACAATCAAAACAGAAAACTCGATCCATGCTACTCAACTCTAAAAAATCCAAACCAGAGAAGTTATTGGAGTCAAAAAATCACCTCAAGAAGCGATGGAGACGAAACCACCGAAGCTCCGAGGCTTGAGAGAACCAGTGCAGAGCCGAGAGCCGAGGAAGGCCCAAGGTGAAGCCGAGAATCGAGTCGAAGCCGAGTGTGAAGGGAACGTTGTGTCGTCTTACATGACGTCATACAGTGACGTAAGACTGCCTTAGTTGGGCCCATTGTAGTGAGGTTGGACCGTAATGCGGCCCATTCCATTATATTTTGTTACATTTCTTTTTAATTGAAAAGAGATATTTCGAATATTTGAGTTCATAACACATTGTACTTTAGATAGATTATCCAAATAATCTAAAGTGGTGTAAATTCATAATTTTAAGAGCAACAACTTGCTTATGATGAAAATATCTATTTAGCTCTTATTTAGACGCCGTCTTTATGCGATTTATTTTGATGTCGTTTCTTCAATATATATATATATATATATATATATATATATATATATATTGTTATTTTATGTATGGTAAAACCCACGATACGGTGTCGAGTTCCAGTTTTGCTTATGTCGAACTAATATGTATTAAATTAGAGACACAAATATGACTCCATTTTAGTTAATTCTTGGGGTTTAATCGTAGATATACATATGTCTCTCGTTGAACAAACATTAACGGAACATGAACAAAATTGGAGTTATCTGAACGGCCTTGTTACATTAATTTTGCTTACTATTATGATCGATCGTTGTTTATCATTTTAACTCTTATATCTAACTTTTGGCAATCATCAATCTCTCGTTAATTATTTCGAACTAATTATCACAATTGTCAGTCTCTTGTAATTATGTATCTTTAGCTAATTAAATTTTTAATTATATATATATATGTATAATCAGTGAAGTTTAACCTAGGATTGGATTGGATATGATATAAGTTAGTTTCCGTAGCTAGCTATTTCGCTAACGTTCGTATAATAATCAATCATCATCTGTAATCCAGCTAATTGATCTTATCAGTTTATCGTTAACGTTAGAGCATATAAAGTAGGTCAACTTGCGTATTAACTTCGAAAAAAGTGGACCCCAAAAATATTATAAGTTGTTTATTTTAGGAAGAAAAAAAGCTCTTGATTTCTTTGGATTCGAAATATCCAAATAAAAATAAATAGAGCAACTCAGTGAACTTATAATTTTAATTTTTAAGAAAATCTATGCAAATATGTGTTACATATATATGAGTTCTGCTTTAATATTTACTCGCCGCGCCGCCTTGTCTATTGCGAGTGCCGTGAATTACCGGTATGTATCGCAAGCGTTGTCGATATTCCGCTATGTGTCTTTAATTTACTAATTATCATCCACAACGCCAATCTTTCGTTACGTATCTTTTGCTAATTATTACTTGCGTTATCACTCATTCCCTATGCGTATTTTTTTACTTCATTAATCATTACGACTTTCGAGCACCATCAATCTTTCCTTTATGTATATTTTCGTATTGATCACGAGCGTTAATATGTTCTTAATCATCACTAAGACACTAACCCCCTTTCCTTAAACACGCTTATAACACGTGGACATAGTCTTTCCCTATGTATCTTTAGACTTTTGCTGATAATTACGAGTGCAATTAATCATTGCATATACGTATCTTTTTCCTAATAATCATCAGAGTTACAGCGTCTTTAACCCCCTGTCCTAGATATAATTCCCTAATTACCGCGATCGCAAATCTCCCGCCTCATAACATATTCGCGCCACAGCCTTTCCCTATGTATCTTAACCTAATCATCATGAGCGTACGCCGTACAATGCCGACATATATAAGCGCTCCACGGAAACTTGACGTCGTAAATGACACATTTTCCCCTCCAAAATACACATCCCTCCAAAATTTTGCCAACTCTCAAACGTTCGAATCAAAACAAAATTTGCCAACTCAATACTCTTTCAGTAACGCCCCTAATTAAATTCGATGACCGTGTCACATAAATTTTCTTAAAGCAGAATCCCACACATTAATCACGCAATATATGACGTCATAATTCCTGTATAAGTCCCCCCTAAACCAAGGCCAAAACCATTTCACATCCTCCTCATTTCCAGAGAGAAAAACCAAGAATGACGAGGAAGAAGGTGAAGCTCGCGTACATCACCAACGACGCAGCCCGGAAGGCGACGTTCAAGAAGCGGAAGAAGGGCCTGCTCAAGAAAGTCGGGGAGCTGAGCACGCTGTGCGGGGTCGACGCTTGCGCGGTGATCTGCAGCCCCTACGAGGCGGCGCCTGAGGTGTACCCGAGCCCCCTGGGGGCACAGCGCGTGCTGGCACGGTTCAGGCGCATGCCGGAGATGGACCAGAACAAAAAGATGGTGAACCAGGAGGGGTTCCTCCGGCAGCGCATCACGAAGGCGACCGAGCAGCTGAAGCGGCTGAGGAAGGAGAACCGTGAGAAGGAGCTCACACGTCTCATGCTGCAGGGGCTCGCCACGGCCGGGACCCGCGGTGGCGGTGGAGGGATCGCGAGGGTGCTGCACGGGCTCAACGTCACCGACCTCAACGACCTCGGCTGGCTCGTCGAGCAGAACCTCAAGGATGTGGGCAAGAAGCTAGACAAGGTACACAGTACACTCTATAGTCTATACTCTTAAACTTAGATTTGAATACGTATATATACGGAAAATTCGATAAATTAATAATTTCAATTAAATTATATTTTTGTCCGATCTAAACGTTCTAATCGATATTGTGTTGCTTTTTATATTAGATCTTAATGTTGACATTAACATGAACTCGACCGTTATGTGTGTAAGATTGATGTGATATTTTTCAATAACTTGTACAAAAAAAGTAAATCTGATATCTTGTAAATAAGCATACCAAATTTTCATTTAAATCAAAATTCTAGCACATAAAAATAGCGGCAATACCCAATATTATTTATTATGTAGAAACGAAAAGGAAAAAGAGTCAATTAATTTTCATTTTGTTTGTTAATTCGTAGTTTTAAATGTTGTCGAAACGAAAAGAAAAACATCTCGTTGCTTTCAATATTAGATCTGTAATATAACATGACCTCGATATTGTTTGTATACATACTATGTAATATAATATTTTTCAGTGATTACATAGAGAAATAAATCTGACATTTAAAATTTAAAATTTACAACATATATATGTGATTAGCAATTTATTACGAACTAGAAATAAAAAGAAAACAGTTATAGTTTATTAGTTTATTTTTAATTCGTAGTTTTAGATGTAAAAAAACTTTGTCGTTTTCAATATCGGATCTGTGATTTTAACATAAGACCATGAGCTCGATAGTGTTAGTATGTAAATCTATATATATATATATATATATATATATATATATATATATATATATGAACCTTTTTTCTGTAATATTGTACAAATATTTTAAACAAATCAAAGTTATTTTCCAACAAAAACTAGATTGATACGTATAAACTCGATCTTCGGTATATATATGTATGTCAGTACTCAGTATGTCTGTGTGCTATACATATAAAATTTGATAAAGTCTTAAATTAAATTCTCAGTGCTCACTAAAATTTAAATGTAACCCATCAATTATAAATTTTGATAATACATTAAATCTAACTCCAAATAATGTGATAATTCTTTGTTCCATCACTTTTTTTTTTTTTTTTTTTAAAAGATGGAGGCTCGACATCTCGCAATGTGATCTCGACTCCCAACTAGGTTGGCACCCAAAAATTATATATTAATGGATTAAATAGAATAAGAATATTAACTATATCACTACTCAAAAGAATATTGTCTTGCTGTTTTTTTATTTATTTATATATAATTAAATCGATAACATATGCTACGTCTAAACACTAACATGAAATTGATTATATATAAATAAATATACACTAAAATTTATTAATAAATAATTTCAATTAAATCATACATTTGTATAACTTCAGTTTTAACTTTGATTTTTAAATTTTGATTCAATAAATTAATGATCTAATAATTAATTTAATGATATTTTATAGGAGTAATACTAATTTATATGCGTTTAAGTCTACCCTTATTTAACCAAACTTGTTTAGTCTATGATAACATCACTACTCACCTCTTTAAGAGGTCACGGGTTCAAACCTAATAAGAAATAAATTGCTTGTCTACTATACACATGTAAACTTAGTCAATAGTGACACATGTTCTTACATCTAATAATGCAAGAGTGCATTGTAACATTGGCCAACAATGCCACTCTATATAAAAATAAAAAAAAGTCTACTCGTATTTATATATTTATTTGGGTAAACTGCAGCTAATGTACCTAACGTTTGATCTTTTGCGAATTATGTACCCAATGCGAATTATGTACTCAATATTTATATTACGTACAAACCGCAATGAACAACATTTTTTTATTCTTTGATATATATATATATATTTTTAATAAATATATATACTAAACCGGTTTACGCAGGTCCGGGTCGGGAAGATGAAGAGAGAGGTGGAAGACGATGACGATACGGAGTACGCACCGTATGCGCCACCGCCTCCGCCTCCGCCTCAGCCTCAGCCTCGCGAGAGAGCGCTCGTGCTCACCCCACCGCCCGAGCCTGTCGCCTGGCACACCGGCGAGACATCAGGAGCAGGCTGGCATGCAGCACCGCCCATAGCGAGGGGCATCCGGTCGGCCAGGGTCCGCAGGCAGTCACCTCCAACTCTGACAGCTCCGCCGGCGCCCGAGATGGCGGCAATGCAGCAGCTACCGCACGGGGCGGCTTTGGCTTCGGGGTCGGGCAGCGCGCCGAAGCAGCAGTGGCTGGTGGACTACATGATGATGAGCAGCAATCAGGATCACCATGATCACATGATCAACTTGGGCTTCGGCGATCAGACCCAAGGCAATTGGGGTAACGGCTTTTACCCTTAATGAGAGAAAGAGATAGAGAGAGATTAATTCATCGGATATTTTTTATTCATGTTTGGGATTTTATTAAAGGATTTTGTTGCTATGGGGTTATTGACTGGTTATAATTTTTGCTTGTTACTGATATTAATGGTGAAATTATCTACAAATTTTGCGGTTAAATGAAAAGTTTCGAGTGGTTGAAAACGTCGAACAATATATACATAATTTTATGATGTTTAGTGGGACTTCAATGCAAAGTTCCGGTTATCATTTTGGCCGATAAACTGGTTGCCATTATCGACAAATTAATCAATTGTCGATGAATTTTATTAATGACAAATGTATACAATATTTTGTTTCCATTATCGAAACTTATCGATGCTTATCGATGGTAAATGTATAAAATATTTTTATACATATTATTATTTACACACAATTTTATATAGTCTGTAAAGTATTTCAAATTTAAAAATACTATATATGTAAATAAAGTCTTACTCTCAAACACAAACATGATAAATATGATAACGTTTCAATTCTAAAAAACCGAACGCAATCAACATAACATAAATCAAGTCTTGAAATAAAATAAAATAAAATAAAAAATAAATTATTTCATCAAATCTCACAATCAACGTAACATAATGACATAGACAAACTTATATGTAACTATATACAATCACCTAAATCAAAATGAAATTATTTCATCAAGATTAATTTATCAAATTCATAATCTTAAGGATTAAAGATCTAAATTCAAAATGTTATGAACAACTTTGATTAAAACCTATACATTTCAAACAATCTCTACAAATAACGAATATTATTCTAAAAAAGTTATAAGATTCCTCAATATATAACAATAATGCTCAGAATCCCTCAAAATCCATATTTTTTTTCTTCAAATTTTAGCCGTTGTTGGTACTTATGCCGTAAAATATTATGGAAAAGTGACTAGGGGCGCGTTTGGTTATGAGTTTTGGTTTCCGAGACTAGTTTCTAGTTTTGATTGCAGACAATGTTATATTGGTTTCGCATACCACGTTTGGTTACCAGTTGTTCTTGTTTTTTCATACCAGTCTCGCAGACTACTGAAATTTTTATGAAGGAAAACAAAAAACACCTTGAAATTGTTTTCTCTCTTTGGTCTTCAACTTAATCGTACAAAATAAAACCACAATAATATATTATCATTTTATAATAGTATTATATTATTTATAATAAGCATTAACTATTGAAATTAACTCATATAATAAAATTATTTAAAATATTTTTATATATAATTATATATTTTAATGATATCATATTATCATATTAACAAATATACTTCATGTATATTATTAAATACAAACATAATTACAATGATATATAAATTCTTGAAACGGAATATTTACTACTTTATATTACATTATTTAAACATGGAATTAGAGTCATGAAATATGAATAATTTTTGTATTATGGAAAAAAAATATACATAATTTTAATATGGGTTAATTGCGGCAAAAATACCCAACCTTTGGTCAAATTCTCTGCTGTGTATACAACCTCCGTAAATGGCGGCAAAAGTACCCAAACTTTGCATTTGGGAGTTGACCGAAAAAATTCACCTATGTGGCAATCACCCTTTGCCACGTGGCATGCCACATGGCACTTGGCCGCCACGTGGCATGCCACGTAATTATTTTTTTTAAATAATTTTTTTAAAAAAATATTTTTTTTAAAAAAAAATAAAATTATTTTTCCATAATAACCAATTATGAGTATTTAAATTTAAATATTAATTATTAGTTTTTTTATTAAATATAATTATTCATTTTAGAAAAGTGGAACAAACAAAATAAATAAAGAAAAAAATCACCGTTCACGGTTCACTCAAGCTCCGCCTTCGATCCAGTTCACGGGTGAAATAAAATCGCTTAATATGTTTAGTAAAAATAATCAATAATAATCATATGATTATTTAACGACAATTTTCAAAACAAGAATAATATATAAATAAAAAAACATATTAAACAATTATTATTTATATAAAATACAAACACACAAAAAGTATCATGCAAACAAATAAACATAATTTTTTGTTAAATATAAATATGACTACTATTTTTTGTTTTTCAATAAGTGGTGTGTATTTAATTATGTCTTGACTTTTTAAACAATTTTGATGTGTTTATTAGTTATTATTATTATTATTATTAAACAATTTTATTCGACGCGTGAACCGGATCGAAAACGGAGTTCAAGTGAACCGTGAGCGGTGGTTTTTATTTCGTTCTACCCACTTTTTAAAAAATAAATAATTATAACCAATAATGAATATTTATATTTAAATATTCATTATTTGTTATTATCTGAAAAATATTTTTATTAAAAAAAAATTTTGTTAAAATTTTTCTTTTTAAAAAAAAATATTTTTTTAGAAAAATTATTTTAAAAAAATAATTACGTGGCATGCCACGTGGCGGCCAAGTGCCATGTGGCATGCCACATGGCAAAGGGTGATTGCCACATAGGTGAATTTTTTCGGTCAACTCCCAAATGCAAAGTTTGGGTACTTTTGCCGCCATTTACGGAGGTTGTATACACAGCAGAGAATTTGACCAAAGGTTGGGTATTTTTGCCGCAATTAACCCTTTTAATATATGTTACTTTCAAATAAAACATACTTTCTTTTAGTATCATAAATGACGTTTTATTGTATTTTTTTTTCATTTAAATTCAACCACGGATTAACAAAAGACTAAAAAATTGAATGAAAAAGTAACTAATTTTTCCATGAAAAAGTATAAAATGAAATGGAAAACATGAAAAAAACTAATCAATAACTCTCTAAACGTGGATAATAGATGGATAATCGGGAAAACTTGAACATTAGTTCAATAATTTACTTAGCTTTATTGTGGTTTCAATTCAGTATGTGACCTTGTTCACTATTAGAATCATTGAGATCCCAAGCGGCGCACCACCATCGTCGAATGTTGTTATGTTGTTGTTGTCACTGTCGCCGATGATGGCACATCCGCCATAAATGGATTGGAGGATTAGGTGAAGAGTTCTAACATTTTATTTATTTATTTCGGAGAGAGAGAAGCTAATTCAAAGAAGAAAAAAATATATGAATGACAAAACTTTTTAAGTTTAATGGCACATGTATAATAGTACTATTAGTGACTAATTTTTTGTCACTCTAAAGGTACTCTAAAAAATACAAATTTACATCGATTAATTGTCATCCATAGGCGACATGATTTTTTTTTTTGGTTTTTTTTTTCTTCTTCACTCGAGAAGTGGAAGTCAAATTCTATTTACTTTAAGGAAAATTTACGGCGAAAATCATCGAAGTCACTAAATTTTACAGATAAATCAATACTGTCTATTTTTTGCGGCAAAAATTACTAACGTCGTCAATTATTTGCAGATAAACCACTAATGTTTATTTTTTGCGGTGAAAATCATCAAAGTCACTAAATTCTTGCAGATAAATCACTAACGTCTATTTTTGCGCCAAAAGTCATAACGTCAATCTTTCCTTATAAATGTTATCTGACAACTGTAGGATATTTCTCTATTAAATGAAATTTACTAGTGTTTATGAATATTAAAGACGTTTAATACTAATAAACACTATGGCTGAAGAATTCCAACGGTCGAACGTTTTAGCATTCATCATATCAGTTTCTAAACGTTGCATGCTCTTATGTTAGCTATAAGTAGAATCATATAGAAAAGCTTTTCAGAGAACACAAATACAGAGCTTTTTCATAAAACACCGTTGGTTTTTCTACATTTGCATTGGGTCTCAAAGCTTACAGATCGAGTTCGTCGCCGGCTTCGAGGTGTTTTGAATCCGGCGATATAGCCTCTGTACCCTGGGAAGAAGACGGTCTCGTTGCTTTCCATCACCGGGAGGGACCGAATCTGCTTCAAGGGAAGCGTCGAACGCGCCTTGGCTTCGTTTCTCTAATCTCTTCTTTTGCAGATTCGGCGTCGGAGTCGAAGCTCTGCACGGAGTCGTATCTCTTTCATGTCTTTTCTCTGTATTTCTTCTCTAGATTAAACTATGTATCTAACAACAACGTTAAATGACCTATCACCAGCTTACATGGCATTCATGAATTGTCTCCAACAGCGACAACACGCTTTAGTGATAACATTATTTGAAATAGAGATTTTTACAGCAATTGTACTACAAACTCTTTAAATTAATTTTATCGTAGCCAAAATTCCCTCCTAGTTCTACCGAAAATTTACGGCTATTAATAATACTAGGGAGATTTCGTGATCATTCCTAAGATTTAATTAGTTATTTTGCAGGTTTAAAATCCTCAAAAGAGTTTATTAGCTATAGCAACAATATAAATTTATTCATTAGTTACAAATTTTATGCTATTTTTCAAGTTTTTCTATTAGATTATAATTGATTAGTCGTAAGTGAAGCATATGGAAAATAAGTGCTTACTTTAAATATGTTGATATCTTATTATATGAACCACTCAATTTGATACTGTAGTTTAAATTTGTATTTATGTCCAGCTATACAAAAAAACACTTATATAATTAATTACATATTAATTAATTAGCTGGCATGCATACATCAATAGTGATTACTGATCGTACGTGATTCATGAGTAGTCTCACCTCAGATTATTTTTTTTCTCCTTTCTTTCTTCTTTTGATGATGAAAAAGAAATCAGAAGTAGTGGAAGACAAAGGAAAGGGCCGGTCAAAGTAGCTAATAAAATTCAACCCCAACCAAAATATCTTTCTTTTTTTATATATATAAGCATAGATATAAATAAAGTGCACATTCAACAGCCTCTTTTACTTAAAGCATTATTCATTATTGGTCTAATTATAATATTCATATGAACTTAAGAATATTATTGACACAACAAACATGCTGTACTTCCAAGTGAAATATATTTATTGGACTTGTACTTTTGTAAATTATATTGATGATATTATATATGTCATTCACATTCCATCAAAGTATTTTCAAATTAAGAACAATGAAAAACACAAGGCAACAACTAGTACATGTACAAAATCGCACAACGATTTTCGGCGACGAAGGATAGGCGAAGATATAAATTGTAGTTGCTTGATCTTGAACGTCGACCTTTTTTTTTTTTTTGCTTTTTTTTTTTTGGCACAACATTTCATGCAAAGCATCGTTTAAACACACTGGTTTGTAAAATCGTCGTACAAAAAGTTCGTCATCGAAGCTCAAGTTTGTGTTAGGGAACAAATTCTTCATTGTTTGTTGTGGTCCGTTTCTTTTTCGAACTTTTGAGACTTGTTACTATATGTTGCTTACCTATGGAATTCATAGTTTGTGGTGGTGAAAGGGAATATATTTCCCAGAAGAAAGGAAATTAATATTGTTGGAGAATTCTACATAAAGTTTTGAAGCATTTTTTTAGGGAGCATAGTGTGTTTTGGAGTATCTAGGTAGGTAGAGTAAATAAATTCAACTAGAGTAACTACTTACAAAACCCATCTATAAAAATAAATTTAATTGCGTTAATAACGTACTAGGTTTTTTTTTTTTTTTTTTTACAGTCATCAAACCCTTATCGATGACAAGAAAGGGTAAGTTGTGCAGTACTCCCATATCGCTTGGGCAAGGGATGTGCGAATGGGACATTTCCGAGACTTTGCAGGTACGAGACTGCATAGTTAACTGAGATCACAGGTATGAGATTATATGGTGGAAGAGGCTTAAAAGAATTAATTGGTGGCCCGTTCATAGAAACTCAAAAGTGATGCGTGCTTGGCTTGAAGCAATCTTGAGATGGGTGACTTCCTGAGAAGTTTTTCCGCTACCGTGCGAGTGATGACAAAGCAAGCTGAAAAGAATCGTATTGGCCTGTGGGGACAGTGTCAATTCGATTGAGCAGGCGAGGCGTTACAATTTTCCTACGTATAATGGTCGACTATCGCCACGAAATGGCTCGCAAGCCGTTGGCCACTCCGATCGCTAATCTAATCACTTCGTATCAGATATTGTCTTTGAGTGTTGTAATTGCAAATAGGAGCTTTTTATTTTATTTTTTATTATCAATTTACCCGGTATAATAAACATTTTGCATCATTTTCTACTTTAAACCCTTTATAGTATCATTATCAATTATATTCCTCTGAAAATTTTACTCTTTATGAAAACGATCCCTCTCAGTGAGATATGTAACAGATATAGTTTGGACGTTCTGATACAAACTAGATATTCTCGGGGTAAATATAAAATTATTCAGTGGGCAAAGTGATATACATAAATTCAAATCATGGTTTGAAAAAAAAAAAAGAGTAAAAAAGAAGTTAAAGTTGATTAAATATTAGTGATATTTTCAATGATATGCTTGCTACTCCTTGAATTAAAAGTTGAACTATTTTAATATAAAATATTAGTGATATTTTCGTGACATGCTTGCTACTTGAATTAAAAGTTGAACTACTTGACTATATATAGGCCAGTTATACTAATTTTGATCAACCAATACTTTGCTCTATAATATATATATTATATATTATATATATTATTTATAAGTTGCGGTCACAAAAGATGGTTGGAGATATACCATAGGAATAGAATCGTAAAACCCCATAAAAACAAATATTGTCTGGTAAAGAAAACCCTAGTGAACTATATTCTTCAATGTTAATGCCAAAAGTGAAACCATCCATCTTTCTTCTGTAATAATGGTTCGATTCTCTCTTCCTCTCTCTGCTAATTCTAAAGATCATATATATATATTTACATTAACATATAACAAAAGAAAGAAAATTAATAATGATAAACCACAGTTTTTATTACCAACAACACAAACCACAAACTAATTAAACACATCGATCTATGAACAAATTACAGTACGAGCCCA
Source organism: Parietaria judaica (assembly GCA_954871525.1). Lineage (NCBI taxonomy): Eukaryota > Viridiplantae > Streptophyta > Magnoliopsida > Rosales > Urticaceae > Parietaria > Parietaria judaica. The sequence continues at coordinate 23,627,706 of OX940862.1, read as the reverse complement.
TCCTAAAATATGACTAATCAACAATACATTAGTAATATCATTAAAATATCAAGAACCGGCTAGGGTTTCGCAACGGCGGTACTAATCATGAACGTCTTTCGCTCCGAGTCGGTGGCGATGTTCCTGTGGATCTTAGCAATGAAGTCTTCGGCTTTCCTGTCGATGCCGGGCTCTGCAACCGGCCAGTACCGCCCTCTGTCCTCGTCGCTCGGCCAAACCCTGCGCGCACTCGGCGCTTCAGTACTCTCGGCCCCGTAGTAGTCGTCCACTCGCGACCGGTTCTTCTTCGACTTGAACAAGCCGAACAAAGAAAATGATGAAGAAGAAGAAATCTTCTTTTGCCTATTGTTGTAGTAGTAACTATTGCTTCCCATATTTAATAACTCTCTCACAACCCTATAATACTGATATATTGTTAGTATGTATATAGTAATTTATAGTTCTCTGATTCTCTCTATTGAAGTGAGTTTGAGAAAGCTATACTGCTGTATTTATAGTAGATGTAAATGGCTTGAGTTTGTGTCATCCAACGGTGGAAATTGATCTTTGGAAACGTGTGGTTGTGATCGAACATGAAGCTGCATGGAAAAGTGTTAGGCAGAGAAAAGTGCTTTATTTTTTTCTCTTCAGTCTTCATACATTTTTTTTCTTTGATTTCTATATTTAATAGTTTTAATTTCGGCATAAAGATCCAACTTTATTCTAATTTGTGCATCATAATTTTCAATTGTGCGGAATAAATGTTGAGGCCCGTAAAATTTTGTGTTTTTGATTAATTACGCAATGTGCCACATGTGTCTTCATTAATAATTTTTTTATATGTATGCAATCAAATTAACATTCTTTTTTTTTTCTTCATATTTTTATATTTTTCATATTAAATACTTTGACACGAGACATGCGCTAATATTAATGAAGACATATAAAGACATATAACATATAAAATACATATTTGAATATTTTTAATATATAATCATCAAGTATATACAATCATCAAGTCTTACATGCTAATTTTTAATATTTTTTTATACTATTAATGAAGACATATAAAGAAAATGAAAACACATATTTCATGACTTTAGGTATTTAATTTGCATATGTAAAATTTTGAGTTATGCAGTACAAATTTGAATAAGCTTGAATACTTTTACCGGAATAATTTTGTTTAATACTTTAACAAGAAAAGCGTTAGTAGATATATTTTTGACAATTCAACAATCGATCTTCAGCGTTGCCCAGTCTTTGCTATGATCACTTTATGTTGTAAACAGCCATTAATTATAACCACAGAGTTATGGTCAAGGACTCAAGATTAAAATACGATCGATGGAACTTTGACTGTGTATCTCATTTTGACATAAATATATTATTAAGAATTCAGACACTCTAGTCTCTAATTGTGAATTATTTTTTCGCAAACAAAGATATACATATATAATTGTATGAAAAAAGTTATGGAAGTATTACGAGGTTTCACCTTAAAATCAATTGACAACGAGGAGAGTAACTCATGACTTCTTAAACCATGCTAAGTCTATATTTTTTTTATCTTTCGTGGGACTTAACACACTATCATCTATTGTGAAGCCTAATTCACTGAAATCACTATATATACGTGGTTCTGGCGCAAACACAAAAGAGAGAACGTGAGAAAAGAAGATATTGTAACAAATATTAGTTGATCGACCCGTATCACCAAAGAGATAGTGTTAAAAAAAAGGTTGCAACTTGCAACCACCAAGAAGTACCCTGATTGATTATAGTGAAGACGATCTGAAAGACCATAAAAAGTCGAGCTGATACCGTTCGCATATAATTTCGGCCCTACGTAATCTGCCTCTGATTATAAGTGTGATAACATTTATTCAACACATTAGTTCTCTCTCTTTTAACTCTTATGTGCGCCTATTTACTTAAAAAGGAAAATAAATAGTTCTTCTTTAAGCTCTCTCTCCATTTTGTCCATAAAATAGTCCACTCTCTTCACCTTGAAAGATTTCAGAGACCATAACGTTTAAATTTTTGTGGTCGTTTGATCGAGAACGGAAGGAAGACTAGATTTTTTATTTATCAGAAAGAAGATTAGCATTCTAATGTAATTAGTAAATCGACTTCCAAAAATGTTATGTCTGTAATCAATTTTCGCCAAACTGATTAATTACAAAATATAAAAAATAAAAAAATTGCATGTAAGGCCGTTTATGTCGTTTTGGTTATTATTAAGATTGATATTTGTTTTCCGATACTAAGTTGAAATTGTTAAAATTTCTTCATAACATGTTACATTCAAATATTTATTAAAAAAAAACCCATTAACATCATTCTAACACTACAATTGATATAATTATAAATATATATATATATATATACACACTAGGTATTGATTAGACATTATAATTTAACAACTATTAACTAGATTCCAAAACCCAATTAAAACATGTGACTAAATGTTTTATCCTCACATTTTTTAAGAACATGGTTAATGATTAACATGCTATTTATATAGAAACCCTTCTTCTGTATTTTTAAACTTCAGTGGACTAAGCAGCATATGTAAAATGAGATACTAAATTTCCTAGAAAAGAAAAAGATATATATACATATATTTATATAGACACATATATGGTATGAATATTGGTAGCTCGTCTAAGGAGAGTTGTAAAATATTCTATTAAATAAAATTTTGGTTCATGAATTGGTACCACACTGTAAGCTAGAGGGAATTTATGCACATCTATATTATAATGTGTGTATATATATAGCTTATCTTTTAAGTTGGTTAAATTATTCATAAAAATTGTCTTTTCATTGTTACATATATACTTATAATTAATGAATGTGCATATATGTATATATATACATGCTAAATAATTTGCTTGCAAGCTAGCTGTCTACCTTTAAAGTATCTACTTTATTTTCCAAAATAATATAGAATATGGAATAACCCCTAATTAAATACTCAAATGATTAACTAACTACTCATGATGAAACTTCTATTCTCTACGTCTAAATGATCAACTTTAGCTACTTTTCATTCCACGGGTAACTAGTAAAATATGATTAATTTATTTGATTTGTACTCATAGAAATAGTTAGATTTTTTCATCTCATGTGATTTATATAGGATCAAAATCTTGCTTTCTACTATAAAGACAACAATGTTTTTTAATTTTAATTTTAAAAAATATTATATAATTTGGAATACCTCCTAATTAAATAATTATCAAATGATTAAACCCGTGCACTTCTATATATTCTTTCTTATCAAATTTAACCAACTTTTTTATCCAATGATTAACTAGTATAATGAGTGTTGTGGTACATAATGTTACACATGGTTAAGATGATAATTTTTTGTTAGCTCGTTTTGATGATTTTTTTTATTAGTGATGTATTTGATATTTGGAGTATATTTTAATTTGATATTTATAAGTTTTGTGCCATCTATTAAAAGAAGTAAGTACTATATTATTTATTTGATTTGCTCTCACAGAAATATTAGAGTGAATAGCCTCACATGAATTTGGTTACCATATTATATACATGATCAAAATCTTGCTTTTATCTTAAAAGCAACAAATTATTGGCTACCAAAAGATGTGATCAAGTATATATATCCTGCCAAATATAATTTGGTGATTATTCTGTTCTCACACGTGAGAGATCTTCTTATCAAATCCCAAAAATAATAATCATTGACATTTGTCAGTTTCTTAAGAGCTTATTTGTTGGAAGAAAAAAAGAGTTACCAATTAGAAGAAAAAGTAGAGAGAGTGTGAGTGGTTTTTGGCTTGAAAAATCTTCTGCTTCAATACTCTTGAACAAAAGTGTGAAACCATTTTATATATAAAAAAATTATGTGTTCCGTATAATCATGTATTTGTTTCAAGATAATATTAATTTATGTTATCCCCGGACTAGGAAATCTAAAGAGACAGCTACATCCATGCTTCATAAAAGAAACTTGAGAGAATAAAATCTTTATAAATTAATACTGATAGAATCAGAAATCTTTTATTATATTATCGAAGTTATTCATTTATTGAAATAAGATTTAGTAATGTGATTTAAGTTAGAGTTAGGACTATACAAAAGTATTATTTTATCAAGGTTATTAGTCTATCGAGTATTAATTTAATGATGTTTTATAAGAGAACTTTAAAATCATTTTTGAACATCACTAACACAAATACGCACTTGTAGAGAGAGACCTTTCTAGCTCAAAGCTCTTGAAACACATTACACCTTAATTTGGCGTGTTACATATAATATAGACGTGCCCTTGTGTTATGTAAATTGCTATTTTTGTTTTGTGAACAATAGAAAAACGAAGAAGAGCCCTATCAAGGTGACACAGAGTCCGGCCCAAAAAAAGACGACTCAAATTCCGGTTTGACCCGTTCGAAAAAAATCAATTCGGGGCTAGCCCAAGAAAAGTCAACTTAGACTTACACGGGAAAAGTCAAAACACCGGAAAGACAACGGGAAAACCGACGATAGGTATATGCGAAACCCACCAAACACACTTCAAGTAAGTGACCATACATTTGCGGTCAAAAAATGCTTCCGAGTTCCGATCCTTCGAGCATTGCTTGGATCCGCGCACGTCCCGCATTACATCTAAAGAAGGTTCGAGAACATACGGAATCCCTAGAACTTTGCTCGGGATCGGCACACTTCTCACCGTCGGGAAAAGCCTTGGAAAAAGACTTGTACCCACTAGTCACACTCGGGAATCAGCCCAATTAGTCTATTATAGTGAAGCCCAAAATATATATAGTGAACCTGAACCAGCCCATTTAAAATAAAAATAAAATAAAAAGATTTCAGAGAAATGCATCGCTTCTTCTTCGTCTCCATCACTATCTGATTCTGCGATTTGGAGACTACTTTCAGCTGATTCCGATTCTGATTCAAGTTCGTATGCCTTCTCTTTGATTTCTCAATGCTTATAGCTAGCTATGGAGTTTAGATTAGAACAAAGTTTGCTCTTTTTCTTTGAGCTTTTGAGATAGAGAATCAAAATTGGATTCTGATTCAAGTTCATATCTTATTTTTTTGATTTTCTGGAACTAATTTCACTGTTCGGAGCTTTTCTGCTTATCAATTTTCGTAGAACTTGTTTAAAGAGTCTACATTTCGAACTATTTTTAAAAAAAAAAAGTTTGAGTTTTTAATTTTGAGCATTGAAATGGAGAATCAATTTTGTAATATTTTGGTTGCAATTCAATACCATTGTGGATAGGTGTTGAAGAATGGAGAATCGCTGGCTTATTAGTCGACAAGAAACGGCCGCCCGAGACCGACGGAACCTCGAAAAAGAGAAGGTAGGCGTTGCGTATCGTTACTTAAAACAATGGAACAAAGTGTTTTTCAATGTCTTGAGGAACTTTGTGGTGGCGTAGGCGTACGAGGAATCGCTTATTGAAGATCTGGCTGCGGAGTTTTTCTTGCCGATCGGTCATAGACTGACGGAAAACGTTAATTTGGAGAACGTGGAACAAGCGTCCCAGGACACCCATTTGAACTCGAATAATGTCGGCTACAGGCTTCTGCAGAAAATGGGTTGGAAAGGAAAAGGTCTGGGGAAGAATGAGCAAGGTATGTTACTGACCTTTTTTTTATTTATTTATCGCGATTTCTTTAGATCTGTGGTTGATTGCTCTATAGTTTCGAGTAATTAGCAGGAATGCCCCCGTGATTTTTGTTAAATTTTCATTTTTTCGGGTGCATTAGAACCCCCTGAATTTCATTTATTGTGTAATTCGCACAGTGAATTTTTATTTTGGTGTTGACTATTAAAGAGGGGGATTCTGCATCGAAATTAAAGTCCAGAGGTCAAAGTGAATCAATAACAAATTTTTTGGGGGAATAGTGCACCGAAAATGATAGTTCAGGTGAAAAGTGCACCGATAAAAACTTCAGAGGCCTATGAGTAAAATTAAGTGGGGATTTCGGGATTCCTACGAATTACTTGTGTTTTGTATCACATATCTAAATTAATTAATTTGGCTTATATATTGGCATTAAATAGACACCATTTTACGCTCGAATAAACAAGTTTCCTAAGAAACGGAAAATTTGGTTTCTCCATACTGTAATAGGAATTGTTGAACCGATTCGATCTGGGATCCGCGACGCAAAGCTGGGGATCGGAAAACAAGAAGAAGACGACTATTTCACTTCCGAAGAAAACATCCAGAGAAAAAAGCTCGACGTTGAGCTCGAGGAAACCGAGGAAAACGTAAAGAAACGAGAGGTACGTTCTTGATTTTAGTCCACCCTATAGTAAACTGGTGCTTAACGTAGAGTTCAAGTTCCGAGTATCAGATAATATCGAGGTTGATGCTTTACTTTTTCTGGAACACAAATATAATAACAGAAGGCAGCATATTCCACATATGCTTGTCTTTTGACGGGAATCGTTGGAAGGTCTTCAGAATTTTGTGCAGTTTTTATTACCTGGCGGCTTCTTCTGCCCGCTTCGTGCACATTATGAAATTCCAGGTGTTAGCAGAACGTGAGCAGAAAATTCAAACCGAGGTCCGAGAAATTCAGAAGGTGTTCTATTGTGATCTCTGCAACAAGCAATACAAATTGGCCATCGAATTCGAGGCCCACCTTAGCTCGTATGATCACAATCACCGAAAGGTATTTGTTCTGTCGAAATATCACTTTATCACTTCCGTCTTTTCTTTATTTTTTTATTAATTTTAATTAAGTTTTTCATAGCGGATTTCTAAGTCTACTCGTTAGGTTTCAAGAATCATTATATTATCTCAAACTTCACAACATTCCGCAGTTAAAACCCGATCCAATTATTTTCTACTCCACGGTCATTTTTTATTTTTCTTAGCCTGTTGATTGAATTTGCAGCGTTTCAAAGAAATGAGAGAGATGCACGGAACGAGCAGTAGGGATGACCGTCAAAAACGTGAACTGCAACGTCAAGAAAAGGAGATGGCTAAGTTAGCTCAAATGTAACAAATTACTTCCTCATCCCTCTTTTTTGTTTTCCATTTATTTTAATAACAAAGACTTTGCAATCTACTTTTTATTTTTATTTCTTTTAATCCAAATTAGGGCCGACGCACGCAAGCTACAGCAACAGCAGGAAGAGGAATCCATGTCCGCTTCAGCTTCCTCCGACGTAAGAAGTTCATCATCAGTGCTTGCCGATCAGGAATCACGAAAGGCTTTGAAGTTTGGATTTTCTTCGAAAGGCGGCTCTTCAAAGGTTTGCTTTCTTCCCGGCTTAGGTTCTAAATATCTTAAGAATTATTATCAGCTGGGCCCTTTGAAGTTTTTTTGTTGCAGTTTACCCCAGATCTTATAAATGTTAGCAATATCCCCCATTCATGGTTAAGAATCAATGCTCTGTCAAATTTTAAGTCACGGACAATGCACATATTTGTACATTTATGATGATTTTTATCTCCATGTTCGTTGAACACGGCTTAAAATTTGACACAAATTGTTATTTTTTGGTGATCAAGAAAACAATTTACACGTTTCGGATGGAAACTGTACAAAAAGTTCAGGGGTGAAATACAACAACACAAGAAGCCGAAAAAAGGCGTTCTAGTTTTTTTTATTATCATTGTTTATATCTGCAAACTCACACCGTTTTTGGTGACCTCTCCAGATATCACTCGGCAAAGCTGTAAAAAAGCCAAAAAAGGTGGTTGCCTCGGTATTTAAAGACGAAAGCGACGAAGAAAAGTAAATTTGAATAAGTGTTGTGTTCTACAGTTTATCTCCATGTACACCTAGTTGAACCCAACAATATCAATGTAACTAACTTGGAAGTTTTTTCAAGTCTAGAAGATTTTACATGGGAAAACAAATCAAACCGAACAGGTAAGCCAACGGTAACACCCGCCTTTCCTCTTGAATTTGGATCTCAGCATGCAAATCGATTTGGGATTTAATTTGAAAATTTGTAGTTAAAAAGAAGACAATTGGCTATGCCTATGTTTATACTTTATATATTACATCAAATTCCAAACCAAATTGGGAAATTGGGAAAAGGAACCAGGTCATGGCTTCGAAAACTTGGGCGGGGTCAGTTATTGGTTTCGAGCGTAATTTTAGTGACTTCCGCTAACTTTTGTCGTTATTTTTTTACTTTGGACCCTTGCCGCCTCAATTAGTCAAAAATTGAGTATTTTATCGCTATTGTCCCTATATCTATTCAGAGCGTAGGCTGAATATATTACTTGATTTGAAGCTTTTTGTTTTTTCTTTCAAATAGCTAATTGAAAAAAAAAAAATCACAGCCGGGTTGGCCCTGTTTTAAGAAGGAGAAAGAAAAGAAAGGCGCTTCCAAAACCGAGAACAAGCGAAAGGGCCAAAAGCCCGGTTCCTGGTCCAGGCTTCACCTCTACCAAATCTATATATATATAAAAGGAGAGTTTTTGAGTGATGACGTGGCACACTGTAAAACAAGGAATATGTGTTTCTTATTTTCTAATTTTTATCATTTTTCTAAATAAGAAAATATGTCTCTTACTAAATTCTCCCAATTCATGAAACGTTGTTTCAAAAAAAAAAATTAATGTAGTAGTGTAATTAATTGTGTTGCTTTCATTTCCCTTTTTCTTCATATTCCAAACTGAACCTTGCCTCTCTCACACATTCAATTCATTCAATTTTATCGATTCATTCGAATTAATTACATCAAAATAAATATAACAGTTTCAATGCAAAAGTAAATATAAACAGTCACAGTACTATCTATAAAACTGTCGGAGTGTACGAAAAATCAGTATCGACTCTCTAATCTTCATGAGCTATTTATTTGAAGGATAATTTCAATTACTTTCTCCCATTTGCTTTCTATTTACACCAGTTTGGTCCTCTAAGAGCAAGTTGTTTAGAGTTGCAGATGGATCTAGAAGTAACGATCGATGAGACCGTCACCAAATTGGTAAATGTTCTATCAGATTTATGATAAGCATTTTACACTCCTTTATGTTTCTTTTTTGCTTATAGAAAGCTCTATTGGACTCCTCCCCTCTGCCGTACTTTGATTGTAAGTTTTTCTTTGACATTTGTTAATTCTCTTTTGAACTAATTAATTCTGTTTTGTTCTTCTTCTTCTTCTCTTTTTTTTTTCTTTTTTTTTCTGGGAATTTTATTGTGGTATATTAGCGCTAACATTTTAAAGTAATTAATCTGATTGTGGCTTATTTAGCGGTTAAGGCTTCATATTTATTTTTTGTATACATTTGATAAAGACATTATATTTCTACAGTAAAGGAACAATTAAACACTATTCTATTTATTTATCAATACGATGAATCTTGAAGAAGCTAAGAATGTGTGGTATAATCTAGGTCGTGGCTTTGTTTGCCCCGCATTGAAATAATTATATATTTGTTACGTATATGAAAATTATGGTTGATTGAATTTGTGTATAACTCTTATTTTGTATTTGTTTTCGAAATTAAACAATAATGAGAAAGTCTAGCTCAGATTAGATATAGATTAAACAATATAACAACATTAAAAATTAATTACTTCTAATTAGAACTTGAATATTGGATATATTTTTACTGTAATATTAATTATATATTAAAATTTACATAAAATGTCTTGAGTTTACTTTTAATTTAATTTACTTTTAGTTGAATTTCATCTTAATTATATGTTTTCTTCTAAAGTTTGGTTTTTCATAACAATTAGATAATTGATGAAATATCTGAGTTTTTTCTTTAAAGTTTGGTTTGTTTCTTTAAAAAATACACACATATAATATATATATATATATGATAATAAATTTCATGCTTATAATTTGCTCCATATCATATGTGTATATGTATGTATGTAAGTATATATATATATATATATATATATATATATATATATATGATCTATATTTTGTCGATCCAAAGATAGTCTTGAATAAAGAATTTAGTAGTGTGAGGAAAGATAATAAAAAAGATGAGTTACAATAGAATCGGGATATAAGAATTAACTATTGAAAGAAAATATAAAAATACATTAAAAGACAATATATTATAAGAAGTCCTTGATCCTTGAAATACATTCGAATATATAAGAATTTTCTTAGCTCTCTATTTAAATGGTTTCATAATTATGAATTACTCTTCTTGATCATATATATATATATAAAAATGAAATATTCTCTAAGCGCTAGATTATACAAGTACGTCATTTTTTTAATCATCGTTAGTTCTATAATTGGCCCATTTTTAATTTATTTATAAAAAAAAAACTTTGGTTTCGAGACAAACCAAGTGCTTTTCAGTTGTGTTTAATTACACTAAGGATAACTAGAAATATGAAACGTAGACGTTCCACTTATTACTAATGATGTTTATTGTCTATGGTTACTTTATCGATTTTATATGTTTATTGTGTTTACCTCTTCCTTCTACAATGCTGCAATAACTTAATTTGAAGTCGCTATCCAATTAAGGAGTATTAAGCATAAATGAGTTCGGTTTTCCAATTTTTACAAAAAGGAAATAAAGATCCTCATTGGGTTAGTATTCGTTTAGAGCATTCAAAGGTGTGAATAAATGTCGTCTTCATTTCATTTGTGGTATATATTGGATAGATTGTTGTGTTCAGTGATTTATACTGAGTATATAAAGAAGTTTATAAAGACAAAATATATGAATGAATTTACGTATGTAATCAAACATAATATATTTATAATCCCATGACTGTAACGAAAAAACCAGACCATGATTTATTTTTTCATAAAAAATAGTATTTGCATCTTTTTAAAGTGCTTAGAGAAAATAAAATAAAATAAAAAAAGATTTCCAACTACCGCGCGAAGTGCTTAGAGACCATGATTTATTTTTTCATAAAAAATAGTATTTGCATCTTATTGATGTTTTCGACTAAATTTACCAGTGTCATATTCACAACCGCGCGAAGCGCGGGTAGTCCCCTAGTTAGTTATAAAAGAAGACATTTTACACTATGGTCTCCGTAGATATTTATTATTACACGTAATGATACGCTGACAATCATTATTATGCATAGCTTATTAACCCTAATTAAGAGTTATCAAGTGATTACGCAAAGAAAAAGACCTCAATACCCTTAAGCAGCTTCCGCAAAACCCACTTTAAGATCACCATAATCAAACACAGTGTGGTACACTCCCATGAACACATCTCCAAGAATCCTGCAACAAATTGATAATACTCAAACGACAGAAAAATTAAGAAACGACGATAAATTAAGCAGCTTCTCGAAAGTGGAAATTACCAAAGAGGACCCCTTGGGGGTGGCATATCGAAAGCCGAAAACCCGCTTATGCAGATACTAGTCATGCCCTCGCCGGTCTGTAATACATACTGCGGAAACCCGAGCCGAAACGGTTATGCAAATGTACATGTAATCTTTGTGTCTCGTTAATCTTAGTTATCAGACTTGATAAACTTGAGAGTAAATAAAAGTGTATGGCCTATTTTTAAATAAGTTTTAATAAATTATCCAATTTGTAATTAATTAAGATGACTTAAGAATATATTTATCATGGACAAAGAAAACATTTTTGTGTAGAATATAAATTTTATAAGCTTGGTGAAAATGGAATACTGTTGAAAGTATAAATCTTAAATAATAAATAGTAACACAAATGGTATATTTTTGGTACTTGGGATTTACTCTTTTGACAACATTGAAAATATACGTTACAACAAAAAATGATTTAAAATGTGCCGCCACTTTAATTATCTTTTGGGTATTTTGCCACAAATATCCCATTAATTAAACATGTTATAATTAGAGATCATATAATCAGGATTAACACAAGATCATGTGACAATCTAACCTGCTGTGGAGTGAGATCGAAAGGCTTGCCTCCGATGGTGAACGTAACGTTCGGCATGCCCGGGATTCTGCTACAGTCGAGCACCGACTCTCCAGCCGGGCTCGGCAGGCTCTCGCAGAGCTGTTGAAATCGAAAACCGGTCCGTTTTAGCCTGACAGAACAAAGGCTTTCCTGGCCTCAGAAAAATTGAAATAAACTTACCTTATTGACATAGCTGAGAGCTTTTTCTTTGGTACCCTTTTGCCTCAACTGATTCTGCGCCCAAATGACGGCCATTTCGCAGACGGTACACAAGGCTGGATCGGCTGCCAAACCGTTTTCCTTCTCTACCACTGTTTCGATTCCGCTACTGCATTGTCCGGTTAAGGTATCAAAATTCCGGAAATTAGATATAAAAAAAAGGGTACTAAGTAACTTGCATTACAAGCATCATCTCATTAATTCAGACCTCACATACTCTTCGCCGTTGAACAAACACAAGCCGATCTGTGCACACACCGTGTCGGGTTCTACCTGCAAATCACGACGAATTTAGCTTGTAATTGTCGTTTTCTGTTGGATCGCATCGGCCAAAAACGTGGAGAAGTAGGAAAAACTCACGCCCGAGACGAGCATATTCCATATCAAATCTCCATATTGTGAGACGATTAGTTTGCATTCCGTGCTCACTACTCCTTTCGCTCCGACAGCATGGTTGATCTCGGTCACAATCGTCTATCAATAATTTGTTCAATAGTTGAAAATAAAGACCGAAAGGATTACCGAGTTCTTGAACATTGTAGAGGAAAGAATACCGTCGGCCCGGCGAGCAAGGACGTCCCTGAATCCACTACAGCAGCGCAGCCACCGGCACAAACACCTGAAGAAACGAATCGTTATACAGAAAAATCTCAAGACTTGGCTTTTAATGAAATTACAAATTGACAGAGAGTTCAAGTATCGAAGATATATTGCATATAACGCGATTAGTACTCACCCGTTGACTGGTTCCCGACGAGAATATCTCCCATCTCAATCTGAAAAACGCCACAAACAACGTTAAAGAATGGCCGACCTTCTTTCGACTTACTTGTTTAACAAGTTTCCCTTACCTGCCAGTACCCTTTTTTGGTGACCGGAACATAAGTATGTTTTCCTTTAAAGTGCTTTTCGTCGACTCCGCCAAAGACGAGTTCTCCCCCTGACAGAGCGGTTGGATCGCGGTTGAGCCAGAACGAGAAGACCTCTTCTTTCACAACCTTTTGGTTGACCATGTTGTACCTGTAACACAATATACTTTTGATAAACCAATATAAAAGTATAATTTTAGGCGAATTAATTAGTGAGATAATGTAATAATACCAGATTGGAGTAACATTCCCGACCGAAATTTCCTGAAATCCGAGCCCGACTAGCCCGTCGAACTTTGCCGCCAAAAATGCGAGATTGGCTTCTCTTGTTGCCTCAATGAAAACCTGAGTTTAGAGCTCCGGCTCCAAATTAGATATACCGAAAACCGAAGTATTGAGATTTTTTGTCTGCTCCGAAAAACCAGTCTTAAAACTGAATATCCGGATTGGTTATGTTTAGAAAAACCGGTCTAAAAACCCATTGTAGGGATGTGCGTGTGTTACAGTTTAGGGTTTCCAAATAAAGTAAAACCTCGGTAAATTAATACTCGATAAATTAATAACCTCGATAAAATAAAATAAAAATATCGACTCTAATTAACATGACTAAATTTTACCTCGATAAATTAATAACCTCTATAATATAATAAAATACTCTAGTACCAACAATATTAATTTATAGAGGTTTTCATGTATGTTGATTTGTAATTTGTTAGTCATTAATTAAATTCTATTCTAAGAATAAACTTTTTGGTTACAATAACATTTCGATAATTTTATTATTCTCTCATTCTAGAATTTTTTAACAATATTTTTCTTTTATAAAACGATCCTACACCAGGACGGTTTAAAACCCGATATTAAAAAAATTATTCCGAAATCTATATCTCAAAAACGACATACTCAGCTCAGTTTTGAAAATGACAAAAACGAGCCAGGCAGAAAATATTTTAAACCAAAAAAACGGTTGAACATAAAAAATAAAAAATAAAAAACAGAGTTTGTAATTCGATATCCAAAAAGCGGTTTCAGTAAGAAAATTGGTTCCGATTTCTATTTCTTAATTAGCAAAAGATTCAATGAGCATGGTGCTAGAAACTCGCCTGATTTTTGACAGAAACATCTCCAACTTGTACAGTGTCTTGACTCAAGAATCCCGAGATCGACCCGAACCCGTAAGCTATTTCGCAGCGATCACCTGAATCATGACTTGAAAACATGAAATCAACCAGTTTCGAGCATTAAAATTCGAAACAAAAATGCAACGAGATCGAAGAGCTTCACCGATGCTGGTGTACGTTATCGACTTGCTTGACTTGTACCGCGAGTGGAAATAGCACGGAATCTGAAACCAAACGCCATAGCCAAAAACACCAAGCAAGTTAATGTATGATGACAAACGCGTAACCAGAAAACCGAACAAACTAAGCACAAAAAAGAACATACCGAAAAGAAGCATCTGGACGACGGAACCCATATATTCGAACTTCCGGTGTCGAAGACGACGGTGAAGTTCTGAGGGGGCGAGCCAATGCCGATCTCTCCGAAGTACTGAGCATCCAAGTAGTTCTTCAGGGGAATGACATCTCCGTCAGAGCTGTCTCCCACGAACTGACCACCTTCTTTGTATCTTGCTTGTCTCGCAAGTCTCGCGGCTTTCATGGCTTCGAGATCGAGCTTCCGCTTGGTCAAGCCGATCCGTTGCAGGCCGTTCGAGGAATCAAGAAGAAGGGAAAAGATAAACGCCGACAACACGACGAAATTCTTGCTCCTCATTGCGCAGATTCGGTTCCTATCAGGAAGAGAATTAAAATGGTTAGTGAATATTTGCAACATGAACTATTTGTAACACAATAAAATATAAACTCTCTGGAGACAACATTTATATGTTTATAGTATGTATATATATGTATTTATATTTAAAGATTGCATAGCTCTTCTTCATATAAAAAAGCGAAGAAAATAAAATGATTTATGTTTAAACTGAACTGATAAAAAATAATCCAAATACATATAACAAACCCACTTTTTTTTTTTATTTTTTTCTTTCAATTATATAGGTAGTAGCTTGCAAGAAATTTTTCATAATCAGTATCAGTAATAATATATATATATATATACACTGAAATGTGTGAAACTAAGTTTGAATATGATCATATAATAAAAGTGTAATAAATTTAAACTAAAATACCTTTGGTATCTGCAAGCTGAGATATGAAGAAGCGTTGAGTTATGTCCAGAGAATTGGGAATTCAAACCCTCGACATACTGCTTTCTCCTTTTATAAATAAATAAATGTACCAGTAATATTAATTACGTAAACATTATTACATTAACAATATATATATATATATAATTATATATTGTATGGAAGTCGCAGTGTGCCTTCACTTAACTTTTACATTGTTAAATTATATTATCTTATCGTCCGCACCGTCATATTACCAAAAATCAAATTAATAATTTTAATTAAATAATAAATTTTTTATCAACACATTATTCTATCAAATTAATAAATTCAACGTTATAGTAATTTTTTTATCAACATGTTATTAATTTATGAAAATTATAATGTATCTAAATACATCTTAATTTAGTTATTCCACGCAAGTATATAATATTTTTATTTAATGGCATAAATTAAAAAAATATATCAAAGGTAAAATTCTCAACTCATACTATTTTTTATCGTCTGATTCTAACATCCAAAATTTAAATTTCTATAGCATTTTTAATGGATTTTAACAACAACAAAATAAATTATGAATAAAATTCCTTTTCTCTCAAAGTGACATGTGTCCAAGGCTTACAAGCAGCAGTCAAAATTTTGGAGATGCAAAAAAATCTGATAAGCTATTAACAAATTTCGAGTCTCTCAAAGTGTTTATAAAGTAAGCGCTTTATATTTTACCTTTTTATTAAAAAATACAATAATAAAGGTTTGCAATTGCATTATACATTATAGTAAATTAAGAAAAGAAAATCCAAAATATGCTTTAATCATTTTCATAATAAATTTTTACAAGAATTTTATTTTTTATTTTTATCTCACAGATTGGTAAAACATATATGATTATTTTTGTCATAATTTATTATCTGTTACTTATTTAATACAGATATGGGGTGATGCTGTAGATAAGAAATGGACATGTAATAAATACATATCTGTTGGAAATTACCGAGAAGTTTCCAGTAGATAACCAAATAATTGATACGAAAGTCTCACGTTTTTTGTGTTATGGATAACACCATAAAATTTTTGCCATGTCTTCATTATAGATAGGAAAATTTTGGTAAAGTACCCAAAGTTTTTGAAAAGATGATATTAAGGGCCCGTTTGGTAACATTTTCGTTGTTTTTTATTTTTCATAAATTGATCTCTGAGTATGAATTTGAAAAATTAATTTTTGTTTGTTTTTAAAATTGTGTTTGGTAAGCAATATTTTCTAAAAAAGAAAAACATAAATTGTGTTTGGTGTAGTATATTTTTAAAAATAAATATATTTAAATCATGTTTATGAGAATTTTTATAAAAATAAAAAGTAATGTGAAAAATCAGTTAAATTTATATACAAATAATAAAGATTTAAAATTAATATATTTCTTAAAAATATTTATAATTAATATCTCTAATGATATTATTTTATGAAATAACTTTCAATTATTCGTATACTCATAAGAGTTTGTTTTGCAAGAAGTATTTTTAATGTGTGAAATAAAATTGTTATTATTATACTATATTGCGACGAAAGCCCTCCAAATTTTTATTAAAAAAAAATTATATTACAAAATATTCAAGTATGTGAATATGTAATTAAATTATTTATAAGTTATTGGTATTTATAATTAATACCTCTAAAAATATTCGGGTTGGTAACGACATAAGTACAAAAATAAAAGTTAATTTTTATGTTAATAAAAATAAAAAAAATTAGGCATTTATGCCGTTATTAGAAAATATTAAGTACTTATGCCGCTATTATAATAATATTGAGGATGAATTTTTGGTGAAATTGTCATCAGAGAAAACGTTGAAAACACCCATTTTATTGTTTTCAATTGCAAGCTTAACTTGCATTAAATGAAAATGGCATTTTCTAAAACATTTCAATAGTCATGTTGCACCAAACATGTTCTAAGTTTTTTTTTTTGTTTTTTTTTTAGTGAAAGTTATCAAATTCTTATTTTATGTATTCTGTCATATTTGTACAGAACCTTGTCATGTGTCACGTTTTAAAAGCTATTAAACATATCGTTATTTATCATTGATAAATCAATTTAATTTCTTTGATTAAAATTGTATATATGATGGGTTTTAAAACGTGACATGCGATGTGGTTCGGGACGAAAACATGAAAACTTAATATCAACTTTACAAAGACTTTAAATACTTATGCCGCAATTTTCCATATAAATATATAACCAAAATGTTAGGCAGACTATCTATGAAACGACATGATGGTATAAAACGACAATGATTGACACGACAAAATTATGTGGATAAGAATCAGAAAACGACAAATAGTTCAACACACGGCACCTCTTAATAAAGAAACTGCGTAGATTGCCTGCTTGACTTGTGTATCGTTTTCATCTCTCTCTCTCTCTCTCTCTCATCGCAACAAGGTAAGTTACTGAATCGAACAAGCTTAATATCATCTGGATTTGAGCTCTCTGTCTTCTTAGAATTCAATCTCAACTATAATTTCGCTTTCAATTGTTAAGAGTGGAACTGGAACAAATGCACATAAGCTGTTCGATGAAATGCCTTAATCACGGTTTGAGTGTTTATTTAGCCATTTCATAGCTGCGAGTAATCGAAAATCCCGTCGGAAGCGGTTTTATTCACAAATTACGAGTTGCTTATAGTAGTCGAAAACCAGGGTAAACCCTTTTTGGGGGTTACCGGGTTTTTCGATTGTAAACCGTCTAATTTTACGGAAACCCGAAGAAAAACTGAGGTCCGCTTCCCGATACCTGATCCAATAAAAATCCATATAAAAGTGGAAAACCCGAGATAACCCGGCATTACTTAATTATTTTTATTTTTTACTATGAATATTTATATATATAGCTTTTGATTTATAGATGAATATTAGCTATACACTAAATATATCTAAAGCTGAAAGCCCCATCAAGAGGTCTAGTATGTGCGGTTTTGTTTACAGCTATATTAACTACATACCCGCGGGTTTTCGAGCTCCTTAGTATTTCCCGTTGAAAATTAGATTCGTTTATTATTTGATGCAAGAAGGCAGCGGTTTTTACATGTATATTTCACGCTTAATTGATCATGATACAGATGTCGCTGCGGAGATTCTTCGGGTTCTCAGAGGGAGAGCTGATGAGATCAGACGCCAAACCCTGCTCGAGATTGATGAATCACACTGCCGGTATTTTCAGCGTCGGTGGTGGACTCGGGTTCTGGATTCTCTGCAGAATGCATTACGGTATGAATTCTGTGATTGATCATACATCCCGAGCCAAATGATTTTACGACTGGTGCGGTTTAGCCTCGAAAAAATTATGGTGGTGCTTTTCACCCCCTCAAAATTCATTTTGTGACTTTAACCCTGAATTTGTTGTCCGGTGCGTTATGCCTCATGAACCTTTATGTAAAAGTGAGATCAATAAACATTTTTTCCCATTTATAACGTCACGATGATATCAATTTTGTTTGAATTTAGAACAGAGAAGCCAAGTCTTTGCGCTAAATTGATATCTCAAGGGGCAAATTACACTAAAATGAAAGTTCAAGGAGCGGACTGCACCAAAAAAAATATTCTGAGACGGCAAATTAAGATTTGGAACATTGTTTGTCCTTGATATGAAGATAAATAGCATTATTACATTATTTTTTGCTTCACTTAGGTCCCAGAATAACGGTTCCAAGGAGTTTCCGATGGGCAGCGTGCGGGGCGGTAACTGTAGGCTCATCGACCGCCTTGTTGGTACGGCTTTTCAGTCCCGAGTGTGAACCGCAGAACATAGCCGCTTATGACAAACCGAAATAGGCATTGCCTTCACTTTTCCGTGAGTTGTTATGCTTTGTCTCTTGAACTTGAGCATGTTGTTATGTTTGCCTTAAAATGATTTTGGCTTTAAAATTTAAATACACTATTCATTGAAAAATTATAATGCATTAATTAGAGAAATAATGAAGTAGTGTCATCTTTTGATAAGTATTTTGATTTTTGATTTATCTTGTTTTTATAAAAATTGTGCTGTTTTCATGTTAACCAATTACAGTTGGGTTTTTATTTATTTTTATTTCCAAATGACAACTTTAAATAGGCGAGAGAAATACGAGCAAGATAATTTTATTTTATTTTTATAAAAATCTAATCTAAAGGCTTAAGTTACATTTTTTTTTTTAGCAAAAGTGAAGATAAATATAATGAAGTTATGAATATTTGATACTAAATACAAATGTCTTGTTAGAAATCCTTTACCGACCTCAGACACGGTTGCGCTTCGGCGCGCCTACAGCAACGCAAGAAGCAGCCTCCAATGGCTTCACCACCGACGCACGCGAACGATTCAAACATGTCTATTTATTTTCATGGGTAGACTAGTTTTTATTAAAACTAGAGCTGAAATTTTTGGCTAAAAACTGTCTGAGACGTCACCAAGAACGATTTGACGCCTAGCCGGATTATCAAGACGAAGCCGAGTCACCTCGCCAAGCCGACATCACTGACTCGGAGCCACCTCCATCAAGGACGTCGCTGCCAAGACCGCCGACCTCAAGTTAGTGCTTGTTTGAGTATTCTTAAAGACGACCCCTTTCTCTGAGACTCGACGAAAGCGACGACTTCGCCCTTGCCAAGACAGCCGAGACAAGAAAGAAATGTTCCAAGACCTAGTAAACTCCGTTGACTCTACCTTTGAGTACTCACGCTACCTCATGCTCCGGTCATGGGTCGAACCGTGGACCGTATTCACCTTTAATTTAATTTAATTTTTAGTATTAACACGTACATATCAAATTTTATAAAAAAAATAGTAATCACTAATGTTTTTAGAATTTACTCGTGGACGTATCACATGTTCTTTATATAAAAAACTTCAACCATATTTTGTTAAAATTGAACCTTTTTTTTTTCTTGGCATAGTACTTAGGCGTAAAATTTTCCTTCAATAATTAATTTCCAAAAATCCCTCACTTTTCTTTCACTCTTTTTATCCTCGCAATTCTAATTTTAGTTAAAGAAAAAAAAAATAGCATATCAGAAAATAAAATAAAATGGAATTGAATCTTAAAAAAGACCAACTAATTTGTCCAACATAACATATTACAATCTTATGTAAATATATTATAGATTTATTTCTCTCTCCTCTGTCTAATGTTTGTCATCCTCATCTTCTTCATCACGCACTCACTCGAACCCTAACCCTCTCCCATGGCTTCCTCTCCCCAACCCGATCATCACAACCACGCGCTCAACGGCGACCTCCTCAACCCCAAGAAACCGCGCCTCTCGCCTCCCGAGAGCTCCATTTCCGACGCCGAGCTCCGATTGGAATTCTCGCACCACCACCAATCCGTGGCTCGCATCAACAATGGAAGCTTCGGATGCTGCCCTAGCTCCGTCATTGAGGCCCAGCGAGCTTGGCAGATCAGGTTCCTCGCGCAGCCCGACGATTTCTATTTCAACGAGCTCAAGGACGGGATTTCCCGATCCAGAGCTATAATCAAGGAGCTGATCAACGCCGAGCACTCCGACGAGGTCGCCATCGTCGACAACGCCACCACCGCGGCGGCCATCGTGCTGCAGCACTTCGCGCGCGGCTTCTCCGAGGGCCGGTTCGGGGCGGGAGACGCCGTAGTGATGCTGCACTACGCGTACGGCTCCGTCAAGAAGTCCGCCGAGGCGTACATCACCCGCGCCGGCGGGCACGTCGTCGAGGTACCCCTCCCTTTCCCTGTGAAATCCAGCGATGAGATAGTTTCCGAGTTTCGCAAGGCGCTGGCCGAGGGGAACGCCACTGGGAGGAAGATCCGCCTCGCCGTGATTGATCACGTCACGTCAATGCCGTGCGTGGTGATTCCGGTGAAGGAATTGGTTAGAATTTGCCGCGAGGAAGGCGTGGAGCGGGTCTTCATCGACGCGGCCCACGGGATCGGGTGTACCAAGGTGGATATGCAGGAAATCGGAGCCGATTACTACGCGAGCAATCTGCACAAGTGGTTCTTCTGTCCGCCGTCGATCGCCCTGCTTTACTGCCGGCGATCGGAAACGGTGTCAGACTTGCACCACCCCGTGGTCTCTCACGAGTACGGAAACGGATTAGCGATCGAGAGTGCGTGGATAGGGACGAGGGATTACAGCCCTCAACTAGTCCTCCCGTCGGTTTTGGATTTCGTGAACCGGTTCGAAGACGGGATCGAAGGAATCAAACGGAGAAATCACGAGCAAGTAGTGAAAATGGGGAAAATGCTGGCGAGTTCTTGGGGCACGGAGCTTGGCTCTCCGCCGGATATGTGCGCGAGCATGATCATGATCGGATTGCCAGCGTGCTTGGGGATCGAGAGCGAGAAGGACACGCTGAAGCTGAGGACGCATTTCAGGAAGAAGTTCTCGGTGGAGGTTCCGATATACTACCGGGCTCCGACGAAGGGAGAGGTCGGCTCCGTAACGGGGTATGCCCGGATTTCATATCAGGTGTACAACAGAGTGGAGGATTATATCCGATTCAGGGAAGCGGTGAACCAGCTTGTAGCACAAGGCTTCACTTGCAGCCTTCTCAACTAGTAATCAGGTATCTTCTGCTCAACATTACAAGTCAAATGAGTGTATTTATTTCTCATAGTTTTGTATTTTTGGGAAATTTGCATCAAAAATACCAAAATCCCAAGTGCCTAGTTGGGTTTTTTTTTTTTTTTTTAATGGGTATCCTTGCAAAAGCTGAAATTTACTCTTTTAGAGTCGAGCCCAAAATAAAATTAAGGGAGATTTGCGATATAAATATAGGTCAAAGTGGTGGCATTATATTTTTGTCACGGCTTATATTCTAATGTAGTAAAAAATGTAAATCCCACGTACTAGATGAGTATATCTCTTGTACTTGTACTTAAGATTTATATTTTTTAATACATTAAGAATATACGTTGTGACCAAAAAAAAGGAACTGAAATATACTCACTTTCACTAAAGTTACGGGTACTTTTGCCGCTTGCGCTTCTAAAAGAGTGAATATCAGCTGTGTTATGGATATGCTGGGTCTTGTTTTATTGAAAAATTGCAGTCACGATAGCAGCGTGGACTTTTTGCCCAAGTTGAGAATAAAAAATGGTACTTTTACCGCTAATATAAGAATGCAGATTGGAAAGAATGTAAAGATGTGTGTCATTGATTGTATTGTAGCTCGACGAGGCAAAGGAAAGGAGGAATCTTTTCTGTTCTCGGCTAATAATCCTTCTTCCTCCGTGGCTACTTTGAATGGTTTCGGTACCATCAAGGCCATGGACACGTCACCATACCGATCTCCATCATCGTTGACTGTCTTCTTTTTTTAGTTTCTAGAACTTATCCGTTGACTTGAGCTTATGTTGTAAATGTAAATGTTCAATCACTATTTGTAGCTGAAATTTCAAATAAGACTCGTTCAGCTTCACTTTCAGAGACAATGTAAAGCTGGTCATCATCACTTTAAACTTTAATCTTCTTGAAATTACGATTTATAATTACCAATAATTTGGATTGATTTTTAATTACGAATATAACTAGAGTGTGTTTGAGTTTTTGAGGTCTACCGCCGTTACATGAATTAGTGAGGTCTTCTTACCAGTGGTTTGCTGAAAACTAACACTAGAAATTGATAAAAGAAAAACCAAAAGTGAATTATGATTATATATTAAGCTTAATGTTATTATAGAATAATGGATATTAAAATGTAATATTAAGTAAATATTAAATTAGTTATTTGTAAGTAACTAATTCACTATGATAAGTAGTTGGTAAACCTGTTTACTAAATAGCTGCCTTAGTTTCTCATTTATTCAAAAATTATAAATTATTGCTGTGATTTTTTTAATAAATGTATGTTTTATAAAATTATTTGATTATATTTGACATATGTAAAAAAAAATTAAAATTATGTGCCATGGGAAATATTTTTTTTAAACAAATTAAAACTAGTCATTTTTAAGGAATAATTTGATTATTTTTAAAAAACTAAAACATATTCTTTATAAATACATATTTCATATAAATATTTGATTATATTTGATATATATATATATATATATAATAAATTAAAACATATGGGCCAAACGGAAAGAAAAGAAAAATAAAAAAAATAAAAAAATGAAATAAAAAAAACATTTTGAGGCAAAAGTACTCAATTTTGGCTACGTGGCAGACTATATGAGATAGCCTAACGGCCACGTAGGCAAGTCTCTAACGGCGTTAGTTGGTCGGCAACAAGTGCGATGTTAGGTATTTTCGCCTTCTTTGTTTGAGATTGAGTACCTATCAGAGAATATGGTCAAATGTTGATTATTTTCGCCGCAATTAACCCTTAAGTTTAAAATCTCCATGCATATTACTCATCAAACTTCAAATTTAAAGCTATAGCTGGTTTAACATCCTATCTTGTTTTCACAAAACTATAAGTCGCATTAACATATGAATTATGAAACTGTTACGCTTTTTTTTTTCCTATATGACTAGTCTTGCTTGATCATGAGCCACTCGACATTTTGAGGTAGATGAACTGTGAGGTCTGGAATTACGCAACGAAAGATATGTTAGAGTCGGCACGCAAGAATTTTAGGTGGTTCAGACTGTTAACGAGGTTCCTACTCAATAGGTTGTTCCACTATGGCTTTTGTATGCGGTGAAATATACAATACGGGATCGGTACTAGGTACACTACTCGGACGCCCTCAAGTTAGAGAATATCGTACCGAAAAAGAGAAGGAAGGTGAAAAATACAGCATAGAGGATTTGGGTCGGTTGAGATCATCAAAAACCTCAACCGGACCACTCTTACTGTGGTAAGTATTTTGCCTGCCTCCCGGGAAGTTATCTTAAGGGAGTGTGGTTGTTCCACTTCTTCTTCTTCTTTTCGCCATGTTGATGGTAGTCCGGCTCCGTGAGAAGTTGGTATGAGGCTTGTTGTACGAGTGTCAAGGAGGCAATTCTTGAGGGTCGAGTGCCAAGGGCTGTTGGAAAAATGTGCTCCACATCTACTCTTGGTACATTATCCGTCTCGCGAAAGGTAACCTTTTAAAATATTTTTACAGGAAAAATAATTACACACCAATGTTCCTTGTTACCTATCCGGAACGAGTAAATCATAGATTATAAATTTTCCCGATCGCATAACTAATTTTCATTTATTTATTTCCATTACTTTATTGAACTATTAGTGTTAATCAATAATTTTCTAATCAATAAACTATACATGATAATTTTCGTACTTTTTATTGCGATCGTTGATTCTAAGTTTGACTCTTACACTGCATCTAAAATTGCTTGGGGAGAATTTTAAGGCTCGATCGCCTTTTCCTCTGCTGCGTGTGAAGATGTCGCTCTTGATCTCATTCTTTGTATCTAGAAACTCCAATTGGTCTTTCGATATATCCTCCAGAACTTGATTGCCTGAAGCGTGGGCTTCCTCTAACAAAAACCTCTAAGCTCAAAACAAAAAACTTGAGAGAGAGATAGAGAGAGAGAGAAGAGAGAGAGTGACAGAGATCGCAAAGCCTTTGTAGAGTATGGGTGATTTCCTTGCTTTTTCTAATCAACAGAATCATCGTGATGTAAATTGATCATCATCACGTATTGTACATAACACGTAGAATCATTTTTGAAAAAAATGTACAATGACAATTGTGAATATGAACTATGAATAAACACTCGTTCTATACCATAAAAAACTACAAAAATATTGTCACAAATAAGATTTATTTTAGAAATAGTAATCAATTTCTTTTACAAGCAGCATTAACATCCGAAAGAAAAGGTACACAGAAAAGTCTGACCAACTAGGACGGCCTCTGGTCATAGGGAGTGATCGTGGGGATGTCGTGTCGTTGATGCAGCTGCATGTGCTTCCTGGAGGGTTAGTTTTAGCGCGCAAGAAGATTTTCAAAGGGTCTTATGGCACCAGAGCTTGCAGGGTTTTAGTAGTCAGCCAGAGTTGCCATGTTCTCTTGATCATTTCCCAATCCTCATGAATGATAAAACTACACTAAAAAGTACAATAAAAGTATAAAAATACTAATAACGACTAATGCTAAAAATAAAAAACGAAATGTAATTTTTTAACCGAAACAAAAAATTAGGAAATTTAAGATTTAGTTGTAGTTTTCAGTTTAAATTAAATTTCTCGAATGTTTTAATACTAATTTAGTGCTAATATTGGAACTAAGGTGTTAAATTTTGCGATTTTCCATGAAAATATCGACCTATTTTTATTTTTCGAGGACATGCTTTTCGTTTCGTAGTTTTTTTTTACCATTTTTCGCAAAATTCGCAGGGGCACGTGGGTGGAATTTCGTTATTTGTTTTTGTGAGTAAAAATTGCGAAAATGGTTGGAACTTCGCTAGAAATCATATTTTTTGTGGATTTTGGCAAAAATACCGATTAAATTTGTTTACATATACACTTAACATGCATATTCACTTAATATTACACACTTAACATACATATTCACTTCACATAATAATTTGACTTAATATTATACACTTCAACTAATAAAGTGACTTAATATTATACATTTCACCAACATATTTAATTTACAAATGTGTTTTGTTGTATACAATTATGTATTGTGTTTATTAATATGTAGTTTTGAACGTATATAAATATCTTGCTTAAATACTCAAATATTTTTTACAAAATATTCGTCGAAAATCCCATCGGCATGCGGTATACCCATTAAAAAAATGTGGTATATGCAGCATACGGCATGCCCTTTTTTACAATTTGACCATAGACATACCCATCGACAAGCGATATATCCGTAGAACGAAAAATACGAAATGACATCGGCAAGCGACATTTTAAACCTTGATTGAGACCGGAACAAGTCGAAAAACGGATGGAAAATTTTGAACGTCACCGTTTTGGCGATTTTCCCATTTAAGTTTACACGTTAGGGAAATTTTACAATTTCTTTAAAAAAAAAAAACTATTTTTAACTATTTTATTATACTCTTTACTCTATAAAATAGTAAGTAAAAAGGATAATAGCGGTTAAAGTAGTCAATCTTTCACCACTTGTGCCTATAAAAGGTCCAAACTAAATTAATCACCGCAATAGTAGCCAAACGCGACAAATCTGTGTCCAATACCTATTCCATTCACTCAGCTCTAACGTCCGTTTGTATCTTGTCATGTCGTTTCCACGTGTCAAACCCTAATTTTTGGTGATTTGCACACTACCAGGATACTAACAAATGTTAGAGTTTCGGTACTGGACACACATTTGTTACGTTTAACTACTAATTGCCGCAATTAGTTCAATTTAAACTTTTATTGGCACAAGCAAAAATTTTGGCTTAAGACGCTAATATTGACATTGTTTGGTACAACTTTGCTTTTAAAAAAGTATCTTTTAGTTTCAATTTTTAGAACAAATTATTAAAAAAAAAATTACACGTGTTTGGTAAATTGTTTATAAAACTTGGATAACAAAAGTATATTTAGCGTTTAGTAAAATAAATATACTTAAGGTGAAAAGACTAAAATCAACTAAAAATAATATTTTTGTTTAAAAAAAAAAAAGTTACGAATCTTGACTTTTATGACTCATGTACATAAATATAAAATCGCTTTTGTATTTATTTGAAATAATTTTACCAAATATTTTTTAAAAGTAGTTTAATTATTTTAAAAATAAAAATAATTTTTTTAAGCTAAATAAAAGAGTAAACACCAAATGATTTTATTTATTTATTAATTTATATTGAAATGTATAAAAGCAAACACACCAACCCTCTCTCTCATCTCTTTCTCTCTCTTCGGAGCTGAAAGCAATGTGTTGTGTTGTTCAGTTTCCTTGAACAAGACAGTCCAGAATCCCTAACCCTAGCCCCACTCTCCCATTCCTCTCCAATTCTTATTCCCATTCAAAGGTTCTTTCTTCATTCTCTTGCATTCGATTCTCCCTTCGATTTCATCATATATATATTTATCGGGTTCGGAAAATAAATAAATAAATCTCTCCAATTTTAGTTTTTATTTTTAGGGTTTCCCCTAATTCATCGCTTCAGTTGCGATTTTTGAGTAATCGATTTAGTTAAGTTTTCTTTTCGATCCAATTTGGGATCGAGCTTGAAAAGATCGTTTCTTTGTGCGAATTTGGGATTGATCGTAGGAATCGCGTTTGGAGCAAGGTCAGGCTATGGCGGGGAAGATCATAGCGATATGCCAATTCGGAGGCAAGTTCGAGACGGAAAAAGATGGTGCATTGTCGTACCGAGGCGGCGACGCCCACGCCATCGACATTGACGACGAGGTTCAGTTCGGAGATTTCAGGGCGGAGATCTCGGAGATGTTCGGCTGCAACCTCGACTCGATGTTGATCAAGTACTTCCTTCCCGGGAACAAGAAGACGCTGATCACTGTCTCGAACGACAAGGATCTCAAGCGCATGGTCAAGTTCCACGGCAATTCAATGACCGCCGATGTTTACATCATGGACGACTCTCCGGACACGTCTGCCATGCCCGACAGTAGGTAGTTTCTATCTGTTCCTCGTGTTGATGAATCCCCGTTTCGAGAATTTCTGGTTTGGGATTGATGCGTTTACGCGTTTTTTAGGTCTAGCAGAACGACTTTGTCCGAAACCGTGCTTCCCATGGATGCTGCTCTCGACGGTAAAAATGATGCTGGCGAAACATCCCACCTCGATATGTCAATTGATATCGTGGAAGGAAACAACCAGGTCGGAGCTCGAAGTGGCGCACCTACTGATACTTCGCCCTTTTTCCCTCTGAGTCGGCTCGACGAAGACAGGAATAGCAAAGGAACTCAGCGGTGGCAGAACACCATAACCGGCGTGGGCCAACGGTTTAGCGGGGTCCATGAATTCCGTCAGTTATTGCGTAAATACGCCATTGCGAATCAGTTCTCTTTTCGGTATAAGAAGAACGACAGTCATCGTGTGACCGTCAAGTGCAAATCAGAAGGTTGCCCGTGGAGAATTCATGCCTCGAGACTGTCCACCACTCAGTTGATATGCATTAAGAAGATGAACCCGACTCATACTTGCGAAGGCTCGGTTTCCACAACCGGGCATCAGGCAACAAGAAGCTGGGTGGCGAGCATTATCAAAGAGAAGTTGAAAGTGTCGCCGAACTACAAGCCGAAGGACATCGTAAATGATATAAAACAGGATTACGGGGTTCAGTTGAACTACTTCCAAGCCTGGCGCGGGAAGGAAATTGCAAAGGAACAGCTTCAGGGATCGTACAAAGAGGCATATAATCAGCTTCCGCTTTTCTGTGAAAAGATAATGGAGACAAACCCGGGAAGTATGGCCACTTTCGCCACTAAAGACGACACGAGTTTTCACCGTCTGTTTGTCTCGTTCCACGCCTCTCTGTACGGTTTTCAACACGGTTGCAGGCCGCTCATATTTCTCGACGGCATACACTTGAAAGCCAAATACCAAGGCACTCTATTAGCCGCAACGGCTGCGGACGGAAATGACGGTGTTTTCCCGATCGCTTTTGCCGTGGTTGACATGGAAAGCGAGGATAATTGGCTCTGGTTTCTGTTACAGCTCAAATCAGCCTTATCAATGTCTTGCCCTCTGACGTTCGTGGCGGACCGGCAAAAGGGTTTGAAAGAATCGATTGCCGATATTTTCAAGGGCTCTTTCCACGGTTATTGCCTGAAATACCTGAGCGAGCAGTTTCTCAAAGACTTAAAAGGGCAATTTTCGCACGAAGTGAAGCGCCTCATGGTCGAGGATTTCCACTGCGCCGCGTACGCGTCGAAGGCCGAAAGCTTCCAGAAGAGTGTCGACAGCATCAAAAACATCTCGCTCGAAGCGTACAATTGGATCATACAGAGTGAGCCTCAGAATTGGGCGAATGCGTTCTTCCAAGGCGCGAGATATAACCACATGGCGTCGAATTTCGGAGAGCTCTTCTACAGCTGGGCTTCTGATGCGACCGAGCTTCCAATAACCCAAATGATCGACATGATAAGAGGCAAGATCATGGAGTTGATATACACTCGAAGAACCGAGGCTAATCAATGGCTGACGCGACTTACCCCGGTAATGGAGGAAAAAGTTGAGAAGGAGATCCAGAAAGTCCGTACTCTCCAAGTACTTCTCATACAGGGTAGTACGTTCGAAGTTCGTGGTGAATCCATCGAAACGGTGAACATTGATCACTGGGATTGTAGCTGCAGAGCGTGGCAGTTGAGCGGTTTGCCTTGCTGTCACGCTTCTGCTGTGATTAGCTGTATGGGTCAGAGCCCATACGATTATTGTTTGCGGTATTACACTTCGGAGAGCTATAGACTGACTTACTCGGAGTCGATTCATCCTGTTCCAAACATCGAAATGCCTTTGATGCAAGAGACATGTCAGGCTTTGGTGACCGTGACGCCTCCGCCGACACGGCGGCCACCGGGCCGACCGACGACGAAGAAGCAAGCGCCGCACGATTTTTCGAAACGACAACTCCAGTGTAGCAAATGCAAGGGGCTTGGGCACAACAAATCCACCTGCAAAGAACTCCTTTAGATGGCTCGTAAGAGTAAGTTTTTCTCAACGTCAATTTTTAAAAACCGAATCTCTGCTCTTTCATTGGATAATTTATTTACCCGGATAATCTCTTGTTTCGTTGATTAGTTGCATACACAAATATAATTTAGTACTGTATTGCCCTTGATAATATTCTCAATTTCATGTTGCTATCAGCTAGTGCTGAAGTTTTACTACTGATTTTCAATAACTGGCAATTTTTTCCGAAACACTGGGAACATAGAATTCCCACTCATGTTTTTTTATTTATTTTAAATATAATTTATATAATAATACTACTAAATATATATTTATCGACAAAATCCCGGCTTGAAATCAGTTTTTCCCTTTTTTAAACAAGATTTCCTTAGTTGAAAATGAGATTTTATGGAGTAAACAACCGGTTTCCAAACAACCGAGTTTTACAACCAGTTGCAGGACCAGGTGAAGTTTCTGAAGCTCCCTGAAAACCGGGACCTGGAGGAAATAACACCAAATTCCATGTCCCGCGTCCCGATTTAAGTCCTAGTTGTAGCAACATTATGCTTGAAAAGACTAAATTACCCATGTTGTCCATTCTCCATGAAAATATTAGTGAACGTTTACGCTGACTATTTATCCTGTGATGGTGCCTTTTGTAATAGAAAAGTGTACAGGTGGAGTCGGAGCCGGAATATCTAACAGCTAGACGGAGGGAGACGAGAGTAGAGCGTTTTATGGCCTTTAATAATAAACGAAGAATGCAATCTCGTGTATGTACTACCTTTAGTGTTTAGGGTTTCCCGTTATCCTTTCTTGTTTGATTAGATCCATGGTATATATGAGAGAGAGTTGATCTCAACTGTGTTACTTAGCTTTTAGTATTTTAGTACAACATTATCAGTCACACCCCACTTTTTGGTTGAATTTTCATCTCTTTAAACTTATGAATTACTCTTTGGTGTGCTTTTCTTTTCTTACCAACTTTGAAATGGGTGCGAAAAATGGCGACACAATGTAAATAACTAGATTCGGGTTTAATCTTTAATTACGGCATTTTTATGGTATTTCAAGAATTAAGTTATATTTATTAAATTTACGACCGCTTTCGACTTGAAAATATCAATTACCGATTAAAATCATCAAATGATGGAAGGACTAATTAATTTGTTTTTTTTTTTTCACTTGAGCAACATAATCTATAGATAAACAATTATAGATTCAACATTTCAAACACAATCAAAGCAATAACACACATCAAAATTCAAACATGTAACATGCATATTTTAATTTTGAGTCAAGTCTAATTGTGTACCATTGTTTTACATGTTCGTACCGTGGTCTCTTGTTTTAATGTTTGTGTTTTTAGTATTCGGATAGAGTTTAAAACGAATTTTACATTGTCCAATAAGCTTTCGTTTCCGATATCCATACCAAAATCATTATTTAATCCTGTTTCGATCTAAACTCGTTTAAATTGTGTAATAAGTTATCGTTTTCAATGTTTGGATCGAGTCTATCGTCAAATCGTGTTCCATTTAAATCGTCCTAATCGACTATTATTTCATTCATGTCCGGTCCAAACCAAATTACTTTATGTAATCAACTGTGCGTACCAAATTTATTACTTATTCGTGTTTTGACCTAAACTAATTTGAATTGTGTAGTAAGTTTTCGTTTTCAACGTTCCGACCGAGTCTATCGTTTAATTGTTTTCATGTCATTTAAATATGCTCCAAGCCAGCTTTCGTTTCCAATGTCCGGACCGAAATTGCCACCCGTACTTGAAACCGAATTAAAATAATAAATGAACAATTAAATATTCATTTACCTGAAAAAAGTAAAGAAAAATAAGCGAAGAATTCTTGAATCCCCAAATAAGCAAGCCCCTCCTCTCTCTCTCTCTCTGGCTAGGGTTTCCGGACCGGAGATGAACCAGGCGATGGGAGCTCCGGCGGCGGAGTGCGGGAACTGCGGGTCGCAGCGGCGGTGGGTGGTGCACCACGTGCGCATCAGGGGAGTCCACCGGCGGATGTGCACGGCGTGCGTGCTGCGGCACCACCCCTCCTCCTTCTGCCCCAGCTGCTTCCAGTTCTACGACTCCGCCTCCGTGCCGCCCCTCTCCAAGCGCCTCACCTGCTCCAAGTGCTCCTCCTTCACCCACTCCCACTGCGCCTCCTCCGCCGCCACCACCGGAGGGTAATCTCCGAACTATGCTCTCAACATTTAGGCCCAGATTCGGTAATGCTGAAAATATACGTTATCGAGCCCGGGAATCGGTATTTACTGGCCCTCGGTTTGCTGATATCGGACCGGTAAATACCGATCCGGGAAGGTAATCTTGGTGAATATCATTCAGTCCCTGTGTAATTTGGATAAAACTATCCCCGCTGATCGTAAATCATTCTCTAGCCTCGCACTGTAATTTATTTCTTTTAATATAATCGTTGTTTCTTTTATAAAAAAAATGGATAAAACTATCGCAGAAGTACCGGATGTACTTCAGTTTTAAGGTTAAGCCAGGATCGATAACTCGGAATTTGCAGTCTACAGGCCCCAGTCCAGTCCGGGGTTCTGGTATTTTAGAGAAAATGGAGTAAAAGCGAGTATATACTGGTTATTGGTCTGTTGATACTTGATACAGGTTCTTGTCCCGGTTGTTGATATCGGAATTGCTAAAGGCACGTCCCCAGTTTTTTAGGATAAATTCCGGTTTAGTTTTTAAACCGGTATTCGAATCGATAATTATGATTAAAGATTCACCCCTGCTTGAATTTCTCTAGTGTATGAGCGAAGTTGATGTCTTTGTATGTAAATCTCGTAACAGGTACTTGTGCTCGTCGTGCTCAGCCCCGGCAGGGTGCGCCTTATTCGACATTGACATGTCGCCGGGGCAGGCTATCGACAAGCGGACGGCGTTGGTGCTTCTCTGTGCAGCAAAGATCTCGGCCTCGTCGATGAGCAAGGCCGTCGTGGTGGCCCGCTCAGAGGCTGAGCGCCGCGTCCGCGAGGCTGCCCTGGCAAGGAAGCGCGCCCGGGAGGCCATCGAGAATCTGGCCATTGTGGTCGGCAGTGGAGTCGAGCGGGCGCCTGTGCTGGCTCCGATGCCTCTGAAGACCGTGATGACTTCGCCGGCTGCAGTGAATGGGTATTCGCCGTCCGTGGCCACGGGCAGGTTGAGTGAGAGGGATAAGAGCGGGAGCGTGGAAGTGAAGATGGAGAGGATGGAGATCGAGCAAGCGCCATTCAAGTGAAATGTCTTTCCGGAGATAACGATTTTGTGAGAGAAAAGGCATTAGCATGGGATTATCCTTTTCTAAGAGTAGTTAGGAAGTAAGGATGTGTCTAATCAGTGTTTGGAGGTGATTATTGTATGCTAATCTTGGCCCTTTGTTTATATCGGAATTGGCATTCATAATATGATCAGCCACTGGTTTCTTTTTCAATATCAACCTAAACAACATAATTTTGGTGATTAGATTCACAAAAGTTACTAAATGATCGATAGTTCCTGTTTTTATCGGTTTAAAATGCCCACGGCAACCGTGAGTATTCTATGGGCATGTGATGCCCGTTTTTGGCATTATCTCGGGATTTCATTTGAAAAACGCGTTGTCTTATGAAACGCCGACTAACTTGGTTACTAGTGTCATTTTTCTTACACTACATATACCTAGATGTGAGACTGTATTGTAATATTAGCAAATAGTGTTAAACCCATAAAAAAAAAATACCGACTTCCCGTCCCGACCCGAGAAAAGCCCCATTAAACCAATGAAAATATCTAAAAAAACTGAAGATAAAAGTGCGAAATTAATGCCCATATAGATTTTTATTCCATGGTTCAAATGGCCTTATTCATTGGAATATACATTTGCACATCCTATTATTCTATGGAGGGTATAGTAGTGTACACGTTGTAAGTATTATTTAATAATGAAATTATTTTATTACAACTGCTTCTTTAATAATCCACGCACTGTTCTTCAGTCTCTTTCACTCAAATCTATTAAACAAAAAAATATGTTGAATGCTGACTTTCCAGGTTTACAAAGCTATAAAGAATCAGATTGGTCAAAGGAGAGAGGGTAATGTCTTCTCACTCCTGCTTGATTTAGAGCAAGAAGAAGCAGCTTCTACTCATCTGCCATTCGAGCATCGCATGTTTTCCAAGCCTTCAACGAGCAAGCCGCTGACAGAATCGTCCGCACGGGAATGACCATACACCATCCCGCTGCTGATTGTCTCTTCTCCGGCAACAGAACCAAGCAATAATCTATGAGTCTTTGAGTCAGGGACCCACCCCTTTTCCAGCATGCTATCCAAAAGCCCGCGAGCCCCGCTTCTCTCGCCCTCTCTCCATGTCCCATTGATCAGAAGATTAAATATCGAAGAGTTCACTTCCTTCCTGGAAACGAGTTTATCGATGGAACCCGAGATTCCGTGAAGCTGCTGAAGATCAGCGATGCCGGACAATAAATCATGTAACCTTTCCGTATCTGGCACGAAACCTCTCTCGACCATTTCATTGAAAAGAAAGACGCAATCTTCAATCCGATTCTGTAAAGTCATACTCTCAATGAGCATGCAATAGGCTTCCATGTCGGGATCACAGCCCTCGACAATCATCTGTGAAAAGATGACTAACACATAGTTTGACTTCGACTTCCCGACATTCAACACTCCTCGCATAATTGCAGAAAAAGTCGAACTGTCACAAGAAATACCTAGATCGGAAGCCAAACTTCGAAGTTTGATCGCTTCACCGAGCTTTCCCGCATTACAGGTCTCTTTAATCAGCGTGTAAAACGCAGAAGACGGAAGTGAGCAACCGTTCTTCAACATGTACGAGAAGACTTCGGACGCTTCTCGAATCAACCTGACATTGCACAGGCTTTGGACTAATCTACCGTAGGATAAAGAATCCAAAACCCATAAATTTCCTTTGATCCGATCAAATAGATCGAGGGCAGTCCCGTGCTTTCCTGACTCACAGTTTCCGACGACCAGTGCCGAGAAAGTTGCAGAGTCGGGAATCAACGAAGATACAATCATTTTACAGAGAAATTCTGAGGCTTTCTTGATTCCATGTTTCTCGCAGATCCATCGAATGAAGATATTCCAAGAATTGCAATCGTCTATATTTAACTCCCACATTTTTTTCAACACGTCGAACGCCAACATCAATTTACCAGCGTCATAGCAGCCTTCGAGCAATCTGTTGTATGGTGTTGTTTCAACGATATAATTGTCATTTAAGAACTTCTCGGCCTTGTCTACTTTTCCTAATTTACAGAACAAATTGATTAAGCCGAAAATAACGGTATCAGGCAATGTTGATCCGCTTTCTATCATTTCTTCAACAATCTCAACCGCATCATCTAACCGACGATTATCGCATAAACACTCAATCAAAGCTGCAAAAGTCGCTGAGTCTGGTAACAAGTTCCGTTGCTTCATCGATCTGAACAGCTTTATAACCTCGTTCGGTTTATTTTCTCGAGAAAACAACTGTGTCATACACCTAAAGAAGCTCAAATCCGGCTCCCACCCAGATTCCGATTCGAACACTCCCTGCAAAATCTCCACAGCTTCGTCAACTCGGTTTTTAGCCACAAGACCTCTTACAATCACCTCAAACGATGCACTGTTTGGGAAACAGCCCTTTTTCGGCATCCTTTTGAATTGGTCCAGCGCCGTTTCGACTCGACCCGACTCCACCAACACCTCTAACAAGCAATTCAGAGTCTCAACATCCGGCGAAACACCCGCCTTGACCATCTCCTTATAAACAAGCAATACATCCTCAAACCCCCTCTTCCCCTTCACTAAAGCTAACATTAACCGGTTAATTACCAAAATCGAGGGACTAAAACCGCCACAAACGAGCACGGAAATCGCTTCACTAAGCTTACACTGTGTGATGAGCTCATCGATCAGAGCCAAAAGAGCTTCTTTAAAACCAGTGACTTTTTCTCTAACTAGGGTTCGAACGAGATCTTCCATTTCTTCCGAATTCCCAGACAAACCGAGCTTGAGGGCAATATGGTAGTAAGTGTCCGAGGTGTGACGAAACCTGTTTTGCGAAGAAGCCCATTTGAATATCCTCGAAGCAGAGCCTGAATCGTCTGTGCTATCAAGGATCCGAATCAGATTGTCCGGGTCGAGTTTACTCCTCAAGAACTGGATTCTCTGGTCGAAATCGGGCGAATAAGGAGGGCTAGGGTTAGGGTTAGAGCTTGAGTTGCTTACAGCGCAAGTTTCCAAGGTGTTGGCGCAGGAAAGCGAAGAAATGGGGGATTTTGAGAGAACCCAATTGGCGATTCTATTGCGAAGCGTTAAAGGTGAAAGCTTTATGGCCATTAATGGGGTTTACATGAGAGCTGAGAACTGGTTTGAGTTCGAAACTGAAAATTAAAAGAATCATCCGTTATAACATATTTTATATCTGATTAACAGTTTTATCATTTATATAACTGAATTTATATATAAAAATGAAATATAAAAATCTAGTTTATCGTGTTAACTACGGATATAACTAATTATCAACTGCTTTGTCGACGAATAAAGTATAAAATAATTTTAATAATATAAATATTTAATTTATATATAGTATCTAAAAGATTTAATGTAATATCATATCATAATAATAATTTAATAAGTACTTCGTAAAAAATATCATATAGTGCAAATTCGTCATTTTCATTAGAAAGGGTTGTATAAGTTATGAATTAATTAAATTTATAATAAAATAAATTAATGGCTCAAAAGAATAATAAAAATTCGAATATGCCCATTTACGAAGCCTAAAAGTTTACTAGCCAACCGGAAACCATAAAGCCCACGAACAGAAGTTACCCGGCTAAAAGTCCAAAAACTATTTGTCATCATCAAATAAGAGGAAAGGCATAATCGTCACAAATCCTGTCCGGCTTCATCAATTCCAAATGGACGGAATACTAAGAGCACGAGTCAAATACACAACGCCTCATTCATGCAAGAATCCAGCTCGGCGTAAAATACGCAATCGTGGAGCACGTGTCAGCTGAACTATTAGTCAGCCCGGTCAGTTCGGAGAGACGACCCCAAATTCTCGAGAAGTTCCAACGAGAAGAATTTGTGGTTATAATTATCAACCCAAGACGAGGAATCACACACGCACTCAATAGCTTTATGTTCGGCCTTACAATATTTTGATAGCATTTCCTTTGTATTATTTATACTTCTCCTCGTTCTCTTTTCTCCGAACAAGACAGTTGCATGTAGCTGTCCGTTCATGTGTTTTTGTATCAATAAATTGACAGAGGAATAAACTGATAGAGGACGTATTCAACTACTGCCTTGAGACGAACCTCATCGTCTCATTTATTTGCTTATATATGTATATATATAAAGAGTGTTTGAGAGTTGGCAACGCGAAAGATCGGATTCGACCTAAGCAAGTTAATATCATACATCCATAAGTTACCTTGACCGTTGAGGTGGAAAACCGCGTCAATACAATACATAAACATACTCCTATTCTCGAATATATGGTTGATTTTTTTTTAATCAAGTCCATTGATCCGACCCAATTCAACTCATAGTTTTTTTGGTTGGGTTAGATGGGGCCTTCAAAAAATTTGGATTGGGTTGGGTCACTATTTCGAAACTCAATTATATCGGGTTGAATTTGTAGGGGTGCAACCGGTGAGTTAACCTGTATTTTCTTACTAGAATCGAGTTTTTGCCTCGGTTCGACTCAATTCAACCCATACACAGTTATTATAGGTTGTTTGCTGTAAATTATAGGTTGTATAATGTTTCCAAAATGATGTTTGATCCTTAAATTTTATGTTTGACAGAAAAAAATCACAAATTCATATATTTTCACATCATCTTATGCATAATTTCTCAAAACTTCAACTTAGCTACGCAGTTATACAGGTTGTTTGCGGTAAATTATAGGTTGTATGATGTTTCTATTATGATGTTTGATCCTTAAATTTTATGTTTGACCAAAAAAATCACAAATTCATATATTTTCACATCATCTTATACATAATTTCTCAAAACTTCAACTTAGTAATAAAAAAAATCCTTAAAATATATGACATATACTTCTTTTATGAAAACTCTATCGGTTAAATGATTGCGGCAAACGTCTCTAAATATCTAGAGACGTTTGCCGCAATCGTCTAACCGATAGAGTTTGTATGTGTAACAGTGAATGGCAGTCGAATCGCCACTTGGTTTCAATTCAATTTCTATGAGAATTGAAGTCGGATAGTTGAAAAAGATCTGTATATATATTACATATAATCATACAATTTATGTTAGTTTGTATGTGTAACAGTGAATGGCAGTCGGTAGTACTTGCCCACTTTTTCCAAAAAAGAAAAAGAAATAGATTGAATTATTTTGAATTTTGGAGCATCTTACTCAATGCTCTTTAATGCACGTTCATTGAATTGGTCATCGGTATATTGTCATTATTGTATGCCAAAAAATTATGGACTTGCTTGTACGTATAGTATTTATTGCATATCAATTAACTCAAGGATAGGATCGTGCTACCGATCTTTTTCAATTTCAACTATCCGACTTCAATTCTCATAGAAATTGGAAAAAAGAAAAAAATAATAAAGAGAGGATAGGAGAGGAGAGAGCAGTTTTTTTTGTTTTTTACTTCTTATGTGCTTTGGATAAATAGTGGTAGTATTGGATACATGATTGTAACAAATGATTCAATCGATACCGATTAAATCGTAAAATTGAATTAAGCGGTTCTAACTGAATATACTGAATGCCCCAATTAGATTAAAATTGAGTTTTTAATTTTAATATGAAAACCGCAACCGTATACCTGTTTATATGTTTTATATGTCATTAAATATAATATTTATATTTTCTATTGATAATAGTTATATATATCACGATGTTGAAAATATTTTTTCATCTACTCCTCCATCCGGGACTACTTTTTGTTTTGCAATATTTATTTAATTATATTATTAGATAGTAAGGAATTTTTTTTTTTTTTAGGGGAAT
This sequence comes from Parietaria judaica, assembly GCA_954871525.1. Classification (NCBI taxonomy): domain Eukaryota; kingdom Viridiplantae; phylum Streptophyta; class Magnoliopsida; order Rosales; family Urticaceae; genus Parietaria; species Parietaria judaica. The sequence goes on along the minus strand of OX940862.1, from coordinate 23,589,053 downwards.
GGTGTAGTAATGAATGACTATTTGATGTAATCTATATATATATAAAACCAAAATCTCCTAACAATTAATTGTGTATCTAAAAAACTTGGAAACAGGAAATCCTCTTTTTCTAAAATTTCACAATTTTATAATTTTTTTTAATACAATTTTCATTTATTAAAAGACTTTCCCTCTTCACTTATTAAATAACGTCTGCAAGATTTAGAAGGCACGATTTATCAAAAGATTTACAATTTCAACCATGAGCTGGCATGATTAAGAAGGCAAGAAACTGCACTCTATTTGACACTTCTCTCGTACATTCGTGGCTTTTTAAGTGCCCAATTTATTATTAGGGTAAACTGCGGCTAATGTACCCAATGTTTGATTTTCTGCGGATTATATACCCAATGTTTATTTTTGGCGGCTAATGTACCTAATGTTTGATCCGTTAGATATTTTTGGGTTTTCCGTCAGTTGACCGTTAGAGAGTTATATGTACACTTTTCGTATTTTTGACATAACTCACTCATTTTTTGTCCAAATTTTATGCATGACCTATGGTTCGAAAGATAAGAGATAGATCTACAACTTTAATGTTTTAAGTTTTGTAAAATCAGTTTTAAAAAAATACGAAATTTCAAGTACAACGTAAAACTGGACATTAGTTTAATGCAAAATATTTGTTTCGAGCAAATTTTAATATACTTAATGACTTTTTATGATGAAACGTAAAAGAAAAAAGTTGTAGATAAATGTTTTATCTTTCCAACGGGTATTTATTTATAAATTTTTGACAAAAAATGAGTGAGTTATGCCAAAAATATAAAAGATGTGATGTGAAATAATATTTCATATTTTTGGCATAACTCACTCGTTTTTTATCCAAAATTTATAAATAAACACCCGTTGGAAAGATAAAACATTTATCTACAACTTTTTGCTTTTACGTTTCATCATAAAAAGTCATTAAGTATATTAAAATTTGCTCGAAACAAATATTTTGCATTAAACTAATGTCCAGTTTTACGTTGTACTTGAAATTTCGTATTTTTTTAAAACTGATTTTACAAAACTTAAAACATTAAAGTTGTAGATATATCTCTTATCTTTCCAACCATAGGTCATGCATAAAATTTGGACAAAAAATGAGTGAGTTATGTCAAAAATACGAAAAGTGTACATATAACTCTTTAACGGTCAACTGACGGAAAACCCAAAAATATCTAACGGATCAAACATTGGGTACATTAGCCGCCAAAAATAAACATTGGGTATATAATCCGCAGAAAATCAAACATTGGGTACATTAGCCGCAGTTTACCCTTATTATTATTACATATTTCAATCAAAACCCATTTCCTTTTCCCTTTTTGCAATCAAGACCCATTTCCCTTTCTCTTTCTCTCCTCTCTCTCAACCCTTTCCGGTAAAGAACTGTCCACCGCAAATCTTCGCTCTCTTTCTCTGGCGACCTCGCGAGCCAACCCGGACGAACTCCTCTCACGCACTTGCTTCGTCGATAGGTCAGTTTGCTTGCTTTTTCCCAATCAATTTCGATTTGAGATCGGAAGCCCTAACAACCCACGAAACTTCTCTCGGAACCAGAATCGACTCTGATGTCTCCCCGGAGCTCCGACGCTTTCTTCGACCCAGTTTCAGGTCGTGTGACGCCGAACCCTCACACGTGTTTCGCCTCAAACAACCACCTCCATTGGCTCTCTCGCTCGGAGAGAGCATTTTTCGTAAGGTATTTCACTCTTCTATTTAAGTTTTTTTTGGGTATGCTTCAATGGAAATCAAGTTGGTTGAATCAGATTTACATATATTTATTTACTTGTGTAAATATGATGATTTTCCTTCGGTTCTCTGTTTATTGCAGATTGATTGAATGATTATTGCAGATTATTGAATGATTTTCCTTCGGTTCTCTGTTTATTTTATAATCGTATTATTGCAGATTGATTGAATGATTTTCATTAGGTTCAATCTGATGATTTTCCTTCGGTTCTCTGTTTTGTTCTCATTGTATATCGTTATTGTTGAATCAGCTCAACTCGGGAAAATTTGTCGCCGTGTGTCAAGGAGCCCGTGACAGAGACGGGAAGCTTAACCCCGTAAATCCGAAGGAAGGAGAGACGGTTCTTTTGCCGGAGTACGGAGGAACCGAAGTTAAACTCGGGGAAAAAGAGTAAGTCTTTCTTGATTGAAGGTTCTTTTGATGTTTATATCATTTTTTGGTTATGTTTATTTTTTAGGATTTTTTTTATCAGTTAACGTTGCGTCAATTCTCCGATTAGATGGCAATTTCCTGAATTTCTTAATTTAGGTTTAAATGTTTTTTTTTAATAATTCGTTTTCTTCAGCTAAGCTTACATGGATCAAATGGTTTTCAATGATAGTCTAAAAGATGTGCTTTGACATTGATAAGAAAAACTGCTTGAAAAGAACATAGTATAGGAATGATATTTTAACAAAACTCTGTCATCTACGTTAGTGCCAAAATTTATATAACCTGTTTGCATAGTCATAAGGAACTCAATATAAGTTTGATATTACACAATCACCACTAGAATTGGACGATGTTCCTATCTGATAATGGCATTTTTTAATTTTTCAAACTTCTTTAATTGTCAGGTAATTATACCCCATGGAGAAGCTGTGAAGGTCGAGACATTCCTGGCATGGAGAGAGGTTTGAAGCATCGTTCGCACTTGAACGGGCCAAGTAAGATTTTCCCGATTCGTAGCTTCCAATATCATATGTAAAATGGCATGATCATGAGATCGGGTTTGTATGAATTCCATGGCAATTAGAAACTAAAGCGTCGTATTTGAAGTTATCGGTAGCATGAAAATACGGTAGCGAAGAACTTAGTAATATGAAGTTTTCGGTGTTGTATTTGGTTTAGTATATTTTTTTACACTCCTTTTACACTCCTTCCAGGGAAGATTTTTTTTTTTTTTTCCTTTAAATTTAGAAAGCACCAATAACATTATATGGTGTGTTTGTATGAAAATGTGTATATATATTTTTACACTCCTTCCATGGGATCGTAATAGGTTTGTTTGTATGAAAATGTAATATATATGTGTGTGTCCCATAGGCCACAGCAGCCAGACCCGCAATAACATTAAAGCACCAACAAAATATCACTAATTTACTGTAAATATCACATAATTTTAGGTAAATTAGTTATCAATATTGCTTTATTTCAGGGATTCTTTTGGTTAGGGAAATTGGTTATCAATATTGCTATTCTTATTTATGTTAATTCATCATAAATAATAGTTATAATATTGTTTTTCCCATTATTGTTCATTCATTATTGTTCATTCATTATTTTATTCGAGTTAAGAGTCTTTTTGCTTCAACATTTACATTCACGTTTATTCTAAATTGATAATTGGTTTAGTGTGCTTAATTTTTGGTAACTTTATCTTACTATTTCTCATTTTCGAAATTGGATTTTGAGTCATTTGAAGAATTGGCGTCGTTATAGTTATAGATGGAATTGTTGAGAGTTTCGGCCACATGTTTTAATGATTTACATGTTGAAGAAGAAAAATGACAAGGAAATAACAGATTTTTCTGTTTTGATTTGGTTGTTAGCCGATTCCAGTTCACTTAGCGTAGCTTACTTACGGTCAGGTACACACTAATTAATATTCATTTTTGTTTTTTATTTTATAATATATGAGAAATAAACATATAAGTATGATGGGGTTTTTTTTTTCCCGCTCCCAACATAGGATTCATGATTCATCATGTTATACTTTGCTGGTGTTCAAGATTTGCGTAATAGCAGCCTACCGTAATTGAAGAAATATAGTAGAAATGTAATAACATGTTTTCTTGGTTTTGTATCAAATACACTTGGAAGCAGAAGAAAGAGATGGCATTAGTATGTATTTATTTGTACTTTATATGTCAAATTAAATTTCTTAGTGTCGTTGGGTAATTAAGATAATTTATTTTCTTCTATTAAACTGCTCACTTATCTTTTATATTTTCCAAACCATCATAGCAGTCCTAATTTACTTTCATATTTTAATTTTGATATTTTTCATATAGTAAACAATAATTATAAAAAAAAAATTACTTAGATTTGTAAAGGAAAATACTCAGATTTGAACTTTGAACAAAATTATATATGACATTTTATATTTTGATAGAAATTCAATCCCTTAACCAACGCAATAACCTTTTATCATGAAACTGAGATTATTATTATTATTATTATCGGTCTTACATGCTAAATTAATAAGTGAATTTCTTAAATAGTCAATTAATTGCGGAACAAAATTTATAACAATCATATTGTTGATAAAAGAAATGAGCAAATATTTATTTTATTAAAATTGAGCAATTTTCAAATTCAAGGTGAATGCATGTTTTTATTACATGTTTATTTTTTTTAAGCACAAGTTCATATGTAGAGAATTAGTTCTTGAATAAAAAATATAGATTTTTTACATTGAATTCGTGAGAAGTACTAATGTTTTTTTTAGCAGTTTAAGGAATATATTTTTTAAAACACCTTTAACGTCAAAATTCTAACATTAACATCGAGTGACTTAATTGTTTTACAATATATGCATTTTTGCCTTTCAAAAACAGTTCTTAAGAGCAATTAAATGATAAACATAAGCATTTTTATTTAAGAAAAACGTATGTATTTAAAAAGAGAAATTATAATGAATAGTCACATTCATATGTTTACGTTGCATTTTAACAAACTTAAGTTTTTTATTTGTAAATAGCCAAACATTGGCTATTTTGTCGATGATTAATATGGTTATAATGGTTAATATGATTATTTTTATAATGGTTAATATGGTTAATTAGCTATTTTACAAATATTAACCATACATTGACTATTTTGTCAATACTATCAAGCTGGTTATTTAGCTTAAACTCCCTGTTAAAAATGAGATATTAGCGACAAAAAACCTAATGTCTTACTAAATAGAGCAAAAAGTTCCCAATTTTTAATCATTGTGAAAGTTTCAAATCTTATCATATAATAGCATAAAAAATTGTCAAATTTTTTAGCAGCAAAAGTTTCCATTTTTTTACCACGGTGAAAGTTCCCAATTCCAATCATATTGTTTAGAAAAAACATTAAAAAATAGATATATGTACTTAATGTAGTTAGTGTATTTTTAATTTGGTACTAAAATAAATATCTGTAGTATCAAATTTCTCAAATATATATGATCTTATTAAATCTATATATATATAAAAGGAAAATCACACATAGATGACATGGCAACATAGATGAGCAAAGATTCAAGAATACTAATTATTCAGAATTTTAAATTTTTTTTCATGAAAAAATGATTTTGCAATTAAGTTTTTCAGTTTCTTAATTCATGAACGTCTTTCAATTATTTAATGTTGTTATAGGCATAGCTATTAATATTTTTGCACCTTTATGGAAAGCAATAGTCACCCCTTCAAATTTAACGTGTGTAAAAATGCTTCTACAACTTCTTAAGTAATTCATTCATTACTTTAATATCACACACGTATACATATACACCAACATATATATATATATATATATATATCATCTTTAATGCACACAGAAAGTTACAAGTGCTAATGCATATCCCTGGCTATTATCTTGCTAATCGGCAGAAGTTCATGGATTTTTTTCTTTTTGTCTTTTGAATTCCACTCTTTAATACATTTATTATATATATATATATATATACATATTAAAGTTATACGACTCTTCCATTTTACAATTTATATAGCTTATAAATAGATGTTTCGTGATACAATCTTTCAAATCTCTCTAAATATTGTGTTTTCTCTTCTTCTTTTTTCTGCTTAGAATTATTTTATCTTATTAAAATCTGAACTATTGTAACTAATAGATTGTCATATCTCATGTGTTTCAAATTAGCAAGTTCGGGAGAAAGAAATTAAAGAGACGGACTCATTTTGCCGACAAAGAATATGTTACATCAAGGTAAAGTTCTCTCATTGTTTCATGTAATTTCATGTTTCATGTCATGTTTATAATGACTAAGTTTGTGAGTATATATTATGTATATTTATTTATGTGGGTATTATACTATTATTCAGCTTGGACTGTAAATTTCATGCATCTATTTTCGTAAAAAGGGCTATTTATTTATATATATGTTTTTTCAATATATGTGATATAACACATATTACGTAGATATCACACACGTATACATATAATATATATATCACATAATATTTTATTTGTATATATGTTTTTATTTTTATTTTCTTATAATATGATATAATACGTATATATCACACATATATGTATGTATTTACGATTTACTAAAAAAATCTTCAAAGAGGAAAAAAAAAACTGGCATTTCATATGTATTTTTATTAGAGTATATGCACAAAATCTATGTATATAAAAAAGAAAGATCTTGAGAAGTTGAGGTGGCAAGATATAGATGTAAAGATTTTGAAATTCTCTTCTAAAAAAATCAAATCCACTACTCTCTATTTGCTATGCACTATTAATTCGATAATCAACCAATTATATACTATATTTATTGCGGTTCTCAAATAAATATAAATTGAAGTCTCTTTTCTTTTATTCGGTGAAACAAAATCATCCGCATATAGCCATATAGAGAGAGAGAAACATTATTATTATTATTATTATTATTATTATTATTATTAATATTAGTATTAGTATTATTGTTATTATTATGAGATATGCATGGTAAAGAAAGATGGTTTATATTTTTTTTCATTGGAAACAACTAATTAGCCAAATATGAGTCTTCTTTTTATTTTCTATTTGTGATATATAGCTGAATATATGTGATATTTATAGATGTATAATATGTACCATATATGTCTTAATTATATATGTAATCTATATATATAATCATATATGTGATATTTATAGATGTATAATATGTACCATATATGTCTTAATTATATATGTAATATATATATATATATATTAAATTATGATGACAAAGTTTTCTCAAAACAATTATATCATATTTTGAATCAAAATAAATCTCATTCAATTGGAATTCGCGGTTAAATGCATTGAAATCTATATATATAATGAAGAGTTACTTAGTAGTTTGTTTACAAAATTTTTGTATCCGTTGGCATATTTATCCACACAGTCATTCATCGTTCATTGATTAATATACTTTTATGTTTTTACCAAGAATACCAAGTGACTTATTTGGTATCCATTATTCATCTTTTTATGTATTAACATAATCTTCTTAAAAAGAGAGTTGTTGACAATTAACATGGCACAATAAGATCTAAGTTTTCCTTATACTCTAACTTGTCAGATTTTTTATTTTTCCATTAGTAAAAAATCAATACTCCTCCCATGACAATACAACCACGTACGGATATATGGCATTAAGCAACTTTAATTTTTCATTTCTTTAATGGTGACAACATGACAAGAGAGAGGAAAGATCAGAAGCTGTTGCACACATAATAATTATTTATAACTTTCTATTCATCACACATAACTATCATTAATTTGTTCATCCAATTAATTTAACTAATGTCTCTAACCTCTTTGAATTCTTAGCATGAACTCATGCCGTAGGCTCATTTATGTAAAATTGTATCAGTTTTGATTTCATTGAGTTTTGTGCATTTTAAGGCACATGAATATCCCAGGCAATTAATTTGATTCTCTTTTAAAGAGAAGAAGTAACTAGAAGAATTTAATCTATAGTGGAGCTATCAAAGAGTATATATTGTTTTCGGATTTCTATATCATGATTATATATATATATATATGCATTTCATTTATTTATTTTATTTTATTTGGATTTCTATATCATGATTATATTTATATACATATGAATATCTATATATATACATAGAAAGATTAATGTTACTACTAATGATTGTTCGCTTTTTAATATTTCAGGCCATTGATGGAATTTTTTGTTTCCTTGCCTCCAAACCTAGGATCCAGAAACTCGATGGAGATTCTCCGCTACCTACATCTTCAAGTTGTTAATCACGAGTAAGCTCTTCATCAATCTACAAACTTATTAATGTAGCGGCCGATTATTTTGATATCATTTTGTGTGGGATTTTCAGTTCAGTTTGTGTTATATTTTAGTTGAATTTTTGTTTGATTTATGATATATGCTTTCTCTATTTTATGTTTGTTTTACCTTTTTTACCCTTCTCATGGTGGTCATCTGGTTCTTAGATTGGCTCGGCACCCATTTCTCTTTCTTGAAAAATGTACAATGTTTTGTTGTTTATAGACATGATTGCGCGAAACAAAACATGCAGCACTATTTAATTTTTTTTTCTATATTTACACATAGTTATCGTGTTTATAAATATGAACAAATATAGAGCATGATTTTGATGAAAAGTTATAGAACTTAATTTCAAAGAGTTGATTTTAAAGGCAGTGTTTGGGTTTATGTTGATATTTCAGGGATTTTTTCGAGTTGTTAAGACTTTTGTCATCGCTTCTCCATTGAGATTATTTTACCCAGGATGTTTTATAGGGATTTCCTCCATTTGTTCCGGTGAGATTCTATTTACCCTCCAATTTTTGTTTCAATAATCTTTTCACAGAGTAAAATAGTTGGTTTCGGCAATGTCACATGACATCCCCTTCATATTCTCCGCGAGTTTTTCTTCAAAGTCTACATTTATTTTTAGGTTTGAAAATTTAATTTATTTATTTTCATGTTCTCCGCGAGTTTATATGCTTAGAGTTACATTAATTCTATCTGTGTGTCATGGAGAAAGATGAACATGTCGTTCCTGACTTAGTTCAAGTTACCAAATTTGGATTATAAAGTGTTATCAAGACTTTTGTTTCTTTATTGTTTTGTTTGATTAACTCGAATTCGGTTATCAAATCTATTCGTTAGTTTTCCTTGACACAGTATCAAATCTATTATGCCTTAGCAGAGGACCGCGTATGATCAGGGAGTATCCGATTTTTTTTTTCTCTCTATCATCTATCAATAGTGTAAATTTAGGAATTAACTTATTCATTTATAAATAAGATTAACAGAACAATAATTAAGTGGCGATTAACCCATCACATTTGTTGTAGTTTATTTAAGATTTGGATAAAAAAATAGCAGCATATGACAAATTTTATTTATAGTTTCACTTTTTTACATTAAAAAAATAGAGTTTTGAAGGATAATCACGTTTCATGGTACCAATCTTCAATCACACATGTATGTGTGTTATCTTTTGATAGTTACTATATTGATATTTATAGTGTATATATTTTGTTATTATCTTATGATATTTTCCATAGTAATATATCGATCATAATTATTCTCAAAATATTTATATCTAAAAAGCTTGAAGGCATAAAATTAATATCAGAAAGTAAAATTGAGATTCGTGTTATTGTCGGAATAACTTAACCCAAAGAAGAATAAAAAGGTCGACATAACTAAACTTCAACGTGGTTTTCAATTACGACAATCTTTACTTATTTTTTTCACATAACAAATTCGTATGCATATATAATTATTTTGGTCGTATTTCTTTGATATAAGAACGTTAGTATGGAATTGAAAAATATTTGCTATAAACGAAACTTTTGCATGTATATGTTAAGTAATCTTTTTTGTTTTTTGGCGTGCGTGTGGAATTAATTGTTTACTTAATTTTTTTTCTTTTATCTCTATTTGTGACATTGTTTACTCACCAATTAACTTAAATAGTAAAACAATCATTTAATGTAGTAAACTTATTAACAATAGGTTGTATTTTCATTTTATTATTCACCTATTAACCTATTGTTATTAATAATGAAAAGTTTTATCAGTTGGATGGTTTATTGACATTAATATTAAAAGCAACATGAATTGATAACAAAAACACAAATCAATGATACTTTTTCAACAATTGATAAATCCGATGTGAATGTTAGTATTTCTATTAAAATATACAATATTATTAATAAAAATGGAAAAATTTACATCCAAAATTAAAAATATAAGATAGACCAAAATTTAAATGTAATAAGTATTTTATATAAATTTATTGATATATTTTATCGCCACCGCGCGAAGCGCGGTGCCAGTGCACTAGTTCTTGATAGAAAGAACTTAGATTAAAGAAGTAGGACGTTAGAAATTAAAGTTATTAGTCATCATTTCAGTTATCACTTAATGCTTCAATATTGCAGGGATTTATAAGAACTTTATTAATATTATTTATGTATTATGAGGTTTCATTAGTTCTTTGTATTATAATAATGCGTATGGCACGGTGAATCTTAAGTAATAAATGTAGTAAATGCAACCGGAATTGATATTAACGCAACGACGCAACCAACACCAAATACTAATTATACGATAAATGGTAATTTCATATTGTGAAATAAAATATTCAATTGTCATTATAAAAATATTAAAATACTAATTATTATTATTCTTCAAATACTACATTGAATACTTATTTGTTTACCTCTACAATAAATTATTGCATTCTTTTTCTAAAAATCGAGATCGGTAAAAATATTTCACGGTAATAAAGAGTAAATGTGGTTAATTTTGAATTTTTTTTAAGCAGCAAAATCAAATCCTACGGCCAAGAGGCAAACACGTGGCAAGATCTCACCGGGTGATGCCAAAATTTGGATTTGCCGCGCTGCGAGTCAAAACTCAAAAGAGAGAGACAGCTTCGAAACTCGTGGCATTTAAAACACCACTTTTTTATTTATATTTTATTTTTATTTTATTTCTCTCTCTCTCTCTGCATATAAGGACAAACTTGTTATTCCTAATATGTTCGAATTATATTAATATAATTCCGATTTTCATGCTCTCCTTGATACAGATTTCTCTCTCAGCCCTCCGATGCGATCCCTCATCGAATCTCCGCCGTCCGTGTGGTAGCATCTCTGCTCTGTTTCGCTGGCCCAAACCAAAACGAGAGTTTCGTGTTCTGTCGTGTTGGGAAGAGAGAGAGAGAGAGGAGAGAGAAAGCTCCGAGGAGTGAAGAAGAAAACAGAGAGGAGTTTGTTGCGAAGTGGGTTTTGCTCTGAAGCTTCAAGCTTCAACTGGGTTTTGCTCAGAACCTCAAATCTCTGTTTGATCTCCATAATCAAAACGCAGGTATGAAAGACTCAATACAAGCTTTGATATTTAATCATTTTATTTGTTTAATTAGATTCTAAGCTATTTCTTTGAACGATCTGCATGTGAACCTAAAGGCTCCTTTTTTTTTATTTTTATTATTTATGACTTTAGGATTATAATATTCGGATAATTCACATCTGTTAGTCAAATTTTACATTGACACAGTAAAGATTGGATTTTTAACTCAAAAAATGGTCGCTCTTGAAAATAAAATGAGAAAATTTTAATTTATTAATTGAGAGTGACAGACCAGACATTCAGTTTCAGACTCTCTCTCTCTCTCTCTAGCATTATTCTCTCTCCTAATTGTAGATGAAGTATATGTAATCTCTTCTCTTATGCAACACAATTCTCCATATAATAAAGATTGATTTTTTTTCATCTATTGAGAGTGATTTAAATCCCAAGTTACAAACCGTCAACTATTTACAGTGTTTGTGAAGCTTCCGTTTTCTCTGATCATAAATGTTATTATAATTTACTTTGGAGGACCATTTATATTAAATGCGCATCTACTACCATTCTCTCACATCACATGCAAGATGTGAAGAAGAATAAGAGGAAAAGAAGATCAAAGATTTCTATTTCTTCAAAGAGCATTTAACTTTTTGACAGATTTTTCACTTTCAGATCGAGAAGAGCAAATTCAGAAGCCGAATTTGTGATGTCGAATTTGGAGATAGATCCTTTGCTCAAGGACTTGAACGAGAAGAAGCAGAATTTCAGGCGTAACGTTGTGTCGTTGGCCTCGGAGCTCAAGGAGGTGCGGAGCCGCTTGGCGTCTCAGGAGCAATGTTTCGTGAAGGAATCGTTGACGCGACGGGTACGTTGATGTCGTTTTTTCGGCTTTGATGAGGTCAAGTTTTTGTCTTTTTTAGTTTGTTTTGTGATTTTTGGTTTTTGGGTTGGTTTTGTTGTTCTCTTAGGAAGCAGAGACAAAGGCAAAATCCATGGAAGGACAGATCGGTCAATTGCAAAAGAGATTGGAGGAGAGAAATGAGCAGCTTCAAGCTTCAGCATCTACTGCTGAAAAGGTTTCTATATATATTTGTTTGGGTGTGATGATTGTTTTAAATTTGTGCCATGATTCACTAATTATGGGGTGTTTTTTTTTTTAATGACAATCTCCAATCTTAAATTGTTTGTGCCAATATATATTTTGATCTTCATATTTTGAAACTTTCATATAATCCATTGAAAATGATCTTTCCTGTTTTTGGCTTTTTCTACTTTTCGCTTGGGTGGAACCCAATAGAGAAAAGATGAACTGTGTTGATAATTTATATTTTATAGTTTTATATATATACTTTGTATTTCATCTCTTTTTGGATTGAACACGTCAAAGGGAATCTTGTCTTGTGATCTCATGGCAATTGAGCTATTACGGGTCGCTTTTGTAATCTGAATCCGTTTTTCTTCAATGAGTGTAGCCTTGTGACGTGAAATATTATTTTTATAGGAGATTTTGTGGGCTTTGAGGTCTAAACGGAGGTTTGATCCAATGACCTTTCGAATTATGGGCTATATTTGAATTTTTTATGATAAGGTCAATAAGTTAGTGGTATTTTATTTTCGTACTCTCTCTTTCATGTTTCGTGACACTTTTCGATCATAGTGAATTCTTTCGCTAGCCCATCGATTAATTCGGAAACTGGATTTCTATGTAAAATCCTTGTGTAGATTTCTTATAATATTCGCTGTTATCTAGACTAAATGTTACTAAGAAAATATATCTATTTTTCCATTTGATTGTAAACCCAGAATCTAAAGGACTTGGACGATCTTCGATCAAAGCTTGCGGAAACTCAAGCGACCGCCGATGCTAGCGCCGCGTCTGCTCAATCGGCTCAGAAACAATGCTTGTTGCTCGTAAAAGAATTAGAAGAGAAGAGCTTTTCGCTAAAAGAACACGAAGATCGTGTGACGAGGCTCGGAGATCAGCTCGAGAAGCTGCAGAACGATCTCCAAGCTCGGGAATCTTCACAAAAACAGCTGAAAGATGATGTGACGAGGATCGAGCATGACATAATGCACGCGATTTCGAATTCTCGGCTGAACAAGGACTGCGAATTGAGGAAGTTGTTGGACGAGGTTTCGCCGAAGAACGTGGAGAAGATGAACAAGCTTTTGGTCATCAAAGACGAGGAGATCGCCAAACTGAGAGACGAAATTCGTGTTATGTCTGCTCACTGGAAGATGAAAACCAAAGAATTGGAATCACAGGTATAGTTCGTCTCGGCTTGTCTTTTTCGAAAATGTTTCCAAAATTGTTTTCTCAAAACATTGTTTTTTTTCTTCTTCTTCTTCTTCTTCTTCTTCTTCTTCTTCTTCTTCTTCTTCTTCCTGCATTCAGTTAGAGAAGCAAAAGCGAGCTGATCAAGAATTGAAAAAGAGGGTTTTGAAATTAGAATTCTGTCTTCAGGAAGCTCGATCGCAGACCCGGAAACTCCAACGGGTAAGAATCATAATTTTCCTTTTCTGCCTGGATTTGATTAACAAAGGAAAACTTGACACTTTTTAGGATTTTTTTTCTTCGGAAAATCTAAGGAAAATTATATTTACAAATTTTCTTTAATGGATTTGTAGTTGCAGACTCTTACGTGATTAATCTTAAAAAAGCGTCTTCATATTTGGCAGATGGGAGAGCGGAGGGACAAAGCTCTAAAAGAGCTGCGGGATCAGCTAGCAGCAAAGCAAAACGTTGTCGGTTCAGCGAGCGGTGAGAACCCGAATTTCTGGGAGACTTCCGGTTTCAAGGTCGTCGTTTCGATGTCGATGTTGATATTAGTTGTCTTCTCAAAGCGATAAATCCGTTGACTACACTATAACCGTATTGTGTATAAAAATCAGCCTATGAAAATATGTAGCTCTCGTTTAAGAGTAGATTAAGAAGGCTAGTTTGGTTGTAAACAAAACGTTAGTAATTTTGTAAACCATTACTTCTTCGTATATACAACACGCTTAATCATGTTTTGGAACTTTGGCCTTTAATAGTTCGTTTTTTATTACTATATATATATATATATAATACGCACGCTCGTAATATATCTCATGCCTACTTCAAAACTAATTGTGACAAATTCGAGTCTCGTTTCGCGTTCGTGTTCGAATATTTTTGTTATGCAAAGCAATACTATTTAAGCATGTCGGTCAAAACGTATTAACGAAGTGTCTTAATCTATTTTGTGTCTTGAAAGTCGTACTTGGTGCCCAGATTGCTCATTCTTAAATGTTAGGTAGGTCCCATTCATTGAGTTCAATTTTAGTGTCATGTTATTTCATGGCCCAAATATTGTCGTTGGTTTCTGATAATTTTTTTTTATTTTGAATATTAATCTTGAGCTCAATGATTTTGTTGTCACAACTTGCTAAATCATCATTATTATTAGGGATAATAGCGGCATAAGTCCTCAACCTTTACTCAACTGGGGCGGTATAGCCCCAACCTCATTTAATAGCGGTATGAGTACCAAAAGATGATTTCCGTCCATATTTGACTAGCGGAAGTAGTCAACGTTTGCGTGGTCAGCTTCTCGTCAACGTGGACGCCACATAATCCGACATGTCACCCTACATGTCATCCTCGCGTCATCAAATTTAATGCAAAATTAATTGAATCCCTCCATCACCCTTAATTTTGCATTAAATTTGATGACACGAGGATGACATGTATGGTGACATGTTGGATTACGTGGCGTCCACGTTGATGAGAAGCTGACCGCGCAAACGTTGACTACTTCCGTTAGTCAAATATGGACGAAAATCATCTTTTAGTACTTATACCGCTATTAAATGGGGTTGGGGCTATGCCGCCCCAGTTGAGTAAAGGTTGAAGACTTACGCCGCTATTATCCCTTATTATTATTATTATTATTATTGCATGGCATGGCCCAATGAATATGATAACACATAGTCGCCTAGAAGATTTCGTGCAACCACTAATTTATTTATGATTATCATGAAGCAACGACAATATTATTTATTTGACCATTTGGGTTCGGACACGTGGCCCAAATTTAAGGACTAATACGTTTGTTTTACTGATTTGAAACATCTTTTGAAAAGGCTTGCAATGCACGCAAGTTGGGTTCATGTACTTTTGATGTCTAGTTGTAGTTGCTATTCATTGTTATGAAAGTGAGTTGATTATCTTGTACACATTTTCAATTCAATGTTTAAATGAGCAAATTAAAGAGACGTTACCATTAATTTCAAGGATTACAACGGCAAGACTAATTGAGCACTTTAATATTATAGATTTAATTATTTTATCAGCAAAACACATTTACAAAATTATAATATTTGTGATTTAGTATTCTGTTTTGTACAAATGCATCTATATATTCTAAATCTCTTCTTTTAATATCATTAATACTTAAAAGTCATAAAATTGTGTCGATGTCCAATTTCATCTAATGCGAAGGACACATGCACGTTTACGTATAATTTTTGAAACATTAATTATTCATTATTTTTTTAAATTTAAGTATATTAGTGCAGGAATCGCTTGTAATTGGTTACTTTTGCCATTATTACAGCGATTTTTCCCTCGTTGCTCAATTGTTATCATGACATAGCAGTTGAATCGAAAGTTGAGGATCATTCGTGTCAAAGAAATATGATTATATATATATATAGGTACATAAAAATGGCTTGTAAAGAAATATATAACAAAATTTACTAAACCTTCTAATGAAATATGAGTACTGAAATTAATACTAAACGCCATATAGCTACAAAACCTCTCAAACTTGATACGTAATATATTTACATGAATTCAACTCTATCTTTCTCTTGCGTTCTAATCGGCATTACCGCTCCTACTGCGGATTGGATATACAGATACGATCATCGCAGCGGTGAGATCCCCACCGTCCATTAACAACTCTACATTAGAACACTCTTGCTAAAGATCAAAGTCATCGCTAGAACGATGGGGCCAAGAAACGGTCTTAAAACGGTGGCTTTGGAGGACGAGTTAGTGAAACCGGGAGGAATGTCGGAGCCGAAATCTGCACCGGTTCCTGTGCTTGTGTTCAAAACCGAAGGTGGAGCGCTACCCGAGCTGCAATAATGCACAAAAATCGGAAATTTCGGAAACGAGATTAGACACAAATCGCCGTTTTTGTTGCACAGTATGCACGGAAAATGTCTCCGAAATCTGAATGTTTCGCGCATATCCCCGTATATCAAAAGAGTAAATATTTAATGATTGCTAAAATTGAAAAAGAGATTCTACCCCGGTGTGGTTGTCCATGACGGTGTCGGGATTCCTGCAGCCGGATTCGTGACTATCGGCGCTGAGGGAGTTTGAACGGACGGTGTCACAGTGACCGGAGCAGGAGTGACTGGTGCAGGAGTGATCGGTGCAGAAGTGATGGGTGCCGGAGTGATTGGAGTCGGAGGGACAGGTGTCACTGTCAACGGGGAAGATGATGTTGATGAGGAACCAGACGTCGGGTAAATGCAGGAGCCGATACCTGAAAGAATAATTACAAAGTCTCGGATAAGAATATGCTAAGCAATAAAAGACTAAAAATCATAAACTTTGCATCAAATTCCAAAAAGAAAATTGGTTCCGATCGCTACATTTACACATTCGATTTCAGAATTAGCAGACTTAAACTCCGTTTTTCGCAGGAAATACCACCGCATTCTAAGACTGCAAACACGGTATAGATACTTAAACATCTAAGAACATAGGACTACAACGCTTCAATATCCGAAGCCGGAAAACGATTTTACACTAGATTTTTGCAGGAAACGCTTCGACAATCTAAGACTACAGCCACGGTAATCGATACTTCTACAGTTAAAACGTCAAAGGATATCGAGCATTCAAGCTACAATGGCTCAACAGACGGTACATCGAATTCAGATTCAGACCATGATGAAGTACTATGCGAATGTAACAGAGTTGATAAACGAAATGGAAAAATCGAAAGTCGGAAACCGATCAGGATCTTACTTGGATTGGCATTAACCAGCGCAGCGGCGCCGCCGAAATCACAGCTCGTTGCCACGGGATTCTTCTGATAGTAACTGTTGAATGCGTAAGAGGCGTGATTCTGCAGAGAATTCGGGTTAAAACAGCTCTGACCCATCTGAATCGGCGAGCAATCGGCGCCTCCGCCGCAGGCGTAGTCCAAGGCGGCCTGGAGCGCCGCCTCCGCAACTCCGGTTCTCGCGACGCACCACGTCTGCCCGGGAGTGTTTCCCGCGGGAGGGTTCACCGGGGTCACAGTGGGGGCGTTCCCCACGGGGCTCGGGTACGTTGTCACCGGGTTCGTCACGACGGGTGTGGCGGACGCGGGCGCGGTCAGCGGGAGCGTCACGATCGGGGTGTCGGGGCTCGTTATCGTCGCCGGGGAGGGGTTGACGGTGACGATCGTCGGAGTCGTGGGGAAGATCGTGTCGTGCCGGGTTGTTTCCGATTCGGCTTCGGCGATCAGTTTTCTGTGCGAAGAAGACTGAAGATTGATCTCCATCTCCGAAGCTCTTTTAGGGTTTCGAATCGGGGACTTCACAGTCGAGAGTACGATGGGAACGCTACGATCACAACGAAAATTCGAAATTAAGAAGCTTGATTTTCGAAGCAAAAACACGACAGAATGATCCATGGCTGCTTCAACGATGATTTCATTGACATAGCGAAGAGCCCTGCACAGGTTTCTCCCACTCTCCACGCTCAAATTCTCGAGAAAATTCAGAGGGAAAGCCAAACAGAGCTTCACTCGGTAGCCATGGCGGAAGCTAGACAAGACCGAGTGTACCGATTTCAACTCGGGCAGCAACCGAGTCAGCTCGTGATCTCCGCCATTGCCGATGGTCGCTACAACACTTCTGATCTTCCGAGCTCGGAGAAGAGAGAATAAGTGGGTTCTGAGCGAAGACGGGCTCGGAATCTGGTCGTGATCCAGGTAAAGAACATGGTCTGACACGAAGGACCGTGAGAAGTTGTCCTTCTTCTTCAGAAACGGCGTTGTCGTGCGCCACGACGAAGCTTTCGAGCTTCCTCTTCCATGGAGGGAAAAACCCACATGAGTTCCTGAAAAAAAAAAAAAAAAAAAACATGCATGGAATTAGTAAACAAAAACGAAAAAGATGGCATTTTGAGAGAAGGGCTGTGTTTTCCGGCAGTGGAAAGTGACTCACCATTAGAGAACCAGAAGAAGAGTGAGAGGAGGAAGAAGAAGAAGAGCTTATGAGAAGCTCTACTTTCCATGTTCATTACCACCAAATGAAGTGTTGTTCATGTAATTGGGTCTAAATGGAGAGACAGAGAGAGAGAGTTGTCCAGGTTCAGTAGAATCAAAGGAGGGATGTTGATGCAAGAAAATTATACATAGGGGGTGTGTGTATATATATACATAGAGAAAGAGAGATTTGTTCGGGTTGTTTGCTTTGTGATTAAGAATTTAGTAGAGCTTAGAGTCATTTGGTGTTATAGAGAATATAAAGATCCCATGAGTAATTTTAAAATAAGAAAAGAAAAGAAAAGATTTGGAATGAAAAGAATCAATCTTGCTTTTTTGGGTGTTTTTTTGAAAGAAAGATTAGAATGAAGGGATAAAGCATTTGCACATGCATGCAATGCAATGCAAGTAGACAAGATCACCTCAGACAACCATTAAGTCTTCAAACTTTTTTCGTTTTATATTTTACAATATTTGTGACATAAATTCTTTTTTTTTTCTTTTTACTAAATGAGGCGGCTCATTCCAGAGACCAACAATCTCATTCCATAGCCAAATGACGCAAACTCGTGATAACAGCCGGGAGCGATTCGCGTCCGGCCTAGGTTCTTTAAAGGCGAGCATAGTCCTAATACTCTTAGAAAAAATATTTTTAGAACTATTATCTATTATTAATGTGTTACATACATATGCATGGACCATTTTTCAAGACTTAAAAAATAAATAAAAAACCTTAATAAGTTGATTATTCAGTCTTACCTTACACCAACAGAAAATAAAGGGAATAAAGGTTTAAGCTTTTGAACGAGTGGAGCAGTCTGACTAGCTTTAAGGATTCAACAATATTCCAAATCGAATGACTCATCAAGAACTGCCCAGCCCAACGCCCACAAGAGCGCGGGACGGGGAAGCCCACCCGTAAGCTGCACGTCCCATTTAGACATCACTTCTTCCGTCTTGAGAATTATGATTTTTAAACTCGTTACTAAAGCGATAATATGTGGTTGAGATACCGATTTACCAAATACCGAATATTCGGTCACAACAATCCTGCCTTCCGAGATAACGTACTCGGTATAAGATGTATTCAAAATGAAATATCGGGTCTTTTAAACCCTAGTAACATATCTAGAGAAAGCATAAGAATCTATTTCCAAATTTTGATAATTATTTCTTATTTGTTTGGTAACATGTTTGGATGATAAGCAAGATAATACATTTTTTCTATCTCACTATATTCCATGCAAATCGGCAGGTTTTTATTGGTCAATGGAAAAGCCTTCTAGACTTTTAGCACATTCGTGTTGGCCTTTGATATATTCAATCCAACTCATACTATACCCTTCATATATATATATATATATATATATATATATATATATATATATATATATATATATTGCATTAAGAATGAACAAAACATATTATTCCATTCCACTTTCTAGATATTTGTTTGTTAAAAAAATCATTCTCTCTAGTAACAATTATCTTTGTCGTTAATCTCTTAATCATCAATTAGATTTTGTATTTTACATGCAAAAAGAGTACACTCGTTATCTATTATGAGTCATGCCCTATCTTTACACAGTCAATAAAGTTTCTTTTACTTAATTTTTCTTTTGCCGGTTTTAGTAATTTCTTATATACAAATAACAATCTTTCTCAAAATACAAATCGATTACCAATTTGTTTTGATTTATATCGTTTTTCAATGCGAATAACTTTTAATAGCGATTTCTTAAAACAAACTCGGTATCGAAATGAGACTCGACTGGATTAAAGATCTTCAATTTGTGAATTAAACCATATTATTCGATTTTTAAGATTTCATATAATAATCTCTTGGTTCTCGGTAAGGCTGAAACCAGGTAAAAAAACCCGGTTTTTTTCATTGCCCGAATCCGGATTTTTTGGTTTTGACTTTTCAAACCCGAACCTGGTTTTTTAAAGACAAAAACCGGAAATCCGGGTTCGGATAATTACCCGTTTTTTATTTGAAAACCCGGATTTTAAACCCGAACCCGGGTTTTACCCACTTTTTTTTTTTGAAGTAAAAACAATTATAAAGCCACTAATACATAATATTACCTACTCTTAAATACACAATTTCAAACTTTGCACACATAGATGTAGTATTAATGTTAGTTTATAAATATAATACTTTGTAAAAACAAGTTTATAAATATAATAAAAATAAATTAGATATTTATAAATCTTTATTCAAAACCCGAAACCGGTTAATTCGGTTACGGGTTTTTTAAGATCTGGTTTCGGCTTTACCCGATTAATTCGGTTTTGGTTTTTTTTAAACCGGATTCGGTTTAAAACCCGCATTTGCGAGTTTTATGTGCATGCCTAGTTCTCGGTTTTTCATTCTAGGCATATATTCAATTTCAAATATGATACTCAGTCATTATCTTTTGAGTCATTCCCTTTCTTTATACAAGAAAGTTTATTTTACTTTTTTTTTCTCTTTCTTTAGCCGATTGAATTAGCGGCGCATAATTTAGTAATTAAGGAAGAGAAACATAGAATATGCAAAATATAATGTGAGTGGAGACAAGGCATGTGAAATAAATAAAAGAATGAATCAAAAGCGGTTTGAGTGACTAAGGTCCGAGCAAAAAGCAAAGATAAATAACAGCGATAAGGTTGAGTTCATTTTATTGGCTACTTATAAAGTTTCATACGTATTATATATCATGGCCAGCCAACAAAAAGCCTATAAAGCTTACAGATGATTTGGCACGTTCACAAACACGATTAATTCGTTTCTATTTTATTTTTATGTTTTCCTCTTAAGAGATGTGTGAAGCCGAAGACCCGGAAAAAAAATTGTAATATGTAGGATAGTCCTTGATTTATTAAGATTGAAGACTTGTGGTGAATTTAGTATTGACTTTCAATCATTAGAATAATGCCTTGATTCAGTTTTAGATATCCAAACTAATAAGGTCTGGTCCGGGACAGGTAACAGTAAAAACCGACGCCGGGAACCATGTTGGGATAAGCCTAAATGTAAAGTAAAAAACTTCTAATTCTTTGAATCTATAAATGCATATATATATATATATATATATGCAAGTGAAAGAAAATAAATAGAAGCTTACTTTTGGTTGGGATATAAAGAAATCTAGTGATATCACGATGTCCCATGTCTTTTTGGAATACATCATATTATCTCCAAAATAAGAAGATAAAAAGCTTACCATTAAAAGGCTTTCCAAACGCATTATTAAAATTTTGAAGATTACAATCAAATAGTTAGAAGAAAGTCGTGAGATAAAAAAGTGCCCTCGAGAAGATCAATACAAAGGTTTATTATTATTATTATTATTATTATTATTATTATTATTATTACTTAATAAATAAACATTACTTGGTTAGATACAAAAGCAAACGGGGCGGCACGGCTCTACCCATTTGTCGAAATTGGCCGGGCATTACTTTTTTTTTTTTTTTACTTAATATATTAATTTAAGATTCTTAAAAGATAAATAAATAAAATAGCGAGCACGGGTTGCCGACGCCTATGAAAATGTCTAGCGCGGGTGCGCACAACCGAAAAAACATAGGATGGTCCCTTATGATCACCAAGATTTACTCATAAAACCATTTTCTTTCTAGTATCTATACTAAAAGTAATAAATTAACTTCAGCAATATATACATTAGGTGCCCGCAAAGCTAGGCTTAATCAGTTAATTAAGTGTTAAGAAACAATTAGATCAGTAAAAAAGGGATCAAGAATGGCTTCTCTGGAAGACTGATACTTGTCGAGACGCTTCTTCAACGACCTCAAATCCCTCTCGTTCTTCGAGTTACGTTCCTAATCACACCGTGATTAATCAGCCACACTTACTTAATCATATAATCAGTGACCATGATTAAACTCTCATTCTTAACTTCAGGGATGACACCGAGAACCGGGCTTCCAGCCTTTTTCCGGTTTATTTTTCAGTAAATTAAAAAAATCCCCTCAAAAATAAAACATGTTGTTCTAGTACTAAAAACAATGGTTTATATAGAAAAAATAAATAAATCAGGTATATATTTTTGAAAAACTAAATTCTAAATAAGAGACTGCACAAGATATGATAACTTACAAATGATTTCTTGAGTAGTAATATATCCACCAAGTATTGCAACCACAACACATTTGTTCTGGGAAAGCTGTTGCATAAGAGATTAACATGGTTAAAAATCCATTAAATTCGAAATAAAAAATTAAATTTATACAATACAAATACAAATACAATATACCATAAGAGCAGCAACAATATAATGTAATTATTTAATACCTTTCTTCCCAGCAATCTTCTGTTACATCCTTCATCTTTCGGTATGTTTCTGACTGAAAAAATAAATAAAAATGAACACAACTCTGTATCACGTCTAACGCATTGATCTTTACTCTAGTTATGCCGGTCAATAAAAGTGTTTCAGTTTTAGTTTTTGTCGTTTTTCAATGAAGCTTGAATGTATCATTATGAATGTATCATTTTGAATGTTATTTGGTAACTGAGTTAATTCTAGAATATAGAAGCTGAGTAGTTCGGAATAGAGCGACATGGTTCCTGCTACGATCAAGATACCGGGGGGTATAAAATACATTGATATTTCAAAATCCTTACTTGTTTATCGCCTTTGGGACCTTTGAAGAGATAAGGATCCGAGGATAAGTCAAGAAAGAGTATGTCTTGCCCTGCAAATCGACGGTGTTTGTCACGCCAAGATCTAAACAAATTTAGGCGTAAAAAGTGGTGAAAAAAAGATTGTAAAAAATTAGTACCGGTGTTTATTCTCGAAAGGGTAAAGTCAATAATTTGTACCGACAATCCGAATGTCTTGAGTGACATTTTCTTCCCATCAAGAGTGAATGGCAATGTAACAGAATCATTCCTTACTAGCAGAACGTTTCCCCTAAGTAAAAACCGAATTTTTTTTAGTAAAAATCCAAAAATCGGTTTTGGTAAGCGCTATGGTTTCACGCTAAATAGTTTTACCGTATAGCCATTAGTGAACGTTTCGAAGCTAGATTTTTTACCAGTGAAGATCACGGTGTTCGAATTCATAAGCAGCTTCAGCCACTGCAAGTGCAGCCGTGACCTGGATTTCACATAGACCGTATTAAAGATGGAGCATTGTATAATATAGATTTAATGTTAGTGGCAGCGGAAGTACCCAATTTTTTACATGGTAGGTACGAATTTCCCGCGCCAAAAGTTCTCAATATCATCATATAATAGCGACGTTTCTAATCTTCTTTTTTTTTTTTTTTTGCTGCAAAAGTTCCCAATCTTTTTAATTCATGGTGAAATTTCAGCCATACTGTTAACGAAAAAAAAAATTGTTAATCGGTATAAATACTTGTTGTTTTTTTATTTGTAAGCTATATTACATTTTAGTACCTTAAAAAAAGTAAGTACTTTGCCGATTTCAACTTTTTTTTTAATAATATGGTTTGAATTTATGAGGGGAAAAAAAATGAGACAGAGAACTTTCATCACAGGAATTTTTTTAAATATTTTTACCACGAAAAAAAAAAGATTGGAACGTTTTGCCGCTATTAACCCAATAAATAATATTCACCAAAATAATCACCTACCTGAACCAATAAACTCCTAGCCTCATCGAAGTTGAGAAGTACAAAGCCTTCAAGATCCTTACCCCCGTGCGCCAAAACAAACACGACATAGCACTAATTGCAAGAGTACATGTTAATTACAGAATAAACTTATTAACATGAATCACTTACCAGTTTGCAAGTTAATTCTGCAGAAATTTTTTACCTGTTTCTCAGGAAACTCCTTTGGATGGTCGTTTTCGGACATTTTCTCGTCGTCCCAATCTTGCCAAGCTCTTATCAAATTAGCATCATAGGAACCTTGACACACCTTCAAGCTGCACAAAATTCAAATCAAACCGAGTACAGAAGAAGTATTGCAAGAATAGATGTAGGAAAAGTATTAGCATCACCATATATATATTTATATATTCTAATGATGATGTTTGCATCTTTAATCCTACTCTATTACTAAGTCAAAAAGTTGCATGATTATGAACATTTTTAAGAAATAACTTACTCGATTGTTTTGATGAATCCGGTACAAGCATTATGACTCTGTTCTTTTTCTCTTAAACCATTGAGAGTTCGGGAAAGTACGACTTCCTCAAGCAATTCTACTGATCTCTGCAACACCCCAAAATGCAGTCACGATTAGCAAAAACATAAAGCTTAGTATTAGTGGTGAAATCAGAAACTGATACCTGCTTTTTCGACATTTGCAAAATTATTGCAGGTTTTTCTTTAACCGGTACCTGATTTTCATCTCTTGAAAACTGGTTTTATCCCGGTAATTCGAATAATAGAAAACAGTAACATGGTTCTTTCATCCAATGGGCAAAAAATTTCCGATTTCCAGAGTCAAAACTGGTTTACAGGATAAAATTTATCACCGCTAAGCGTTCGGAAAAATGTAATATATCTTTGCATCCAATATATACACCCTACCTTTTGCACTTCGCCGTTGACTCGGAAGTCGCCATCTATAGGAACTATTTTGCAAACACAAGTTCCAGCATTGAAAGCTTCTCCGAATGTCCCCTCACCGGCTTTAGTGATCGACTGTGGGTCACTGAAATGAGTAAGTTTTATTTCTTATCAGCTTATTGGTATAACAAACCTGTACCATACTTGATGACCCTAAACCTCAAACTGATCAAATGAGCTTGCAGTTCCAGCTTTGTACCATTTTCAAAATCAGATATACCGTATTTCAGAGATAAAACCGAGACTACTTATTTGGACAGGGCGTTTCAAAACATATAACTATGAAATTTTTTTTTATCAACAATTGATAATGATGAAAAAATTTAACCCTCAAAACTTCTTAAATCCTAAAATAATGTTTGTAATGATTAATAAATTGTGTCAAAAAGTAAAAAACCTTAAGAGTATAAGCTATAGTCCCTTAAAACTGGTTTGTAAAACTGATTTCCATTCAAAATCTGTTTTCAAACACTGAATAGAGACAGCAAAACTGGTTCTAAATCAGTTATTCGACCTTCAACTACAGCTTTTGCTGAAAAACACATATAAGAAAAGGTTTTCAAGGAGAAAGGTGATACCATAATTTAGAAAGTACGTCGTGAAACTTTACGGGACTTGATTGTCCACAAACCGCCAATAGTGTAGCAAAATTATTTTGCTCATTCTCCAATGAACAAGTAGAGCCGAGAGATAGTTTCTTCACTATGAAATCCAGATCATCCTCGGCCTTATCGACTTTGTTGGCATCTCTATCGAGAGCGCTTGACAAAACTGCCCTCTCAACGAAATTCAAAGTAGAATTGATCTTAACAGAAGATAAGGCAACGCTCAAAGGCTCAAATTCATCTCCTCTTATAGGAGTCAAAGTCACGTTGGGAGTGCCTAAAATCTTCGATAACGTGCTCGAAGGGCCACAAGAGTGATTCAACCTCCTCCTAATCCAATCATGGAGTCTTGAAGTCAACACCGGCATTGCCACGTCACCACCTTGGTTTCCCTTAATCCATGTTTGGTTCTTTGGTGAAGGGCTCTCCTCCATCAATTCAAAGGCATCAACCTCGTCAAAGTACGCCCGTTCTTTGTCAAAACTTGGTGGTTTCACAAGTTTTCCCTAAACAAAATACGCAAACACACTCTAATGATGGAATTCCAAACCATTCGATGAAAACATTGACAAAAACAAACAAAAAAAATCCAACTTAAGTAAAGTAAATATCTCACTTTGGGTAGAGGCGGTTTTCCCCTTTTTCTGTTACCCGGCTTCGCTTGAGGACGATCCACCACACAGAAACCGACAGCAATACTTGTCCTTCCTCTGTTAAAGTCATGAACTAACAATAAGATAATAAAGTATCCCGATGCTTAAATAACCAAAATCCACATCACAAAACCCGAAAACAAAACCAGAGCTGAGAGATTCTCTTACACAAGGTTCATCGGCGATGCAAACGAATAAATAGAAAGGGGTCTAACGCATCAATAAAGAATGTGAACTGAATCCTTTTACGAGGTCTGACCAAGTTCAACATTCAATATTAACCAATACTGAAATTTGTGGGAGCGTCCTCACGGTAGCAGACGGATAGAAACTCGAATGGTATGGCCGGTTAGTTTGATGAAGGTCATTCATGGTAATTTTGATTTTAAAATGTTGTTCGAACATAAACTTATTATGGCAAACAATTTTCAATACAGCCTATCTCTGGTTCGTTATTTTTTTGATTTACAATGTCATTTTTTATGTACATTCTACCATGTCACTGAAATACAGTCATCTCCTAGCTGGCTAGCTCCCAAAGCGATCATCAAACATTGAACTCAAGGAACACTGGAAATTGAAAATGAATTGAAATGGCGAACCTGGTCGAAAGCGAGCGTTTCCAACTGATCCGCTTAGTCGGATTCAGAGCAGCCATGCTAAGCCGATTACGATTCCCATCGCTCTCGACACCCAATTGCTCCCTATCAAAATAAAATAAAATAAAAAACATCATATTTCATCGTTTGAATTTGATCGTCTTGAAGTTATATATATACATAAACTCACGAAGCAACAGAATCTCCAGAAGCTTTGGCCCGCTTGCTTCGTCTCCTGTAAACGGCTCCAACCTCCAGGTTCGTTTGCTGCTCGGAAGCTGCGATTTCCGACCAGAGATCGGAGAGATTTGCACCTAGAAAACAGTAAACGCAATTCAGAGAAATGGAAAATCACGAAAACAAAACTTCAAGTATATATATATGTATATACTCGAAGTGCTTGAGGTTAGGGTTTCTCAGTATCTTCTCCGACCTTTGTGCGCGGCCATTGAGACCTTCAGTCACATCAATCACTGTTAACAGCAGAGAAATCGATCGGTGCTTCGTCGGAGAGAGAGAGAGAGAGAGAGAGAGAGAGAGAGGTTTGAATGCGAGTGTAATGGCGGGAATCGAGAGTAAATAAATGGGCTTCGAATTGTCTAAGCATTGGGCTTATAAGAAAGGCCCACTGGTGCCTTTTGCATTCTGCTCTCCAATTTCTTGCAAGCAAAACTACCCCGTGTTCTTTTCAAAAGTGAAAATATTTGCGGCAAAATATACACATGGTACAAAAATATAGCTTGTATATATATTTGGTTTGAATTATATTGATATAAAAACTAAAACAAAAGTGAGTTGATGAAAATGCGTAGAAATGTGGTCAAAATGAGTGAAAATATGGACAAATCGTACGTCGCCACATGAAAATCCACGGTAGAGAATTAATAAAAAATTGATTTACATCAATGATTTTTATATCATTAAGAATTTGTTCCGCTTAACTTTCTGATGTATACCATTTTTTATTAAAAAAATTAATCTGATTTATCGATGATAAACAATAAGATATTTAATAGGTTTTTAATTAGGACACGTGGCGTGAATATGGACAAAAACATGATGGAAAACACAAATAAGAGTTTGACAACTTTTGCCACACAAAAAAAACTTAATGTCAATTTTTTAAAAAAATAATATTTATGCCGCCATTTTTCCCGAATTTAAATAACCAGTTATGAATTAATATGTTCACTCGTGAAGCAGTGTGCACAAAAAGTGGATTAAACACCGGAGCGACCCACTTGAGTAGATTGGGTCGGGCCCTTCGTCGTTTGTTGACTTTCTTCTGGGCTTGGACTTCTTGGACTTTAGAGGTGATGGTGATGTGATGCCACGCATCGTTGACTATAGTGAGGCTGGCTACGTACCCACTTGTAACAACTAACAACGTGGGACCAGGTCATCTCGTAGTTCAAAGCATGCGTTGATAAAGCCGTTCCTAGCTGGCCTGGACGAGCCTGGAGTTGATGGTGGTGGGGATGTAGATTCCTCCGGCGTCTTCTCTATAAAAGTCGGCGATTCCTCCGGCGCTTCCGCTCTAGCTGGTGGGAGTAGGACGACGCTCAGACCTTCCTCCGAGGAGTCGGCGATTCCTCTGATAGGTCGAGGATTCCTCTAGCGCTTCGCTTTAGCTAGCTTCTCTGGCAGATCGAACCCTCCACTTACCGTCGGACCGGAACCGGGTCCTCCGACCCGTTACCGCAAAGTCCTAGGACTCAAGATATAGGTCGGCGACCACTAAGAACCAGAGCCTTCGTAGGGCAGGTCGGCTATCAGGCGCTTCCGCTATTGCTGACGCCTCCGTTCCGACCTTTCGTCGGGTATTCCTGCCGGAATATATATATATATATATATATATATATATATATATATATATATATATATATATATATAGAAAACAATGTTAATCGCTATATAGAGCGTTTGAATCGGAGTAACCATTTGAATGCTATCCAGTTCCTATTTATAAGAGGGGCCAGGGGCCTCGGGATAAATAAAAATAGCTTTTTTAGTCCCTCCCGCACCCTGACGTGGCGCGTTCGCGCCCTGACAGGGCGCGTCAAAGCTGTTTAGGGCGCGTTAGGGCGATCCGGAATTCACCAGGGCGCGCAGACGGCGCGCTTTGTTGCTCGACCTTTAATCTAATAACGAAAATTGTTTTCCCGCTTTTTGGGCTTTTCGTTTTTGAGATATGGGCCTTCGGAGGAGCTTTTTTGGACCGAAATTGATTTTTTGAACACCAATGTACTAGTGAAAATAATCTCTTTTTAAACTGATGACGACCCTGGTAATACCAATCAATAAACACAATGTTTAATCTAATTAATCAAAATTAAACCTGATCGCATAAGCTTGTCATATCAAGTCTTTATCAATCGCTATTTAATTAATTAATTAATTAACTTTAAATGTTTAATAGTGTTACTTGTTATGTAATCGGACTATAATATGCATAATATTAATATCATCGTAATATTAAACAATAAGACTCGTTTCAACGCGACATTTAGACATGACACCAAATATCTCACGAGATTTTTCAAATAATTATGTATTTATTTATTAGTATTATCACTAATTGTTCTTCTTAACTGAATATGTATAGCCATGCATTATAATATTTATTATAAGGAATAGAATAGACTAAACGATGTGTAATTAATTAGTGATATTTATTGGCAATAAAGAATCACGCTGGCTAACCGTAAATATCAATATGTCGGCGTCTAATCTCAGAAGTTTTGAAATAGCAACTAAATTAACCATAGTTTGAATTGTTGGTCTGTATCAGAAATCGGCAAGTACCGGTAAAAGATTATCGTATTAAGTACCGTAGGCGTTTTATAATAATTTTATGAGAATTAGCTGAAAACATTTTCTTTTTGTTAGATTTATGAATTCTTTACAATTTATAAAACCGTGCTTTCTTCCCATCCGTGACTAATATTGCTCTTAATTTCTTAGTATTAGATTAATAAAATTATTTTATACTATTTAAAGAATGGTAAAGATTTATCAGTAAATTTATAAAATACTCTTATTAATATCCGTAAATTTAAACAATCGGTATTTTCTCATCATCAACATCATAACATATCTAAGTTTAAATCATATCCGTCGCCTTTATATTTTAATATTATAAATTCTTATACCTTTATTTAAAATTGGTATAAAAAATCAAGAAAATTAGTAGATGTTTGCTACATGCATGCTCTTCCATATCATTCATATTATTTTAATATATGTCAAAAACAAAAACAAAATCTTGAGTCAAACCCGAGGCTTTTGACATATATATATATATATATATATATATTTCTCTTGAGAATATATAATTGAATGAATCGTGAATTAATGAAGTCATGGGACTATTATAATAAACTATCATATCCTTGGAGGGACGATTTTATTACGTAACTTACATGATAATGTGATATCATATATATATTTATATTGATGTGTATTAATTATGGGATATTAGACGGTGATTATTGCATTACGTTGATGCAGCTTTCAAATCACATAAGTTGTGGTTTCTTAATCAAATATATCACTCATTGAGACAATCCAACCTACTATAATATCCATGATTAAGTAGTTAAATAAGACAATTCTTGTATAAACATACTTCATTTCATACATTTCATACATGGCCTGTAAAATATTAGGAATAAATCATTATCTAGTAAAAGAAATCGGGAAAATTCCAAAGTGCTAACACTAAAGTTGGGGTTATTAACACCAATTTTTTTGGGTTAAACACCAACTTCGGAATTAGCAACGTTGAATTCTGAAAAACAATTAGTATATACACAAAAAGGGGCTGTGGATTTTTGAGAACCGAATTATTACTAGTTTTGATTTTTAGAACATTCACAACAAAATTTCGAGTTTCTTCTAAATGTGTTGCTAGTTTATGAATTTTCCTTTAAGTAATTCTTAGATATATCTAATATAATTTGTGATCGTTAAGAGTTTTATGTATGAGTTGGCTAGCACTTGACTTTGATATTTGCAACACCAAAGTCAAATTTTGACATATGAGGTTGGTAACACCGATTTCGGTCTTAGCAACACAGAATTCAGAGATTAGTTGAACAAATTTTGTATTTTTGGCATAAGTAAGTTTTTATCCAAATTCTACAAATGACCTATCGTTAGAAACATATAGATCTACAACTTTCTTGTTTTAAGTTTTAGCATAAAAGTTTTTTAAGTATATGTGCAAGTTGTCCCTCAATAAATATTGTATACATGTCCATATTTACGATTCGGTTGACATTTTATATTTTCGTTAAGTTCTGTTGCCAAAATGTAAAACGTTGTAGATATATCTTTTTGCTTTCTAATCATAATCTATTTGTAAGATTTGAACTAAGAATGATTTCAAGCAGGGATTATTGTTTCGGAATGTATATGAAGCATATATATTTTAGCACATCAACAATTAATATTACCAATTTTCGAATTTAGAAACCTCATTAGATTTTTCCCTAAATAATATAGTACTAATTAATGAATTTTTCCTTACAAAATTGAGTATGGACACGTGTCGATTTATGGGGCTTTATGCCAATCTAGCTAGAGCAATTTACTTATTTGTAGTTTCGAGCTATTTTTTTTGGTTTACTTATTGTTTGATTGTTTTTTTTTTTTTTTTCTGTTTTACTTCGATGTAATTAAAAACAAACCAACAATACTCAATAGGATATATATATATATATATACGCGAACTTCTTCAATATATACATTTACAATATTCGGTTCGGTTTACATCAATGATCAATCAATAATCCATTCACTTGTAGAGCTTAAACAGGAAATAAGAATATGTCGATTTTAAATATGACTTTGTTTTGTTTTTAGACATATAAGTCGATTTAAATATGACTTTGTGTGCCTAATAAAAAACATTATGATCAAATTCAAAAGCATGTTTTTTGTTGTCCAAAAAGCTCAAAAGAAATTAGAACCAACCGTTTTATTCGATAGGTTTATGATTAATTTGTCAACTTATTAATTATCATATGATTTGGTAGACGTTTCTACAATATTATGTATATATATATATATATATATATATATATATATATATATATACACCACGTGAAGAAATGTTTGTTACTATATATCTGCGGTCATTGTCTAAAGCTATTCACTTTGAGTTGGTAATCTTGTTTTGCTATATTGATATATTTAAATAAGAATTGAATAATATATATACATGTGTGTATACTGTATATATGTTCAAAGGCTCTCTACAGTACTGTTCTTGACATTTACGTTTTATTAAAATAAAAAAGGCAACATGTCGTGTTATTAAAGATATCAAAATGATTCCTTAATTAACTACTTTTTTATTTAATATTTCAAGTTGAAGATTTACTAGTATATTGTTCTCTAGAGATTCTTCATGTTTACACTAAAAAACAAAACAAATAAGTTAAACTAATTCATAGTCAATATTATATAATCATTTAATAAATATTTAAGGATCTCATATAATATTTCATGTCTATAATTTGTTTATATATAATATCTAAATAATGATTAATTGAAAGTGAGACATATAAAGAATCACGTTAGAAAAATGTCTTGTATGTTGGAAAATTAATTCGAGCATCTATTTCATTAATTACCAAAAAAAATTAAGTTTTAATTAAATACAAGGAATACAAAGAATTAGTTTTAAAACAATTTAAGTTTGGTGATGTTTCTTAGTCTAATAACTAAAGTTATAGAAACTAAGCAACTAGTTTTCCATACGCAATATTTGATACATTTGTATAATGTCCACTTTAACTTCTTTGATGTAAAGTAATGTTTAAAAAAAAAAAAAAAAACAACCAATTTATTTTAGTCAGTCAAGAAATCATTAGAAAACTTCGAGTGACACTATTTTTATATATATATATATATATAAACTTTTATTTATCTAAACAAGCACTTCTTTTTCCAAGTAAAAGATAAAAATTCACTATCCTACAAAATATGCTCAAAATTGAATTAGATTAAGACTCAAAATTCATTAAGAAAAAAAAAAGTGGATTAGAATAACAAACAAAAAAAAAAGGAAATAACTAAAACTTTGGGGTTAATTTTATATGTTCTTAAATACTTTTGTTGAAAAGGGGCAAGTTGAACAAGTATGAACTATTAAGTAGAGGATATTATTAATTAAATATATATCATAAATTCCTAGGATTTTTTTTTTATTTTTATGAATTTACAATTTAGATCATTTTTTGTGACAACCAAAATCTGTTGTATCACTAAAGACGAAGTTATAAGCAAATGCAGTGCATGAAATACGGTAATGTGATCACTCTTTAATCACGCTAACAAACACATTTATATAAATTTATAGAAAGTAGACAATATATTTTTTAACGCAGCTCGCGAATTCTTGATGCCGTTTAGTATTTCTGGTAGTTCAACTTGTATGAATTACAAACGGCTTTCTTCAAAAACATGATCTTCGAATCTTTAAATTGTTCAATAACCAGTTATAATCAACGATTAAGATTGTTTTAATTAAGATGGCTAGTGTAAATTTGATCTAGTATTATAGAGCTAACTAAATAAATAAAAAAATGTGACCGATCAAGATGATACTAACATTTGAATTTGATCATCATGGACAATATTTAACAGCGTGAGTATATCATAAAAGACAAATTGAATAATAATGAGTTAATAAATCATATGATAATGATTCTCTAATCATGCAATTCAATTTCTAATCATAAAACGTTGACCATTGAATAAGAGATGTAAAACGATAATTTTATAGGACATGATCTTCTTACGGATATTCAGAGAGGGTAATAACTTAGTGGTAACTTCGATACGTACATCTCCAAGAGGTCACGGTTTTTAATTCCATGGAACGCAAATGCTTGCCCCTTTTACATATGTAAATTTGGTCGATAGTGTCACTTGTTCTTATAATGATTATATCTAATAATGCGATAATGCGTTATAACCTTGGTCAATAATATCACTTTATTAAAAAAAAAACGTAATTTACCATGTGGATCTTGTAATAATGAATTACTACATTCAACCAGAAAAATAACATATGAATTAAGAGAGTGTTCGTGTTGATCCTTTAGTGGAGTCAATTGGCATCAAGAATATGATCCGGAAAAGGTGTCAACTTTTTGTTGCAATTTACATCATGAAATATAACTTTAACCGCTTGATCCCAGTAATATTACATAAATATTTTAAGTCGGGAAAGTCTCGTACCGATCCCGTACTGATACACCTAAAATTAATAGGTCCAATATTTTATAAAATTAACTTTCATCTCCATGGTTAGTAAGAAGATTGAGCTATTGAA
Organism: Parietaria judaica; assembly: GCA_954871525.1. Taxonomy (NCBI): domain Eukaryota; kingdom Viridiplantae; phylum Streptophyta; class Magnoliopsida; order Rosales; family Urticaceae; genus Parietaria; species Parietaria judaica. Next base: position 23,554,992 of record OX940862.1, on the reverse strand, counting down.
GTCAAGTTGTCTAAAAATTGAACTAATCACGTAACTTTTATAACACATGTTGAATTAAATCAAAGGCAATCGAAAAATGTAATTAAAAAATATCATATAAAAATCTTTTGTTATGAAAATAAAGAGATGGCTATAAGATAATAATATAGAGAATAAGAATAATATAGAGAATGAATAAGATAATTGTATTTCTTGTGTATTCAACATGTTATAAATGTCTTTATTTATAGGCTTCGAGAGTACAACTAAAAGAATAAAACAAAAAATACACTAAAGGTAGATAATGCATGCATGAACCTTGAAAAATAACCTTCATGCAATTAATAGGTATATTCATAACATCCATCATTTAATCATGCCCATATTAATTTATTTCATATATCTCAAAGAATATTATTTTCTTGGAGAATCTCATGCCGTTTTTATATATTATTTTCTTGGAGAATCTCATGTCGATTTTAGTCGGCAAATATCCAGGATTGTCGCAAGAACGAATTGGACATACGTTAATTTTCCATTTTCATGAAGAACAACTTTTAAGAAATGTGCTTCATTTGGTGTCTTTTAATCTGAGCTATACAAGATGTATTGTTATTGTAAAAGATAGTAAGACTTCCTTTATTTATTGAAAATCGCATGATTTTCAGATATGATAAATTAAAGGCCTGAGGCATACACATTCGCTACTTGCTTCATGAGGAGCTAATAATTCAACGTGATTTGAAGAAGTTGTTGTAAGGGTCTTCTTTGTTGAGCGCCGAGATAGATATAACAGTATCACACTACGTAAATAGCCAGTTTGGGACTGCGCTTTTGGGATCAGATAAATATCCGGTATCAACATATCCAATCGATCTGGACTTCAAGTCATTCGAATAAAATAAACCTATATCAGTAGTCCCTCAAAGATATCTAAAAATTCGTCTTAACACCAGTCCAATGTCTTCGATTGGAGAAGAACTAAATCTAGCTAGTAGATTGACTGATAGACATTCACTGACGGAGACTCAAAGATGTACAAAAAGTAAAATATTAGGTCTTTATGCCAGCGAAAAACATTGGAAGTATGCTTACAATAAAGTGAAAATATAGAGTCTTTATGCCGTTATTATCTCTAAATTAACTTTTAAGGGTATTTTTTGGTCATTAAAAAAACCCGAGCCTAGTCTAGAAATCCACCCGACCTCGGCCCAGAAGTTCAGACCTGAGCTCGGTCCATATCTCAAGCCGATCTCTGACCTGGTTCGGAAAGACAATTCAAGCGTAGCCTCGGGGAAGAAGATAAGAGCTTAGACATAAACAAGACAAAAGTATCAATCTCTGAGATAACGATAAAAGAGTGATCTCAATCTAAATTGGCAGACTCCCAATCTATAAAATACAAAAAAGAGGCCAAAATCGCACCGAAGAACATTCCCGTGCCAGACGTAAGCGAGGCATAGCTGCGCCTCAGTCCAAGTGTGTCTCCACCCCAAAACGATATTTTTCTTACGTTGATCGCCTCAATATCAAATCGTGGATCGACTTTCACGTTGCTTCTATTTTAGCGATCAACATTAATTATTTATCATGAAAATAAAATAATAATAGTTTATCTATAATAAGAAATTTTACTTTTATATTTTATGTAAAGTGTACTATTTTATTATCAGATCAATCAAAAAATATTTTTAAATGTACTTTAATATATTAGAAAAACCCATGAAATGCCCAAAAACCACCTAATGTTTAAGGGAAATACCCATACTTTAAGTTAATTCATTTATGCCCATTTTATATAATTTTTGGACCATAATAACCCTGTTATTAATTATATTTTTTATTTTCGTTTAAAAAAATTTCGAATTTTATTTCCCTAAAATTATGGTTGAATTATTCTCATATTTATCAGATTTTAAATTTATTTGATACTTTAACCAAAAAAAATTGATTTTTCACTCTCTAATTTATTTCTCTCACTCTTTTTTTCCTTCGATATTCATTGCCTCTGTTCGACTATCTTCCCTCATATCTTCGATTCTCAGTCCGTCGCTCATCCTCTCCTGCGCGAACTCCTCTGCCGGCGGCCAAATCAGCTTCTTCCGACGGTGTTCTTGGCCATATTCCGATGGCGACGCTTTACGCCGATGATATGCACCCCGAAGCGACCGAAGAAGACTTGTACGCTGCATTCCGCTTCATCGGCTCCGTTGCCTCCATTCGCGTTTGCCAGGACGCTGTCACCGGGAAATCGCTCCGCCTACGCCTACATCAACTTCTTCTCCGTGGGCGCGGCGGCTGAGGAGGCGACCATATGGCCTCCGTCGCGGTCGTCCTCTGTCGTTGTCGATCGCACCACATCCTCAACGAGGTCGACCCGCTCTCCCACGGCGACTAGATCCCGCTCCGAGCTCCGCTCCCACATCCTTGACGGTGAACGTACGTTATTGAAATTTTGTAAATATATTTACAGTTCTAACAAGTTCATATATTTACAGTTTAAATGAATATATATTTGGTATTGGAATATATATTTACAGTTTAAATTTGGTTTTTGTATTGGTATGTATATTTGATATTAATATTAGTATATATTTACAGTTTTTGGTATTGGTATTGGTATATATATTTACAGTTTTGTAGTATTTATATTGGTATATATATTTGATATTAATATTAGTATATATATTTACAGTTTTTGGTAAGTTCATTTACAATTTGACATCATTTACATTTACAGCTTGACATGATTTCGTAAATTTCGTAATTTTTAGTAATTTTATTTACAGTTCATATTGTATATACATATACAATTTTTCGTAATTTTATTTACAGTTTCAAATTGTGAATAATGTTTGTTCGGCATTTCTCATACACAGTTTCAAATGATATTGATTGTTAGGGACCAAAATTCAAAAATCATATTTTGTTTTTAATCTTTAAAATATGGAGGATTAATTCAAATTTTTTTTGTGAAATCGTTAAAATAGGAAGGATTTAATGTTAATTTATTTAATTTGCTACATTTAAGGAAAATATATATTTTTATTTTAATTAATAAAAACGAATTAATAATGTGAATTAAAAAGTGAAAGGGCAAATTAGTCCATATTTCAATTTGTTAGTGGTTATAATTACCATAATTAGAAATGAGCATTTTTTTTAAACCTTGAGCCACAAATGGGCATTTGCCTCATTTACCCTTTAATTTATTAAACACCACAGTTAGTATTTTTTAATAGAAAAAATGGCGACATAAGTACTCATAATATTTGAAAAGTTGATATTAAATTCTCATTCTTTTTTTTTGGCGAAAGTTATCAAACTCTTATTTTGTGTATTCCGTCATATTTTCGTCCAAAACCGAACCACATGTCATGTTTTTAAACCCATTAAAGATAGTAAGATACCATTGTTTATCATTGATAAATCAATTTAATTTTTTATAATAAAAATGGTATATTTAATGGGTTAAAAACGTGACACGCGATGCGATTCGGGGCGGAAACATGACGGAATACACAAAATAAGAGTTTGGCAACTTTTGTCACAAAAAGAAGAATGGGAATTAATGTCAAGTTTTCTAACACTTTGAGTACTTATACCGCCATTTAGAAAAAATGTTTTTTTTTTTCTGTTTATATTTGGCAAAAAGGACTCTATTTTCTGAAAAATAAAAATTACGAATTTTATTTTTTATTATTAAAGATATTAATTAATGTTAGAGAGATAGATGATAATATCAAATTACATGTATAAAACAACAAATTTCTCTTATTTAAAATATTTATATATTATACATCATTTTGGTGCTGTACAATCATTACAGCACACATACTACAATACAAGTACGGCAGTCAAAGTGTCGAACACACCCTCAAAAGAAAAAAAACAAAGGAAAAAGGATAATAATTTTCAATCATCTTCTCAAGTCTCAACAAATACAATTACATTGCACATTGATTTAATTTATTTTTTTTAACTTTCTTTCACTGTATGTTTATGGTGTGTACTGTATAATTTTTTGTGAAAGGCATCTGCTAACTAAAACCCATCACCTACCACTGAAAACTCCTCCTCTTCTTCTTCTTCTTCTCTCAAATATTATTTTCCCAATATTATATATAAATAATTATCCACCAAATTAGCAAAGTGATCTTTGGGTTTGGGTTTTGTCTTTGACAAGCTTCAAGGCTGTTTCTGGTGCCAGAAAGCTCCTTCCGAGCTTAGATTCAGCCCCACAGAAAGTGAATCCTCACCAAGCTATATAAAGTCCCAATCTTTATTATTATTTTACTATATAGTATTCTGCGTCAATATATAATTGGGTTTTAGAGGATTGTAATGGGATTTGTCTAATTCTGAGATCTGGGATATTTGGGAAGGAATGTTGAAGGACTTTCTGAGATCTGGGCTCTGAACAAAAGGTAAGTCATTTATTTTTTCTGGCTTTTTAATTATGTCTGATTTAATTTTATTTAATTTTTATTCATATATGGTATTATTTGTCACCTCAACTCTTAAGCCTTGAACTTTGGATAATAATCTCTTTTAATTTCATTATTTTGCTTGATTTTTGTGGAAAACTATCAAAAGGTTGAGGCTTCATAGAAATCTGGGCCTGCATTTGTGTGAATAATGTGTGTGTGTGTGTATATATGTATATGTAAAGCTTTATTTGTAGTCTAAGATCTCAATTTTTTGCAGGCATTTCAGCTATTATAAAGATGGGTTCTAGTCTTAATGCCGAACTATCCAAGCAAACTGGCATTCTCGGTCTGAAGGTGTGGGAAGTGATCGGAATCGCCGTCGCTCTGTTCATCGTGATCATCCTCTCCGTGCTCTCGCTGTGGCTCACTTCGAGAAAGAAGTCGAGACGAGCCCGAAGCAGCATTCCTCAAACTCAAATCCCTACGGTCTCCAAAGAGATCAAAGAGGTCAGAGTTGAGCAAGTGGCAGCGAGCGAGTTCGTCCCTCGTGACGGAATTCTCCTTACCATCCATGACAAATCGAGCGACAAGGAATCCGACAAGGTCATGCTCCACTTGGGAATGGGGAAGTCGAAGAACGGAGATAGCAGCCAATCGGGTTCGTTCAACCGTTTCGACAAAGACGGGGAGTGTGTATCGGGGGAAGAAGCGAGTTCCGGTACGGTAACTGTGTACAAGCCGTCTTCCTCGCACCCGATTACCGCTCCGTCACCTCTGAGTGGTTTGCCTGAATTCTCGCACTTGGGTTGGGGCCATTGGTTCACTCTTCGGGATCTCGAGCTCGCGACGAACCGGTTTTCGAAGGAAAATGTTCTTGGCGAGGGCGGATATGGAATCGTTTACGAGGGTCAACTGATCAACGGAACTCCGGTGGCAGTCAAAAAGATCCTCAACAACCTGTAAGTTTAAGACAACATAATTGATGCTGTTACAGTAATTTATTATTAGGCGTTATATACGCACATATTGTGTATTAATATAGCGATTTATTCCTACAGAGGACAAGCAGAGAAGGAGTTCAGAGTGGAGGTTGAAGCGATTGGCCATGTCCGCCACAAGAATTTGGTTCGGCTTCTCGGATATTGTATGGAAGGCACTCACAGGTTAGATTATCGACCTTTTTTTATTTTAATGATTGAACGCGAAAATTGTATTTGAATCTAGTGCTTCTCTCTGTACTACAAAGTTTAATTTGGTTTTACGTGTTCAGAATGTTGGTTTACGAGTATGTCAACAACGGAAACTTAGAGCAGTGGCTTCACGGAGCGATGCGGCAACACGGGTATCTGACATGGGAAGCGAGAATTAAGGTTCTCCTTGGCACAGCAAAAGCGTAAGTAACGTGTGCAAAAATCATTTTTATTCGGAAAAAATGAAAGAAAGAATAAAAGGAGATTATTAGTTTCTATCTTAACTTGTCGTGTTTTATATCAGTTTCCCACTTGAATTTGTAAATTGTAGCGATTTCTTCGCTGACTGTTGCAGTTGCGGTTAATTTCAATGCTTAGTGACAAAATCATAAAAAAAATATGGTAGAATGTGTTTTGAATGTGATTTAACATTTGTCGGAAGTTGTCGATTATTTAACTGTCAGGATTACGGAATAAATTGAAACAATACGAAAAATTCCAGGGCATGGCTGTAATTACTCAAGGAAAAAAACTCATAAGTGCTTTAACGTATCTTGTTGATGCAGTTTGGCGTACTTGCACGAGGCCATCGAGCCAAAGGTGGTTCACCGAGACATCAAATCCAGCAATATTCTGATCGACGATGAATTTAACGCAAAGGTTTCGGATTTCGGCCTCGCCAAGTTGCTGGGAGCCGGGAAAAGTCACGTGACGACGCGTGTTATGGGGACCTTTGGGTTAGTACCCTTTTGCCCTCTCAAGCATCATAACTTTTTTCCTCATAAAAAATGTTGCCTCTCATTTTCAACATTTGAAATAACTGTTGTTACCAGATATGTGGCTCCCGAATATGCAAACACCGGGCTTTTAAACGAAAAAAGCGATGTCTACAGCTTCGGGGTTGTGCTCTTAGAAGCGATCACGGGCAGAGATCCTGTTGACTATGGCCGTCCCACACAAGAGGTATCGTGCTGACTTTCAATAATATGTCAAATAAGTCAATACGATTCAACATTCGTTGACTTACACAGATGTGTCGTCCCGCTCCGCTAGGATATTGTTTTCGGAATTCACCTTAATTGCAGATTTTCGTGATGACAAAGATCCTCTTATTTTCGTCCGCTTATCTCGACTTTCCTTTATATTTTCTTATCTTTATTGACAATTACGAAGAGACTAATTATTTAAACGGAATCGAATCATGCTACATTTACAGGTCAATCTGGTGGATTGGTTGAAAATGATGGTTGGAAGCAGACGCTCAGAGGAAGTAGTGGACCCCAACATCGAGGTGAAACCTTCGATACGGGCCCTGAAACGGGCACTTTTGACGGCATTGAGGTGCGTTGATCCAGATTCCGAGAAACGACCCAAGATGGGCCAAGTCGTTCGTATGCTCGAGTCCGAGGAGTATCCCATTTCGAGAGAGGTTAGTTTCTATTTTCCTTCCAAGGGTGACGCCGGTGTTTTGGTTTCGGATATTTTACATTTTAAAACCAGAATCAAATTTTCAATTTTAGGAATTCTTTTTTAAAAGCGGTTTTTCGAATACTGGTATGGTCTAAAACTTACAGGTTACATTTTCAAATACTAGAACTGGTGTTTTGGATACCGATTTTGTCCCAGATATCGGTTTTGTCTTAGAAACTGGTTTTCTATTTTAGAAATAAAAAAAACTTTCGGTATCTCGGATCCGGCTTTGACCCCAAAAAATAGCTATTTTTCCGGTATCGGGTGTAAATCTACATCCAAACTTGCTCAGTTTCATCACGTGATTGTCAAAAACATTCAGTTGAGAAGTTATCATCTTGTCATGGTTCAGGATCGAAGGAACCGAAGAGCACAAGCCAATAACGCAGAGATCGATTCACTAAGGGATTGCTCCGACACGGATCGGAGCGACAATCCCGGTTCAAGATCAGACAGCCGAGGCTACAATCGATCGTAACCAACGTAAATTCATTCGAGTTCCCCAAGGCATATACTTCCGTCGTCATCGCCGTTAGTTCTTGAGATACCTCCGACGTTTTGAACCCTCGGGTTGGGTCGGAACGGAGGTCATTGAGGTGACCTTTTTGTTCGGTTATTTTTTTGTTTGGTTATTTTTTCGGGGGTCGGATCCTGATTCTTACTTGTAGATGGAGAGATTATTGTTTGTAATTGTGTATGAGAGTTGTGGTTTGTGAAGATCCCATGACATTGGAGGTGTTTGTACAGAATCTGTAGCTCTTCAAAGCTGCCTCATTAAATCATTCAAATGTTTCGCCCGGAAAACTCCGGCGGTTGGCACGGTGGTACTGCCGATTGACCGATTTATTCTAATACATATGTTTTGAATACTTTATTTATAAATAATTATTATTTTTATATATTATTACTTTACATGATCGGCGCCAGAAAATATTTTATTTTAAAAACCAAGGTACAATTCGGTTAACTCGTAAACTAGACTGTCGCGTTTAAACTTTAAAGTCTGATATCACTGAAATATAAAAATTATTCAACACCACGTTGTGGGTCCTAATGATTTGTTGTGAATTCATCACCCTCTAGAGTTAGACAGCTATATTAAATTGAAAGCATAATATATATATATATAAAGCTTAGACAGCTATGCAAATATGAAAAAAGCCAATATTGTTTTTGTTTTGTTTGAAAAAGGACAATGATACAAGAACAATGCTTGGTATTGAAGGACTAGAGATTTCTCATCCTCCGATTACTAGAAAAGTACAAGCTAGAACCCATGTAAAGACTTGTGTTTGTGTATATTTGGGCCAAAAAATAAAGTTTAAAATTTAGGGCCAAATAACCAAATAGTCAAACTTCAAACTCTAATTAGCTAATATTTTAATTAATTTTGCCAAATAGCCAATTAACCACGTTAATAAATCACGAAAAACCGGATTACCCTTGTATTAACGTGTATTAACGTGGTTAATTTGTTTAAAAATAAATTAATTTCTTTTGGAAAAAAAATATTTTTTTTGAAAAAAATTAAATTAAATTTTTTGTTAAAATTTTAATCACGATTTTTTATTTTTAAACAAATTAACTCCGTTAATACACGTTAGTAAACGTATTAACGAAGTTAATTTGTTTAAAAATAAATTAATTCTTTTTGAAAAAAAAAATTAATTTTTTTTTTTGAAAAAAATTATAATAAATTTTTTGTTAAAATTTTAATCACGATTTTTTATTTTTAAACAAATTAACTCTATTAATACACGTTAATAAACGTATTAACGAAGTTAATTGTTTAAAAATAAAAAATTGTGATTAAAATTTTAACATATTTTTTTTTTCAAAAAAAAAATTAATTTATTTTTAAACAAATTAACCACGTTAATGTGTTAAAAAGGTATTATAGGTATAAAATATGTTATTAAATAACTATTTGACTATTTTGCAAAGAAAAAGAAAATGTTGGCTATTTAGCTAATCAAACATTTCAATTTGGCTATCCCATGCAATATCTCTAAAATTTAAATTCCAAAAAGGATTCTAGTTTTTGTGGACTCTACAAAATATGGAGGCTCCAATTCTATATTAAATTATATTAAAATTTGGATAGTTGGTTTTATTTATTCAATTAAATTTTTAAGGATATTTCTAGTAAAAATATCAAGAAGTATTTTATAGTATGCGGTTATTCAAAATACATTTTGTTGTAGCAAAAACCATTCATCTTATGTTCTAATCATAAGTCTTAATTTTCTTTAGTTGGCCCAACGTTAACGTTCGGTGTCACGTGTCACACTCTTCTTAAGCCATTTGTCTTCTCTCTATATATATACACATGTTGCAAGAACAATAACGATAATTTATTTGTGGCATAGATACTTAAGTTATTATTTATTAGCGTTTAATGCAGAAGATTTATCAGAAGTTGCGGAGGACTACAACACTACTAGTAACAACTTGAGCACTTTCTCTGCTATTCCTCTATTCAAATTCGTAAATAAATTTAATTGAAATTGAATACTTTTATCGCATAAGATATAAATAAATAATAACTAAAATACTTATACCACTAATATATGATAATAACTTATGTATGCGCCTCAAATACATTTTTATACATGTTGTTCTTGTAAGGGAGCGAGAGAGAGAAGTGATTTTAAAAAGGAGCGTGACACGTAGTATTTAACGTGCGGGTTAACAGAAGAAAATTGAAACCATAAGTTGAAACTTAAGAAAAATGGTTCTTAGTTTCTTAAAACTTTGTCATAATAAAATAAAATTTGGAATATGTGGCTCACTATAATGTTTTTATTTTCAAAAAGTGTGGATATGCCCCTCTATTATTATAAATTTATTTATTAATCTAGACATCAAGGGCATATAATAAGTGTATTCAATCAAAAGATTAAACTAGTAATAAAGCACATCTTGTCAACCACGCAACAAATAAGTTAATTGCATTAGTCAATGATTTTGGTTGCAAAACAAGAGCGACAAGAAAATAAAATAATACGTAGTTGAATAACAATTAATAATATATAAATTAGTGAAAAGTGTGATAAAAATCCCATTTGTCCTCTTATTTATCAATTAAATACTCAATAATAAAAGTTTAATTACTTTGACACACAATGTGCAAAAATTAACTGATACGTATATTCAAACGCACTGACGCCCACACGTGTTTGAGAATATCTAGTAAACTTTCATGTTCCATGATTTGTTTGAATATATATTATTAAGGACAACTTAGTGAAGGCGTACTAAAAAAGGAAAATAAGTTAAAAATCAATTCATATTTTTATTGGGCCCACTGCTAAGAAACATAAACGGTGCCGAAAGAAGGTATGAATTGCAATAAGATCCCACTTAAGGTTATTCTTGCAAAAATCTCTACTAAAAACTTTGAAGTAGGATAATTATGGTAAAAATACCTAAATTATTGAAAATATTGTTGTATATTCCCTGGTTTTTGATTGCACCGAAGAAATAACCAAAATCCTGATATTTACATTTTCTATTGCTCTAGCCTCACGCGTCTCTATTTATAAAGTTATATCATTTAGATATGTATGTCTTAGATTAAGACTCGTTTTTTCTCATTAATTAAAACAACTGAAAATCTCAAAATGCAAAAAAAAAAAAAAAACTTTTATATCAAGCATGTAGGTGTATTAAATGTTTTTGAACAGTCCTATCGGTTTAGACCATCTCACAAAATGCACTTTCTTCTTATCATTTGATAGATTGTAATAGGCACCTCCAAATTTCTTAAAATTTAGTAATTATTTTCATTCCAACATTGAACCTTAGGGATATTAGCATTCAAGATTTGTACCCAATGTTTGATAAAAGTCCAAACTTCGATACCATTCTCCGTTTTTTCCTTCATTTTTGGAACACATCGACGTCTCTACAGTTCCAAATAGTAATGCAAGGAATTATACCAAGTAAGATTCCCAATTGAGACCGTCGTATTGCTCTATTAGTTTGTCGGCGGAATTGCTGGCGCGGTCACTCCTCCTCCCGTGCCTGTCAGGATGTGTAACTCTATGATTATATATATTCCGCATGCATATTCTCTGATATTTCTCAATATTTAATTTCAATTAATTAAGATTTAGTCCTATTCAAGAGTTTGTATCTAGTGCGAATGCGATCTGAAAAATGATTTAGAGATATCAAAGTTTTCGTAATAACTAATTTTTTAAATACATTTTCCATGATTGAATAATTAGTCTTTGATACTTGATATCCACATTCTAATTAAAAAATGAGAAGTTAGACGTATTGAACCAATCATGAAGAAAAAAAGCGAAACACCCAATTTATGCATAAAAGAAGCTAGAAAATCATCCTCTTTGCAACGTACTACACCGGCCCTACATCTATATATATATAATTATATATATTGACCTCTAAATATAGTTTATAGCGATACAAATGCTAAATATTTTAATTTTTTTAGTAATAAAGTTTTTGACAACTGAAGTTCTCAACATCGGCTATTTTGCTTCTCTTTTAAATTTCATCCACTATTTTAAAATGATCAATTTAGTAAAATTTTAAATCTGTTGTTAAGTCTCAAATACGTATCATGTTTAAAAAAAATCACACATTTGTTTTCTTCTCTTTTCTAATAATATATAGCGACACTTAAACAGCCCATTAAAAACAATAGAATATAATTTTAAAAAGAAGCGAATAGCAAACATTTGGAACTTTGACCGTAAAAAAATTATATTGCCAAATAGTCAAAATATAATGTACTTATATCACTACTAACCCCCCTTAAATATATAAATTATAAATAAGCTTGAACTAGTCCTTCTTACTCAATGCTTGAGCTGCCGGCGGCTCGTCAAAATATAAATGTTATCTATCTATTTTCAAAAAAAAAAAATGTTATCTATCTGCTAAAAAAAATTGAGATAACGCTGAAATTTAACCATTAATATCAAATCTTCAAAAGTTTTTCAATGTTTATTCTTTTTATTTATAAATATTTAATATTATAAGTATTTTTAGTTTACAAAACACTCATCCACATATCTATTAGTTATTGGTGTATTCATAAAATACGATAGAAATCGACCAAAAGCATACAATATAATATAGTTTGTATTACCTTCTTAAGGACAAGGATAAAAAAAAAAAAAAAAAAATAACCTTCATTATATATGTATATATAAATATATATTTCACTAGTTGTTTGTGCTGATCACTAACTCGGATGCAATATTAAATTTTTCTTGGGAATTAAGCCAACAAATTATAAATAAATATTCACTATGGTGATGCATCAGCTTACTTCACCAATCTCCTCATTTAATGGTTTCAAACAATATATATACACACATACATGAATAGTTCAATTATACACAAAGTTCAAGACATGATGTTCATAAACGAATACCAATATTTTAATTAGTGCTAATTTATGGCAATTGTATAAGCAAGAGTCGGAAGCTTTTGATTGCCTGAAAAAATGGCGCAAATGGTAGGCTCCGACGAGATAGAGTCGGTGAGAATAGAGCTCGCTGAGATCAGCAGGAGCCTGAGATCGTCGCTCCGTCGACTCAGCTCCAGTTTCCGGAGCAGTGGCTCGGCTGCAGATGATGTCGTCGACGAGCAACTCGCTGTCGAGTGGTCCAGGATCGAGAGACTGCCCACTTATCAACGGCTCCGATCGTCTCTTTTCGAGACTGCCGACAGCGGCGAGGCGAAGAGAGTTGTCGACGTCACGAAGCTTGAGGCGCAAGAAAGACACCACTTCATTGAGAGGCTCATCAAACACATACAGACTGATAATCTCAAGCTCTTGACTAAGATGAGAGGTCGGATTGACAAGTAAGCTTTGTATGTTTGAATATATATAAATATTTACATATATATATATATGGAATCTTAATGATTATGAAGTGTCTGCAATGCATATAGAGTTAAGTTAGATAATAGTTCTTCTCATGGAGTTCAAAACTGCAATTATCTTCAATCACATCTAGTCCTGGGCATATCGGACAGGCAGGTTACACGTACGTGGAGCCTGTCCGTTCCGAACCTGCCCGTCCAGTGTCATGGACACGGCCAACACGTGCCCAGTATTAACATAAGCTCGGCTGCCCGACCCATGCGTATTAGTAGGGCAGACAAAATTGACCCGCCCTAAAACTGGACGGAGAATCCTTCTTAACTTTTTTTTTTTTTATTATTGTAAATCAAAATTTTCTTAAACAATTGGACGGGTGAGAAAACCCAGCCGCATATTGAGCTCGGGTCGGTGCTGGCCCGCTGCCCGAACAAGTACTGGCCAGACGGGTAGCGGGTGTGGGCATCTCGCGCAACCCAACCTTACATGACAGGCCGACTAACAAAAATAATGGCTTATCTGTTGTTAAGGACCGAGTCTTTATACGTATAAATTCGGGCTTTTCCTTCAATCCGGTTCCAGTCTCCGCTTTTTTTACAAAGTAGACCAATTTTCTTGACTAAATTTGCCTGGGACCGGAGCGGGCTATAACCAGAGGTTAGGATTGAAATTCCCACCCTTAACTATTTGTTTATCATTGCTAGTAGTGCTATATATGTTTTTCATGGTTATAAACACATGTCATATACATATATATATATATATATATATATATATATAAATTCAGAGTTGGAGTGAGGTTGCCCACAGTGGAAGTGAGATACGAGAAGATGGGAGTAGAAGCAGAGTGTGAAGTTGTCCATGGAAAGCCTTTGCCCACTCTTTGGAATGCTCTCAAGGCTTCTCTCTCTGTAATTTTTATTTTTAATTCTATTTTATATAAAATATGATTCACATGTTTTAATTTTATTAACATAAATACCAGCGATTAAAATGTGGCCGGTAATTCGGATTTATTTGTTGACTTGTGTATTTCAGGACTTGGCTAAGCTTTCAGGCTTAGGGTCAGGAAAAGCTAAGATCAATATCTTTAGTGATCTTACTGGCGTCGTCAAGCCTGGAAGGTAGACATCTCACTTTCACATATATATATATATATATATATATATATATTGACACATGTCTCTAAATTATGATTATATATTGTTGTACTTATATTTTTTTTTTATGACACATATCTTCAAGTTCTTATTTCTTTATTAGACCGAGTTACTAAGTCGGTCGATTATCGTTGAAGAGGGTAGTGATGAAGACGTTAATTTGGTCAATTGACGCCTTCAAAAATGTATATGTTGGGGATTTCACCCAGCAACCCGATACGAATATCGATTACCACGAACAAATGCGGAATAACACGATTGAATTGGACGACAAAGACTAACGCTTTATTAATCACGATGATGTTTGAATTACACAACCGGTTACAAAAGATTCGATCTTCTCCAGAAGATGATCTTCCCGTTGAATTCAAACTCACAGCTTCTTTCACAGCTCCCTCCGATGACTCCACCTTACGCTTCCGATGTCGAGATGACCTTCGTCTTCCAGCGCTCTTCACGGTGATCGGAGATGAACCAGACCCAGAGAACGCCGGCGATCAGAACCTGGTGCGAACGAACCTCTTTGACGCCGCGAAGAAGCTCCGACAGATCCCCAGAGTGTGCTCCTCTGTCTGTCGTTCCCGAGCCTTCCCTCTCCGTACTCCGTCGTCACCTTCGTCGTCGTATCCACCGTCTGACTCGCCTGAGAAGCTCTGTCTCTCAAGAACTCTCTCTTCCTGATTCTCTCTCTCTTTGCTGTATGGTCTGATTCTTTCTAACCGCTGTATGAGCTTTGCTTATATAGCCGTTGGCTCATCCTTATCGTCCCCGGATGGTGACTGAATGTCATCGCCCGATAGGTTCCTTATCTTTAAGTGACTGTGACACACATGATCTTGTGTCACCGATGGGTGATCAACAATCTCCACCTTGTGTCATCGTCGCTTATTGATAATTCGCCCCTGTCCTCGAGCTTAGGCGCTCGATCCACCCTTATCCTTCGGCTCTGGTTTGGTATCACCAACCCCGAGCTGAACCAAGCTTTGTTCGAACTTGCCGACCGGAATCACCTTAGTGATCATGTCCGCCGGGTTCTCATTGGTTCCGATCTTGAGAACCTTCATCGTATTCAACTCTACGATGTCCTTGACGAAGTGCAGCCTAATGTCGATATGCTTGCTCCTCTCGTGATACATCTGATTCTTACACAAGTGTATCGCGGACTGGCTGTCGCAGTGAAGGTCGAAGGACCTTTGCTCGAATCCTAGCTCTGTGAGAAGCCCTTTCAGCCAGAGCCCTTCCTTAGCAGCCTCAGTGATTGCTACGTATTCAGCCTCGGTGGTCGATAAGGCCACGATGTGCTGAAGCGATGCCTTCCAGCTGACTAGATTCCCGAACACCTTGAAGTTGTATCCGGTGAGAGATCTTCGCTTGTCGAGGTCTCCTGCATAATCTGAGTCAACGAAGCCTTGAATCACTGATTCCTTTGTCTCCTCGCTGGAGTAAATCAGGCCCTTGTCGGAACTGCCTGCCAAGTATCGGAGGATCCACTTGACGGCATTCCAATGTTCTTGCCCCGGGTTAGCCATGTACCGGCTTACCAAGCTTACTGCATAGGCCAAATCTGGTCTCGTGCAGATCATCCCGTACATGAGGCTTCCGACAGCACTTGTGTATGGCACAAGTCTCATCCTCTTCTCCTCAGCCTCTGTCGTCGGGCTTAACTCATTACAGAGTTTGAAGTGAGGTGCGAGGGGCTGTTTCGAAGGCTTGGCCTTCTCCATTTGGAACTTCTCGACGACCTTCCTGAAGTAGTCCGTTTGCGAGACGCTGAGGTAGCCTCTCGCGCGGTCTCTTCGGATGTCCATCCCGAGAATCCTTCTCGCTGGCCCCAAGTCCTTCATCTCGAACTCTGACTTCAATGAGTCCTTAAGCTTCCTGATTTCTCCAGTACTGCTGGAAATGATGAGCATATCGTCAACATATAGGAGTAAGTAAATACTCACACCGCTGCTCGTCGTTCTGAAGTAGACACAGTTGTCGTGTCTGCTCCTCCGATAGGAATTCTTCTGCATGAATGTGTCAAACCTCTTATACCATTGTCGAGGAGATTGCTTAAGTCCGTACAAGGACTTCTTAAGAGAGCAAACCCAATCCTCTTTTCCCTTATGCACGAACCCCTCGGGTTGTTGCATGAGGATTTTCTCCTCGAGTTCTCCATGTAGGAAGGCTGTCTTCACATCCATCTGTTCAAGCTCCCAGTTGAACTTCGCAACCATCGAAAGTAGCACCCTTATCGATGTATGCTTTACCACTGGCGAGAATACTTCATTGAAGTCTACACCTTCTCGCTGTGTGAATCCCTTCGCCACCAACCTGGCCTTGAACCTCGCCGGCTCGCCTCCTGGTGCACTTGGCTTCACCTTGTATAGCCACCGACAGCCGACAACCTTGCAGTTCTTCGGCTTCGGAACAAGGACCCAAGTATTGTTCTGGTGAAGAGAGTTCATCTCTTCGTCCATTGCCGCTCGCCACTTCTTCTCGTCGCTGGACCTGATGGCTTCATTGAACGAGCGAGGCTCGTTGTCGATTTCGACACCTGCAGTGTTGAAAGCATAAGCCACCATCTCAGCGTGGGCGTATCTTATCGGCTTCCTGATAGCCCGTCGGGGTCTATCCCGAGAAAGTAGGTATCCCTCGTCGTGAGTTTCCTCTTTGGCTCCGAGAGCCTCTTCCTCGCTGTCCTCTTCGCTGGACACCTCATCGTTGTTCGATGAGACCTGCTCCCGATGATCTTGTCGGCTGGATTCTCCTCGATCTCTTCTTATCGGGCTTCCTTTACTACCGCTCGACGAAGCTTCATCGCAGGTACCTTGTCGGAACTTCGAAAGTTCCTCATCGCGGGATTCTCGTCGCGATAGCTCTTCTTGCATACCTTGTCGGGTATGCTCATCGGGAATTCCTTGTCGCAAATTCTCTTCGCGATCACCTCTTCGGCCATTTTCCTCTGGGTTTCCGATAAGAGCTCCTCGGGTAAAATACTCCCGATGAGCCTCTTTTCGTCCTGGCTCATTGCAAAGCTCCACCTCAAGCTGAAATCCGTCTCCTTCGTAGAGATCTTCAGGGCTTGTCGGGGTTGCCTTGCCTTCCAAGAAACTTTCTTCATTGAAAGTGACGTCTCGACTGATGATGCACTTTCGTGACTCCGAACACCAAATCCGGTACCCTTTAACTCCGTCGGGGTACCCCATGAACAGTCCTTTCTTGGCCCTAGGTACAAGCTTACCATCGTTTACATGATAGTAAGCTGCACAGCCAAAGACTTTCAGTTTGGAGTAGTCGGTGTGCTCTGGTCGATTTGTCCATCGCTTCTGAGGAACTTCAAAGTCTATCGCAGACGATGGCAACCTATTGATCAGATAGGCCGCTGTATGGACAGCTTCTCCCCAGAACCGCGATGACAAATTTGCCCTCGAGAGCATACACCTTACTCGTTCCATGATGGTTCGGTTCATCCTTTCAGCGAGACCGTTCTGTTGAGGCGTGTGCCTCACAGTCTTGGATCGTCGGATGCCTGCCTTCCGGCAGTGATCGTTGAACTCCTCGGACAGATACTCCAATCCATTGTCCGTGCGGAGATGCAAGAGCCTCTTCCCGCACTGATTCTCAACAAGTGCGCGCCAGTTGACAAAGGCTTCGAAAGCCTTGTCCTTTGATCTGATCATATAAACCCAGAGCTTCCTCGAGTAGTCGTCGATGAAAGAGATAAAGTATCTGTTTCCTCCATGCGAATCTACTCGTGCCGGTCCCCACAAGTCAGAGTGAACATAGTCAAGAACTGACTTGCTCGTGTGAGACCCCTTGCCGAATTTCACCCGATGCTGCTTCCCAAACACACAGTGTTCGCAGAAGTCGAGCTTCTCCACCTTATCGTTCCCGAAGCAGCCTCCTCGCTTGAGTACATCAAGCCCCTTCTCGCTGACATGCCCCAGTCTATCGTGCCATAGAGTGGTCTTCGACACTGTCGTTGAGATATTTGCTGCTTCCCCGATGGCAGTCTCACCCTCCAGGATGTATATGCCATTGTACCGATAAGCCCTCATGAATGTCATCGCACCCTTTGTGACTTTTAAGCCACCCTTGCATGACTTCCATGAGTATCCCTGCTCTTCGAGGACACCCAAAGAAATAAGATTTCGTTTGAGTCCAGGGACATACCTTACTTGGTTCAGGGTTCTCCGTGTGCCATCCTTGAGTCTTAATGATATCGACCCAATCCCCTCGACAGCGCACATCTCCTCGGTGCCCGTCGATACTGGCATGACCTCCTCGTCGGCCTTCATCCCCTCGAACCAACTCTGCTCGTGACTCATGTGGTACGAGCATCCCGAATCCAGTATCCACGTTGTTCGCATGCTGGTCGGCATCATCGCGAGGACCTCAGCGCTGTCGTACCCTCCCGATACCTGGGAAGCGTTCGCTGGACCGTCGTCGCTATTCCTTCTGAACGGCTTACCCGTTCTCTTCTCGGGACAATCTCTCTTGAAATGTCCTTCCTTGTTACAGTTGTAACACTTGCCGCTCCTCGGCCTCGATGAAGATCGCCTCGGTGAGCCTCTCCTGAACTTCTCTCGCTTAGCCGGTCTTTCACGGTTAACGACGAGGCTCTCCGCTCCACCTGATCTTCCATCGAACTTGCCCTCCTGCTTGCGCTGAACCTCCTTGGCTAGCACGGCCGTCTTAACATCGTCGACGGTGAGGGTCTCCCTGCCACTAAATAGCAGAATGTCCTGGATCCTGTCGTACATCCCCGATACCGAATTCAGTAGGAGGAGTGCTTGATCCTTTGACGGGACTTCCACATTTATCGTCTTCAGATCTGTGATGATCTTCTTGAATTCGATAAAGTGTTGCTTCAGCGATGATCCCGGAGCCATCTTGAGGGTATACATCCGTTGTTTGAGAAACAACTCGTTCGCCCAGGACTTCCTGTTGTACGTCTCATCGAGACGCTTCCAGATTCCTGCCGCTGTCGTCTCGTCTTGGATGTCTCTGATGACATCATCGCTGAGAGCGAGAATAATGGTGCTTCTCGCCCTCGTCATGATGTCTTCCTTGTCCTCCTCACTCAGCTTTTCCGAGAATGCCTCATCGCCCTTGAGCGCCTTGTCGAGGCGCATCTGGCACAGCTGTGCGTGCATCTTGATCTTCCAGATGTTGAAGTCACCATCGCCGGTGAACTTCGCGATATCTGTCTTGTCTGGTCCCATTATTCCTTATCGCGTTTGGCAGGAGTGACTCTGACGATCTTCGTCAAGATTCAGAATCTTGAACTCCTTTACTTTCTTGTTCGGTTCTTGAACTCGGATCTTGATTCTCCGATGAACCCTTCCTTGATTCACCGAGAGAAGGAGCTCTGATACCACTTGTTGGGGATTTCACCCAGCAACCCGATACGAATATCGATTACCACGAACAAATGCGGAATAACACGATTGAATTGGACGACAAAGACTAACGCTTTATTAATCACGATGATGTTTGAATTACACAACCGGTTACAAAAGATTCGATCTTCTCCAGAAGATGATCTTCCCGTTGAATTCAAACTCACAGCTTCTTTCACAGCTCCCTCCGATGACTCCACCTTACGCTTCCGATGTCGAGATGACCTTCGTCTTCCAGCGCTCTTCACGGTGATCGGAGATGAACCAGACCCAGAGAACGCCGGCGATCAGAACCTGGTGCGAACGAACCTCTTTGACGCCGCGAAGAAGCTCCGACAGATCCCCAGAGTGTGCTCCTCTGTCTGTCGTTCCCGAGCCTTCCCTCTCCGTACTCCGTCGTCACCTTCGTCGTCGTATCCACCGTCTGACTCGCCTGAGAAGCTCTGTCTCTCAAGAACTCTCTCTTCCTGATTCTCTCTCTCTTTGCTGTATGGTCTGATTCTTTCTAACCGCTGTATGAGCTTTGCTTATATAGCCGTTGGCTCATCCTTATCGTCCCCGGATGGTGACTGAATGTCATCGCCCGATAGGTTCCTTATCTTTAAGTGACTGTGACACACATGATCTTGTGTCACCGATGGGTGATCAACAGTATATGATAACAAAATAAGAATTTGAGGGTACATGTAAAAAAAAAAAGATATTTGTACCTCGTACCTTGAGGATATATAATGCTAATACATATATAATATAAAGAGATATAGATATCGATAAAGCCACTTGATAATGAGCTTCCAATATTGACATTTATTTGACTAATTGATGGCTAATGCCTTTTATTTTATGATCAAATTTGGGATAATAGCGCCAATAGTACTCAACTTACGGTCAACTGGCACGGCATGAACTCAACATCAAACAATAGCTACAATGCCACGAGCATTTGACTAACAATTTTACAAAAATAGATGAACCACGCTTGTTTGGCGTTGAGTTCATGCCGCCCCAGTTGACCATACATCGGGTATTATCTCATCAAACTTTGCAACATTAAGGAAGCACCAAACTTTGTTCAAATGGAAAATAGATCATTACAAATCTGTACTAGGCCAGATTTTTGGTCAAGATGAACAACTCATAAATGATCAGCAAATGCATTTAAATTGAACATTTTTTTTATATATATGTTGAAAGAGAACTCACGAAAGCTTATTTGACCAAATGAAACTATTTTAGTGAAGTGCTTATTTTCTAAGTCCTGTTGCAGAATAACCCTTTTGCTCGGTCCGCCCGGATGCGGAAAGACGTCGTTTCTAAAAGCTCTGTCGGGGAATCTAGATTCCTCTCTCAAGGTTAACACTCTTATAAAGACTTTTGTGAAAATAAAAGCAACAAGAGTGTTGTTTAAAAACTACAGAAATTTAAGAAATCATGTTGCTGATGAAATAGTTGATGGGCGAAGTAACATACAACGGACACCGAATCGAGGAGTTTGTTCCCCAGAAAGTGTCCGCTTACATAAGCCAATTCGACGTCCACATTGCCGAGATGACAGTAAGAGAAACACTGGACTATTCGGCCCGTTTTCAGGGCGTCGGAAGCCGATCAGGCACGCCACTCGTCCTCACTTATGCGAATAAGATTCCGGAACAATTTCGTTAGTACATTGGAATAAAAATGATGTTTGTTCTGTTTTGTTAAAGATATAATGATGGAAGTCAGTAAGAGAGAAAAGGAGGCAGGAATCGTTCCGGATCCCGACATCGATACTTACATGAAGGTTCTCTTCGAATTCTAGTGTCTCGGTTGTTTATCTTTTTAACTTGAGTTTGTAACCTGAATCTGTTTACTTTGGCCCGACACGTTCTATAACTTCGCACTGCGACATTTATTTTGCACTCTCTCCTTTGTAACACTTTCGATCACTTTGAATTCTTCTCCATGATGGTGTTTTTCATGAAGAAAAAAAAAGTCGATCTTGTCACTATTTTGTATTTGATCGATAACATTTATGGTACCGTTTCTAACCGTGAAATGATTTTATAGGCCATCGCCGTCGGGGGACAAAGCAGAACCCTTCAAACAGACTACATTCTAAAGGTCATTGTCACTTTCTCTTATCCTATTTATTTCACTCAATTTGAAGTACACTAGTTGTGCATGCTTTTTTTTCTTCTTCACTTTTTTTGTGTAATTGTTTAGATCCTCGGACTTGACATTTGTGCGGATACTTTGGTCGGCGATGCCATGAGAAGAGGCATCTCCGGTGGTCAGAAAAAGAGACTCACAACAGCGGAGATGATCGTCGGTCCGACAAAAGCTTTGTTCATGGACGAGATCACCAACGGCTTAGACAGTTCAACCGCTTATCAGATTATTGCGTGTCTTCAACAGCTCGTTCACATAACAGATTACACCGTGCTTGTGTCACTCCTTCAGCCTTCACCGGAAACCTTTGATCTCTTTGACGATCTCATCTTGATGTCCGAAGGGACTATAGTGTATCAAGGCCCGCGTGATTGCGCTCTCGAGTTTTTTGAGGAGTGCGGATTCAAATGTCCCGAGAGGAAAGGCGTCGCTGACTTCCTTCAAGAGGCAAGCTTTTTTTTAAGGGATGACACCGGGACCTGGAATCGGGCTTCTGACTTTTATTTCAGCATGGTTGAGAAAAGTTTTTAACACGGCCAAAATCGAGCCGGGCTTAAACACTTCCAAATACAATAATAATAATAATAATAATAATAATAATAATAATAATAATAAGAAGAAGAAGAAGAAGAAGAAGAAGAAGAAGAAGAAGAAGAAGAAGAAGAAGAAGAAGAAGAAAGTCGGGCCGGCTCCTTTTCTTCAGGCCTCGGTCCCATCCCAGTTGTTTTTTTTTGGACAAAAAGGCCGCTCGTGGTTCTTGCTTTGTAACCAAAAGGCCCGGTTTTGGGATCAAAATCGGGCTGGAATCAAACCAAACCGGGCTTAGGGGCCAAAAATTCACCCCAACTCTCTTCTTTTTTGTTGTCATTTTATACATTCACCTCTTCATTTGGTGAGCTCTTGTTTGCAGGTAATCTCTAAGAAAGATCAAGGACAATATTGGAGCTCAACTGAGCAAACTTATCGATACGTATCGATTAACGAGTTCTGCGCCAGATTTAAGGCGTCTCGCCTGGGGTTGAAGCTCGAAGAAACCCTGCAAAAGCCATATGAAAAATCAAGCATTGATCATGATACTTCGCTTTCCTTCAGTGCCTACACTCTCTCCAAATGGGAGCTTCTTCGAGCTTGCACTTCAAGAGAGCTTCTTCTCATGAAGAGGAACTCTTTCATTTACATATTCAAAACCGTTCAGGTAACGGCTCTAGCCAAATACCCCGCCATTAGCGGCCCTTGAACTTAACATGTTGGTGCAGTTTGCCTCGTGAATTTTAGTTTTTAAAAAAAGTAAACTTCCTCCTATGCATTAAAACATGATTCTTTATTCAAAATTAGCCTCCGCCAGAATTTGTACCCTAGTTCCGCCACTGTCTAAGCGTACATACGGACGTAAGTGTCGATCTCATACGTACATACAAATATACATGTACCATGTATGTAATATATTCTTCTTCTTTTTTCACAGCTAGTCATCACGTCAGTGATCACCATGACTCTGTTCCTGAGAACAAGGATGGAAGTTGATGTTCTTCATGCAAACTACTACATGGGAGCTCTGTTCTACGCTCTCACCATTCTTCTCGTCGATGGGTTCCCGGAGATGGCCATGACTCTTCAGAGGCTGGAAATGTTCTACAAGCATAAGGACCTCCGTTTCTACCCTGCTTGGGCCTATGGGATTCCATCAGCCATTCTGAAGATCCCCATTTCTCTCTTGGAAGCTCTGGTTTGGACATGTCTCACTTATTATGTCATTGGGTTTAGTCCTGAGGCCCAAAGGTAATCTGCAATTCCTATTCCTAAACAGCATTCTCCATTTCGACCTGATTCAGGTTCACAAACCGGGAATTTTGGCCAAATAACCGGGTTCTCAATTTGAGGCCATGTTCTCAGTTTTGTAAAAACTAACCCGAGACTGGGCTGAAAAAGGATTTTTATCCCGGTTTCTAGTCCTTGATTCACCCCTACTCTGTACTTTTAAAAAGTAGCACATTGACTTCCTATACTTTAAAAATGACATAATTTTTTATATTTGTGCACAACACGTGACTCGTTTGAGGATATTTTCATTATTTTTCTCCAATCCCGTGCGAATTTCATCTGAACCATTTTTTAAGAACTGGACTCATTGGTTGCTTTATAATCTCATAATCTAGTTTATGGATCTTGTTCCGTAATTAATTGATGAAAATAACTTCGGGTAAAGCAAGTGTTGCATAAAGCTAAACATTTTTTTCCGTCATTTTGAACATGTATGAAGCAACGTGCAACTTTCTAAAGTTCAAGAGTCGTTTCTCGTTACCTGCTCGTTACTGCTAATAACTCAAATATTTATGTTTTAGTGCGTGAAAAAACTTCGATTTGGATTTTTAGGTTCTTCCGGCAATTACTTCTGCTGTTTTTCGTTCACTTAGCATCGATGTCTATATTCCGGGCCCTGGCGTCGATGTGTAAGAACATGGTTGTTGCAATGATGGTCGGTAGTTTCGCAATATTGTTTTTGTTGATGTTCTCCGGCTTCATCATCACGCAAGGTAATGTTAATTGCTCAACAAGTTATCCATTTTCATTGAATCAAAGACAAATAAAGTATGAAGAAAATTATCTCTAAATCAAGTTTTGTTTTCTGATTATAGAGTCTATGCCGGATTGGTTAAAATGGAGTTTCTGGGTTTCGCCTATAACGTACGGAGAAATAGGCTTGGTTGTCAACGAGTTTCTTGCGCCTCGATGGCAAAAGGTAGGCGTCAACGCAATGCCGTTGGTGCGATATATCATTAGTGATAGATTGAATACCACGCCTCAACATTTTTGTGAAGGAAAACTAAATGACCCATTTTAGAGGACAAAAACCGCATTTACCTATGATATCAGGCGTTTGATAGCGGTACAATCAGTCGTGTAACCAATTTTTTTACCTTCGAAGAATATGACCAAAATAGAGTAAAAAATAAAAACTAATAACCATTAGTCCATAAATGATAAATTCCACAACTCATAATCATTAAGTAAAAAAATAATGATAATTAGTATATACATATAGGTCAACACACTCTCAAATACGAAATCTAAAATTCAATATTAGACTTTATACATTTGCAGTATATGCGGTTTGTGGTATCGGTTTTTGTTTACAAAATGAGTACCGCTATCGAATGATATGGGTTATTCGTTTTGAATTGGTGGTTAAAGAATATTCCGTTTAAAATTCGATATGCGGTTTTCGGTTTCAATGGTTGGGTTCTTGTGGAAGAAAAGGGTAATCAAGCAAATTCGAAAGATCTAAATTGAATTTGCCCTGGATTTTGTGCTGTAGATGCAATCTAATAACATAACAATAGGAGAAATGACGCTTAGAAGCCGTGGTCTAGACTTTCAAGAACGTCACTATTGGATTTCAATTGGAGCCTTGTTAGGGTTCACAGTAGTCTTCAATATTTTGTATATACTCAGCTTGGGTTACTTGAAGTGTAAGCAACTAACTTGTCTTCTTCTTTTTAAGTTTTTTTACATAACTGCGGTAATCGTCGAAATGCGTTATGTGTTTAGCTCCGGAATCATCCAGTGGTGCAATAATCTCGCATGAGAAGCTCGCCCAACTTCGAAGAGCCGAAAGTACCAAAAATGGTTTGATTGAGCCGAAGGAAAATTCCAAAACAAAAACAGAACTTGATAAAGGTAACATAAGTATTTATATCGTACGGGAAATTTATACGGTTGGTGAAACCGGGAGTGGAGACCGGGATTTCATGATCATTCCACTCACTCTTGGTGTTCGGGTAATATAAAAAAGTCTTCCCGTTCCAAAGTATCCTAGTTATAAACCGGGATTTTTGTCGAAACAACAAAAAGATATATACAGTCAAGCCAAGTATATTTAAAAAAAAGGATAAGGACTTTTCAGGTCCCAATTTGTGTAAATCGCTCTTGCTCCCGGTTCTAAAAAACAGGACCGGGATATACCTATTACACTTTAATCTGGAAAAATACCGTAATCGGTAATAATAAAAAAATAAGGAAACTGGTAATTATATAATAAATTTGCTTCACATATTG
Organism: Parietaria judaica; assembly: GCA_954871525.1. Classification (NCBI taxonomy): domain Eukaryota; kingdom Viridiplantae; phylum Streptophyta; class Magnoliopsida; order Rosales; family Urticaceae; genus Parietaria; species Parietaria judaica. The sequence continues at coordinate 23,529,309 of OX940862.1, read as the reverse complement.
ACAGAAATGAAATGTTATGGATTAACAGGAAAGATGGTGTTGCCTTTCACTCCATTGACAGTAGTGTTTGAAGATGTTCAATACTTTGTGGACACGCCTTTGGTAATCACATAATCTTTTCTTTCTAATTCTTCACAGCCAACTTGAGATTTTAAGCATATTCACATGTTTTTATTTCTAGGAAATGAAGGAACACGGATTCGCTGAGAGAAAACTCCAACTTTTAGCTGATATCACAGGCTCGCTCCGTCCCGGTGTTTTGACGGCTCTGATGGGGGTCAGCGGGGCCGGAAAAACGACGCTGCTTGATGTTTTGTCAGGAAGAAAAACCACTGGTTACATTGAAGGAGACATCAAGATCGGCGGGTACCCGAAGGTCCAAGAGACGTTTGCTCGGATATCCGGTTACTGCGAGCAAAATGACATACACTCTCCTCAGATTACGGTGGAAGAATCGGTCATGTTTTCCGCTTGGCTGCGACTCGATTCTCACATCGACTCAAAGACCAAAGAGGTACATACACCAATCTCTTTGCATATCTGTTCTCACTTCTTCCAACAATTTTCTCTAAAACCGGCGTGACGATACGTTGTGATAGGACTTTGTGAAAGAAGTTCTTGAGACGATCGAGCTCGACGAGATAAAAGACGCCTTAGTAGGCATTCCCGGTGTTAGCGGGCTTTCGAACGAGCAACGCAAGAGGCTTACGATAGCGGTCGAGCTAGTCTCGAACCCTTCGATAATCTTCATGGACGAACCGACGACCGGTTTGGATGCGAGATCCGCTGCAATAGTCATGAGAGCAGTGAAAAACGTGGCCGACACAGGACGAACAATCGTCTGCACTATACACCAGCCTAGCATCGACATTTTCGAGTCTTTTGATGAGGTACATTGAGTGTGCTTAATATTGAGTGTTAACAATAGATTAGGCCAAGCCGAACAAGAATTGAACCAACTTCTCGACCCAGCTAACTTTATTGCCGGAAAACCGGAACTTAAACAAACACAACCGATAAAATTGTCAAGCTTTCTTGTCCTTCGCCGGCTTGGGAAACAGAGTCCTGAAGAGCAGAGCGGCCAGAACTGCGCCCAGGAGAGGGCTAGCCCAGTACACGTAGAAGTGCTGCCACGAGTCGTGCGTGTCGTTGGCGAAAGCCCACCCGAACGCGTTCGCCGGGTTGATGGAGGGCCCGGTGAAGCCCGATCCCACCCGCACCAGCCCGTAGGTGAGGAGGGACAGACCCCAGACCCTGAGAAGATGGTGGCCCGGAGCCTTGAGGACTGCGACGAGGACCGAGAAGCAGAAGAGGAGCGTGAGAGCCCCCTCCACCAGAGCCCCGGTGTGCAGATCCACTTTGAGGGAAGGGCCTCTCGAGCGGGTGTGGGCGGGGAGGAGGGCGAGCAGGGCCTGGACGCCGGCGACTCCGCCGGCGGCCTGGGCGGGGAACCTGAGGGCGGTGGAGAGGAGGGAGGAGGCGGCGGGGGAGTGGCCGGCGGCGAGGAAGGCGAGGGAGGTGGAGGGGTTGAAGCTGGCCCCGCCGAGGGCTTTGGCGAGGAGGCTGAAGGCGAGGATGAGCAGCGCGGCGGAGAAGGTGGAGGCGAGGAGGGCGGGGAGGGGGCCGAGGTGGGCGAGGAGGGTGGCGGTGGCCATTCGGGAGAGCGGCATGGAGAATATCCACAGGGCCGTTAGCACCAGGTCCCCCACGGCCTCCTTCACCGTCTTCATCTTCATCTTCATCTTCATCTTCTTTCTTCCTCTGTTCATCTATGGAAACAGCATTTGTAGATGCAAGGTCAAGGTCAAAGTCAAAGTCAAACTCATTTCATAACAACAATCGACAAGTTAACAACCTTCGCAAAAAAACATTCTAACAACCTCGTAGCTTCGTGCGAAGATAACTTGATTGTATGCTATGTGGGCATGTCTCACTCTCTCTAATACTTAATACGAGTTATGGTGCGCTTCCTTGGCGCAACTTGTTTGTTTTTGTTTTAAAAATAAATTTACTCATTTTTTTTATAAAATTCTTATTTTTTTAAAATATAAAAAATAATTTTAAATTTTTGTACATGACTCATAAAAGGTAGAATTAGTAATTTTTAGTTTTTTGTAAAAGCAAAAATACGATTTTAGTCTTTTTAACCTAAATACTTTCTTTTACCAAATTCTTAATCAATAAAACCAAAAATATTTTTTGTAAAAATTAAATTGTGCCCAAACAGGCCCAATGAATCGAGGCCATAGATTCTGCCGATTTTCAAGTAGAAGAGCTTATATACCGTCAAAGTGTATTTTAATCGAGAAATTCTCCTTAATCAAAGTATTATAATTTACTTTTATATGCTCCCTTGTTTCATTCTTGATATATATATATATATATATATATATATATATATATATATATATAAAAAATTACTATTTTCTAAAAAAGTTAAAGTACACATCCTTGAACATAAAACGTGAAGAGCAATTAATATATATATATATATAAAAAAAGTGTAGTATTAATGTCAAATTAGTGATTAATGATGAGTTGATTAAATATTGGACTAAATATATAGCTACTAATTGTTTGGTGCAGCTTGTTCTTTTGAAAAATGGTGGACGGTTGATTTACTCTGGACCACTAGGAAAACACTCAGGAGGAGTTATAGATTATTTTGAGGTAAATTGCTACAATTTTATTTTATTTTTATCACATTCACACAATTGAAAAAGCTTTTATTTTATTTTCTGTCTTGAAGGGTATTCAAGGAGTTCCAAAGATTCGGGACAATTACAACCCCGCGACATGGATGTTAGAAGTCACTTCCACTTCCGCAGAGGCCGACACCGGTGTCGATTTTGCGCAAATTTACCGAGAATCTTCCCTCTATGAGTAAGTATAACTCGATTTTCCACACTAAAAAGTCGGTATATAAGCGTTGAAGTTCAAGCTCACTGTTATCGTCAACTGAATTTTGTGTTCGTGTAGTTTGTTCATCTCTTATTTAATCGTGTTCGCGTCGGTCACTCATTTGCTTAGTGTCAAACCTCATGCTCGGTCCCGAATTCCTTTCCCTGCTAAGAAATATGTTAAAAGTTTCAAGTTCGTGTTACTAAGACTTGATAATGTGCATGGCAGGGACAACAAAGAGCTCGTAAAGCAGTTGAGCGCTCCACCGCCAGGATCACGGGACTTGCATTTCGCGACTCGCTTTTCGCAGAATTCATGGGGACAGTTCAAATCGTGCCTGTGGAAGCAACACTTGTCGTACTGGAGAAGCCCATCGTACAACTTGATGCGCATCGCTCACACCATCGCCTCGGCCCTCATCTTCGGTGCATTGTTTTGGAACCAAGGACAAAACATGTAATGATAAAATAGGAAGTCTTCAATCCGTTTTTCGGAAAAACCATCGACAATGTTTAACTCGCCTTTCTTTGTCTTTTGGCAACAGAAACAACCAACAGAATTTGTTTAACGTCTTTGGTTCGATGTTCGTGGCTGTGATCTTCCTCGGCATAAACAACTGCTCGACCGTGTTGCAGCACGTGGCCACGGAGAGAACCGTCATGTACCGTGAAAAGTTTGCCGGAATGTACTCTTCCTCGGCTTTTTCGCTGGCACAGGTGAAAAATATTGCTATTATATATGATCAACATATGCTAATTTTCTCACCAATTTCTAATTTAGGTGGTGGTTGAAATTCCGTATCTCTTCTCCGAGGCATTGCTCGTGCTGATAGTGACGTACCCGATGATCGGATACTATGGATCGGCTTACAAGATCTTCTGGTACTTCTATGGTATCTTGACGACATTGATGTACTTCAACTACCTCGGAATGATGCTCGTTTCACTCACGCCAAATTTCAACATCGCCGCGATTATGGCTTCGGTGTTCTACACTCTCTTCAACCTGTTTGCCGGTTTTCTGATTCCCAGACCTGTAAGTATAACCTGCAAATACTGTTATTTGAAAAATATAGCTTTACAAGTTATAAATAGAGATCGATATTCATAATCATATTTGTATGCCTTTGCATTATATTTGTACCTATAAATAGATGTGAAACCGGGACCGGGTACTAGATTTTCTGGCTTTCCCAGTTTTGAATGTCTTATCGGGAATTGGGTTGGGACCAAGCTTCTGATTTTTGGACCAAAACTGGCCAGGACCGGGCCAAGACGGCCCTAGGATAACGATTCATATCTATAAAGATTGAAACATGTTGACTGCCAAGGTTTATTTAGGGTGCAAGTGATGCGATTCTCAAAGTTGAGGGGGTATTTTTGTTATATTACGAAAGTTGAGGGGGTGTTTTCGTGAAATTTGTTTCAGCAAATTCCAAAGTGGTGGATCTGGCTATACTATTTGATTCCAACATCTTGGTCCTTAAACGGCTTATTGACCTCACAATATGGAGACATACACAAGGAGATCGAGATTTACGGCCAACCGCAAACCGTCTCTTCGTTCTTAGACGACTATTTCGGGTTTAAACGCAGCCAATTACCTCTCGTTGCCGTCGTTCTTATTGCGTTTCCCGTCGCTTACGCCTTCATTTTCACCTACTGCATTGGACGGCTGAACTTCCAGCGTAGATAGAGCTTTTCTTTTCCATCAGCTGTGTACATGTTAATTACGAATATCTATTGTTACATCTTCAATTACTATGTGTTTTAATCTTTTTAGAAGTTTATATTATTTTTTGTAAATTAGTCTCCTCCTTTGGCTGGTTTTTATTAGAAAAATGTTATCGTTTAATGCTGTACGTTTGAAACTTAATTTTATGTAGTCCAGTCCAGTTTGTTATTTCTTTTATGTCGTTTGTAATTTAAATAGTGATTCCCTGTCGTTTTATTTGTTTGATGTCGTTTGGGCCACATTCAATAGTCAAGATCAACACATAAAAACTTTTCTTGGAAACTTGTTCTGGTTTGATATCGGAATCCCGATTACCGCCTTCTAATAAAAATATTTGTTTCGAGCCCCAAATAACGGGGTTTTCATAGGAATCGGGAATGTGATTAATTAACATTAATATGACCTGATGGGCTAAGCTCATTAAAGAGCTAAAACTCGCTAGATCATTATCCCTTATGGGCTGTTAATTAACACCTCATAAGCAACAAAATCCTAATAACTACGAAATCCCAAGCATCATATTTGAATGAGTAATTATTTAATAAATAAGTATCTTATATATTTTTGTACTGGAATTTAGTTTTTCAATTTCAGTAGGAATCTCAAATTAGTTCTCGCCTCGGTCCCCAAAAATCTCGGGCACGGCCTTGGGCACGTGCACAATTCCCGAGAAAGCTTCAAAGAAATACCCATGCGGCAAAAGTCATTGAAGTTTGTGCAATCTGAACAAATTAGATTTTGACTTAAGCGATTTTATCTAGATAATTATTTGAGGATATCTGGTAATTTCCATTCTCGGGATTGAGAATACCTCAAAAAATCTAATAGTGTTCACCCGTTATTTGATCACGCAATTGTGTATAAAGTTAATGGGTTAGCATTTCATTATATCGGTTATATGGTCACCCATTATATGCATGATATACACACATTAGGGCACGTTGACAAGAAAAATAAAAATAGAAAATAGAAAATAATTTGGACGTATTTTTTTCTCCATAAAACAATATATTTATGAAGATATCACAGCCAACACTATATATTTGCAAACTATCATAATGGTTGAGCACTTTCTCAAAGCTTGCCTCCGGTCACAGGAATATGGCGCAAATGGTAGGTTCCGGCGACAAAGAGTCGCTGATTATAGAGCTCGCGGAGATCGGTAAGAGTCTGAGGTCATCGTTCCGGCGACTCGGCTCATCGAGTTTCCATAAAAATGCCGGCGGCGACGACATCATCGATGATCCCATCTGTGAACGGTTCGGATCGTCTCTTTTCGAGGGTACCAGCGATGAAGCAAAGAGAGTCGTTGATGTAACGAAGCTTGGGCCACAAGAAAGGCATATCTTCATCGAGGGGCTCATCAAAGACCGCGAGAGTGATAATCTCAAGCTTTTGACTAAGATCAGAGCTCGGGTTGACAAGTAAGCTGTTATCTATGTACATTTGTTTGTCTTTTGTGTCTGAGAAACAACGAAAACTGGATTGAAAATAGGAGCGAAACCGGAGTTGAAATTGGTAATTTTGATTATTTTACTCCTTCGTGATTTTCATTATTTTCAAATTTGTATCGGTGCCGGATTTGTAAAAAAATAGGTATATATCGATAATTGGGACCGGTATAAAAAATTGATAATCAGTATTGGTAATTAAGAAATCAGCATTTACCGATCCTTAAATACTTGAAACTTGGGACCGGAACTAGAAAGCATCAAAATACAACTCGATTGTGAATAAGAGTGAAACGGATTTAGCAAAAATAAGTGTGTTGGTAACCCGGACTGGTGAAAACAAAAACAGTTATCGATAAACTGGTAATAAATCGATATTTACTAATTTTTAAAATGAAAATTGGTTCAAATAAAGAGTTCTATAAAAACAATCATGACCAGTAACTGATATCGGTTAAAAACTGATTTTAAACCATTTTTATAATCGTTAAATTAATTCAAAGCCAGTATATACTTATTTTCGTTCGTTGAAACCGGTTCCGGTTTTCAAAACAGTAGCGCTTCAAATTTGATCATACGTGTACTTATTTTTAAATCCATAACGGAACCGTGGATTTAAACCTAAACCGGTTAGAAAAGTCCCCCGCAATTGTGAAAATGAGAACTTTGAATAATTTTATAAGTTTGATCACGTAATGTATGGTAATGTCACGTGTATGAATATCATTAATCAAAACATGATAATCAGACTCTCTGTTATAAATTATATAATTCGAAAGGATACCATATAATTAGACTCTATAGCACGTCGCGATAAAAATAAATTATATGTGATGTGGAGAATAAATTTTATTTTAAATTAATTGTTTAAGTGTTTATAATTGCTAATACGTTAATGCTTTGTGATTGTTATTAATCTACCATAAAATAGAGTATGCCACAGCCACACAAAGAAGATAGCAACAGGCAGAAAAATAAAATAAAAATAAATAAATAATAAAAGATTTAAACGGAGCTCCTGACTAAAAATTCCGGAGAGAGCCCCGAAAATTTTCAATAAAATATTTCTCACCGAGAAGATAGAATATGACCAGGCCGGAAAAAGAAATAAAAAAAAATTGGGTCACAATTTTTAATTTATTTTTTATATAAAATTTAGTTTTTGGATTTTTCAGGGTTGGTGTGAAGTTGCCCAGAGTGGAAGTGAGGTACAAAAAGGTGGGAGTGGAAGCTGAATGTGAAGTTGTCCGTGGAAAACCTTTGCCCACTCTCTGGAACTCTATCAAGAGAGCAACTTCTGTAAGGATATTTACGGAAATATATGCCGCGATAAAAATAAAAAAGTAAAATCTTATTCATATTGAGTGTGAAGCCTAATCTACACGGACTAATGAAAATATTACCGAGCATATTTTAGACTTTTTAACACAGTTTTTGTTGTTGCCCTAGGCTTTTTTTTATTTGTATTTTAATGCTTTGTGTTGTTATTGTGCATTGACTAGCACGAAGAAAGAAAAGAAAAAAAAAAAACGAGTTAGAGGGTGTGACCAAAAACTTCGATTGAGATTACGGTGGATTGAGATTTACAAGCGGCAAGTGATTGTACCTTCTACATTGGGAGCGAATCACTATAATTTATTGTCTCGTTTTTGTGTTGTCGTTTATTGTTTTTGAATTTTGGAGATTTAGGTCAAAAATCGAAAATGGTAACGTTATGCAATTAATTTATGATCTAATTTACATGTTGAGATTTGCAGGGATTTGGCTCAGATAAAACAAGGATAAAATTACTTAGTGACGTTAGTGGGGTTATCAAGCCTGGAAGGTAGGTTTAATCTGTCATTATCAATCTAAACATACAAATCAAGTAAGTAACGAGTTTTTTTTTTTTTTTTTTTATTGCACGCCATGGGGTTCGGACTCTGTATTTCATGGATAAAAAAAGTAGGTTGTTTATTTTCTAATTATCAATAATGTGATACTGATTCGCGCTATCGGAACACGGTATCATCAGCGGAGCACAACAATAGTCGCAGGATCTCCGGCTATTTGATAAATAAAAAATAAAAATTAAAACTTCTCCAATCACATGTTCCCAATCCCCAGTTTGTAACAGATTGTACATCCCGAGTAATTATACTTCAAGTCATTTATTTAATTTAGTCTCGTGTCGTTTATTTTTAATTAGTGTCATATTTAATTAAGTCAATAATGGTACTTAAATTAAGTTGTCATTTGATTACGTCGTTTAGATGTATTAATTGTTTCGTTGTGTTATTTAATTATGTTGTTAGATTATTTAATTAAGGTTATTATGTTTGAGACTTAAATAGGCCGAGACCGGTCCGACTCATGAAGTTGTAATCTTTGCTCTATTTAAGAGAGTTTAAGCTAACGAGAGAGCCAATAAAGATTAAAAAAACTCACTTAAAATGGCGGGGCTATCGGGGAATTGATCCAAGATACTTTGATGCTTCGACGGTTGCAGACTAACGCTTTTGATGGGCCCGCCCGGATGCGGAAAGACGACCCTACTAAGGGCTCTTTCAGGAAATCTAGACTCCTCTCTCAAGGTTACTTTTCTTATTACAAAACCTTGTAATTCATATCCCTGAAAGTCATGTAAATAAAAAGAGAGAGAGACTAAGAATTTAATAAGAATAGGAAAGGATAAAGCAATTGAGTTCTTACTCGGCCCGGTACAAAATGCTAATTTTAATTTGTTAGAAATTAATAATTTTATAAACGCATTCGAAACAATCACACGTGAATAAAAGAAATAATATGACGTCCTGGTATTTAAATACACATTCATTATTGCAAAGCAGTTGGTAGGAGAAGTATCTTACAACGGACACAAAATCAAGGAGTTTGTTCCCCAAAAGATGTCCGCCTATGTAAGTCAATTCGACGTCCACATTCCCGAGATGACGGTGAGGGAGACGTTGGACTACTCGGCCCGGTTTCAGGGTGTCGGAAACCAAGCAGGTATAGTTTTGTGTCTTCGCCTTTAACGCCGGCCTGTACCTGAATAATAAGATTTTCGAGTAACGGTGTTCTTTTTTTCTCCCTCGAAGAGATAATGATGGAAGTCCGTAAAAGAGAAAAAGAGGCGGGAATCATTCCTGACCCCGATATCGACACTTTCATGGAGGTCCGTCTCGAATTTCGAGTAATTAATTTAATGTAATCATTGCTAAAGGTGACATGTTTTTTTTAATAGGCCTTTGCAGTCCAGGGACAAAAAGGAAGCCTTCAAACAGATTACATTCTAAAGGTCAGTACTAGTAACTTTCAATATTCTGATGTTTTACGCTAATTTCTCTACGCCTCTCAGATCCTTGGACTTGACGTTTGTGCCGACACTTTGGTCGGAAATGCCACGAGGAGAGGCATTTCGGGTGGCCAAAAAAAGAGATTGACAACAGCGGAGATGATGGTCGGTCCGACCAAAGCTTTGTTCATGGACGAGATCACCAACGGCTTAGACAGTTCGACTGCACTTCAAGTTATCATGTACCTTCAACAGCTCGTTCACGCAACCAATTACACGGTGCTCGTGTCACTGCTTCAGCCCACGCCCGAAGCCTTTGCTCTCTTTGATGATCTTATATTAATGTCCGAAGGGAAAATAGTGTATCACGGCCCACGCAATAATGTTGTCGAGTTTTTCGAGGAATGTGGATTCAGATGTCCGGAGAGGAAAGGCGTTGCCGATTTCATTCAAGAGGCAAGCTTTCTTCTTCATGTATCCGCTACTATGTTTTATGTTAACCACTTCATTCGAGCTCCGGTTTCTTCAGGTCATCTCCGAGAAAGATCAAGCACAATACTGGAAATCGACCAAGCAAATTCATAGATTTGTATCGGTTAGTGAATTCTCAAAAATATTCAAGGCTTCTCGCTTCGGGAAGAAGCTCGACGAGGACCTCTCGGAGCTGTGTGAAAAATCTCAACGCCATGACAATCCTGTTTCCTTTAGTGTTTATAATCTTTCGAATTGGGAACTACTTCGCGCATGCACTTCGAGGGAGCTTCTCCTCATGAAGAGGAACTCTTTCCTTTACATATTCAAAACCGCGCAGGTTGCGACTTCACAAAGAACAAACAAAATCACGCATCCATCTACGTAACTCTGAGATAAAAATCGTTTACTTTTGTAGCTTGTCATCGTCGCATCAATCACGATGACTGTATTTCTTCGAACAAGCACGGAGGTTGACGCGTTTCGTGCTAACTATTACATGGGAGCTTTGTTCTACGCGTTATTGTTTCATCTTCTTGATGGATTTCCCGAGGTCGCCATGACCCTTGAGAGGCTCGAAATCTTCTACAGGCATAAGGATCTTCACTTTTACCCGGCTTGGGCTTATGCAGTTCCATCTACTGTTCTGAAGATTCCCTTTTCTCTTTTGCAATCTTTGGTTTGGAATTGTCTCACTTACTACGTGATTGGTTACAGCCCCGAGGCTGAAAGGTAATTTGAATTTCAAAGCACTCTCCGGCTTTCTATGTCGGAAGTATGTTTTTCTTGTTCTATTGACAAATCTCTCCCCTGCTGATCAGGTTCTTTCGACAAGTGCTTCTTCTTTTCTTCGTTCACTTAACATCAATGTCCATGTTCCGTACTCTCGCCTCGATCTTTCGGACTAATATGGTTTCGGCTGTAGCAGCCGTTGATTTTTCGTTAATCTTTTTGCTGATCTTCTCTGGCTACATCATTAAACACGGTAAGGGCCGGCTATGTGTTCAACAAGCTATCCATTTTTCGTCGATAAAATGCGTCAAAATTTGAGCTAAAACTTGTGTTTGCTGTTGATAGACTCAATACCAAGTTGGTTAAGATGGGGTTTCTGGGTTTCACCTTTAACATACGGAGAGATAGGTTTATCCGTTAACGAGTTTCTTGCACCGCGATGGCAAAAGGCGAGTTTGTTTTTCACTTTCTCTCTTTATATATTAATAAGAATTAAGGTTAAAAATCTAACCATGTCATACTTTGACTTCCGTTCGCAGATACAAACGTCGAACTTAACACTAGGAGAGGTAACACTCGAAAGCCGCGGGTTGAACTTCACTGGACATCACTACTGGATATCGATTGGCGCGTTGTTTGGATTCGTAATAGCTTTGAACATTGTTTATATTCTAGCCTTGAGTTTCTTGAAGTGTAAGTAACTTATTTATAGATTTGTTCTTCTCAATAACACATGTATTTCGTTATACCTATGATATTCATTGTGATGCAATTCCTTCTTAGCTCCTGGATCATCAAGTGGCGCAATAATAACACACGAAAAGCTTGAGCAACTCCGAAGAGCTGAAAGATCCGGTGGTGATATTCATGAGGAAAAACATCAAACAAAAACTGAATCTGATAAAGGTTGCAAAAGCATATGGAATATTCATCAGAGATATTTTCCGATTTTCTTACGTTTACACGGTTGAAATTTCTATGATTTCTCAGGAAAGATGGTTTTACCTTTCACTCCTTTGACATTAGTGTTTCAGGATCTGCAATACCACATGGACACGCATTCGGTAATCATAAATGCCTGTGTTTTCTTCTGAAAAGCCGACCCAAAACTTTGAGCTCAGCGACATGTTTTTGTTGTTAAATTTGTGAATAGGAAATGAGGAAACAAGGATTCACGGATAAAAAAATTCAACTTTTGGCGAACATAACGGGCTCGTTTCGTCCCGGTGTTTTGACAGCTCTAATGGGCCTTAGTGGGGCCGGGAAAACTACGCTTCTCGATGTCTTGTCAGGAAGAAAAACTAGTGGTTACATCGAAGGAGAAATTAAGATCGACGGTTATCTTAAAGTCCAAGAAACGTTTGCCAGAATCTCGGGGTACTGCGAGCAGAATGACGTACATTCTCCTCATATAACGGTTGAAGAATCAGTAATTTTCTCTGCCTGGCTGCGTTTGGATTCTCATATTGACTCTCAAACTAAAATGGTATGCAAATCACACTTAGAAATGTCGAAAGTCAGCTCTTCAATTTTTATTTTGTCAAATTGTTGTGGCATGGATCGCAGGAGTTTGTGAATGAAGTTCTTCAGAAAACCGAACTCGACGGGATAAGAGATGCCTTAGTAGGTATTCCGGGTGTGAGTGGCCTTTCGAACGAGCAACGGAAGAGGCTCACAATAGCGGTTGAGCTAGTCTCGAACCCTTCGATAATCTTCATGGACGAACCAACGACTGGTTTGGATGCAAGATCCGCTGCAATAGTAATGAGAGCCGTGAAAAACATTGCTGATACGGGACGGACCATAGTCTGCACTATCCATCAGCCTAGCATCGATATATTCGAGTCCTTTGACGAGGTAAGAAATGTGAATTTTTAAAAGAAAAACCAATAAAGGGAAATTTATATTAACAGTTTAGTTGTCAAACGAGCCGAAATATGATTGGTCATGTTCGTTTCCTTTATCGTGACGCAGCTTGTTCTTTTGAAAAATGGCGGACGCTTGATTTACTCTGGCCCGTTAGGAAAGAATTCGTGCAGAGTTGTTGAATATTTTGAGGTGAATTAACTTTTCATTGATTTAATGTTTACTTTTTGGATGATTTTGTCCTTCATTTATTTGTCTTCTTGTAGAGTATTCATGGAGTTCCAAAGATCAAGGATAATTGCAACCCGGCGACATGGATATTAGATGTCACTTCTCCTTCTGTAGAAGCCAAGATCGGTGTCGATTTTGCCCAAATTTACCGGAATTCCTATTTGTTTGAGTAAGTGCAACCCTCATTGTTATGCTAAAAATGCTTGCCAATCGTGTTCGTGTCAGTCAGAATTGGTTTCATTTTAGGTAGACACGAGCTCGTTTACTTCGTGTCTTGTCTCGTGCTCGGACTAATTTTATCATCCCTAATACTCTGTTGAATTTCAACTGCACATTATCGATTCAATCTACTGTGCGTGGCAGGGCAAACAAAGAGGTCGTAAAGAAGTTTAGCGCTCCGTTGCCGGGCTCAAGAGACTTGCACTTCCCAGCGCGCTTTCCGCTGAATTTATGGGGACAATATAAAGCTTGCCTGTGGAAGCAACACTTGTCTTATTGGAGAAGCCCGGCGTACAACTTGATTCGCATGAGCTACACCTTCTTCATGTCGCTCATCTTGGGTGCGGTTTTTTGGAACCAAGGACAGAACATGTAATAAAACGCTCCCCAACCGGCTTCTTGAAAAACGTCCAAATTTCTTAACTTATCTTTTTTTTCTCGCAATCTTGGCAGAAACAATCAACAGAACTTGTTCAACGTGTTCGGTTCGATGTTCAACATCGTGGTCTTTTTAGGCATTAATAATGGCTCGTCCGTGCAACAACATGTGGATAGAGAGAGAACGGTAATGTACCGTGAAAAGTTTGCCGGAATGTACTCTTTCTAGGCCTATTCACTTGCGCAGGTAAGGCATTTTGTTCGAAAATTTCATTTACTCAAGTATTTGATCATCGAAATCTAACGAAAAGACTTCTTATGTAGCTGGCGGTTGAGATTCCTTATATCTTTACACAAGCATTGCTCGTTTCGGTCGTGACGTACCCGATGATCGGATATTATGCATCAGCTTATAAGATCTTCTGGTACTTTTATGGAGTTTTGGCTTCACTTGTGTACTTCAACTACCTTGGAATGATGCTCGTTTCTCTCACACCAAACACGAGCCTCGCCGCGGTTGTAGCTTCGGCTTTCTACGCTTTGTTCAACCTCTTTGCCGGTTTTGTGATTCCTAAACCTGTAAGTATACAACGCAACAATTTCAAGTTTTCAACAATGATTTCTGATGAAATACTTTATATTTTATGGTTTCAGCAAATCCCAAAGTGGTGGATTTGGTTATACTATCTGACTCCAACATCTTGGTCTCTAAATGGCCTGTTGACCTCACAATATGGAGACATTCACAAGCTTATTGACGTCTACGGCCAGCCCCAAACCGTGGCGAACTTCTTGAACGATTATTTCGGGTTTCATTACAAAAATCTGCCTCTCACGGCCATCGTCCTCGCCACCTTTCCCGTCGCTTACGCCCTCATTTTCACGTACTGCATCGGCCGATTAAACTACCAACGAAGATAGATAGGGTTCATTGACGAAATTTCTCATTTAGTACATGATATTGCGTAAATATGTCAAGGCAATATGAATTAATTAATAGATGCCGGTTTTGGACAAAATTGCCGTTTTTTGCCCGGGTTGTTTCCGTGTCGCTATTCGTTAGTATCTCATGTATAGTACCAATGTACACATTATCGCGATTAATCTTCGATTAATAGCTTCTCAGGAGTTCTCGATAAATTATCCGTTGTAATCTTTATCGTTTTATACTTATTGACCTATAATCGTTCGATTTATCTCTAGAGAGCTTGTCAACTTATCGATTTTGGGCAGTGTAAAAAATGATAAAAGAAGTACTTATCGTGCAATTTTGGGAGAAAAAAAGGCAAGTATTGTTGAGTCCCACATGGAAAAGACATGGGGACTTAGCAAGGTTTAAAAGGTCATGGGTTACTCCCCTCATTGCCAATTGGTTTTGAGGTGGAACCCCATGATACTTCACATGGTATCAAAGCCCATTAAGCTCAAACGAGCACCGGTCCAAAAAAAAAAAGGATTCGGCCCGAGACGAGTAAGCCAAAGAGCCACCGTCTCGATGGGGCATGTTGAGTCCCACATGGAAAAGACATGGGGACTTAGCAAGGTTTAAAAGGTCATGGGTTACTCCCCTCATTGCCAATTGGTTTTGAGGTGGAACCCCATGATACTTCACATGGTATCAAAGCCCATTAAGCTCAAACGAGCACCGGTCCAAAAAAAAAAAGGATTCGGCCCGAGACGAGTAAGCCAAAGAGCCACCGTCTCGATGGGGCATGTTGAGTCCCACATGGAAAAGACATGGGGATTTAGCAAGGTTTAAAAGGTCATGGGTTACTCCCCTCATTGCCAATTGGTTTTGAGGTGTAACCCCATGATACTTCACAAGTATTTAAATTTAAGCTAATTTTATAGACATGTAGGGTATTTTTCTAGCTTTGAAATTGTGAAAAATAATAGGAATTTTTAATAAAAAATAGTTTGGATTTCATATCTGTTGAAATATCTTTTTTGGATTTTGATTAATGTTTTGTTTTTTTCTGTTGTGTGACAACAAGTACCAAAGTTTAGATTTTTGAGATTTTACCAACGTCATCAATTTTCCTTGTCGTTTTGACTTTCTAATGATGAAGATGATTATAAATAATTAAATATGTTCGTTAAGAGTGTTTATTTTCAGATTACTCATTTTTCAAATTTTGACTCTCTTGCAGCAAAAGTACTAATTTTGGATTTTCGGGATTTGAGGTACGTTATCAAAATTTATGATTGTGTTCCACTTTTGAATGATGATTATAATTATATTCTTTGATTTTCTTTTAAAAAAATTTAGATTGGTCACTTCTTCCAAAATTTTCACTATCGTGCGGTTGAAGTACCAAAAGTAACCACGAACTCGTGTTGTTGCGCATATAACCGACGTACTTAGTCATCTCTCTATTTATATGTATAGCCTTTCTTACGGTGAATTTTTTTCCTTTTAACGGGGTGGCACTATTAGCCAAGATTACATGTACTCGTATTACATACAAGATATATTATCACGGCAAGAACAACCGGCGCTATTGGCCGTAGACATTATCGGATAAGATTACAAATATACACAATTTTTCCGTCTCAATGGATTGAACCCAAGACCTCTTGAAAAGTCTTATTGTAGTACATTTACTACTAGGCCAAACAAGCTTGGTTACGGCGATTTTTCAATTGGTTTTACAACATATCTCTTGAGAAACAGACGGCAATGAGAGTAAAAGATGGTATTTGTGTCCAAAATTTAAGACAAAAAGAATCCACGTGGATATATGATAACATTAGGTACTTCTACCGATTTAGCCCTACACTGCGTGTTCCTTTATGGTAGGTCTTGCCTTTAATGCCTTTATGGTCAGCCTTAAATGTTCGTACTATCCTTATGGTCACCAATACAATATTACTACCACACAAATATTCCACTTCCACAACAAAATCTATAACATTTATTGGCAAAAGCAGCATTATATTAAGTAATTAACCAACTACTTCATGACCATAATTAAGGAGAAAATAAAATAAAATTACACAACCCTAAGGAGCTAAAATAGTACTTATAACGTAGATAGACTCAATAACTCTAATTAATAAAACCCCAAAAGGAGTGACAACACAGCACGAAACGACATAGTTTAAGAGACACAAACAAAACAAACGACAAACATGTCCAAGACTTAGAAAAACGACACCACTAAGCATGGAAGTAGCTAGAGCTAATGCATGAGCTTGCACTAATCATTTTTCATGGGTTGATGATGCCATTGGAAGGTGGGCTTGAGATTGAGGGGAGACCCGTGACGGGCCCGTCGGAGCCCGACCCGTCCATCCCGCCTGATCCGATCGAACCGCCTGAGCCAGGGAAGGCGTAGAAACCATTGGGCCCAAAACCGACTCCGGAGAACCCGGGGCCGGGGATGGACCCACCCACTACTCCACCATAAAAGGTCTGAGGCTGGACAACCTGTTGACCAGCATTGTTGCTATTGAGCATTCTAGCTCCTTCAACTTCCACTGAAACTGCCACTAGAAGGGCTATGATGACCAACATTGCCTTGGTGATTCTCTCCATGACTCTCTCGAGTGTTTTTTGTGTTTTGTGCTTTGAGTGGATGATGAGATGTGGTTTGTGATACTCTTCTTTATATAGCACAAGACTTGAAGCCTAGGTTGCTATATTAAGTAGAGTATGGGTCCAAAAAAATTGGAAACAAGTTAGGCAAGAAGGGTAGTGCAGTAATTTCAAATCCATTGTCTTGTTTTGTATTTACGTACTTAACTAGATAAACTTCCAAGATTTAGCTATATAAATTATCACTAGTTAGAGTCAAGAAATCCCATTTGTTAGTGATTCTTTAGTTACACCAATGAGAAATCTATTCCCTAAACAAGATTATAGATAAATGTATTCTGTAACCCTGTCCTTGTAACCCTAATAATAAGTAATGACATCTATAATTAAACTAAATGAATTTACGTAGTATTGAGAAAAATTGAAACTATTATGAAAAACAATTGAAGGGTATTATTCATTGGGATGAATTATAATCGTGTGAGTACAAAATTGTTGTGCGATATCTATTATGTGGCGCGATAGCGTGCCATAATAATGCGAGGCACGTGATTAGAACAGTCGATCGTCCGAAAAGTCTAGCTACATTGAAAATAGTATGGAGATAGAAAGAACAAAAATGGGCTCGGATTATTTTTATTCGGAATCGAAAGTTTGAAAGATTCACGTATAGTCATTTTTTCCTAATACTTTTGTTAATATTGAGAGAAGAAGAAAAAAAGACACGTTTATGAAAAACAGTTGAAGGGTATTTAATGAGACAATTTAGAATGGTGAGAAGTAATGTTGGTTTGAGAGGGGGTGATGTCATATAATATAGTCTATATTTGACATGTAATAGTGATGGAGATGCCCTAAATGAGTACACAAACACAACAATGGAGTATTAATTGGAAATGTTATAGGTCAAGAATTAATTGTGAGACATTAAATCCCCACAATGACCTGTTTTCTTGCTTCAGACATTTGGTGTACCTGTTGTGTACACCTGTATACTTCATTTATTTTTACCACCTCTCAGTCTCACTACATACAAACATTCAAACAAAGGTATCATTTTTTTTTTTAATTTTATTTCTTTAGCCTTTATTTGTTTATTTCTATTCTATATGACTAGAAATCCAGCTATTGTAATTCAGCTTTCAACATAGTGTTATTTATTGAAGCAGTAAAGATTGCCCAATAAACAGTTGGACTTTTTTTTTTTTTTTCAAGTAGTGGTGGGAAATGGGAATGGGATCAATCAAATTGTTAGTTTAGTTAGTGAAACAAATATTGGCTCAAACTTTTATTTCCTTTTAAAAACACGCGTCAAGTTTGGTCCACTCCACAATAATTACAAATCCTACATCTAAATTCATAAAACGACAATATAAATGAGAAAACGACAATATAAATAAGAACATCTCCAACTTTATATACCATTTTGGTGTTATAGTTTGAAAATCGATTTTTTTTTTTCAATCTCTAACTGCAACTCCAAACTTCGCACCAAAAAAAATATTATTTACCATGATATTATTAACTTAAAGATTCTCTTTATTTTCATTTTAGAGATAATTATAAAGACCTTACCATGTTGTCGACATATGCTCGAAGGTATTAGAGACGTAGTCGGCGTTCTCGACTATATCGGTGACCCACTCAGCGTTTGTGGCATTGTCGGCGAAACACTCGGCATTTTTTACCGTATTTCGTATCGGTGACGTATATTCAACGTTATTGGCGACGCAGCGTGTTCTTGACGATGTTGGTGACGTGTACTTGGCAATATATTCATAAAATCTTAAAATCACGAATTTAAAATGTTTAAATCGCTAAATTGAGAAGAGATATATTGGAATATAATTTACTAAATTAAATCTTGTTAAATTAAAAAATAATACTATTTAGGATTTATGCTGCAATTTAAATATTTATCAAAAACTATTGAAATATAGCTATTAAGTAGTTATACCGCAATTTAAAAACAATAAAAAAGGTTTTTACTATCTTGAACAACTCCATCAAATTTAAAGAGGTATTGTAGCATAAGCAGAAGTTACACTATATAATACTGCAACTTTTGCCGTTGAGTTGGAGAAGATTAGGATTGCAGATAGCGTTTTGCACTCCCAATGAAGAGCAATAAATATTTATATTTATTTATTAATTTTTATGACTGCATGAATTTATTTTTTTATGATTAAAGTTCTTAGTGTTCTGTATTTTATTTTGCTTTAAAATTCTGCTTTTTCCAATAAATTTAACAAAATTTGACAATACATTTTACTTTTAGACACTTATTATTTCAGTAAAAATTATTGATGACGACTTTAAGTTTAAGTGTTTAACAACGACTGGATAAGTTTATATAGAAGAACAAGAGTAGTTGACTATTTTATTACAAATATTAATTTTCTACAATGTATTTCGACGTGTTGAAATTAATAAACTAAACGCGTGAGTAAATGGTCCTGTAGCTCAGTTGGTTAGAGCGTTGGTCTTATGAGCCGAAAGTCGCGGGTTCGAGCCCCGCCAGGACCATCATTTGCATGCCCTTTCTTCAATAAATAGACACTTGTATCCTTCATTTTTGCTTTCATTCTCAGCGACTAAAAATATTGTTGAAAAAAAACATTTAAAAAAAATTAAAGACATGCGTTTGGTAAACTGTTATTAATTTAGCGTTGTAAAATAAATATATTTAGTGTAAAAACACTAAAATCTAAAAGCTCTAAAGAATGTGCTTGAGTAAAATATGTTTAAATATACGTCACACCGTGTGACATGAAACTAGAAGAGAAGAAAATATGTTTGTACTTTGTACTCTGTAGTACCCTTACGTTACTTGAAGTTTGAACACGTGCATGATTTTTTTACTTTATTTTATTTTTCTTGTTAAGACGTAAAATAAATAAAATTCCGGCCCTGAGATGAACCTCGAATTTCTAGAAACTCGAGCAAGATATTCATGTTGAATTACTATAACAATCATATTTCAGAGGAGCGAGTTTTTTAATTTATTATTCAAACATTTCTCAAACTCTTTATGGAAAGGAATGGAGCGAGTTGTGATCATAATACAAAAGCAAGAGCAAAGTGCGGATCTATGCCGGCGACATTACACAGTCGATCGCCTGCTTGCAGATGCCCGTCATTGTGGCCTCGGGCCCGTACACCTGAACCCAAATGCAGATTAGCCTAACCAAAAACTCTCTACAAAATGATATTTGCGGCATAAGTATTTTTTTTATTCTGTACCAAGTGTGCTGGCATATTTCTATTTGAAAGGTTCGAGTGAGAATTTGGGCAAATGAATTAGAAACTAATACCTCTAGGGGCACTCCAAGTTCTTCACCTAAAGCTCGCATCTTCGCTAAACCGGTCTGATAATTAGGACCGCCTCGTCGAACATAGATGCTCATCCTCGCAGCCTTCAGTTTGGCCTCCTAATATGTGTGTAATATTTATATATATATATATATATGATAATTAAAACAAAAGAGAAAAAGGATTATGAAGAAATAAGGGACTGGAATGAATTTAGATTGTTTTGACATACTTTCTCCCTCAAAGCTCGAATAATCCCGTTGAAAGTAGCAGCGACATCTGTGAAATTAGCGATACCTCCTCCGATCAAAAGAGCTCTTTTACGACCGTCGGTGTTTGAGGTGGCACACTATATTTAATAAATATTGTCTCACTTCAAACTTAATTTGAAGAAATATAGAGAAATAAATTCAGCAAGTCGATTACGCTGTCAAAACCGAAGAGTGCTAGATATAAAATGCTCTCGGACCAATCAAATGATTTAGTGTTCTTTAAACAAGCTCGTTGATTATTTAAACGTTTTGTAAAAGAGACGAAATAATCATAGTATTTTTTATTTGCTTGTAAGATCAAATTTGAGAAAGTTCAATACGTAATTATTCGCTAGATTCACTCACGTCAATAACTACTCGAGCGTATTGCAGGACCTCTTCCTCATTTGGAGCTCCGCTATACTCAGCATAATTACCGAGCTCGGAGGCGTAGCCCAAGTCTCCAACCTAGAAAACAGCAGAAATTAATGTCAATTTTGTTCAACCAAATTAAAGTTCCGATATAAGTTGTTTTGAATTCGTTAAATTATGTGTTTCTATTATTCATATAAATCTAGCCATGCTTTGTTTATGTGATTTTTATAATGAACTCGGTAATTTAAGTTGTTTGATGATGAGTTGTATTCATGCAGTACATTTAATATCACTTAAAAACGCACTTTTGTGTAGTTATTTGTAGCCCTTAGAGATACTACGATAGAGAAGTTTGAAATAAAACTTACAGTGTCAGCATATATAACGCTCGCGCCTCCTCCGGCAACCATTGTCCATATGCGTCCTTTTGGGTTCAAAACTGTAAATTTCAAGGACGCGCTTGTCTGCAACATTCACTCGAGAACACGATGAGTATATCTGATCAAAGCAGTATGAACTTCAATACCACATAGTAGTACATTCTAGAATCTAACAAAAACCACGGCAGGATTTGGAAAATATCAAATTACTTTTTCGTCCAATGTATGAATGAAGCTTTCCGTGGGGCTCAGAACTCTTCCAAAAGGGAGTGGAAACTCTATGTTTCCCCACCTGAAATAAACTGGCCAAATAACTGAGTAGTTCAACAACAAAAAACAGAAATAACTAGAGTTTAATAAGTGTAATAGAGTACTTTTTAAAGTTCTTAAAAGCGGCAGTGTCGTCCAATTCACCCCTCATGTCTAGTGGATACGGCTCGCCATTGACCAGAGTAAACGGGTTCATTTCCAAGAAGGTGAAGTCCAGATCTATTTAAACCATGGACATTTAGCAAAAAACTATAAGAGCTTTATCTCTACCGTAAATTTTTGTCGTCGAACTATGATTTTATCTCCGATAAGTATTGCATAGTTACCGGTATGTCAACATTTACTACCTTGAAATACAGAAAATACACCCAGTAAGAAGTCGCCAATTTTTCCTCGAACCTGGTAAGACAATATACCAGAACATGCTACTTAGTGACCAACAGTGTCAAAGAAAATATAGCTTAAATAATTAGTAACACGTATTAAACATTAGATAACTATGCTCGGTCTCTAATTTCTCCTTGATTATGCAAATAGCTATATTCCAAGGCTTCTAGTTTGGACTGTTTCTAGTTTTTTCAATCTCCAGCATCAACTTTGGTGACAACACAACTATTTCAGTATGATAGTTGTCAGAACTATTTCTTTCACATGAAATACATTTACAATAAAAAAACGATGACCGTCGTTGAAATCCAGAAGACCGGAAAATAAAAAACGAGAACACAATATAAAAAATGATAATCGTAATAACTTACCTCAAGAGGAAGTGTAGCTACCAAAGGAGCGATCGCCACCAAGCTCATTGGCTTTTCGGACGGGAGGAACACAGTCTTAACCTGAAGTAAACACAAAAATTGAATTCCATGAATACACACGAATTTTTTTTCCACATTCTAAGGATCCGAGCTTATGAACATTGACATAGCACAGTGAGAATCTGCAATACCTTATCCCAATTCTCTTCAATATCAATACCACCGCAAGCAGAGAAGCTGATAGTACAGCCGAGCCTTTCAGAAACTATCGAAAGGTAATACTCTTCATCGTGAGGAACAAACGGTTCGACAATGAAAGTCGTTATCGGTGCCTTGCAACCACCCATCTCAACCTAAAATTGCATCCAATTCAGTTCAATCATCACATATTATAAATGAATAAAAAATGCACCGAAGTTGAATTTCCGGCTAAGAGCTCACCTCTTTCCCGACCCTTGCTTTGACAAAGTCGGCGACTTGAGCAAGGTCTAGGTTTAAAGCCACCAACCCGCTCTTCCCACGCTTCCCGAACAGCATGTCCGGCTTTACGACCAATCGAGTCGATGAAAGCCATGGCTGTTCGTTGGTCAGCTCGGTGAAGTCCGTCGACTCGGTCACCTAAATAATCAAACGAGGCCATTATCAATCCAATACGAAGCTTAATTGAAAATTCAATATAAACAAAACAATTGAATTAAGTTATGTATTGAAACAAACACGAAAGCCATAGAATTTCACGAGAAACGAAATATGATCACCAATCCTCCGATAATCTAAACAGAGAACACTCCCATGAAAAATCCAAGCTCAACTCAACGACCAACGATAAACACGTATATCAAAATCACAAAACACAAGGATGACCGCCGATCCTGAGATGATCTAAACGAAGCTATGAAAGAACACTCGGGAAGCTGATGAAGAAGGCATGCGAGGTAACCTGAGCAGAGAGGATCTGGAGATGGAAGGAGGAGAGGCGCTTGAGATGCTCCTTGAGGAGTCTCTTGGAGTCGTACTCTCTGATCTTCTTCCTCGCCATTGTCGTCCTTGACTCGCTCGAGAAATACCACTCGGGTAGATAGATAGAGAGAGAGACGAGTAATCCAGTGTGCGCGCGCGTATAGGTAGTTGGTGGGTGCGATAGGCGTGACTAAGACACGTGTAAGTAGGGGTGGCAATTTGGGGCCGGACACGAAACACTAAACACGAAACGGTTACGACACAATTTAAACGGATCTGGGTCCAACCGTGTCAAACACGATTAAATAACGGGTAAACACGGCACGAACACGATAACACGGTGGGACCCAATTAGACACGATTAAAGAGCAACAACTTACATTTTCTACATTTTATATTATTAAGTGTTTTAATACTAATTATATATGAAATTTATGTTTCTATTTGATTAATTACGTCTCTACAATTGATGAACGTAAAAATTTGCTAGTAAAATTTTAAAATCTTTGACAATATAGTTAAATCAATTAAGTTAAATGAGTATAAATTGAATTAAGTTATGATTTATATGTAAATGTGTCTATTAATTGGGTTAAAAGGGTAGACACGATAAACACGTTATTCAAATGGGGCGGGTCTGGGTCTCGTCTTCTAACACGATTAATAAATGGGGCGGGTCTGGGTCTAGATAAAATAAGTACAAAACGATTAAGACCCGGCACGAACACGACACGCAACAAGAATTGCCACCCCTACGTGTAAGCAAGACAACGCGTTACGCGCCATGACTCGTCGCATTCGGTTAAAAAAAATAGCCCGAGCGGACCTAAAAAATTGAAATGTCCTTAACCGACCCAAAAAGAATTAGATCGGATTAGTTAGGGCCGTCGGGTTAAACTGAAATTAAGAGTTGTGTAAGATATACAAATGAGATATTGAACGGTCACTGATTATAAATAAAATTGAAATGAAAGATATATAAAAAAAAAAAAATCAAATTGTACTACTCGAATAAAAATTGAGAAAAATTTAATATAAAATATGTATTAATTATATTGATCAGACATAACCGGACCCAAAATATTGGCCCGACCTAGCCCTAAAAATAGTCGGGTTTGGCCCGATCCAACCCAGTTACTGAACGGGTTAAATTGGACGAGTTAGATTGTGATCTAATGTGTTAGTTTGGACCATTGGATTGATCTAGCAAGCTCCCCATTAATTTTTCACCACTAATAAATCTCATTTATATACTAAAGGATTATATATATATATAAGGGATTAATTGTGTATATTTAATCATATAATATTAAGATTGATAATTTTTTTCCGTATGAGATTTAATCATAGTGAGTTACCCTTGTTTTCTGTAAAATCAAACAATATTGAGAGGGCAAACATGCTTATTTACGAGTCGGGGCGGGGTGAGTTGGGCTAGCACCTCTGATTATAATTATAATTAGAAAAAGAAAAATAATATTTATATAACATGGCAAGATTACCGATATGTATCTCTAATCATAAATGACTGTTTGTTTGAAGACAAGATAAATGAATTAGAGCTTGTTTCATAAAATGATGCAGTTTTAGCGACGATCACTTTAAATATTTATTTGTTACATCAAGAAAGTGAAACACCGATTCTTCTTAATGAATGTTACGCGGAAGTTTAGAGATGAAATTGATTGAGACAACAATCTCAAGAATACGTAATGCATAATTATACTTTAAAAACACCGTATGATTAAATTTTTAATGTAATTTAGTTTTATCTAAAGCGATTTCATAATTAATTATGTAAATTATATTTGTTTATAGTGATATCATAATTAATTATGTAATATTATTATCTTTTTATATAAACTATTATTTTCTATATCATTTGAGAATTATATACTTTTAAAATTATTATATTATAAATTTAATAAATTATTAATTTAATTAATTAAACCCAAATAAAAATTATTTATTTAATTAATTAAACCCAAATAAAAATTAAATAAATTATTAATGTATAGTACTATAAATGCTTACATATTTCATTGCGTTACAATTATTATTTTCCCAACTCCTTTTTTTTAAGACAAATCTGGAATCCCTATTTTATTTATTTATTTTATTTTTCATTAAAACCTTAATTTCCCGCCACATATTGGACCGAAGGTACCTCATTTCCCGCTCCGCCTAAATCAATACGATGTCGTTTCAGTAACACTCCCACCACCTAAGCACATCACCAAAACGACGCCGTTGTGCCCCTGTCTGAAGAATACCGCAATTACTACTCTAGCCCTCGAATAAAAAGCCGAATAGCAAAAAATACACCGTAAAAATGCCAAACTCCCGTGCCCATTATTGTCCGAACGGACTTAAGCTCTTTCTCTCTCCCAAACAGCATTAGCCTCTCTTCTCAACCGTATATAAACCATTTTCCAGAGCTCGAAAATCAAAATTTCTCACTTCCTTCCCTCTCTCGATTGCAGTCTTTGCTTCCGTACGAAGCTGTTCGATCGATTTCGCCTGAGAAAATCGCCTGAGAAAACCGAGCGATTCTTCTCTTCGTTGAGGCCTCTTCAATCTCTGCAATTCGCTGGTCGTTCTCATCCGAGAGGAAGCTGTGTTTCTCATCTTCCTAGAGCTGCAATCGCTGGCTTCAAAGCGGTCGAAGACTCATCTAGGGTTTGGAATTACTCTGAAGGAGACCGAAGGTTCGAGATTGTCTCTCTTCCCATCTCTGTAATTTCTGGTTTCTGCGTCGTTCGCTTGTGTTTCTTTGGTTGTTTTTCGTGTGTTTGTTTCCTGTGCACGAAACCCTAGTTTTCTAAAAAATGAGCGATTCTTCTCTTCGCTTATGCATTTTCGATCTCTGCAGTACTCTGGTCGTTTCGCATTTGAGAGGAAGCTGCATTTCTTCGCATCCCAGTGCCGCTATCAGTGGCTTTATCGCGGTTGAGACTCGTCTAGGGTTTGTTACTCCGACGGAGACCGAAGGTTCGAGATTATCTTTCTCTCTCTGCGAGGTTTCTGCGTCGTTCGTCTGTGTCTCTTCAGTTGTTTTTTTTCGTGTATTCTTTTATGTGTGTGAAACCCTAGTTTTCTTCTGAGTCGTCGTTTAGAAGGTTGCGTAAAGATGAATTGGTATTTTTGATATTTCTTATTTATTTTATATTTTACTGTCAAGTTCGTGCTTCTGTAAACCCTAATTTTGCTGAAGCACAATGAAATATAGATGTATAACGTGAGTTTTCATGCTTGGATTTATGATGCACAAGTTTTTTGGAACTTGAATATATTATGTAGTTCTTGAAGTTCATGGGTCGGATGCAGGGTTTTGATTTGAATTGATTGAATGTTTTCGAACATTTCTCACTTAGAGCTATAAATTCTTAAGCTATATTGGTTATTAACTTGTCAAATGGCTGTGTACAGGAAAATAGAAGGTGGAGGTAGTTGAGAATGGTTGATCATCGGAACGGTAACGGGCAACCTCCGAGTGGGAAGGCTGCTGGAGCTGGAGCTACTTATTCTATTGATTTAAGCAAATTTAGCGAGCGGTTGAAGGCTCTTTATGCTCATTGGAATGAGCACAAATCCGACCTATGGAATTCTACCGAGGTACTTACAATAGCGACACCTCCGCCGTCTGAAGATCTGCGGTATCTGAAGTCATCAGCGTTGAATATCTGGCTACTGGGCTATGAATTCCCGGACACGATTATGGTTTTCATGAAGAAGCAGATCCACTTCCTATGTAGCCAGAAGAAGGTGTCGTTGCTTGAGGCTGTGAAAAAGCCTGCCATGGAGGCTCTTGGTATTGAGGTTGTGATGCACGAGAAGGGAAAGAGTGAAGATGGCAGCACGCTCATGGAGGCCATATTCCGTGCCATCCGTACACAGTCAAAGTCAGACGGCAATGACAGCAGTGTGGTTGGGTACATAGGCAGAGAAGTTCCCGAAGGAAACCTCCTTGAGAAATGGGCCGAGAAGTTGAAGAACGCTGCTTTCCAGCTTAGTGATATAGCCAATGGGTTGTCGGATCTCTTTGCTGTTAAAGATGCGGAGGAGCTTGTGAACGTGAAGAAAGCTGCGTTCCTGACTACTAGTGTCATGAATAACATTGTTGTTCCGAAGCTTGAGAATGTTATCGACGAGGAAAAGAAAGTCACTCACTCTGCTTTAATGAACGAGGCTGAGAAGGCTATATTGGAACCTTCCAAAGCCGGCGCAAAGCTCAAGGCAGAGAATGTTGACATCTGCTACCCTCCAATTCTTCAAAGCGGTGGAGAGTTTGATCTCAGGCCAAGTGCAGCGAGCAACGATGAACAACTTTACTATGATTCCGCTAGTGTGATCATTTGTGCTATTGGATCTCGGTACAAGAGTTACTGCTGCAATGTTGCTCGAACGTTCTTGATCGATGCTAATCCCCTGCAAAGCAAAGCTTACGGTGTTCTTCTGAAGGCACACGACGCAGCGATCTCCGCCCTGAAACCTGGGAATAAAGTCAGCGCTGCCTATCAAACGGCACTCTCAATCGTTGAAAAAGAAGCTCCTGAGTTAGTTTCGAATTTCACAAAATCCGCCGGAACTGGGATTGGTCTTGAATTCCGTGAATCGGGGCTGAATCTCAATGCCAAAAACGACAAGCTGGTGAAAGCAGGCATGGTGTTCAATGTATCGGTTGGTTTCCAGAACTTGAAGAACGAAACCACTAAAATAAAAAAGCAGAATTTTTCGCTGTTGCTTGCGGACACAGTTATCGTCGACAAGGAGAAGACAGAAGTGGTCACAAGCAAAAGCTCCAAAGCAGTGAAGGACGTGGCGTACTCTTTTAACGACGATGATGAGGAAGAGGAAAAGTCCGAGAGAAAATCTGACGCTCATGGCTCAGACGCCTTCCAGACTAAGACGACCTTGAGATCAGACAATCATGAGGTTTCTAAAGAAGAGCTAAGGAGACAGCATCAGGCCGAACTCGCGCGACAGAAGAACGAAGAAACCGCTCGCCGCCTTGCTGGCGAAGCTGCTGGAGCCGGCAACAATCGCTCCGCTGCAAAAGCATCGACTGAATTAACTGCTTACAAGAATGTCAACGATCTCCCTCCCCCAAGAGATCTGATGATTCAGATTGACCAAAAAAATGAATCTGTTATTTTACCCATCTATGGAAGTATGGTGCCTTTCCATGTCGCCACCGTAAGAACGGTTACCAGCCAGCAAGACACAAACCGCTCGTGCTACATCAGAATAATGTTCACTGTTCCAGGGACTGCTTTCACTCCCCATGATGCAAATTCACTGAAGCATCAGGGCTCTATATACTTAAAGGAGGTTTCTTTTCGCTCAAAGGACCCTCGGCACATCAGCGAAGTGGTGCAGCAGATAAAGACGCTCCGTCGGCAAGTCGTTGCTAGAGAATCCGAACGGGCCGAGAGGGCGACACTTGTCACACAGGAGAGGCTCCAGCTGGCGGGTAACAAATTCAAACCGATCCGACTGACTGACCTCTGGATCCGCCCTATTTTTAGTGGACGCGGGCGGAAGTTACCTGGTACCCTTGAAGCTCACGCGAATGGGTTCCGCTACTCAACAACAAGGCAAGACGAACGTGTCGACATAATGTTCGCCAACATCAAACACGCATTTTTCCAACCAGCGGAGAACGAGATGATCACTGTCCTCCACTTCCATCTCCACAACCACATAATGGTCGCTAACAAAAAGACAAAAGACGTGCAATTCTTTATCGAAGTCATGGATGTTGTTCAAACCCTAGGCGGTGGAAAGCGATCCGCTTATGACCCGGACGAGATCGAAGAGGAACAGCGCGAAAGAGATAGGAAGAACCGGATCAACATGGAATTCCAAAGCTTTGTGAACCGGGTCAATGATCTTTGGGGCCAGGCCCAGTTCAGTGGGCTAGACCTCGAGTTTGACCAACCATTGCGTGAGCTTGGTTTCCACGGCGTCCCGTACAAATCCTCGGCGTTCATTGTTCCAAGCTCGACCTGCCTTGTCGAGCTAATTGAAATGCCGTTCCTTGTCGTAACATTGGCTGAGATTGAAATCGTGAACCTTGAGCGAGTCGGGCTCGGTCAGAAGAACTTCGACATGACAATCGTGTTCAAGGATTTCAAGCGCGACGTTCTCCGTATTGATTCCATCCCTTCAACAGCGCTAGACGGAATTAAAGAGTGGCTCGATACAACTGACATCAAGTACTATGAGAGCCGACTGAATCTCAACTGGCGGCAGATTCTCAAGACAATCACGGACGACCCGCAGAGCTTCATCGACGATGGCGGGTGGGAGTTTTTGAACCTCGAAGCAACCGACTCAGATTCGGAGCACTCGGAGGAATCCGACCAGGGGTACGAGCCGTCTGATGTGGAGGTGGAGTCGGAGTCCGAGGACGACGATTCGGACTCCGCATCACTGGTGGAATCCGATGATGAGGAGGAGGAAGATTCCGAGGCAGATTCCGAGGAGGAGAAGGGGAAGACGTGGGAGGAGCTGGAGAGGGAGGCAAGCAACGCAGACAGAGAGCACGGCGGCGAGTCGGACAGCGAGGAGGACCGCAAGAGGAGGAAAATGAAGGCATTTGGGAAATCCCGAGCGCCGCCGGGCGGGTCCTCTCAGAAGCGGGTTAAGCGAAGGTGAAGGTAGATGCTTTACTTAGATGTCTGACCTGGGTAGCTTTAAACTCTTTGATTGGCAGTTAGTAATGTGTTTGTTATTGTTAGTAACACTGAATGCGCATTTTGCTTTGTAAATTGGATTATTATCCTTATTTCAATCACTTGTTCTGTTACTGCTGAGATGCTGCACTTGTTTCGACCCTTCATTTTGTCTAAAATTGTGAGTTTTAAATTTTATCACCGTAGCTTGGTTTGGTCTGGCCTGATCCCAGTATGGCTTTGGTCTGAAAAACCAAGTCTTTTCCACCGGTTTATGAACATAGAACCCGTTTTTAGCCTTTTCTTGGTCCGGTCCTGATTAAACTTGGTCAAAATGAGTATCGAGGCCAGCATTGTCACCACTTCTTTATTATAAGGTATTTACTACTTTTTAACAGCTAGTTTTAAAATGGATTGTCAAAAACCAAGACTTTGTCCCGGCCCGCTTATTTAAATCTTTTTTTTTTTTTTTCTGGATAAACGCGGACAATGACAGTTAAGTTTGGAAAGACTAAAGTCAGTAGCCAAAACTTGTATCAAACTATGTTACCAAGTATCTTACACAAAAAGCTAATATATTATTGCAGACATTGAAAACAGAAAACTATCTCCTCATTTTCGGCCTCTTGTGGAGGCTGCTCCCACCCAAGCTCCTCTTCTCTGGCGGTGCTCGGGATTTCCCGAACGCCTTTGTCTTCCTCCTTGCCCGCTCCTGCTCACTATCCGAATCGTCACCCTTCTCCCTGTCGGCATAGCTTGCCTCCCTCTCGAGCTCTTCCCATGTCTTGCCCTCGTCCTCCTCCTCTTCCTCAGACCCCTCGTCTTCCTCGTCGTCGTCTGATTCCACCAGCGACTCGCTGTCATCGTCCTCGTCCTCTGAGCCTGTGTCGGACTGCACATCCGATGGGATGTACCCTTTGTCCGATTCTTGCGAGTTGTCGGAGTCCGAGTCGCTCACCTCCATGTTCAGGAACTCCCACCCACCATCCTCGATGAACTTCTCCGGATCGTCGGTGATCGTCTTCAGTATCGGCCTCCAGTTCAAGTTCAGCCGGCTCTCGTAGTACTTAAGGTCGGTTGTGTCGAGCCACTCTTTGATCCCGTCGAGCGAACTTGACGGGATGGAATCGATCCGGAAAACGTCGCGCTTGAAGTCCTTGAACACAACTGTCATGTCAAAATTCTTCTGTCCGAGGCCGACTCTCTCGAGGTTGACGATCTCGATCTCGCTTAGGGTGATCACGACGAATGGCGATTCGATGAGCTCCACTAGGCAGCCGGACGTCGGGACGATGAACGCAGACGCCTTGTGGGGAACTCCGTGGAAGCCGAGCTCCCTTAAGGGCTGGTCGAATTCGAGATCAAGCGTCTTCAGCTGGGGCTGCCCCCAAAGATCGTTTACTCGATTTACGAAGCTCATGAAGTCCGCGTTGATCTTGTTCTTCCGGGCCCGCTCGCGCTGCTCCTCCTCGATCTCATCGGGATCATACGCCGATCGCTTCCCACCACCTAGGGTTTGAACGACATCCATCACCTCGACGAAGAATTGGACATCTTTGGTCTTTTTGTTTCCCACCATTATGTGGTTGTGGAGGTGAAAGTGAACCAAAGTTATCATCTCCTTCTCCGCTGGCTGGAAGAAGGCGTGCTTGATGTTCGTGAACATGACGTCGACTCTCTCGTCGTTCCGGGAAGTAGAATATCGGAACCCATTGGAATGGGCTTCGAGTGATCCCGAGAGTTTCCGTCCCCGGCCGCCAAAAGGGGGACGGATCCACAGATCTGGCAACCGAATGGGCTTGAATTTGGCCCCGCCAAGCTGCAGCCTCTCCTGCGTGACCAAAGTCGCCCTCTCGGCTCTTTCTGACTCCCTAGACGCGACTTGCCGGCGAAGCGTCTTGATTAGCTGCACCACCTCGCTGCTATGCCTCGGATCTTTCGACCGAAACGACACTTCCTTCAAATAAACTGAGCCCTGAAACTTGACGGAATTAGAGTCGTGGGGGCTGAACGGAGTTCCGGGCACGTTGAAGATAATCCGGATGTAGCAATTCCGGTTCCCATCTTGCTGGCTTGATACACTCTTCACGGTGGCAACGTGGAACGGAACCATGCTCCCGTAGATCGGCAACAAGACAGCTTCGTTCCTTTGATCGATCTGGATCGCTAAATCTCTCGGTGATGGGAGATCGTTGGGGTTCTTGTACGCGATCAGGTCGCCGATGGTTTTCCCGCTGCCACGGTGATCGCCCCCTGCGGAGCCCCCACCGGCAAGCCTCCGAGCGGTTTCCTCGTTCTTCTGCCGTGCGAGCTCGGCCTGATGCTGTCTTCTAAGCTCTTCCTTAGACATCTCCTGGTTTCCCGAACGAAGCGTCGCCTTAGACGGAACTGCCACAGTTCTCTTGGTATTGGCGTTGACTTTTTCGTTGTCGTCATCTTCTCCCTCATTGAACGAGTACGCCACATCTTTGAAAGCTTTTGAACTCGACTGTGTCAACACTTCTGGCGTATCTTCACGAACAATTACAGTATCTGCCAACAGTATGGAGAAGTTCTGCGTCTTCGGGTTTGGAGTTTCCATCTGCAAGTTCTGGAAACCGAGGGAGACGTTAAATATCATCCCCGGTTTCAGAACCCGGTCGTTCTTGGCGTTCAGGTTCAGTCCTGATTCACGAAACTCAAGGCCGATTCCGGTCCCGGCCGTTTTTGTCAACCTTGCAGCCAATTCTGGCGCATCCCTCTCGACTATCTCAGACGCTGCTTGATACGCAGAGCTCACCTTGTTCCCCGGTTTCAGAGCGCTAATGGCCGCTTCCTGCGCTCGGTGGAGGACCTCGTATGCCTTGCTCTGTGCGGTGTTAGCATCGATCAGAAACGTCCTCGCAACGTTCGAGCAGTAGCTGTTGTAGCGCGAGCCCACGGCGCAGATGATCACGCTCGTTGAATCGTAACAGAGATTGTCTTCGTTGCTTGAGGCGCTCGGTTTTAGATCAAAATCGCCTCCGCTCTGGAAGATCGGAGGGTAACAGATATCGACATTCTCTGCCTTGAGCTTCACCTTGACCCTCGAAGGCTCTAAGATGGTTTTCTCTGTCTCGTTCATCAACTCGGAGTGGCTCACCTTTTTCTCCTCGTCGATCACCTTCTCCAATTTCGGAACGACGAAGTTCCTCATCACTGATGACGTCAAGAACGCGGCTCGCCGGACTTTGGTCAACTCCCCGACGTCTTTCACAGCGAAAAGATCGGAGAACCCGTTCGTCACATCGGCCAGCTGAAGATTCGCCTCCTTCAGCTTCCCATCCCATAGCTCCAAAAGCTTCCCTTCGGGGGCTTCCCTCGCCACGACCCCGACGACGAGGGAATTCTCCGAAGCTCCGACCCCGATCGCACGGAGAACGTCCTCCATTGGACCAGCCCCGTCGTCCGACCTCGCTTTCACATGTGTCACAACTTCGACTCCGACTGCGTCCCGGGCAGCTTTCTTCACGGAGTCGAGCAGCGAGGCTTTCTTCTGGCTGCAGAGGAAGTGGATCTGCTTCTTCGTCAGCACCATGATCGTCTCCGGGAACTCGTAGCCAAGCAGCCAGATGTGGAGCGCCGAGGATTTGAGGTACCGGAGATCGTCCGAGCTCGGCGGAGTGGCGACGGCAAGGGCGTCGGACGCGCCCCATAGCTCGCTCTTGTTCCTCGTCCAGTGCGAATACAGCGTCTTCAACCTCTGGCTGAAAATCACCAGATCGATCGCGTACGGGTTGCTCGCGCCGGAGCCGGAGCCCGATCCCGCTGCTTTCCCGTTCGGCAATTTGGCGGTTCCGTTCCGATTCTCCGCCATTGGCAACGCAATTCAGCGATCTGAGTTGAAAATTCAAACTTGAGGCGAAGGAGACGAGCCTGCCATTAAACTTCGGATCGAAGCAGTCTCTGAAGTGATTTCGGCCATGAAAAACTCACGATCGAGCTCATGATCGATCGGAATTGAATCGAGAATCGGAGAGAAATTGAATCACTGCAAATGAATGAATTTTGGATGAAGATTTGGTAAATCGGAGAGAGAGAGAGAGAGAATGGAGGAAAGCAAGAAAAAAGCCATCCAAGTTTAGTTGACCCTTTGTCACTTGTTTTTGTTTGTTTTTCTTCCTCATTAAATATTGATTTGATTATATCGACAGAGATAAATTATAATTATATAAATACTAATCTTGATTTTTACTAATCAATTTACGGGTTTAATCATTTTTTGACGGATGATTATAATAGTATTTTATAGTATAATTATATCTGAATAATATTTGCGTAAAAAATTAGAACTTACAAAATTATAAATTACAGTGAGGTACTGTACTCATATAATCTATATTTTTTAGTTAAAGAGGAGGTTCTAAATCTCACTAATCTCAACGAGGTCGGCACTTGAGGAAAACAAAATAAGAACCGAAACTCGTAATAATCAATTTAAATATATAAAAATAAGATAAGCAAGAGTCATCGATAAAAAATAAATAAATAAAAAAAGTATTAAGACAAATAATAAGTACAAAGTTAATAAATAAACTCATAAACTTGAAAAGGTTGCCCTCTTCATATTTTAGACATTAAAACAATTGACAAGAAAATAATTGGTCAAGAAAACGGTACTTTGAAAGATAACTGATTCAAAAGTTTAGGAACATAAACTAAGTTCAAGCATAGATTAAATAGCTCAAATGTCAAAAAGATGTTTTTATTTTTATGCTTTATATTCAATAAGCTGTCCTTAAATTAACTTATTATTTCACTGTTAGTATGGTATCTTTATAATTAACTACTTTGAAGTTACTTACTTTATAATCAATATATGCATTGGTTTAGACGATAACATTATCTAAAAAATTCAGCAACTGATCAATTAGATATGTGAATCGAAGTCTTTCAATTACAATGGACAGTCTAAATAAAAAAATTATCCAATATTTTTATGAAAGTTTGTAAATAATTTCTTCACCTACTATGTAAGGTTTTTAGTTTTTACTATATGGTGAGGTGGTCCCCGGTTTTTACCGTTTCATTTGGTGAGGGTAACGACACGGAGAGACCCACTATTCCATCGGTGCGGGCGAGATTCAACCAAACTCGCAAAGACGCAAGGCACCTTCGGCGACCCACAATCCGCAGCGTTTCTTGAGTAATTTATGGATCATTGAGCATAATTCTCTGACGGAGTTGTCGTCCCGTACTTGAGAATGTCATGATATGTACAATCCGATTCTAAAATTGATTTTATAGTTATTTATACTTGGGCTTGCCTTTAAAAATAGTTTTCTTCAACACTTATTTCAGAATCCAACTCAAGCTCGGGTAAATTCTATAGAGTAATATATATATATATATATATATATATATATATATATATAAAAGGATCTTTGAATTTCACTCCTACAAATCCTCCTACCCACAGTGATTCGACTAAAGACATCTAATATATTAAGTGATGTACTTGTTACCACTAGAGCAAGCACATTTTGTCAATATCTAAGTAATAAACATCTAGACCAATACACATCTAGACCAAACACATCTTAATACAATATCTGAGTAATAAACCTTTAATCAGAGCTGTTAGATCTCCAAGTGTTTAAAAAAATAAATCAAAATATAACTTAAACATATACTTTAGGGTTATTCGCGGCAAAGTACCAATTCTTTTTCAAAAACTAATGATAAGTTCTAACTTTTTAGCTGGACAAAGTACCGATACTCTTATCTATAAGACAACTATCTTTTTTCTGGTACCTTTCTTCTATAAAATATCAAAGGATATTCGCGGTACAAGTACCAATTCTTTTTCAAAAACTAACAATAAGTTTTTTTTTTTATAAAAAAACTAACCGGATAAAATACTAATACTTTGATATTATATATATATATATATGATAGGTACCAAAAAACTAAAAAAAAAATATTTTTCTTATATCTAATATCATAGTATTGTTAGTTTTGTTGACGTGGTTTCGCACACCAACAGTCACGTGAATTATGAATGGGATTTCGATTTGAAGATGCTAAGATTTTTGTGGATCTTGACCTCTTGGACGATGACATACGAATATTAGAGAGCAAAGAAAATAAATAAACACCAGATTTTTTTAGAGAGGTTTGTCCCAATGCGGTAGTTTACGTCCTCTGTACGTTTATTGCTTTGAAAAGGGTGATCAATCGGAACCACAAGCCAATTCCTGATAGATCGAAAATGAAACACAAACACTCTGAAGACACGAAATCTCACAGACTATTTTCTCTCAATGGTGGATGCTTGCGTGCGTATAAAGGGGCTGTCTTCTTGCTTTTATAGGCGTCTGGCTTCTGCCCGTTGAAGTGTATGTTGGTAATGGCTTCGAATTCGGGCTTTGACCTGCTGTCGAGCTGACACGTGGGCCACGTCCTGCGAGATTTGTATAGTGGTGGACTTTGACTTGTCGTCGTGGGGTTTGAATTTGGATCGTGACGATCTCTCTGGTCGGGCGTCAGAGGTTTGAATTGAGGTGTTGACTTGGTCTGCTTGTGCTTGGGTACTCTTTCTTCCCGGGTTCTTTGTTCTGCTTCTGCTCGGATCCCTTTATGACAGTCTCTGTCCGGGAGGAGCTTTGGGTGTTGGATTTTAACCAAGTGCTAGTTTCTCTTGGAAGTGGGGCTTCTGAGTTCTGCTCGGAATTTTTCCCTTGAGAAACTCTGTCCGGACTTCTTTGAGCGTATTCTGCTCGGGGTGGGCTTTTTGCCTTCTGGGCTTTTAACTCTGCTCGGGCCCGGACACAATTGAGTGCATAATGGGCTTCTGGGCTTTGTATCTTACAAGCCCAATTACATGAATATTCGATTATACTCATAACTTAGGCCTTAATCAATTTAAACTATAAATTTAATTAATAACCTCACAATTTCGATTAATGAACGAATTTTCAAATCAACTAAGTTTGTCCATCTATATTTTTTTAAAAAAACTTATCTTTAGTTTTTTTAAATTGGAACTTGTACAGCAAAATCCCTATTTGTTGTTTTAAAAATAAATACAGTTTCTGATTATACATAAGAACCGTGGATCCAATTCTCTCTCTCTCTCTCTCTCCTTTTACTTTCTCTCTCTACACTCTCGCGATTTGCTTCTCCGGTCAAAGCCGCCGGCGAGGTTTCACGATCTGCGGCGGTGAGAATCCAACCTCGGACCCGGCCTTTCTCGGAGCTACCTTCGAGTGCATCGCGTAGTCGAGTCCGAATCGGCGAGTCTAACGAGGCTTCTTCGCGATCTTCGAGGTCTCGTCACATCCCTCGTAATTCGATTTATTGCTCTGCTTTTTGCTTATTCCTGTTTTCGGTTCTGATGCGAACGAATTTGGCGCAATTGCGGTGGGTTTTTGTGAACTGTATGGTTGGAGATCCGTCACGCCATATGATCGCTCTGATGATTGATTTGAATCTCTGCTCTCTAGTTAGATCGAAGGCTTTTGAATGTTGCTTTTTTGAATTCTGAGATATAGTTTGATTTTTCCTCTGAATATCGATATGAATGTCTGTGCTCATGGAATCGCTATTTTGACTTGTGACTATCTTTTTTTGAGCTACTTATCCTTTGGTAATATAGTTGGGTCTGTTGGGGTATCATAAATCTGCATATCAGTGATGGAATTTCAATGGAAGGTATATTGGCCGAGCGAATCAGAGAATATCTTCTGAAAAGGAAAGGGGCCTCTTTATCTTATGTGATTTACTTTTTTGCTCCCAGGATCGAATAGATTCGAATTCGACATTTATTACGTCGTAGCTGACTCGCTTGTGTGTATGCTTTTGAAACCGTGGGTCGAGAAACATGTTTGCTTATGCTAATAATAGAACTAGTGTTTCTTGTTAGTTTATTATTGGATGTACTTGATGCTTTAAGTCTTGATGAACCAACTGACTCGGGTTTATCGTTTTTTCGAGCTTGTCCTTTGATGATATAGTTGCCTCTTAAGTGCAATGAAAATAACGGAATTTCAATGGAATGGGTCTCTAGATTTGGTTTCTCTATATATCTTATTTATTTGTTGCTGAATATATAATTTAGTTTTTTTTTTTTTGTGATTTTTTTTTTATATTAGTTATTGTTGCAGGTATATGTCCCCCAGTTACTACTACCATTGGAATGGAACGCAATATCACCAGAAAAAATAGTTACTGAAAACTTTGGGCATCATACTGTGACCTCCAGAACAAGGATTTTCTCCATCTCCTTTCAATCCTCCCACCATGATGCCATTCGCATCATCCGGTCCCGTGGTGGGATCAGATTCTCAAGGCCCGAGACCTAATGCTCAAGCCGCCCCACATTCGACCCCTTTTTCTTCATCAGGTCCCGTTGTCGGATCTGAATCTTCAGGGTTCAGGCCTGCTCCTCCTATGGCTCCTCAGGTACCACAACAGTACTCTGGTTTTAGACCCGCTCCGCCCGCTAGGTTTAATGACCCTTCTGTCCCTCCACCAAATTCTTATGTTCCTCCGCCTGTTGGAAATTTCCCACGATTCCCTACCCCTCAATTTCCCCCAACTCAGCCACCTCCTCCACGGGCTTATTCGACAGGCTCACTGCCTTTCACTCAATCACCAATGCCTCAACATAGACCTTCAGTGTCAATGGGTCCTCCACCACAAGCTGGGAATTATGCACCACCGCCTACTGACCCAGCTTTTCCAGCTCCAAGGCCTAATATCCCCCCTCCGTTTCCTGGTTATGCTCATCAAAATCCTAGCGTAGTAGAGCCTCAAGCTCCACCTTTTCTTGCTAAGCAAGTAAACCCGCCTTTCCAATCAGGACAACAGACCCCTTATGGCCCTCCTGGTATTCAAGGTTTAGCAGAGGATTTCAACTCACTATCTATTGGATCGGTCCCTGGATCGATCGAACCAGGGGTTGATCTTAAGGCTTTGCCGAGACCGTTAGACGGTGACGATGCGCCGAAAGTTGATTCTGAGATGTTCCCATTGAATTGTGATCCAAGATATCTACGGCTCACAACGAGCGGGATTCCGAGCTCCCAGTCGTTGGCTTCCAGGTGGCACTTGCCTCTTGGAGCGGTTGTTTGCCCGCTTGCAGAAGCGCCTGATGGGGTTAGTCTTGTTATTTACTCGATGTATCAGAAAACAGTTCAATATTACTCTTTGTAAGAACTTTCGAACAAACAATGGAATTGAATGTTTTGGTAGATGACGATGATGTGATTTCTGATTGAAGGTATTTTGATGAGGTTCTAAAGAAAAATAAGGAAACTATTAAATAAGAAAAAATGGACCCATTTCGTAGTATTACTATTACACGCGTTTGAGTTTAATCTTGCTAACATATTACTTATCTGACCTTTCATAATCTGCGTTTGGTTTACCTAGGAGGAAGTGCCGATAATTAATCTTGGTTCTTCTGGCATCGTTCGGTGTAGAAGATGTCGCACGTATGTGAACCCTTTTGTGGCGTTTACAGATTCTGGACGAAAGTGGCGGTGTAACATGTGTGCTTTACTCAATGATGGTAAATTTCACTGACGTTTAATATGCTGCTTCCATTGTAACTGGTTTAGATGAGAAAGAGGGAAATGGACATATTTGGAATTTTTTATACAATAAAACCATCATGCATCATTTGCTGGATAGTTTGCTTAGAAAACACAACTCCATTTAATTTTTTTGTGTTTTGGTCAAGGAGATTCGACATCCTCTTTGTCAAGTTATGAAGTATAAGCGTAACAGCAACTATGAAGTATAAGTGTAACTTTTCTCTGAGCGACTAACATGTATACGAGTATGATAGGACACGGTAGAGGAACATTAATACTATATTGATAAAGGTAATCTTGGTCTGTTCTTCAAGGGGTTAAACGGGGGAAACTCCCACAAGGATATTCAATAGGAATGTTTCACTACTAAAAAATAACTGCTAAACCTAGGTTAGGCGTCTATACATAGGATAACAAAACCCTAAGACCTAATCCCGTATATTTATTGAAAAATACACCAAATGTTCCTAACAAAGTACAATAATAAAAATAAATAATTTTAAAAACTGTTTCTCATTAGAGCTGTTTTGCAAACTTTAATTAAATAATACAAAACGAATTGGACTTAATCATGCTTAGTTGGCTTCCATGAAAGATTTTATTTGTTAAGTTCACATAGTGCTAGAGTCATGATTGATCATATCTCTTTCATTTATCCTCTTCATTTGTTTCTTATGCATGTGTGCTGATTTCATTGACTTTTATGATGCTTAGTTACTGGTGATTATTTTGCCCATTTGGATGCGACCGGTAGAAGAACTGATATAGATCAAAGGCCTGAGTTGACACATGGAAGCATCGAATTCGTTGCTCCAACTGAATACATGGTTCGACCGCCTATGCCACCGCTTTTCTTTTTCCTCATTGACGTTTCCATATCCGCCGTTAGGAGTGGCATGATTGAGGTGAGTGCCTGGAGTATTTTTCTGCAATTCTCTTACATTCTGTAACATTGTTCGCAATTTATTTATGTCAATATGTTGTGCTATTTATTTGTCTTACAATATGGTTTAGGCTGTGTTATTAGGTGCTGTTTTGGCCCTGAATACGGGCTAAGTATTTTCTAATTCTAAAATAAATTTATAAAATTAAAGGGTAATATTGGTAGAACTGGTCCCATATTTTTTTTGACATAACAGAAACCTGATTTTTTGGGTTTCTCGTGTACTACACGATCTACCGAACTGTTATCTCGTAAATCTTACAGTACGCTCTTTAATATTTAATTGTAGCAGTAGTTATGATCTCTTGCTTGACACATAAGTTACGTCTATTTGCAGGTTGTGGCCAAAACCATTCGGTCGTGTTTGGATAGGCTTCCCGGCTATCCGAGAACTCAAATTGGGTTTGCAACTTTTGACAGCACAATACATTTTTACAATCTGAAGGTCTGCATTTCTATTTCTCAAATTTGTTTATGTTTTGCTGCTTCTTGTGGCCATTTTTCTGATTATCGTATTCAATAATCAACATTGATGGTAGTCTCGGATTTACACCAAATCTTATTTATTACTACGCTTCTCGAGCCATGAATCAAGAATTTTATCTCTGCAGTCATCGCTGACTCAGCCTCAAATGATGGTGGTCTCGGATCTTGAAGACATATTTGTGCCCTTACCAGATGATTTGCTCGTTAACTTATCGGAATCAAGGGGTGTTGTAGAAGCGTTTCTCGATAGCTTACCATCCATGTTCCAGGAAAATCTAAATGTTGAATCGGCTTTAGGTCCAGCGGTTAAAGCTGCACTTATGCTTATGGTTAGTCGACTTTCCCCCTGTCTTTTCTGTGACCCAGTTTCTGTTAAGATTAATTGTAGAGTGCCCCTGGATTTCAAGACTGAGCAATTTGTCACCCTGATCTTTGATTTGTGCCAATGTTACCATGTATGGATTAAGGAAAAGTTAACTTGTGTAGAAAATGTGATCGGTATTCTCGATTATGTTAACTTCAATCTTGATTGTTTGAACGCCCCTGAGCTTGTGAAGACTTGTGCAGTTTGCACCCTAACCTTTGATGTGTGACAGTCTAACCCCTTGTAGTTTGCAAACGTATTTGATAAATCGCCTCTTCAAAGATAATGGAAGATGCTAATTGTGTTACTACCGTATTTACTGGAGATATGAGGGTATTTCTGTCAGCAGTGCACTAGTTAATTTTTTATTTTCTGCAGAGTAACCTCGGGGGGAAATTATTAATTTTCCAAAACACACTGCCCTCTTTGGGGGTTGGGCGACTAAAGCTGCGTGGGGATGATCTCCGTGTTTATGGAACTGATAAAGAACATGCTTTAAGACTTCCCGAAGATCCATTTTACAAGCAAATGGCTGCTGAATTTACGAAGTTTCAGATAGGAGTGAATGTGTATGCCTTCAGTGACAAGTACACTGATATTGCCTCACTTGGTATGCATTCAAGATATAAATATCTACATATATATATATATATATAAGAAGATATTTGAATAAATTACGATTTTAGCTTCTTTTTTCGACTTATTATGAGTTAAGATACAAATATCTCAGTTATCCTAACTACTGCCTATACAAAAAAATTAACTAATTGGTTATTACTATCAAGTACTCTGTAACCACACATAATAATAATTTATAAACTAGCTCCTAACTTTGGACGTTTCTTATGCTTATAATATAGGTACGCTTGCGAAGTATACCGGAGGTCAAGTTAATTACTATCCGAACTTTCAAGCCGTTCTTCATGGAGAAAAGTTGAAATACGAGTTAAGCAGAGATCTCACAAGGGAAACTGCTTGGGAAGCTGTCTTGCGCATAAGATGTGGAAAAGGTCATATTACTATACGTTTAAAGAGTATTTATAACTAATGCCTTCAAACTATTTTATTAGTGTGCGCATACTCCCCAAACTAATAGACAGTATAAATACTCCTTGAACTCGACTTTGAATTTTTAACAAAAATTGAACTTATTCAAAGATTTAACGGCGTTTATTCTTTTTAGCTCTAAAGTTCAAAATAAAATGAGAAAGACTAAAAAAAATATATATAATAGAGAACCTATTCCTTAAAGAATATTATTATACGACGAGCCCACTGAGCTATTTTTTCTTCTTATTGTGCCTTTTCTTTTCTTTCCTTTTTTTTTTATAAAAAAATATCAGTTTTCTTGTCTCCCTGATCTTTTGTGAATTGGACATAGAAAACACAATTTTTTTTCGTCTAAATAAATAAGAGCTTAGACGGTAATCCAGTTATGCTAAGGAGTATTTGTGCTACTTTCTGATTTCGAAGGGTATTTACACACGAATGAGATTCTTTGAGGGGTTAATACAAGAGGCTCTGTTTTTAATTTTTTCCAGACTACCTATATTAATATGTATTCGGGTTTCTATGAAGGTGTTCGCTTCACATCGTTTCACGGGCACTTTATGCTTCGGTCAACCGATTTGTTAGCACTTCCAGCTGTGGATTGTGATAAAGCCTTTGCAATGCAAATGTCTCTTGAAGAGGCTTTGTTAACAACTCAGACAGTTTATTTCCAAGTTGCTTTGCTGTATCCTTTGAGCAACAGAATTTACGTTTGTTTATTTTGTAGAACAAGCTTTTTAATTGCGATTTAGGGACTATAGATTACTGTTAAAAATGTAATTAAAAAAAATTATAATGTAAATGTTTAGAAACCTCACTATTTTGTTTCATTCTTCAAAATAGTGCAAGGAATTTTACGATGTATGTCAGTTCAGAACTGTTTCCTAGAGTTTTATAGTCGATAATTACAAGCTGATTTTTCTTGACAATACAAAGATACACGTCGTCATGCGGTGAGCGACGTATTAGAGTTCATACAGCTGCAGCGCCGGTGGTTACAGATCTCGGAGATATGTTTCGTCATGCTGATACTGGTGCCATCATCACCTTGCTCTCAAGGCTAGGTACAATAATTTTAAATATAGTTTTATATATATATATATATATATATATATATTCTATTCATAGTTTTATTCAATACCAATCAAATGGGATATGTAAAACCTAGACTAATCCCTCTAAAATTAGAGTAAAAACCAAGCTATCTTGTATAGTCGAATTATCTTCTCATTGCTCATTTACGCCTTCATGTATTTCTTCCCGAGCATATGCTGTTTTGGTTTCTGGAGTTTGATAAATATATTTTATTATTATTTATATTCCATATAGGTTAATTTCTTGGAGCAATTGAGACAATGCAATATTGTTCTATTAGCTTGAACATGCTCGAAACTCTGTTGAAAAATTTTCATTTGAATTTTATTTTAACCATGTTGTTTTCGAATAAGCTTGAACACACTCGAAATTAGTTGTTGAAAACCTTTCAATTCTAATTTTAGCTTAAAGTTCTTGCAGCAATTAAGAATTATTCGTAGACATTTTTTTATTCTTATTTCAACTTTAATTTATTGTGTGTAATGAGAAAGGTGTCCAATAAGTTTGAAGATTCTCGATATTACTTTATGAAAACCTTTTTCATTCTAATTTGAGCTTAAATTTATTGCAGCAATTGAGAAAACAATGTCCAGTAAGCTTGAAGATGCCCGGAACTTTTTGCAACAAAGAATTGCCAAAGCTCTTAAAGACTACCGGAGTCTGTACTCCGTTCAACATCGCTTGTCAGGGAGAGTTATCTATCCGGAATCTCTCAAGTACTTATTATTGTATGGGTTGGCTCTTCAAAAGTCAACCCCTCTCCGTGGAGGGTACGCCGATGCAGTACTCGACGAACGCTGCGCTGCGGGCTTCACCATGATGACCCTTCCCGTTAGGAAGCTGTTGAAACTTCTCTACCCTAATTTAATCCGAGTTGATGAGCATCTCCTTATGGTGATTGATCTTTTCTGATCCTATCTTTAATGGA
Source organism: Parietaria judaica (assembly GCA_954871525.1). Lineage (NCBI taxonomy): Eukaryota > Viridiplantae > Streptophyta > Magnoliopsida > Rosales > Urticaceae > Parietaria > Parietaria judaica. Next base: position 23,485,108 of record OX940862.1, on the reverse strand, counting down.
TTTGAATCTCTATAACTTAATAGTTTGCATAAAAAAACATTTCCACTTTTCTGTTTTTAGGGTTCAGCAATTGATAATCTCTCAAGCATCAAGAAAAGGTTACCCTTAGCTTCTGCAAGCTTAGACCCACGTGGGCTCTATATATTCGACGATGGTTTTCGGTTCATTATTTGGTTCGGGAGAGCTCTTTCACCGGATATTGCTATGAATTTACTTGGGCAAGACTGTACGGCAGAACTGTCAAGGGTATGTATAACAGATTTTGCTTTAGGGTGAGATTGCTTGAAATATATTGCTAGACCCGTAAATAGGAAATAGTAACTAGGGGCATTAGTGGTATTTTACGACAAATACGAGATTATGGTTTTTTTTATCTAAGTATAGGCACCTAATCAGGAGAGTTTCCTGGGTAAAATTCTCAACATAAAGACCAAGGTTTCGTTTCTCGTGTTCCCGTTTCTTGTTGATTTCTATGACGAGACCTATTACTTATCCTACGGTTTTGATCGTTATTGGGAAATTTCTTCACACCTGGTGCAAAAATATAGATATGTTTACCTTGCAAGATCTTATAGCAGAACGTCAAGGGTTTAACAGAATTGTTTAGATATCTAACGTTGATTCTTGATGGTTCTCGGGAATTTTCTTCACAACTCGTGCAAAATTTATTTTCGTTTCCCTATCCGAACTCATCTTGCGTTGTTACTTTATGTGGTTGGATTAATCAGGTCTCGCTTACCCGGCGCGATAACGAGATGTCGAGGAAGTTAATGACGATACTTGAGAAATTCCGAGAAAATGACCCGTCGTATTATCATGCATGCCATCTTGTGAGACAAGGCGAACAGCCTCGGGAAGGGTCCCTTTTGCTGACGAATCTCGTTGAGGATCCGATGGGCGGTACGAGCGGTTACGTGGAGTGGGTCCTACAAATACACCGGCAAGTCCAGCAAAATCCTTAACACATTCAGGTATGAAATCTCTGTTCCGCTTCTTTCTAATATAAGATAATTATCAAGTATCATGCTAAATGAAAAAAATTATCTTTAAAAATTTAGTGGAAAAATGTTAATTTTAACGGTTTACGAATTTAGCTGGCAAACTAATAAAAAACAATATCGATAAGTTCAGGAGGACAGCCGATAATTACCACATTTTCTATTTGAAAAAAAAAAAAAAAAAAACCTCGCAGTATTAGCTTCTGTTGAAACTAGACATATTTCAGTGCAGGTCAGTGCTTTTACTTGTGTCCGGTTTCGCGGCTTAGGAATCGGTTTCATCACAGAATCACTTTTATGGGATATCACAGAATAATATTCAGTTCACCGTCGGGGAAACGCGGCTGATTTAGTTGAAGAACACTTCTCGCAGATTTTTCAGCAATTATTTTGGATCAAAATTATTAGGGGTGAGTTTTTGTAATTTTAGGGAAATATGGTTTCAACCATTTTTGCTTTGTGACCGTGTTTAAATAAATTATTCTTGGTAATGTTTTTCTTTATTATATTTTAAGTTGTTTTACATTTTTCTAGTATGACAAAATTATTCAATTTTTGGACCAAGATCAGCTTCAATCATAGTTTTATTCTGATTTTTTTAATGCTTACAATGATATGTTCTATCAATTAGTAATTTAAAACAATTGCTCATGTTGAATGGGAATAATAGCGGCAAAACCGATATACTTTTGCCTAAATCTGCACTTAAATACTTATGTTCAAGGCTCGATGAAAAAATACTTTTAATTCATCAAATGTACCAAAACCATTTTAAATGTTATGTGGTAGCATGCCGCATTACATAATTCATGCTCTATCATAATTTTCTTATAGAGATTTCTTCTGTTACAAAAAGAAAAAGAAAAGGAAAAAAGACTACCTAAGTCATAAATGTAGTAGTACTTGGGTACTTTTGTCGTAAATATTCTTATTTTAACGTATGGGAAGAAACGACACAACATATCACACTACTATAAACTTCATAGACCTTGTCTCAATTTCACTTAAGAACGACAATAATAAAACTTAATAAGACTCTAAATTGTAAATCCAATCCTCTTTAAGATTTGGGCTTCGTTACCTTTGATAACCATGGAATAGTGCCTCGGTTTGAGTATGTGATTTTTTATTGAGAAGTTGTAAAGAAGTCGCTCACGCTTGTGCTAAAATCGCTATTAAGTTTAGACGAAATATTGTTTGATTGGAGTCTGTTCCGCCAAGTGTTAAACTTCTACTTTTGAATTATTCAAATTGTAATTAGAGAGTCTCGATCCTTGTTCGGGACGCTCGTTTGGTTGTGGGCAATAATAACTTAATGTGGAGTATTCTTCTCTCGAAAGCTGCACCTGTTTGGGAGAATTAAAAAGATTTAATGAAGTATGTCTTTTTTTAACTTTTAAGTTTTAACACACACACGCGCAATGACACAGAAGTAGAAACAAAAATAGAAACGACATGGATTTAAAAAATATAGAAACGACATGTAGCTTCTCACTTCGGAACATAAAACGGCACGTCGTTATCTGGTTTCCCCGCGAAATATAAACCGCGACAACTGGTAGTGTAGTTGTTGTCGCCGGAACTTCGTCGTCGCTGCAAAATCGAAACTTCGGTACCTGCAAAACAAAGATTAGCGGAAAAATCGTCTCGGCTGAGTCGCGGACTAGGTCGCTCTCTTTAAGACGTTTCGCGGCTCTGCCTCGGTGCAGCAGTTCGTGATTGCCCCGTCGCCCCCAGAATAAAACAGCCCAGTAAAACACTGTCTCGGTCGAAACCGTGCACTCGGTATCGATCGGAATCACTCACAACCCCTCTGAGATATATTGCTCGGCAAACTCTCTCTCTCTGTATAACGTTTTGAAACCAACGACTAACTCTGTATCTTTTTTTCTGATTGTAAATGACCAGCCCACTCTCTTATTTATAGATAAAAAAAATGTTAACGTTAATTGTTTACGTTATAATAATAACGTTGAGAGAAAAAAGCAGATCGTGGGCTTAATGCATGAGAACGTGCATGCGATTCATTGACTGACCAATTCCAAAATTCACACACGTAATCAGTTCAAAACAAATACCCTTTATATATATATATATATATTTTATAATAGATAATAAAATATTCTTTGACTGATTAAAAATCAACGCAGGGGTTCAAAAAGAATATTTAAACAAATATCTCATATTAAATTATGGCATAAGTACCAAAAAATATTTTAGGCAAAAGCACTAAAATTTCATTTAACTTGTACACAAGTTCCAACAGTAGTTCTATATTCAACGAAGCATCCCCGTTCCTCGAAACCCTAGGCTCTTCTCCTCCTCCGAGCTCCTCAGCAATGGCGAAGAACCAACCACCTCCGATCTCCGTCAAGGAAGTCGTCCACAAGCTCCAGCTCGCTCTCCTCAACGGCGTCCGCACCGCCGACCAGCTCGCCGGAGCCGGCGCCGTCATGTCCCGCTCTGACTATGGCGATGCCGTTACCGAGCGCTCCATCGCTTCCCTCTGTGGCTATCCTCTCTGCCCTAACTCTCTCCCCTCCGAGCGAGCTAGGAAAGGCCGGTACCGAATCTCCCTCAAGGAGCACAAGGTCTACGACCTTCACGAGACCTACCTGTACTGCTCCTCCGAGTGCCTGATCGCGTCCCGGACCTTCGCCGGAGGCCTGCAGGAGGAGCGCGTCAAGGTCCTCGACTCGGCGAGGATAGGCACGGTGCTGGCAATGCTTGATGAGGGCTTGGAGCGGGAATTAGGGTTTGGAAATGGGGATTTGGGGGTTTCAAAGCTGAGGATCGAGGAGAGAAGCGGCGGAGAGGCTAGGGCGGAAGAGCTCCCCGGGCCTTCAAACGCAATTGAAGGCTATGTGCCACGGAGGGATCGGGGGGCGAAGTCATCCAAGAGTCCGAATCGAGGTATTTCGGAAATCGAAGAGGAAATCGGGTTCTATTCCAAACTGCTTAGACATTTTGGGTGTGGAAATGAGCTTGATTTGTGTATTGTTGCAATGCAGGATCGAAAAGTAGTACAATTATTCTCAATGACATGGATTTCATGAGTACTATCATCACTCAAGATGATGAGTACACTGTATCGAAAATGCCATCGAGTTCGAGTAAGAACGGCTCTAACCGTAAGTCGAATGAACAGGTAGAAAATTTGGATTCCCAGTTCAGTTTATTGGAAATATCGTCTCAAGGGATTTCTAGACAACTTGGAGGAGAAGATTACACGATTATAACCGGAGAAAAAATTGACGGTCAAGAAACTTTTACATCTAAAAAAGCCGAAGAAGAATGTGTCGAAGAATTAACAGAGAAGAAGACTCGAACAAGGCTTAGATCATCTCTAAAAAACTCGCAGAATAAGAAATCTAGTCGCTCTGTTACCTGGGCCGATGAGGAAACTAACTCCGGTGGCGAAAGAAACCTCTGTGAAGTTAGGGCGATTGAAGATTCGAAAGACAACGTCTTTATTTTAGGAAAGAAGAGCAAAGAGTCTGTTAAAGGGGTAAGTGAAAAAGGTGATAGCAGCAGGATTCGGGACGTTAGCGAGGCCGGAAAAACCGTAGACGTAAAAGGAACGTCTGATATTGGGGATGAAGACGTGTTACGTTTTGCATCAGCTGAGGCATGTGCAATAGCCTTGAAGGAGGCGTCGGAAGCTGTCGCTTCGGAAGAAATTGAAGTCAGCGATGCGAGTATGTTACGATATGCTTTTACGTTTATTCTTTTGCATATAGTGAAAAAAATGTTCATGTATTTTGCGGGCATTTTGCGTGTAGTCTCCGAAGCTGGAATTATTGTATTGCCGCCTCAAGAACTTGTAGAGGAAGAAGAGGCTGAAGATATATCTGAACCGGAACAAGCACCCATTAAATGGCCTGAGAAGCCTGGAATTCAATCGCCGGATTTGTTTACTCCCGAGGATTCTTGGTTTGACTTACCACCCAATGGTTTCAATTTGACGGTAAATTCTCAGGACCATTCAGTGGAGTTTTTCTTTTCCTATATCGGCCTCCCTCTTAAATTTGTCGGTATATTCATCTCTCAGTTATCGGCTTTTGCAAAAATGTGGAATGCACTCTTTACTTGGACGAGCTCTTCCACTTTGTCTTATATTTACGGGAAAGACGAAAGCTTTCATGAAGAGTACCAATCTGTAAATGGAAGAGATTATCCTCAAAAGATTGTTGTAGGCGGGGGTCGTTCTTCGGAAATCAAGCAAGCATTGGCTGGTTCTCTTTCGCGGGCTTTACCCGGACTTGTGGCAGATTTGAGGCTTCCAACTCCAGTATCTAGTTTGGAACAAGGAATGGTATTGTTGAAACTTGAATTTGGGATTTGAAAATCTTTTTTTTTTTTTTTCATTAATTGCTTGTTTGTTTGTCTGTTAGGGGCGTTTATTGGAAACAATGTCGTTTGTGGATGCGCTGCCGCCATTTAGGATAAAACAATGGCAAGTAATCACACTTATCTTCATCGAGGCGCTCTCTGTTTGTAGACTCCCGGCTCTTATCCCGCACTTGACAAGTAGAAGGGCCTTATTCCACAAGGTAAACTGGCTATAATCCTAAATTTATTTTTCTTAAAGTTAAAACATCAAAACAAAAAACTCTAGTAGTATTTAATCTGCCAAGTGAAAAATAAATATTCTCCTTCATTCAATATAAATTTTATCTGTAGTGGTTAGTAATTTATGTTGATATTGCTGTAAAATCAAGGTTTTGCCTTGTTTAGTTATCTTATAGAACCTGAGCTACTAAACGAAGCGGAAAAATCAAGCTAAAAGAAATTCACTCAGGATGAATTCCTGGGTGCTTTATTTAATCAACAATGAAACAAAGCAAATGGCATTTCCTTCGAGTGCATGGCCGAAACACCAAGATTTTGGACAGTATAAAGACAAACCAAACATGCCTAACACCTTCGGACTCTGAGTAGGAAAATCTCCACCTATGGGTGAAATACCCTAAATATTGCCATAATATACCAAATGGACATAAAACTATGTCATAAACTTGACTAAAATGACCGAGTTCCGCTTCCCCTTCCGCGTCCTATTCTTGATTATCGGAGGTTTACCTTATATATATATATATATATATATATATTTATATCCACATCTATATATTTCAATCTCTGAAAAATTTCATTTTCAATTTAGAAAAAAGATGACATTTCGCCCCAAACTTTGTTTTGGTGCTCCTAAACTCGTGGCTCTCATTTGTGCGGTGTACTTTTTCTCGTAACGTTCATTTTAGTGCGGCACACCCTTCTCTTTTATGGGCATTCTGCACCAAAATGGAAGTTTAGAGGACATAGTGCACCATAAATAATAGATTTGGGTGCAAAGTGCCCTATTTAGTAAATGAGGGGTTATTACTGTCAATCACTCATTTTTACAACTTTTATCTGCCTACAAATTGGGATCACTCGCATGAAAGGTCATTGTGGTAAATAGTAATAATCTTCACCAAATTATGGCTGTTACTGATTTAACAGGTTTTGGATGGGGCCCAAATAAGTGTCGAAGAGTTCGAAATTATGAAGGATTTGATGATTCCCCTTGGCCGGACACCCCATTTCTCGTCTCAGAGCGGTGCTTAGGCAGCAGAGTGGAAGAACTCGGCAAAACCGTACCAATCTGGTACTTTCCTATGAATTTATCTTTCATCATGAGTCACGAGTACGACGTTCTGGTTTTTAATTCCGGGATCAATTATGAACTGCGTGATTAATGGCATTATTCCTGCAGAGTTTTGAATTTGCTCCAAACAAGCTCTATAATGAATATGTATGTTTCCATTGTAACAACCTTAAATGCATGTTAATAATATACTACACGATGTATGTAATTATATTTATATATATGTTCGGTAGAGGAAATGGATTGGAGGATGCTTGTCAACGGTCTCTTTTTCGATTATGATAAACGGCAGGCCGCGAGAACGATTCTCCGGATCGAGGGGTATCCGTCAAGGAGACCCGCTCTCTCCTTTTCTTTTCGTGCTTGTCGCCGATGCACTCTCGAGACGAATTCAGAGAGGGACCGAATTGAATCTATTTCGGCCTTTGGCGGTTGGAGCTCAAGCCATTCGGATTTCGCACCTTCAATTCGCGGATGACACCCTTTTCTTTGCCGAGACCGATAAACAAGGGTGGGAAAATTTGATTGACATAGTGAGACAATTTTGTGCAGGGTCAGGATTAAAAATTAATTTCGAGAAGAGCAACTTGATGGGAATTAATTGTACAAGTGAGGAGACTGAAGAGCTCGCATCTTTTCTCGGGTGCACAGAAGAGTCTTGGCCTGTTTGCTGTTTGGGAATGCCTCTCGGGGGTAATCCTAGGAGCAAAACTTTCTGGGACCCAGTGGTTTCGAAAGTTATAAAGCGGCTCGAGGAATGGAAAAAATGTTTTCTCTCTAAAGGAGGGAAGATGACTCTCATCAACAGTGTTTTATCTACCATCCCCATATACCTTATGTCAGTGTTTAAGATGCCCGTTGGAGTTGCAGACAATATAGAAAAAGTTATGAAGAATTTCTTTTGGGATGGGTTTGAAGGAGGTCGAACACGCGCGAATGTAGCGTGGGAAGTGTGCCAGTTTCCTAAGAGCAAAGGAGGTTTGGGTTTCGAGAGCCTTATTGTAAAAAATAAAGCCCTTTTGGCAAAATGGTTGTGGAGATTTCCGAAAGAACAGGGAGCCCTAAGGCACAAAGTGATCAGAGCCATTTACGGTACTCAAGCTAACAATCGGGATCTAGAAGTTACGACTTCTCATACATACCGTAGCCCTTGGCGCTCAGTGTGTTCCGTTCAAGAAGAATTCTTTAAGCGTTGTTCGTGGATTGTGAGAGACGGTTCAATAGTGAGATTTTGGGAGGATATATGGAAGGGTCATCGTTGTTTCAAAGACCGTTTTCCGTGCCTAGCTCGTTTGTGCCCACTCCAAAATGTATCTATTTACTTGGTTGGCTCGCCTTCTCCAATCCCCGGTTTGGGACTTCCAATTCCCTCGAGATTTGACTATTCGGGAGATGGACGAAGCTACCGAGTTATTGCAAATATTGAGCTCTGTGAGTTTATGGGAAGGAATAGAAGACCGGCGTGCTTGGCTCCATGATGCAGAGGAGTTTTCTGTAAAGTCGATGACGAAAGAGTTATCACTAGGCTTTGCTCTCCCGGATGTGCCTTTTTTTGAAGTAATTTGGAAATCCGCGGTTCCAAAAAAGGTTCAGTTTTTTGCTTGGTTGGTTGCCCGTCGAAGAGTCAATACGGCTGAAATTGTTCAAAGGCATAATCCCCAAATTACGTTGCTCCCTAGTGTGTGTTCGATGTGTTTTTCGTCTGAAGAAGAGCTCGATCATTTATTCTTTCATTGTCACACAGCTAAAGCCGTTTGGGCTTGGCTTTTTTCCAATCTAAAGGTGGATCTAGTGGGCTTCACTTCCATCGCTGATTTGCTGTAAATTCACAAAGTTCCAAGGCGAAATAACAAATGGCACGTTGCGGCGAAGATTGGAATCGTAACTACTTTATGGTGCATCTGGAATACTCGCAACAAGTTCCTCTACAATGATATATTTTGGAATCTTAATGGGTTGATAGATAGTATCAACCATTGTATTGCTCTTTGGCTTTTTTCCTCATGCAATGAGTTTTCGATGTATTCTCTCGCGGACCTTTCGAGAGATTGGGCTAGTACTTTGTAAGGACTAGTCCTCGTTTTTTCTTTCTTTCTTGGTAGAGTTTTGGTTTATATAGCCGGTCTGATTTTGACCGTCAAATTTTAAACCACTCTCTAGCCTTGTATTGTAATTTACTTTTTATCAATATAAGCGATGTTTCTTTTAAAAAAAAATATATATGTTCGCTAGTCTTTCGAATCTTCCGGTGGCAGGTTTGTTCTACTATTGATGCTAATTAGTCTTAATACGTTTTTGAATATTTGTGGCATAAGAACCCGTAAATATCTCAAAAACTTATGGTACTTGTGTTGCAAATATCTCTAATTGCGTTATTATTAAGTACTAGCTACTAGCTAGCATTCTGTTCCCTTATATTTGCTTTTTTTTTTTTTTAGTATTTTTCCTTTTCACATTTTGATTAGTGGCAGAGTTCCATTTCTATATAAGAGTCTGTATTAGTTGTTTCTAATAAAAGGCAACATATAAATTTATTTTCTAATACATGGGTTTGAAATTATTATGGATATGAAAATTCTATTAGTTGTTGTGTGATAACTGAATTCTCGATAATGAAAGAGAACATGTCTTTTCACTTTAAAATAGTTGAGTTTGAATTATTATGGAAAATTTTGTGTCACCAACAAATTTAGTAATAAATTAATACAAAATGGTTTGTTAGCAATAAATAAAAAATAAGGTGAGAAAAGTAGAACAAAACAAATCTGAGGGGCAAAAATCAAACACGATGGAGGAACAAAGAAAGCTAAAGGGGACAAAGATTGGTAAGAAGTTGTAGCTATCCACTTCCTTTGACTAATGTTGCAAAACACGATTTGACTTTTCTTTGTACATCACTTGTAGGGGTATATCCGTAAACTCAGTGTTTGTCTATTGGCGAATAAATGTAACCCCTATTGTTCAATTTCAATATATGTGAACTGAATAACATTTTCTAATTATTTAGATTTTAGGTGAAGTCAAAGCTACATAAAATATTTAAATGACCATTTAGGCATTTATACATGCCATAGGCGAGAGTCATGAAACATTTTTTATTTTATTTCTAAATATTCGGTTGAAAAACTTTTATTTTTTTTAATCGGGAATCAGGACTTTTTTTTTTTTTTTTTATAAACCAGGCCGGGACCGAACCGAACATGTTCATGTTTGGTTCTGGGATATTTCATTAAAATAAAAGGCTATAATTATTTTTAAGGAATATAGAAGCTTACCAAAAATAAAGATATTGAAGCATGATGACACATCTTATTAAAAAATAATTATGACCAATTGATTTAAAAATTATGTGAATATATTATAAATCATAATGCCCGACCACAAATAATTGTTTATAAACAAAATGTGACAAGGCATGATCATACATCACATTATTCCATATGCAAAAAGGGAAGAAGAAAAAAAAACTAAAAAAATAATTTGCTCAGTGTAACCAAAAGTTATTTATGTAAAATACCTATTTTCATTGCAATAATAAATATTAATAATATTTGTGGCATAAGTGCGTAATTTGAAACTAAATGTATCAGCTTATTAGGAATATTCTTGTCGCTTATAGTGATAATAGTACCCAAAGCCACAAAATACTGTTGGGTCGACTTTTGTTTGCGTTGAGATAAAGCGTATTAAGCTAAGAGACCTCAATAATGGATTTTTTTGTTTTCGCTTTGGAGATTATCGTAGACTTACATGTGTCTTTCATGTAACAAATTTTAACGGGGCAAGGAAGAAATTGAAATCCGACATTGCTGTGCGGTCTTTAATCACTATTGTCACTAAAAAATGATATTAGGATTTGGTATTTATGCCTCAAAATATATAAATATTAATAGTACTATAGTATTTAGTATTTACCTTTCTCAAGTTAAGATACAAGTAATATTAATAGTAATTAAAGCTGGTTTGCTTTGAATTGAGGAAGTTTGAACGGTCAAAAAAGAAAGCCGTACAGCTCAGACTTCTAACATAGATCTAATCTTGAATTCACTTGTTAATTATTTTTGTGCCTTTTTTCTTTATTAGATACTTCAACAAATCATATAGTGAGCAAATATTTGCTAAGTGATCAAGTTTTATATTTTATTAAATACCAACTTAAATTATTACTTTAGTTCAAATACTAGTGACCAAATATTAGCTAAGTGATCCAGTATTTGATTAGAATACATTTAAATTTATCCCTGTAAATGCACCAAAATAAGATCATTTGTTTAAATATTAGGTTTAAGCTATCTCGATTAATCAGTGATTTATAACCGATTTATCTTTTTCTGGACGTACTGATAATTGTTAGCTCAAATTGAGAAATTTTCGTATTTTAGCCACAACTCATTCACTTGTTGTCTAATTTTAACGATTCAACTATTGTTTTAAAACTATAAGGTAGATTTATAATTTTGTAGTTTATGCTTTGGAAAAAAAAAATCAAAGGGGTCAAAATAAGCTAACAATTTTGTCTAAAAATATATATTTTCTCAATGTTTTTGTCTTTATATATATCAGCTGATTACCAACTATTAATACTAGATTTAATAGACTAGAAGTGAATTTTCTCCATTGTTATAGATATGTGATTCCGTGATTTTTTTATCTTTTTCAGTGCACTTTCGTTTTGTGCCACAAACATATCTAAACTTTGGATTTTATAGTTTTTTAATTATTTTTTCTCATCGTTTTTGAAATGTTTTGATGAATATTTCTATATATATTATGTGTGTGTGTGTGATATGGTGTTTAATTTCAGATTTATCATTTTTTTACTTGAGCGGCAAAAGTACCCGAGTTTTTCATTTGCAATATTTAAAGTATGTTTTAAATTTTTTTCTTGTTGTTTTGATTAATATTGTTATAGATATGTGATTTTATTATATATATATATATGTATATATTCCAGATTTACCGATATTATCTCAGACATTTTGCTTTGCACAATCAAAGTATTAAAGTTTTAGAATTTTTTTAATTAGTAATTTAGTACGATTAAAGTGCTGAGTTTACTTGTATTTGTTGAATAATTTGGATATAAATTAGAACTTTCAATAATTAATTGAATTTATTTTTTACTTAGAGGACTTATTTAGAAGTATTTATTTTTACAATATAAGATTATATTTAACTTAATATATAAATTGAGTATAATTAGTTTTAAAATTATTTTATTCAAATTTGTCGGGTTAATCACCGATAAACCAAACTAATTTTTAAAATTGTATTTTCAATAAATTCATCAAAAACAATAACTTGAACCAGCTCAATCATCGAGTGTTTCTAATTATATAATTCGCAAGTAACATAATCAATAAAAAAATAAAAAGATAGTATATGATATTATATAATAATAATAATAATAATAATAATAATAATAATAATAATAGGGCTCTTTCTTTGACTGTCACCAGCGCAACAAAACACAACCACACAACTCTCTCTCTCTCTCTCTTTCTCGACGATCCAATCAAAAGAGGAAAGTGGAAACCCTCGTCACAACCCAGCTCCCTCCATCGTCCCCAACATCTCCGATCCATCTAACCTCTTCATGATCGGCTTCCTTTCCTGCTCTGCTCATGAATTCTTCCCAATCGGTAATCATTTCAGTAATTTTCGTTTGCCGTGGCGTATTGTGTGTGTGTTGGAATCCATTTTCTTCGATCCGTGATTTTATTATATATATATATATAAATATATTTTTTTTTTTGCCTTCTCTGGCTGTTTGGATCGGCTTTCTGTGGTTTTCAGGTTCGTTGATTTGAGCTTCTTTAATTAGTAATTTGTGTATGTTGGGTTTATTTTTGACGTTTCAGTTTGTTGCGATTTCCATTTTCAGTTGGATCTCCGTGCTTTCTTTTTAATGGAAAAATTTGTTGATGTTAATCGGATTTCGATTGATTGAAACTCGAATAGTTTCCGTTTTTATTTTCTGGGTTTACTTTAGAAGTTTCTCTTCGTTTCAACAATTTATGATTCTCTGTGTTATCGAATTTGAAGCATTAAACGTCCTTTCCGGTAAGAGAATAAGTTTAGGGTAATTATTTTTCTGTTTGGTCGAGAATTAGAAGCTATAGGCTCTTGAATTTGAAGGTTTTCAGAGCTTGTATGTGATGTAAAGTCAACATGAAGTTAGTAGTATTATTTGTGTCCAAAAAATGTGGAAGGATCTAGAAATACTTTCGGTTCTGTTGGAGTTCACATCACTATTGTCGTATTTTACCGAATTTCCCGTAGGTAGAGAAGAACACATTTCGATTTATCATATTACATGTTGCACAGACTGAGTTTATGTGGTTTGTTTTTAACAGGTAAATGGTTAGTTTTATGAAGGTGAGAACATAAGAAAACTAGTAAAAGATATTTTGAAAATGGCTTCGGTTGGGGTGGCACCTGCTGGTTTGCGAGAACCGAGTGGTCATGCTGTTGGTGTTGATAAATTGCCCGAGGAGATGAACGAAATGAAAATTAGGGACGAGAAGGTGCATATTTTACTTGTTCAATATCTTTCACCATCAAAATTGTCCGGGATTTTGACATGTCGTTTATGCTTTAGGAAATGGAAGCAACTGTAGTTGATGGTAACGGTACTGAAGCGGGGCATATTATTGTGACTACTATTGGTGGTAGAGCTGGCCAACCAAAGCAGGTACCGCTTTGAGCTCGTTCTTATCATGGTTTCCATTTTTTCTAATGTGTTATAGACTTATGATGTTAGCCGTTCATCTTTTCCTAATGTGTTATACATGATTCCAGACAATAAGTTACATGGCAGAACGCATCGTTGGAAATGGATCATTTGGAGTTGTATTTCAAGTAAGGCTTTATATTATTCGGTTGTGTTATGAGTAATTAATTGACTTTATTGCTTGTCTTCTCTCTTATCAATATCATTATTATAATTTAAATTATATTTTTGTACTTGTATTTTAGGCAAAATGCTTAGAAACCGGTGAAACTGTGGCTATTAAGAAGGTTCTTCAAGACAAGAGATACAAGAACCGAGAGCTACAAACTATGCGTCTTCTTGACCACCCGAACGTTGTAGCTTTAAAGCATTGTTTCTTTTCAACGACTGAAAAGGACGAACTTTATCTTAATTTGGTACTTGAGTTTGTTCCCGAGACGGTCCATCGTGTGATCAAACACTACAACAAGTTGAACCAGAGAATGCCTCTGATATATGTCAAACTCTACACTTACCAGGTATGTACTCATCAAAATAGTCTTGAGTTTTTGTTATTACACAGTATAGAACATTCCTTTAAAGAATATTGTTACGTTTCTCTTTCTTTGTTTCCTTATCTGCTTCTTATTTTTTACATTTTTGGCAGATATTTAGAGCACTATCATACATACATCGCTGTATTGGAGTGTGTCATCGAGATATCAAGCCTCAAAATCTTTTGGTATAACATATAATATTTCATTTGCTTCTGATATCTTTATGCTACTCACAGAAGTTAAAGCAACTGTTTTCGGGTGAATATTATTTTTACAGTGAAACCTTTTATTTTCGTTGCAGGTAAATCCACATACCCATCAAGTGAAACTCTGTGATTTTGGAAGTGCAAAAGTTCTGGTGAGCTTTTTTTCTGTTTTGTTTCTGCCTCCGTACATGTTCTATGCCTAAGTACCGAAATCTGTATTAAGTTTTATATCCATGTTTTTAGGTTAAAGGAGAGCCAAATATTTCCTATATATGCTCGAGATACTACCGAGCACCAGAGCTTATATTTGGAGCAACTGAATACACTACTGCAATTGATATTTGGTCAGCGGGTTGTGTTCTTGCGGAGCTACTGCTAGGGCAAGTATGTAATTGCTCGCACTCTGATCTAAAGGAGACTTTTTTCTTCTTCTTCTTCTTTAGTATGAAGCTGAAACAAATATTTTATTTTTCTAGCCTCTGTTTCCTGGAGATAGTGGAGTTGACCAGCTTGTCGAAATCATCAAGGTATGTTTCCTTATAAAATCAGAACTAGTAATTTTTTTATGAGTTAGCCTAGTGGGTCCCTTGATGCTTGCTCATAAATTATGCAAGTCAACCTCAGGAATCTCTCTTGATTTAGAAAATTCCTTTTTGTGCGTTTTATTAAATGGGTTGACAAGTACGCATCAAATAGTTTTTATCATCCTCATTTACTTAATTGGGGCTGCACATTTTATATCATGTGGTCCAATGTGGAATATGTAAATTAGTTTATTATGTTGATTCGTTTAAATTCATGAATTTTTCTTCCTTTTGTGTTCTGTAGGTTTTGGGAACTCCCACAAGGGAAGAGATTAAGTGCATGAACCCTAATTACACAGAGTTCAAATTCCCCCAAATCAAAGCTCACCCATGGCACAAGGTAGCTTTTGGGACACTCGATTTTTATTTACCGGTTAGTCCTTGAGGATTTGGAAAATTTACGTCCTGTTGATTTACTCAGATTTTCCACAAGCGTATGCCTCCAGAAGCGGTTGATCTTGTTTCAAGACTACTTCAGTACTCGCCAAACCTACGGTGCTCAGCTGTGAGTATATATTACCTTAACGTCCAAACTTTTTTTTTTTTTTTTTTGCATTTTCTGAATATTTTGTTCGACAATAATCCAAGGCGATATATACAATTTAAGATAACTGAGGAAATTATAGGTTAAACCAAAGCTATAAAATTGGGAAAATAACTCAGCTATACTACTATGCAATTAATCATTGCATATAAGTACTTATATAACTATGTAAAACTAGTTTATACCTAACTTCATATATATCTATATATTATTAGTTACTATGCGCCTATGCCGGCACCGAATATTTGGCGTAATAAAATCCAAACCATAGCCTTTGCGTGTATTTTATGTGGTAAAAACCGGTCTGAATACAGAACCCTTTAAAATATCCACAATATATATATATATATATATATATATTAATAAGGAGTTTATAATAAGCGGTGAACAATAAATTGATTGCAGATGGATGCTTTGACCCATCCTTTCTTTGACGAGCTTCGCGACCAAAACGCGCGCCTTCCAAACGGACGTTTGCTTCCGCCATTATTCAATTTTAAAGCCCACGGTATGCTCTCATTTCCAACAGTAAATGAAATAAGTGTAAAAATAATTCCAGGGCTACAAAAGTACAAGAACGGGGAACCGGGACCTAATTAGGCTTGATTCCCGGCTTTCTTACAGAAAAAAAATTGATTATAAATTTGTATTTGTTTGTGTGACAGA
The DNA here is from genome assembly GCA_954871525.1 of Parietaria judaica. Taxonomy (NCBI): domain Eukaryota; kingdom Viridiplantae; phylum Streptophyta; class Magnoliopsida; order Rosales; family Urticaceae; genus Parietaria; species Parietaria judaica. The sequence continues at coordinate 23,469,194 of OX940862.1, read as the reverse complement.
ATTGAAAGGCGTTTCGGTTGAGATATTGGTGAAGTTAATCCCAGAGCATGCGAGAAAGCAGTGCTCATTTCTGGGCTTGTAATCCTATTCTATTGTATTACCATTTTACCCTTGATGTTGTATCTGCTGTACTGTAATGAATTATTATTACCCAACCCACCATTTTGTGTGTGCTTGTTTGTGTCATTATATATATTTGAAGTAGAGAGTCTGTATTTGGCCGTGTTTTATTTATGTAATGAAACCTCCAATTCCATACTTGTTTGCCTCCTCTTCTCTTTCTCTTCTACAAGAATAATGCTCGCCTTTTCCTTAATTAATATATAAGCTAAGCGCGTGTCCAATATATTGCTATAAAACTATACGAAAATATAGAACGAATTTATCTTTTGATCGTCTATTGTAATTGAAAGATTTACATTGGCACGAGCTCTTGATCTTTTGGATAATGTTATTATCTTTTAAGTGTAGTCATGTATTTAAAGAACTTTTGATCTCTTGGATATAATGTTATTATCTTTTTTAGTTTTTTTAAGGAATAATGTTATTATCTTTGAGTATATTCATGCATTAAAGAAAAGTTCAAAATACGGAAAATGGTTATAGCGAGTAAGATTTGCTTCAATACATATATAAATTGGCTATTTTTAATTTTTTATTAGGTTGCTTGTTTGGTTTAATGCAAACTCACTACAAGACTTTTCAAGACGGACGCAAAAATTACATAAACGGTAATCTTGGCCGCTACATGTAATCACTCCATTAAAATTAAAAAGTGTATGTGTGATTGCTAAATTGGAATCAAATATAATAAGCAACTTATACAATTTATTCTTAGTTATTAGTCATACATTTATTATAGGCTTAATAGTGGCATAAGTATCAAAACTTGAGTATAAACATTAAATGCCATTTTTTTGCGGCTAAATCGCCAAACTTTCATTTTATTGCTTCCGTCTCTATTTTGTCTTCAAACGTCTACTCGCTCCACATGGCACGCTTCATCGAATCTTGTTGCTCTTGTGTTTTTGGAGCATGTTCCTTCAAAAGGTAGACTCCATGTCTGGTATGTAATAAACCATCGTAAATGGATCTAACACTCTGTCCACGTAAGATGCTTAAGATAAGCTAGAAGTATGTTCTTGCGATCTCGAGTAATCTAGATCCCAAGGACATAATGGCTTCTCTCAAATCTTTCATATGGAATTTATCTGTCAACAAGTTTTTACGTTTGAAAACTTTTTCACATCGCTTTGATTAACTAAGATTGGCAGAACCACAAGGAAGTCGCAACCGACCAAAGCTTCATCAACCGATTCCACATTGACGCGAGTTTGACAACAACGAAGTAGAATAATTATTATAATTTTTAATTTTACCGTTCTCCTTCATAACAATGTAATTTCTATAACGACTTTATCAATATATTAATAGTTATATTTTCTTTCTCCATATTTATCGTAATATATAATGTAGAATTAAATCACAAAACTTTGATACTTTAACCATCAAAGCAAAAAATATCATCAAAATTTGAGCTTAAAAAACGTTGAAAATTTGAAAAAACCCTCTGTACACTACCTAATTCAATTAAACAAAAAAAATCAATAATTGATTTATCACCCAATAATAACAATAAGCGTGTGGTACCACCGTACACTAGTTTATTTATATAAATAAAGTCGTATTCTTGAAAGGAATTTGAATTAAATGTCGTATGCGGTCGGCGGAGAGAGGGTCCCACCCAATGCGAGTTTGTCAAAGTTGCCAACTCAGTCGTACTCGTTTAAATTAACCCCACAAACTCTCGTCTTATTATTAGCCTTCTCTTTCTCTCCCCAAAAATTGGCATCCTATATTCTCCATCGTCCTCTTCTTCCAAACCAAACCCTCCTCCATTGTCGTCCTCTCTGAACCAGACAGAGATTCTCTAGAAGCCCAGATCAAAGTTTCGATCTTTTTGCCGGCCGGTTCGAGCCAGCAATCGGAAAGCCCCAATCTTCAAGAGCCATTCTGAGGGGATCCTAAGTTCGATCTCTGGATGATGCCAGAGATCGAGCAGCAACTCAACGACCTCTTCTTCGTCTCCGACAAGGCCGCCGGCGATGACGGGCTCCTATTCGGGCGGTACGAGGTGGGGCGGCTGCTGGGCTGCGGCGCGTTCGCGAAGGTGTACCACGCGCGCGACGCGCGGTGCGGCGGGCGGAGCGTGGCGATCAAGGTGATCAACAAGAAGAAGGTGCTGGCGGCGAACGCGAACCTGGCGACCAACATCAAGCGCGAGATCGCCATCATGAAGCGCCTCCGCCACCCCAACATCGTGCGCCTCCTCGACGTGGCGGCCACGCGCTCGCGCATCTACTTCGTCATGGAGCTCGTCAAGGGCGGCGAGCTCTTCGCCAAGGTCGCCAAGGGCCGCTTCGCCGAGGACCTCGCGCGCCGCCACTTCCGCCAGCTCGTCGCCGCCGTGGGCTTCTGCCACGCGCGCGGCGTCTTCCACCGCGACCTCAAGCCCGAGAACCTCCTTCTCGACGAGCACGGCAACCTCAAGGTCTCCGACTTCGGCCTCAGCGCCGTCGCCTCCGAGCAGGTCCGCGCCGACGGCATGCTCCACACGCTCTGCGGCACCCCCGCCTACGTGGCGCCGGAGATCCTCGCCAAGCGCGGCTACCACGGCGCGCGTGTCGACGTCTGGTCCTGCGGCGTCATCCTCTTCGTCCTCACCGCCGGCTACCTCCCCTTCAACGACCCCAACCTCATGGCCATGTACCGGAAGATCTACAAGGGCGAGTTCCGGTGCCCGAAGTGGATGTCGCCGGAGCTCAAGAGGCTCCTCTCTCGCCTTATGGACGTCAACCCCGAGACGAGGATGACCGTCGACGAGATCGCGCAGGATCCCTGGTTCAGCAAAGGCGGCTACAAGGCTGCGGAGATCACAGGCGACGAGGGAGAGAGTGACAAGTTTGAAGAGAAACCGATGGTGGGGAACCTGAACGCGTTCGATATAATTTCGTTCTCGTCGGGGCTGAACTTATCGGGGCTCTTTGTGGCGGCAACGGGGGAGGAGGAGGAGGGGGCGAGGTACGTGAGCGAGGCGACGCCGGAGAGCATTGTGGAGAGGGTGGAGGCGTTTGCCGCGGCGGAGAAGCTGAGGATAAAGAGGAGAAAGGAGTGTGGGGTTGAATTGGAGGGGCTGAATGGTAATTTGGCCATGGGAGTGCAGGTTTACCGGCTGACGGAGGGGCTCGTGCTCGTGGAAACCAAGACCTCCGGTGGCGGTGAGAAGTACAAGAAGCTGTGTGAGTTTTTAAGAGGTGGAAATATCTGAGAAGCCGGAGTTAGAAGAACTGAATCAATTTTAACATGCTTTATTTCGTTACCATTCTTAAGTTTTGGTTTGATTGTGAATAAGTAAATGCTCCGGTAACGAGCAACGAATATCCGTCTTTCTTTTCTTTCTGATAAACAGGATGTATTAAACTCATAATTTATTATTAGATACTAATTATCAAACTCATAATGAGCAACGAATATCAATTGTTTTTGATAACCAGTCTTTGATCAATTATTTTTCTGTGAGCTGAACCAAGAATTAAAAGCTTTCATTAGCTTAAGTGACGTGAATGTGTGATCATCTTCCATGGAACTACATAGGTATAATTTAGCTTTGATATGTTTGACCATTTAGTCACCGAATCAAAATCTTTCATTTGCTTACGTGACTTTGGGGCAAGGTTTTAAATACTGCTTGCCGATGTCGTTTTGCGATTTTTATTTTACGGATGTACCGCTTGTCGATGTGTATCTCATAGGTAAGTCGATGGATATATCGTTTTGCATATTCTCGAAAAAAGATTTTCGATGGGCATACTGATGGATACCTTGCTTTGGGGTATCTATTCACAATAGTATTTATTAAGTTAAATAGAAAAATATTTGATAAAAGTGAAAATAAATAGATAGGACAGGTGGCAATTAGGAGTAGAAAACTGAGTTATATATACCAAAATATTGGGCATTTGGGTGTATATAAACGTGTCAACAATGATAACAGAGCATAGAAAATGACAGGCCCATATAAAGGTGTCAAAATTCATTGATTAGTATTACTTTAGGATGATAATTAATAGAAGTTAGATAAAATCAACAGGATTAGGCTCACCAAATAACAAGATATTTATAGGTTGTAGTGGTCTCACCAAATGTAAGATTCTTGCAACAACATACAAGAATCCTTTCATATGATAAGTGGGAATTCATATAAAACGTAGAATGACATTGTTCCAACTGTAACACTCGAATCATGTCAAGACTTGCTGAGTATGAAATTTCATTTATCCCCACTTCACCGGAGGCTGAATCTGATACCCACCTTCCGGCGGAGGCTGCAGCGACGGAGGTAGATTTCCCACCATAATTTCAATCTTATCGCCTGTCCAGATTATAATACGAAATTCAAACGCATAGATTAGGCCACTTCAATCGTCCATAACTGTCCGCCTGATCAACCATAACACACTCGACAATCTCGGGATGTTTTTCGCGAGTTTACTGGATTATTAGAAAAGTGTTTTGTTTCCCGTTCACCAAATGATTACACCTTAAGCATGTAAACCATATATATCATCTTATTACATACCTGATGTCGTATTGATATTGTTGTTGGGATGAAAATATTTACAGGAATCGCCGTATTGGCAGAAGCCCTGCCATTTTCAACCCCACGAATTTCTTAGCGACAGTGCGCAATTGAAGAAAACGACAACGATTGAGAGAGAGAGAAGACGCACAGTTTTGACGAAGCGATTACAGACGGCTCTGGAGGGGGTCGGTGTTGGAGCTTGATTGGGATCTGCAATCAAAATCAACGGAATCAATGAGGTAGTTGCTTTGGGTGCAGAGAAAGGGAAGATAAGTATGCACGTATGTACCATTGAAGGAGTCGAACCAGAGAGCTTTGGCTCGGCGGTGTTGAAGGGATTGAAGATGGCGTTTCCGGGCGAAAGGAGTGTCTTGGAATTGCTTTGAGCAGTAATCGCACTCGTACTTTCCCACTGCCATTTTCTTCTTCTCTCTCTCAAAAGAAAACTATCTCTTGGGTGGGTGTACTTTCCATAAACTTAATTTTTCTTTTCTGGTCAAGATTTTAAAAAATTTATGTCTACTTTTTCAATTGATTTAACTGAATTTTAGATGTTTAGTTAGCATAAGTAATTTATTTTGGATACTTAATGACACGTTAAAATTTTTATTAAATCAATGAAAATAATTTTAGATAAGCAAAATCGTGAAAATGAAAGTTTTAAATGTATCTTATGATACTTGCAAAATAAAAAATAAAAATACTATCAAGTACTCGTCCAAATTTTTATCTTTAGAATTTGGTGAAAATGAAAAATCGTAGGTCTAGTGGTAAAGGCGATATTTGGGTTCTTCAAGTTCTTGCATAACTCGGGTTCGGTTACTCTTGAAAGCAACTATTGGGCCCAACAAGGTAGTCTCCGAGTCCAGGGGCCCATGGTTACTAGTCGCATGAAAAACTACTCGAATACCACTATTAAAGGTGAAAATGGAAGAAAGAAATATAACATTCTTTTTTCTCTAACATAATTAGGATTATTAAAAAAATATATATGGAGGTTATTGGAGATCTAAAGAGTAGTTGTCCAACACCGAGAAAGATCTAGTAAATCCTACTAAGGTGATTCCAAACTGCACAGTGCATAGCTCCCGCTACGATTTGGTGGACAGTACTGAGGCTCGACATTTGTGGAGCTGTGATCCAGAGAACGAGACGAGCACGAAGCCGCACGCAACCAAGGAGTTCAACCAAATCCCTAGGTGGCAGAAGTACCAAAAGTTTAATAACATTTCCGGAACTGTATTTTTGTTTATTTTCGTTGTTAATCTAGATTTATGGATCGAGGATAATCGGAGATTCCTCGAGATTGAAATAAATTCTCGAAAAACCCAACATAAATATGTCACAAGTCACAAGCAGATTGACTCCATTTTTCTGCTACAACTAATCCCACTCCTCAGAACTTGCCGTAATCAAATCAAATCAATATTGGACACTGGTTATTCCAAGGTTAAAAAAAAACTCTAAATGCTAATCTATAACCATATCATTATAAAATAACTAACTTTTATTTTAACCGGGAACAAACTAGGAATTGGTCTTTTCTTTTTCCGGCACAGTTCAGGTTCCCCCATTTCTGATTAAAAAAAAAAAAAAGTTTCGTTACGAGAATGGGCCAGAACCAGACTTCGGAGCTGAAATTTTCATCCCTGGAAACAGCAACATTTTTCTCTCAAACCCGGCATTCTGTGTTCGAGTCTTTGAAGATTTTTCGAGCATACAAGTAGCGACAAGCAACGAAACCCGAGAGTGATGCAGAAACAACGACAAACCCAATCCCTAGCTAGCTTTTGATTGCCAAATTCTTCAGATAAATATATTAATAATCAAAATACAGTAGATGCAAGTTCAATGGAGAGATATTCTTCTCTTGAAAAACATCTCATTATTAATAGTACTACTACTCATTCATTTCCATTAACAAGCATACATTTATATAGAAATGCACCATATCCATCCACCTTTACAAACATGAAGCTCCTGGTAAATTAGGGTTTGACTGATCATCACAGACCAGTGATGACATTGACTAGTTTAAGGTCGCGAGTACCTCTAACAAGGAAGCCGCGAATTGCATTTGGGTCTCCTCGTCGATCGTCGTGAAGAGAGGAACGTGAACAAAGAGCGATTTCGTCTTGTTCTGCTCGGAGAATCTGAGAGAGTGATAGTAAACGTAATTGCACACAAACCGACCGGCATCATCCGAGTTCATCACTTCATAGCCCCTGGCTGCTAAGGCCTTGGTTATCTCCTCAACAGGAAGAGATGTCTGTAAAAAAGTTCAAGTAATTGTCGGTTAAGCCCCCGTAAACTTTTTGAGACTGAACAATTTACCCCCAGCCTTTGATTTATGGCAAATATACCCACTTCTGTAATTTTAGAACATAGCAGATTGTTTCTAGATTGTTTACAGACAATGTTTACTCGGTGTACTTTGAAAGCATATCATTATCGGGTTTTATTTACCCGGATATAAATCTTATCTGAGCTCTCGTTTGAACCTTTACGATGTCCGATGAAAAACTACCCAACATTTTTAAGATGAAGGACGATCTATTAGCAAGAGTGTTCACCTCTCTTTTGTGCGAAATCGAGCCGTCTGCGGGAATGATTGGAACTTTCTGCAGACGATTTTAAACTTTGATGAGAAATAGTTAAAGCTTAAAAGTCAACCCGTCCAAATCGACTTTGTGCAATTCTAACCTGCGGTTTCCACCCCATCTCGTCAGGGCACCGGAAAGTCGCTTCGTTGACGGCCTGATTCTCAATAGCAAATCTCGTCGCTCCGCTATTAACTCCAAAGTGTATCTAATGTATTTATACAACAAGTACAATGATACTAATCAGTTTTATATTTGTTTTCGATCCGAAAATTCTCATCTTCACGGGAAAACTGACCCAAATCACGCTCCTGGCAGTCGAAGACTCCGAATCCGTGGCGGAAACGGACGATTGCAAAGTCTTGGTCAGCGCCTCGAGCGATCCGTGCCCTGCAGTCTCGAGAATGGTAGAGCTCCCGAGGGTCAACCCTTTCGGAAAGCCCCGCTTGTTGACGTAGTCCCGGAGGCCGCTCACGACGGTCTCCGTGGGGTTCTCGGGAACACCGTGGAACTTCTTGAAGCCCGTGACGTGGATCGTGACCGCGGGAGGCCCCTCAGACCCCATTCTCCCCTATTAGCTTCACGACTGAGACTGCTATCTCTCCTCTTCTCTGCTGTTGTAATTCACAGATTAAAACTGAGCGAAATTCGACACAGTCAAGCAACTATCAGCCAAAAGCTATTACTGATAATCAAATCATGCATAATTGGATCACCAAATCCCAACAATCAACCAACGATTTCGGTAAGAACAATCAAATTACACGAATATAGATAGCTTTCGCTGAAACAAATCTGAAGATGGAAATGGAAAAACCTGAGATTCCAAGTGACGATGAAACCCGAAGAGACGAATATCTGTGGGTTTATATATATATAATGGCCTATGAGAAATAAATAACTAGTGTAGCTTTGTTTGTTGGTTGCTTTTTATTAATTAATTATTTAAGGGAATATTAAGTAAGTTGATTAATTATTTGAGGGAAAAAGGATAAAGAAAAGCTCAACTACCAAGCTTATCTACAACAGGTTGAATTGATTACAACTGGTGAAGATTCCCATCTCATCTCTATTGTTTTTTAATCTAACAAATTATAGGAATATATAATACATTCATATTTATTGAATATATATTTTTATTTGGTTAGAGATACCTGGCAAAAGTTACATGAAATTTTCATTATGTAAACATGCATTTTATGTAGTTTGTGGGGATTGAAATCACTGAATTCAAGACTTTAGCAATAAAAATGGTGTGGGATTACAAGTTAGGGATCATTCTCTTTGTTAATTGGTGTTTGCTGGAATTATATATTATTTTATTATTATTATTTTTACTGATTTTTTGTCCTTTGGTTGAATTTTGAAACAAGATTTCTCAAATAATTGATCGTATGTTGAATTTAAAAATATTACAGAGACGCAAATATTGATATAATTATTCTTAAAAAATATGAAATAAGGAAAGATGTTCAAAATTCAAAATATGAGCTGCCCTTCAAGGATCGTGGAATTTGATGTATTTGCGAGTTAAGAGGTTATTATTGATTATGTTCGTAATATGATGAAATAGGATTGAGATGTACAACTTTAACTTTGTTAATGTTGTCTCGCAATTCATCGAACGCATTCACGTAGGGTATCGCGATAAAAGACTATTTAATTTGTTTTTTAAGTTATAATGATCCTATTATTTAGTCAAGTTTTAGATGTCCATCGTCGAATGAAATGTTAAATTATTTTAAAATAAAAAAGTTATGATCTATAGTACTATTTTATGATTTATGGTCATTGGCAACAATATATTGAAATTAAGGCCTATAAAATTTATGTGAATTGATATAAATTTTTATTCATTTGCTATTATATTGGATCTATTTTGTTATTGTATTGATATCGTTTTATGAGCATTTCTGAGTTAGCAATTGCTAAAGAATGGCCAATAATAACATCATGCACCACACTAGATATATTGGTATTAATTTAACACTCTTCCAGTGTATTTATATAATGTTAGCTTATAATGCATGCGATTAACACTATCAATTTTTTTTACAGCATAAATATATCTCGTAATGCGTGACCATTTAATTTTAAGTTTTATCAATAATATCATCTTATTAAAAAATTAGAGGTGTGCGGTGTCTCGCGTTAGTTCTCTTCTATCTTTTCAATATTTATCCAATGAATTGTCGTTTATTTTTAGGGTTAATTGCGGCAAAAATACCCAACCTTTGTCAATATTCTCCGATAGGTACCCAACCTCAATAAACGTAGGCAAAAATACCCAACGTCACACTTTTGTCGCCAACCAACTAACGTCGTTAGACGCTGCCTACGTGGCTGTTAGGCTGTCTCATGTGGAATGCCACGTGGCCAAAGGTTGGGTACTTTTGCTGCCACGTGGCCAAAGGTTGGGTACTTTTGTCGCCATGTGGCATTAAAAACAATTTTTTTATAATTTTTTCTTTCCCTTTAACCAATATATTTTTATTTTTTTACGTATATCGATCAAACATGATCAAATAATTTTATAAAAGATATACTTATAAAAAAAATATGTTAAAGAAAAACTAAAATATGTTATTTTTCTTTTTTCACTTTAAAACAAAAAATAATAAGGTTAAACATAATTTTTATCAATCACCAAACTTTCGGTTTAAATTAAGCTTGAACCGTATTTGATACAATTATTTGTTTTAATCATGCCTTAGTTTCATATCTGTTATATGTCTTCAAAAATCATATCATGCCTTAATTTTCATATTAAAATGCCCGTGTTATTATATACAATAATGTTTTAGTTTCAAAATTTTAATATAATGTATTCAAAAGTTATAAATTATTCCGATAAGAAAAAATATTTTTTTATAAAAACATATTTTATAAAATTATTTTATTATATTTAACATATGTAAAAAAATAAAAATATATGTCACGGGAAAGATTTTATTTTTAAATAAATTAAAACAAATAAATTTAAGTAATTGTTTGATTATTTAAAAAAAATAACATAATTTTTTTTAAGTACATATTTTATGAAATTACTTGATCATGTTTGATATACGTAAAAGAATAAAAACATATTGGTTAACGGGAAAGAAAAAATATTTTAAAAAAATATTTTTTTTAAATGCCACGTGGCGGCAAAAGTACCCAACCTTCGGCCATGGGCCATTCCACATGAGACAGCCTAACGGCCACGTAGGCAGTGTCTAACGGCGTTAGTTGGTCGGCGACAAAAGTGTGACGTTGGGTACTTTTGCCTACGTTTATTGAGGTTGGGTACCTATCGAAAAATATTTATAAAAATTAGGTATTTTTGCCGCAATTAACCCTTATTTTTATTGAACCAACTATTTTGTTTTGTTGTCCAAATATATAAGTTTTGGGAATATAGTATTCCTTGTGTTTGTTAAGAAAAGAGCTACCTTCGTGTATGACAGATAAGATTTCCATTTTCAATTAGTGTCTGTCTCTTAAAAAACGAAAATGGTTTTTGGTTTATATTCAAAAAACTGATAAATGATTGATGCTCTATTTTTATGAGTTAGTCAACGGATTAATTGATATATATATATATATATATATATATAAATTATAAGATTTTGAAACTCAATAACCGTTTGAAGCAATCTGATTTTACGAATTTACTAGTAACCAATAAATATTACATAAAATGATAGTATTAATAAGAAGACTGATCATTAAAAAAAGAGGTAAGAATATGCTATTTCTTTCCATTAGCATAGTTAAATTTTTAAATAATTTTTTTTTATTATCGAAATATAGATATATATATAAGGAATATTAGATGTATGACACGGCACAAGCTACAAACAACGAGTATGAGATTCTTGTTTTTTAAGAGGTATGCGATTGCTCTGGTGAATAGTAATTTATCAAATTGTGAGGTGCAAGGGCTTATACATAACTCACACGAGTTAATAATTTACATGAATTAGTGATTTAATAGGTTTTTGGCCAAATAAATGGACCTAAACTCATCAAGTCATTATTAATTAATTTTAATAATTGATTAATTCACTTATAATTATTTCACGGGTCTATGTAGGCTCATTATCTTTTGTTGTAATCGGGTCGGACTAAAAAAAAAACTCGATAGACTTAAACCCCGAGTCAAGCATTTCCTACAAACATAACAAAAGGTCCTTTAAAATATGATTGAAATTTGAAAAGGTTATTAAAGAATAATAAAACATGCAATAATAATACTAACATAACTTAAATAAGCTCTCAATCAAAACAAAAGTAAAATTGGACAGAATATTAGTATTTATAAGCACTTATATAAAGTGCTTATAAAGTTAAATTTATTTGTATATTTAGTTTAAAATCAAATAAAAGCAAAATTTACATTATATTTGTATATTTACTTCTCACTTAAAGCAGGTGAGCATTAATATTTGGTTTGGATAGTCGATGAAACAAATTTATTTAAACATACCAAACATATTCTATTATAGGATTATTATGGTGTATGCTTCATATCTTTTACAATTCAACTGCCGTAATGTTTCTGTCTCAGCCCGTTAGTTTTGCCACGTGTCAAGCTGGTATTGAGCACGTGTCTTAATACATATCCGCGTCATATGTTTAAATCTTTTTCACATTACCCTATCTTATTTATGTTCATGTTAGTGATGGTAGTTTTTTTTTCCTTTCCATTTTTAAGATTGACTAGTTTCTCAAATTTTTTTGTTTGAACATCAAAAGTTCCTTAATTTTATTTTTAGTTTTGACATATGTTCTTTATATATATATATATATATATATATATATATACTTTTGAACAGTGAATAAATATCATTACAAATTTGTAAAAGGATAAATGAAGCAAATGCCCATTTGTAACACAACGTTTAAAAAATGCTCATTTTTATTTTTAGCAATAAAAACCACCAACTTAATAAAATGTAGACCAATATGCCCTTATGAATTTTGGCGTGATATATTAATGACGTGTTGTACTCAAAATTAATTAATTAAAATTAATTAAATATTCAGATTCTTGCTCGTTTGAAATTGAATCAAAAACTGATTTTATCCTTAATTGTAGCAAGGAAGATAACTGAATCATATTTATCATTCCATAATTATTTTTCAAATAAAAATCCCTATTAATCAGCCTTTTAACAACTGATAATTAATAACAAAATTTCAAAATATATTCGAATTTAATTGGTACATCCCGTGAATCCATTTTTGCAGAAGCATTCGCTCAATTAGTTGGTAAGTATGTTTACATATATTTTGATGAATTTGCTTCAAGAACTACTTTGATTCATCACCTATATATATACCAACTTTAATATGTAATTTAATTTAAACTACCAACGATTTTGTAAATATATATACGAATCTTGTGTAAACATATATGATATATCTATGTGAACTGTAAATTAAAGTACCAAATAATATGTAAATTAAAATCCCCTAATTAGTTATCATATTTATTAGGATAGTTTAAATTATATTTTGAAAATAAATTACAGAATATTATGCCAAAAATCCTAATACGTGTTAACAATTTCCTAATTAGTTATCCCAAAATTATTTACGATTGAATTTTAAAATAATCAATTCTTATTAATTTCCTCTGATCAATATTTTTGCAGATTAATGGCACTCGTATTGTATATAACCCTAGTTTGTTCAATTCCATTCCTGGTGATTGATTTTTATTAAATCGTATACATATTTACCAATTATTGATTTTCAATCTTCACCTGTATTGTAACGCCCCTAAATGGGGGTTAGAAGAATAAGACAAAAACGACTTTTCAAACCGTGACCGGTCAATGACACGTCATCATTCAAACAATACCGTCGAATATTCAACGTCCACGTCAACAAATACATAACTTTTTCCCATGGGACATAAAACGACAATACAACATCAACGACCACAGTTTATACAACACCATAAAACGACAAATATAAAGTATCACCCTCACAAATATCCTTCATTTAATCCAATTACATATCCTAAATAAAAGGATCAACATATAATACGGAATTCACCTCGACGATCCCTATAGGTACGGATAGGCAAAATCAACATATGGACCTCCCGAATCAAACTACTCCTCGACCAGAGTCTGACACTGAACACCACCTGAAGCTGGAAAGAAAAAGGTGTATATGGAAGGGGTGAGCACCACATGCTCAGTAGGGAATCCATTACCAATTCTCTTTACCGAGCCATTATTAGTCAAATTACAATTAAACAAATTAAATGCCAACATAAACCATTTAATCGTCATTTTCAATAATTTTATCACTTTCAACAATAAAATAAATAAATAAATATTCTCCACAAAAGTCAAATCATTTCGGTGGACCATGCCGAGTCAGCTCACGCCTTTACTCCACTATATCCCATCAAATCTCAAGGCAACGAGAACAGGTGGACTCGAAGTCCCTAACCGTAACTCGTCCTCGACTCGGGATCCTAATCACCACCAAAGACGGCCAGTTCGCCATGGGTCAAAATGTTGACTTTTGGGTCACCAATCATATCCATATCCATAACCATATCCGGCCTACTGCGCAGTAGCCAGCTACTCGTCAGCAGCTCATCCGCCCGAAGCGGGTACCATATCATAAAAATCACCATCCGCCCGAAGCGGGTACCATATCAACACACGTCATCTCGACGTCACCATAAACATAAATTATATAACAAGCATCAATCCGATGCAACCATACCTGGTATCCAGCCTCGCTATCAAGCGACGGCTATATAACATTAATTTTATTAATTATCAAATCATTTCATTAAATCCCATATTAACCTATCCGGTTCAATCTTCATTAAAGCGTGGGTTTCTACGTTCATTTTAGATTGCGAGAAAAGGTAAAAGCCCCTACCTCAATCCGTGGAAACTTTGACCAATTGACTAGCATGTCGAAGATGTGGGTTCGTCTTGGCCTTGGGTTCTATGATCAAGAATTTAAGCTTCTGATATACTGTCTGAGACGGGCGGTACGATTCGCACAATCTCCGAGGCTAGCACAGAATGACAATATGTTTTAATGATATATCGATACCATTCATAAGTCAAAATTTCACTAGGATTGGACTTCAAATTGTCAATTGAAAACCCGATACGCTAAAATTTAACCCGGGCCGAATTCTCGTCGGGTACGCAAAACGAGGCAGTAAAACGGGCATCAATTCGACAATGTAATACCTATCCTAGCCTAATCCCACTATTCTAAACACAACGGCGATGTCAATTTCATCAATCAAGGCCCAGAACACACTTAATTTGATCATCTAAATTCAGAAACTAGGTCAAGGAAATTCGGGCTTACCGAGAGTCCGATGACGTTTCCGATCGAGGGCTTTCGATCTCCTCGACGAGGGCTTCAAAACCCCTCAATAAAATCCGGGATCGGAAAATGACGCGGCGGCCGACGGCGGCGACCGGCGACGACGACGGCGAGGTGGCACCACCAACGGACTCTAATAGGCTTCACGAACATGATTCCGGTGTTAGTTTTCTCAAAATCTAACCGGAATGAAATAGATCTCGGGTTATGAAACCGAACCTTACGGCGACTATTCTGGCCAAACGCCACCACCTCCGGTCAACTTCCGCCCAACATCTTGTTCACCTCCTCGAGAGCTTTCCAACGGTACCAAGATCTCGTCGATCGGAGCTCCGGTGATCGAGTTGTCAAGCTTTGAACTTTGGTTGTGGGGGAAAGTTAGAGAGAGAGAGAGAGAGAGAGAGAGAGAGAGAGAGAGGGGTACGGGAAGGAGAGGGAGAAAAAGAAAAGAAAAAAAAGGGGGGGGAGAAAAGAGGTATGCTGACAATTTTTTTTTTTTTAATATATATAATATATATATATATATTTGGGTTTTACATGTATATTTATATACCAATTTTAAACTGTAATTTAATATACAAACGATTCTGTAATTACATATACAAGTCTTGTGATTACATATATCAATTTAAACTGTATATCAAAATACCAAATTATCTGTAAATTAAATTACAAAATTTAAATCCGAATATGTTATCCCATTTACGTCTTCAACACATAACACATACAAATATGAATATCAATTTTCAGACCATAGCTTCACAATCGAATTACAAACAATGGCCAACTATCTATTAACATGAATGAGATGAATTTAAACCACATGCAGAGTAAAAATCGATAATATACAAATTATTTCAATAGAGAGAGGAAACGAAAGACTACGAATATGTAATTTAAATTACCATCCGAATCTGTAAATATATATATGAATCTTGTGTATACATATATCAATTTAAACTGTAAATCAAAATACCAAAATACTATTTTTGGTGGTGATGAGTCCGGCGCCGATCCCCACAGGAAAGTCAACAAATAAATCGGGGGAGATTTTGAGGTTGTCGTCGTCGACGAGTCAGACGAGGGCCTCGCCGCCAAGCCAATGATGACGCGATTCTCAAGGCAATAGAAGAGGTCGGGGGTGGAGGCTGATGTCGGCATTGATTTCAAACAACGTAAAAGTCAAGACGCGTCGGCACGGCGAGCCACGACGATCATAGAGGAGACGGCAGGGAAGTCGATTCCCGTTGGGAAGTCGGCGATGAAATCCGGGGAGATCTCGACGTTGTCGTCGTCGACGAGCCAGACGAGGGCCTTGCCACCAAAGCCAATTTTTTGAATTAATAAAAAATAAAACGAAAATTAGAAACTGTAATCAGGGATAAAATGGTCCAAAATATTTTATTAATGGGTATAAACTAGTTTTATGAAACTATGGGCATTTTTCATAAATTTTGAGTGTTTTTTGGACAGTTTGTGGTTCAAATTACTCTTTTTTTCCTCAAAGTTTTCACTTTTGACGGAAAAAGTAATAAAAATCTAGATCTTGGGCATTTTGAGGTAGTATTTTACCGTGAGATTACCCATTTTCTCATTATTGGCGGCCAAAGTCCTAAAATTTTATAATTTGAAGATGAGATTATATATTGTGTAATTATTATTTATTATTATTATTATCATCTGATTTCATATTAAGTATTTCGGGCATTATATATAAATTATGTATATTCTAAAAAAATTATACCTTATTTGTAGATAAATCTACCGACTAGTGATCAAATCATCAGTAAGTATTAATAATGATAAGTTGAATTTTATATTTCATCCATTATAAATCCGTTAACAAACAATATATAGGGGATAATTGATAAATTATTCGACAATATTGACAAGTTGAACACTGAGACAAGAAATTAAGTAAATTTGGCTTAGTCTCTATTTAAATTAAATGGTCATGAGTTTAAACATTTTCACGAGACTCAAATGAACGACTCATTTACATGTTTATATATTTAATAATGCAATAAACATGTTTAATAATGAGATGTACCCTAACATTTTATTAAAAAAAAAAAGAGTGTGACAAGAGTAACTGTCACACCGAACAGTGAACACTCACACCTCGAGTCTCCCCTTCTCACAAACAAAGCTTTATCAACTTCATTCATGGCGGCGATCCCCATTAACTCCCCCTAGAAGCCGTAACTCTACGAGGGTCGCTCATGGCGGCTTCTTCTCTCTCCTTCGATCGTCACTTCTCTGTTCATAGCTTCCCGGTAGGTTACCCTCATGCTTATGATAAAACCCCAGAATTTCGTTCAATTGCTCAACTATCTTATCGATTCGAGCTGTGATCATAAAGAGTTTTCAAAAATGTCAAAACTGTTTCAGAATTTTGTGGGTTTTGTTTCAGAAAGAGTAAAGTTGCTGCTACTATCATGGCAATCTTTGCAGACAAGACAATAGATTCTGTCGATCCAATTTTATGGATATACACAGTCTTCATAAAATAATAATATTTTTCAACCTCTTGCATTGAAAAAGGAAAGTTGAAGAGGTTTACAATTACTAATTAGAGCTATATTTTAAAGCATATTTTTGTAAAATCCTAACTTTGTCGAGTTTCGGGCTTCCCTCGGGTTTCTTTCTGTAATCAGGCTCGGGTCATTGGTGAAAAAGGCCAAGAAAGCTCAGGCTTCGGGTTTTCCTCGGGCTTTTGCGGGTTTTTAGTCCTCATCATTAATAGTTTATGTTTAGTTTAAGATTGCTGAATTATGATTTTTCTGCCATTTTCATTCATAATCTTGGATCGTGTCCAGGCTCAAGCGAACAGCTTTCAGTCTCGATCCGGGAGTGTTCTTCTCAAATCCAATTTCTGTCGAAGATTCTGCAGCCTGAAACTATGGATACACAAGAGATTCAATCCTCGCGAGCACAAGAGAAAACCCGTCCCTGCAAACGATTTCAGGAGCATGAAAAAGGACGAGAAAGATCACTCATCGAGTAATTCCGAGACGAATTTACCCCCCGAAGAGAGGGTTTCAGATGGAACAGCAATGAATTTGGAACATGGTTAGCGCTAATTTCAGTAAGATCGTATGGATAGGATAGACATGAAGAGAGTTTGTTCGGTTTATTGAATATGAATTGTCTCTTTGAAGTCTCGGATTCTGCGGAATTGTCTTTATCTTTGCCACAACTGCAAACGCATTCCGGGAATCTTTCGAGTGACGGCTGCCCGTCGCTTTGCATAGCTGTCATTGGAGCAACAGGTGAACTGGCGAGGAGCAAGATTTTTCCGGCATTGTTCGCGCTGTATTACAGCGGATTTCTTCCCGAGGTAAGTTTAATTCAGTAACATTTTTCATCCAGTGTGCATAGTTTAGTATGAATTATAGAACATTGAATTTAATGCAAACATGTTATGATTTCTTGGAATTTTTGTGGTCTTTGGCTGCAGAAAATCGGTATATTTGGGTATTCGAGAAAGAATATGAAGGACGAAGATCTACGATCTACCATAGCTTCGACTTTGACGTGCCGTGTTGATCATCAGTATGATTCTTGCATTACAGTTTGATTATATATTCCGTACTTAGAAATTATAAATACCCATTTCGGGAATCATGGACAGAATCTCTTTTCATATGAAAAGAGATGATGCAAATTTAATGTCCAAGTTTATGGCATCGAGCGTAATTTTGATCATCAACTTTCAGAGAAGAATGTGGGGGCAAAATGGATGCTTTCCTCGATCAAACATATTACATAAACGGTGGTTACGACAATAAAACCGGGATGTCGAAGCTCAACACTCTAATGGACAAAATCGAGGTAAAGCAAAATAATCCAATAATATAAGATATTTTTTCAACCTATAAATATGGAAATTGTTCAATATTTATCTCAATATAACTTACTTCTGTCAGGGAGCTTCTGAAGCAAACCGGATATTTTACCTTTCTGTCCCTCACGAAGCACTTATAGATGTGGCGACGTGTCTGGCCAACTATGCCCAAACGTCGAAAGGATTTAACCGTATAATAGTAGAGAAACCGTTCGGCTTCGACTTGTTATCGTCTCACCGCTTGACACAATCTCTCCTTTCCAAGTTTCAGGAGAAACAGATATACAGGTCAATAATTGCTCCCTATATGCTATGCTAAGCAGGGCTAAAAATTCAAACCGAAAGCCCGATTAATTGAGACCGGATCACCGTGTAACCCATTTTTTACTATAACCGGTTAAACACCGGGACTGGTTATTGATCCACACTTATAACCAGTTTTTTTAGGTTTTACTACTTTTTGTTGTTGTTTGTTATGCATTTTATGAAAAGAATCGTTCTGGTACTGGCTATACACGTTAACTGATTTCCAGGAAAACTAATTTTATCTTAGAATAACCAGTTCCGATTTTTATAATTCACGAAAACATGAAATCTGGTTCCAGTTTTGAAGATGTTATAAGAGCCGGTTACCGGATTCACCTCTATTAAGTAATATGAAATACACTATGTCAATATTGGTACCGTGTTGATCAAACACAATTAAATCTTAAATAAATCTTGTTTCAGGATTGACCATCTCCTTGGAAGGAACCTTATCGAAAACCTCACAGTTCTAAGATTCGCCAATCTAGTATTTGAGCCGCTATGGAGTCATAAGTATATACGCAACGTGCAGGTATCGCCTTTTACAAACTTTCGACATTTAAAAAAAACGGAAGTCATTATTAACTTGCTCCGGATAATCGAATCGTATTGCAGGTCGTCTTATCAGAGGACTTGTGTGCTAACGCATCGAGGTATTTTGATGGCTACGGGATCATTCGGGACACAGTACATAGTCATATACTTCAAACGATAGCACTGCTTGCAATGGAACCGCCGATAAGCCTCGACGGTGAAGATATTCGAAACGAAAAGGTAAAAATTATAGTTAAGAGTTTGGTCAACTGCTTTGCTAAAATGTAATATGCTCTTTTCTTTTTCCAGGTCAAGGTGTTGAGGTCGATTCGGAAATTAGAACCGAGCGACGTTATCCTTGGCCAGTATAAAGCGAGCATGGAGGATAAGGTAGCCGTGTACACTAACAACCTGACACCAACGTACTTCGCCGCCGCGATGTACATCAACAACGCTCGCTGGGACGGCGTCCCTTTCTTGATCAAAACCGGGATAGGGCTTATCCAGCACAGGTTTGAACTCTCCTCATTTTTTCCATAAGAACCATATGTTCTCCTAGTAACCCGGGTATGAAATCCAGGGTCGAGATTCGAATTCAGTTCCACCGCGTCCCGGGAAACCTGTATCGGGGGCGAATGGGGCACAATGTCGATCAAGCGACCAACGAGTTGATTCTTCGCGACGCACCTGACGAAGCCATTCTTGTCAGAGTCAACAATAAGATCCCGGGACTGGGGCTGCAGTTGGATTCGCCGGAACTCAATCTGCTTTACAAGGATAAGTACGCCTCCGGGCCCTCGAAAGCTTTTATTTTAATGTGATCTTAATATTTTTTTGTAACTTGGTAGGTATAATGTGGAGGTACCGGACTCGTATGAGCAACTTCTGCTGGATGCCATAGACGGGGACAACCACCTCTTTATGAGAAGCGACGAGGTCTCGGCTGCGTGGAACGTCCTTGCTCCGGTTCTTCAGGAGATGGACAAGAACACCATCGTGCCCGAGCTCTACGAGTTAGGCGGCCGAGGCCCGATCGGAGCATACTATTTGTGGGCCAAACACGGAGTCCGATGGACCGAGGACTAACCAGGATTTTTCTTCTTATTAGTAATTGTGAAAAGCACATGTCACCTAAAAGGTTTTGATTTTGTATGTATATTATAATCTCGTTTGAATTCTTAAATACTGTAGTGTTATTAAATTATTGCTTTCTTTAATTCAGTCAATATAAGGGTCATTGTTAATTGAATTTGATTAATTAAATCGCTTGGTGGGTCGGGTAATTATATGTATTTATATATTAAAACTTTGAAAAAAATTAATTCTCGATTAATTAATAATCTCGTTTAAATAATACTTGTGTCCAATTTCATTAGTTATATTAATAATTCGTTAATTTTTTTATAATAGTTTCCTTAAAACTATATAAGTCCTACTTAATGTTTAAATTAATAGCTCAATATAAATAATTAATTATAAAATTCATGTAAGCAAAATAGAATATTACATTATTAAGTGTAAATCCCTTAATATTAAAAGCAGTGTTTCAAAAATAATATTCTTAAAGTTATTTACATAAAAGCTGTTATTCTTATTTAATGTGATTGGTCTATTTATCTATGATATCTTGGTATTCGTAATATAGTATCTTAATAAATATTTTGTAGTCATATTAATATTAATATTAATTATATGCACCATAGGGAGATTCTTTTGCTACGTACAAGGGTGAGCATGGGTTAGACTGGGCAGTCCCGATGCTTTTAATGGACTCGACCCGATCACTTCGGGTTTCAAAAAAGAAAAAGTCCGATCTGACCAAAAAAATTTAAATGCCCAAACCAAACCGACCCAATAAAAAAATAAATAAAAAAGATGAAAAAAATAGTAAAATACATCAATGTAACTCAAAATTCAAGTAAAACACCAGAAACAAAGTTAATCAAGCAAACATACACTAAACAATGTAAAACATGAAAATGAGATATTGAGCGGTCTTTGAATGTAAATAAAATTGAGCATGAGAAATTTGAAAAGCCTAAAGATTGCACTACTTGAATAAAAATTAATATGAAATATATATTAATTATATTGGCCGGGTCGAAGACCCTAACCCGACCCTAACAATAATTGATTTGGGTGGGGACTCTTTTGTCAAAATTATAATGATATTTATTATACGAAGTGACTCTTAAAAAAAATCATTGTAATAAGATGATTGTACATTTTTTTTACTAGTAATTGGTATTATTGGGTAAGATTACAATGCACTTTCGCATTTTTAGATATATTCAGTGTAAAAACACGTAATATTATTACTTAAGTTTATACGTGTAAGGGAAACACATTTATTAAATTTGAACATGGGCCCTCGTGAAGAAGTACGTCCTGGAGATAGAAAAAGAATTGCACCAATTGAATATTTAATATTTATCATGTCATTTTATTTTGTTTAAAGACTTTGTTGATCCTAATTCAACATGTAATAGTCGCTAAACTACTCTAATTATTACAAACAGTAAAACTCACTTATTATGATCGTTTTATGTAGTATTATTTGTAGTAAGGAAGGACTAAGAATTATTGTTACAATCGTCAGTAAATCATTTCAACCGAGAAGAGCACAAGGAGTAACTTGTGCATTTTTGCAACAAGTGTTATGTTTATGGGATATTTTTGAGACTTTCCAGATATATGACTACTCATTTATCCGAGATCATAAGTATAAGGATCAAAATTTTGCGATTTTTGAACGATTTTCGAGCGATTGTCGTTAAAATGAAGCTTCTTGGTAAGCTATCTCCATTAATCGTTGTCGTTCTATAGTTTTTGCAATTTTTCGAGTGGAAAATTAGCTACTTATCGCGCAAGGTTATCAAGAGTAAATTCTCGAAAAATTAGTTACTTTTCGTTCAATATTGGAAAAGTAAAACCTTAGTAGAAAATCTACCTTTTCTCGAGAAGCACCACTTTTTTCTCCCTCCTCAGCTGGCTTCTCGCACACAGATGAATTAGGGGTGAAAGTGGGTAGGATAAGATAGGATATGGGCATGTTGACTAACCGTATTCACATATGTGGATATAAAATAATTGTATCCATTAGCCATTTTTATTTTCGATTATCCAATTTAAATGCGGTTAGCGATTAGCGGATCGAGTTGGTTAATTTAAGGCGGATAGCTGATATTATCTAATTAATTTTGTTAGTGAAAAACAAATACATCATACATAAAAATATAGTAAGAATAGTGAAACATAAAACATTCAAAAATATCATAAATCATATTTCATAAGTAATCAAAGTACCAAACCATATTTATATGACATAAAAGACCACAAAAACATAAGGTGTAACACTAGAATATTAGCTACATACTCTAGAGATACATATATGAATATAAACGATTATTAAAAAGCCAAGATGAAATCTGAATTATAATAAATACTATATTCAAAGTAATCAAAACACAAAGACAACAATGGACAAGGTAAGAATATAATCTACCTAGGTTAATATAAGGGACCATCCAATCCACCGATAACACTAATAAAATAAAATAAAAAATATTTATATATAATATATATATATTTAATTAATTATTTTTTATTTTTAAAAACTGGTTGCGGTTAAAGCGGATATCCAATTTAAATTAAAAAATATAACCATTAACCAATCCAATTATGAAAAACAGTTGCCGATATCCATAACCATATTAAGCGGTTGACTAAAAATGGATAAAAAAGCGAATATTTCGTAGCGGAGCGAATAGGATACGGCTGCGATCAGCGGATGACAGATAAATATTCCAGCCCTAAAATGAATAATTTTTTTAGCTTTTCAAGATAATCAATTGGAGAAGTGCACTGATTATCGCCAATTTGGCGCTTTTCAAAATCTCCTGAAACTATGGCATAAGTACCAACATCTTTTAATCTCGAAATTAGATTTTAAGGTTTTTTTCCTAGATCTTTAGTATTTTGAAGATTAAACGTTGTATATTTATGAATCTTGTCAAAATTTTACAATTTTAACTTATATTCATAGTAGTTACTTAGAAATGTATTAGGTTGAATAAAAGTTTAAGTTCGAGTTTCATACTACTTTGATTATACATTTAAGGTTTTCAACCGAATGTTGTTGTTGAAATTGATTTTTTTAAGTTTATAAGGTAATAAAGAGAACATTTTGACTTACAAGTAACAACTTATAATTTGTAAATAATAATTGCTATTATAATTTATTTGTATAGAATAATTGTTATTTGTAAATAATAAATTATATAATTGTTATTAATATGTTATAATTGTTAATATGTTAATATGTTAATAATCATTCAATCAATATAATCGTTTGGTTACATTAGTATGAGACTTGGTTTATGACTTATGTTATATTTTATATGATACTTTTGTGTTTATATTTTGTAACATTTATGTTTTTACTTTTTAGTGTAAAATATGTATGGAAATATTTTATAGATTTTCCATCGATAAACGATTAATCAATCGATAAGTTCGATAAATTTCGATAATGGTAAACGATATATTTTATAGGTTTTCCATCGATAAATCCATCGATAAACGATTACTCTGTCGATAACGGCAAATGATTTTTCGGCAAAAACGGCATTCAAATCCTATACTGTATAGTCATGGGTGAAACGGATATCTAAAAAATCAAATATGAAATCCAGTTATTCAAAAATTAAAAAACGAATCTAGATATCTAAAAAATCAAATATGAAATCCAGTTATTCAAAAATTAAAAAACGAATCTAGATATCTAAAAAATCCAGTTTTCTAATTTTGAAATATGGATTAAATACCCGAATCTGGGATTTAGAGAGTTTGTAACCGGATCTAGAAGTTTACCCGTACTTAGATTAATAATTATTTTAGAAAACCCACCAAAATGCCTAAAAAGCACATAAGGTTTATGAGAATTGCTCGTACTCTCAAAAAATTTATTTAATATCCATTAGTAAATTTTTTTGGACCATATTAACCCTAATATTAATTATATTTATTTTTATTAGTATATTAATTATTTATAATATATTTCAATTTTCGGAATAAAATTATCTTAAAATTAAGGTCGACAACTTCCTTTTTAATTAGGTTTTCATTTAATTTTGTTACTATTTTCAAAAAGTATTTTTCATTTAATATTAATTTTGTTAATTTTATCTCTCGGTAGTCGTCTTTCTCATTCGACTCTTTCGATCCTCTACCTTCGCTCTCCCATTCCTCCGGCGAGCTATGGCATGCTCATGCGATGAACTTTCTGTCGTTGACGGTGGACGATGGCGAGTTTGAGCAAGTTACTTCGACCGGGGAAATTACTCTTAGGAGGCGTGATCCGCGATGGCGAGGAGTGAGTGGCTGCGGGGCGTGTGATGCGCCATGAGGGGTGCCGATGGTTCCGATTGGTGGTGCTTTGCTTGCCGATGTGGGGTGGTGTGAGTCTCGCGACATCGAAAGGTCTTCTTCGCCAGGGATCTCGCACAGAGAGGCCCGCGAGCTCGTGGTGGATCCGGCTGCGTTCCTTGGAGACCTAGCACAGACGGCCGTTGTTGGGCTACACGTCGTCGCTTGGGTCATGATCTATGCCCGTGAATGATGGGCAGTGGCGATGGACGCCCGTCGGCAGGTTTATATAGTGTTAATAAATTTGAATTTCGTTTGCGATACGTGTTGAATACGTAAATAAAATTACATTGTCCGGTCTTCAATATTCGTAATTACATTTACAGATTTTTTGGTAATTTAATTTACAGTTTGAAATTGGGTTATATATATATACAAGACTCGTAAATATTTTGTAAATACGTTTACATTTTTGTAAATATATTTACAATTTTTCAAAGTTGTTCATATATTTATAGTTTTATAACTACAATTTTTTTTTTACTTTCGTAAATATGTTTACAATTTAATGCACGTAATATGGTAAAAAAAAATAGCAGAAAAATATACTCATTAGAATATAATTGATTTTTGAAATTTTGTTTTTAAAATTAAAATCGTTAAAATACCTATTAATAGGGAGAAAAAAAAAAGAAGAATGAAGGATTAAAGACTAATCAGTTATTTACTTTGCTACATTGAAGGAAACAATTTGTTTTTTATTTTAATTTAATAAAAATTCGAATAATTAATTAAGTTTAAACGTGATTACCATAAAATTAGAAGGGTAGAGTGGTTCATATTTCAATTAGCTGGTGGTTTTGATTACCATATATAGGTTTGGGCATTTTTTTGAAACCTTGAGTCACAAATGGGCATTTGACTCGTTTTATATTTAAAAGAAAAAAAAGTTGAAAAATATATCATTGTATCATTAATCATCTTAAAACTGTACGCCAAATATATTGTATCAAAAAAATGCGTCAAATATCCACCTCCCACGTTTGACAACAATATGGTGGACTCATCCACTACCTGATGTTAGACCCAATAATGTTTCGACCGGTTCATCTCTCCATCAAATATTCATCACCCACGCCTGATAACAACACGGTAGGAATCTCATTTAACTCTGCAGACGCTCCTCTCCACTAAACCAAAATTACAATATAATGAAAATACCAATCCAGTTCATCCGTAAGAGAAAGAAAAATTGAAAGTTGAAGGAACCATTAAAATCTTCAAGCACTTTTTTATTAATTGTTTTTGAAAAGTACTATTTAAAACATCACAGCTATCCTAAACTGGGTGTTCGAAAGCAAATGAAATTTGAAATTGTTTCCTACTCATGTCTTTAATATAAGAATATCTCGATATTTTTTTGAAAAAGATCGGAAAAAGAGTCTTCAATCTTATGAGATTTCTGATAGCCAAAAGCCCAAAACACATAAAATTTATCACATATTGTATTAAAATAAAGGTACAAGTATCCAATTATTTAGAAATGGATCGACGTAAATTTAACTGAAAGATATATGGCAAAAGGTGTGAAGTTCAATTTTTTTGCGGATTCTTAAACTTCATTTTTTTTTAATGTAATTTTATGACTATTTCTGTTAATGACTCTCTAGAACAAGAAAAGCATCGAAGATCTGAAATTCCGTGGCCCTTTCAACGACTCGGGCTCTTCACCAACGTTCTTCTAGACCCACTGAAGCCTCAAGAGAACTCATCACTTATTTATTTTTTTTTTATTTTTTTTTTCGTAATAATGTTAAATAGTGAATCTCTTATTTTAATTTCCACTTATAAGTACATCTTATAAACTAAAATTAACTTCATACTCTTGCTTATTTATTTTATGAATATTCCAAAACTTCTCTCAGTCAAGTCAAGTGATAATTAAAGAAATCTTCAATGACATAATAACATTATGAATAAAATACATGAAATTATATTTAAACTGCAATGATTCATGAATATACTAAAAATTACATAAAATATGCATTTGTAGATGGAATTTAAAGCATCTTCAACCATACTATTACTAGCTCAAATATACGCAGAAAATTTACAAATTGGGATCTTTGTCGTGGGCCACGTGCTATCTAATTGCTCTTTCGTCATAATATTATCTATATTTGTCATTACAATCTTGGCAGCATCTGTTATTGTCAACTTGCGCCGATTATATGATGCCAAACTATAATGGTTTTTATTTAGTTATTATACGAGAAATTATATATTTATAATTTATTCTTATGTTTATTTTTGCAAATATATACCATATTTAATAGGGTATATATTATGATATTATATAATTGCTCTTTCGTCATATATCTATAATTAACATTACACTCTTGGCAGTGTCTGTTATTGTCAACTTACGCCGATTGCATAGTGTCAAAACTTACATCGATTGCATTATTAATTATAATTATTGGTGTCTAGGGAATTCCTTACATATACTTTTTTTTTTTTGCAAATATATACCATCAATCTTAAAAAATAACTAAAATAAAATTTCTCCTTAATATCCACTACAATTTTAATTTTCAAAATTCAAAAGTCGTCACGTACTAAAAGTCTTAGAAATTTGCTAAAAAAAAATTCATAGATATAGCGCTCGACAATTCCTTGACGAGGGCGAGGCGCAAAGCTCATTAAAGGGGAGGAAGGAAGAAAAAATTATGCTTTAAGCTTTAATGTTTTCTTCAATTATAAAAAATTAAATCATACAAATCGAAGGTAATAGTTTTGCGAAATCACAATTAGCGAAAATATATTCTCAAAAAATAAAAATAAAAGTTACAAAAAGAAATATTTATAACTTTCAAAATAGGGTAAGTTGCGGCAATAATGTATAACTTTTGGTCAACATGGGTTTTAGGTCCCTAACCTTTTAAAGTGTTGGCAAAAATGCACAACAATATGTTGACTGTGAAATTCGCTGGTCCTTATGGTAAGGACGTTAACTGTGCTGATGTGGCATCGTATTATTGTTAAATAGATAGCCATTTGGGCAGGAGATGACAAGTTTAACATTAATTTACATAACCTAAAATGCAGTATGTATCGCAATTTACCCCATTAGGTTATGTTAATTAATGTTATACTTGGCACCTCACGTCCAATTGACTATCCATTAGGCAATAACATGATGCGACATCAGTACAAGTTAACATCATTAACAAAAGGACCAACGAACTTGACGGTCAATATACGATGTACATTTTTGCCAACACTTTAAAATGTTGGGGGGCCTAATGCCCATATTGACCAAAAATTGTGCATTATTAACTTAAGGGTAATTAGCGGTATAAATGGCCAAAGTTTTTGAATTCCCTTAGGCATGATGCCAATGCCAAAAAAATGACGGCAAAAGTCCCAAATGTGCACTAATCACACTAATCAAAAAATTTCATCCAACTAATTGGATGACTGTTAGGCAACTGATGATGTGGCAGTGTTGACCGCCACGCGGACATCTACATGGCATGCCACGTCATTTTTAATTTAATTCCCACATTATTATTTTTTTGCAATTCTTTTACGTGGCCCACTTTTCTTCTCGCCTTCTCCCGTTGATCGTGTCCATTCTCTCTTTCCCACACTATGACACGTGCCATCCAAATAACTAGCCTTTTTTTTTGCACATTGGGTTGAAACACAGAGCCCAAAGAAACAAAACACTAAACCACCGAAGTTATTTGGTGACAGATTGTACTGAATATGATAATTTATATAGCAAACATATTAAGAGATTATCAAGATAAGTATAATTAACTAAACCAATAGGAAATAATCTCGTGTAATTGGCATGCCAAGTAGACCACATTATCTAAAGTTTAGTTTTAATTGGACTTTATCAAGATAAGTATAAAATTTCTCAACAATCAAAAGGGTTTAGGTTAGTCGAGTCCCATTATTCATTTTTTAAAAAATTTCTGTTTATTAACTAATCATAATAAGCTAGCTACAGTAGCTATGCTAAACTCATTTTATTTATTTAATTAGTTGTGATATTGTTAATAAATATATAAATTTATTTCATATTTATTTTACTTTATTGAATTATCATAAGATGTAAGTATTTAAAACTTATAAGTAGGATAATATATACAATTTTAGTAGTATTTTCAGCCACTACCCGAAAATAAACTTATAAGTAGGATAATATTTACAACTATAGTAGTATTTTCAATCACTACCCGAAAAAATGACGGATAATAATAAAAAAAAATATCTCACATATTAATGGATATATTTGCTATTTAAATTGTTATATCCATTACATTTTGACACCAAATACTTTTGATCTAGTAATTTAGTACTTTGTTTATCTGGGTTTGGTCATGGGTTCCAAAATATAAATACAAATTATTTTGGTTACTTATTTGGATGACACGTGGGACAATGTGGGAGAGAGAGAGAGAGAGAAAATGTACACGTGGCAACGTGGGAGAGGGCGAGAAAATAAGTAGTCCCCGTAAAGAAAATTGAAAAAAAAATTATAAAAAAAAAGATGTGGCAATTTTTTTTAGAAAAAATGACATGGCGTGCCACGTAGATGTCTGCGTGTCAGTCAACACTGCCACTTCACTAGTTGACTAACAATCATCCAATTAGTTGAATGAAATTTTGCGATTAGAGTGATTAGTGCATATTGGGGACTTTTGCCGTCATTTTTGGACATTGGCATCATGCCTAAGGGAATTCGAAAACCTTGGCCACTTATGCCGCTAATTACCCTTAACTTAATTTAACTTTCAAAATATTATTTTCTAGCTAAAAAATATGTTTAAGTGTGCAACTACGAGCAAATAAATATCTATTGTCACAAAATTACCAACAATACTCCATCGCGCATCGCCGCCCATCTAAAGATCCCCGACTAGAGCTGCACAAACGTGCATCGCGACCAGTCGCGAACATAGTCGCCAAAATCGCGACTGTTCACGGTCGCGACGCGTCGCGAGAATCACGGCCGCGATGCATCGCGATGAGTCGCGAGAGAGAGAGAGAGAGAGAGAGAGAGAGAGAGAGAGAGATGCCCTGCTGTGAGACGGAGAGGGAGGGAGAGGGAGGGAGAGAGAGAGAGAGAGAGAAATCGCGACTTTTGCCCATATTCGCGATGAATCGCGACTTTTGCCGCAAAATCGCGATTGTTCGCGAACTGAAAAAATTGTTCGCGACTGTTCGCGCCTTGTTCTTGCGATTTTAATGTGCAGCTCTATCCCCGACTATGAAATCTCAACGGGGTATAATCGTCAACTCACTCAGCCCTCGCCTTTCGTCATCGTTTGACCAATAGTCAACTCTCTCTCTATCTCTCTCTCTCTGTTTTCGTTCACTCGTCATCCTCACTACAAAAGAACAACCAAACGAGCAAAATCCGAAACTCTCTCTCTCTTCTCTCTTTCTCTTCTCTCGTAAAAGTAGAACCAGTCAATGGCAGTGCAATGAAAAGCTTGCTTCCACTGAACCAGCAGCCATGGAAGAGCAGGACCGGGGTCGCGGCCAGAGATCGAAGAAGAGGAAACTGGACTCCGTCGAGCCTCACGGATCGGAAGAGGAAGACAAGGTCGAGGAATTCTTCGCTCTCATCCGAAGCACCAGAGAGGTCCGCGACCGTCTCCGATCGACCAAAGATCCGCATTCCGACCACCTGACTCGCACTCCGGTCGAGAAACCGACCGGAATCTGGAATCCGACGTTCCGGCCGGAAGATTTCCTCGATCAGGTGGAGAGAAAGTCGCCGGCGCGCGAGGAACACGCGCCCTGCGTCGCGAGTGAGGAAATCGCCGGGACGAGCCAGTTATGTCATCGTCAGAAAGGGAAGGAAATTGTTCCCGAGGAAGAAGATAAAGCTGGTAATAATAATAATATTAATTCTAAATTAGATTTAGATTTAGATTTAAATTTAAGTCTTTCTTTGTAATTGAATATAATCTGATTGTTAATGCTTTTTTTTTTAATTAAATAATTTTGTTTCGGAATGATTATGATTATGTATGTTTACCGTTTAGTTGTTAGAATAATTTATTAATGAATAAAAATATAAAGTAGTTGTTGAAGAAAAGCCATCGCAAGTATTAATAATTGTTTTTGATTGACTTGCACTATAGAATTCTTTACATATATATTGTTGACATTTTGGGTCCTCCACTGGTTACGTCAGCAAGCCTCTTATGACACGTTTGTAATTCATGAATATAAATATATATGTATATATTTATTTAATTGGAGGGCAAACCATTATTTTTTCTCTAATACATTGCATTTGACTGCGTCAAACAATCACTCCAATAATTTATATACGCATGAAAGGTGTCAAATTGTTCTCCTATTCTAAAAAAAATAACGAAAAATATTAAGTTGTATACTCGCTTGACTTATTGATATATTTTTGTCTATTTAATCACTAAATAAAATAATATTTTTGCGAGATTATTCCGACTCAAGAAATGGTACGATAAAAGCTGAAGAAGAATACTAAAATTGATCTTATTTTTAAAAAATAGAATAAATGAACGAAATGGCTATTTGTGACTCAATGTTTCAAAAAAATACCTAAATTTATTTTTGGTAATTAGAACCACCAACTAATTGAAATTTGGACCAATATACCTTTCTTTTTTTTTTAATATCAAATAACAAATCATCTTTAATTATAGCAACAATAAGGATTCACCAAATTGTTTCATTACAATTTATTTCCTTTATATAAATTAATTACTAATCTTCCTATACTTATTCAATTCAATTCTATTGTATTTACGCATATATTTTCGAAAGAGTTCTACAATTATGAAGTTGTAACTATATATACAAAACTGTAACAATATTTAAGTATGTATGTTCGAAAGAGTTCTACAATTATGAAGTTGTAACTATATATACGAAACGCATAAAAAATCGTAATTATATATACGATACCGGTAACTATAAATATAAAAGTGTAATGAATAATGTACTTGTAAATTTAATTACGAAGTTGTATACGAAAACTGTAACTATAATTACAAAATTACGATTCGGTAATTGTATTTATCAAACTGTAACTTTATATACGAAATTGTAATTCGGTAATTTTAATTACAAAAGTGCAATTAAGTAATCGTAACTGTAATTACCGATATGTCTTGCACATTGAGCACATACATCGACGGGATTGAAGAAGTTGCAGCAAATGGAGATGTACGGAATCTCCAGCTTCTCGAATTACGGCAAACAACAGGTGTGGGAGGCGCGACGGAGGAGGAGGCGCGTGACGGAGGAGGAGGCGCACGACGGAGGAGGAGGCGCACGGGGGAGCTCGGATGAATGCGAGCGAGGAGCAGAGAGAGAGAGAGAAATAAAAGGAAATTCAAAATTTGAGGTCAAAGTATCAAATTAATTTGAAATCTGATAAATATGGGAATAATTCAACCTTAATTTTAGGAAAATAAAATTTCGAAATTAAACTAAATGATTAATAATTAATTAACGAAAATAATAATATATAATTAAAATAAGGTTATAATGGTCCAAAATTTATTAAAAATGAGTATAAATGAATTAATTGAAACTATGTGTATTTATCATAAACCTTAGGTGTATTTATTTTGGAGATTTCATGAATTTTCTATAAATATATATATATATATATATATATATATATATATATAGTCACAGTCTCAGGCTTAAACATTGTAATGTGTAACGAGAAAAACCATATATGTGTGTCAGACAGGCTTTAATTGCATAATTTAACCTTATACTTTAATTTCCAAATTTCACATTCTAACTATATATTTACCCTCCAAAAATCACCAATAGTCTCCGCAAGAACACGCCCCGTTTGTTAAACGGGTGAATCCAGTTGGCTTTCCTCAAGATTATCTCTCTCACAGTGATTTTCGCAATCAGCTTGATCGTGGCATGACGATCCCCACAAACCCCGAGATTCTTAATCACCCGAACCAACAATGGCGGCGGTATCTTGATCGCCATGGCGAGCTTCTCACTGTGATAACAGTAGCTGCTCATTTTCTCTTCGTGTGCGACGTCGTAATCACGTGAGAAGACGGGACAATACTCAGCTTCCCTGAGCAATTTGCTCAGTTTCTCCCAGGACTAAACATGGGAACCAATTTCTCGACCTTGATCCAACTACACCCCAGAGACTTGCTCACGCTTCGTTCCCTCACGTTCTTCCACTGCTCTGCAGCGTCGAGCCACCGTTCTTTTGACGCGAATCTGCGAAACTAACGTTATGACCCGAGCTTTCGGCTCAAGCTTCCGGGCATTGTCAATGTGGCTATCCTGGATCAAACGGCATGTCGTTTTTCACTAGAACGTGTTTATGCTCTCTTAAAATAACATATATGATCACGATTAGACCAATTAGACACGATTGAAGAACGAGGCGGTTCCTTCCGAGTAAGTCATAGCAAGTAAGACGTCCCACGAACACGATACATTTCACGAACTAACACTCCGATTTAACACACATAAAACCATTAATTTGACATGTTTTAACATACTATTAATCCGGGTTTATAACGCTTTTCTTTTACATGTAAAATTATGCAAGACACAACAACAAAATGTTGATGATTGATATCTATTATTAATTTCCTCAAGCACAATGATCAATTGGTGCAGAAGAAATCGAACCCGACACTAGGCGTTGAATAGTCGCCGGAGAGAATTTTGGAGGCGACGAATGAATTTGCAGCCTCCGTGAAGTGAATCCCGTCCCAACTCACGAACTTCAGTCCTTCGTCGCAGACTTGGCTGCCCGGGTGGCCGCAAGTCAAACTGAGGGCATAATTGTACGGAGGGCCTCCGTAACCACAACAAGCCATTAAAGGACTTGAAAAACCTGCACATTTAAGGAAAAAATAGTGAGGAAAAAAAAAAGTTAAAATGGAAATGAAGACAAATTACAATTTTATTTTTTTCGAACAATAGAAGAGGGAAAATATTTTCGGTTTGGTAATTCTTTTTCTATTGTTTTAATAAAATATCTTCAATTGAAGCTTATACTAACAGTAAACGCACTATCGACATCGTGTCGGCACTCAATACAACATTGATATTACGCCGATGCTCAATGAAGCGATTAATGAATTTAGAAATGAATTATTCTCTGTTTTGAGTGTTTTTTGGTTTCCCTCAAAACATCTAATTCAAAACATACCCTTAAATCCATATTCAAATTAGTAACTTCATGCTTATTAGGTCCAGACACGAATCGAGATACATACATGTAAGCGACAAAGCCGAATCGAAAACGACATAAAGCTAAGATGTGCATTAGGTTTGTCAGGCTTACCATATTTGGTTGCATTGGCAATGAGATCAAATTTGATGGAGTAAATGTCTACGTACACTATCTTCGCGCCCTTCAGTTCGATTCTCATCCTCTCCAAAACACGGCGAAGCTCCTCGTTGAACAGCTTCGCCGCGTCGTTGAAGCTCGCAATGCAGCCATGCGGATCGAAATCGTCCGTTTTAACCAATGAGAGCTTCTGAGGGAGGCACCCGAGTGGCCCCGTGTTGTGTACCCAAAAATTCCTACCTCCTTCGTCGTATAAAGCCTGTAATTTTATCGATTACATGATAATTTTAATTAGTTTTGAGTATTTGATCTGGTATCTTAAAGAAATCGGGTTCTCAATCAATTTGTGTATTTTATTTAGTTCATTGATTAACTTAGTTACTAATTAATTGAGTATTTGAATTTGACTTAGTATCTACTACATTTGCCGAGTTCTCAATCTATTTGAGTATCGAATTCAAGATACCCGAGTTACAAATATTTATAAAACATTCCACTCTAAAAATAAAATTAAAATAACTAAGGCGTAATATGCTAAAATACATAAGTTTGAAACTTAAGATTTTTTTAAAGAAAAAATAAGGAATATAAATTAAATAGTTTTTTTTTAGCATTCTTCGAAATGTTGAGCAACGACACAAAGTCGATACCGCATTTGGCATGGAAGGATTTTCCTAATTAAAAAATTGCGTAAAATTACATAAAAACGGAAAATACTTTCATCTATATAATCTTTCATTTTTTATTATATATTCTGTCATGAATAAATATGTATGAAGTATAAATTTATTGGTTGACCTGGATTGCGTTCCTGATTTGTGTGACCACTTGAGGAATGCTCTTCACAACCTCCACGAACGACATGTTTTTTTCAAAGGTATCCGCGATGTCGTTTTGCCCGATATCAATCATGTACAGCGCCTTTCGGAACTCGTCATCGCTTATCAAATCCCCATCCAAGCCTGAAATCAAACTTTAGCTTCTCAGAAAGATCGATAATGATGCTTGAGTAATTGGCCAACTTCCTCCAACTTTGTAAATTGGTGCAGTTTGCCCTGAATTTTAATTTTTGACACTGATGCCCATTTTCCATCAAAAGATAGGAAGTCATAATTTATGTCCAACACATTAATTTCGAAACATTCATACAGAATCGGACCGGAGTTTCTAAAAGCGTGAAGTGATGTCAGATTTAACTCATTGACGTGTTTGGAATAGAGGAGAACGTAAATAAATAAAAAAGTTATGCCTAAGATACGAAAAATTGAGCCTTTTAATCTACGCTTACAGTGATTCCGAAATTTGAAATTGAAGACGCATGCCTCGCTGCCTCACAAAAAGGTCAATTTGTTTTCATCGTACGGTTCTTCAATTATCAAGCGTGTTAATTGCTTCAAAGTAGTCTCGTAATCTAACTATACTAATCACATTGATATTTTATTAGAAAAAAAAAACCTTAAAATCATGTGTCACTCCCAAATTACATCTTTTTTATATATTAATTTAAAAGTACAAGATGTATTTGCGTCAAAAATTAAAGTTACCATATCGACATGCAAGTTCATAAAGCATTAATGTCGGAGTACTCTACCCGCTAGAGCCACACCTGTTTGGGGGGCTCGGAGGGTTTAACGAGGCTCGTTTTTAAATAAATAAAACAAAAACATTAATGTCAACTATTGTTTGATCTTGATCGGCTAAAGTACCTGGTTTGAGAAGCTCGAGAGTTCGAGCCTTGAAGTGCATGAATTGCATGGTTTGAATGTTCAAAGAAAAAGGCACGTATTTTGGGAGCGTCGTGGACCCGACAACAGCGAAATTGGCCCCACTTGAGAATTTGGTCCCACTCAGTGAGTCTAGGTATGGTCTCAAAAGCGTTGTGTTCAAACTTTGGCCTGCAATGAATAAATGGCCAAATATATATTAAAATCTAATTGGAAATGGAATTGTTTTGGACCTTATATACAGAATTATTCATTTACATGTTAGATTTTACAAATATGTCCATAAAACTAGGTTTTTCGATCTAATATGATAATAAAAGGATAGTTTTTTTTTTTTTTTTTTAATCTTCAAAATTTAGCTGTATATTAATATTCTAACGACCCATGAAAGAAAGATGCCCATTATGCGACATGTTAGTTTGCGTGTGCCATTATCCCTAAAAGCACGTGCTCCACAACATGGCCTTTAATTGTCCGTTAAACTGTAATAATTTATTAATGAAATTGTTTTTTTGTTAATTTTTTTAGCATAAGCACAAAAATGCAAAAAATTAATGAAATTATACATTTTTCACCCCCAAAATCTCTATTAAAAAAAAAAACTGAAATCGGAGTGAAACATTCTCGTACCAGAAGTCCGGTCGACATTCTAAAACAGAAAATCCGTGTCAATATCTACCAAAAAATAAATAAATTATTTATTTTCCTAATTGAGTTAAGTAAAAGACTAAAATCCATAGAGTTGTAAAAAAAATGCCACGTAATATGATTGTGTAAAGAAAATTGTATGTAAGAGCAATAGTGTAAAAAATAAATAAAGAAAACACTATAGTATAGTACACACGTAATTACTGCGGAAAATGAGAAAATCTAGGCATTGCTAAACTACAAAAAGCAGTGGGTGGGATCCACTTATTTATTATTGTTTTGTTTTTATTTAACAATGTGGGACCCACTAATCAAAAAGACCGGTTGAGCACGTAAACGACACCGTATCTTACGCTCGAAAGTCGAAACGCAAAATAACACGCTCATCACGCACGCTATTCTCATTTCATTTTTCTCCATTCAAACTCGCGTGACTAGATTTATTTACACTTAGTACTTAGTAGTGTACTATGGGGGCAAAAAAATACTCAGAAAAATGAGTGTACTATCGATACCCAAAATTTATTCAAAAATAATAATACCGTGTATACAAAGTAATACTACAACTAGGGGTGCAAATAAAATCCGGAAATGCGAGTTTTAATCCGCATCCGGACCGTAACCGTATTTTAAAAAATCCGGAACCGTATTAATCCGGGTTAAACCGGAACCGGTTTAATAAAAAACCGCATCCGGATTAAACCGGATCCTGGTCCCGGATTTAAAGAATAAAAAACCCGGAACCCGGATAGTAGGCTACTAAAACCCGCTTATTAA
Source organism: Parietaria judaica (assembly GCA_954871525.1). NCBI lineage: Eukaryota > Viridiplantae > Streptophyta > Magnoliopsida > Rosales > Urticaceae > Parietaria > Parietaria judaica. Next base: position 23,432,023 of record OX940862.1, on the reverse strand, counting down.
ATGTATACATATATTATCTAGAATTTTTAACCAAAAAATTACCTTATTATTTATCTTATTATATGTCTTTCATTTAGTGTCGTTGGTTGGTTCATTTTATTTGTTTTTCTAGTCAAAATGTTGATTTTTTTTAAGATAATTGATAAAAAAAAACTTTTACTATTACTATTTCAAGTTTTTTTTTTTAATAAAAAATTCAAGTTTAAAACTAAAATTGTGAAAAATCCGGATCCGGTTTTAAAAACCGGTTTTCTATTTCAAAACCGGGTTTTAACCCGGATCCGGATTTCCGGGTTCTTAAACAAAAAAAATCCGGATCCGGTTCTCAATTTCAAAAAACCCGGAATCCGGATACGGGTACCGGGTATGGCAAAAAAACCGGGTACCCGGTCCGCTTGCACCCCTAACTACAACAACTATATTTATAAAATAATCGTGATAAAGTACTTAAATTTCAATACTAAATTCATTATTCGATTATAATATGCTGCATGAAAAACACTATGTTTATAATTAAGTCCAATATATATATATCAATTATTTAATACTTTTCCAAACATTAATTCAATAAAAACAAATTTGAACTTCGGTAATATTTTGAAGATATTTATATATTATTGCAGCTAAAAGAGATATGAAGAATACAATAAAATGCTTTGTTTGTATAATATTAAATATTTATGCTACATTTATTTTTTATCTATCATTAAAATTTATGATATCTTTTTATTCTTGCGTATATATTCCAAAACTAATGAAGTATATGAAATAAAAAATAAAATAAAGGACGCTGAGTCAGCCACTATTTTAGTACACTGCTTATTATGCCGACACATACAGTAGATGCGTATACGTTTTGCTTCGTAAATACACGAACGAAAATAATAATTGAATTGAAAATTAATCTGAATATTCCAAAATTAAATTAAAATTGAGAGAGGGAGTTACTCACAGAGAAAATCGATGACGAGACGGCCGTCGGACAATCGGCCGGTGGAGCGTCGGAAAAAGGAACGGCCGTTAGGGAGGTCGACGGCGAAGCCGAGTCCGGCGACGAGCCCGCCCGTGTCCGAATTCGAATCGCCGAAGTTGAAGATCACCGGTCTGTTCGTACCCGTGGCTTCATTGCGTTGAATCAGAACCAGAAGAAGAATAAATGAAGAGAGACTCAGAGAAGAAGAAGCCGCCATGGATGAACACTCGAGAGTTCAGCTCAGAGATGCGAATATAGAGTGAGAGAGTAGAGTGACTCTGCGAGTGTTTCGATAGATCGATCTTTTTTTTCTTTTCATAAATTGGCATTGTTGCCCCCTCTAATTTATCTGTTGATGCATTTCGTCATTTGAGTGTTAGTTTTTTACAGTAATACACCTCTTTAATTTTGTAAAACGTAACAGTAGTCTGTTTCGTTACTTACAGATTCGCCTCGTTCCCTACGTGCTAAAAAACGATTACTTATTTTATCGCATTTCAGTCGATAAAATCGATATATATCATGGTGCTAATTTCTAAATGTCAATGCGTACAACCGGCGTGCCGTTATTTTCAGATTTGCGGAACAAAATTCACCGATTTTGCCGTGGTTTTCCCTAAATTTTATACTTTTGTAGGGTTATTGTGAAATAAAGTTTTTTAGTATATTTTATTAAAATGTCAGCAAAACACTTCCATGTGCTAGCTCTATTATTTACACAGTATTACGAACTTGAAGCTAATCGCATAACGAATTCCCTACTTAGCTATAACTATAATTACAAATTAAGTAAAGAAATTAATTACAAAATACTCCTCTTATTTTGTAGATCTATAGCTACTTCCGTATGTTAGCTCTATTACTAACTAATAAGCTAATTGCATAACTAAACACCCTACTTAGCTATGATTATATCATAATAGCATATTAAATAAAGAAATTAATTACAAAATACTCCTTCACTTTATACATCTATAGCTTGGAACATAAATGATGGACCAAGAGTGATTTCATGAGATCGATATCAATTTGTTTCGTCCGATCATGATGAACATAATCTTTAACAATAACAGTAGCCGATTGACTATCACTTTTTCACGTTTATCGGACCATCCGTCGTAACTTTAAATTCTTCAAGTAATCCTTTTAACCACTAAAGTGGCGTTTGGTTACGGTCTCAGAGACCAGTTTCTTGTTTTAGTTTCAAACAGTGTCATACTGGTTTCATATGTCACATTTGGTTACCAATTATCTCTGTTTTTGCAGGCCGGTCTCGCAAACCATTGAAATTATAATGAAGGAAACCAGTAGATGACTTGAAGTTGTTTTCTGTGTTTTGGTTTTCAACCCAATCATACAAATTATACTTATGATAATATATTATCATTCTATAATATATTATATTATTTATATAAAGATAATATTATAATTCTAACTCATTTAAATAAATTATTAAAATCATTTGTATTTTGTGTCATTTGATATATTACTTGATATTGACAAATGAACTTAAATTATTTTTATTATTAAATACTAACTAATTATAATGATTTAAACTCATGTAACAGATTTTTTTACTCCTTTATATTATATTATTTAAACATGTACTTAGAGTAATTTAATTTGAATATATTTTTTGTAGTAATGTAAATAATTTTAGGCATAATGTTAATATATATTACTTTCAAATCAAACATACCATCTTTTAAGTAAGATAAATTGTGTTTGATTTAATTTTTATTTTTATTTTAGTTCAACCACGCATTAAAAAACAAGTTAACCGAACAATGTTTCAAAAATTAAACTCCCAAACTAATTTGCAAGAGTGAACTCTAAGACCGATTTTCCAAATAAATTACAAAATTGATTTCCCAAACCAATTACCAAACGCAAATTACGTATCTCTATTTTGTGAATAGATGATGTTTGTATCTCTATTTTGCGAGTTGACGGTGTTCTATTTTTTTTTTTACGTTTAACTTTTTATCGTTTATTTCTATTTTTTTAAATTGTCAATGACTTGATGTTTTACTCCTTTCTCATTTTTTTCACAATTGACTATTTATCCCTATTTTAGTGAACTGAAGACGAAGTTATAATATTCTTTTTCTTTTTACTTTTTAATTCTTACCAAGGTATTAAATTTTGCAAATTTTCATGGGCATGTCGACCGATTTTATTTTTTCAGAGAAATGCGAAACAAATTTTTTTCGTTTCACTGTCGTTTTACCAAATTTCTCGAAATTCCTGCGGCATGTCCATTTTTCTTCTCAATGTCGTTTTTGTGAAGGAAAAAGTGGAAAGGTTGTGCGAATTTCCCTAAAAAGTTAAAATTTCGTGGAAAAAATATCAATTAAACTTTCGGCAAAAATAATTATGTGGTATATAAACCATTATAAACTCTTGTAATTTAGCAATGTGGGAAATTCTTTATAAATGTGTTTTGTTATACAACTATGTCTTGTATTTATTAAGTATGTAGTTTAAACCCATATAAATATCTTGCCTAAATACTAAAATATATTTTACAGAATATCCGTCAAAAACCCCATCAGCATGCGGTATGCCCATGAAAAAATATGCGGTATTTTCGGCATGCGGCATGCCTTTTTTTTTTTTTTTTTAATTTGCCCATTGCCAAACGATATATCTGTAAAATGAAGATGGCAAAACGAAATCTACAAGCGGCATTTTAAACCTTAGTTCTTACTGCGTATTATTTATCTCCTTTAAAAAAAATGTAGATGCTCTATTTTGTTTCCTCTTTATTTAACTTTTTAGATTTTTTCTTTCTTTCTCTCTTTTTATCTTTCTTTTTTTTAGGTCTAAAATTTGCTTTAACGAACTTATTTTATGGGATGGGGTTGTTCTTTTTGGGCATGGTGTGACTTTTCTCGTGGATCTGAATTTGTTTTATTTTTTTTAATAAATAAAATTTGATACTTATTTTTTAATTTTTAGTTTGGCCGTAACTAAAACTAATATAATATTCGTCGTAAGGTAGTATTTAAGCATCCATAATATATAGACTTTATATCGTCGGGTGGGGAAACGGTGAATTAAGCATAATAAGGAATAAAATATACAAAGTTTAAAGATGAATAAAAATGTTGAAATTCAAGATGAAAATGTTAAAGATCTGAATTTATATAGGATAGCGGAGGAATTGCCTCTATCTACAAAACTAAACATACATTTGTTCCTGCAACTGCAAGTGATCAAGTTATCGTGTAATTTATACGGAAAATTAAGTTGGGAAACTTGTAATTTATTCTCCATTTCATCTAACATTTGGAAAGTATTATCGTTTTTTCATTTTTTGAAAAATTGTTCTCCAAAGTTTTTTGAGACAATTTTACCCTTGATTTAACTAATCTTCAGACACTTTTTTAGAACACTTCTCTACCGTTTATAATATTTTTTTTTAACAATTTAAAATATTTTTCTTTACGGTTTAAGACACTTTATGGATAATATTGTCCGCAAAGACCTTGAGAAATACCTTTTAAATGAAAAAAATAGTTTCCAAATATCACGTGAAATTAGGAATAAATTTTCTAGTTTTTTATTTAGTTTCTACACGTCAAGTGTAGTAAAATTATTTTTTAACCTCTTGCCACGAGTTATAAATACTATTACTATATATAAATTATTCATTAAAAATGACGAGCATTATTAAGGGCCCGTTTGGTAGCATTTTCGTTGTTTTTTCGTTTTTCATAAATTGATTTGTGAGTATTAATCTTAAAAATTGATTTTTGTTTATTTTTTAAATTGTGTTTGGTGAGCAGTATTTTCGTAAAAAGTAAAAACATAAACACACTTGGTGATTTGTGTTTTTCTATTTAAATTGAATTTATATTTAGTTATATAACATATTAGGAAACGTGGGTAAAGGAGGGTGAGATAAACCCATTTTTGAGAAGGGAGAAAACAGCTTTTTTTTAGTTTCAAAAGTACCTCATTTACCCACCAAAAGACAAAACATTTTTCAACAACAAATTAATAGTACTTTTGCACCAAACACATTTTCATTTTTACTTTTTACTGTATAACGGTAAGAAAAGGAGAAATCATTTTTATAAAAGTCTACCAAACAGGCCCTAACTCTCGGGTTTCTCTTGTTACCTCAATCACTCTCTCCATAAACTCTTTCAAATTGATTTTATTACTCTCAAGGATTCTTTCGTCTAATTTCAAATGGGTAAGTCATTTTTTGTTCGTTTTGTATGAATAACATGATTTTTACGTATCTTGTTTCGTTAGTATCTGTTAGGATTCTTCTACAATTCATCTCTTTCGATTTTCATTTTCTTACACAAATTTGCAGTTCGTTATTTCTAAAAAACTGATAAACTAAATTAATGATTTATCGTCCTCAATCATTCTCGATTGTAAGTGGATCTGAATCAAGGATGACTACTTCTTAAGGATGGAGACCGGGAAGGACGATTCATGAAGACCAAAAAGGCAGTGTCAAGATGATTATGACAGAAAGATTATTTTGCGATTCTTTTCTTTCGATTTTCATTTTACATAAATTTGCAGTATGTTATTTCTTAAAGAAATTGATACACTAAATTAATGACTGATCTTCCTAGATCATTCTCGATTGTGTGTGGATCTGATCAAGCATGACAAATTCTCGAGGATGAAGACCATGAAGGACGACTCATGAAGACCGAAAAGGCAGTGTCAGGATGATTATGACAGAGATACAGATACTATAGATGATGAATGTTAAGATAGAAAATAGAGTCGAGTAGGCAGATATAGTATAAGAGAAGAACGACGAGGGAGATCACTAGACAGAGAAAAATAGATTGATCGAGAAAGTTAATAATTAGGGTTTTAAATTGAGAGTATTTATATCCTGTTTATAAGTATATATTTTTGAATAATTTGTTATTAATGTTATTACTAAATAATTTTGCCACCTCATTATAACATTTCAAAATTCAAATTTTGAATATATATATATATATATATATATATATAAATAGAGAAAATATCAAATTATTTTCACATTTTTTATAACTTTTTTTAATGACAAAAATATCAAATTAGTTAGTGAAAAATAGATGCTAGTTGCAAATCGATTAATTGACATGACACTTATTATAAAATCCAAAGATAGCATTTTAATATGAGGAAGGGGAAAAAATACTCATAATTAAATTTTTGCCAGAGAGACTGAAACATGCAGACATGTCGTTGGAATTTGTTTCTTAATTAATTGCTCCAATTATCATTGAAAACCACAAAATCCCATTAATGTTCATATGTTCAAGAAAATATAAAGTAATAAATTAATAAGCAATATAACTTCTGTTTTTCTTCTTTCATTTGTGAATATGATGAAGAACATTTTACATATGTCGAGTGGGCCCTTATAAATTGCCTTTTATTTTTTCTATTATAAATAATTATAATTTATGAGAGAACTGAAAGTGTCTTTGGTGTTGTTGTGGCAATCGGTTTTTTGGCATTTTGCTCATGCAAGAGCACAAGTGTTGCACGAAATTATCGTATTTAATCATGATTTCCAATATGGGCATTTCTTGCTTCTCCTTATTTTCATGCCTTCTTTCACTTTTGCTTTCCGTTGCACATCGATCTCTCTATATATATGTTTGTGTCATACCTCATTGTCTATCAAACCCTAAAACTATACACTAATCTTCACCAAGCTCTCGAGCGTGGAGCTCTTTCTTTCTCTATTATAATCTCTAGCTAGGGTTTATAGTAGCTGAAAGAAAGAGCCAGTAATAATATGGCGATCGGCACAAAAATGACCGCTTGTATGCCGTTTTTGGTGATGGTGTTCGTGCAAGTTTGTTACGCGGGGATGAATATTACGTCAAAAGTCGCTCTCGAGGCAAGCATGAGCCCGCTCGTCCTCGTCGCCTATCGCCAAATATTCGCTACCCTCGCCATTGCGCCCTTCAGTGTTCTGGTCGAAAGGTACACATTTATATGTATCGCAATATTTACGTGCATGCTTTTCGTGATCGAGAGAAAAGAGATTTACATTATATATCATGTCCAATATTCTATTTCCGGCTCACTGGGAGTTAGGCGTATTGTAATAATCGTGTATCAAAATAAGTCAGTAAACGAAAAAAAAAAAACCTTTAAGATCATAAATAAGACACATTCTTTCTTATTTTTTAAAAGGTTTTACAAGATTCGAAAGATTTATATATTCATTCATATATTGCTATAGTTGGTATATTATTAATGTAATAACGTGTGTGTATGTCACTTTTCTTGACAAGTAATTCTTGAATCTTGATCCCAGTATTCCAATATTAATTGGTTAACTTTTTTTTTTGTTAATAGAGTTTCATATCCATATTTTTCGTTTGTTGTCGATCATTTATTAATGAAGTTCGAGTTTAGTTGAGGTTTTCTGGTTGAGTTCTTAGGGTTTTGGTGTGATATATTGAAAGTAAGAAGATTAATTAGTGCTCATTTATAAAAGGGTCATGTGGTGTGATCATTGAATGAGTGCATATTAATGGCACGAAAATATTATAGTGAAAGAAACGTCACGAAATAAAATTAAATCTTTAGTTAAGTAATGCACTTCTTTTGAATTTTGTTGCTAGATAATAATCTTAATATTAACCAATTACAACATTTTATTTTTCCTTTATCTCCCTCGTAATTAAATGCTATTTGTGGAACCTTGCATTGTTCAGGTCATACATTGGCTTGTTCGCATTAGATTATATATTAATATATATGACTTTGAGTTATATTTTATATATATATGATTTTGTATATATATATATATATGTGCGTGTTTCGTGTCATTCCTTGAAGCTCCATAACATAAATCTTATTTCCTTAAAAAATGAAGGAAAAAAATAACTCAAATCTTTGCTTGTAAAAATACCAACTTTTACGAGTTTTGGTGCTCCATTTTTTATGCTACATACAAATCAGGCGTGTAGAAAAACCGAATGGTGGATTAAAAGCCTTGTTATTGAAGCAGGTCTTTAGTCTAGTGAGACTTGATTAGGTCATCCGTATTCCAATTGAATTTTGACTTTAAAAATGGAACCGGTGACCCATTAATTTATACTCGTTCGAACTTCAATATTTGTGAAATTTAATTTCTACTAAAGTTGTTCAGATTTATTTATATTCAAGTTCAACGTTGTCTATGTTGTCAATAAATTAAATTGATAACGTGGCATTATGTCAATAAATTAGATCATTGATTAAGTAATTAGCTAATTAAATATAAACAAACTAATTAAAATATTCAAAAACTTGTAAATGCATAATAAAAGCTCATCGGGAAATGGCAAAGATTTCCATCTTTCAGACACTCAAAATAATCTCTATAGAGTCTATATCATATTATAAAAAAGAGGAAATCTAAGCTATTTTATTAATTGTATTATTGATTGTAAGAAATGTATTGAGATTTATATATTTTTTTGTTTTAACCTTGGAAGACATGTTACTGAGTTTTTTATTACAAAAAATTGATTTATTTTTTAATGAACATGGTAGAAATAATTGAATGTAAAGTTAACTAAGTCATATATGCGGAGAAAATAACGGCATGATATTTTAAATACATATCGCATATTTAAATAATAAAAATTGTAATAAATATCTATTTTGTGTAAAAGGTTTAAGAAAAATGCTTATTTGTAAGAATAAAACATACACACGGTGAGCATTTTTCTTAAACATTTTATACAAAATAGGTATTTTTTAAAATAACCCTTTAAATAATACATTACGTAAATTTAAGAACATTAACGACTATACTTTGTCTATAATCTATAGCAACAATAACGTGATCTTGATTTGCGTTGATTGCTTCTTCATCTAGTTTTTAAAAAATACAAAAATATCCACATAATACTAAATAATTTAAAGTATATCTTATAATAAGTAATTAATGTAACGTATTAACTATTAAGCACTGCCTTCAAAGAAAGCACTTTATATGCATGTCTTAGGTTTATATGCACTTTGTCTTAATTTGTTAGCTTTAAGGTCAAGCTAACTTTATTGTTTACTAATAAATACTTAACTGTAGTATTCATGATTTGTAATTACAAAATAATTAAACTTAATAATTGCATTTGATACTCCTTAATTTTACTAATTAATGAATAGTAGTACAACTAGTTTTACTCTCACCGACTTTAAGGGCATGGATTCTAATTAAACAAACACATTTTTAGTTCTCAATAATGGCTAATTCGATAGTGGTATTAATTTAAGTTTGTATGAGTTTGTGAGAGCTCTAAACAAAATATTTTTGTAATAAATATAAAGGGTAAACTGCGGCTAATGTACCCAATGTTTTATTTTCTGCGGATTATGTACATAATGTTTATTTTCGGCGGCTAATATACCCAATGTTTGATCCGTTAGATATTTTCGTGTTTTCCGTCAGTTGACCGTTAGAGATGATTCCTCCTCTATAGGTACACTTTTCGTATTTTTGACATAACTCACTCATATTTTGTCCAAATTTTATGCACGACATATGGTTGGAAAGATAAGAGATAGATCTACAACTTTGGAATTTTAAGTTTTGTAAAAATAGGTTTTGAAAAATATGAAATTTTAATTACAACGTAAAACTGGACATTAGTTTAATCCAAAATATTTGTTTAGAGCAAATTTTAATATACTTAATGACTTTTTATGATGAAACGTAAAACTAAAAAGTTGTAGATAAATGTTTTATCTTTCCAACGGGTGTTTATTTATAAATTTTGGACCAAAAATGAGTGAGTTATGCCAAAAATAGGAAAGATTATTTTACATCACATCTTTCATATTTTTGGCATAACTCACACATTTTTTGTCACAAATTTATAAATAAACATCCGTTAGAAAGATAAAAAACTTATCTATAACCTTTTAGTTTTACGTTTCATCATAAAAAGTCATTAAGTATATTAAAATTTTCTCGAAGCAAATATTTTGAATTAAACTAATCTCCAATTTTACATTGTATTTGAAATTTCGTATTTTTCTAAAACTTATTTTACAAAACTTAAAACACCAAAGTTGTAGATCTATCTCTTATCTTTCCAACCATATGTCGTGCATAAAATTTGGACAAAAAATGAGTGAGTTATGTCAAAAATACGAAAAGTGTACCTATAGAGGAGGAATCATCTCTAACGGTCAACTGACGGAAAACACGAAAATATCTAACGGATCAAACGTTGGGTACATTAGCCGCCGAAAATAAACATTGTGTACATAATCCGCAGAAAATCAAACATTGGGTACATTAGCCGCAGTTTACCCAAATATAAATGATAAATATAAATGAAAGTAATCTAAGTTTCTAAATCATTCATACAATAAATTTCAGTGCGATTTTGTGTGTGTTTTAGACGTGTAAATTTTAGGCCCTATGCACAGGCTTCACTTGCCAAAAACGAGGACCGGCTCTACTTTGCGGCACAAAAAAAAAATAAAAATTGAAAACACTCGTCTCATTAGGAAAAAATATATATATATATAAATATATATTCTAAATTCTAATTAGCTTGTTATATACTACTAATAATTTCAGGAAAATGTGGTGCAAGATAACTCCAGCAATTCTTTTCAGGATTTTCTTGTGCTCTATGACTGGGTAAGATAAGCTGGTCTTATTAATTAATTAGCTATTTTAGTTTCAACTAATTATGTTGATCGATTATTACTCATTAAATCACTAGCATAAGGAATTTACTTTAACACCCTGGTGTATGTACTGATTTTTATTTTATTTTATTAAATATTTGCAGGGCTGTGGCAAACCAATTGTTCTACTTTGTAGGTTTAAAATATTCATCAGCAATTGTGACAAGCGCACTGTCCAATATTCTCCCCGCTGTCACATTCATATTAGCAGTTATGTCCAGGTACTATTTGACTTTGGATAATTAGTCCTTCCATTTTAGTTTGTGACTCTAATATCCCTCAGATATTTTTGCTCTAGATTATGTTAAGGGTCAGTTATTTGCATGCAGACAAGAGTCGGTGAATCTGAGAAGGGATGGGAGTGCAAAGATATTGGGGACGGTACTGTGCGTGGGAGGAGCGATGTTGCTGTCGTTTTACCAAGGGCAGAGCATAGGGCTGAGAGAAGTCAACATCAAATGGTCTTACCTGGTCAAGGCCAAGCACAACACCTCTTCCAACGCTGCCACGTCGCACCCCAACCCTCTCCTGGGCCCTTTCTTTGTCGTTGCCAGCACCATTGGCTGGGCCATCTGGTTCATTCTTCAAGTAAGTCTACCTATTAAATGCATATTTACCTAGATAACTTCGCGGGGAAGCTGGATTATGCACATGGATCCCGAGAAAGTGTAACGCCGTCGCTCAGCGAAGAAACGGTTGTACGATTTGTCAAGTGATTTTTGGTGCTTGAACTGCCCAATTTGACTTGTAAATTGTGTTGCTAGAGATTTCAGTCCCTCATTAATATGTGCAAGCTATGGTTTACTCTTAAAAAAAAAAAAGCTAGATAGCAATGTGAGACCGGCAATTAAGTGGCCGGTTCTGACTATAAGCGAGTAAGTCGATCGGGCGTCTCAGACCTTTAAATTTTAAGGGCCTCAATTTTATTAGACTAAGCACGACCAAAAATGACCATCTTAGAACTGACCTAGATAATATATAGCTAGCTATGTGAGACCGGCATCCCATGGGCGGGCTGCCCATCCCACTCCCCAGAGCAGCCCCAGCTAAAGTTATATATACAGAGAGGTTACACGTGCTGATATGCAAGCTTAATTTGCACATACAATTAGGCTTGCATAAGCACATAAATAATATATATAGATATATACAGATCACATAAATGCCCGAATACAGTATACAAACAAGTCTAAACAAGCAGTCACGCACAAACATGTAAATAACATATATTATGTACATAAACTGTAAATGATCTATACATTCAAGTAATTAAGCACATAAATACACGCACACTGACACAGTTTACATATATATCTATATATATGTGTATATATATATGCATGCAAGTCTAAGAGCATAAAACACGCATCATATATAATACACACAACGCACAAAGTGCGGGCACACAGGAGACTAACTATGCTTGGCTTGTATTAATCAGGCGGGACTGAGCGATACATTTCCGGCGCCATACACGAGCACGACGCTGATGTGCCTCATGGCCAGCGTGCAGTGCGGCACCATCGGCCTGGCCGTGGAGCACAACCTCTCCGCGTGGTCCTTGCGAGACAACCTCAAGCTCGTCGCCGCTCTCTACTCCGTAATAATGATAAACACGCCAAACACGCTCTCTTGGCATCGTTCACTCAATCGCACGAGCTAATATCGTGCTATTTTGCAGGGCATCATGGGGTCGGCGGTGGCATTTTTCCTGACGTCGTGGAGTATACAAAAGAAAGGGCCTCTTTACGCGTCCGTGTTCAGCCCGTTGCTGCTCGTCGTCGTCGCTATTCTCAGCTGGGCTCTCCTCTCCGAGAAGATTTACGTCGGCACGTGAGTTCGCTTTCATCGACGGGATAAATAACACGCATCTCTTTTAGCTTTTTGCAAATTATATTACATAATTTAGAGTTATAATATTACAATTTCGGTGTTTTAGTTGATTTTAGGTCGATTAACATATTTTTTGGAATATTTAAGACCGATTAATTTACTGCATTGCGGTAGTAATTAAGAATAAGAAGGTATATATCAACGTACTTATTATTATAATAATATCCTAATTAAAATATGTAATCTCTTACTAATATATATGAAGTACGTAAATAATAACTGTAAGCATATCTTCACGTCATAGTTCATAATTCATATAGTCTGATAGTCATGTCTCTCTCTCTCTCTATATATATATATATATATATATAAACTTAAAATATAGAGACAAATATAGTCAGTTATATAATATAACTATATGTTATAAATGCGGTGGTACTTAAATTTCATACACGTAAATTTAAATATTGATTTGTTTCTTGGGTGCAGGGTTCTGGGGTCGATGCTGATCATTGCAGGCCTGTACAGCGTCCTTTGGGCCAAAAACACAGAGATGAAACGACAGGGCTACAAAGAGGATCGTGTCGGAGTCGGTGATGGCGAAGAGACGAAGGTCGGGGACGACGAGAGAGTGATCGAGCTAGAGTCTCAAATGAAGCCAAAGTATGTTGAAGCGTGAGATGTTTGGTCGAACATTAGGGTTTGGTCGTACGTATATGTGGAGAAAGGAAGAGCCAAGCATTGTTACGTTCTTTTCACTGGTCTTAAGTCTTGTCATGTGTATGTATCTGTGGAGTAAATACTGCATAACTAGTGTCATCGTCCAAATAAATAAAAACAAACAAACAAAAAGTCAAAAATATTTTTTTTTTCTTTCTTCTTTTAGGGTGAAATGTTCGTAAATGGAATTTGTACATGAAATTAAATTCAAAAGTGCTCTTTCCGGAATGAGTTTATTCGAACATTATACAGTTTTATATGCCCGTTTTTGTTGATTGTTGAATACGTGTGTTGTACTTAAACAGTTGTATGCTCGAATATACGTGATTGTAGTTGTTGACGTGGTCTATCACTTCAACAGTAACGAGGTTTGACGATTTGGATTTGTAGCTCTATGTAGCAAGATGGATCTTGATCTCTCATCCGAAATAATATGCTCACACGTTTGCATAATCTAATATATATTTATAGTAATATTTAATTTGACATTGAGAACTTTTATAGAGGGTCGTGCTAAGCGGTGGTTGACTGCTTTGTTATCTTTTATTGACATTTGACCTGTTAATTAATGACTGAATATTACGTAAATTGAGTTAATTATATATGTATCAGGTATGTTCATGAAATGTACTTAAACAAGGGATGTAAAGTTAATTATATATTCGTATACAATTAATAATGTACTTAAACGAGGGGTGTAAAGTTTAAAAATAAAATCGCATTTAGATTAAAACAAAGTTAAAACAAAATCTGTTTTTTTTCACAAGTTGCATCGGAATTAAAAATCGTAACTTAATTTGTGCTCTTAAACCGTGAACTCGGGTTATTGAACAAACTAGTTATTTAAGGTATTATTATTATTATTATTAGGAAAAGTTTATATATTTTTAATTTTAATAATAAATGATGCAATTAAATGAAAATAATAATTGATCAATGTTGTTTCTTATTCTTTTAAATCCATTCCAAATTATCTATATACTATTTTATAAGAGGTTAAGTTTGATTTGGTTTAGCTCTCTGAGCAAGCAGCGACCAAGTCGACCATACCCTCGTCGAGCACAGAGCGACCAAGTTGACCAAGCCACGACAATTTGGTCCCAGACAGTCTAGTCACCCGTAGGTGGAACTAGGATTCGCAACGAGGGGGGCTCAATTTTTTTAATTGAACTTACATAGTATTTCAAAATCAAAATTCAAACTTAAATATTGTAATAATAATAAAAAAACTTGATTCAAGATATATCGTCGATTTAAATCTCAAAGTAAAAAGTTGATTCAAGATATATAGGAACATAAATAACAATAGACAAAACAAATATAGAAAAACAAATAAAGAAAGTAGTCGATGACAAATCTAAACATAAAACAAATATATTAAGAGTACAGGATAACCTTTCATATTTTTAGAAATATATATAGATGTATACTGCTAGTAAAAACAATTGAAAGAAAACTTAAGACTCTAAAGTGTATACAATTAATTTGCCGAAGAGTGTGAGATAGAGAGGGGGCTGGGTAAGGTTAGTGGATCTAGCATTGAATTTTGTCTTATGCCAATAGTCCCTGTTGGCTATAAGGTAGTTTTTCCTGTGTAGTCACCTGACCGTGATGAATAGGTCAGGACAACCAACAACCGGGGACCTTGCTTCCAGAAACCAAGTTGCATGCACCACTCGACCAACGCAAGACAACTTGGTCCTAGACGACCCGATTCTAGAGGAATAAGCATGTCATGAAAAATTGGAACCAAGAGATGTGGTTCATAAGTCTCTCACAAAGAGACAACGAGATTTTAGGACAAGATGTGAGGAAAATGTCAATGCCTCTATTTGTGTGTACATATATATCCGAGTAATTTTTCTTAATTTCAGAGATTTATATTGTAGTGTGACATATTTATCTTTTATAACTTTCAACATTATTTCAATACACAAATTATTATCCCCTATTCATGTTTTTTTGGTCTTTGCTTCTTTTTGTGTGTTTTTATTTAACAATTCATTAATTGGAAGCAACATTTTATGCCAAATGTTTATATTTTTTTATTCTTTTCTTTTGTTTAAATATTAAGGTTGTAACTAATTTTGACATTTTAGAGTTTTCGTTGATTAATATAATTATTGGTTGATAACTAGATGAGTGTACGTATTCAATTAATAGATGATATATTGTATATAGTTTTGATACATTATCCAAAAGTAAAATAGTATGGTAAAATGACCAAAAAATTAGTCAATTATTTATATGAAATATAATTTTGAGAAACGAAACCATCAATTTATTTATGTTTGCTCCATCCACTCATCATGTGGCCACACATTTGCAGTTGCACCATGCCATAAACAAATTTGGTCCACGAATTTTGGCAATTCCCAAATGATACAAAATAAAATTGAAGTGGCCATTCTAATACACGAGTGACAGAGTTATCACAAATTGTACCAATTTATATTATTTATATTTATGTAATAAAATAAGCAAAAGGAATAAAACATAGCAAATTTATTATGTGTCATTTAGGAATGTTTTTGAAAAGAAGAGGAACTTAATTTGTTTAATTTATTCGTACAACACAAGTGAAATAAGAGTTTAGATTATGATTTTAAACGCCTTGATTTGCTCTCGGCATTTTTTTTCTTCTAATTTTGACTTGTAGATTCTTTTTACAATATATATAGTGACGGAGAGAGGAAAAAAAAAAAGAGAGGATAGGAATCGGAAAAAAAGAACGAGAGAAAGAAAATAATATATGGTAATCACATCTTTATAAATATTAGATAAAATTTATATTAAATGGTAATTATTTCTTTCATTTTGTAATAAAATTATAATTGCAACATATATTTACATATTAAAATTATAACTTATATACTGTTATAAAATTCGTCCGTTAACGATTTATCCCTAAATTATGATCACTAACTTTAATTATTGGTAAAAAAATATTTCTTGATAAACCCGCCACCTATAGACACACCATTTACCTAAGAAATAAAGATTACCGTTTTTCATACGTAGTTAAACAAAAATATTGGCGATGGGAGGAAAGAATACAGCAAAGTGGGTCCCAGCGGTCTCAGTGAACATTGCCACACCGGATTCTATTCCCGTCCTCTCAAACCCTAACGGCAATAGACGCCTTAGCTGACCAGGATCCGCGCTCAGTAACGCCGTTAAGAGCCGTTAGCTCCGCCTCCAGGTATAAATTCACTAGTTGTTTTTAAATACCGGTTTCATCTCGTGCCTCTCTCTCTCTCTCTCTCTCCTCGGGCAGCTTCTCAGATCTGCCCTCTCCACAGGTTCGTTGAGAATCTCCTTCTCTATTGCTCTGTAGTTCATGGTTTGTGCTTAGGTCATTGCTTTGGTTTGGTTGTGTTCGAGTTCGTGGATTTGTAGATCGGTTCTCGATTCCAAGTCAAGTTTATGTTCGTGATTATATATACATATACATATATATTGTTGTGTTGAAGCTCGATCGGGATCTGGATTCAGATCCAGATCTGGTATAGTTTGTCTTTTTCGCTGGAAATGGTTGTGTTACTGCATCTGATTTCAACTGGTTGTAGATTCGAGTATTCGGCAATCGATTTTTTCTTTTTTCTATTCGGATTTATGTTTCAATAATTATCAAGATAATCGACCATGAGAAGAAAGCATATTATTGATTGATGGTTGGTTTTTGGTGCTGATTTTGCGAAATGATTAAGCTTTTAGGGTTCATAAGTTGAGCATCAGTTCTCTGTCGTATTGTGCGTTTATAGGAACAGATCTGAATTGGATTGAAAATGTCAATGAGAGCTGGCTATCGATTGAAATAATGCTTTAATTAAAATAATACCGAATGTACTGATGAGGGTGTTTTGTTCAGCGTAGGTGAACAATGGGGTTGTCTTTCGGCAAGCTTTTCAGTCGGCTTTTTGCCAAGAAGGAGATGCGGATTCTTATGGTTGGTCTCGATGCCGCTGGTAAAACTACCATTTTGTACAAGCTTAAGTTGGGAGAGATCGTGACAACCATTCCCACAATTGGTATTTTATCTCAAGTTTGCTCAAGTGCTATTAGTTTTTGTTCTTTTAAACACGTTTCTTGCTTTTTGTATACTAAGTTTGTGTTCTCTGTGAAGGGTTCAACGTGGAGACCGTGGAATACAAGAACATCAGCTTCACTGTTTGGGATGTCGGGGGTCAGGACAAGGTTTGTTCTCGCTCTGATTACTCAATTAGCTCGACAATATTTGTCATACAATTTCTTTTTGGTGTGTGTACTATCAGCCTGGATCCCATAGGTAACGTGCTCAATATTTACTTCCCTGCTATTCGATTTAGTTTTTGATATTGTGCTTATTGACGGTCTCGTGCTGATTAGATATTCTTACCATTAGCACACAACATAATCATAAGCTACATTGATTTGTAACCTCTATCTTATATCACCTTTTAATTCATCTACAATGGTGATTCATGAGGGTGCATATATTTGGTTTTGCTAATTCTTTTTTATTTTTTTGCAAATCTTGATGATATTTTTCTTTTCCTGCCTTCACTATCTCATTATTCTAAGGTCACTTTATATTCATGTGCTTATTGACGGTCTCGTGCTGATTAGATACATTTACCATCAGTACATAACATAATCATAAGCTACATTAACTGTTGCTGCCTTGTATTTTACTAATCTCAGTACAATATCTGAGATTTTGATTTCTGAGGTGGCAGATATTCGTATACAGCAAGGTTTTAAATAACGGTTTTAAGCCTCAAAGCGTTTTTCCGTCCGTGCCTCAAGGCGTAAGCCTCAAGGCGATCGAGGCGTAAGCCTCGATACTATAATATATAAATAATTATAAAAATATATATAACATAAGATATAATAAAATCCTCAAATAACACAAATCTAAAACTCAATCAGTCCAAAACAAAACAACATAAAGTCTCATAAATGTCTCAAAAACTCATAATAAGCATAAAATAAAAATACTAATGAGACATACGAAGAGGCTTTTAGGGTTAATGAGCTTGGAATAATAAAAGTTTAATTAAAAAAGTAAAAATATTGGAACAAGTGGCCCAGCATTTATTACTTTGTTATTTTCTTTTAGTCCCAATAATCAACTTAAACTTCCAATGCAGATGTATTTTTAAACTTCCAATGCAGTGTTTTCTCTCTCTCGTAGAGTCATCTTCTTCCTCATGAAAAAATACAGTGCAAAGCTTGGGTTTGTCTTCAATGGCAACCACCAATTTCGACCTAGTCAGGCTTAAAAATTGCCAACGCCTCAGTATAACGCCTCAGACTCGCACGCATCAGTGCGTGATACGTTTCCTGATGCGTGCGCCTCGAGCGGCGGCGAAGAGGCGGCTTAAAAAAGGCGTTTTGCCTGTTTGCCTCGTCGAGGCGCGCCTCAAGGCGCGCCTCACTAACGCCTTTTAAAACAATGGTATACAGTAATCTATCGTCTTTCAAAACATGTGAACACCCATCTAGTTCACGTTGTCTAGTCATTTTTGTTTCATATGTTCATGTGCTTATTGACGGTCTCGTGCTGGTTAGACATGTTAACCATCAGCACACAACATAATCATAAGCTACATTAATTGTTGTCGCTTTGAATTTCAGTTATCTCAGTTTATTTATATCTGAGATATTGTTTCTCGGGGGACAGATATATTAGTCTAGAGCCTCAGACAAATCTATTCCCATGCAGAATATGCCAGCAATTTATTTTTCTTTGTGATATATGGGTGTTGATTTGCATATTTGAGAATTAGAATAGCTATCAATATTAGTGATGCATGTGCTTGTTGATGGTCTCGTGATGATTAAATAATTTTACTCTCAGCACTCAACACAATCATAAGCTACACTAATTTCAGCCACCTCGTGCTGATTAAACAGATATTTGTTTATGCAAATGACATTTTGTACATAATTATGTGAACATTTTAATTAATAATTAGAGTTCCAATCGGTAATGCGTGTGCTCATTGACGGTTTAGTTTGATTAGATATTTTACGCCATTATCATCCAACATAATCATAAGCTACATTCAGTTAGCTGCCTGTTATTTTAGTAATTTGATCTCGTTTACAGTTTATATGAACGCTTATCCTGCTAATTATGTATCCTACTCATTTATTGTAACACCTTTCATGTGCTTATTGACGGTCTTGTGCTGGTTAGATATGTTACCATTAGCACACAACATAATCATAAGCTACATTGCAAATGCCTCTGTCTATTAATTTTTTTCCTTTTTATTCACGCTTAAAGGTAAATATTGCATGTAGTGGCAGAAATAATCTCAACTTAATTTTTTTTTCTCGTATTTTTTTTATGCTTAATTTATCCTTTCACGTGTTGACCGTCTGTACTATCTGGGTTTCTCAGATCCGGCCTCTGTGGAGACACTACTTCCAGAACACTCAAGGGTTGATCTTTGTGGTTGACAGCAACGATCGTGACCGTGTTGTTGAGGCCCGTGATGAGCTGCATCGGATGCTCAATGAGGTATATCTATGCACCTGCCATTTAAGTTGTTTATAATGGAGAAATACTATTGCATCTGTCAGAGATATTATTAATTAAGGATTTATTTGGAAATTGAGTTTTTTTTTTCAGAATAGAAATTCTCGGTAATTGAATTAAAAAGAAATATTTTATTTTTTGAAGCTAAAGAAAACTTGAGTCGATGTCGTTTCATTAATTGGAAAATAAAATATTGATGTCCTTTAATCCTCTATTATCTTTTTCTTAAAGACTTCTTAAATTATTGTTGCAGGATGAATTGAGGGATGCTGTGCTGCTCGTATTTGCTAACAAGCAGGATCTTCCGAATGCCATGAACGCCGCTGAGATCACTGACAAGCTCGGCCTTCACTCTCTCCGCCAACGCCACTGGTACATATCCGAAATCGCCCCTGCACGCTTCAACACATACCTATGCTTTGTGTATCTAATTGTAAATTTACGGATTCGGACAGGTATATCCAGAGCACTTGCGCCACTTCCGGCGAAGGGCTGTACGAGGGTCTTGACTGGCTCTCCAACAACATTGCTAACAAGGTAATTGGTTATCTGAGTTCGATAACTTATATATTTTACCCATCGTGTATAGTCGCCTCTCTATTTCGTAATATTTTACTCCCCTAACGTTTCTTTTCGTGACAAAATGATTTAAAAATTGTAACAGATATGATAACAATAGTACTAGATATTTCGCCCGTTCAACAAGGCCAAGTAGATAACGATTTAGAGAGACAAGTATTTTGGAGGAAAATGAAAAGTTAGGAGGGCAAAGTGCAGCAATAATTATAACAATGTAATGTATTTGATTGCAGGCTTAAGAAGGAAGAATGGATGAGATTGGAGCTTTGGGGTGTGCTTCTGATATTTGGTGTTGAGAAATTCTTTATGCTCTTATTTGTATCTCTCTCTCTCTCTCCCTCTAGATACTGTCACTCTCATTTTATCATCTGTAGATTCTTAAAATAATTCTTCACTCAGATTATATATGAAAACCATTCATCTTTTCATTTATTCTCGGCTCACACCGCCTTCGAACATGAACGCTCACACATAAAGCAGCCTCGTTAAGTGAAACCTAACTAGCACAAGCGCGCCATATGATAAAATTGTTTTCAGTTTTTCTGGACCTTGTTTCTTGAAGCTTAACAAACTTCGTTATATGTGTTTATATTTTATCAAGGCAAAATTATAGGTGAATGTTTATTCCCGAGCAAAAAATAAGTCAATGTCCTTTATAGCGACATATTTTTTTGGGGAAAAATTCGCGTTTATATACCCTTAATTTTTCATTTTTATGAACGATTAATATAACATTGAGCTCAGATCATTTCACCGACCATTTCGGGTGCCCAAATGCTGTGTATCCCGAAAAATTGAAGCCGGAAGGGGCGAATCAGTTTTACATAGATGTCTTCTTCAAAAAAAAAAAAGTTTTACATAGATGTCAATCGTTCACCATTTTCTACAGAACTGAATGACTCGTCCGCGTTTGTTCCGTTAAATTATTGTGCCAAAGAGAGAAAATGTGACCCGAATTTCACAGGAAACGACCAACACACGCTTTGGAGTTTACTTCTGCTTCTCTCATTAAATTTACTCTCATTTGTATATGCTCTTTTTGTTATTATTATTATTATTATTATAGATAGAGGGCTAATATTTTCTAAAAATTTGTCTGTCTAGAATTCTCTAAACCTTAATATATTGTCAATCATTTCATGCCTTACAATTTTTTACTTGTTACCATATCATCACCTTAAAATTAAATAACATATGATGCTTTTGAACATTCTCTTAAAGACTAACAAGCTTTGCCCTCAAAACATTGTATTAAAATTAAAGTGTCTTTGAACCCCTGAACGTAGTAAACTGATCACATCATGTCCTCAACTCTACTTATATGTTACGTTAATATCCTTTTTTTTACGGAGTTAATGGCCCATTCTAACTAGAGAGTAGAGACGAATATTTTGATAAATAACGAAGAATATAATAGAAGCAAAAAAAAGGAGAAAAACCGAATTACAAGTGGTAAAAGTGGAAGAAACTTTAAGGCTTAAGAACTCTCCTAACTTCTTCTACCAAAACTTTCGTCAATTTAAGAACTTCTTTAAATGGAATGTCATGGTGGATTTTATCCCCGAGAAACTCGATTTTCGGCCCAGTCCCAGATTTGAAAAACCCGAACAACAGGACCGGTCCAGTAAAATGATCAAAACCTCAGTCCAAGGTCCCGGTTTTAACCCTAAACTAAAGAGAGAACTTGAGAGGTTGCTTCTTTATTTCCCACAATACCCCATGTCTAATTAACTACGTTAGTCAACAGTCATTAAATTAGGCCACATTATTACATAAAAGCAAAAGATGTGGTAAGTTTACAATGGTTTATAATATCAGGGGCCATCGGACAAATTTAAGTGGTGCAAAAAACCCACTTATCATAAGTTCATATCAAGGTTTTAATGTACTAGATTTCGAGGCGAGGCGTTTTCTCACCGCCTCAAAAGGCGTAAGCCTCGAGGCGCAACGAGGCGTAAGCCTCGATTTTTAATAATAAATTAATTATAAAATAATATATATAATAATTTTGTAATCTTAAACCATACTTACACCATAAAACCACAATTAAAACTCAAAGTTTTAAACCAAAAAAAAAACAATGTTGTGAATAGCCTATTTAAGCCTCGAGGCGTAAGCCTTAATAAATATTATATAAATATCATACGTATTAGGTTAATATCATACGTTAATATTATACGTATTACTATAAATATTAAATTAATATCATACGTATTACTATTAATTATTAGCTTTAAAATAGGTAACAAATTCCTGAATATTAGGTTAATAAAAAAAAGATATGAAATATTAATAATATATTACAAAATTAACGGGAAGATTTGGAAAGATTTGGAAAAAAATCACAAGAATATTATTTTAAGCCTCGAGGGGCGCCTCGAGGCGAGAAAATAACGACCGAGGCGCACGCCGAGGCGCACGCCTTAATCTTCCTTTCCGAGGCTTAAGCCTCGTTGCGTTTATACCCTCCGCCTCACTGAGGCGCGCCTCAAGGCGCGCCTCAATATCGTTTTTCAATACACTGAAAAAAAAAACCACATATGTTTTATAACTATAAATAAAAAACCATAAAATAATATAAAAAAAACACGTCTTAATATTAACACTGTTATAAACATGATATTAAATATAAAAATATATAAACAATTTAGACGTAAAGATTGAAAAAAAAATATTTAAGAAAAAAAAAGAAGCCAAAGATGTGCAGAGAGTGCCAGAGACTGCACTCTGCAGACTTTCAAAAACAAGTAACATCTATAAACAAAAAAAAACAAAAAATGAATAGAGAAAGACAAAAGCAAGTGGGCCCCAAACGTGTTAAACTCCATCATTTTCTCCCTCTTGCTTTCTTTCTCACACTGAAAGTCGGCCATTAAAGCTTATTTCAAGCTTTCAGGGCGTTCAAATTTTTTTTGGCCGGCACTGGCCGTGAGCCACCACTAAAAAAACCCTAACCATCGACAACAGCGAGGCGCACGCCTTGTGCCCTGCCTCACGCCTCGAGGCAGAGGCGCGCGCCTCATGCGCCTCCCTCAGAAAAAGGCGTACGCCTTGTTTTTTTGCGCCTGGAAGGTCGCCCAGAGGCGAAATCTCACCGACTCGCCCAGAGGCGCGCCTTGAGGCGTGCGCCTACTTCGTTTTTTAAAACCTTGGTTCATATCCACTAAATACATATATTTTTACTTATTTTCCGTTTCAACACCCAGTAAGCGAAACTAAATGCTTTGAGCTATTGCTGCAATTTCGGACGGTCATTTCCACCAAACCCCCATAATCGAGGGACTATTCGGGCCAAATAATAATTTATATATATTATAAAAGAATTACATTACAAACTCACAATTACATTATAAAATATTACCCTCAATTTCAATTGAGCATCAAAAGAATCGGAGACTTCTATTACCCTATAAAATTGAAGATTCTGTAGTATAATTATTTTTTACTAAGATTATTAGAGCTTGTGAAGAAATTCGGAACGTTAAATGTAGAGATCGGACCGTTTCTCACTCCACTATCTCAAGACACGGTTTGAGCTCAGCACAAAATTCTCCTCTCCGGCTATGGTAGAGTTGAGCCGCCCAGCCGCCCAACCATTGTTGATAACTCGGGCAGCGACTCCGGCCGGGCCGCCCGTCACTCGGCTGCCCGTAATTGGATCTTCCTTTTCGGGAAGACCAGCCATTTTCCTCTCATGTCTTATCCGCTTTTCTTCGTCACGTTCTTTTCTCAACCAGCTTTCCACGGTTCTCTGCAGAATTCAAAATCTCTAAAGAATCAAATCAAGTCCAATAATGACACGAGAGTAATTATCAGCTATCCATTTTCCTTTATTAAAGCTAACAGTTTTTTAATTAAAGTTAACATGGAAGGGGGTGAAATTAAAAGCAAAATAAAGGCGATGCAACAAATTAGGCGGGTAAATTTGGACGGAAGTGATCGAACGAACCATCAAGGACAATTTGCTCATTTCCCTAACTTTATCCATTGGCATCGCTAATTGTAGCTTCCCATTTGCCACATACACCTGAAAGAACGAAAATAATTGAGTCGCAATTGGGCGCCTATATTTAAAAAACAGAAGTTTTACACAAAATGCATCGAGACATACGATGTGTGATGGCCAATGCTCGAGGCCATCGAAAATATGTGTTGCATATATGATCGTAGCGCCACGTTCATCGCATTCCTTCTTCAGGAACTTCAGAAGATCGGCCCTTGCCAGCACATCAAGATCGACTGTTATCTCATCGAGGAGAAGGACCTACGATATAAATTAACATGTAAGAGGATCAAATCAACTTAGATTTAAACAAAGAATTTGTCTGATTTGTCGCACATACAGTTGTAAACTGATGGGGAAAATAC
This sequence comes from Parietaria judaica, assembly GCA_954871525.1. NCBI lineage: Eukaryota > Viridiplantae > Streptophyta > Magnoliopsida > Rosales > Urticaceae > Parietaria > Parietaria judaica. Next base: position 23,407,340 of record OX940862.1, on the reverse strand, counting down.
CTTGAACGGTTTGAGGAGACCCATGCAAATCTGTACCCGCCTTCTCTGGCCGTCGGATACTTTGTGCATCCGCCATGACAGATCAATATCTAGGACCTGAGCTCAAAAAACACACAAAAAAAAAAAAAAACGAGATTTAGTTCGTCTTGTTATGGAAATTGGAATCATCATATGATGTAACAGTTGGAACCAAATTACAATATCATAAACAATACACAGATCACAGCAAATACAGGCAAATTATAAATTAATATCCAACAATACAACATATTTAATCCAGTCCAAGGAATAAAACAATGCTGAAATTCACCTTCAACAGCTCGGATCTCCGTTCAAGATCAATTCCGGCCACTCCGAATATCAATTTCTCTGCAGAGACATCCATTTGTATCGAAACCTCGAACCCCGCAAAAGCAACCTCCCTCCTCCACTGCCAGAATCAAGACCGAAACTCGAACATTTCAGCTGATCTTCAATATAGTTTTGAAAGCTGGAAGCATTCAATTCTATTGAACATAAATCGTAATGTTGAATCTCGGAAATTCGTTTAGAATCACGAAAATTCGAACTCTTTAGCTGATCGAGCTTCAATGTACATCTGAAAGCTTGAAGCATTCATTTCCATTTCAAACAAAGAGCACAATTCACACAATCAAGTCGAGAATTCATCGAACCTCGCCGCCAAGGTAGGAAAGGTCGCCGGAGGAAGTGAGAGCGGTGTCGTGAAAGGCCGACCGGCCGAGCACGCGAACCATGTGCGGCTCCACCATGTGCTTCCCTCCCAGGATCTTCAAGATCGTCGTCTTCCCTGCAATTCGCCACAATCCGATCAATCAGAATCCAGAAAATCCTTAACAAAAGCGACAGAGAATTGAAGGAATGCGTTACCGGCGCCGTTGGATCCGACGAGGAGGCATCGTTCGCCGGCGGCGAGGGAGAGATTGAAGTCCTCGATGAGCGGCTTGGATCCCGGCGGAGGATGGCCGTCGATTCCGGGGTAGGTGAACTTGAGGCCGTTGATCTCGATCGTCGGCTCAGAGCTTTCTCTTGGACCTCCCATGGCTGCTCTGAGAAATTAGAGGGAGATTCGGGAGAGTTAATGGAGTTTCACTCGGCGAGTCGGACTCAGCGAGTTGGAGTGACGTGGCAGGCTGTGCGTCTCAGAGACTGTTTGCTTGGAGGAGACGATTCCACGGAACATTCATTACTGTCGGCCGCAGAATAGCAATGCCCCTGCTTTTTTATGTCTGCTCAATTTGACCACAATCTTTTAGCTTTTTTACAATCATGTCCTTGTACTTTCCATAGGTATCGCATTGCACTTTTTTTTTTCTTCCTTTCTTTTTCCGGTCGAAGAATGATCTTACGTCTTACACCAATAAAGAACCATTTGGACTAAAAACGACATTGAAATAACAATTTACAAAACGTAATAAAAAAAGCCTTCACGATCAATACACGAGGATCGGGTTATAATCACTACGCCGAGATCGTTTGACAATGAGAGTTGACTAATTGCTTCCACCGTGATATTAACATCGGATTCAATGTTGAGAGAGTATCGAGGCCACGAGCGATTTAAACGTTATTTTAGAGTTCAGACAATGCTAACAAAACGCATTATTTGTTTAAAATTATTTTCACAAAAATATTAACCGTTCTTGAATAATTAATGTAGAGGGCGATTCGCACCGCCTTACAGTCACAAAAAGACACTACTCAAACACACGAATAAATACGAATGATGGGGTATCTTTGATTGATTTATGATTACAAAGGGGATCGGTCTCTTCCGTTTATAGCTTGGAACAAAGAAGAAGAATGCGATTAACTAAGACTGACGCTACCAAGCTGGTGACACGAAGGGATTATCAACACTGTGCGATGACTCTATCTTTCTCTCTTCTCCCGATAATTGCCAGCCCCCTCACAACTGGGAGCTCTTCCTCTATTTATAGCCCCGCTGGGACCTTCTCGGCTCGAATCCCTTGGATGATCTTCAGATGGTCCCCCCATGGAATATCCTGTGGTCCTCTTCTCTGACATTCTCGACGCCTGCCAAAGGGGCTTGTTTCCACTAACGTTGTCCCCTCTGACACATCCCGCGCGCGCTACCCTGCAGTGGTCCCCTCGGACCGTACTTTCTTGTCGTATCCTAGGTCGAAGCCCTAGACCTCAATGGGCTTGAGGCCCATCCTCGTTCATCGCTCTCCCTGATGGGCCGCGAGCCCATTGCGATATGACCATCTTCGAGGAGCCCAGGCTCCTCCCCTGGCCACTAACCTCCATCAGTGGGCCGAAAGCCCATCGCCATCGCGCCCAACCCGACCCTCGTCGTTTCATAGGAAAACGACAAGTGTAAAGTTAGGAATGGATTTAACCAAATCCGACCTTAACAGTTAGTCCCCCATTTTGCCAAGTGTGGGCACTTGGGAAAATGTATGAGGAGGAAATTCCGCGCGACGATCCTCGTCGGGCGACGAGATCGCCCCATTGAGGGTCGTCGATCACCGACGTACTCCTCGCAATGAGAGAATGCTTGGAAGCCTGTTGCGCGACGACTATCATCGGGCGACGGGACCGAACCTCCGAGGATCTCCTCTCGACGACGGTGCCTTCGCGGTGAGAGATCAGCTCCCCGAATCGATGCATCGGCGTCCCATCACTGCGCATGCAGGCGACGCCTCGAATCCCCCCCCGCATTTAATGCGGGGTTCCCCAGGCACTCGAGTACCTACTTTATGGGATTCCCAACGGCTCCTTCATCTCGACCGTCGACAGCCTACGCACGCCTCCATCCTGGGCCGTTCGATCGAATCGCGCCCCTTCGGCTTCTCTCTCCTCCCTCCTTATATTCGAAATGCCTCTCTATTTCTCTCTTTCTTCTTTCATTCGCTCTCACCCTTCTCACTTGCTCTTTTTTTTGCTCTCGAAGCTCCTGCTCCTTCTCCATCTGTCTCTCACTCTCTCAACCTTCTTCCGATCATGGCAATGGCCGGGAAAATCTTCCAGACCAAGTCCCCTCTGTCTATCTTGACGGAGGCGCACCGGGACCATTTTATCAAGAATTATATCGACAGCGAGAAGTACCTGCTCCGGCTCCCGTATCCAGGCGAGCGCGCCGACGAGCCTCAAGACGACTGTATTGCCATCTATGAGCACTTCTTCACCGACGTGGGCCTTCACCTTCCGGTGCCCAACCTCATTGTGGCCTTCCTGGCGGCCTTCAACGTGCCGATAACCCAAGTAAGTCCCAACTCCATCCGTCTCCTCCTGTGCACTCTCGTGCTGGGATTGGAACAAGGGGTCGAGGTCACTCTGGAGGACCTCATGACCCTATACTACTTCTCGAGGAACCCAAAAAACATTGGGCGCCTCTCGCTGTCGCACCGCCACAACCCCCACATCCTCCTGAACCCCCCGAACAAGGAGGCGATGTGGGAGAATCGATATTACTTCACGCGCGTGAGTGCGTCGACGTTCGGCCCCAACCACGAGGAGCTGCCCCGCGCCTGGGTCGGCGATCAGGATATCATCAAGTTCTCGCCGTCGACCGACGAGGGCGTCGTGGCCCGTTTCACAAGCGTGCGCAACGCGCTTCTTGCCAACGATCGCCGCGATTGGTTCCTCGACTTCAACGCCGCCCGGATCGTGAACTCGGGTATTTACCGCCTCTGCCACATTATGGGGCCGCCTCCTCGCTCGCTTTTCCCGCCTGGATTTCGGGCCGAGGAAGGCGAGAAAGGCTCGTCGGCTCCTCCGCGGAAGAAGATGCCCAAGGCTCCTGCGAAGAGCCGCAAAAGGAAATCCCGCTTCGACGTGACCGGCGAGGAGTCATCTCGCCAGAAGAGTAAGCCCTCCCCGACGCCGGTGCCGCCCCCGCGAGACCGGTCCAAAGATGGCTACCTGGGGTTAGTCCCCCGAGAGGGAAGGGACCGCGTGATCTCGCACGACGATCCTCCGCTCCGTGACGCTTCCTCCGAGCATCGCTTCGAGCCCGCGGCCGACGCCGATGCGCCCCTTCGAGCTGTCGACGTGACGCCACCTGTCGCGGGTCGCTGTCCGTCGGAGGCTCCTGCCCCCCGAGAGTCCCCTCGCCGCGAGGACTCCCAGGTCGACCTCTCCCCTCGTCAAACTCCGCTCGGAGCCCGCGCCGATGAGACGGTTGTCCCCGCTCCTGGCTCTGAAGCTGCGCGCGAGGACCTCTCGCCAAAGGGGTCCGAAGCGGCGACAGGAGTCACGCCTGGCGCGGGGACCGCCTCCGAGCCGATCATCGTCACGCCCTCCGTCAGCCCCGCGACCGGGTACTCCCGGCGCACCCGTCGGGAGGTGAATTTCGACGATGACTTTGGCAGCCTGGACTTCTCTGATGTCGTCCTGCCCGCCGTCGACTTTCAGTCGACGGAGCCTCTCGCCGACCCTGCTCCTTCTACCGTAGAGGTCACCGAGCAGGCCCTCCTGGATCCGACCCCAGGGGTCGTGAGCGGCGAGGACGCCGGAGATGCCCCTGCCTTAGGGGACGAGAAGATCCCCGCCCCGCCGGCCTCTCCCCGCGAGGCGACCGTCGCAGCGGCTGAGGGTACCCCCACAGCCGCTCTCCCGGCGGTTGCTCAGCCTGACCAGGCAGAAGATGCCCCGCCGGGCGCCTCGCAGCCCGCAGCTGGGCCCCAGGGCGAGGCTCCTCGGGAAGCCGTCGGCGTTCCCGCCTCCGGCACTTCCCTGTTCAGGACGAATGCCTCCTGCGAGTCGTCTTCGATCGAGGTCTCGCCCGAAAAGGAGGCATCGGCGGCGCACGAGACGACGAGCGGTGAGTGCTTGCTCCTCGCCAAACCTCCCCACCCCTGGAAGAAAGCTCTCGGAGAATCCTCCAAAGCGGGCGCCCCCTCGCCGGACGAACTTCTGCCCATGTTCCCACAAGGCATGGTGAAGGGTTCGACCGTCATCCGCTATCCGAGCTTCCCCGATCCGCCCTCTCAGGCTTCTTCCAAGGAAGAATGGGAGAAGTATTCGGCCGACGCGATCCACGGCCTGTCGATGTCCTCCCAACAGTTTCGTTCCGCCGGCAGCTCACTGGCGACCTCCTCTCGCTACCGCAAGGCAGCAGCTCTTACGCTCCAAGGCATCGCGCTTCTTAATGACATGATCCTCGACGAGCGCGACACTTCCCACGAACATGCGTCGGAACTGCTCGAGATGGGCGCCCGGGTCGGTGAGCTCGAGTGTCATCTTCAGATTTCCATTGCTGGGGAGCGAAGGTACCGGGATGAGGCCAATCGGCACCGTCTGGCCCTTGAGGAGGTCAAAGCCGCCCTGGAGAAGGAGGCTTCCCTTCGCCGGCAGGCCGAGCTGCAAGTTGAAGAGCAGCAACGCGCCCTCGTCGACGAGGCGGAGCGCCATCGGAGCGCGACTCACGACCTCACCGTGGCCCTCGAGAAGAAGACGAGGAGGCTGGCTCGTCTGAGCGAGGCCATCGGCGCTCCTCCCGAGGAAGAGAGTCGCTTGGTTTCTCGGGTAACCAACGCTCTGAAGAGGCTCGCCGATGAGCTGGAGGGCGCGCAGGCGGAAGTCGTCGAGGAACGTAGCGCACGGCTGCGTCTCTTCGAGAAAGCCAAGGCCAAAATCCAGCGTCGCGATGAGAGGTTCGCGGCTCTCGATGAGTCCGTCGACCATCACCGCATGGTCGCCGGCTACAAGGCCAACCTCGACATGGTCGAGAAGCTTCCTCCCGTCGCGACGGTGGGGAAGCTCCTGCCCCTCTTGCCGAAGTGGCGCGGGATCATCGCGGAGCATTCCACGAGGGTGAAGGAGCTAGAGGTGAGGTCTGCTCTTCCTCTGGATTCGCCGCCTCTCTCGCCTTGCGATCCTCCCTCCATCGAGTCCGAGAGGCTGGCCGCCTTCGCAGCGGGGACGACTGCCTCGGCTTCGGACTCCGTCGACGAGTACGGGACCAACGACAAGACCCTCTCGATCCAAGAGCCGACGGTACAGGATGGCCTTCCCTAGGGGAATTGTCTTTGTATATTTTGGTTTTTCTTTTGCGAATTTTGCTGTTATATTTTCTTTGTTGCTTTGGCCTCGGGCCCTTTCTTTGTACTTCACGAACCCTTAATGAGTGACAAAGATCTTTACTTCCTCTGCTGAACTTTAGTTATCGGCTCGCGACCGTCGTTTTCCTAACTTTCTCGCTTCATTGGGGTCGACTATCCTCCCCCCTCTTATCGCAGGCCGGCGAGCTAACTCTCGTTTCTTGGCCTTCGAGGCCTGACGAGGGCGTGATCGCGTCGTTCCTCGCCGAGGATCCCGAGCACTACGACCTAGTGCGTGACCTGATCAACGAGCTAACTCTTCGGGTCGCGATGCCTTCTTCGACGGATCTCGAAGACAACTCCTCTGCAGCTGGACGCCTAGACCTGTTGCCGCCGACTGCCTTGACGAAGTTCCTAACTCGCGACCCTCGTCATCTGGCCGCCTTCTCGGACTTTGCCGGGGACATTCTCGACCGAGCGATGTCGGATTGCGTCGATGACCTCGCCGACTCCATTTTCAAATCCGACGAGGGCTGACGCTTAAGACTGCTTGTGTTTTTCCGATTTACGTGACTTGTGCCGGTTTGCTTACGAGGCTATGATGTAAATGTAAATGTTATAAACTTATAAGTCTTTTGGGCATATGAATACGCGAAGATCTTTTGTAATTACGTCACTGTTGTATATGTATGTGGCTTCCTTTGTATGGGGTCTTAGTGTGGAGGATGCAGGCTTGAGCATCCTCTCCTTCTCCCCCCCCTTTTTTTTTTTTTTTTTTTGATAATGAAACGAACATAGTAATTGACGGTGGAGGGGAAACTTGTCGCGATACTGCTTGCTATCGCCGGCCCTTTCGATTACCTACTTCGAGGCTCTTTTTCTTTGCCCTGATGCCCTCGAGGCTTTTGTCAAGGTTCTTTTTCCCCTTTTCATGGTGCCATCGAAACTGTTGTCGAGGCCCTTTTTTCTTTTTCATGGCGCCATCGAATCTTTTGTCGAGGCCCTTTTTTCTTTTTCACGGTGCCATCGAATCTTTTGTCGAGGCCCTTTTTTCTTTTTCGTGGTGCCATCGAATCTTTTGTCGAGGCCCTTTTTTCTTTTCCATGGTGCCATCGAATCTTTTGTCGAGGCCCTTTTTTTCTTTTTCATGGTGCCATCGAATCTTTTGTCGAGGCCCTTTTTTCTTTTCCATGGTGCCATCGAATCTTTTGTCGAGGCCCTTTTTTCTTTTTCATGGTGCCATCGAATCTTTTGTCGAGGCCCTTTTTTCTTTTCCATGGTGCCATCGAATCTTTTGTCGAGGCCCTTTTTTCTTTTTCATGGTGCCATCGAATCTTTTGTCGAGGCCCTTTTTTCTTTTCCATGGTGCCATCGAATCTTTTGTCGAGGCCCTTTTTTCTTCTTCTTCCTCTAAGTCACGCGCGGTGGAGAGTCCGATGAAAATGTCGTCCTCGCCACGGCGGCGTTCTTAGAGTGTCGATGACGATGGCTGTTCATTTTTGCTATTGATTTTGCTTTCGTGCCATTTTTAGGCTTTGTTATTTTCGCTTTCGCTTCGCGCTTTATTTTAATGTGTTTGATCTCGCAATCGACGCTTGGCTCGCGGCTGGTCGTGCGCTGCTCTTACTTTGAGGTTGTTCATAAATGTTAGCCTGCAAGATTGTTAGAAAGATAATTTTCCACAAAGGCGAGCCTCGTTAAACCCTTCGAGTCCCCCGTACGGGTGCGGCTCGCGAGGGAAGAGTACTCCCTGTTTTTATTAGAACGAGCCGGGGCTATGAGTGGTCCCGAACATGTGGGTCGGGACATCCCATTAGGACGATAAGGTATGTAAACATAAGGAATTGGGGCGACAAGGCTTACTGATAAAACTTTTTGAGGTGCTTGACATTCCAACTGCGAACAACCTCGAGGCCGGCCAAGATCTCGAGCCTGTAGACTCCCGGTTTGACCACCTCCACGACCTTGTATGGGCCTTCCCAATTTTGCCCAAGCTTTCCCGCATTCAGCTCCGCCGTGTTCTGGAAAACCTTGCGGAGCACCAACTCTCCGGCCCTGAATTGCCGAGGGCGGACGCTCTTATTGTAGAACCGAGCGATGGTGTTTTGGTAGTTGGCGATGTGCACCTTAGCCCGCTCCCGCTTTTCGTCGATGTGGTCCAGCTGATGGAGCAGTCCTTGGCTGTTATCGTCGGGATGGCTTGGAGCCCACTCTCGTCGCAGACTGGGCACTCCCACCTCTGCCGGTATTACCGCTTCGACTCCGAAGGCGAGTGCGAAAGGGGTCTCGCCGGTGGCCGAGTGGGGAGTTGTGCGGTAGGCCCAAAGGACTCCAGGGAGCTCGTCGGCCCACAAGCCCTTCTTCTCATCGAGCCTTTTCTTGATGCTGTCGACGATGGTGCGATTAACCGCCTCCGCGTTTCCGTTCCCCTGCGGGTATCTCGGCGTTGATGTGTTCAGCTTGATCCTCCATCGAGCGCAGAAGTCCTGGAACCTCTTCGAAATGAACTGGGACCCGTTATCAGCGATGATCTCGCGGGGCAGTCCAAAACGTGTGACCACGCTCTTCCAGACATAGCTCTCGACGTCCGAATCCTTGATGTTGGCGTACGCCTCTGCTTCGGACCACTTAGTGAAGAAGTCCGTCACTACCAGCATAAATTTCCGCTGTCGGGAGCCAGTAGGCATCGGACCAACGATATCCATCGACCACTTCATAAAGGGATATGGGACGGACACTACCGACAGCTTCTCGGCTGGGCAGTTGATCGCTGGAGCGTGGCGCTGGCACTTCTCGCACCTCTTGGTATGGTCGGCACAATCTGCGACCATGGTTTCCCAAAAGAACCCTTGACGCTTGGCCTTTCGCAGGAGGGATCGGCCTCCGGAGTGATTGCCGCACTCCCCGCCGTGGATTTCTCCCATAACGTACTCTGCCTCCTTCCTGCCCAAGCATCGCAGTAGTATTCCTTCGAAGCTCGCCCTGTAAAGCCTGCCATTCAGAACAGAATACCTCACGCTCTTGGTTCGCAGCTTCCTGGCCTCCTGCTTGTCATCGGGTAACGTTCCGTCGAGGATATACCTGCAAAGAGGGGTGCGCCAATCCTTGTCTTCGTCATCGTCTACGATCCCCCGCTCATTGGGACTCAGGTTCTCGCATTCGATGTCGAGGATTTCTTGAGCGTCGTCCTCCTCGTCCTGCTTCCTTGTCGTGCCGTCGCTAGCCCTGCGCTTCTTTTTTGGCGGACCTTCTTCTCGCTTGATGCTGGGCTTTTCGACCGTCTCGACGGTAATCGAGCGGAGCTCGTCGATTTGGGTTGTTGAGCCCAAGCCCGCCAGCGCATCGGCGTGGTTGTTGTCGCCCCTCGAGACCTGCGTCAAAGTCCAAAAATCGAATTTCTTTGATAGGGATTCGACAACCCCGGCGTATGCTTCCATCCTTTCGTCGTTCTTCTCGTACTCCCCGTTAACCTGCTTGACCACCAGCTGAGAATCCGAGAAAGCGTTTACCTTCCGCACGCCCAGAGCCAGGGCCGATTGCATCCCGACGATGAGAGTCTCGTACTCGGCCTCGTTGTTCGTGGCGCGGAAAGCGAGGCGGCAAGCTTTTTCCACGACCTCTCCGACTGGGGAAACGAGCCTGATCCCGATACCCGATCCGAGCGACGTCGCCGACCCATCGACGAGGAGCCTCCACATCCCGGTCTCATCGCGCGAGTCTATGAGCTCCTTCGGCAGCTCGATGAGGAAGTCAGCAAGGACCTGCGATTTCAAGCTTGTCCGGAGTCGATACTCGATGTCGTATGCTCCCAACTTGATCGACCACTTTGTGATCCTCCCTGACTGGTTTGGGCTGTGCAGAATTGACCTGACGGGTCTGTCTGTCATGACAACGATGGTGTGCATCTGAAAATGGAATCTCAACTTCTCCGATGCGTCAAACAGCGCGAGCGCCAATTTTTCGACCTGGGGGTACCGTGTTTCGGCGTCAAGGAGCTTCCGGCTGATATACGAAACAGGCTTCTGCTCGCCCTTCTCTTCTCGCACCAGCACCTGGCTTATCGCGTGATCGGACACCGCGAGGTACAGATACAGAGGCTCTCCCGGCTCTGGCTTCGTCATGACTGGCGGCGACGAGAGGTAAGCCTTCAGCGTTTGGAAGGCCTCCTCGCACTCTCGCGTCCATTCGAACTTCTTATTCTTCTTCGGCAACTCATAGAAGAGGAGGGTCCGGTCTGTCTGCCGCGAGATAAACCGTCCGAGCGCGTTGATCCGTCCCGTCAGCTTCTGGACCTCCCTACGATTACGAGGCGAGGGCATGCTCTGGAAGGCTTCGACCTGGTCGGGGCTGGCCTCGATTCCGCGACGGGTCACCATGAAGCCCAAGAACTTCCCGGACGAGATGCCAAAGGTGCACTTCGTCGGGTTCAGCTTCATCTTATGCTCGTTGAGGACCCGAAAACATTTCTCCAGATGCTCGACATGCATGGCAACCTTTAACGATTTGACGACCAGGTCGTCGATGTACACCTCGAGGGATTCTCCTATCTGATCGTGGAACATCTTCGTCATGAGCCGCTGATAGGTGGCGCCGGCGTTCTTCAGCCCGAACGGCATAACTTTGTAGCAGTACGTCCCTCGCTCGCTGATGAAAGCGGTCTTCTCCTCGTCGTCGGGGTGCATCCTGATCTGGTGATAGCCGGAATAGGCGTCCATAAAGCTCATAAGCTCGTACCCGATGGTCGCCTCGACTAAGCGGTCGATGTGGGGCATTGGAAAGCTATCCTTCGGGCATGCCTTGTTGAGATCGACGTAGTCCACGCAGACCCTCCACTTGCCGTTCTTCTTCTGTATGACGACGGTATTGGCTAGCCACTCGGGGTATTTGACCTCCCGGATAGTTCCCATCGCCAGCAACCTGTCTACCTCGTCGTTGATGATCTTGTTTCTGTCGGCCGCCATTTTCCTCCTCTTCTGTATGACCGGTCGATGGTTGGGGTCGGTGTTGAGCCGGTGGGTGATGACCGCGGGGTCGATCCCCGGCATATCGTCGTTGGTCCATGCGAAGCTTCCCTTGTTCCTCTTCAGGAACTCCACCAGCTGGGCTTTCATCTCCGGGTCGAGTCTCGCGCCTATTCCGACGGTTCTCGTCGGATCGGTCTCGTCGATGCAGACCTGCTCGACCTCCTCGATCTGCGGCCCGCCACTCCGCTCTTCTGTCGCCGGATCCTCGATGTCCTCAGCGCTAAGGATCCCCGGAACCCCAGGATCTCCTCCTTTCCCTCTCTTCTTGCGCCGCTTCCTTCGCTTCGTCGTCGGGGGAGGCGGGGCAGCGATGGCTAATTGCTATAACCCATCCTTGCGGCTTTCGAGAGCCTTCTCGGGCCTCTTCCCGCTGCTTGCCGCTCGATGATGCATCATATAGCAGATGCGGTAGGCTTCTCGGCAGCCTTGGAGCTCCTCGATGGCTCCCTCATCCTTTCCGGGAAACTTGATGCACTGATGGTAGGTGGAGGGTACGGCCCTCATCGCGTGAATCCATGGCCTCCCGAGGATCACGTTGAAATGCGATTCCACGTCGAGGACCATGAACTCGGTCATCCTCCTCACACTCCCTGCGTATACGGCTAGCTGGACCGTTCCTAGTGAGGTGGTGACGTCGCCGTTGAATCCTGACACCTTCCGGGGTCGGCCTCCGATGGCGAGGTCGTCGATCTTCATGCGAAGAAGGCACTCGTGGGTGATCATGTCCACGGAGCTACCGTTGTCGACGAGAACGCGCGCTATGTCGTACCCCCCGATGTTGAGCTCGAGCACCAGGGCGTCGTCGTGCGAATCCGCGCAGTTATCGTCTTCGACGAACTCGATCGTCGCTCCCGCCGTCTCCCGCGCCAAGTCTCCTCGGCTATGCTCTCGCCCCCGCCTCTGGTAGGCCTTGATGCTGTTAACCGTGTCGTCGCAGAATCGTGATCCACCCATGATCACGTCGATCCTCGGTCTGCTCGCCGGGCGGGCGGCCTCCACGCGGGCCGATGGCTCCGCTTCGATCGCGAAACTTCGCTTCTGAGCGCTCTGCCCTCCTCCGGAGCTCTGAGGCGGAGCCGCCTGCTGGTTGGGGAAGGCCCTGTTTTCGTTGTTCCAGGGTCGCGCCTGCTCTCGCGTGGCTTCCCCGTAGTCTCCTCGTTCGATCCCCTTCTGGATGAACCTCTTGTACGCGGCGCAATCCTCGGACGAATGGCCCCAGTAACCGTGGAACGAACAAAATTTGTTCATGTCCCTCGGCCACGGAGTCCTTTCGTAACCTCCTCGGCCGCCTGAGCGTCCTCCGCGGCCGCCGCTGAAACTTCCTCTTCCTCCGGAGAACCCGCCGCGTCCCCCGGAGTATCCCTGCTGGCCTCCGTCGGCCTCTCCTCGGGAGTATCCTCCCTGCTGGCCCTGGGGCCTGCTGTCGTGATAGTCCGCCCGCGGTTGATTCTCGCGGGCGGTGTTGTCGCTTCGCTTCTCGTTTACCTGGTAGACTTTGTGTCTCGGAGCCTCTGGGGCGCGTCGCTCGTTCTGTGCTCCTCGATCTTCTCTCCTTGCTCTTGACGACGAGCCGTCTCGCCCGTCCCTGCTCTTCTCGGACTTGGCCTTGGCCTCGCCCCTATCGTCGCTCTTTTTCTTGCCGAGGATGCTCTCCTCGATGTTCATGTCGATCGTCGCTCGGTGGAGTGCGTCCTCTATCGTCAGCGGCACTGTCCTCGTGATCTCTTTGCAGAAATCGGAAGTGCAGTGCAGGCCGTGCCTCAGGGCTTGGACGGCGACTGCGTCTTCGAGATTCGGCACCCGAATCATCACTCCCTTGAACCGCTCCACGTACTGGCGCAGCGTCTCGTCCTTCCCCTGCTTGAGATCAAACAGAGATGCTAGCGTCGCCTCGCTCTGGGCGTGGATGGAATAATGCTTCAGGAACATGGCGACGAGCTGGTCGGAGTTGTCAATAATCCCTGGCGCAAGCCGCGCGAACCAGTCGCTGGCTGGGCCCTGCAAATGGTAAATAAAAAGGCGACAAAGGATAGCCTCCCTTCTGGTCTCCTCGCCGACGATATGGTCCGTCGCTATCCTATAAGATTTCACATGAGTCGTAGGATCGGTCCCTCCCTTGTACGGCGCGAGCTTGATCTTTGGCAGCTCATCTACTTCGACTCCTCGGATCCTAGGAGTGAAGGGGGTCACTCTGGCGTCTCTTACCAGCTTGTCGATCTCCGGACCGGCGCTCGTTGCCTGGTGCACTCGCGATGCCACCTGTCCTATCTTTGCCTCCAGGGCCGCCGCCATGGCCGCCATGGCCCTCATGATTTCTCCGGTAGCGGCTGGGTCGCCCGCCGGGACCAGCGCTGGCACGCTCAGGGGCGTGCTTGCCGTCGTCGTCGGCTGCGAGGTCGATGCTGGCGTTTGGAACAGGTTCCGGACCAAGAGGTCCCGAGAGGCGCCGAGCGCCTCATTATTCGCCGCGTCTCCGGTCAGGGCTCCTCCACTCGCTGCGATGGGGGAGTCAGCAGACTTGTTCGCCGCGTTCCTGCCCTCCGCTTGGGCGAGCAGCTCGGCGAGCTTCCGACTTTCCGCAGCTTGCTCCTCGGCTCTTCTCGTGGCTTCTTCCGCCCTCCGGTCGGCCGCCTCCATCCTCTGCATGACCTGGGTCATCTGTCGCCGCATCTCGTCCAGCGCCTCGCTCTGGTCGCTCCGCCCCTCGTCTTGAGGCATCTTTCGCTTTCCCTCTTCTCGTTCCTGGCTGTGAGATAGGAAGAAACTACCGCCCCTCGGTGGGCGCCAAACTGTAGAGGGCGATTCGCACCGCCTTACAGTCACAAAAAGACACTACTCAAACACACGAATAAATACGAATGATGGGGTATCTTTGATTGATTTATGATTACAAAGGGGATCGGTCTCTTCCGTTTATAGCTTGGAACAAAGAAGAGGAATGCGATTAACTAAGACTGACGCTACCAAGCTGGTGACACGAAGGGATTATCAACACTATGCGATGACTCTATCTTTCTCTCTTCTCCCGATAATTGCCAGCCCCCTCACAACTGGGAGCTCTTCCTCTATTTATAGCCCCGCTGGGACCTTCTCGGCTCGAATCCCTTGGATGATCTTCAGATGGTCCCCCCATGGAATATCCTGTGGTCCTCTTCTCTGACATTCTCGACGCCTGCCAAAGGGGCTTGTTTCCACTAACGTTGTCCCCTCTGACACATCCCGCGCGCGCTACCCTGCAGTGGTCCCCTCGGACCGTACTTTCTTGTCGTATCCTAGGTCGAAGCCCTAGACCTCAATGGGCTTGAGGCCCATCCTCGTTCATCGCTCTCCCTGATGGGCCGCGAGCCCATTGCGATATGACCATCTTCGAGGAGCCCAGGCTCCTCCCCTGGCCACTAACCTCCATCAGTGGGCCGAAAGCCCATCGCCATCGCGCCCAACCCGACCCTCGTCGTTTCATAGGAAAACGACAAGTGTAAAGTTAGGAATGGATTTAACCAAATCCGACCTTAACAATTAACTTCTTCTTTTTTGTTCCCTTATAGTAATTGATTTTATTTTGAAACACTTGGTTGCGTATTTTTTGGGTTATCTTTTGAGATTTCTATGTAAAAATTAATACAAAATCCATAAACTCTTGAGTACACCGCCTTGTACGTAACAAGAGTCGCAAAATTAATACTCATTACTGCCTCAATTACTCAAATTCACCTTAAATTATATGGGTTTCATCAATCGTTAGATATAAATTTATGATTTTAGATGTAATAATATTGAAATAACAATCCCATTCCCACCTTACAAATAAATAGCTCAAGACCAAAAATCTATGATCTGACTGAACTTTGAAATATGTTTCTAACAAGGGACCAAAATGTAAAAATGTAAAATTTGTTATTGGCCCATACAGGTCTCGAACCTGTGACCTTCAGGTTATTAGCACGACGCTCTAACCAGCTGAGCTAATAGGCCGTTGATGTCTGATCCATTCTTTATATATTGTAAACAATAAATATCCCACTATCCAATATATACATATGTCCATTCAAGATATATAGGGTAGGGGTGAACAAACGAGTCTTCGGTTCGGTTTTCATACTTATTTATATAGATTACCGCATTTTCGGTTTTTCTAATTTTAAAACCGAAAGCCGCACTGTTGAAGTTTAAAACCAATTTTACCAATTACCGATATATCGGTATTAAATTCGGTTTTAACCGCATTTTTATGAAACTCAATATAATCATCATATTTTGAAAAATTAAATTAGTAAGGTATAAAAAAAGAACTAATTGATGAAATAATTCAAATAGAGTCAATTCTCTTGACATTTACTCATAATTATTCAAATGGGAAGAATAATTACACTAATAACAAAAATTGTTCAAAATAAAATAAGATTAAATGCATTTATCTATTTTTAAATGTATAAAAACATACAAATTTAATATCGGGTTAATCGGTAATCGGTAGCGGTTTTTACCGTGAAACCCGTAACCGCTACCATTTAGCAAAAAGCGGTAGCGGTTTAAACCGCATCTTTCGGTATTTTGAAAAAAAAAAGCATAAATTTTCGGTAGTGAAAAAATCGATAAATTAATGTTATCGACTTTAAATTCGGTTTAGGGTCTTTTTTGTACACCCCTAATATAGGGTTAATTGCGGCATGCACAACATTTGGTCAAGAGGGGTTTTAGGTCCCCAACATTTTAAAGTGTCGGCAAAAATACACAACCTTTGTTAAACGTAAAATCCGTTGGCCCTTCCATTAGGGATGTTAAATTATGTCGATGTGGCATCGTTAAACTGCCAAATGGACTGCCAACTAGTAATATGAAATGTATAATTTAATTAATAAGAATAAATTAAATTATATTTTAATTATGATTCAAAAAAATTAATACTTTAGATTAATTAAATAATTTTTACTCTCCCTAAAAATCTAACAGGCTCTTCGTAAAACATGAATAAAAATTTGACGGGTTATTAAACACGACAAAATTTGCAATGATTACATAACGACGTTTATTAGAAACGAATAAAATTTTGAAAAAAACGACCGATTATTAAAAATAACTGTAATTTCAAAAACGACATAGTAAAGATGTGAATAATATTGAAGCACGAGTTCAAAGATAAGAACTACGCGTTAAATAAGTATTGCTCGTTAATTTTAAGTTTTAATTTATTTTTTGAATCATAATTAAAATATTTTAATTTATTCTTATTAATTAGGTTATGTAATTCATATTACAAATTGGCAATCCATTTGGCAGTTTAACGATGTCACATCAGCAGAAGTTAAAATCCCTATCGGAAGGACCAACATATTTTACATTCAACAAACGTTGTGTAATTTTGCCCACACTTTGAAAGGTTTGGGACCTAAAGTCCCTCTTGACAAAAGGTTGTGCATTATTGCCGCAATTAACCCAAATATATATACTAGCAAATGTCTCGTTTACCTCGGGGTCATAAGAGATTTCAATTTTTAAACCAAAAAAAATATTAGCCGAAAACTAATTAAACTGATACCGATTAAACCACTACCGAATTAAAGCGGTTAAATATTACATAATGACAATAGACAATAATACACTCCAAAACCCCCCTTATCTAATTTGGAATATGTCTGAACTCAGCCCGTACATTATTAGATTTAGAGATGATATGAGTAAGCGTCGATGTATAACAATTAATAAAGTCTTAAAGAGTTAAAGTTTATATAGAGCGGTTCTATGTGAAATTGTGAACTCTTAAGTATTAAAACCCAGAAATTAGACATAACTAGCTTTTTAAGCATAGTGTAGATTTCGTGTATCAATCTGATCTATATGTTTAAAGTAACAGTGTGTTGAATATTGATCTTAATTTTATTTTAGGATTTTAGTATATTACTTCGTGGATTTATGATATTAACAAAACTAAATAGAATGAAGTAAATTAAGACTATATACATGGTATTGTAAAATATAATAAATAATTCTTTAATCATTAAAGTGAGTACGAAAAATAAAAATAATAGAAGAGGGAAAATGTATTAAATGAAGTAAGTGAGAAGAGAAAATGAAAACAGGTATTTGTTGCTTTTATTTTTTAGGCAAAAACTTTGGAAAGGAGTATATATTATAAAAAAACAATCATGTTTCTGCTATTTTTCGTTGTAATTTTTCTCAAAACACAAAAAACATTTTAAAAACGCTTCCAAATTTCCAATCATGTTTTTAGACTTCCTGAATTGACTCCCGCGAACGATGTCGTTTAATCTGACATGCTTCTATCGAATTAAACTTACTCAAAGAGTGTCGTTTGTTTCAATAAATTACTACTCAAATTGGACCCCCACAATTGCTGTCGTACAAAAATGTGGAACTGAAAAACGACAAGTTTACAAAATGTTGTCGTGTAAGCTATATGTGAAGCCATAGAATAGTGAGAGTATATAAATAAAACATACTTTTATATTTACTTCTTCCAAACACAATTACAAAAGCTTACACAATAAGGTTCTTGAAACGACAATCACACTAAATTATAAAAAGGAAAATTTGCCCTCCAAGGTAAAATATTATTTAGGAAGGCAAATAAAAAAAAGTATACAAATCTCTCAAATCAAACTCCCCTCTAAGCCGCCGACGGGGCTCTAACGTGGCTAACGACGCCGGTTTCCGACATCGCGGCCAGAAACGACTGCAAGCTCAGAGGTGCCTCATCCGGGGCTTCAATGACATTAGCGTCAACGGTGTTCTTGTAGTCCAACGACTCGTCGTTGTAGATGTCCCACCACTTCTTGACCAGCATTTTGATGTCTTCACGGTCCATGTTCTCCTCTTCGCCGGTGTACCTCCACGGCTTAGAGCCCTATAATCGACAAAATAAATTTAAAAAAAATACCAATTTCAGACCGGGTTAAATCGGAACGATGACATTTAATATCAAAATTTCCGAGTTATATTATACCAAAACCGCAATTCCTAATTTCACCCCATGTTACACTTACATATTTTCCCCCTATGTTAGATGAAATTAATTTGCATGTTTGCCCCCTAAACTTATTGATTGGTGCACAAATGATCTTTCAAACTATTTTTTTTGTTTTGTTGCATAAATACCCCCGAGCTCTGTATTTAAGTAGCTTTTCCTTGTGTAGATTTTACGATGCACACATGTTTTTGTTGCGTTGAAACTGACCTGAGCACAATAGTGGACCACTTTGACCTCGTCCAGGTTGAAATTCTCAGGGTGGCGCCACAACATGGCCATGACCAGATTGTACACCGGCGGAATCGGCTTGTACTTGTCCTTGAAGTACATGTTCAAGAAATCCTGTCCACAAACACGTCCACATACATTCTCAACTCATATATATGACACGTCACAAGTACACGTTAAATCATCCAATACATTCATTGATCAATTGAACCCCTTTTCTACCATTTTATGATTTTGCACTATAAGGTGAAAACTCAATCCAATTACCTATTTGTATACCTAAAATAAGAACAAAAAAGCCGATATTTTACTCGGGTAATTTTTTTTATACCGTTCTTGGTATTGGTTATCGAAAAAGAATCGGTGTTCACAAAACTGTTACCGTAACCAATAACGGATTCTGAATTATAAAAAAACTAGAATAACTTGTACATCAAGACTCATAATCTCCACAACTATTTAAAGGACACGTGATAAAACTATAGCATTGGGAGATCAATCACAGTTCATATCAAATTAATGTGCATTTATTTATATTAGTTTCACTCCTAACTTATCCTAAAATAGAGGGCACGTATAAGATATGAAAATGGTGGGGTAGGGTGAGACCTGCTCGGCGAATAGGGTGGGCGGGGTGGCACGGAGGGTGCGGAGCATGTGGCGGTAGGTGGCGAGGCCGGGGGAGAAGACGAGCATGCCGGCGTTGAAGTAGAGGGGGGGCTTGGGCCCCAGGGAGGCGGGCCAGCGGACAGCGCCGGGGCGCTGCTGGCAGTAGCCGATGCTGTACTGGGGGCTCTTGCTCCAGCTGGGCTCGCAGAAGCAGTCCATCACGGCGTACAGGTACGAGTCCGGGTACTCGAACAAGTGGTCGATGTTCGCGAACACTTGGATGTCCCCGTCTAGGTAGATCATCCTGCTGTACTCCACGAACTGTGCGGGTTAAAAACACACCACTTGATCAACTTATATGTGAGATTAAGCTCGACATCGTTCTAAGAATTTGGTTTAAAGATGTATTATTAGAAGTACTGTCAACTAGTTAATGTGTTTGTGTCTCTTTAACTTTTAGGCGTGTTTCTTTAAGGTTGGTGTAATATCATACAACTTACTTATGCCTATTAAAATTTAGCTGTTTTTGTCAATTCAAGGAGGAAAAAAAAAATAGAATTGTAGTTTTTTTTATAAAAGAAATATTCAGAACTGGATCTTTTTAGGTTTTTTTTTATTTTTTTATATATAGTTTTTTTTTAAGATCTAAACCATTATATTTAACCGAACCGAAATTCTAAATTCTGAATTTATATGGAAGCATAGTGATATTCTCTCTATACATACGTCTTTTTCATTGACATTTTACGACTTATACATGTGTGAAATATTGATCTATAAATGTCAATTGAGCTAGCTATAGTAGGCTAAAGTGGATGAATTCTTCTTGTTAAATAACTTAAGATAAAAGAAATTGGGCATAGATAAGGCCATGTAACTCATCTCAAATATTGGAACAAGTCATGTTTACAATTTACAAAAAACTATTTATATAAATACATGGAAGCTTAGCTAAACTGAAAGAATTCTTTTTAACATCTTAGCTAATTTGGATGATTTTTGTATTATTATTATTATATATATATACACTATAGTAAATGATATAAAGATGACTTTTAGCAGTATGTTGGGTTGAGTGTTGAGCATCCAAATCCGATGAGTATTTGACTAATTCTAAATAGCATATATTGATACACAAGTTCCTTAAAAGTATTTTTTTTTAAAATAAACACTATAAAGAGTACAACATAACATATATAGAAAATGTGTGTCTAGAATGACCCTCGAGGGTTCTAGTGTGTGCCTCGGAAATCACAACTTTTGCCAAATAACAAGTAATGGAAGTAGGTAGGTCCCACGTCACAATTTTTAAATACACAATTACGAGCACTACTACGAAACTACCTCGACCATATCCAAACCGACAAAAACATCATCGTCCACTTGTGTCTTGCCTTGACTTATAACACACATGAATCACTACTCGTAAGCATTTTATTACATAAATACTCCTTACTTTTATAGTGATTTATGGTCATGAGATCGTGATAAATGTAGTTATATTTCCGAACATTCTTTTATATAAATATATTTAGTAATTAAAAAATTATCCTTGGGCAATTTCCCTCTAAAATTTATAAGTAGCACATATAAAATAAATTAACCATGCAGTAAGAAAAAATAGTATTTGTCGTATGTGTGTATATAATATATATAGATATATACCTCCCATATCCGGAGCTTGGAGTAGTTGATGACGTAGTAGGCCATGGCGAACTGCGTCTGGTTCTCCGGCGGGTGCAGCGGCTCGATCTCCCGGACGACGCAGC
This sequence comes from Parietaria judaica, assembly GCA_954871525.1. NCBI lineage: Eukaryota > Viridiplantae > Streptophyta > Magnoliopsida > Rosales > Urticaceae > Parietaria > Parietaria judaica. Next base: position 23,386,699 of record OX940862.1, on the reverse strand, counting down.
CCTGCTCCAGCAGCTGGCGCCGGTGATCAGCCGGCACGTCCGGCAAGACGGCCACGACGAGGGGGTACCGGCTCTTGGCCTTCCTCAGCCCCTTGGCCAGCCCCACCACGCCCTTCACGTAGTCCCCCGTCCCCGCCAGGAACGTCACGTAGGCCCGGCTCGCGGGGCCCACCTGCGCCGCAAGCTTCGACTTCGGTGCGGCGGCGGCGTAGATGTTGGGAGCCATGTTGGATCGGTATATGAGCTTTGAAGGGTTTCAAGGTTTATTATATATGGGAGTGTTTGGTTGGCGAGAAAATGGAGGTAATTTGCTTTGAAGGGATCAAGGGAAGTGAGTGATTTTAAGTAAGGAGATTTGTGTAGTGTGCTTAGTGAAGAGAAAGTACTGAATGATTTATTTTCTCTTTTCTTTTCTTTTCTTTGTTGATGCTTCTTGTGTTTTGTTGAGTAGTTTGGTTTTGGTAGTGAGCTTTGGGGGTGTTTATATAGGGGTTTGAGGGGAGGTTTTTTTTGTTAAAATAAGAAGATATTTAATTTGGAGTGGTTGGTTGTGAGTTAAATTATATTATGTTAGTGAAAATGGAGTGTGATAAGTGGATATAATCTTTTGAGATGTCATCGACTCTTTGGCATAAGCCAAAGGGTATTTACGATTTTTAAAAAAAAAATAAAATATAAGAATATTTGTGGCATTCCCACCCACTTGGTCCGAGCTAGTTATTTTGATTTTAATTTATTCATATTACTATAAGTTTATATATAAATAATAAACATAACATTTATAACTCGAATGTCACAACATAGTAGTGGAATCTGGTTACTCTTAAAGTTGCTCCTCCAATTTATAATCCAGAGTTCGATCATAGTCTCACCATATTTTTTCAATTCTTTTAGTAAATTTTTTTATGATTACAATTATTTTCATTTTTCTTCTTAAGAGAGAGATACATTGTTAAAATCTTATGGTCTTTTGTACTTTACTTAATTATAGGTATACTAAAAAATGGTTACAACTTACAAAATTAGAGAATAAAAAACGTCTAATCAATAATTTAAGACGTGTAAAGTTTTTAACGTTGGAGAAAAAAATTATATTAAATTTTTTAAAACGTAACAACATATGTAGAATTTCAATTATATAGAGACCATAATAATCTATTTTCATAAACCAAAATTTCACAAAAAATAATTATAATGAAATGTATAACAGTAGTTTTGGTGTCTCGTTTTATTTTAGATTTTATGTTTTATTTATTTTTGCCTTTTTCCGTCCCTGATCGCATATATCTCTAAAATTTATAAAGGAAAGATAGATTTTTGGTTTAGGTTAATTAAACTACTTTGGAGGATTAGTTGAAAAGTAATAGTGACGGCTATAGTGATTAATCATAAATTTTTCTCGAAATGTGTCGTTTGAAAAATGTAGGTTAACCTAGAACTTTCAACTTATTTGCCCTAGATTACCATTGGACATTCTAAGATATGACTAAGATTGTCTTGACTAATAATACACATTTATTTTATCCGTTTTAAATGAACAAATAAATTTATTGTTCCCTATTTATCACAAACAAAACAATTTTTTGACACGTTAATTATGCTTAGCTTAGCAAAGACTTGCACCACATATTATAAAATACACGTGTATTGAGGAAATTAATATAAGGTGTGGAATCAAATCCATGCACGTATGGAACTTTTAATATGATTTCATCAAACGTTACATTCAACACCATTTTTCTCAAAAGGAAAATAAATATATAGATATAAATTATTATATTAAATTTCTACATTCCGTTGAAACTTACACAAACCTCGCTCGAAGTCAAAATCTTGCTTATTAAGGTTGTGAATCTTTTGAAGGAATATAATAAACTGTCTATTTTTAGCTATAAATTGGTGTCCCTCGACAAGTTTGACAAATATATACGCGTGCATTGCGTACGTAATATTTTGATTATAAGTGGTTTAATATATTAGACATTTTGCTTAAATCATAAAATCTTACAATTTTTTTTTTTCTTTATGTGACATGGTTATCAAATTGACATCTGATTATAATTTATCTCTATATATTATATATTTAAGATGTTTAGAGTATTATATACATTATGTGACGTGGATATATCTATGAAATATAACTATATATTTAAAATATTTAGATTATTAAATACATATGTGACGTGGATATATCTATGAAAAAATTGAATCCCTTTAGCAAATCTTGAATTTGCACGTATGGAATAATATGTAAAGCGTTTTTCAAATACAATTTCAGTGTAGTCAAGCTTTCACTTGAAGTCTTAAAATAAATAATAATTAAAAAAAAAACAGGAGTCTCTCTGTATAGCTGTTAAGAGATTTATGTGGGAATATACAAGTGAAACGAATTGCATTGGAATTTAGAAAGATCGGTGTTGATGCCGTTTTTTGGATCAAACACTGTTGAGGCCTAAGTTGTGGGTTTGGGCCTGGCCCAATGTCGTTTGCTGACGTGGCGGGCTTTCTGGGTAGACTTCTGTGTGGGCCTTGGTTGACCTTTGTTTCGGGGATGACAGATTTGCTGTCTGTAGAGGCTTTTATTGTCAATGATTGTTCTCTCTGTCCCCCGTTGACTCTGGGATGATCGTTGCTCCGATGTCAGAGTGAGTTTTTTAATCGGCCGATTTGGGGACTCTGAGAGGGTGTCCCTGGACTTTTCTTGGATCGAAGGTCTCGTGGCCGTTCAGGGTCCGAGGCGATCGGGGTGGCTCGCTACCTGTTACCGCAGAATCTGGAGATGGCCAGGCCGGGTTTTGCACAGGACCTGTTACCGCAGAGCCTGGAATTGACCAGGCCGGGTTTTGTACAGGACCTGGTTACCGCAGAACCTGGGGATGTCCAGACCGGGTTTTGTACAGGTTCGGAGTCCACGCGGATCGGGGGTACCAGTGAACGGGGGAGTGCATTCGTCCAATATATGGGTCCAGAGACCCCTCTCAGGGTGATCCCTCGGTCGTCCGGATCTTAGAGGGAATTTTCTCAGGCCTGACCCTACGTCCTGAATAGTGGGCCCCTGTCACTTGTCCCCAGACTATCCCAACAGCCGTATGATAGACTGGAGATAGGCTGGGCACAATGTGGAACGGGGCCTATCAGGCGGGTCGGGGCCTTATGAAAATTCCTCCAGGGCTTCCGCTTTTATAAACTATCTCACTTCTCTGAGCCTGAAACAGGTAACACCCGTGGTCAGGGGAAACAGGGGGGGTACCCCCTGATTCACCTCCGACGCTCAACATTAGTATAGTATTTGAGGGGAGGCGAGTATATCGGGGGTAGAGAGAGAGAGAACTCGAGTCGAGAAGGTTCGAATGAGTTACCGTTTCAACTGAACTGAGCTTCTATTTATAGTAGGGTCTAGGGGCCCGACCGCAGTAAAATATTGTCCAGGGGGGGTCCCGGACAGTTTTATAATTGCATTTTGGTCCCTGGAAAAGATGGTCCGATCCCGGCCGTCCGCGCGAGATCGGACGGCCTGCAAGCCCCCGAGGGGGGCCCGCTTTGTGCGAGATCAAAGGGCAGGGCTAATCCCTGCCCTACACGTGGCCGCGGGGGCCCACCCCTGCAAGTGGGCGAGCGCGCCCTTGCGCGTCCCTCGATCCGGCCCATCGAGGCCCTCCGTGCGATCGCACGAGGCCCGAGGCCTGTAGGCGAGCGGGGATCACGCCATGTGGCGTGATCGAGGAGTGCTGCCCCCAAGTGGGGGGCTGAGGTGGTACGCGCGGGGCCCGCGGGCCTGGTGGCGGCGCAGGATGCCGCCACGTGGCATGGCCCTGACAGCCGCCGCCCCTGTGGGTCCCGCGGGTGCTTCCTCGGCCGTTTTTTGCTCCCGAGCGCGTCCCGTGTCCGTTTTTCCCAAATTTTATGTCGTTTTTGGGGTTTTTCTTATTTTTACGAACACCGGGACACTTTGTTTTTCGAAAACGGGCCTCCGGAGGGAGTTTCGGGTTTTGAAATTGATTTAATTAATTCATAATCTTAATTAAAAGATTAATCGAAATAACTAATTAATAAACGGAATTTATTGAGATAATTTCCGTTTAGTTAATTCGTTAATAAAAATCAATCCCGTTTTTACCCGTAACAATCGGTATTCACCTAGAAGAACAACTTCGTATAATTCAAACTAGGAATAGAATTGTCATAAAATGTAAAATTAAGATAATAATGACTTGTAGAGTAGTGTGTAAAGTATCTAATTTACAAAATGTTAAGAGTCAATACATGTAGTTATCATGCTGATCGAATGGCCTAAGGGTATATTAGAGACCCTCCTCCTCGAGATTGAAGGAGATGAAGCTCCTTGTATCAATTTTGTAACTAATTTATTGAAAATATATTTGCTGCTAAAATACTTATAAATTTATTTATTTATTTTTCAAGACAAAAAAATATAAATAACTATGAAATCACATTAAATAAAAAGATAAATGACATCACTAGTTATATAGTCTTCTTAAAATATGATTCTATAGTCATTATTACAGTTTTAATTATCACTACTCTAAGTTGTTGTCATTCTTTTTTAATATCATTGGGATCTTTAATATTTCCGACATTAGTACTAGTTTTAAAAAAAATTAAATCATAATAGTCTCTCTTGATATTCTTAAATACTTTAATATTCTCGATATACTAAATTGAAATAATTTTTTGCTAGTAAAGATGTTTATATACTTATAGCTGACTATATTTACTTCTTCATTAATGTATAAATTAATAAATTATTAATTTATATGTTAATTAATAATCTAATAAAATAATATTTTTTATCGGTCCCAACAATATTAATTTATAAAGGTTCTACTATATTCACTTTGATCATATATATATATGAGTTATGAGAACTTTAAACTTGGTCACGAAAACTTAATCTCGCGTAGTCAAAATGCATTTTAAACTGTAAAAATCAAAGCACTATAAATCAAAGCACAATACAAAAAAATGCATAATCAAAATGAGGAAAAATATAGTCACTACAAACAAATATATAGTTGAATAATTAATCATGCATAACCACGTAGACTTTTATGGTAAAGATATATAAAAAAATAAAAAAATTCCTACGTCAAATATTCTCTAATATTTTTTATTTTTAGAAAATAAAATTGAAATTATATGTATAATATATCCAGGGGAGAAACTACGTTGGGCCGAGCGGGATCGGTTGTCCCCTCTCGGTTTCGGCGCGTTTTTTAATATATATACAATTTTAAAGAAATACTATTTAGTAAATAAAAATTGCAATGCTTTAAAGTAGACATCTTTGTCTCAATGGTATAGTTGTGTACACGTATATTTTTAGTAGTTCAAATTTGGAGTATAATTATTATATTTAGCTTCTCAAATTATATTAAAAGAATACCAATATGCAGTTTTTTATTATAAATTATTGAATTAATTTTTTAGGATTCTTTAAATAAATATTATATTTCAAGATAGCTAATTAGATAGATTATGTTTTGTTGTTTTATTTGAATCTTTTTACTGTTTTCGTCAAATATAACGATATATATGTATACTTCAACAAGTTATAAAAAGTTTATATTAAATTATAATGTAGATGTAATCAGTTAATGTCTCAACTGTTATTTTAACTCGATTACTGTTCAATAGATATTTTTTATATTTAATGCTTAAAAAAATTGTGCACCATTAATCAATAATTTAAATTATGTAAGAAGTCTTTAATTTTAGATGAGAAATTATCTTATATTAATATTACAAACATCAAAATTTGTCGAGGAAAATTTTGACGATAATAAGAAATTGTAAACCACTCTTATACCAAGAAATTTCGTCGAGATAATTATATTAAAATAAATATTAGTAATTTCAATGTCGACTCGTTTGATTTTTTTAAAAAAAAAAATCGTCCCCTCTCGTAATTTTTCCTGGCTTCGCCCCTGAATATATATATAATATCTCTTTATTTAACGTAATTATCGAGTAATGGGCTTGTGGCATGTTTTTATATGCCTATAATAATAAAGAAAGAGTGCGAAAAATGGTTTAACACCACAAAATTTCATAATACTTGGAGGAAACTTGGTAAACTAGTCAACTAATGCACGTTATTGAGAATTAAATTAAACAAATCACCGAACATGATAATATAATTTTAGCGGTGATAGTTAAAAACTATATTACTTTTCTTAAAACACTTATTTATATATATATATATATATATATATATTTATACAACAGTCTACTTCACAACATATAGCTTATCCACCACCGCGAAAACACACCGACCATTATCAAATTGACTGATAAACTAATTATTTAATAAAAAGTTATTACTTGCATAAATATTTAAATTATTCATAAATAAGATATTATAGAATAAAGTAAAACAATAATGGATAATTTTAATTAGTAGATTTTATCTACTTTTTATTTTTTACTATTTCTGTTAATGATGATGTCAACAACGCAAATGCAATGTTATTGAAAAGATAAACGAGAAATTCAAGAGAGAAAATGAGAAAAAAAATCAAATTTACGTTGATGTTCAAATAATTTATTTTCACATATAAATTTATTTTGATATTCGTGAATTTGATCGTTTTGATTTATTTGTTTAATTTGTGTTTATATTATTTTTTATGAAATTAGTAATAAAAAAATTATGAAAAAAATTGATGAGGTCTATCCGTCTTATTTTTAATAACTTGAATACTTTTATAAATAGGTGCGTTTGGCACAACTTATTTAGTCTTGTTTTTATTTTTAAAATAAACTAAACCGCTTTTCAGGTGTTACGCAAAATTGTTTTTCCAAAAAACACGAAATCGATTTTAGTTTTTTTGTACATGAATCGTAAAAAAGCTAGAATTCGTAGCTTTTAGTTTTTTCTAGAAAAATAAAAATACGATTTTAGTCTATCTTAGTCTTTTTTAATATTTTATTTATTAAACACTAAATTAGTTTTTGTTACCAACAACGACTGTTTTATAAACAATTTACTAAACGCCTATAAGTTTTTTTAACAATAATTTGTTTTCTAAATTAAATATTAAAAATATTTTTTCGTAAAATTTAGTTTGTTCAAGCCAAGGTGTTAAATTTTGCAATTTTCCATGGAAATGTCGACCGATTTTCGTTTTTCGAGGATATGCGAAAGGAAAACCTTTTCGTTTCGTTGTTTTTTTGTACCATTTTTCGCGAAATTCGCATGGACAGGTGGATGGAATATCGTTTTTCGTTTTCGTGAGTAAAAATTGCGAAAAATGGTTGGAATTTCGCAAAAAATCATATTCTTTTGTAGATTTTGGCAAAAATACCAATTAAACTTTCGGCAAAACTAATTAACTTAATATTATACACTTTAAATAATATTATACACTTAACATACATATTAACTTCACCTAACATACATATACACTTCATATACATATTCATTTAATATTGTACACTTCAACTAATATTAAATTTTTTAACATACATATACAATTAACATGCATATTCACTTAATATTACACACTTAATTAACATACATATTCACTTAACATAATAATTTGAATTAATATTATACACTTCAGCTAATAACGTGACTTAATATTATACATTTCACCTGCATATTTAAGTTACAAATGTGTTTTGTTGTATAAAATTTTGTCTTGTATTTATTAAATATGTACTTTTGAACCTATATAAATATCTTGCTTAAATACTCAAATATTTTTTACAAAATATCCGTCGAAAACCCCATCGGCATGCGGTATGGCATATGCTCATGCGGTATATGCGGCATGCTTTTTTTTACAAATTTGCCCATCGACATATCCATCGGCAAGCGATATATTCATAAAACGAAAAATACAAAACGACATAGACAAGCGACATTTTAAACCTTGGTTTGTTCTCAAATAAAATTGAAAGGGAAACTTCATAAAACATCCCTAAAAACATCATAAATTATTTTACTACACCTCAAAACATAATAATTGGAAATACATCCTTTTGAAATTTTATGTACCTGTGTCCATTTTTTCAGACGCGACTTGTCCATTTTTCAGGAGGCAATATATCCATTTTTCAGGATACAATATGTAATTTTGAAAGGGTATTTTTGTATTACAAATTTGAAAATGATCTATTTCCAATTACGATATTTTGAGGTGTAGTAAAATAATTTATGGTATTTTGAGGGATGTTTTATGAAGTTTCCCAAATTAAAAAGGATAGACGAAAATTGAAAACAATATTTAATTTAATTTAATTAATAAGTCCCTTAACGCCAGACACGAAAGCCACGCGGTTTATAGTCACGTATACAAATCAACGGGACACGTGTTCTTATTTCCTTGATCCTCGTCAAATCGCAGCCTCCGGTGGGTCCCACCGCCACTTTTGCTGAGCTACGTAGAAACTGCGAGAGACGAGTCCGGGGTAGTTTCGTAAATTACGGTGGGTCCCGTCGTATCCATTGTCTGTCACTTTGTCTATCATGTAAAGCCATGTGTTCCCATATGCACCAAGCCACCTGGTTCCGCCACGTGTCCCTGCTAAAACGACACCTTGACCGGGTCGTTTGGACTTTTTGAGCGTGAGTTAATATAGTTAGGTTAGTTGGTGGTGGTCATATATATAATATATATATATATATTGTTTTTGTTGCTTTCCCTTTTTTAGGTGAGATTTGTTGTCTATTTTTTTATTGGGACACATTAATTAATTAAAGAAAATGTTTTTGGAGATAAGATGGTAGATTGTCGAACCGACATTTCTTTGCTATATTATATTATTATTATTATTATTACCAAAATATGAGTTATTTTTGTCTTAAACTATTAAATGAGTATTTTATTAAATACTTTAATTTGACATATATATTTGAATCATAATTAGTACTTCACTAATTAACGTTATGAAATTTGGGGGGGGGGGGGGGGGGGGGGGGGGGGGGGGGGCGATTGATGTATATTTCTATATAATGAATATAATATTTAATTTTTATAAAATTATGCTTCTCGATAAGCTTAATGAGATGACACATTTCAAAGGGAGAATACTAATTAATTAAAGTAAATAACAAAAATACTAAATAAAAATATAAAATTAGATAAGAAAAAAAGAAGAAGAAACTATTACTAAATAAATAATAAAATGATAGAGATTATAAAAATAAAATAAAATTATGATATTAAAATGTGTCATCTGTTTTTATAGATAAAAGAAGGTTTTATTTTTTTTAATATTTATATTCGTATAGTATTATTAGTTTAAAAAAATGAAGTACTTTCCCATCTCCATCACAATTGAAGGGACATTTAACTCAATTATCCTTAGAGTTTTTAAGATAATGTTTTTGGTATTGTACTTGAGACTTGCCGACTCTTTTTAGTACTTTGCTGTTTGCTCCACGAAAAAGATATACGAATGGAAACGACTTCTACTGGAATTAAGAATATTCGGTCTTGAAATTCTCACGTTACATTTTTAAATATATATTTAAAAATTTATTAAAGAAGTCAATTATCACAAGTTGAAAGTGATTGCTAAGATAGCCTAGTTGTAATTCCACACTACTTCTAAAGTAGAGGTTGTGGGTTCAAACTCCACATGCAGCAAAGATGCCTTAAAAAAATATTTATATATCTTAAGTTGAAGTTGAAAGTATCTTTAAAGACCTTCAATTTTTTAAAAAAACTGTCTCAAACTAATCGTAACAAAAAATTAAATTATTCTTGGAATGTGGCATTTTTGTTTAAAATGTATCACCAATGACTCTTCCACGATACTCGAAAGTAACAAGGTTTAACTGCATCTTAAAAATTTAATGACAACTTCCGCACTCAAATTTACTTCGTCTTTTGTTAACGACGACATATGTTTCCGAGAGAATTATATATTTAATTAGTTCTCGTGTTGTCTAGTTTTTTTAGGCAAAACTTGATATTTTTGTAAATATGTTAGTAATCTCAAATTATTCTTTGTGTTTTTAAGTACAAATGTAATTGAAACTCGAGTTCACGTAATGAGATTTCGTGAGATTTTGTGCCTCCGTCTTTAATTAAAAAAAAAATAGAGCTATTTACTTGCCAGATGAAATTCTACTTTCTAAACCGTTTTTATCCTTCAGAAGTTTTTTTTTTTTTTTTTTTCATATGTTTTTAGTGAGATAAATTTGTTTTTGTCATATTTCTTCACATGAAGTTCTTACCTTAATCGTATTTTAAAGGTTGGATTTCGAACTCGGACATACCAAATGTGATTATTATCAAGAATTCAAAATGTGAAGCAGCAATTTGATACTAAAGAGAGATTTAGGACTGAAGAACGAGGCTCTTCCCGAGGATCATGTCGTCCGTCGAGAAATCAGCCTCTTTCCTGAATGTGCCTCTCCCGAAGTCAAGCTCGTACGAGTCCGTCAGACCTTCCACCAGATCGAACTCCGGTTTCCACCCGAGCACGCTCTTTGCCTTCTCGATCGATGCGAAGAAATGCTGCCATTTACCGCCACAACGCAATCAGCACACATAGTTGTGAGACTATCTTTCAAAGTTAAGGGTAAAACTGGGTTTTTTTTATAACAAATTTGAACAGGTATATACTGATTTTGAACCGGTACTTGGTACCGGTATAGTAAAAAATGGTAAATCAAGATCTTTTGTATTGGGAAGTGTGACTCTAAATTGATTAATATATTATGAAAATATATGTAAAAAAATCTAAGAAATTATATTTACCAGGTCTTGTTTTTACGATAAAATACTGGTTTTAAACTGGTATCTGTGATCAGGAACCAGTACCCAGTGTTCAAACCTGTAACTTGGGATACAAGTTTCACAAGAAGACTGAATCTGATGGGCGAAATTACCTGGTCGCGGAAAGGAAAGGCCTTCTTTTTGCCAAAATCGAATTCCTTGGGGTTGTAGTGAATGATCTCCGGCTCAGGAAACCCTCCAGCCTGACGAAAAAGAAAAGAATTACACGGTGATTTTAGGTGTTTTTTTTTTTTGGATTTGTAGGGTCTACCTTGGCACAAGCTCTTGCGAGTCCGTCGAACGTGACGTATCTGTCGCCGGAGATGTTGAACACTTGCTTGCTTGCCTTCTCGTTCCCCAGAACCTTGATGAACGACGTTGCCAAGTCCTGCAAGTTCCGAAACCAACATTGTGATTCATAGCTCAAGAATTCACATTTTTTAATCAGTGTTTTTTTCTCTTTCCATTCATTTTGTATCTCAAGAATTCTAGTTCCACTACTCGACCTTGACATGGCCGAGCTGCGTTATCTGCACTCCGGAGTTAGGGATGGGAATGGGCCGGCCGGCTTTAAGGCGGTGGAAGAACCACTCCTCAACGGGGTTGTAGTTAAGCGGGCCGTAGATGTAAACAGGCCTCAAAGACGTCCAGTTGACTCCGCTCTCTTGCAACAAGCTCTCGGTTTCAAGCTTCCCCTTGTGCCTGCTTTTCGGGTCGACCGCGTCCACCTGCAACGCAATAGGTCAACCAATGCTTGAACCGTAGTTCGACATCGACGAGCAATGGACTTCTTTTTAAAGCGCTTACCTCGCAGTGCGGCAAGAGATCGGATTTCAGGTACACACCAGCTGAAGAACAGTAAATGTACCTAAGAATGAACAAAGCATGACAAGTTAAGACTTAAGACATTGAGCAAGTTAAAAGACGGAGGCTTGAAATCCCGCTGACCCAGAACTGGGAATTTGACAATTTTTCCTTCAGTTCGGTTTTTCGGGACTTGAAGGACTCCTCTCACCGAAATGGTAATTAAACTGAGAACTAGGACAGGTAAAAAAGCCGGTTTTGAAACTGAGAAATAATGTGTGGTACACTTCATTCTATTCTAACTACATGATCAATCTAAAGTACAGAGAAATCCAAAAACAATTTAATGTGTAATTATTGTGTCTTGATTTGAAAGATCTGAAACATTCTCTTATTTTCTGAATAATAATAATTCAAATACTCACTGCTCAAGGTTCGGCAGCGCCTCCAAAATCGGAGAGACTTCGTCAGCCTCCCGTCCTGCAAAAATTGCCAGAAAACGTTCACTTCGAAGAAATCGAACAATTACTTTCGACATATCTTTCGGAAATTCAGTACACTATCAAATATAACGCACCGTTAATGTCGTAAACGACGTCGTAGCCTTCGGCTGCGAGGCTCGTTTTCACAAAGTCGAAGTCCTTTCTGTCCCCTTTCAGATGCAGGATCTGCACAAGTAGTGTTTTAATCAAACAATGTGAAAGAGTAAGTTATATGTTAACCATGTCGTGTTGAAGCCTGAGTGAGAATTTCTTTGCCTGGGACGAGAAGTCGGAGAAGTCGGAATCCGATTCGCCGGGCAATTGCTGTGCAATTGGTGCTTTTCCTCTGGTAAACAATGTCACCTATTCATAATTTTTCAATCAGTTACATAATATAGAACTGTTAATTAAAATTGGACAAATATTCCCGGACACCCCTAACTTTGTATTTTGTTTTAATACAATTCAAGAGTCCTTATTTTGTTTATGAATTGCGGCTTATGAATTTATATGTTTTGTCCCTATTTTGCCCTTCAGGAGACAATGTCAAAAAATATAATTCCGTTACTAACCGTAACTTTACAGAAACACAAAGACAAAAATACAAAGTGACGGGAATATATGTCAAATAAAAAGTGGTAAAAATGGAAAATACCTGATGACCCTCTTTGACAAGAAGTCTTGACAAGAATAATCCGATGAATCTTGTGCCTCCCATTATCAGAATCTTCTTTGTGCTTGAGGCACGCACTTGTAAACCTCCATTTGGCTGAGAAACCCTTCTCTTGAACTGCATTCAAAAGGAGAAATTCTCGATAAAATCATCGAGGTTTGACGATAGAGTTTGTGATCGGAATCCGTTCTCTTGGCCTGGCGTGACGTATTTCTAAATATATCTCCGAAAGATTGAGTGATAACAGCCAAATTAAGAACGTTTCTATTGACGATAGAGTTTGTGATCGGAATCCGTTCTCTTGGCCTGGCGCGACGTAATTCTAAATATATCTCCGAAAGATTGAGTGATTACAGCCAAATTAAGAACGTTTCTATTGAGAATAAGTTATGGTAACTGATACCGGTTTAATAACCGGGATTTTTTTTCCCATGAAATACAAGACAATCGTCGTCTGTGGTGGGAAAACCGGGACTGATTTAAACAAATCAGCACCGAGAAACTCCATTCCCGGTTTTCAAAACCGGTGTTTCTGGGTTTAAACCGGCATTCAGTTCCCATTCAGAAGAGCATAAAGATTGAACAGCTTGAGGAAATCTTAAAAGAAACACCCATTGACAAAAGGAAACAGCTTCAAATAGTGAAAGCAAGAGAGAGAGACCTGGAGTTGGGCATGGAGTTTGGAGCCGTTGAAGTTAGAGCGAGAAGAAGGGAGGAGAGAGAGAGAGTGTTGGTGGTGAAGCACGACCATTTTAGCCAAGTCTCTCTGCTTCTGCTTCTTTGGTGGGGCTCTGAAACTGGGCTTCTGAAACTGGCCATTTGTTTGTTGTTGTTATCAAATTTCTGAGGGATGAGATAAGGCAATGACCCACCCAACTCTCACTTCTAACCTCTCTTTCTGTCTCTAACGGTATCCACTTCTCTCTCTCTCTCTCCCTCTAATCTAACCAATAACTATTTTGTCTTATAATCTCAAATTACTATAGAAATATACCAAAATGTCTAAAACAACTTAATTGTTTATTAGAAACGCACGATTTTCAGTGAGATCTTGAGTTCAATCCTAACGTGATACAGAAATTGTGACAAATAGTGTCAATCATTCTTAAACTCATATATATTACGTTGTGATCAAATAAATAGTGTCGCTCAGTGGCGGAACGATGGGGTGGGCACTGGGCAGGAGTGTTCAAACCACTCCCCATTTTTTTATATTTTTTTTTACTGTTTTATTCTAATTTTATTTTATTATTATTATTTTATCCCTAAATTTCACTAAAATTTAATTTTAACCACCCCGAGTATAATTTCTGGTTCCGCCACTGGCTCTAGTAAACAGACAAAGTTAACTATTTTAGTGAAGTTTTCAATTTTCAATAATTAGATAGAAATGACGAGTTTGAAATTTGATAGTTAAATAGCAAAAACCGAGGATGCTCAGACGGAGAAAAGTACGAAAGAAATTTTAAAATTTCGGTGAAATGAATTAATATTAAGTTATTAACTACCAATGAAAAAAAAGAAAAAAAACTTGTTATTTTTATAGAATCTGCAAACATTCGACAACAATGTGTTTAAATTACGTAAATGTAAATGTGACTGTATATTCTCAAAATTCAAAAGTCGCGGTGAAAGTTTCTAAAATGTAAAACTATTTCCCGTATTAAGCTCATATTGTTCCGTCAAATGCCACGTGGAGGACCCGAATGCTCTAAGTGGGTCCCACGTCTCTTTCCATGCTTTCTTTGCTAGTAGACACCTCAAACGACAATGCGTTTTAACCTGTTAGGACTTGGGGACAAAGCCCCATTTTGTGAAGTACATTAAACTCTAGGGGCTTTTTTCGTAATATCATACAAGCTTCACTACGACAATAACAGATCTTCGCCATTCTTCTTCATCTTGAGAGAGAGAGAGAGAGAGAGAGATCTATGAACCTGTAAATGCGAAATCGCCATTTCCGAGCTCGTGGATTCGCGCCCAAAGCTCCCCGATCTCGCTGATACAGCATTATCAGCTCTCGATTTCCTCGGTCATGGATCTCAACCAGGTGAGTCCGCTGATCCGCCTCCAAGCTCTTATTCTGGCCTTGCTAGGAGTTTAGGTTTATATCATGCGATGCGTCTTCTTGTCCTTGTCTCGATAGATCTGGAATTCAAGTCCTGGTTTCGAGTTCTCGCTGTTTTGGGAGCTTCGCGCATTTGTATGGGTTGTCGGATATGGAAGATAATCTGAATCCATTAGGTTCTTGAATTTTGAGTTTGTAGTTTTCTGGGTTTAAATTTGCTCGCATGCTTCGTTTTGGATGCACAACTGATATTGATGTGTGGATTATTTGGGTTTTTCGGGTTCTTGAATTCTTCCCATATGATCTTCATCGGTTCTTGAATGCGTTGAATTTTCTGAATTGCCAATTCCTTTTCATGAAATTAAGTTCCAATAGCTATATATGATGCTTGTTCTGATGAGAAATTATATATGTGAACGATTTGCAGCCTGCGGGGGAAAACTACGCCAACCCAAAGACATGCTTCTTCCATGTTCTTTTTAAGGTGGAGTTCTAAATTATGATTTGGTTCCTCGTATTTGCTTAACCTGTTTGTCGCTTGTTTTTACAGGCTGGTGCATTGGCTTTTTACATACTTTCCGCGCTGTTCTTTGATAGTTTCGTCATCATTTTTGTGGTGACTGTTCTTCTGGCTGCTCTCGACTTTTGGGTCGTCAAGAATGTGAGTGGCCGTATCTTGGTTGGACTGAGATGGTGGAACGAAATAAATGATCTCGGCGAGAGTGTCTGGAAATTTGAATGCCTTGATCAAGAGGTAACTATAATCGAGATTAACATATTTTTCCTTGGTCGTTCTATGAAAATCTTTAGCCAATTCCACCAATTGTCTAGATATAGTTTGTATTGTTGGTTGCCGTCACTTAACACGCGTGTAATTTGTTTGTTGATTTTGGTTTAGTCATTGGCCCGGATGAACAAGAAAGACTCGTGGTTGTTTTGGTGGACTCTTTACATAACGGTAATCGGATTTAGCTTTCTTTGTACACTGTCAATTCCACAAAGATACATCCTGTTTAAAGATCTATTTTCATGCGTTAAAAGTACAATATGTATCGATCGTGATCTATAAACTTAATAATCGATGCTCTAGGGTTTTGTTTTATCACATTCCTATACCCTGTCATTTAAAAATGTCGATTTCACAAGTATACCTTGCTGATAGAGATCTATTGCACACAAGAGTGATACAATACCAGATCACTCTCGAGCTAGTGCAATGTTTATCGATCGATCTCTAGATCCAAAATATATGATACTTCAGATCAGAGCTCCGAATTCCCAAGTGTTGATACTATTAGGGTGTCTTATCGTATTTCTAAACCCTAATTATGCTCTATACAGGCCGTTGCATGGATTGTGCTCGGAATATTCTCTCTCATAAGGTTCCAAGCTGACTACCTTCTTGTCGTTGGGGTTTGCTTGACCCTCAGCATTGCAAACATCGTGGGATTCACCAAATGCCGTAAAGGTAAGCAATTCTTTAACCTACTAAATAAACAAAATGCTATGTTATTATTGCAATTCTTCATTGTATTCGCTTAGATAAATATCACGATCTTCTATCTCAGATGCGAAGAAGCAGATCCAACAGTTCGCTACTCAGACGATCGCTTCGCGGTTTTCGTCAACCCTGCAATCAGCTTTCACAGTGGTTTGATATCGGAAGGCGAAAGCAGACATGGAAGAGATTTTGGTTACTGCAGGGGCATGTATTGTAAATGATCACTATATTGGCCATTTTAACTGAGAGCTTGTTTAGGGATAATACTATATTGCAGATTACAGAGGCTTTTTGTACTCATGATATTGAAATTTTTTTGGTCCATGAATCTGGTGAATTTCAATTCAAATACTTGTACAATATTTTTATTTTTAAGCAAAGTGATTGAAATATTCCTAATCCCCTTTTTTAAGCTTTAATGAGCTTAATGAGCTCAAGGGCCAATACAAGGTATTGAAAATCACTTGTAACAGATACTTGCGGCATAAATATCTAATCTTGTACTAAGTGTGTATCCACATATTCCTAATCTCTTATTTAAGCCTTGATGAGCTGAAGGGCCACTACAAAGTATTGAAAATCACTTTTTCTTTTTTTCTTTTCATGCAGGTTAATGTTTGCTAAGCAAGAGGTGTTTGTACAACTCATGTTTAATAAAAATATTTTGATTGAGTAACCAATGTTTTTGATGTTTAATTTATTTATCATGTCCTTAGTCGAACATACGTTCACTAATATGGATGGATTTCTATCTTGAGAATATATTGTATACTTTATACAAAATAAACTACTCGTGTGTCTTAGTCTTAGTGATTGAAGGATTATGCCAATTTCCTGTTGAAAGATGAAGTTAATCAACGGTACAGTTTCTTGAATACTATTACAAACGAAACGACACGACCAAGAGAACAATTGCAGAACTAATAATCCTAAAATTTTGTAGGATGGCGAAATCAAGTTAAATGTTAATTTATTGCATAATTTACTCATATGTATATACTAGATTAATATTTCCAAATGGTTACACAGAAAATCGCACAAAACTTTAGATTTTTTTTCTTCTCTATGATAAGTCGCACACAAATTATATATTAATATCGTTGGATGGAACTAAATGATTTATTATAGGGATAATAGCGGCATAAGTCCTCAACCTTTACTCAACTGGGGCGGCATAGTCCCAACCTCATTTAATAGCGGTATAAGTACCAAAAGATGATTTCCGTCCATATTTGATTAACGGAAGTAGTCAACGTTTGCGCGGTCAGCTTCTCGTCAACGTGGACGCCACGTAATCCGACATGTCACCATACACGTTATCCTCGTGTCATCAAATTTAATGCAAAATTAAGGGTGATGGAGGGATTCGAACCATTGATTGCATTAAATTTGATGACACGAGGATGACATGTATAGTGACATGTCGGATTACGTGGCGTCCACGTTGACGAGAAGCTGACCGCGCAAACGTTGACTACTTCTGTTAGTCAAATATGGACGGAAATCATCTTTTGGTACTTATACTGCTATTAAATGAGGTTGGGGCTATGCCGCCCCAGTTGAGTAAAGGTTGAGGACTTATGCCGCTATTATCCCTTTATTATATTATAGACATAAGTAATTTATCTAGTATTATTTTTCAAGAAAGGTCCAAACAAGGGGGGTAACGGGTTGGACTTGGAGAAATGGAAGTTTGGGCTTTAGAGGTTTTTGGTGTTGATCTTATTTCACAAGAGATGCTTATTCTGATCATATTAGAGATCGCCTAGATGTTCCTGGTACTACGATCATTGGGGGCCCAATACCTAAACCCGAAAATGCTCCTGAATCTTTTCGATTGCTCGTTCGAGAACTGCGATCCTTGGCTCCGGAATTGAATCATTTCCTTGTATTTGAGGAGAACTTCCAGATTAATAGGAAGGACGCTTAATCAGGCAAAAGGGTGATCCTTCCAAGCGAGTTCAATGAACAATAGGGATGGAATAGCCGTCGGTTGGTTGACACCCTATCTTTAGAGAAAAAGAAGGACGTAAACGTTTTGTCCGTCGTATGCCTACTTTTTAAAAATATTTTCGGTTGTTTTTTTACACGAAATTAAAATAATAGATATTAGAGCTCGCCTAGATGTACTTGGTACTACGATCATGGGGGGCCCAATACCTAAACCCGAAAATGCTCCTGAATCTTTTCGATTGCTCGTTCGAGAACTGCGATCCTTGGCTCCGGAATTCAATCATTTCCTTGTATCTGAGAAGAACTTACAGATTAATAGGAAGGACGTTTAATCTGGCAAAAGGGGGATTACTCCAAGCGAGTTCAGTGAACAATAGGGATGAATTAGCTGTCGATTGGTTAAGACACCCTATCTTTAGAGATAAAAGGACGTAAACGTTTTGTCCGTGGTACGCCTACTTTTTAAAAATATTTCGGTTGTTTTCTTAAAATAATAGATATTAGAAACTTTGATCGTAAAGCAAACTACATATAAATGTTAATCATAATTAAACTATATAAAATATTATTAAATCAAATTTATTAATATATTGAATATTAATTTACCGGAATTCTATTTGTTCCTTTCCGGTTCAATCCTGAAAATGGAAATTCAAGCGAATTCTCTTCTTCAGATTTCCAGCTCAAGCTCTGAAATCGCTCCATTCTTCTTCTTCTTCTTCCCATTCTCTCCGATCCATCAATGCAATGTTGCAGTGCATTTTTCTGCTCTCCGATTCTGGGTGAGTGTAGTGTTCTTCGACTCTCCCTTCGCTTATCGACATCGTTTGAATTGGGAAAACCCAGTATTGGATTCTGATTTCGTGTTTGTTTGATTGGGATTGTGGTTGATCAGAGAAGTGATGCTCGAGAAACAGCTCACAGGGCATCGAGTGGACCGCTCCATTTGCGACTGGTTTTGGCAGCACGCCATTTCTCAAGGTGGTTCCTCCAAGGTACTCCTCTTTCGATCTAGGGTTTCGGTTCTTATATTGTGATCGATCATCTATGTAGTCTCATGATTTTAATCGAAATTCGATAGTTACAACCGGTGATCGCGTCGCCCACGCATTATCTCTTCAAAATCGATCGAGAGGGAATCACGCTCTTAGCGTGTAGCCAAGTTGAGATGCCGCCATTGATGGCTATTGAGGTAAGCTCCGAGCATCACATGCCCGTGAGCGTGATTCCGCAACGCTGTTTGGCTCGAAGAGCGCGGAGGTTCTCGAAATCTAACAGTTTTGGTTTGCAGTTTCTTGGCAGGGTTGCCGATGTCCTGTCTGATTACCTCGGAGGATTGAATGAAGACCTCATAAAGGACAATTTCGTCATAGTTTACGAGGTATTGAAGCTATTGATTGATTTCATGTATTGAGTGCCTGGTGTTTTCTGCGAATTATGTTAATATATGTGTCTGTCGGTATGTATATGTATATGATTCTTGTTGGGCATTGAAGCTATCAGTTTCCTTTTTTGAGTGGATGCTGTGGTGTGTATGAACAACTTAAAATCTTTTATGGTACAGTTAATGTATATGGTTTTATAGAATTTTGGACGTGCTGTTTAGTCTTGGACCCGTGTCACTTCCGGGAGAGCGTGAATTTTTTTAACGGCACATCCAAAATTCAGCTAAATGCTTTGGCCTTGAAACAAACAAAATAAAAATAGGGTTTATGCCACTACAAAAATGACAACATTGAGTACTTTTGCGGCTATGAACCCTTATTTTTATGTGCTTAAGTGATGAATATAAATGTATGATCCTTAGATACTGGATGAGATGATAGACAATGGCTTCCCTCTCACCACGGAGCCGAACATTCTCAGAGAGATGATTGCTCCTCCCAATATCGTTAGCAAAATGATGAGCGTTGTGACGGGAAGCACTTCCAATGTGAGCGGCACTCTTCCGGGGGCAACATCGTCTTTCGTTCCTTGGAGAACTACGGACACTAAGTACGCTAACAATGAAGTTTACGTCGATCTCATTGAGAAGATGGACGCCATCATAAACAGGTTCGTCCTCAACTTAAATACCCCCGGGACTATGCGGGTTGTTCTCAATCACCCTCGGAACACGTAATGTTGTGCACTTTGGTCCTTGTCACTTGAGAATTTAAACCAGATAATCATGATTCATGAACAGTGTTTTTATAGTTTGTTTTATAATTTGCAGTTAGGGGTTGAAGAAACGTACTGAAATACTAAAATATCCCTTAAAAAATTACATGCATAACACATACCGTGATGCTAGAAATGGCCCAGTCAACAGAATGGCTTTGGGTCACATCTTCTGAAATCTGAATCGCTATAGTCAACACTAGACTTTTATCGATTTTTTTTGTTTGATGTTTAGGGATGGGAATCTGGTGAGATGCGATGTATATGGTGAAGTTCAAGTGAATTCTCATCTCTCAGGTCTCCCTGATCTGACTCTGTCGTTTGCAAATCCTTCTATTTTCGAAGATGTACGATTTCACCCCTGTGTTCGATTTCTGCCGTGGGAGTCCAGTCAAATTCTGTCGTTTGTGCCTCCTGACGGGTTATTTAAGCTCATGAGTTACAGGTGTGTGGATAATTATGCTGTGAAAAAATTCTCTTTCTTCTTTTTTCTTTACCAAACCTGAACCGGGAAATTCGGTTTTCGGAGTAAAACTCAGCTTTTAACTGGTACTTGTACTGGTTACCGATTATATTCATTTTTATTTTAATTCTTACCTTTATGGTTAATTAGCATAATATTATATTGATTTGGAAAATGTTTTTGTTTTGTTTTTATCAATCTTTTATTTCTTAAAAACTGGTCTCAAAGCCGGTTTCTGGGAAACCAATTTCTAAGAAATAAAAAATCGTTGAAAAACAAAACCGATTTTTATAAATGACATAAACATCAGAGCCTGTTACGGGTTTCTCTTTTACTAACTATGTAGACTGATGAATATTGGATTTTTTTGGTTTCTTACAGGGTTAGAAAGCTAAAGAGCACCCCAATATATGTGAAGCCGCAAATTACTAACGAAGCCGGGAAAATCAGGCTTAGCGTGATGGTTGGAATCCGAAATGATCCTGGAAAACCGATCGATTCCATAATTATCCAATTTGATCTGCCACCTCTCCTTTCATCAACTGATCTCTCTGCTAATCACGGGACAGTGAACATTCTAGCTAATAAAGTAACTCGTTGTTTCCCAATGCTCTTGAAATTTCTATTACGCTCATTTCTTATGGGTCTTTTTTTTTTATTGATTTGTTAATGCAGAGATGCTTTTGGGAAATCGACCGAATTCCGAAAGACAAAACCCCTTTACTGTCTGGGTATTTGACTCTTGAGCCGGGCTTACACTTTCTTCATGTGCTTCCGACATTTGAAGTTGGCTTCAGGATCATGGGAATCGCCCTCTCCGGTGTCAAAATAGACAAGCTGGATCTGAGTAACTTACCTAACAAACCCTACAAAGGCTTCCGCGCTCTCACGCGCGCTGGGCAATTCGAAGTCCGGTCACACCATATATACCTCAGTTCCTCGTGATGCTTGAAACGGACTTTTGTTGTCGTCGGTTCTTATGCTGTAATTTCTCTACAGACGTTTATGATTGTTGGCCGTGAACTCTAAAAAAGGGTTTCTCTTTTAATCAAAATACAACTTTCATCTACCCACATTATGTTGTTTTAGAGTTTTTTTTTATACCAAAAATGCCCTTATCATATCTTATCAGTTTCAGATTCACTATAAGTAAATGCTTAATGGTGGCAAGATACTCGGGTTATGGTCAAGTGTGTAGCGTGTACTCAAATTTCTGTGCCTAACGTGAATTGCTTGTAAACTTCGTATATGTTTTTGCAATTTTCATTCATTGTCCACGAAATGAGCAGTTACGGAGATATAATCAAAATTAGCATTACTTTTCTAACAATTTGAAGTAACAAAATTTGATAGCCTTAAGTAGTAAATTCTTCCATTAACGCCCCTCTTTGTGATTGAAAAATAAAATAAAAATTGATTATATCTGCTGTAGTTCAATGTCGTGAAACAGGCCTATAGTTTCCAGGAGCTACAACGGGTCAACGGCCATCATTTTAT
This sequence comes from Parietaria judaica, assembly GCA_954871525.1. NCBI lineage: Eukaryota > Viridiplantae > Streptophyta > Magnoliopsida > Rosales > Urticaceae > Parietaria > Parietaria judaica. The sequence goes on along the minus strand of OX940862.1, from coordinate 23,364,347 downwards.
TAAAACCGGGAGCTTCTACGTAGCTAATTAGATGATCGCCACGAATAATATTTTTGCAATTTCAAACCTATATTCTTCTAAATCTAGATCTGGTTCTTGATTAACTTTTGGTTTTGAATAAAATTCAGAATCAGAATGTTCTGATTTTTTATATTAAAAAAACACCAAAAGTTTTTGGTTACGATCTGTTCTGTATTTGCAGGTTTACCTGGTGGCTGGTGGTGCTCATTTAAAGTTGTCACATATAAGATATAACCCTCCACTTCTGTTCAATGTCCTTTTCTTGCAACTAGTCACTTTTTGCCATATAAGTAGACATAAATCTAGCAAAAAATGGAAAATAATACCTATTGGAGAAATTTCATAATTTGTGATGAAATAAGTGAATTTGAACAATACCCATTAAGCAATTTATTGATCCAACATTCTTCAAGGATTTATTCTAATTAATGACTAAATAATATTTATTGATTTTTCAAGACTTAAAATTTATTGGGTCAAGTCTTAATCAGCTAATGGTGGCCCACTCTCTCTTCATCTTATATTCATATTCAAACAAATATCGCAATTTTGCGTGTACACTTTTGTGTGTTTTTATCTATACATACTTTATTATTTTTAATTGTTTTTCTAGTGGATTTTGATCAACCCGTCATTTTCATAATACCTACACATCGCCAATTTTTATGGATAAGATTCTATTTTAGTTGGGTTTAACTAATTTTTTTTCTTCGTTTTAGCTACATAAAATAAAATTTGTGGATAACATCCCGTTTTAGTTGGGTTTTAATTTGCACTTTTTAAGATTAAGAAAATAAATATTTGAAGCATAAATAGCAAATATGGAAAACGAGTAAATGACCATTACATGTGATGGAACAAAACTGCTTCAACGAGAAATGAAAGTTCACACGTGGCGTGATATAATTGGCTGAAATTACATGATCACATTGGAACACGAAAAATAGTGGATAAGATTTATTCGACACGTCACCAATCTATCCACCATTTGCCTTGACCCAAGCACTCTTCGCACGTGGGCTTTACTCGGACCTTGAATAGTCTCGCACGCACAGAATATTTAATAATAATTAATTAAAATGGGAAAAAAAGTGAATTAAAATAGATAAATAGAAGAGAATTGGGATTAAATTTTTCATCCAAGTTGTGTCCAATGACATTGTGAATTGTGTGAGTAAATTTTATGACACTCATGCCCTTCGATCGTGACAATTTACTTTTTAATTTTTTCGGGCTCAGTGCTAAGATATATTTTTAAAAAAATCTAGCGAAGAATCTTTTAAAAAATTTCTCTCAGTTTAAACGTGTATTTTTATAATGTATATTGGTTTTTGTCATATACTAAAAAAAGAAATGAAATCACACGTCTCTTCTTTAGTTAGGTGTATCATGTGTTTGTACTTTGTTGCATGACTCATTCATATTTACAAGAGAGTTGCACGTACTCTTTTATCGTAAATTGTATCATTATTTTATTTATATTGAAAATTTTACGCTCTTCTTAATTATTTGGACAAATGTATTCATAACTATTTAAATAATTTCTTATAATTTAATACAAAAACATGTGACGAGTAATTAAATGCTACACAAATTATGGAATAAATACTGAAAAAAACCATGTAACAATATCTACCCATTTGAAATATGATCGTGACACAACTCAACTTGCTCATCAAATCAAACCATAAAATTATAAATTTAGTTTCACTTTCAAGGACATTTTTATTAAATTTAAGGTTATTACTTACAAAAATACCTAAGTTATTCAAAAATACGGGTAGCATTGAGCTAATTAAAATAAATTATGGCAAAACATCAAAGTTCCCATTTCTTTAGCGAAAACAAATACGCTCAAACGATCAAACTCACGAATATCAAAACAAACTTGGATGTTAATGCAAATTCTTTGAGCATTAACAACGCAATTTCTCACTTCTCTTCTCACTTTCTCTCTCGAATTCTGAGTTCATCTTCTCAATAACATTGCGATTTGCGTTGTTACTGTAATCTTGACAAAATAATAAAAAAGTAAAAAAATAAATAAATAAAGCCTACCGATTAAAAAAAAATTGAACTTAATTTTTTTTTTGTCATAGTTTTATAATCATGCTGTCTTATTTCTCATATTTCGGAATAATTTGAATACTTTTGCCTTTAATGAAATCCCTGATGCTGATATTTTCTCATGTGAGATTTTTAAATTTAAATTAAATAAAAGAATATTCCCAAGAAAGCCCTTTCCTTTCACACCGCCTCTATAAATGGCATTCCCATTTCCGAACTCTAAGAAGCCATTAATTCTTTGCAAATCTCACGTCAAATTTCGTCCTCTGAATCCTCCATTGTCGTCCCCAATTAAGCTTTCTCTTTCGTCCTCTCTTTCTCGCTGTAAGTCTCTGCTCAAATTTCATTGCTCTCTGCATCTTCCAATCCTCTGAAAACCATTCATAGATTTTGAAGTCAGTTTTTCAATCGTCGTTGCGATGAATTGCGTCACTTTGCTTGGGCATTCAACCATGAAACCTGCTTGTCGGATCTTGCTTCGATGTCGAAACCCTGCGTTTTTCGGGTTTTCGCCCGCGAAATCGTGTTGTCGCAGCTTCGGTACCGGTACGGGTACAATTCCGAGCAAATTAGGCCCTAGTTTCAACCGCAATTCGGGTTTTCGTCGCGTTTTCGACGAAAAGCCCAAGTTTTTTGGCGTTGACCCCAGAATCAGGGGCGTTTCGGTGATCGCCAGCGCGGCCTCGGATATCCGGAATCTGTCGACGTCGGTGGAGACGCGGGTGAACGACAGCAATTTCGAGAGGATCTATGTTCAGGGCGGTATGAATGTGAAGCCTTTGGTGGTGGAGAGGATCGATAAGGACGAGAGTAACGGCAGCGAGAATGCGGATTCGGAACCTAAGGTCGAGGATCCGCAGAGAGAGGTTTCAGATATCGAGAAGGACGCGTGGAAGTTGTTGGAGAGCGCAGTGGTGAGGTACTGTGGTAGCCCCGTGGGCACCGTGGCGGCGAACGATCCGAACGACAACACGCCGTTGAACTACGATCAGGTCTTTATTCGGGATTTCGTGCCTTCGGCGCTCGCTTTCTTGCTCAAAGGCGAGGGCGAGATCGTGAGGAACTTCCTCCTCCATACCTTGCAGTTGCAGGTGATTTTCCATGACTTTGCTTTGTTCATGTCAATTACAATGTACGAAGACTTTGAACTTTGTGATGCATTTTTCTAATAAAGTAAAGCCATAATAATTAGTGTTCTTGCTTTTGCAGAGCTGGGAAAAAACGGTGGACTGCTATAGCCCGGGGCAGGGCTTGATGCCGGCAAGTTTTAAAGTTAGAACCGTGCCTCTCGACGATAATAAGTTCGAAGAAGTTCTCGATCCAGATTTCGGTGAATCTGCCATTGGCCGTGTCGCACCCGTTGATTCAGGTTGGTTTACGAGCACTTCTCTTATGCAAATGGTTTTCTAATTCACTATTGAAATGAATAATTGACTAGGGGCAATGAGTGTATAGTTTGTTAAACATCCTAGGCATTGATAAGTAATATGTATGAATAATGTATGAATTTTGAATTGACAGGACTGTGGTGGATTATTCTGCTGAGGGCGTACGGGAAAATTACCGGCGACTACGCTTTACAAGAGAGGGTTGATGTCCAAACCGGATTGAAAATGATTTTAAATTTGTGTTTGACGGACGGGTTCGACATGTTTCCGTCTCTTTTGGTCACCGACGGCTCGTGCATGATCGACCGAAGGATGGGCATCCATGGCCACCCGCTTGAAATCCAAGTGAGTTTCTGATTTGACGCTGTTCATACCTGAACGGACCTTTTTCTTATGTTGTTATGATGAATTTTCTCAGGCCTTATTCTATTCGGCGCTGCGCTGCTCCCGAGAGATGCTTTCAGTGAACGAGGGATCCCAGAATTTGGTCCGAGCAATCAACAACAGGCTAAGTGCTCTGTCGTTCCACATCAGGGAATACTACTGGGTCGATATGAAGAAAATCAACGAGATTTACCGCTACAAGACCGAAGAGTACTCTCTGGACGCCACTAACAAGTTCAATATCTACCCGGAACAGATTCCGTCGTGGCTGATGGATTGGATTCCCGAAGAAGGAGGGTATCTCATTGGGAATCTGCAGCCTGCGCACATGGATTTCAGGTTCTTCACGCTCGGGAATCTTTGGTCGATCGTTTCGTCGCTCGGCACTCCGAAGCAGAATGAATCAATTTTGAATCTGGTTGAATCCAAATGGGACGATCTTATTGGCCACATGCCGATGAAGATTTGTTACCCTGCGTTGGAGTCCGAGGAGTGGCGTATCATTACCGGCAGCGACCCCAAAAATACGTGAGTTATACATCGGCATCGCAAACTACTTTAAAATCCGTACTTGCTTACCTTTAAAAACCATCTCTTGCATGCAGTCCTTGGTCGTATCACAATGGTGGTTCTTGGCCGACGCTTCTGTGGCAGGTAATATTCCGATTTATTAAACGGTATAATCCCGTACTCTTGGTTTATTGTGTTTCACTGTATAACGGTATTTACTCCCGTGCTCTCAGTTCACTCTGGCGTGTATCAAGATGGGAAAGCTTGACCTAGCTCGGAAAGCGGTCGCCACCGCAGAGAAGAGGCTGGCCGACGACCATTGGCCGGAATACTACGACACGAAAACCGGGAAATTTATTGGAAAGCAATCCCGGGCATACCAAACTTGGACCATTGCTGGGTACCTCACTTCCAAGATGCTCATCGACAACCCGGAAAAGGCCTCATTGCTGTTCTGGGACGAAGACTACGAGCTTCTCGAGATCTGCGTCTGTGCTCTCAACAAGACGGGCCGACGAAAATGCTCGCGAGGAGCAGCGAAGTCGCAGATTCTCATCTAGATTCTTTCTGGAACGTTTTCTTTTTTGCGCCGTCTTCCGCAGCCGTTAATTTTTTGGGTCGGGCGCGGGGACGGTCCCATTGCCACGTGCTCTCCTGCTTTTAAGGGAGGAGTGACGGAATTGACATACTGTATAGTACAGGTTTACACATGTATACTTGGAAAAGAAATAGTTTTCAGTGTTACTGATATTGATTTTTACACATTTCTGTAACTGAAATTATTTTGTTTCCATGATCACCAATAAATTTATAATATTTTGGGGTCACTTTGTGATCTAACACCTGTACATTTATATTTCTCGTGTAATAGATTTTGCAATATTTTGTGCTAGTATTTAATGTTTCTTGAGTTGTGATATTTATTTATACCTTCGGTGTGTTCCATTTTGTAATACTTTTTCATATTTACATATTTTCCATATAGGGAGACTCGAGTAATCTTAATGAGCATTATTTCTAGAGTAAATAGAGTTTATTATATTTTACGACATTTTTTTTTTGTCATTTTTCAATTAGTGTGTTTCAATATGGTATATTACTGCATATGATAATACAAGATGAGACTTTTTGACATGTTTAATATAATGGACATTATTGTACTAAACAAGTATGATTTATTTTAATCTCTCTCTCTATATATAAATAATATCATTATATATCAATATAAAACACACCCAGAATTTATTTTTAATTTAATACATCTCTAAACAAAGATAACAAAGAGATTAATCAATGTATTAGTAAGATAACCAAAATTTAGTCAATTAAGACGCAAAAATACTTAATCTTACTAAAACAACACTATTGATCAATGCCCCCTAACTTCAACATACCTAAGGATTTAATCAGCAAAAATACTCAAATCTTAAGAAAATCACACTATTCTAATAACTTTAACAGAGCTGTGGTGTGGATGTATATATAATATATATATATATATATGTATACGCAGGAGTACAACTCACTCCCTAAAATCATACAAAGAATACGCTACTCCAAAAAAATCATTAGCAATAATATTCGCAGGTCTTGAAAAAAAGTAGTTTGATAACTCTATACAGTTCAAAACTAAGACATAAATCTAATACATAGGAAGACAACAATTAATAATAAATATTTAAGAATAAGATTCAAACAGACAATAATCTAATCTTTCTTTTTTCAAAGTTTTGGGTTCAAGAACAAAGAAATACGAGCTTAGGCATAATGAAATCGGCATTTGGAAACAAGGACACGTCCACGTTGATAACTTCTCTCAAACTCAGGTTGGCATCATCAACTTGACCGCTCGCACTCGAATAAATAAAGGTAAGTATTTATGCCGCTAATACCACATGATGTTTTTTCGTGTCGTTGTTACTACATAGACTGTCGTTTAATACACGCTCTCTCAGTGGCTTCTGCAATGACTGCGAAGAAAGTGCTCGTAATCTCCAAAGCTCGATTCCATTCGATCCCATCAACGATCCGAAACTCTCTAAGAAAACCCGTTTCGCATCCAATCCCACCTTTCATCCCCAAATCGCCCTCCATTCTCGCCACCAACCTCATCAAGTCCTACCTCGACCGAGGCCTCGTCAACCACGCACGTGACATGTTCGACGAAATGCTCCACCGCGACGTCGTCACGTGGACCGCCATGATCGAGGGCTACACCGGCTCGGCCCGCCACGCCGGCGCCTGGGTGCTCTTCCGCGACATGGCCAGGCAGCAAGTGGGCCCCAACGCCTACACGTTCTCGAGCGTCCTCAAGGCGTGCAAGGGCATGAAGGCGCTTGCCTGCGCGACCTCAGTGCACTGCTTGGCTGTCAAGCACGGTACCGAGGGGAACTTGTATGTGGATAACGCGCTCGTGGATGTTTACGCGGTTTGCTGTGCGCATATGGACGAAGCGTGTAGGGTTTTCTGGGGCATGTGCGAGAGGAACGACGTCTCGTGGACGAGCTTGATCGTCGGGTTTACGCATAGGGGCGACGGGAACATGGGGTTGCGGGTTTTTCGGAGAATGCTTCAGGTTAGTAGATGGATATATATATATATATCATGTATCGTAGCTCATTTAAAGAGGGAGTAATTTCGTTCCTTCCGGTGTTTTGGAAAACAGGAAGGCTTGGAGCTGAACCCGTTTAGCTTGTCGATCGCAGTGAGAGCGTGTGGTTCAAGGGGTTCTTGCACGTGCGGTAGGCAAATTCATGCTTTGGTGATCGAGTGCGGGTTTGAGTCCAACCTCGCTGTGATGAACTCGGTGCTTGACATGTATTGCAGGCTCGGCTCTTTCCCCGAGGCGAATCAGTGCTTCAGTGTGATAACAGAAAAGAATTTGATCACGTGGAACACCTTGATCGCGTGGTACCAAAGAACAGACCCGAGCGAGTGTCTGCTCCTGTTTTCGCGGATGGAATCCGAAGGATTCAGCCCAAACGACTTCACTCTCAGTAGCGTGATGGCGGGTTGCGCAGACTTGGCAGCGTTGACCTGCGGTCAACAGGTTCACGGGAGAATCGTCAGGCGAGGGTTTGACGGGAAAGCGGAAGTGTCCAATTCTCTCATCGACATGTACGCGAAATGCGGGAACATAGCCGACTCACGCAGAGTTTTCGATGACATGTCCGACAAGAATCTGGTGTCATGGACCTCCATGATGCTGGGTTACGGGGCCCACGGTTTCGGGAGAGAAGCGGTCGGATTGTTCGACGAGATGGTTGGGTCGGGAATCAGCCCTGATCGGATCGTTTTCATGGCAGTTTTGAGCGCGTGCAGCCACGCAGGCCTCGTTCTTGAAGGCTTAAAGTACTTCAAATTAATGGTTGACGATTATAAAGTGAACCCCGACCAAGAAATATATGGATGCGTGGTTGACCTTCTCGGTAGAGCCGGTCGAGTTGAGGAAGCTTACGAGCTTATACAATTCATGCCGTTTTTGGCAAACGAGTCCGTTTGGGGCGCTCTTTTGGGAGCGTGTAAAGCTCACAAGCTTCCTCAATTGGGCCACGTGGCGGCGCAGAAGGTCATGGATTTGAACCCGAACATGGTCGAACCATACATAGTTCTGTCGAGTATCTATGCAGCTGCGGGAAAATGGCGGGAATATGCAAAGACGAGGACGTTGATGAGAAGAATGGGGAACAAGAGAGAAGCCGGTCGGAGTTGGGTCGAGATTCGGAACGAGGTTTTCAGTTTCGTCGTTAGAGATAAGAAAGGCCCTCATATAAAGTGTGTATACACGGTTTTGGAACTTCTGATTTGGGAAATGAAAGAAATTGCAGAATTTATCCCGGATTTCGATGTTGAGTAGGTAATTTATCCAAGCTTTGAGCTTGACAGAGATGGAATAGCAAGGAAAATAGAGTTATTTTGGCGATATGTGCCCCTCGTTTATGAGGGATGTGCAAATTTAGCCCAACGGGAGCGGAAATGAACCCTCCTTTATGATGAGTGTGCGGGATTTGTCCCTTAAGTTCTAGAAACAAAGGAAATGACCCCTCACTAAGGAGGACGCAAAGCGCAAATATCTCACGAAATACGTCGAGATTCGATTATAAATCCATTTTTAGCGCGTTTATATCGATAGATGTGAAGGTCGACTGCCTATTCCAGTGGTGTATATATGATTACAGATTTTGCTTTTAAAAAGGAAAAATTCTTTTTTCTTGATATAGATTCTGTATTGTCTTTCAATATTAAGATTCATTGTAAATGTTAATTTTCCATGTAATGGATAAACTCAATTTGTCAATAGTGATTGATAACTACTGTTGTAATTGTTTGGAGCTTAGATAGATAAATGTTTGACTATTTGCGGCATACGTACTCATGAATAGTGTTTTGGGATGGTATGATCCCGTTGTTTGTTTTCACGGTTAAGTACCTAATATTTCGATCTATGTAGCTCCATAAGTTCTCGATACCTGTTAGTGTTTAAATTGGTACTTAGGAGTCGTACTTCATTATCGGTAATTATGCCGCATAAAGTAGTACTTATTATTGCAGTAAGTTACAAATAATTTTGCTACTGCTTCATTTTTCAGGCAATTTACATATTTCTATGTTCTAGCACTACCAATAATCCAGACAAGAGCAAGACCCGTCCTTGAAGTGATGAAACCGATGCCGGTCTCTAACGACAATCACCCGATCATAAGCTTTCGAAATGAACTTCGCCGCCATGTGACAGTCGTTACATATCCTTAGATTCTTGATCACCCGAATTGGTGTTGGAGCGCTCGTACAGATCAGCCCGAACGCAATAGCGAGCTTCTCGCTGTGCCTCAACAGTGCGGTTTCCTTCTCTTCTTCGTCGATGTCGAAAGAAACCTCTCTTATCTCTGGCGAGTAGCCTTCCATCTTCATTTTCTTTGCCATTTCGATCAACTTCCCATCGATCTCGGTGATCCAAGGGTGACTCTTATCTCCGGCGAGAAACTCGTGCACGATCCCGTTTATCTCGATCATGCTAACACCTGGAGTCTTCACGAGGCGGTGATTCGTCATTCGTCCCCTGATCTCCCCAACGTCGTCCCAATCGCCTCTCGAAGCGTAGATGTTTGATAACAACACGTGGAAGCCGTCATGGTCGGGATTAAGCTTGATCAGCCGCCTTCCAATCCTCTCGCCCATGTCGTGTCTCCCGTGTTTTTTACAAGCCGCCAACAAAGCGCCCCACGTGGCGACATCTGGCGACATGGGCATGCTCTCGATGAGCCCCTCGGCCTCGTTGACCAGCCCCGCTCGCCCCAAAAGGTCAACCATGCAGTTATAATGCTTGACGTTGGGCTCGATCCCGTGATCTCGAGCCATCGAGCTGAAATGGTGGCGACCCTCTTCCACTTGGCACATGTGTCGGCACGCTCCTAGAACCGCCACGAAAGTTATCTCGTTAGGCGAAACACCAAGAGATTTCATCTCGGAAAAAATCTCCAGCGACTTCTCCACCATACCGTTCATGGCAAAACCGAGAATGAGAGCGTTCCACGTCGAAACTCCCTTCTCTGTCATCCCTTGAAAAACTTCCGACGCATTCTCCACGCATCCTAATTTCATGTACATGTCTAACAGAGTTGTACCCAGGATGGCGTTGAGTTTTAGACCCTTTTTCCTTATGTAAGTGTGGACCCATTTGCCTATCTCGAGTGCAGCCAAGTGGGTGCAAGCTGAGACCACACTCACCAGAGTGGTCTCATCAGGACTGATTCCGAAATGCTGCATTTCTTGGAACAATGCTAGGGTATCGGAGAATCGATCGTGTTGAGCGTAGCCCGAAATCATCGCGCTCCATGAAACAACGTCCTTTTCAGGCATGGAATCAAACAACGCCTTTGCTTCGTCAACGGAACCGCATTTCAAATAACCCGACAACATCGAGTTCCAAGTTATCTGGTTCAAACCGTTTGTCATGTCGAACAAGCTTTGTGCAGCCCTCAATTCTCCGCAACTCGAGTACAAGTGAATCAAAGTGTTTCGAAGGTTGACGTAATTTTCGATCCCAGACTTCACAACCAAACCATGAACTGAACTCCCCGCCCTGACGGCCAACACGTGCGCGCAAGCTGAGAGCGCAGTTATCACCACAACCTCGTCCAACTCAATTCCATTCCTGATCATCTCCACGAACAAATCCAAAGCCTCGATGTACATCCCATTCTGTTCGAAGCAAGAAACCATCGCGCTCCAGGAAACCATATCTCTTTTAGGCATTCCATCGAACAACCGACGCGCATCGCCCACCCGCCCCACCTTCCCGAACAGTGCAATCATCGAGTTCGACGCGATCGCGTTCTTCCCCGGCATGCGGACGTAAACGCCCTCCGCCTCCTTCACCGCTTCCGCCTTCACATACCCGCCCAAAATCGAGTTCCACGAGACTGAATCCAAGTGAGTACTTTCTTCGAACACCTTCCGGGCATCGTTCATGTTCTCACAAACAGAGTACAGATTGATCAGAGTGTTCCGAACATAAACATCGGAGCCAAAACCCATCTTCACCACATGACATTGTACCTGTTTGGCATCAAACTCGCACATTCTGGAAGCACAGGACTGAACCAAGAGAGGGTAAGTGTAATGATCGGGACTCGCCTGTTCTTCCACCATGAGCTTGTACAGAGAGAAAGCTTCATGGGGTCGGTCCCTCTGCGCGAAAGCTCTGATCATGGTGTTCCAGATGAACCCGTTTGGGTTGTCGATTGTTCGGAAGATTCGGAGCGAGAAGTCGAGGGGAAGGAAGAGGAAGTCGGTGGAGAAGCGGAGGAGGCGACTGGCGGCGAAGTTGTCTGCGATGAAGCCGGTGGAGATGGTGTGGGAGAGGATCTGGTTGAAGGTGTGGGAGTTCTGGCATTGGCTGAGGTGGGATTCGAGGGTTCGGAGATCGATGGTGGTTCGGAGATGTGGAGCGTTGACTTTGAGACTGGGTTTCGTGGCTGAAGAAATCTGCTTCAGTCTCAGTATATTCATGGAGGTGAAGAACAAAGTCAAACAAACGTTTGACTGCATAAAGAGTACGTGCATGTTTTTTTTTTTTTTTTTTGTCACGTTGAGTTTTTGTCGTTTTTGGGATTCCTTTTTCTACTGTGTCGTTTTGTTTATTTAATTATGACCAGTAAAGTAATTTTTAAGGTGAATTGAGCGCGAGTTTACTTAATAATAGTATGGCAGACTTTTGATAAATTGATAACAGATAAACTAATAATTTTGATTATATTCGATCTTGATTCGGGATCAATAAGTTAAAATAATATTTTGTTAAACTTGTAAGAATTTTTTTTTAAGTAAATAAGTCTCGACCGATATATTTAATATTTTAATATAAAATTAATGATATCATATAACTAGCTATAAAATTATTATAAATAAAAGGGTTATACTATTACATAACTAATAGTGATATTAAGTTAAATAAAAAGATAACAAGATTACGTAATCATTCTAAAATACAGATCTAAAATCAAGTTAAATAAAAAGATTATAAGATTACGTAATCATTCTAAAATACAGTTGTAAAATTAAGATAAGCAGAAAGATAACGTCTTCGTTCATCAAGGGCCATCGTCGTTTTTCGTTCGTCGAGGTTAGTGTTATCTTCACTCATCGAGGAACACATGAGCGTGAGGGTTTTCGAGTTATGATATTTGAGTCAAAATTATTTTTTTAATGTCATTTGAAGAACTATTTAGATAATTTCAAGAAAATATGTTGAAACTTGAAACGGAGATCCTACCAACACAAATTCTAATTTTAAATCTTCAAGTACAAGGTATTACTCATATTTAATTTTTATCTTCCATATACATATGATATATGCATATGTCTTACGTAGTATGAACTACATTAGACTTTGGTTTTAGACTTTTAGATACGTTGAAGTACTTTGAAGGTTGAACTACTTTCCTCAGGTGTCGTTTTTGAATGTGTGTCGTGTCTCACACTGTTGTTTCTTCCACCACGTGTTGCTTTCTGTCAGTCAATCAGTCAGTCCCTATCTCTCTCCCCTCCTCACACTTTCTCTCTCTCTCTCTCCGCAATGTCTCCGACCCCGGAACCCCACTTCAGCCCCGGCGCCGCCGTGGAGATCAGCTCCGACGAGCCCGGCTTCCGAGGCTCCCTCTTCCCCGCCACAGTCGTCTCCTCTCCCTCCACCTCCTCCTACCTCGTCCAGTACGACACCCTCGTCGGCGACGACTCCCAGCCCCTCCGTGAGCTCGCCGCCGCCGCCCAGCTCCGGCCGCGGCCCCCGCCGGAGCCGCGGCGGGAGTTCGGGTGCGGCGAGGAGGTGGACGTGTGCCACAACGACGGGTGGTGGTCGGCGGTGGTGACGGAGGAGCTGGGCGGCGGAGAGATGAAGGTGTTCTTCGGAGAGTACAAGGAGGAGATGGTGTTCTCGGAGAGGGAGATGAGGCTTCACAGGGACTGGATCAATGGCGCCTGGGTCCCACCCTTCAATCACCACGTAACTATCTCTCTCATTTCCTTACACAATTCTAAATCTATGATGTTCAAAGATTGGTACTTCTTCTGTTGGTCAAGTAAAACTAGTTCTTGTTCTTATTCTTGTTCTTTATTTAGTGAAGAGGAGAAATTCCTTAAATTGATAAGGAAAAATCGCGGCTAAAGTCCTTAAAGTTGGGCCACTTGGGCGATATGCCGAGAGGGAGACGTGGGAGTGGGACCCACAGTCTAACCATCGATGGACGGGATTTTTGGTCACTCCTGATTCTGCAACTTTGAGGACTTACGCCTGCATTTTTTGAGAATGAGGGCACGCCCACTATTGGCCCAACTATAGGAGCTTTAGCCACGATTTTTCTAATTAAACATTGGATTAAGAAATTGGATGGAATTACCTATTACACCGAACTTTGGTACTTTTGTACTTAAAAAAGAATTTAGGCACCAGCCAGTTAGGATAGTTTGTTAATCTCAGATCCTTTAATGGGCGTATGTCTCGCGGAAGGCAGAAATCGAGCAATGGGACTTATTGGAATGTTGAAAGACAAGCAACGTGTGAGCCATTTGAAAATGGGGCGATGGTAGAAGTCAGCAGCGACGATGACGGTTTACGAGGGGTGTGGTTCTCCGCCACTATCGTCGAACGTTTGGGAGACGACAGGTTTCTCGTCCAATACCTGAGCCTCAGGACCGACGGGGATGAGGACTTTCTAAGAGAAGAAGCCGACAGGCTGTTCATTAGGCCTTGCCCGCCGGAATCAGAGCCCGGTGCACGGTTCAAGCTGCTTGAAGAGGTCGATTGCCTGTACAACGATGGTTGGTGGGTTGGTGTCGTTTCGAAGGTTCTCGAGAACGAAAAATATTTTGTTTATTTTAAGGACACGAAAGAGGAAATCGAGTTCCGTAGCTCGGAGATGAGGCTTCATCACGAATGGATTGATGGCAAATGGGTCAGGGCTTCTCAGGTATTTTAATGCTTACTTTATATATTTTTTTAGCCAAAGGTTTTCTTCCTGAGCCGGGCCAAAAAATAGCTGAATCCCGGTTCTGGTTTCACCCCTGCATGATTATGTACTTTTTATCAAACTTCTCTTAGAATTTGGTACAAAATTGATGATTTCATCTCGATGTGTATTTTGAAATTATATCATCCAACTAAAAATTTAACATTTTTTTTTTTAACATGACAGTTTTCCTTTGATTACAAGCACGAAATCGTACAATTTACAAGTTCATGATAAGTCGATAAAAAAAATGCAGGAAGCAAATTGAAATAATACAATAAATCAAAATATATTTTAATAAAAAAAATACTTGTCCTCTTTTATCTTTCCTGAAAACTAAAAACGGTTTAAATGTAGAAAAAAAACTAATAAATAAGTAGGAATATGTATTATCAAAAGTCCCATGTGTTTAGTTGGCTTTAATAAACATATGGGAAACGATTAAAAAGAATTGACTTTGTAACGTTTTTCATGAAGCAAAACAACAAAGCTTTCGTCAAAGACTCTCCTAAGTCCTAACTAATAACTACTCAGAAAGCATGATTTTATTTTATTTTTCTATTAAAATTTAATTTTCAGAAATGGAAGACAGATAGCTCTTAATTGCTTAATGTGTATATATTGTGGGGTATTTTGGCAGGGTTTGAAGCTGTGATCTCGAAGAAACGGCAGTGAAAGTCGTCGTCGTCGTTTTGAGGCCTTATTTGCATGTGTGTTGATTTTGGTTGCTACAAGAATGTATATTTCTGCTTCTCCCAAGACTTGTGTACACAGATGCAATGTAGAAAGCTTGTGATATTAGTATTTTGCTAGATATGTGAAAGTTTTGGCCTTGACAGTTAATAGTATTGTTTGACATGGTCCCGGCCAGGCCCGATTTCCGACAGGATCAGAATTTTCCCTGTGTTGGGGCGGGCCTTAGCCCGAGCCCGCCGGCCTGCACTTCAATAGGCCTCTTCTGGCCCACGGGTCATCCCGGCCCACACTTCAACGGGCTTCTCAGGCGGCTTGGTTTTTGAAGGCCAGGCTGTGTGGGCCCATGGGGCTCGGCCCGAAATGGAGAGGATTGTTGCAAATACTGCTCTAAATATGGAAAGAAATGTAGCATTTGGTACCAAATTGGCCAATCCAGCTAACATTCGGATCAAAATTTTATATATGGAAAAAAAAATGGATATAGAAATCCAAACTCTAGATTTTGCTATGAATAAAATCCGGAAAAAAATTATAATTTATAATTTTCCTGAATACTGTTGTTTACAGAATTAGTTGCGAAACTATTTAGTATTTAATGCTTCTCATTAATGCGTTACCTACTTAATAATGTACATTTGTTACGTACGACTAGGTAGTATAAATACAATCATTTATTTTCATAGTTATAATAAGTTATGTACATAATAGGTACCTAATAAATATAGCCTGTCTTTGTAGGAGAGAATATTACCCAATATAAATTTTATTATCCTTTTTAGTGTAAAAGAATACTCTTAAGATTAATACTCCAAGTTAACATCACTCTCGATAATTTTTGAAGTAATCAAAAGACATTTTAAGGATAATGCCACAATTGAATTGATCACGATATTAAAAAGAACTAACAAATCAAAGTTCTTCAACAACTATTTTTTTTCTCCTTCATTTATTTTTATTTCAATTTTAATTTTTCAAATAGCTTTCATAATTCAATATAATATTGAATAATAATTATCGAGCATTAATGTAGTATGCTATTCAGGAACTGAAATTACATAAAAATATAATGTAATCGAAGACTCTTCTGTTATGATACTAATTAATTTATTATAGATTAGAGTATCGAAATAAATTAGCTAATAATAAATAGATTAGAGTACCTAAAAAGGACACATATGCAGCCTCAAAGTCGTTGTCAATTTTTATTCTTTCAACACTTTTTCTTGCTGCAATATTGATCCGGGACATCGTAAATTTTATAAAATCTCTATAAATTAATATTATTCTAAAAAAATAGTAATGATAATATTAAAATTATTAATTTCTCAAATTGAACGAAAATATAAATTGTCAATGAAACTTTAATTTTATTTCATTCTTCTTTTAGGTAGAACATTAATAAAAAGTAGGAAATAACATGAAAACCCACGATATCATAATTTAATTATATTTAAAAAAAAAAAAAGGCTCTAAACTTCCTTAACCTCCATAGCCACCTTCGCTTCCTCCTTCCCATTCAGGCCGTTCTTCTCCGCGGCGGCGGCGGGCTTCGGCTTCTCTTCCTCGATCTCGAAAGCCGAGACGGGGAAGCTCCGGGACAGCCCCGAGGGCGTCTTGAAGGTGATCTTCCCCGTGGGCGGGGTGTCGAGGTAGATGTCGCAGAGCGTGATCCACACGAGGAGCTCCTTGGTCTTGACGCCGGTGAGCTTCTTGATCTTCCCCTGCTCGGCCACGGCGGTCACCTCCGTCGCGTACGACACGGGCTTCCCGATCTTCTCGAACTTGTGCGTCACGCTCTTCTTCTGCTTCAGCCACACGAAGCCCGTCTCGCGGACGATCCCGCACTCGATGATGTCCTGCAGCGGCAGCAGCCCGTTGGGGAGGCCCACCTCGCGGAGGAGCTCTTGCGACTTCTCCTTGCAGATGGCGTCGCCGTGGTACATCTCCGCCTTCGATCGGATCTCCTCTGTCACCAGCGACATTGTTGCTTGCTTGCTTGTTTTCTTCTCGAGCTCTGAAAATGGCGGGTTTGTGCTTGGTTCTGTGAGGAAGGAGGAGACCGAGCGTGGGGGTTTATATAGTGGTGGGGGTCGGGGTTTGCCATCGGGGGTAGGGTTTATTTACGGAAATGCCACTAGGGTAGGGGTTACTCATGAGGGGGTGGGGTGACACTTGCTGTGAAAGGGACTGGTGCGGGATTTGCCTCGTTAGCTCAACTAACTCTCTTTTTTCATTTAATTAACATGATTTTATGGCATCGTGTCTGTAAATATTTGTATGTTATTACAAAAAAGAAAAAAATAATAATAAAAATTGGGTCCCTTGTGAAATTGATGAGTTGTATTTGAGAATGTTTTTTGAGTTATTTTCGATAATAATAGTAATGACAACATATGATCTATCATATATTTTGTAAGAAAACATTTATCTGCATGGACAATTCGTTCCCTACAAAATTATAATGGGGGACTTAGATGGACATATATACTTAAACTTTTATTAAATTTATTTATTTATTTTAAAGTTATCTTACTAAAAAGTCGAAGATGCACTCTTTAGTCGAAGATGCACCCTTTTTTATAAATCACATTTAAGACGGGTGTTTTGCCTTTTATTGCTTTTTGTTGATGTACGTCTACGTTATTCTTTTTTACTAATAGCGAGAATTAAATTTAATATTAAAATAAATGTTTATTAAATTTCTATTTAACGTAACCCGAAAAATCACAATAGTCAATGTGACATATGCTACATAGACAATGTCACCAAATCAACCTGATCAAAATTAATTAGTCAAGGAAAGCTAAATTACTCAGCCATAAATTCGATTCAGGTCCAATAATCTAGATGCCATAATTTTGATCAGGTTGCCACGTGGCAAACACTCAACTCGCAAAAAGTCAAAGAATAACTCTTTCAGGGTTCCACGAACTGACCCAATCTACCCGGGAACCCGTCCATCGTAGCATATTCAAACTCTCTAACAGCTATAAACCCTAGCTTCTAATCTGCGGTTAATGATCTATTCACTAGACCACGTGTCAACCTTGGAGGATATTCTTGAGCTCACTAAAGCCGAACTACTCGTACACATGAGAGATAAATGAGGTCCTATGAAGCCAAGGAGAGAACGTGGAGTAGGGGATCCGAATTTACTTTTTCTAAGATAGAAAAAAAAATGTCTTTCAATACATTTGAATTCTCTCTTCTTCGTCATATATACTCGAGTACATAAATTCACAATAAAATATCACGGAAGTAGTCACCTACTGCTTTGGGACGAACCTCTCTAAAAAGTTCGGTGTGTCAATTTATACATATATTTATATATTTACGTCGGATATTGTCTATAAGACTCGAGATCGGGATTCATACGACAAATTACACAAGCATACAAATCAATTAAGTTATCATAAGCTTGTGTCTTGAGACGGTTAAGGTGGAGATCCACGTCAAACACTTTTCTTCCTTAATTTCATTGGTCACTGCTGCTTTTGGCTTTTGGGTTTTAATTCTATTTCATCACAAATATTATATAATATTAGAATCCAAACAACAAATGACTAATTCAAGACTTTTGACGCCTGATAAATTATCAAAAATTATTTTAAATGTCCTTTATGTTTTTCTTTACAGAAAGTTCATTATCATGGTTTTTTTGAGTTTTTAATTCATTGTAAAATATCATGATGGCTATATTTATTTTCGTTTTTATTAACATAGCAAAGATGGTTCCATTGTATAGATGATTTGCACGTCGTGAAAAGGGCAAAGTAGTAGTTTCATAGGGAAGGATTGGGCTTTTCCTGTACGTACCCAACCTTATTAATTATCTGGTTGAGGAATTATGGCCAAATTAAAGGTGGCTAATGGGTGTCCGCCACGTGTCTCGTAGTTGGGAGCTTTGGGCCTATTTAAAATGTGGGTGAAGAAGAACAAAAGGGTGTGACTCCTGAGAGTGAAAGTCAACTAATTCTCTCTAACGCTGTCCTTTATATTTGCTTTAAATACAAACGATGTGCGACTAACAACTCGAAGAGTTCTACATATTTTATGATGCGAGTATATATTAAAAAAAAATAAAAAATCTAAAGACAAATAATTACACGTTATATTCATAAATAGTTTTTATAACGAAGATAGATAGTAGTAAATTGATTTTATTTATATAGTATTATTTGGTTGGAGTTATGACTAAATTCTATTTATTTTCCGATTAAAGTAATGCATGTAATCTTTCTTCCCAAGTAGTGTTTTCTTATAATGAATAATTTTATAAATAATTTATCTAATAACTGTTTAAAAATATGAGAGCCACCATATAAATATTAACCCTACTGTCTTATATGTAAAAATATATAACTTAAACATTAAGCTTTAGTGTGGTAACAGCTCACTTCAATCTTATTTTATGTGTAGAATTATATATAACTTGAACACTAAGGTTTAGCGTAATAAGCTCACTTTATTTCAGTAGAGTACTCTTTTAACTTTAACTATCTATCCGATTTTCTTATCATCTTAACTCTTAAGTCTTAACATTTTACTCCTCTCATTTCATGTGGAAATAGATCTCAATATACAAGCTCTTGCTTAGAGAAATTCTCTCAAAATTAATGATTTGCTCTTCCTTCATGAAACTCTCTCAAAATTACTCTTCACTTTTTTCAAATCCCTGTGCCGGAAAAATCGGGATAATTTCATTAAATTATAAGTTATAACGGGGTAATTCCTAGTATAAAAAACAAACACCATGTGCCGGAAATTGTTCCTCTGTTTTGATTCTGGTGCTGCCTTAACCAAAATATTTATCAAGATTATCCTTAGAAAAATACACAAGTCAATACTTTTTGTAATGTTTTCTTTTTCTTCAATCCAAATTATGAAAAGAAAAAAAAACCAAGAATTATTAAATAATATATATATATATATATTTATAATTACACGAGTAAAATAAAAGAGTTGGTTGGTTATCTTGCAGTTACAGCGCTGTGTGAACAAATTCAATGTTGCATAGGAAATTAGGAAAGCAGCAAATTGCATTGAATCCCAAGCCAGGAAAATAAAAGTGTTGATAGTTAATTGTTGTGTGCAATGCAATGTTTTCGGACCGACCTAGAATTCGTGCCCATCTCTTCTAATCTCTTGGACTTGGTTGGACCCACCTAGATCCAATCATAAAAACACTGTGAACCTAATTATAGTACTGGAAGTAATTCTATAAACTTGATAAATTATTAACCTACTTTGGAATATTATAGTTTTGGAGATGATTGCATATGTAGTGTACCTTCTCTTCCATGCATCCACTCTCGGGCATTTTAGTGCTTGAGCCCGACGCGAATGAGTTCGGAGCTCGATGGTATTAATCAAGTTTGACCACATCATAATTGGAAAGCTTGTGTTTTCTGAACTGCTATTTCACTCACTGTACTTCATCGCTATCAAGCAAAGACTAGAAAGTCATTCAGAACTTGGTCGAAGAAGATTCGGGTAGATGAACTGAATCTGTGCTTTCGAACGAGATCCCATAACATTATTCATAAAGGCCATATTTGATTTTCTTTTATTTATAAAAAAACAACTTGCGAGTAAATGTTAACTGGTTAATAATCATTCAAAACTATTTTTTTTCTTCGTAAAACTTATAAAATGGGTAGTTTTGGAGAGTACTATGAAATACGCCAATGATGATACTATACAATCAGGCTGCCTGTCAAGAAGAATAAAAAATTTGTAATACAAAGACATAGCTTAAATCAGTAAAGCTTCGTGCTGATAACATGAAATGAAGAACTAAAGTTAGACCACGAGAAGAGGAAGCGAGAATGTGAGAGAGAATAAAAAGAGCATTATAACTTATTAGGTAAAATTAATAAATATAATGAATATGAATATTACAAATTAATAACATATTTAAATATTAAAAATTGACACGATTTATAACAATACAGGATTAGTATGATTTATCTTTTTTAGGAGGACACGATTGAAGCTAATTTACACGTGACAAGAGATGTTTCAATCTCGCTTTGTGTGCCCAAGTAAAATCATAGGGATTGGGAAAATAAATAAGTATATCTGAAATGTTCAGAAATTAAATACAAAAATTTAATGTTGCACCAAATTATATCATAGGCATCGGTATACATCACAGTAATTAAAATGAGGCAAATGCAAAACTATTTTTGGTCGCAAATTACAGAGCATCCAGTCAAAATTTTGGCAGATTCAGGCTATCATCGCTGCGAAAAATGCAAACGGATCACTCGGAAGCAACTTTCATACCGTCTCCGACACCGACTGATACGAGATTCCGTGGCAGAGCTTCTTTAGCAATGTCTCGATTTGTGCAACCTCTTTCGGAAGCGATCCCGTGAGAACCTGAAACGTACAGGAAATAGCGCATTAACGGATTACCGATCATATGAACATGCACACAGTTTACTGTAGTTTCCGGATTTACCGATCGAGGCAAAAGAGTTATAAAATATAGGGTACCTCGTATCCTGATTCCGTTATAAGAACCTCGTCCTCGATTCTTATTCCGATGCCTCGATACCTGCAATTACGAATTGTTAATGTACTACCCATGATCGCTCGACAATCACTTCGAGTTTTCGCTACGCTAATGATTCAATATGTTTTTTCTTTTTTTGCTCTTTCAGTATCTCGTTAATAAGGTTTCTGGTGCTAACTTCACCAGTTTGCGTGAATTGTTTTGCAAGTAAGCGAAGAATCATTAGTTTGCGAGAGTAAAATTCGACGTACCTCTCTGGAACATCAAAGGAAGATGGAATGTAGATTCCCGGTTCGACTGTAATTACCTGCTCAATACCGGGGAGATTTTAGTGAAATGCAAAATCTGTAAAAATAACAGTAATTAAGACTCCAAGAATGACCGTAATTACCTGCAAACGGGGATATGATTGTTACCGGATTTATATAAAACCAAGAATACCCTTTTATTTTTTCAGAGAAATGACAATATACCCTTCATCTAAGCAAAAGATACACGACTTTTAGTTATTTTCATGTGTTTATCATGGAAAAATACTTACAACACCGGGCTTCAATGGTCGGTCGTAACCGATCGTAGAACAATCGTGCACGTCCATTCCGAGATAATGACCTGAGCAACAAATGATCAAATGACAAAATTATTAATGAAAACTAATAACTTTCATTTCGTGAATTGACACAACTAAGACTTCTCAAGAAATTAAGATATTAAAGTAGAGCCTCTTTCAACGAATACTCTCTAGCATAATATTTTATTCGGTCCCGACTATGGCTAGTTGACAAAATTAACAATTTCTATAAGATATATATTTCCAAATATTCTTTATATATATATATATACGGTCTCGTTAATATAATTCTACTGTTACCTGCTTTTTTCTTCATAAATATAATGTTCATTGTTTGTAAATAATTATATACAATCATCAATTAAATATCAACTTCGCTGAATTTTGAAAAGACTATTTATATTAGCAAGTATTAATTTGTCGATTAAATTAATATCTTGTAAGATAATAAATCTCATAGTCCCAACATGTATTATGTTAAGGAGGTTTCACTCTATATGTCAGGTAAAAATTTATAAGTTTCTATTGACTGGTAACGCAAAAAAACCTATAGAAGTCGGGTTGAGCTGATAATATGCGCTGCTTGCTCGGTTTTTCAGGACTCCCATTTCCTTGAGTCCTTTGATCAGCATATCAACCTGGGAAAGCGCACGAGACTCAGCTTCCAACTGTTAATTGCATTACCGAGAGAAAATACCGGAACGTATCAAAAGGAAAACCAAAATCACGACATACCGAAAAGTTGTGTATTTGTCGGATACTAGCTCCGGGCTTGCAAAGCTTCAGACATTCCTTGTTTGTTTGCAAAATAAGCTGATAGAGTTCTTCCTGACATATAGATGTGTCATCTTTCAGCCCTGGTTGTGCTTAACAAGAACGGTATTTATCACGGGAGAAACTGGTGTTCCGGTCTTTATTCCATTTTAAAACCAGATCTGGATATCCAGTGTTTGAGAAATGGGTACCTGAACATGTTTTTTTTTTCTTCCCGATACCGGGTTTGAAAACATTCCAGTGTAAAAAATTAGCATAAAACCAGCTTTTATGGAGGAAAAAAAAAATACTTGTCCGAAAAATCAAAACTAATAAAAAATTATTCTCAATTTATTTAAGAAACAAAAAATTTAATATTATAAGGAAAATTTTTAATCAATAATTAACATGCATTGACTAATAATTTAAAAATTATTATGTCCAAAAGGAAAAAATAACCTATACACCACCCATAAACCCGGTGTTAAAACAAAAAAAAGTCCTCTTTGGTTAAAAGTTGAATAATTTTTTTCTTCCAAAAATAACTTATATTCAAGTTTTTCACTTTCCAGTGAACCGGTTTCTGGTGTAAAAGTTTTACCCTTATCTAAGATGAAAATTACCAAGTTAGACAAACCAAAAGGGCATAAGAGGAATTATGAAATGGAATTTATAGAGTTGCAGCAAAACTAGAGGGCATAATGGGAATCAGGTGCATACTTGAGGAGAAGAAAAGCTACCACATGGTGGCCAAGTACGAGTAAGATCGCTGACATACCCGTGAAGCTCACACCCAACATCCATCAATACCAAGTCTCCGTCTTTAACCTAGAAACAGAAGCTCATAGATGGGTTTACGCGTAACTCGAGTGCACAAGTAGCTGAACTTAATCTTTTATAAATCATGACGAGCGGGGAAGAAATATTTTCATGATCTCACTTTCTGATCGTTTCGAGAATAATGTATCACACTTCCATGAGGCCCACCACCAACCACAGGATTAAATCTGTTGATAGAAAAACAAATTGCTCAAATCATTTCCATTACAAAAGAGAGAATCTAAGAACGGATTTGAAATTACACCGTAAACTAAGAACTTACGCCATTCTCTGGGCACCTCTTATCCTGCATTCGTATTCAACTTTTGCCGATAATATATTCTCATGAGGATACATCTTTGAGTGAAGCATTGTTTGCAAAAGAGCCTAAGCACAGCCCAAATTAACTTGAAACCCAAGTAATGAAGGAATAACTTGAATGGTATCACAGTTAAAAATAATAATCAATTGCAATTGAAAAGTTAGATTCTCGTGAGTACCTGACAACCGATTGATGCAGCTTCCTTCATTAAATTAATTTCTGCTGCCGATTTTACTAATCTTAATTCGTGACTTATGCTTGAAATATCTTTGACTTTTCTATCAGAAGCTGCTGTTTGGAAAGGCTCCAAATCCGTATACGCTGACGTGGCTGTATTCTCGTTGTGGAACACCGTGGACGAGCTTTTTATCATGTCAGGCAGAATCTGCAGTCAGTAATGTCGAGATGGAAAATGCATAGATATGTGAGAATGCTGCTTTGCGCTATTTGAATGTCACATTAACAGACTTTCTGAGTTACTGTGTTACATTTAAATCTGTATGATAAAATTCACATTTACATGAAACGATATAATTTATTACCTCCTTTAATTTGCGTATTGGGTATGCTTTCTCAGCCTTGAATATTTCCAACGCTTCATCAACACTCGCAGTTTTTCCTTGCCAAGTAATGTCCTGAACAAGTAATATTCCAAAAATATATATATATATATATATTTCCCCTATAAATTTAATTTTTAAATTGCTAGAGAAATCACATAAATAATAATAATAAAAAATTATAAAAAAATTAAATAGAATGTATTAAGATTTTATTCATACGTGAATATTTGATTCAGGCATGAACATGCACAAGCCAAATTCACGGCCCAAAACCGCCACGCCGCCCGGTTGTTGGCAGCCGGTAATGTACAAATAATCAGCATCTTGACGAAAAGTGTACGGAACAACATTTGTCATCATTTTCACAGGGGCAGAAGCGACAATTGCCACGCTGTTCTCAGGAAGTCGATCCAGAAAATCTCTCCTTCTCGAAGCATATTCATCGGAGCTTATGCCTGGCGTGATCTCTCCTTCTTTCAATAACTGAAGAAGAAATTGACGTCATAATTATAAACACGTATTTTAAGATAGCTCTTTCAGTGACAATTCCAGTTTTTCATAAATACTAACATGTAACTTTTGAACGGTGATACCTATCTTCGGAAAATTACCCAAATGTTATAAAACGTTTTTTTGTTTTTTTGTTTTTTTTTTTTTAACCGGGTATTTTTCGGGTTTCAGATATAATATTCACCCTGAGAAGTACCTGTGGATGAGTTGAAGAACTTGGCTGTCCAATATCAATAATCCTCGTCGTCGAATATGTGTAACATCTCGTCGCCTGAGAATTGAGAATTCGAAACGTACACTTTTATACAAACTCGAAGCTTCATAGATTTTATTATTTAGCCATTGATAATATAAACATGATCGACTTGAGTAAAACAAGATCCTTCATGACACAAAAAACCGTCGCGAGTTTGTGACCCGCATACATTTCGATAGTCCGGTCTATGTCGAAGCTTCGTGACGCGTTTTTATGGTTAATTAAAACCTAGCCGTCGCACTCTCTGTCTCGTTTCACTCAAAGATAGCAAATATCCGCAAAATCCATTCATGTAAATCTCTTTACATTCGTTGTTCATGGTGTTTGATTGGTAGCAAAATCTCATGTAAATGAACCACTCTTCACTAAAGAAATATAAATTCACAAAACACACACCCGTGTATATATATATATCCGATCCAAAAAAGTCTGCAAGTTTTTCTTTAATCTGAAGCTACTTCGATCGAAAACCGCGTACCTTTCTAAGAGAAATCCTCTGCGACAAATTTCTCAGGAAAATACGCATTTTCAATGAGGTTTTTGAATTCTGCAAGCACACCTCGCAGAGGCTCTTAGGGTTTTAGACCGTGGACTGAGATGAAACTCCGGGGAGATTGAGATGATAACTAGAGAATCGCCATTCTCGCGAGCTTGAATAAATCGATGCGTTTGCGTTTTCTGTGAATCAATGGTGGAAGGTAGGAACTGATAAGCTCAGTTCTTCGCTTCTCGGCGGGGACTTCGAAACGGCGGGTAAACTGTGCGTTTCGGCACGAGGCCTTTTACGGTGTCGCCCTTGTATTTTGCGTGAACGACGGAAATGACCCTGATTTGATAAATTTGTCAAGAAAACACACCCTCAAGTAATTGAGGTGTAATATTCCCTCAAAAAAAAAGTAATTGAGGTGTAATATATGACTTGTTAAACTTCTTACATTTTAAAACTTCTATAAATTAACAGTGCCTAGACTCTAGATCGTGAATTTTTATGGTGTGTTTTTGGATTGACAAAAAAAATATATATTAAGTAACTTGAATAAAGTATATTTAATTATAAAGCAACATGAAAATTATTATTTGTTTTTAAGTAATGAATATAATTCTTTGTGTTTTTATTGATATATTCTCATTGTTTCTTAAAAACTAAATATAGGTATATGTACTTATACTAACATATTTACAATTGAATTTAATTTTTAAAAAGAAGAAAAAGAAGCTACTTTTCAATTGTATTCTCTTAAATCGCTTCAGTTTACATGTAATTTTCAAAATTTATAAATTGGTGACATTAATGTGATTATGTGACCAATATTTTCATAGTCTTTTAAAAATATATTATATCTTATCGAGATAGATGTTTTTTTTATTCTGTCCCAAGCTAAAATTAAAGAAAAACATCATCTTAAAGAAATTATTAACGTGTTGTAAAAAATGAAGTGGAAAACCACACGAACAAGACAATTGAAGCTCTTCGATTTGATCGACGCGGTGAATATTTGAGCGACGAATCTAAAATTTTCTTGAGAGAAAAGGGAATTATTTTTTCATTGTCCTTCGAGAACACCTCTAAGTAGATGTCTCTAAAAACAGAATTCGAATTTTACTAGACATAGTTTGTTCAATGATGAAAAGAATTGTCTTACTAATTTTTTTTGAAGATTTGCACTTACCACTGCTGACTTAATTTTGTGACAACTTTATCAAATAATAAGTAAACATAATTTATTTTCAAATTTATATAATTAATAAACTAATTTAGATAAAAAAAGAAAATTATATTCAAATATTGAAAGAATGAACATTTTTAATTATCAATGATTCAAATCCAGATGTAAAATCTTAATATTCAAATTTGTATTGAGATCGAAACTTTTGAATCTTAATACAAACTTTTAATACAAAATTAGATACTTATGACAGAAATAGCTGATAATGGTAAAAACGACAACGAAAAAAGACAAAAATATTCCTCACTTTTTCAAGAGGATGACCTAATAAACACCGGCACTGCACATTAAAAATAAATAGAAAATAAAATAACAAACCCTCTCTCTTTCGATTCCCGTCGTCTTCTTCATTTCGTCGAGCAGAGTGCGTGCGAAGAAACCAGCGAGGAGCGACCCAGCGACCATGTCTCTGCGACCCAGCACGCGTACCGAGGCGCGCAAGAAGTCCTACAAGACCGGCGTCGACGCCGACGACGCTCGCCGCCGCCGGGAGGAGAACCTCCACGAGATCAGGAAGAACAAGCGCGAGGACAACCTCCTCAAGAAGCGCAGGGACGGCCTCACTCCCTCGCAGCAGCACTCGCTCGACGCTTCCCAGACCGCCGTCGTTCTCGAGAAGAGAGTATTGCTCCCTTCTCTTACTCTCCGATTGTCTTTTTGCTCGATTAGTGTTTGAATCGGTCGAAATTTTATGCTGATTCTTCGGGCATGGAGTGTGATCGAGTGACGGAGAAATTGATTTTATGATTGGAAATTTTAGTCGCGGATTAGGGCGATAGATTCGTGATGCTGATTCATAAGTGGATTTTTGATATTGGTGTTGAATTTTGGTTTTGAAATTGTTCGATGAGGAATGGAAAACGATGGATTTGGATACTTATGCATCGATTTGAAATGGAATTTGAAGGGAAAATGGGTTTTTGAATTTGGAAATTAGCCGTTGAAGAACGAGGTTATGAAGATAGGAACATATTATCTGAGGATTTTTAAAAATAATGTGTTGATCGAGGATTTACTTATGCTTCTATTAAGATATGGGTCACACATGATGATTGATCTCCTTGGATCTGCAAGTTTGTCTAGAAATTCTTTATTGTATTGTAACCTGGAGTTTGAGAATAATCCGGTTTCATTTCGAGGTGGTTTTTGCTTTAGTTGATTCGGTTTTACTGAATAAGAAGCATTAGAGCTGATTAGCTGAATTTGTTGGTACCGTGGCGCTTATTTAGGTGTGGCTGTAAAAGATGGAAGTTCGGATGTGGGTTGCTTCATCATTTTGTAATAAAAGTTCCAAGAGGATTTTTGATCACTTCGCGTGTTTGCTCTTGATCGAGCAAATCACTAAGTGATTTTTGACAAATGGTTTTGTTCCGCAGTTGGAGAGTATTCCGGCATTGGTTCAAGGGGTGTGGTCCGACGATCCTTCTTTGCAGCTCGAAGCAACGACTCAGTTTAGAAAATTATTATCAATTGGTAATGATGAGTAATTTTGACAAAAGAGAATTTCATCTTAGCTATGTTTCTGTTGAGTTTTAGTTTTTGTTTTGTGATTGTATTAGTTTTATATTTCCTAGTTGGTTATTGCTATGCTTCTACTTATTAGTGTCTTACTTACCAATCTATCAAAAATAAATTTTTTGTATGATATGTAGAACGCAGCCCTCCAATTGACGAGGTAATTAAAGCGGGTGTTGTTCCTCGTTTTGTTGAGTTTCTTGGAAAGCAGGATATTCCCCAACTTCAAGTAAGGATAACTTCATAGTATTGTTATGAATACGTATTTCTCCTTGATGAGCAATTAAGGGAAGATATATTGAATGCACAGTTTGAGGCTGCATGGGCTTTGACCAACGTTGCGTCTGGAACGTCCGATCACACACGTGTTGTGATTGATCAGGGTGCTGTCCCCATGTTTGTGCAACTACTTAGCTCTGGAAGCGATGATGTTAGAGAGCAGGTAGGTTGACTTTTCCTGTCTTTTTTTCAGAACCCTTGTTTGTTGCAGAAGCTTATGCTAAAGTTAATCAACTGATTGATCTTCTATATCCATATAGTTATAGATCATTTAAAATATTAGTCTTATCTTATGATTATACATCTTATTTTGTATTGTGTTATTCAAAATTCTTTTTACGGGTGAAAACAAAACACTGAAAACTTATTTAAGACCAGAAAACCGAGTAACTGATTTTTTTTCTTTTTTGGATTTTTTCAAAACAATAACCAATACCAATCATTTGGTTTTTCACGGAACCAGGTTTTGGTTTTCAACATATACTAAAACAATAGAAAAAAATAACCAATATTGTAACCCAAAAAATGTTTTAGACAAGTTAATTTGTAATTAGTTTGTCCTTTTTTACTCAATTTTCCTTACAAATTGCAGGATTATATATTTTTATTGAGATTTTTTTTTTCTTCATTAAAACCAAAATTTTGGACCATTGACAACTGTTGTTTTCATTTTGTTTGAAAAACCGTTAAATTTTTAACCCAGAAAGTAGATGTTTGGTTACAGATTCATAAAATCCGATGATTTGGTTTCTTTCGAAGAAGTCCCAAAAAACCAAACCGAACAACCTTACTCTTTGTTTTTCATGTAATATTTGGTCTCTTATCTTGTAAATTAGAATTCCATCCATCACAAATTAAAGAAAATCATTTAGTGATGTTATTTCTCCCCTCGTTGAACAGGCAGTCTGGGCTTTGGGTAATGTGGCCGGTGACTCACCGAGTTGTAGAGATATGGTTCTTAGCCATGGTGCACTCCTGCCTTTACTCTCTCAGTTAAGTGAACACTCAAAGCTATCCATGCTGAGGAATGCCACGTGGACTCTATCCAACTTTTGTCGGGGCAAGCCCCCAACAGCATTTGAACAGGTTGGTTATCTTTGCATCTTATATATATATATATATATATATATATTTATTAGAAACAAAATTGTTTTACTTAATGCTGGGTTTTATTTTCTCCAATAAGGATTTTTTTTACCACAAACCTTTACTCGTTTTCGACTGATGTCTACCTCTTTCCCATTTCATCCCTTGTTTTTAAGGACAGTGCAATCAGTTTTCCACCGTGGCAATATATAGCTATCTTAATAGCTCTTATGTTTTTGTTTGTACTCAGGTTAAACCTGCCTTACCAGTTCTTCGCCAGCTTATCTATCTCACCGATGAGGAAGTTCTGACAGATGCTTGCTGGGCCCTCTCTTACCTTTCGGATGGCCCAAATGACAAAATTCAGACTGTGCTCGAGTCTGGTGTTTGCCCACGACTCGTGGAACTCCTGACGTACTTACCACTCACTTTAATTTTGTTCTGGAGTGTTATAATTTATCACTGCAGTTCATACTTATTAGTTATTATTGGATATTGATTTTTTTTTCCTTTGGTGTGTAAGGCATCCGTCTCCTACAGTTCTCGTCCCTGCTCTTCGGACAGTGGGGAACATTGTCACTGGTGACGATGCTCAGACTCAGGTACCGAAAACCTTCATAAAATACTCTTGGGAACCGAGAATTTTATTTTCGAGTAATATTTTATATTATGTTAATTAAATTAGAGTTGGAATTGTACAAAAGTATAACTTAGTCGAGGTTGTTAATTTATCAAGTATTAATTTAAGGAGGTTTTACAGAATAATGTTTATGTCAATTTTTCTATTTTTCATCAGACACATTTTATTGTTTCCCCCATGTGAAGGCTTCATGTTCCTTGGAGCATTGTTATTGTAATATTAGTTTACCATTCTAAATTTCGGACAGTACAAGTATAAATGGGTGAATTACGAAAGAAAATCGACTTAGTTACTCGTTTTGGGTAATGGGTACATGAAAGTAATTACTGGCTTGTGATCGACTATCTAAGATTCATATCGGGGTGTGAAATTAGTTTAATTGCAAGTGTATCGTAATCGTATTTCTTATTGAAATCGTATTACTCAATTTTGCAGTTTATGATTGATCAGCAAGTTCTACCTTGCTTGTTCCAACTTCTTACTCAAAACCACAAAAAGAGCATAAAGAAAGAAGCTTGTTGGACGATATCGAACATCACCGCAGGCAACAAAGCTCAAATACAGGTACCAAATCCTCTCCAGTCGTATTGCGTTGGTCCATATAGCCTTTCTTATTGTTAACAAAGAAAATGGAGAGGAAAATGTTGTGTATTTCATTGAGGGTAAAAGGCTATTTATACATGTACAAGTGTTCTAGATTATTCTACTTCTAGGTTATTCTAAGAGTAATAAATGCATTCTACATAGTTCTAATTCTAAGTCTCTAATTAAATCTAAATCTAGATGGTTCTAGAGATAACCTAAGCTATAATAATCTAAATAGATCTAGAATGTTCTTTTAACACTCCCCCTCAAGCTGGAGCATATATGTTAATCATGCCCAGCTTGTTACTAAGATATTCAACCCGCACCCCGTTAAGAGCCTTTGTCAAACTCTCCCGTCATATGATGTGGAAACCAATCCTTGTTGAATCTTCTCGCGAACAAAGTGACTTGTCACTTGAAGCAATGTTGGTCAAGTGATTGTATTTGTCGATACTCTGGAGAAACAAACGAATGGTCTCTATCCAATCGAGATAGTTCGAACCATTCAACTTGTGGTCCGTAATCTTCGAGAGTACGGGCACCATTTCTGAAACACCGGCATGTTTTTGTTCAGTCATTTCGAATGTGAGAGGTAGGCAGCAAGATAACGAAGGCGACGAAGGTGATTCGAAGCAACGCGAGCAATAGAATTAGATGAAGTTGTGGGCGATGATGGAATCGAAAAACGGTTGTCGAGGGTGGCGCGTGGAGGCGTGTGGACGAGGCTAAAACAAATGGGTAAAAAAGGGGATTTCGAATAGATTGAATGATGAGAAGATTTTGGAGTGGAAAGAGACAAATTTCGAACCCAAAAAATGGGATAGCTAATTTCGGAAGTAGGCGAGTGGAAAGAGACAAATTTCGAACCCAAAAAAATGGGATAGCTAATTTCGGAAGTAGGCGAGTGGAAAGAGACAAATTTCGAACCCAAAAAAATGGGATAGCTAATTTCGGAAGTAGACGAGTGGAAAGAGACAAATTTCGAACCCAAAAAAATGGGATAGCTAATTTCGGAAGTAGGCGAGTGGAAAGAGACAAATTTCGAACCCAAAAAATGGGATAGCTAATTTCGAAAGTGGGCTAATTTCGGAGTACGATGGCTAATTTCGAAGGTGGGCTAATTTGTTAAAGTAAATTGTTAAAGAAACAAATTTCGAACCCAAAAATGGGATGGCTAATTTGATAAAGAAACAAATTTCGAACCCAAAAAAATGGGATGGCTAATTTCGAAACATGGCTCTGATACCATGTTAACAAAGAAAATGGAGAGGAAAATATTGTGTATTTCATTGAGGGTAAAAGGCTATTTATACATGTACAAGTGTTCTAGATTATTCTACTTCTAGGTTATTCTAAGAGTAATAAATGCATTCTACATAGTTCTAATTCTAAGTCTCTAATTAAATCTAAATCTAGATGGTTCTAGAGATAACCTAAGCTATAATAATCTAAATAGATCTAGAATGTTCTTTTAACACTTATCATCACAGATTTTTAACAGTTTCCTAGCCATGTAATGTAAGACCCATATGTATAAATGTGGAGGCAAGGGCACTTTTGGTAATTTAGCCCTTTGTTTATGTCCTCATTTGTCTTTATGTTTTGTTAAGGGTATTTTGGGCTTATTTTACATCTGTGGCTATAAACACTGTTTGGGTATTTTTCCCGTTGGCCTATTGATTTTCTTTAGTTTTGCTTTGGGTTCTACCATATAATATGCTCGTAAAACCATTATCTATTGTGGTTTGCAGGCTGTAATCGAGGCAAATATCATGCTACCTCTTGTACATCTTCTCAAAGGCGCGGAATTCGATATTAAAAAGGAAGCTGCATGGGCCATCTCGAACGCCACTTCTGGTGGCTCTCACGAACAAATCCAGTACGTAAAACACTAATCTCCTCCTAGCTTTGAGTGTTGGATTAATTTCGCTAATCCGATAGATATTAGCCAAACACTTGAGACTCCACAATTGGCTAATCCTTCCTGAAATTCTAGCAAAACGCTCAGATTTCACTATTAGCTAAAAAAAACACAAATGTGTTAAAATTTTACTTCGGAAAATGATTGTTCTCCAAAATCAGTTTACCGGAATAATTCAGAGACAGCTTTTAAACTCTCTCTTCTTTTTTTTTTTTTAATTTTCCGAGCGTATAGTTTTGTTAATGTTTTTTTTATGTAATTAATTACAAACCCATCTGTATTTTAATGTTTTTTTTTAATGTTATGTGAATTAGTTTTATTCTTCATTAAAGTCGGGTTTTTTGGAGATTTTTTAAAGATATATATTCATTCCAGTTAGGGGTGAAAGTGGATAGGATAGGATAGGATATGGGCATGTTGACTAACCGTATCCACATATGTGGATATAAAATAATTGTATCCATTAATCATTTTTATTTTCGATTATCCAATTTAAATGCGGTTAGCGGTTAGCGGATCGAATTGGTTAATTTAAGGCGGATAGCGGATATTATCCAATTAATTTTGTTAGTGAAATATAAATATAATAAATAATATTTCATAAATAACCAAAGTACCAAACTATATTTGTATGACATAAAAGACTACAAAATCATATGGTCTAACACTAGAATATTAGCTACATATTCTAAAGATACAAATATGAATACAAACGATTATTAAAAAGCCAAGATGAAATCTAAATTATAATAAATACTATATTCAAACGACAATGGACATAGTAGGAATATAACCTACCTAGGTTAATATAAGGGACAATCCAATCCACCGATAGCACTAATAAAATAAAATAAAAAATATTTATATATAATATATATTTAATTAATTATTTTTTATATTTAAAATTTGGTTGCGGTTAAAGCGGATATCCAATTTAAATTAAAAAATATAACCATTTACCAATCCAATTCTGAAAAGTAGTTGCGGATATGCATGACCATATTAAGCGGTTGATTAAAAATGGATAAAAATGCGGATATTTCGTAGCGGAGCGAATAGGATACGGTTGTGATCAGCGGATGGCGGATAAATATTTCACCCCTAATTCCAGTTATGTTAAAACCGATTTTACACTTATACCAGTATCAAAATATTGGTTTCTGATCTTGGAAAAAAAAACTGCAAACACGAATATCGGTTTCTCCATTTCGTAAGACATTGCATTTGTTTTTTTTACTTGCAGATATTTGGTCAGCCAAGAATGCATTCCGCCGCTTTGCGACCTCCTCGTCTGCCCCGACCCGAGGATCATCACCGTCTGCCTCGAGGGGCTTGAGAACATCCTGAAGGTGGGCGAAGCCGACAAGGAGATGGGCCGCACCGGCGGCATCAATCTCTACGCGCAGAAGGTCGAAGAATCCGAGGGCTTGGAAAAAATCGAGAATCTCCAGAATCACGACAACAACGAGATCTACGAGAAGGCCGTCAAGATCTTGGAGAGATACTGGGCCGAGGAAGACGACGAAGAACCCGGTGTTGACCCAAGTCAACAGGGCTTTAACTTTGGCGGAAGCCAACCGGTGCTCCCTACCGGAGGCTTCCAGTTTGGTTGAGGAACCCTCATCACTGGGCGGAACTTGTTTTTTTTTTTTTGGTCTTGTATTTTGAGTTTCTCGAGGTGATTTCGTTTGTCAGATCCGTGTATCACATGCGTCGAGGGCTGGAGTTTTACGGGTTGGCACATAGGCCGGTTTGTTGTGGAATTTGTTCTTAGACTCCAATTTTTGTTTTTTGTCATTTTTTACCCTTTATTTTCTTTGACTTACATATTTCTTTGTTAAAGTCAAAAGCTATTACTATTTCTCTTGAACGCTTGTATTGATTGCAAATTATATTTTTATTATTTTACCTTAATGTACCCTTGAAAATATGCTGTAAGGTCGCTCAATTTTGTTTGTAGATCGGAATTGCCTGAGCCAGATTCCCGATTATCTGACCAAAACTCGCGGTTTTCAGGCCAGTCTATGAATGCCCGATATTATTTTTATAATAATTTGTGCGGATTTGGCTTTCTCACACCAAAATAAGTTTGATAAAATTATGTGTGTAATAAAATAGACCAAATTTTAGTTATATATAATATATTCATAAAAGGACACAATTATAAAATGGAGGGCTTCTTGAAATGATATATTTGAGTTTGACATAAACATCTGGTACTATTGCCTCTTCAAGTTGAAGCTCTCAAGCTTCAACCATGGAAGAAGCCAATGAGCACCAACACGAAGAAGATGAACATGGCGTACTTCTCTACTACAATTACGCCCAAATCCCACACCTCGACCAGCTCTTCGCTTTCTACGAATCCAACTGCAAATCCCTCCACCTCGTAGGCCGTGTCCGTCTCTCTTCCCTCGGCGTCAACGTCACTGTAAATCTCCCCCTCTCTCTCTCTCTGTATATGTATGTGTGTATATGTCGTCGATGATTTTGAGGTTGTTAGGGTTTCGATGTTCTCAGGTCGGAGGAAGGCTGAGCTCGTTGAAGAAGCACATCGCCGAGCTCGAGGCGTACGACGCTTTGTTCCGCGGCACCGACTTCAAGCTCGCGGCATGTCCACGGCCCTTGAACGACGTCGTCGCCAGGGAATGCGGCTTCGCTTCGCTCTCGATTCGCATCGTCAAGGTGACTGACAATCTCTCTGATGAGGCGTTGATCGCTTCTCTGAAATGGATTTTGATGCGCTGTTGTTGACAGGAACTGGTTACGCTGCACTCGGATCCGCTGTTGGAGCCGCCGGACATTACCAGCGCCGGGAAGCATCTTTCGGCGCTGGAATTTCACTCGGTTCTTCAAAAAACCGGTTTGAACTCTTTTTTCGCTTCTTGAGTTATGCCGGGTTATGTGCGGGAAAAGATAGCAGGAATGATTCCTTTATTGTGATTTTAGTGCGGCATTAGTCTTTCCCGTTAATTTGGATGAAAAAACGGATCGAAACATTGATAAAAATCAATTTTGTTTTGTAACTAGAGTGACAAGGATCAGCTCATGAATGCATTTTTTTTCCATCTAATTTAACGGTGAAGGACCAATGCCGCACAGAAATCGCTATTTTCCATTAGAGGGACCATTCCTCCAATACCCCTTATGATAACTCTCATGTTGGCTCAATTTCCTTGATTGGAGATTTTTAGTGAATAACGGGAATAGTTTTGCATTTATCGGCGTTTGTTTCCCAGGAAAAAGTTCGGAGGGTGAGAGTCTGGTTTTGTTGGATGCGAGGAACTTGTACGAGACTAGAATCGGGAAGTTCGATGTGCCAAATGTGGAAACTTTGGATCCTACTATTAGACAATATAGCGATCTACCCTCTTGGGTTGACAATAATTCCGAAAAGCTGCGGGGAAAAAATGTTCTCATGTGAGTGCTTAGCAAATTCTCAACCTCTTGCTTGCTTTTTTTTTTCTTCCTACAAACATAATTTTTGACGCTGTTTGACTATGCCCCGGATATAGTCTGCTCTTTCATCATACATTATAAATATATTTGCTGATTTGCATTGCAGGTACTGCACTGGAGGAATCAGGTGCGAGATGGCATCGGCCTATATTAGGTCAAAAGGTGCCGGTTTTGAAAATGTTTTTCAGGTTTGCTCCAGGTTTTTCCTAAGCTGTACTGCAAAATCATATCTTAGAACTAGAAGTAATAACAAGACTTTATCTGTAATTCTTGTCCGAAATCCGTTGTATAAGATATTTCTCTTGTAGCTTACAAAAAAAAAATAAACCAAAAAAAAAACCAACGTCTTTGTTATTATTAAGTTGCCGCTGAACCGAGAGAAGATTCGCGCTTCTCATTTTTATGTCCTTGATCAGAGAGAGGTGCAACTCTAGATTTTTATCATTACATAATTCTTATTGTAACTGACCAATAATCAAACAAAAACCAATGGGAATGTACCGAAGAGATGAATTCACGTTTATTTTATTGAATTAATTGAACTGAATCACAAACATGATGACAGTTCCTTTGAGAACACGACTAGAGCTCTCGTTAAAGATTTTTATGCCAAAACTCACGTCCCATCTCCCTTCTGGATAGGAAATCCTGATCCCTACTTATTACAGACTACCAAAAAAATGCCCATAACTACTCAACCTAAATTTACACAAAATGCCCCTTATAACCTAAGATATAAAGTAAAAATTATTCATTAGTAATAATCTAAGTATTTACATGTGCCAATGCAGTTATATGGAGGAATACAGCGATACTTGGAGCAGTTTCCAGATGGCGGGTTCTACAAAGGAAAGAATTTTGTTTTCGATCATCGGTTCGTCATTTTGTTTGTTTATGTTAGTCCTTATAATTTGCAAATTGGCTATTTATAGTTATTTACATTGTTTATATTATACCACATGACATTAGGATATCAGTGGGGAGTTCAGGAACAGACACAATGGGTTGCTGTCTCGTTTGTGACGTACCTTTCGATGACTATTCTCGGCGCCTCCGTTGCTCTTATTGTAGAATGCTTGTCTTGGTTTGTGATAGTTGCCAGGTATGGGTGAAATTTTATCTACGGCACCCGATACTGGTTTCAGACCGGGAGTTCCTTTGTGAAAGAGACCAGGAATCAGGACTGGTTTTTCAGAAAATGGAAGCGAGAAATTCCTGCTCCTTTATTTTTTTTAATAAAATTTAAATATAATTTATTTGTAGTACTACTATGTTTTTTTAAAAATAATAAAACATGTAAATCCCGGTTTAATGTGGGTTATGTTAAAACCGGCATTTCCTGGTTCAATGCCAATATTTTTACCAATCCCGGTTCCTGTAAAAAACTGGTTTTACAGAACCAATTTGGAGAGGAGTTTTTAAAGATCCTGGATAACCGGGACAGGGAGAAAAAAAAAATCAATATCCCGGTCCATGGTCCTAGTTTCAAACCAATCAAACCAAATTAATGCATGTATTTTTTTCTTCTTCAAAATAATCAAATTAATCATCAAAACAAACTTTTAATTTTGGCTATGCTCTGTCTATTTGGTTTGTTAGTTATTTTTTTTCATTCGTGTTAGAAGCTTGCCTGAACATTTCGTTTCCTGTCATCTCTTCTGTCGGTAGGAAGGGGGTCCTGCAGTTGTCTGTGAACTATGCAAGAAACATGGGCAAAGTGATGTGTTGAATGAGCTCACAACTTGCTTTTCAGACACCAAACTCTCACCTTGTATACCTCAGATGCAGGGTAAGGTCTGTATCTAATATCTATATGTATCTTCATTATTTACAAAACTAAAGGTTTTTGTTGCACTAGTTTTACCCCTCAACTTGTCACGCTGTCTCAGTTCGCCCCTCTGTTGAATTTCTTACGGTTTCTGTCAGAGATTAAACCATGTGCGTTAAACGTCAATAAAATCTGTCTTTACTTATAACTCGTGCTCTAAAATTTGATATGCTACTTTAAGGGTGACAATGCGACAAGTTTCAGGGTTATATATGTTTATACAAATAAAATAGAAAAAGAGGTTCAGAGAGCAATATATGAACATCAAGGCGTCTTCTGAAAGTTTTTTTTTTTCCTTATAACACGGAATTTTTTTTCGCCAGAGGGTTCATTCCACGGAATTTTATCGAAACATTATAGGTTTGGCTATCAATATCCCCATTTTCAATTTCTAATGATCATATTATTATACTAATTAGCTGATGATTGTGTTGCTACAGATGTCCCTCATCAAAGAAAACTTAGAATCCTATGCTTGCATGGGTTCCGACAGAACGCGTCCGGTTTCAAAGGCCGAACGGCATCGTTAGCCAAGAAACTCAAGAAAATAGTGGAATTCATTTACGTAGATGCCCCTCATGAATTGCCCTTCATTTACCAACCAAACACAACAGTATCAAATGAAAACCTCCCACAGAAGTGCAACAAGAAATTCGCATGGTTGGTGGATCCTGCCAATTGCAGCCACGGCGGCAATGAGTGGAAAATGGCAGATTCTTCCTTTAATGCCCTTCAGTATCAAGAACAAATTGGAGGGTTTGACACGTCACTGGTGTTCTTGGAAGAAGTATTTTCTCGGGAGAAAAAGCTCGACGGGGTAATGGGATTTTCTCAGGGAGCTGCCATGGCTGCTGCATTGTGTGCTCAACTATCGAAGCTGGGAGGAAAAATTGAGTTCAAATTTGCCATTTTGTGTTCTGGATTTGCTCTGAAATTACCAGAGCTTCGTAGGGGATTGATCGAAATTCCGTCACTTCACATTTTTGGGAGTGACGACGGAAAAGATAGGCAGATTGCGAACCGAGCTAGCTCGGAGCTTGCTTTGCTGTTCGACGAAGGTTGCTCTGTCAGAATCCAACACGACTCTGGTCATATAATCCCTACTCGATCTCCTTATATCGACGAGGTAAAACAGTTTCTCCAACGTTTTCTATAATGCATGATTTTCTAAATTACCAGACACTTCAACCTAGTTAATTGTTTTGAGCATTTCGAATGAGAAATTTATTGATATTTTTGTTTTATAATGTTACATTTAATACATGTTTAACTTTTCACTCTTGTTCTTAAATACATCTTAGAATGATCATAAATATATAATACATTTCAACATGATATTGAAAGTTTCGGTGTTGATTATTGTGTCGTTTTCAGGAGTGTCTTTGTCGTTTGCATCTAGTTATACTTATCTGTCATTAAAAACACTGTCGTTTTCCTATATATGTGTCGTTTTTTGTATTTTGTGGTATTCCAGTCAATTTGATAACTAGGAATAAATAGGAAATTTGCGGGGAAAATACCTATAATGTA
Source organism: Parietaria judaica (assembly GCA_954871525.1). Classification (NCBI taxonomy): domain Eukaryota; kingdom Viridiplantae; phylum Streptophyta; class Magnoliopsida; order Rosales; family Urticaceae; genus Parietaria; species Parietaria judaica. The sequence continues at coordinate 23,324,891 of OX940862.1, read as the reverse complement.
AGTGAAAGAGGTGACAGATTCCAATGTTGCCAAAAGTGTAAATTCCAACTTCTAATTAGTCAATGAGTATATTTTTTATACTCGAGATTTACATTTTGGACAAATTTAAAATACAGCCCGTGACTTAAAGAAAATAAAATAAGTATATCATCGTCTGTCGCCACTTTCACCTGTATTTCGGATAGTTTGGCGTTTTGCCCTTAGATATCTCATAGACGAATAACAGTATTTGGATATATGAATGTGAAGGAGGGAAAATAGTTTCAAATTTGTGATGGTGAAATGTTTTGACTTATCGTTCGATAGGACCTTAAAAAAAATAAGAGGACCCTCCTTAAAGAGTAGTGTGTGTGTATATATATATATATGTATGATAATATGAATGTGGACATTCCATCAGTATTTGGTATTGATTTTTCGACATTCTTCAGACAAAATGATCGATATTTGGCTATTTTTTCTTATGAATTTCATTTGTTGGGTTATACGTTATAGGTTACTTACAAGTTACAAGCACTAGTAATACTTTCGCATAAAACGACAAAGATCATTTAGTGGCAGTTTTATTTTTATAATATTATTTATCTGAAATTTAAAAGTATTTTTGAATCTCCCTCCAAAAGTGAAAATTCACCCTTCACATTTACATTTATATTTTTTTTCTTTATTAACATCAAAAAGATTTGTCTTATGAGCAAAAAATATATATATTAATTTATGAAACAAATGATCTGGATATGGAATCATCAATCTGGGCAAAATATGGGCATCCATGATCTCATAAATACGCTAAATCGAAACTATGGGCCAATCAATCTGATTTTTATTTAGCGCGACGATTAAATTTTTATATAGAATTTCAATTAAATTCTTAAAAGGTTACTAAAATCTAAATATGATTTTTAATGTGTAATTCAAGTTTTAGCCACTGCTAGAGCACTGTAGTGAACGTGGACTCAACCACACCGAATCATTTCAGCTTCTTCTTCGTTCACATCGACGACGTAGAATAAATAGCCAGTGTCCCACTCACACAGATATATATATATATAGAGAGAGAATGTCGCCGTGGTGGTGGTCGTCGTCGACATCGCTGCTCAGATCTGCGCTCTTCCAATGGCCGTCGTACTTGCTCGGCGGAGAAGGACGACGGAGCTCGAGCTGGGAGTGGGACCGGCAATGGCTTCTCCGGAGCTTGGAAACCGTAACGGTGTCGTTGGTGGACGACGTCGTTTGGACGCTGATCACGGCCTTGGAGTCGGTGGCTCTGGTGTCCATGCTCTGCTTCTTCTTCCTCTTCTGCGGATGCACCGTCTGAGTCCGACCGATGAAATCGAAGCTCGCTCTCTTCTCAATCTTCCATGTATTTAGCTACTGATTACTATTAGCCGACAACGTTTGCAGCTATGGAGCTCAGAGCTACACCTTTGGATTCTGTCTGCAAATATTTTCCATTTTTGTTTCTGTTTGCCTAGAAAAGCTGAAATCTACGCAGAAACTGTAGAATTCAAGATCGATGAGTGAGTGAGTCGGTTCATACTTGGAATTTTCTCCATGAAATTTAATAGTTTGATTGAGAAGTTCCGTTTGTGTTTGTGTTTGTGCGAGGATGAACTCGTCATCGGCTTACACGTGTCTGTCTTCATTCGAAACGACAGCTTCAGCTAAAAAGTCGCATTCTTTATTTTTTCTCTTATATTTCACAGAAATCCACGTCTGTCTATATATATTTATATAAAATATAGATATAATAAAATTATCCACAAGCAAATGAATCTTGAATTACTTTAAATGTCACGGTGTATTTTAAAATTTATTTTTTAAATAAAAATATTAAATTATTAGAATTATCACGTTTTTTTTTTTGAAAGGGTTATAAAAAATTATCACGTTGTTACTACTTACTATTGACTCGTTAACTTTCACAATCAGTATTATTGCGGGATAATTACTTATATATTGACAATATAAGTATTTTAAGTATTATATACATAAAATATATAAGATATTATCAAGCTTTTGAAAAACCTTTAATTTAATTTTAATTTTATTTTATTTTATTTTTAATCTTTTACCAGTTAATGTGTTTTAATTCATGGTCTCCATTTCGCATCACTTCGTCACTCTTCCCAATGTTATTAGTTACTATTATAACGAAATATTCATTATAAATTATTAACATACACAAACGCAATTTATTTAATAATATACTTATTGTGACAATTTAAAACAAAATTAACATCCATTTTTCACCTCTCTCCATACTCTACGTATCCCACCGTTTTTTACACTCTGAGGCCTTTCTGTAGGAAAATCGAACAAAGAGTCCTCCCATACCCATAGGGCCATACCCGCATCCGTACATGCCGTGGCCTAATCGAAAGCCACCCGCAGAAGAAGAGCAAATGGGAAGGGATAAGATGAGAAAATAGTGATGGCGATGAGCGACGTTGGTGGCGGCGGCGGAAGAAGAAGAAGAAGAAGAAGAAGAAGAAGAAGAAGAAGAAGAAGAAGAAGAAGAAGAAAACGACATTATTATTTAAAAATGTGAGAACCGAATTTGTAGCTCTTAATGGTTAAGACTTGTTAGGTCTAACCATTAATTGGTTATTCAGATCCATTAAGATTTTTAGCATAAAAATAAAAAAACAAATGCACTTAATAACTCTAAATCTTAATCATTAAGAGCAAACAAACACACCCATTACGGTCTTGTGACGGTGTATAGGACAGAGAGAGATCAACCCACGTAATCATTCATTAAACTTTGTGCTATCTTATTCTTCTTATTTTATCTCTTATTAACTAAACATGCTTTTTAAAGCCTTTAAGCCTGCATTAACATGTCATCATCTCAATCGACATCAAACTTGAACCGATAAACTTAAATCAGAAGGAATCTGATGTAGAGCGGAATACGAAGAACACGAAGAACACGTCTTTGCGAGAATAAACTCGACTTCACAAGCTAAAGCTCGATTTTTAATTCATAATCAACTAAAAACTTACACATGTTTTCTCTTGCTTATATAGCATAAATGTAGCATAAATGAAACCTAATAATAATCATAAAAAACTTGATCTAATGTACCTAATATAATTATAATAAAATCAAAATAAATCAAAGAAACTAATGAAGATAATAGCATAATAAAAGATGATAAAAGAGATTGATTCATGATTGATTCATGTGCATGAATCAAGGGGATTTGATTTCCAATTAGCACATCACGTAATGCACCATTCTCCTCGGCTTGAAAAAAATTCGTCCTCGAATTTAGAGTGCCAATAGGTATCGCAAGTCCGCCGCCATCGCCGCGCTTGTGTCGGCGCCAAAGTCGTCGTCGTAAAACAAATGCATTGGATTTGCAGCCCCGCCAATATCTCTTGATCATGTCATCAAGCTTAGTTTTTTGTCTATCACGGTCATGCACGTACATAGGTTGTAGTTGAGCGGGAACTTTACGCGATTGTTTCCACGTTGTGCTTAACTTGATTTTCGGAACTCCACTCGTGGTCGTCACAACCGCCACCACAATGGAATTGCTCGGTGCGGCCACTTCGGTGGCCATGCTTGAAACCAAAACTATCTTATCATCCTTCTTGTCGCACATGTTGTCGTCGTATACGACCTCGCCATACACGGCCTCATCGTACTCATCGTATACGGGTTTGTCATACTCCGTCTCGCCGTAAACCGACTCGTCGTACACGGCCTCGCCGTGCTCCGCCTCATCGTACGTCGTTTCGTCGTACTCCGGGATAGCCACCTGGAACGCCGCTACCCATCGCGCATCCTCCGGGACCGCCGCACGTCCAAAATTCTGCCCGAACAGGTTGGCTTGGTCGTCCTCGGTGTCGGACTCGTCTTGGCGTCTTTGCTCCGTTTGATTCTGCATCATTGCAGCCATCTGACGGATCAGCAAATCCACCTGAGCACGGAATCCGTCGACCTCTTCTCGTCTCACCATATCCTCTACGAAAGCGTCGCGAACGGCTCGTTTCATCGGTGCCTCTGCACAGAAACGAGTGGCTCTGATACCAACTGATGTAGAGCGGAATACGAAGAACACGAAGAACACGTCTTTGCGAGAATAAACTCGACTTCACAAGCTAAAGCTCGATTTTTAATTCATAATCAACTAAAAACTTACACATGTTTTCTCTTGCTTATATAGCATAAATGTAGCATAAATGAAACCTAATAATAATCATAAAAAACTTGATCTAATGTACCTAATATAATTATAATAAAATCAAAATAAATCAAAGAAACTAATGAAGATAATAGCATAATAAAAGATGATAAAAGAGATTGATTCATGATTGATTCATGTGCATGAATCAAGGGGATTTGATTTCCAATTAGCACATCACGTAATGCACCAGAATCGCTCCCCAACTGTTGGCACAACTTTTATAACCTCTTAATAATAATAATAATAATAATAATAATAATAATAATAATAATAATATACTAGACCTAGTACTAGCACGTTAAAAATAAGTCACGATGTTAAAAGAAGTTTTGAATAAGGAATGAAATAAGGTTACTTCTTCCTACACAATTACTCGCCAGACCAATTGCTAATTGCTATAACTTGGGTACTTCTACCAATAATATAGTAAAATACGGACAACTGCTATGTGTATGATTGGGCTAGGCCTCATTGGGCCATAAGATCTTAATTTAGACACCAAGCTCTTTAGACTTTACTTGATAAAAAAAAAAAAATGCAATCGATATGCAGGCAGTAATTAGTGCATCGTGTCAAGTTCGTGCCCAAATAATCGTGCTATTGAGCTAGGGAAGTTCAAGTCAGATTATTGATCGTCTCACCGGTAATTGTGGTCTTCTAAAAAATACTTAGACCTTTAATCCAATTAATGTTAATAGATGTTTCAGACTTTCAGTCATCTCTAAGATCCTAGGACTATGAATAAAACGTGATTTATTCATTCTTATTTTAGCCAAGATTTCAAATGCCATTACCAATATATATCATTAGTCAATTTTACGAGTACATTCCAGGGACAATTATAAATGACTGTCGATGAGGGTTTATACCAATCTTTAAAAAGTACATTTAGAATTAACCCATGGATACTTTATAAAATCATAATATTTAAATAATTATATTTTATAAATAACTATATTGATAATAATGAAAAAAAAGAAAAGAAAAGAATGTGATGAGATGATGGCATTGGCGAAAACATATTTCAGCAAGAATTTACATAATACATTTAATATATCTCCACATTTGGAAGTTTAATATTATAATTTGACTCTTTCAACCAAAAAATGGTACAATTTGACTATGAAGTTGTGATATACAACAATTAAATAGGTGAGTTTTTTTTTTATATATATTTCTATTTTAGGATTTTTCTTGTAAATAATATATTAGTTTTTATATATTTATTGGAAAAAAAATATTTTTTTTTGGGAAAAAGGGAGTCAGTGTTTAGGATTTTATTTTAAATTCAATTAGACTTAAAGTTTCATATTTTCACAAAGTCTCTCCCGTAGTCTCATTATACTCTAAAACTATTAATTTCACTAGAGAGCAGAAAGAGAAAACCATTTGAGTTCTTCATCCTATCCGCCATAAAAATCTTTCTTCTTCCATAATCAAAGGTATGGTCTTGTTTTATATCATTGAATCCTTTTTATTTTTGTAATCTTAAGATAGCAAAATTTTCTCGAATTTTTATCTCCCAAACTACGCAGCTGTTTTGGGTGAAATTTTAACAAGTACTTATATTATGTTCAAAAAATCCCACATTTAATTTTCAGATATTTGGAGCTCTAAATTGCTCGACATCGTATTTTCAATTTTTTTATTTTATTTTTAAATGATAAAATTCTGCAGAACAGATTTTCGTTTTTATTTTTAAATATTCATAGAGTCCGAATTAGAGATTTTTTTTAATAGAGATAGGTTTTATAGAGTACCCAATTTCGAGCATGTTTCATGTTTTAAGAAATTTTAAAAACGTTCGGTATCTAGCCCGAAAATGAGTTATAAGATTCTAGCCGAAATAGAAAAAACCGGTATATCTCATAGTTGCAGTTTTCTTTTGAAAATTTTGAAAACACGAAAGCTTTCGTTTTCAAAAAATAACGGCAATTTGTGAAGAATACTTTTTCCAGTTCCTTATCGATTTAAATATATCGAGAAAAGAAATCTAGAAAGCTCTTTTTTATACATATAAGCAAATCTCGTTTAGCCAAGTTTTGAGATTTTTTATTAGTGACCACGTTCTAATTCATAGTTGGGTATTCATTATCTAGGAACATCGCTTGTAGAGGTTTCTTCGTTAGAGTCGCCAGTAAGACTATCATAGCGATTCAGGTGAGTTTAACCTCACTGTAGTATGAATTGGGTTGAAAATAAAAATATATTTGAACATGTTCTTTGTGTGTTGTTTGAATATATTGGATTTGTGAAAATGTTTGCTTGTTATATTTTCATGAATGACTCCATTATATATATTATGAGGATTCAACAACGACGAAACGTCACGAAAGATTTTTTTTTTACGTGACGATCGATGTGATTGTCGAGATATGAAGAATGCCATTAATTAATTAATAATGAATGCTGATATACGATGTGAAATTTTATGAAAATGATTATTTTGGTTAGGGATGAATATTCTTGTCATTTATGCATGTTAACAATATAAACAAGTAAAACATAAGAATTAAATGTCGTGCCCCCTCTGTCTCGACAATCACAACGATCGTCACATAATAATAAATCTTTTACGACGTTTCAACGTCGTTGAATCCTCATAACATATCTAATGTAGTCATTCATGAAACAATATAGTAAGCAAACATTTTTCACACATCCAATATATTGAAAAAGTACACACAACAAACATGTTCAAATATATTTATATTTTCAAATCAAGTCGTTCCGCAGTGAGGCTAAACTCACCTGAATCGCTACGATAGTCTTACTTGCGACTCTGACGAAAGCACATCTACAAGCGACGTTCTTAGATAATAGATACCCAACTATGAATTAGAACCTGGTCACTAATAAAAAAAATGCTAAAACTCGGTTTAACGACTAAAACAAGATTTGCTTATACGTATACAAAAAGAGCTTTTTTGGGTTTTTTTTTCTTTCTTCTCAGTATATTAAAATTAGTAAGGAACTAGCAAAAGTATTTTTCAAAAACTGCCTTTTTTTTTTTCAAAAAACGAAGACCTTTTGTGTTTTGGAAAATTTCAAAAGAAAACCGCAACTATGAGATATACCATTTTTTTCTCATTCGGCCAAGAATCTTATAACTCGTTTTCGGGTTAGACCCCGAATGTTTTTCAAATTTCTTAAGACATGCGCAAAAGTGGGTTCTCTATAAGACTATCTCTACATAAAATCTCTGATTCGGACTCTATGAATAATTAAAAATAAAAACGAAAATCTGTTCTGCAGAATTTTATCATTTATAAAAAAAATTAAAAATTAAAAATACGATTTCGAGCGATTTAGAGCTCCAAAAATTCTGAAATTAAATCTGGGAATTCTATGATCTAATAAAAGTACTGGTTAAAATTTTAGCCAAAGTCACCGCGTGATTTGGGAGATAAAATTTTGAGAAAATTATATATATCCTAAGATTAAGAATATAAGAAGGATTCAACAGTATAAACAAGACCATACTTTTGATTATGGAAGAAGTAAATTTTTAGTGACTGATGGGATGAAGAACTCAAAGGGTTTCTCTCTAGATAAATTATAATTTTAGAGGAGAATGAGTCTACAAGAGAGAATTTGTAAAAATATGAAAGCCTAAGTCTAATTGACTTTAAATAAAACTCTAAATATCTAATTTTTGCAGCGTTTTTTTTTTTATCTCATAAAAAATATCTTTTTCAGTATATGAAACTGAAATATTATTTGCAATATATATATATATATATATATATATATATATATATAAGAGATAACAAACTCGCCTATTATCCCACAGAAATATCTGTTCCGATATTTAATTGTGGGATATCACAGAAATATATGTTTCGATATTAAATATATATATATATATATGGGTATTCTATAGTCTATATTAGTTAGATTGGTAGTGCTAGGTTTGATAAATCACGTGATTTCACATTTTCATAGACTTAATTGTTAATGATAGTGAGTTACGTGTAGTTTACTAATTGTACAGTTGTATTAATAACTAACAAAATACTCATTATTTCAAGATACGTTACTAAAGCAAAGTTACTAGCTAGGGTTTTTATTTTTACTACTGTGAATATATTTATATTATATTGACTTGGACGAAGTGTATCATCGAATAATATTAGTTCGATAAAACTAATTTACTCAGTATGCTTTATAATAATAAACTTCAATTTTTGATCTTCAAAACACAAGTTTGAACGAAATTATTCCCCGTTTTAATAACTCTTAATAATTATTCCCCAAAAGTGTTTAAGTAAAGACTAAAAGTGTCGAAACATATTTTTCTGTTTACTTGTGTTTTAATTTAGGAAACAAAACTATCTAACTCGACAAAAATGTTTAAGTAAAGACTAAAAATGTATAAACTAATTATTTTAAAAAACTTTCTAACTTGAGTTCAAAAATTTTTAAGTAAAAACTAAAAATGACATATGTCTATGTGTGTGAGCTACATTGTTAATTTGTTACATAGTTATTTGCTTTTGTTATATATACCAAACTTGACCCAATTCACGCCCGTCAAGACCCGATCATTGCCGGTGCCAGATGTTCTTGCTCGTCCATCAAGGGCAAGGGGGGCTAGTCCCTAGAAAATTATATGTAACCCTATTTGTTTTCTCCGGGTTCGACATGTCCGTTCCGGATTATTTGATTGAATGGACAATAAATAATATTAGATTAATACCCATTAATGTTAAATCAAGGAGGTCTTCAATAGAGCAGAATAATTCACTGGAATATTCTTAAAGTTAAATACCTTATCTAAACTTCCATATATTTGAACTAATCATCAATTATATTAAGGTATTGAAAAAATACCCAAGTTATTTGGAAATGAGGCGATATATAGTTAATTAAAAAAATTATAATAAAAGTATTTAAGTTTACCTATTTGGCAAATCATTAGACCTCATCCATTTTTTCATTAGTTTTTTTACCATTTATGTCAATGATGATGTCAGCAACATATAAAAACAAGTATTCTCAAACGATCAAACCTACTACATCAAAATAATTATGGATGTAAACACAAATTCTTTGAACATTAACAATGCAAATTATTTCTTCTTCTCATTTTCTCTATCGAATTCTCAGTTCATCTCCTCATTAGCATCCCGATTTGCGTTGTTGACGTCATTACTGGCAAAAATAGTAACAAAAAAGTGAATGGGATCTACCAATCCGTCGAAAAAGGTAAACTTGAGTATTTTTACCATAATTTTTTTAAATTGATTCAATGTCATCCCATCTTCAAACAACTTGACTACTTTTCCTCTAATAATCCACTGCATTATATATAACGTTGCAGCATTCCAAAAAAAATAACTAAAGAGCAATTGATTAGGTGTGGACCCAACTTCATTTATAAGTTTTGACAATGTGGAGCTTCGCGAAGAAACATAACCACACATGATATCATTCTACTTATTACGTATGATATTGATATATAATTATCTATAACAGACCAAATATTGTAAGTATTAATATTATATATTATCCTCTAAGTTTGATTTTTCAATTAACTATTTAATGTGCTAAATAATTTCATTATTTTAAATACAATTTGGTGGACGTGGAAATGCATGGCTTGATTAATGTGCGTGTGGGGCATTTAATTGCACAATCAAATCTTTCCAAGTGTCTCCTTCTCATTCAACACTACTTCTAATATTAAGTTCATAGATCGGGTTCTAATACGAATTTACTTTATCTCTTTATTGAATAAATTAAACTTTAGAAAGAGTGGTTCACTTGACCAAGCAAGTTCGGTCTACTGGTAATCCCACCATATCTCATTTTTTGAGGTCACGGGTTCAAATTCTATGGGACTTAAAGAGTGCCCCCTATATATAAAAAATTGGCTAGTACTGTCAGTGCAACTTATTTTTACACTGAATATATCTAGTAATGCGATAGTGCATTGTAACATTGGTCGATAATCCCTACCCCATTCACAAAAAACAAAAAAAGAGTGGTTTATTTTTCGATCCCAGAGTACTTTCTCTATTCTCGGTACTCATGGTAAAAATACTTAAATTTAAATGAACTGAGACGACAAAAGCAAGTTAAAAATAATGATAAAAGTATGCAAAATTGATAAATATGAAGCAGCACATTATATCATCTATTTTTTCCGTCAAATACAAAAAACATAAGTGCTACACAATTAAATGAGCACATAAAATATATTTTAAATATGATTTAATAACATTGATATTAAAAATTGACAAATTATTTTTTCATTTTAGATCTCCATTACATTAGTGCGTTAATTGCGGTGAAAAGACTCGACTTTTGGTCATATTCTCTCCCGTGTACAAAACTTCCATAAATACCGGCAATAATACCCAAACTTAGTGTTTGGGAGTTAACTGAGGAAATCTTTTCATGTAGCTATTAGACTTTGCCACATGGCCTGCCACATGGCACTTGGCTGTCACGCGGCATGCCACGTAATTATTACTTTTTAAATAATTTTATAAAACATTATTTTTATTTTTAATATAGTTTATTTTTTTCCAATATTAACAAGTAATGAATATTTAAATTTAAATATTCATTATTAGTTATAATTATTTATTTTTAAAAAAGTGGGTAGAACGAAATAAAAATCACCGTTCACAGTTAAGTTAAACTTCGTTTTCAATCCGGTTCACGCGTTGAATAAAATTTGTTTAAGATGTTTAGCAATAATAACCAATAAACACATACATATTGTTTAAAAGTTCAAGACATAATTAAATACACACCATTAAAAAAAAGTAGTCATATTTATATTTAACGAAAAATTATTTTTATTTGTTTGCACGATATTTTTTTTATGATTGTGTTTTATAATAATAATTGTTTTATATGTTTCTTATATATTATTCTTTTAAAAAAATCATTGAATAATCATATGATTATTGGTATTATTATTAAACATGTTAGCAATTTCGTTCCACCCATGAACCGGATCGGAAGCGGAGCTTGAGTGAATTGTGAACGGTGATTTTTTTCTTTATTTATTTCGTTTGACCCATTTTTCTAAAATGAATAATTATAATTAATAATAATAACCAATAATGAACAATTAAATTATTTAAAAAAATTAAAAAGGTTTTCAAAATATAATTATTTAAATTATTTAAAAAAATAATAATCACGTTGCATGGCATGCCTTATGGCAGCCAAGTGCCATGTGACATGCCACGTGTCGCAAAGGCTAACCACATGGACAGATTTCCTCGGTCAACTCCCAAACACTGAGTTTGAGTATTGTTGCCGCCAATTATAAAATTTGGGTACACATGAAAAAATTTGACCAAAAATTAGGTCTTTTGCTGCAATTAACCCTTACATTAGTTAATCAAAATGTAAAAACTTCACAATCATATATTATCGATCTCGTAAAAAGATAACTTATTAAATAAAATATTGGCAACTATAGTATAATTTTCTCAATCAAAAATAAAAATTGTAACAATTAAAGTAATTATTTTGTAAACACCTACGAGTCGAATTTAACCTTACATTACAAACTTCCGTCAATAGATGGCCACTGGCCACATGCAGACAGACTTATTTTTGTAAAATTATTATAATTATATTAAAAAGGAAAATTATTAGTTTCATATTAATAAGTAGTCACTATATTTTCTCTATTTAATATAACTAGAACCTTCTTGAGTTTTATAGGGCCAAAATATAAAATTATTTGTGACACGTGCTTTATATTCATGATTAGACAATGGGCCTGGTAACCTATTATTTTTTCTTCCAAAATTAAAATTCAGATTCGAATCCGGATTTTGGAAAATCAAACCCGTATCCAAAACTTTAAGTATTTAAAATCCGGATAAAAAATTAGATTAATTAATAATAAAAAATAAAAAATAATTTTTATTTTTATCTTTAGTATAGAAAATTATTTTTTATGATAAATCTTTTACTAAAATATATGTATTTTAAGTTATCAAAATACGTAAAAATAGCATGAGAAAATTAAACACCATAAATAAGAAAAATAGTATATTAAAAGAGAGAGCCAAAAATACTAAAAAATTTAGTAACTTATAATCCAGTTTTTGAGTTTTTTTTACCTTTAAATTCGGAACTAATTTTAATCCGGATGCGATTACTCATAAACCGATTCTAGTGTAATCCGGTTGCAATAATAAAAAAAAAAACATCATAATCCGTATGTGATTTAAAGATAGCATTTCTAGGTTCTTTTTGTTGAGATGTTTGTCTCATGATATATAATTAGCCTAACAGAAACAAACATATATATATAATATGGGATAATAGCGGCATAAGTCCTCAACCTTTACTCAACTGGGGTGGCATAGCCCCAACCTCATTTAATAGCGGTATAAGTACCAAAAGATGATTTCCGTCCATATTTGACTAACAGAAGTAGTCAACGTTTGCGTGGTCAGCTTCTCGTCAACGTGGACGCCACGTAATCCGACATGTCACCACACACGTCATCCTCGTGTCATCAAATTTAATGCAAAATTAGTGGTGATGGAGGGATTCGAACCATTGCCCTCGCATGTGGTGATGGAGGGATTCAAATTTAATGCAAAATTAATGGTGATGGAGGATGACAAGTATGGTGACATGTCGATTACGTGGCGTCAACGTTGACGAGAAGCTGACCATGCAAACGTTGACTACTTCCGTTAGTCAAATATGGACGAAAATCATCTTTTGTTAATTATACCGCTATTAAATGAGGTTGGGGCTATGCCGCCCCAGTTGAGTACAGGTTGAGGACTTATGCCGCTATTATCCCTATATAATATTTATATATACCTCTGCGAATAATATGTCAAAATTTTGTAACGATCGCAAATTGGCTCTTTTTTTTTCACTTTTCTAACTATACTAATTAATAAATATATCAAAGTCAAACATTTGGCTAAATATCTTGCATATGATAATTCAAATCATGGAAAACGAAATGTAGATAATCAAGATTCATGAAGTTTCTTAATACACTATTCCATTGATATATGTGGTTTTGTAATGCCAAATTTTCTGTCAAGCTATTTAATGCAATGAAACTTATTGATTAATCAGGCAGACATATATGTAGCAAAAATAACGATAACCACTAATAATTAAAATAATATAAAAATTAGCCTCAAATTCTATTGGACAATCATATAACTTGATTAATATCCATCCATAGTTTTGTTATTATATTGACTAAGAATATTTGCAGCATAAGTATGTAAATTTTTATCACGTGTGTTGGTATATTCTTAATCTCATTTGGTTAAACGATAATAGTCTTTTCTACAAAATAGTGTTGGATCGAATTCCGTCAGCATAAATGCTCCCATACACATTACGATTAAAATCTAAAATCATTAATCAGTCAATACATTTATTAACTTGAGACGTACGCGTGTCTATGATGCAGGGCCGTGCCTGAGATTTTTGGGGCCTTAGGCAAGGCGGATTTCGGGGCCCCCTACCGGTATTGCAAAAATCTATTTTGATACAAAAGTATATACAATATTTATATAATAAATAATTTCTCATTTAAATAAGACACGTTTAGCATTTTTTTGAAGCAAAAGTGCTAATAAACTATGCATAATCGAATTTCTCGACAATGTCTTTTTTATAGACGATGTAGCTAAACCACTCAACTTATCTTGAGACATGGTTAACCAACTTATTCTTTACGACCATTAACACGATCATAATTGTTTTCCTGAAAATACTTATGAGAGAACCAAATTGAGATTCATATGAAACCTCTTTTTCAATTTTATTGTTTTTGCCCCCGACTTGTATTTTCTATTTGAACTCATTGTAAATCCTAAGAATACAAAAAACAAAAAAGAATTTTGTTTAATTTTGCATCGTTACAATAATTAATCTATACAAACATAACACATAATAAATTTGCATAACTCCAATCAGTAATAACTTCGCTTCTAATTTTGATAATATTGACACAAATTCGTTTCGCTTCTTCCTTGCACCGTATCTAGTTAAAATTTAATTCTGATTTAGATAGAAAAACATACATGTATATATATATATTTAATATTACATTTTTTTGTTGTTGATTATCTACTTTAAAAGCACTTACCTAGGCTTTGTCCCCACTCACTTTCTCCAAATTTACGAACTTCAAATATCGATAAGGAAGCAAAAAGAATGATGATGGCTAACAATAAGTGATTCTATTTTTTATTTATTTATGCGGTGTTGGGGCCCTTAATTTTTTTTTTTTTTTGGGCCCCAAAATTTGAAATTATTTTTTTCACTAAAGACGCACGCCTACTCTGCCTCTCCTCAGGCACGGCTCTGCTACGATGACTTTATAAATGTTTACTCAAGATGATAAAAAATAGACTCCGACGTTGTTTTATGGTTGTTAGGTATTAAACCATTAAAAGGAGGTCGAGGATATGTCGACACATTTTGTTTAAATTAAGTACTTTTAAGTTATACCACAAATATAGAAAGAGGGAATAAATATGTTCATTTGGTTCTCTAATATAATGACTACAATCACAAGTCAGAACGTACTCACCTCAGACTTCTCTTATTTGGTAAAAAAAATTCTCACGTGTATAAACGAGTCCTATGCTATTTTTATATATAAATTAATTAATTCAATTCCCATCTTCTAGAAGAAGAAAAAAGTTATTAAGGATTTATTAAGAACAAACAAAGAAAGTTAAAAACACACTAACAACTCCTTAACGTAAAAAAAAAAAAGCAACAAACTTACACATATATATACATACATATTATATTATTATATATATGTATATACTATATACTATATATAACGTAGCAGTCTAGCGGAGAAAGTCATAAACTTAATTGGAGATATAATTAGTCTTGTATTAGTCATATATAGTATAAATATTCTCTGTATATATCTTCTCTTAAAATACAACAATATACATACATATATAATTTAGACAGAGATATATATAATATATCAGCCAGAAAATTTATCGACATGGTCATGAAGTCTCTCTTCTTAAAGCACGCCAAAACCCTAGTCGCCAGCGTAACGAGCCGACTCTTTCCGCCACTGTGGAAGGTCAACGCCGATAAGCCGCCACGTCCGAAGCTGCAAAACCTAAAGGATGTTTCAGTCGATAGTACTGCTCTTCTGTTCCACGTGGAAGAGACCCTTCTGAGGCACTCCACGTCCACGTTCCCGTACTTCATGCTCGTCGCGTTCGAGGTCGGATCAATCATCAGATTCCTCGCCATGTTCCTCGCGTATCCTCTAGTCAAACTCGTCGGCGACGAGCTTGGCTTGAGGATCATGGTGTTCGTGGCCTTCTTCGGCGTCAGGGTGCGTGGATTCCGAGCCGGTACCGCTGTGCTTCCCAAGTTCCTACTAGCCGATGCCGCCAGCGAAAGCGTTGAAGTAATCACAAGGTTTGAGAAGAGGGTCGGTTTCTCCAATCTGCCACGCGTCATGGTGGAGGGCTTGGTGGTGGATTATCTCGGAGCCGACGCGGTCCTCGGGCGAGAGTTGAAGGAGGTTAATTTGTGAATATTTTTTAATAAGTTTTTTTTTTTTTTCCTCCGGTCACAAAGGTAGAGTTCCGTATTCTAAAGATACAAGTTTTAATGTCCAACCACTTGACTAAGTCTTATTGACATTGACAGGTTGGCGGATACTTTATCGGATTGATGGATAAAAAGAAAGACGACGATGAAATTGCTTTGATCGATCGCGTTTTCGAGACAAAGAGAGGCGATTATAGGCTCATAGGCTTGAGCGGTTTGCGAAGACCGCTTGATCGTCCGAAGTTTCTTTCTCGTTGTGAGGTATACCGACTTTCTCTCTCTATATCTAATATGCTGTAGACGGAATTTTTTTTCTCTAGCGGTTACCGGTTTCAATATCAATGTTTAGTTCCTAGTACCTTAAGAACTGGTATATTGGAATAAAAAAACTCTGGACCGGGAAGGTAATTTCAACAATTTGAGAATTGTATATACTGATTCCGGTTTTATTATATTAAAAAAATATAAAAACTGATAAAAATATGTTCATTCTTGGTCTCGTATAATTATCGCCTCAAAATTAAATGTAAGTTATCTACCGTCTCGCTACGATTTATACGGGTATTGATACCCAAAACACCAAAAAAAATCGGAAATAAATCCGGAAAATCTCTATAACGAATTTCGGGTACGGTTTCACCGCTATTTGAATATATTGTCCATTTTTCTCTTTTGTGTGAGAAACAGGTGGTTTGCTTGGTGAGCGAGAGCGAGAAGAGAAACTGGCGAGCCCTTCCAAGAAAAAAGTACCCGAAATCACTCATCTTCCACGACGGAAGACTCGCTTTCAAACCCGACTTCCTCTCGACCCTAGCGATGCTCGCATGGCTTCCCTTCGGTGTCTTCCTTTCCGTCTTGAGACTTGGCGTCGCTCTCTCTCTTCCCCACAAGTTCTCAGTGCCGATCCTATCCTTCACAGGCATGTCCGGCACGAGCCACCAGCGCCAAGCAACCGCCTTCGCTGGCTCCGGCACACTCTATGTTTGCAACCATCGGACTCTCCTCGACCCGATATACCTCTCTATGGCTCTGCAAAAGCAGCTCACCGCAGTGACGTACAGCCTGAGCCGAGTCAGCGAGCTCCTCGCGCCGATCAGGTGTGTCTGATCTTGATTATCCAAGAATTATATTATGAATTCTCATATATATATATAAACTAAGTTCATATAAGCTCATTATCGTTAATTTGCTATTAACTTCTCTACCATTAAATATGGATTTGAATATTGGTTCCTTGTTTCCGATTTCCGTCACCGGTCAAAAAAATTGATCTTTCGAGATAAAAATCGGAAACTGGTATTTCTTGGATCCGTTTTAAAATGAATGAAGACAATTTATATTATATGATTTCTTTTTATTTTGGTAAAAAAACAAATTTCTTTTACCGGTCTCTTTTACTGATTATTGTTAAAAACCGATAAATACCAGTTTTTACAGTTACCCAATACATAATTGTTACCTTCGTGTGACCGATTTACCGGACAAAAATTGTTTGCAAGACTGGTACTAAATTTCGAATACCAGAAAAAGCAGGCCCTGTGCCAAAAAATCTCAAAAAATAAATTAATTGTTACTGTTTTATTACCTACTGGTATTTATTTATACAATTAATTTCATGAAAATAATATTTTTATGTACACCTTAATTAATGACAATAGAAAACCCACAAAATGCCCAAAAAACACGTAAGGTTTATGAAAAATGTCCATAGTTTCAAAAAACTATTTTATACCCATTAATAAATTATTTTGGACCATTTTATCCTTAATTACAGTTTTTAATTCGTTTTATTTATTTATTAATATTTTTAATTCGAAAATTTTAAAATAACAATTATGACGGTTGACTCAGCCATTAATTATCATATTTAATTTTAAAAATATTTTATAATTAATTCAAATTTAAAACCACTTTCTCTCTCTATCACACACACGTTTCTCTCTCTCTCTCTACGATATTTAGCTATTTATAAGGAAACGAAACGATTTTATGTATTTTGTTATCAACAGATTTATAAAATATCGTAAATATATTTACAGTTTTTACAGGTTAATAAAATTTTGGAAAATATACATACAATTTTTTACGTAAAAATCGTAAATATATTTACGTAAATATAGTCGTAAATATAATTACATAAAAATACAAAATCGTAAATTTAGTTACGTTAAAAATAGAGAATCGTAAATATAGTTACTGATTCATAAATAATTAATTATTACGAATTATTTAGTTACAGTTTGTTGTATTTATAGTTACGAAATTACATGAGTAAATATTCTAGCAGTTTTGTATTTACAAAAACTACTTCTAAGAATATTGGTTATTAAAAAACCAACGATGTTAAATTAACTTTTAATGCATTAATTGTTTTTTATTTATTTTAGGTGTTAATTATTTTGGTTATTTATTTGAATTGTTAATATCGAATAAATTTCATGAAAAATAGGGGTCAATATTCGATCACATTTGTTGCTACAATTAAGGAATAGTATATTTTGATTATAATCCTTTTTAAATTAAAAAAAATATCAAATCTATCTATTATTTTTTAGAAAATAAAACGTGGAATTGGATGAGAGGTTATAGTTAGTTATATTTGCTACTTTTTAGGATAAAAACTGTTTTCATTCAAATTCAACGAGTTTATACAAAATATTTTCTTAAATTTAATTAATTAAATAAAACATATCATTTATTTACAGCTCATTAAAAAATAACGCCAGAAAATTAAGAGGGTATATTGGTCTTCAATTCATTTTGTTGGTGGTTATTTTTACCAAAAATAGAAATGGACATTTTTTTGAAACGTGTTACAAATGGGCATTTTCTTCATTTACCCTAATGACAATTAGATCTTCTAGTTTTGCAAAAAATTAATATATAAACATATAATTTTATTTAATTTCATGTATGGCCCAATTATGTGATTAATACTAAAACTAATCTGGCATCAGGACCGTAAGGCTGACGCGGGACCGCGAGAAGGACTCGCAGATGATATCGAGGCTGCTCCGGCGGGGTGACCTCGTGCTCTGCCCAGAGGGCACCACGTGCCGCGAGCCGTACCTGCTCCGGTTCAGCCCGCTCTTTGCCGAGCTGACCGACGCAATCATCCCCGTGGCTATTGACCACCGCAGCGAAATGTTCTATGGCACGACCGCCGGGGGCTGGAAGTTCATGGACCCTTTCTTCCTCCTTCTCAACCCGACGACGCACTGCGATGTGAAAGTCCTCGGAGAGTTGACTCCGGAGTTGACTTGTGGTTCCGGTCAGAGGTCCAAGTTCGACGTGGCTAACTATGTACAGTCAAAGATCGCCGAGGAATTAGGGTTTGAATGCACAAATTTGACAAGGAAGGACAAATACGTAATATTGGCAGGTAATGAGGGAAGGGTGTAAATTGTAATACCTGATAGCCATATGTATTAAAAATTGGAGTTAATTTATAAATATACTTTATTTTTACTTGGGATGTATTTTAATTTTACTTCTAATTTATTTTTATGCAGAATATCCAAACGATACTTCTCTCTAGATCTTTGTTTTCATTTCTTTTCTCTCCATTTCTATGCACGACTACAGGATTTGTGGTTAATTTAGTGTTGGGTTCATATTATTTTTATGCAGAAAATCAAGAGTAGATTAAAAAAATTCTTATAGAATAAAAATTTAATGGCGTATCAGGGGTGGATCTATGAAGATCTGAGCGAGGACGGTCGCCCCCACTTGATTCAAACGTGTTATTTTTTATAAAAAATAATACAGTTTTTATCAATATATCTAAAATGTATATATTATAAATAGACAAAGTTGATACTATGGTGTAGTGGATATTTAAGTTCAATTCCCATCAATCTCATTTTTTGTTTTACATATTTATGATATGTCCATATTGGTACTAATCTCTTTATATTAAAATTCTTTTATTATATTATGTAATAATCTTTGTACAACTGTATTACTAAATATTTTATCGATCTATAAAAATAAATTCTAATATCATATCATATTTCATAATTTCCGGCTTAATTTTTTTTGCCACCTCTTGTAAAAATCTTGGCTCCGCCCTTACGTATAATCCATTTAAAAAGAAATATTTACGCCTATTTAGTTTGAAGTTTTCAAAAATCGCAAGTTTACTTTTCTATTTTTATTAAAAATTCATATAAACCATCCTAAATCTAAATCTTGTTTTCGCTTATGCTCGATGAATATGCAGCAAGAAAAAAAAGAAAAAAAAACACTCAAGCGTGCTTTTTTTTTTTTTTTTTTGTTCTTCTACAATGGCAAATGATCTCATGCTGACACAAAGAAGTAGAAAAAATTGTCACTGGTTTTCTTGTAAATTTAGGAGTCTTGTAATCTTTAATACTTATACAGCTATTAAAGTTGGCACAAATGATAGAGAAATGACATTCTTGAATTTACTTTAAGAGAAAGAAAACTAGTTTGTTAAAACATGGATATATATATATATATATATATATATGCTTCTATATAAAGAATTCTTCTTTTTCATGGATTAATTTGGCCTAAACGAGGATTATAGTTTGGACCAAAAGTTGAAAGACAAATGAAAAGGGAAAAAAACGAACAGATTACATGTGACATTAATTTAATTCAAAATATAAGTTTTCAAAGTCTTCTTACGTTACAATATATTTTGTCAAATCTTAGAGCAAAGATAGATAGGTAATACTATTTGCATAACTTTAATAACCTATGAAATAAAACAAAGACATATAACTTCAGTTATCTCATTTCAAGACTCTGCGATAAAGATATCTCATTTAAAAAACTCCTATGCTTTAGAAATGGTCTTCTTTTTTTTTTTCATTCAGTAACATTTTGATTAGAAGAACTAGAAAATAAACTACATATAATAACTAATTAAATGATATTAACTTTCTTACCTATTTTTTTATTTTGAAAGCTATTCACTTTCTTACTATTGATGAAACTTGATTGAAAGTATCTTAAAATACTCAAGCTTTGACCGCCAAATGAGGTGGCATGCGTTTACAATATAAAATAGCGGCAAAGTACCCAAAGTCAAGAAATGTGAGGTAACACATTATTTTATCTTTTTTTTTTCCTGTCGGACTCAAAAAACAAAGATGCTAGATTAGTGAATATATAAATATCAATAAACTAAAAATTGACCAACATCCGTAACATAAAATGGACGAAGAATGTGTCACCTCACAATTTGCTGACTTTAGGTAATTTTGCTTGTATTTTCCTTTAGACCCACGGTGCCTAAATTTGGTCAAAGTTTAAGTACCATTGGTACAATTGTCCCTAAATCACATGACATGTTACTATAATTTAAAACAAGATGTCGTTACAACAACAAACTTTAGTAATAGGAGATACGTCTTTTTTTTCAGTTCGGGAAACGATATACTAATTGATTAATCATATTAGTGCGGAGCATGGGTTGGTTGGGTCGCCCCAATGTTTTACGTGGAATCGGCCATCTCACATCGGATTCACACAAAAAAAAAATATCTGATGCAAAAAATTTAAATGCCCAAACCAAACCGATTAATCGGGTTAGATTGGTTTAAACCGTCGGGCCCGAATATAAAAAAATATATTATACAAAAAATTATATAATCAAACAACATACACTTAACAAATCTATTGTGCTACATGAGTAATAAAAAAAGAAAAAAACTAAAGATTGTCCCACTTGAGTAAAAAAAATGAATAAAAAAAAACTAAAGACCCACGGCATTGAACCCGATCCCGAAGAATAGTCAGGTTCGGTCCAATCCAACTCGTCCAATCCAACTCAATTTTGAGAAAGGTGGATTAGACGGGTTAAATTGGGGCCGTGTCTTTTTTTTTTCTTCCTTAAATAATATTTTTAAGAGATCAATTTTAGATGTTGGGTTGGGCCTAAAATACTACCCCTAAATCACATGTGTGTATTGGCTCCTTTATTTTTGTTTTGGAAATACAAATGAATGAATATATTGCAAACTTGCAACTAACATATATATTAATATGAACTATTTATTAAATATACATCTATAAACAGTTTGGAAGTTCTTTTCAATAGCTCGTGAGAATTACGTTGCTTGGTTTATAATTTCTATTACATATTCCTCTATTACTTTTGCATTGATTCAATAGCATTTATTTATCCCTATCAAATTATTAACAATATTTATATATTAACTTGCATTATTACTTTTTGATATTTGGTTAATTTGTATGACCATTCTCAGTCTTTCACTTCACAACTTCATCATAATACAATGCCACTTGCAATATGTGATTATATTATTTTATTCACTTTATTTTTATTATTATTTTAAGTTAATATCGATCAATTAATAATTTTTTTATAATATAATAAATTCTCGTGTTACCCGCTTTAAGTTATTAAAATTATACTTTATATGTATTTCAAACTTGATGGCCTTGGAAAGTTCAACAAATCTATTAAAAGCAATATATGTAAAGAAGATTTGAATTCCTCATATTTTACCAATTTATTTACCAATTACAATAGAACCTCTATAAATTAATACTCGATAAATTAATACCTCGATTAATTAATAATTTTCTTCGGTCTCGACTATACTAACGTAGTTCATTTTTTACCTCGATAAATTAATAAACTCGATAATATAATAAATTTCTCTAGTCCCAACCTTATTAATTTATAGAGGTTCAACTGTACTGTATGTAACTCATTAAAGTTGAAGGAGAGACCACTACGTCAATCTTTTGTGACAAATACTATGCTCTTGGAAAATCGGCTCTCTTAATTTATTGGAATAATAATAATTTATAGCTATATTTTTAAAAATTGCTTAAAACCCAAGCTTATCCTACCTAAACACGAGTTTTCGTTGTTTTTTTTTTTTTTTTTTTTTTGAATGAAGTGGCACTATCAGCAAATATTCAGTGTAAGAACATGTGACACCATTGGCCAAGTTTACATATGTAAAGGGGGCACTCATTTGAGTCCCATATGGATTGATCACGTGACCTCTTGAATGAAGGTGTAGTGGAATTACCACTAGGCCAAGCATGCTTTGTTAACACGAGTCTTTGTTTAACGCAATGTTTAAGTTATTATTTTTATAGGTTAATCGTTTATCGATGGATTAAATATTTAATAACTCAGTTTATTGTTATCGATACTTGTTGACATATAAAACGATTATCGACGGACAGCGTATGGACAACTTAGTAAAAATTTGTATAGTTAATTTACATAAATAACTCATTAACATACCAATAAATTACAAATCAATATATTAGTTACGTTAGTTAATATATTAACAGTCTATGTAAACTTTTTTTTTGTATATATATATACCGATTTTTGGGGCTTTTTTAGTTACATTAAAACTTTAACAACAGAAAATGATCGGTCTTAAGCACGGGCCTTGTCCGCCTATACCCAAAGTTGGCCCTGAGTACGAAGTGACCATGCTCGGAGATGTTGCATGAGATGGACAACATATTTTGGGGAGAGTAAATTGAAGATTTAGGTTTAAGCTTTTAATTATTTTCTCATCATCAATTGAAAATTAAATAAATAAAACAAAAGAATTGTCATTTCACACGTGGGCGGAAGTACCTTTGTGAGTAGTAGGGTTAGAACTTAGAACCACCCCCAAAAAAATTTGTTGATCTCTTTTAGTAGTAATGTTTAAATTTTTATAAATAAACCCATTTTATTTGTACGATAAATTTAAACCAACCACCCTCAAATTTAAATCTTAATTTCGCCTATGATTTCACATAACAATAAGGATGTATTAGCTATTTATATTGTAGCCGTAGGGAGAGATAAAAGAGATTTTTCAATTATTCTTTTAGGGATCACTTGTGCTCATATGTTGTGCCACGATAACTTATTCCAATAACACAGCACCATTCACAAAAAATAAAAATAAAAAATAAAAAGTTTGACACATATTTTGTCCTCTGCGAATGTGATGGCATTTTGTTTTATATTTTGTTTGTGAGTTTTATGGGACCAACCCAAATGTGACCAATTCTGTAGGGGCTTTTTAAAAGCCTTCTTCTTGGACTTCGACAGCTCAAAACCGCTTGCTTTTATCCTGTCGTTTAGCGCCCCATTCATGTCGTTTTCACCATTCCAAATAATCACTTATAAATTAAAACAAGGATAATAGCAACCAAAATACTGAATCGACACAATATCATCATTATCTTTCTCGCTAATAAATCCCATTAATATTGTTAATACTTAATAGACCGTTTAGACCGTTAGAATAGACAT
This sequence comes from Parietaria judaica, assembly GCA_954871525.1. NCBI lineage: Eukaryota > Viridiplantae > Streptophyta > Magnoliopsida > Rosales > Urticaceae > Parietaria > Parietaria judaica. The sequence goes on along the minus strand of OX940862.1, from coordinate 23,300,858 downwards.
GAGTATTAAGTACTTAAAGGTTACAACTTATGAATTATATAGCAAGTTATTAAGGAAAGCAAGTTATTAAAGGTTAAATTATTTTTGAAGTATTTGGTAAAATTATTTTAGATTTTCCGTAAAATATAAGATTCATATTTTTCATTTTTTAAAAAAAATAATCAATTTTTATTACCAAGAACTATTATTCTATAAACAGTTTACCAAATTCCTATTAATTTTTTATAATTTTTTTTAACTAAAACTATAAATTTAATATTTTGTTAATAATATGGATGAAATTTAATAAAATAATAATAATTATTGAGAATTTTTACGCTAAAAAACAAAAACAAAATACTTTCGATAGCTATAATGTAAAATATTGATATATTTCAAAATTTAAGTGGATCAGATCAGATAATGGTACAGAATTATTATCTAAAACCCTAGACCCCTTCTTGTAGCTTCATCATTGATCATAATTCAAGAAATATATTTGAACAGTAGAAAATAATATTTGAAAAAAGCATAAAAGGGAATAACGTCGTTGGTTGACCCAATGAGCAAAACATCCATGACCATAGGATTACTGAAGATGAAAGTACACTCTTTCGTGGGGTTTAAACGACCACGTATCATATATACTATTTTTTTTTTTTTTGTATCGTATATTATATACTACTGTTGACTAGTACGAGTGGCAATAGCTAATAAATGAACCTTTTTTATTATTAATTGTAATACGAGTAAATAAATATAGTACAAGTTCTTAAAATTGATTAGCATTTAGAAACGCAAAATTAAGCAAAGCAATGTAATTCATAAAATAAACAATACAATATAGACAAATTGATTAATAACATTTTTTTAAACATATTTTATTGTTTAATTTTCTTTTAATCACGTCTAATTGAGTTTTATCGTGCTAAATAATTATTTAACTGTCAAAGTAATGATCGAGCCCGAATTCATTCAAAATTTCGATTTACCTAAACTCTTACAAGACTATGCATGTGATAATCAGACCTAGATACGCTTCAACTAACCTAACTTCGTGTTCATTGAAGCTAATTTGTTATGCTTACTACCATCTAATTGTCAAATTCGAATCCGGCTCATATAACCTAAACTCGTAAACCTTATTTCGTAATTATTTCGTGTCTCGTATCCGAACTCATATTGCCCTAGTCGCGAGTGTGACCTTTAATCCAAGGTTCGCATTACCGACGATTATCGTCGATTATCGAGCTTACCGGTAGTTACCGGTAAGTTACCGGCTATAATACTTACCGTTTTATCCATTTTTCGACGATTATCGAGCTTTTCGATAAACCGAAGACCAGCCGATTATCGCTATTTTTAGTGTAAAAATTTGATACTTTTCGGTCAATTAAAAAAATCAATTTTTAGAGATTTTTTGGTCTTTTCGACAACCAATGACCAAATTTTATACAATTTTCAAGCTTACCAGTGAAAAATCGAGACTTTTCGGTCTTTTCGACAGCCGACGACCAAATCTTATACGAAAACTTAATTTTCGAACTGGTAAGTTGCAAATTTTTCGACAAATTATCATATTTTCACTGATTAATCGATTCTTGGCATAAGTTTTGAAAGTTTTGATTTATTCATTTTTAACCGAATTTCTTGGAATTTTTTGTAGTTTTTGGTAAATTAATGACATATAATGTTAAATCTATATGAATCAATCATTTCTTCTTTGATATGTACTCATTTATACGATTTTTAGGGCAATTCATGTGTTAAAATATAAAGAGTTAGTTTTATATGAGATTTATGTTTAGAAATGAGTAAAGCTTGGAACTTTATCATCTTTTGTTTATTTTTTTGCATTCTTATGAATATTTTTTTTATGAAAACATGTTTTGATGACTTATTTTATAATTATTTTGTTAGATTTAGGTTACATTCGGATTATCATGCTTGTTAGGCAAATGTATATAAAGTTTTGAATTTAGGAATTTACTCGAGATGTACATACTTTGTTATAATTTGTTGATTGTATAGGGTTCAAAATATTATATTTCCAAAGAAATATGAATGTTTGAGCTTTTGAGTTCTTGAATTTTCAGATTACAAGACTTTCTTGTGTAAAAAGTCTAAAAATTCATATTTTTTAATTTTTGAAGTAATTTATTCAAATTTTTATGTTTCTGTTTCATTAATTATTTATTGACATATTAATCTGTGATTTTGGTATATTTTATTTGCATATTTGAGCTTAATTTGGATTTTTCCATAATTACGGCAAAAGTCTTCTAAGTTTATCTTTTGTGATTTGTGAGGTAATCTCTTCATTTTTTTTGTGTTCTCATTGATAAAATATTTTTTAAAAAAATAATATGAAATCTTGGTCTAACTTATTTTCATATTTGAGATTAATTTGAATTTTCTCATAATTGCGGATAAAGTCTTCTAAGTTGATGTGATGAGAATTATATGTGTTTGTGTATGAATATATATATATATATATGTTTGTGTATGAAACTGTTTTTTATATCATGACATTCTATTATTAATTTATTAGATAATAGAATAGAATCAATAATTATCATGACATGCTTTTATTTTTGGTATTTTTAAAACATTATTTTAAATTGGGCAAATACAAGCTTAAAATATTTTATAAGTTTTCCGTCGAAAAGTATCGATAATCCGTCGATAATCATCGAAAAGTATCGATAATCGGTAAGCTACAATATTATAGGTTTTCCGTCGGTTAATCGGTCAGCTATCGATTAATCCGTCGAAAACGATAATCGGTTTATCGGTAACATCGGTAAGTTAAACCTTGCTTTAATCCATTAGGAGAGAGAAATGGCCAAAGGATAAAACAAGATACATAAAATAAAAATAAGAAAAGTAATGATGAACAACGATGCTGTTGAATTTATATAGAAGCGATGACATGTCGTTTGGCTCGTAGCGCCTTGTGAATGGCCACGTGCCATTTATTCGTCAGAATCAGGTGACCACGCTCAACTTGCGAACGTGTTGCAATTAATGCGATACGTTCAAAACTAAATAAAAATTTACTCAACAAGTACAACAAATATTAGCAAGAAGATAATAATATAAATATATATATATATATGGTTGTCTCACCCAAATGTATGTACGGGGGAGAAAAAAGATTGAAAACTATATAATTAAATGCAGACTTGCCTCAATAAAAAGCCAGGTGATAATGGCTATATTTATTTATTTATTTATTTAACGAAATAATGATACAAACGAATCATAAATATCTTTTTTTGTGTTTATTAGATCGGAATATTATATAACGAAAGTTGCAAACAATAACAAATTAACAATCATCTGTTTTGTAAATAAAAAATAAAAAAAATCATTATTATATCATCTTGCAAAAATCTTAAATCATTTTAAATTAATTATTATATAAAAGACAATAATATGTAGCTAAATAAAATAAATCAAACTTACGGAAAAGCTTCTTGAAGCAGCATGTCATTAAGCTGGCTTGCATAAGATACAAATACATAGGAATACCAATTAATCAATTTTATATAGCGTAGGAACTTATTACTATTAATTATTTTTTACAAACAATATGAAATATTAATTTGTGTGTCCTTTTCATATGCAAATTAAGTTAGTGTTTCAACTTTCAAGTATATTTATAAAAGTCTTTTCAAATTGTTCAGTCATATTTATCGTTAAATGAAAACGAAAAATTAAAAGGAATGAACGAATGAAATAAATAAAATATTCATAAAAAAAGCTAGAGTTATGTAATTTCTTTATCATATAGTCGAAGCTCTCTCGCGAGCAAGGGAAGGGCTTCAAATTATTGGTACGTACTTGTCTAATATTTTATGTTTTATTTTTATATTGTCTGGATTATCAGAAACTTTTTTCTAAATATCTTTCTATTTTGTGAATCGATCTGATAGAGTTGATTGCTAAACCTCCTGATTATATTTAAAGTTATGGTTTATCTGCCTAATATATTTTTAGTTACTTTAAAAAAAATGAAAGACTAAAGAGCATCATTATAAATCAGTCCTATAATTAATTATCTTACTAAAACCATTAAATGCTCTGTTATGAAACAGACAAAGTTTGCGACAATTCAATACAAATTGTTCATTTATATCCCACCATAAAAGACTACTGTTTATTATGACAAATAAATAGTAAGACGATGAAGTACTTAGATACATGTGAGAATAGTACATTAATTGATGGAAAAGTAAATATAAACCAACAAACTAATTAAATATAACTATTGCTTCAAGTCTTCAACAACTATAATATACGTTAACAACATTTGTTGTTAAGTACAGAAATTGAAGTAATGATGATATTTATAACTCGCTTTAAAACATTATAAGGTTAATGACCGGAAAAATACTCAATTTCATTCCCTTAAAAAATGACGTGTCGGATGACGGACTACCTCAAAGGGAGTTCGAGAAGCGGTTCATGGAGAAAACTCAAAAACCGTCGTGCGAGCGGTGGTCAGGAAACAAATATCGGTGTCGGAGCCGTGCTGATCGACTCACTGCCAAGCCCGGCGGTCCTTGCGAGCTTCAGCGTTTGTATGGACGAGGTCGACCTGAGAAAATGTCGTAGTAGAGGAATTAGGGTTACGAACGCACCCGATGTTCTCGATGACAACATCGGAGAGAGATAAAGGGAGATATCACTGATGGAAGTGGATGATCTTCTACAATCGGCAACAAAATATTAAGTTTAGGAACTTTTGTTTAGATAAAAAGACTTGAATTTATGTCGCTTCATTTTGAAATAATTTGGATACCTTTGTCACTATTAGCTCAAAATTATAAGCCAAAAAAAAAAAATTGACCATATTTAGTGCTTTTTTTTCATTTGTAAAACAAAACGAAAAAAAAAGTTGAACACATGTTTTTATTTTCTAGTTTTTAACAATGAAAACAAACAATTATTTTTGAAAATGTAGTCATTTTAGTAAAATATTTTTATAATCATTTTTTTTTGTAAATGAGACTTACTATTTTACTTTTTTATATTTTTATAATTTCTCTCTGGTGTTTATCATATTTATTCAAGTCTTTTTTTTCTTTCTCTACCTCTTAAGTATGAGATATAAAATCTAACTAAACGCATTGTCAAAATATATTAGTAAAATATATAATAAATAAAAAACGCGAAAACAAAATAAGAATAAAAAAATCAAACGAACGCTAGTTAGTAAATTTTAGATAAAAATGAGTAAATTTTCTATTTTTTCAGACATTATTCTTTATCTCTTGTGTTTTTTTATTTCTTTTTTTCTTTCTATTCTACATCGAGATACCCTTAAGATTAAGGCACGTACATTTTCAAAGAGGAATTTTGGACAAGGAATTTTCTTTCAAATCAGTGGTTTGTGTCTGTAAATATACATGAAACTCCAAGAATTTGGATTCCTGAAATCTGTGATGTCTCTTTCTCTTAATTGAATTCTTTTGTGGTGCCTTTTTCGTTTGGATCAATGCAAATATTTCAAAGAAAAATTAGACAAAACTCATAACATTCATATATGGTTATTAGGATTATTTAACTCAACTTTGATATTCATTTGTACAAAATCAAGTACATAGGCAAAAAAAATAAAATGTAAATAGATTATAGCTATAGAGATTATATGTTTGGCATGCTTGTGGTACAATATGTTTGATATTATTTTGTATGAAGAGCTGAATAAAAATAAATATACAAAGTAAATATGTAAAAAAATAAAATTTTATCTATATATTACCTTTTATTTTATTTTTATTTATATTCATATATAGTTCATACTCCATAAGTATCTTCATACTTTATATCTTTATTGATATAGTGTCTAAAATTTGATTTAAAAAAAAAAACTTAGTTATGGAGCACATAAAAAAAATACATAATTTATAGTAATATAATTATTTTATATAATGAGAGGATAATTGTGGAAATAAAATTTCAAAGCTGGGGTGTGTCTAAAAATATCATAGTTTGAAAGATTGAAAAAGTTTGCCTTAGTACATATGGTAATTATATTGACTAAAAAGAAAAATAAAATAAAATGATAGCCTTCTTAAAGGAATGCACATGGTTGCATGTGGGAATGTAGTTTATGTGGGAAATGCATAGAAATCGGTAGAAGAAGCACAAAAATAATGTGACAACTTAGACACAAAAGGCTAAAAGATAATAAAAATATATATTTTTTTAAAAGCCAATATTTGTGGTCCTTAGATTCAACAATCTACATACAATCATAACCAATATTTAGGCTCCAAAAATAGCACCAACAGAAATAATTAATTTGAATGTATAAATAAATAAATAAAAGAAACATATGAAGACCCTTTTGATAGGGATGCCACACAACATCTGTGTGTCTTTATCCAAACATGTTGACAGCTGGGTGCTCACTGTCATCACACGTGTACATTTTAATTAGCCGAACAATGAGTGGTTTCTCATAAAAAAGGGTCTCATTTTTCTAATTTGTTCTTTTTTATGTGTACCGTTGGAGTTTACCTCAATTTACTCCTTAATAATGGAAAAACAAGAACCTCTAAGAATTGATGTGTTTTATGCTTAGGATTGTTATAAATATTCTAAAAATATCAAAGTTTGAATCACGCATGAAATGTATTTGGTGCGCGCAGCGTTAGTGGCGTCTCGTAGTGGAAGCACATTGCATCGGGGCGAGCGGCGATTTATCGCGTAAAACACGTGTCGCTGGCTAGTTTGGAGCTTTTGACCATATTGCAGTTGGTGCAGAATAGTGTGTCTTTTTTTAACTCATACCATTTGACAGACAAACTGTGTCGTTTTCGAAAGGTCGTTACTTACTAAAAACGACAGTTAGTAGTCGTTATAAATTCTATATATTTTAGTTAGAAATTACTTCTGATTCGTGGTTTTACTTCTGCAATTACTCTCTCAGTTTTCGAGAAACGTGTTCTTGTCTACTGTTCGATTTTCACTATCTTCTTGTGATTTCGGTTCAATTAGGCTTGTCCTATCTTGGGTTTTCAAGCGTTGCAGACTCGAAGATGATACCGAGTGCTCGAAATACTATTAAGAAAGCGCATTACATGCGTGATTAAAGTCCCGACGTTTTCAACTTCAAAGATTTCTAACATTTACATTTGTTTGTGCATGAGATTATATATTGAGTATTTCTTAATGTTATGATATTATATAATATTGGAATTTTAGAATATATATATTCTAAAAAATATAATATATTTTATTCGTTGATAAACTCATCAATAATTGTCTTATTTGTCGATAAGTATCAACGACGATGAACCGGTTTTTTTTTTTTACCTTATCTATTGATAAACCAAATACCAAACGATAAAACCGTGAGAATCGATTATCTTTTAACCGAAAAACGATGTCTTGAACATTTGCTTTTTTATTTCGTGGACTATTCTTGAAAACTATACTCGGAAGTTCCTCACCAAGATTCTCCCGGGGAGCATGCTAGGGATTATACAGATGTTTTATGCATAAGCTCTTATTTGTTAATTAAGAATCATAATATATTATGTTTTTGTAATGTGAACCACATTCTCTTGGATTTTTATGCTGTTCCTAAAGATGACATTTAATTAGTTAAATATCTTTTTCTTTCTAGCTTTCACTATTGGCAATTGGAATTATAATTGAATGATTGATTAGTATGACAATCAAACTATTACTCGACATGATTTTATCAGTTTTGCATTAATTCGTACGTTTTTGTTTTTTGTTTTTATGTCTTATTTTAATACGTGTATGTTTCAAATAAGGGGATTCATGGCTTATAAATGGTGACATTTAATTTCACCCAGTCGACATATATAATATTGTACAATTTACCTTCTTTTTGCCTTCCATGCGTCATAATCAGCCATATACTTTTACCTTCAATTTAAATTGTCTATTTCAATTTAAATCCGCGCTTTGTATTATTATTATTATTATTATTATTATTATTATTATTATTATTATTATTATTATTATTATTATTATTAACCCCAAAATATCATATTATACAGAGGTGAATATATCACTTATAACTCGTGAAAATACACTCTTCCCTTTATTTGCTCAAAATAAAGAGATATATTGTTGGGCAATATATTGACTATAAGAAAATTGATTATATATATTACTACACATGAAAGCTTCAACAACGTACTTTTTAAAATACTGTTGGATATGTGTGAGTTGTAGGTTGAAATGAGAAGGAATTAGCATAGAATTGAAATTTAATTATCACCCATAAATCAAATCCAATACATGAACCAACTCCCATATTCATACATGAATCTATCCAAATCCATGAATTAAATCTATACATCAATCACATTTTCATTTGCATACATACATGAATCTAATATGATTAATGCATCTCAACATAAGTGACTAAAGAAAACTTTCAACATAAATGAATACTACATAAAAAAAAAAAATCATGTTTTCATAAGTTTCCATTCACCACTATTGCTATAAATTAGAATTACAATTATTTTATTAAGTGAATAGCAGTACATATATAATTTATTTCCCTTTTATTTTATAATTTTTTAATAGTATGAATTCAATATATTTTTTTTACGATCAAAATTTACAACGTGAATTTTTTTAATATTTCTCCTCTATTTTTTTAATCAATTTTGCAAAATTTAAAATGTATCGTTAATTCATCGACACATGTTACACTTATATAATATATATATATATATGTATTCAAACTTTTTTATTTTCTCTTTTGTAAATCTGGTAGACGTCGAGAATTTCAGCCGTAAAAAATATTGAACTATGTAAAAAAAATGACAATGCTAACCCTGTATTTTCTTCCATGTACAACTATGAAAAGATATAATGAAATTATATCAAAGAGTTGAAAGCAAGGATTATGTAATATACTAATAGTGGCAAGGCAATGTTGGTTCTTAGTAATCCCAAAGTAATGTTTCTTCTTAGACTAATATGCGAGCTTTTAATATATAGTTCAAGAACATAATGATGTTGAACCAAAGTAGCAAATAGCAATTAGCTATTAGCCATATGCTTCCAAATAGTGTGCTTTTTCAACACACGAAAATAAACAAAAATAAAAGTTTGGATCTTTGGGAGGTCACATGCAATTGAAATTGCAAAGGGCTTTAGTGAGGAAAAGTGGGGCTTAGAGGGTCAAATGCACTTGAATTTGTAGGGTCACTAAGGCACATGATCTTGTGACTGTTCCTCATAAGACCAACTTGGCCGGCTTCTTATTTTCCATTTTATTTAATTATGAGCATATATTATGTATATATATAGGCCTATATGTTTTATTTTCTTTTGATTTCTAGGTTGTGGGGCTACTTTTGCTCCGACCATTTTCCCTCTTTCTTGATTTCGTATCTCACAAATATCCCAAGAACCACCACATGATCCTTCCTTCTTTATTCCTACTTTGTTATTCTTACAACATGGGTCATTCAATACTCCAAATGGGAGTGAAACTGGGATGATACCGGAATTTTGGCTCTTTTTTTTTTTGGCCAAATCCTAGTTTATCTAATTTTTTAGAGTCCAACGCTTTTGCAATTTAGAAAAACTAAATCGATACGATCGTTGGTTTTTTTTTTTTTTTTTGGTTCTGTCACTTTTTTTACCAGGTGCGAAAACCATTATAGTCTTGATTTCGTAAAATTGAGCACCAGCCAAGATAAAGCAATAATCTAGGGCCCGTTTGGTAACATTTTAAAAAACTGTTTTCTTGTTTTATGACCGTTTTTTTTTTGTTCTGTCACTTTTTTTACCAGGTGCGAAAACCATTATAGTCTTGATTTCGTAAAATTGAGCACCAGCCAAGATAAAGCAATAATCTAGGGCCCGTTTGGTAACATTTTAAAAAACTGTTTTCTTGTTTTATGACCGTTATACAGTGCTTTTTGTTTTCAAAATCTTGTTTGGTGGACTTTTACTGTACAAATGTTTTTGAAATCAATGTTTTCACTTTAGGCTATTTGTGGGTAAAAGTGAAAACGAAAAAAAAAAAGTTGTTTTCTTCAACACTTTTCTACCAACTTCATATTTTTTTCAATATTAACCCGAAATATTATTTTAAACACTTAAATAAATATTTATCGTACCAACAAACTTATATATTATTCCAAAACTAAAACAAAATAAAATTTGTAGGATTATATCGATCATTAATTATACCAATAAATTTACGAGTATACGAATAATTGAAATTTATTTAATAAATAATATCATTAGAAATATTAATTATAAATATTTTTAAGAAATGTATTAATTTTAAATCTAAATTATTTATAAATAAATTTAACTGATTATTCATATTTATTTTTTTTAATTAAAATTCCCATAAACATGATTTCAATATATTTGTTTTTTAAAAATATTACACCAAACACAGTTTATGTTTTTCTGTTTTAGAAAATACTGCTTACCAAACGCAATTTTAAAAATAAACAAAAAACAATTTTTTGAATTCATACCCACAAATCAATTTATGAAAAATGAAAAAACAACAAAAACACTACCAAACGGGCCCCTAACTTCTCCAGATTTTCGAAAAACATTTTTATTATTGAAATAAGAAAAGTTGTAGTGCTTAAACTTCCACATTTTACAAGATGCAAAATATAAAGTTATAAAATCAATATTGAAAACCAATAGGTTTAACGTATATACTAATCTTTATTCTTCGTTTTCGTACTATAATGAATAAGGATCCCAAGTCCAATGTCATTTTTCATGGTTGTTCATTTGATTTGCTTTATGCCTTTTTTTTTTTTTTTTTGTCTACAAATCTCACTTATCTAGCAATACACTCTGAGTAAAGCAAGAATTAAATGATTTAATAAAAATAATAAAAAATGCAGTTCCATTTATTATCCATTTTTGATATATAGGTATTGTTATTGAATGAAATGTTAACAATCATGTATGATTAGTTGTTGGGAAAAGGCAGCAAAAATAAGTTGTTTAAGGACTTGGATTGGTAAACAACTCAGAAGTTAATGTGATGTACTTATATTCCAGCTTGTGGTAGTTATCATGATTAGTAACCATTTGCCTAATCTTCATTAATTATAAAGTTGAGTATGGACAAACACATCAATTTGTTCAAGAAAGGCATCTAAAACAGATTGCTTAGGGACTAAATGGGAAATAACTCGTTAATTTGTTCAATATATCCTTAACTTTTCATGAAGTTGTATTTTAACCAAATTCATTTATGAATAATAATAATAATAATAATAATAAGTGATCATAATTTTGCATGTGAAATTTCAAGAAGGGTTAAACTCTAATTTTCGATTAAAACAAAAAATGAAGATTTTACATAAAATTATTGTTTTTTAATTTATTTATGATGTGGTGTTTATAATATCATTTTGTCCTCTTAAACGAAAAAAGAAATTGAACAAAGTGATTTTAATATAAATATCCATTTTGACTTTAAACTGGTGAAAATCACATAAAGAAAAAAAAAGATTTAATAATAGAATATTAGAAGTTTAAATCTTTCTGTAATTACGACAATACATCTCATTGTGTTCACAACAGTAATCTTCTAAGCGAATTAATCATAATCTTTTCATTTCCTTTTCTTCTGTTCACGACATTTTTGCTTGTCTTTTTTCTTCTTCTTCTTTTTAGTCTTATAAAACAGATATAATAAACGAAGACATATTAAATCGATGATAAAAAGCTTGAATAATTTATAGTTTTGCTTGCTTTAACTTTTAAATATACAGTTGGACTAATCAAACATTTAAGTTTTGTGGGAGGGTAACATACTATAGGCCAGTTTACAATTAAGACTTGAATTTGATAGATTAGAGCTTTTTAATATCAGGGCTAATATCTTTATATGTATTTTTTTTTATTTCTCTTTTTCACGACGGCACAATGCAATTTTTTTACGGTCAAAAATCTAAATACTTACTAGCTTCTCTCGAAAATTCTGTCCATTTTTCAATCAGTCTTCTTAGATGTGTCGTTTTTTAAAAATTTCACTCAGGTTTTTCTTATTTCTCGTTCTGATTCTTTAGTAATAAGTGAATGAAATTTAAGAGAAATAAAATTATAAAATTAAATAATTAGATATTTATATCGTTAATAATCCTTAATATTATTTAAAAATGGTATTATCTTCAGCCACAAACAATTGGCCATGTGACTCGGGGCCTTTAGTCCCCAACTTTATAAAATAAGTTATTAAATTAATTATCCTCATATTATTAGGTGGCGAATTGGCATCTTCAATTAATTAATTAATTAATTTAATAAATTAATAAAATAAAATTGATAGTGGAGAGCTGAAAAGAAGAGAAAAGGACGTGTATACAACAACATACATGAATCTAAAAAATCCACAAAAATTAAAATTAAAATAAAAAATAAAAAACCGGCCTTTCGCTTACGTCAGCTCGCCGGAGAGCCGGCCAAGAGCTCGGCGAGAGCGGTCATGGCGCGAATCTGCATCTCCAGCGCCGATATGTAATCGCTGGTCTCTTCTAGAAGGTTCTGGAGCGGAATCTTCCGGCAACCGGGGACCAACCGACTCAGAATCTTCACCTTCTTCTGTACGGCCGGTAATCTCCGAACGGCCGGTCTCGGCGACCGGCTCTTCCCGGCGCCGGCGAGCTTTTGCTTGGCGACCTTGCGGTGCTTTAGGCGATTCCTCAAGAGCCGCTGGCGATTCGCGAGGATGGCTCTGCTCCACCGAGTCGTTCCCCGGGCCGAGATCGCCAGGACTCGCTCGGCGGCGTCGCGGACTGTGCTGCCGGCGACGGCGGCGGTGGATCGCTGGCGAGTCTGGCGGATGGCGTCGACGAGCTTGGACGAGTAGATCCGTTGCTCGGACTCCGACCTCCATCGGATCGGAGCCGCTTTCGGATTCGAACTCGGCGTCGAATCGATTTTTCGGCGCTTTTTCCTGCCGGAATCGACCGGGATTGACGAAGACGCCATGGAAGAACTTCGCAGAGAGGTCGATGGATGGGTAATCGGTTCCAGAATCACAGACCTGCAAAGAGTCGAAACTTCTCAGCTCAACTAGCAAAGAGAAAGATGTATACATATAGTTTCTAACGCTTAATGTATATGCACCTGGATTGAATCGGAAAACTTAGATTGAATCCACCTCCTTCTCTTTGCGAATCACAGACTGCACTAATCAAAACTTTAAGCTCAGATGGAAGATATTAGATATATATACATACATATATATATATAAATATATATGAGAGGTTACGAATATACCTAGATGGAATCGGAAATCGTAGATTGATGAATCGGCCTCCTTCTCTTGAAGAATCAGAGTCCTGCAAATCATCAAAACTTCAGTCAGCTTAATGATGGAGGAGTATATAGAGATGCAAAGACATACATACATATATAGATATTCATATATGAGAGGTTATGGATCCACCTTTTGGAAGAAGGAATTTCAGAGAGAGATTCCGAGGAAGCGAGCGGTTTTCTGGAGAGAGATAGAGAGAGTGAAATGGTGTTTGAGAGGAGAGGCTTGTTGTATTGTATATATATGGAAGAACAGAGATATGACTTTCAAACTATATACTAAATTGAGTTATTACGGTAAAAGTAATCAAGTTGTTTGAAAATAAGGCTTTATATATTAATTTTTAAAAATAATGGTAAATGTATCTAAGTTTATTTTTTTAGTGAATTGGTAGACCTTACTTCTTTTTTCGTATTTCTTTTTTTACTATTTCCGTCAATGATGGCGTCAACGCAAATCTTACAAACATACGCGAACGATCAAACCCACGAATATCAAAATAAAATGATATGTAAACAAAAATTATTTGAACATCAATAACATAAATTTTTTATTTTCCTTCTCACTTTCTCTCATAATTTAACAATTTTCCCCTCAACGATATTGTGATTTGCGTTGTTGACGTCATTATCGACGGAATGAGTGAAAAAAACCAACAAAAAAGTGGATGAAATCTATCGATTTACCCAAAAAGTAAAACTTGGTACATTTGTCAGTGTTTTTTTTAAGTTAGCTCTATGACGTCCTATTTCTAAATAACTTGGGTATTTTTGCCGATAATAACCCTAATAAATATAAGGAATATTTTTGGCGGAAACATCAAAATGTATCAAAATTATAGCATCAATGTAAGAACATGTGGTACTATTGCCCAAGTTTACATATGTGTAAAGGCAACACGCATTTGCGTTCTATGGGGTTTGAACTTTGGACCTCATGAATTAGTATGTAATAAAGTTTTCACTAGACCAAACAAGCTTGATTTTTTTAGATCTTTCTTTTTAATGACACACGTCCTCAATAATATATATATAAAAAAATAGTGTAGTAAAAAAGTTTCATTAACTCATTACCATAAAAATTCACGCGATGATGTATAATTTGTTCATATTTTTGTCTTTTTTGACGCTACAAAAACTTTAAAGAATTAAAAATTAACACTAATTTTCTCCGAGAGTATCCAACATGTGTTTAATAATGCAAAAGATTAAATAACCATATGTCCATCTTGTCCCGCATGATAAAAAGAACAAAAATATAAATAAAATATAACAACAACATAGTCAAACCATACATCGCCACATGAAACTTCATATAGAGAGTTAACGAAAAATTTAATTACTTATGCCAAAATCTATCATTATAATTTGTGCCATTAAAAATAATGGGTATATAAATCATAACTTTCGTAAATATTGATATTTCTGCCGCAAATATACATAGATAATCGACAAGTTAGTAGATTTATACGAAATTACAAATAATGAAGAATGAAGATAATGGAAACTAAAATCTGGTCACGGGAAACACGCGGCTTCATGAGAAAACTCTCACTAATTACAATTTCGGTACACATTAATTTATTGGATGTTTCATTTGGGCCCAATTGTGGCTAAGTTTGGTTTTTTTAATCCCATTATGTTATGTTAATATGCTGTAAAGTGTAAACATTTACTTGATGAATCTATATAAGTTCGAAAAGCATTTCTGTGTTTCCGTTTTATTATTAGTGTTAATCATAATTATTAGATCAATACACTTTTTCTCTACCTTCGAATTCACTCAAAATTAATAAAAGGAAAGAAAAAAAAAAGGTTTTATATACTAGTACTAATTCTGATTAGTCATGGGACAATTATAATTGTGGAATGTATATATATATATAAGTAATTGTTTTCATTAAGAGGAATATTTCAAGCATTAAAAGAAAGAGATGTACATAATTAATAACATTACTTCATATTAAATATACCAATCCCCTAATTGTGTTTCTTGTCAATCAAGATTGTTTTTTATAAGTACCTCACTAAGATATCTACATGACACAGAATTTGAAGAGCAATAAAAGAAATAAATGTATACACACACAATAAAAGTACAAATAAATATTGTGAGAAGCACAACTATTGAACATGGTAGGGAAGAGATTTCATGGATATCCTTCATGAAAATATTATATATTTGATTCGTTGGACAAATCTTTGTAGTGGGGAACATGCCAATTAACTTGTAGTATCTAGTCAATAGTATTTGTGAACTTTTTTTAATAGCAACTTAAGTACTTAATAATTTAATTTTTTGTATAGATATAAATTATAAAGTCCTTTTTTCACGGCTAAAGGTTTTAATGTTTAATATTTTGCTTATTTCTACAATTTTAGGATGTTTTTAAAGAACCGTCCGCGGTATTTTTTTTTTTTAATTCATGAAAGTGACATATGTCTAAGGCTCAATGGCAAAATAATATTATTAAAAACTTCGGTCGTAATTTTTTTCTCTCAAGATTATACCACCATAATAATGAGAAATAATGATTTATTGTATTCCAAAACTTTAACAAACTTTTCACATGAAATTAAATTTGATCACATCCATACTTAATTCAACAACTTAAATTAAAATGAAATTGACATTTTAAAGTTTAATTCTTTTTTTTTAAAAGAAAATAAAATAGTTCATTCTCCATTTTGAGAACGACATTTACAGTTTCAAAACATTGTAATTTACTGTTTCGTGTAGTTAAAAATTTGAAAAAAATATTTTATCTACTCTAGTTACTCATAATCTTCACTCACATGCTAAAAAAAGTGAGCATATTTAGGATTGATTCTTCAGTCTAAAGAATGATAAAAATTATGTTTTTCTTCATTTTTATAACTTTGTTTACATTCTATTCATTTAGTTAATAATGTAATAAACAAGGCTATATTGTAATAATTTTATTAATAGTTTAGCTAACTAACAAAATTAGACTAGTTCCTCGTATTAAATACTTATACATCACACTTTCTCTCACATACATTTGAATAATATTAATAAAGACTTTATTAACATGCAATGTGGAAGGCATGTTGATCAAATCATATTTTCTTGCAATCAAAGTTAAGGATTTTGAATGCCATGTGCTTGCTAAAAAAACCATGTGGATTATAATTTAGGTTAGGCCAAATAAAGTAAACTATTTTTATTTGTGTGACATATTTTAATAACAATTTACACCTCATTTAAGGCCATTTGTATAGCATACTTCATTATTCAATTTCTATCAGAACACTGAAATTCAATTTAATGACAAAAACATACTTTAATAATAATAAATATACGAATGTATGTATTTAATGGGCCTTTGTACAAAAATTAAATATTAACGATGAAGTCCCTATCTATAGTGTATACGTCTAATTCTAATCCATTATTACAAGTTAAAACAATATTTTATTATTTATATCAGCCAAATAACTAATTAAATTACTAAATAAAGTAGGAAATTAGTAATGAACTAATGAGGGCTAATGGCTAGTAGAATATTATTGCATAACCATTACCAAAAAAAATAAAAAAAATGAAATATACTCATATTCGTAATCACAAATTAAAACGGGAAATTTGTGGCAAGCGGACTTTGCATCTAAATTAAAATATTATAATGTCGATGTTCAAAATTCAAAAGAGATTGGGGAGTAAATTTATAAATTAAACAAAGATTTTCATATTTCTTGTCTTGCAAGATTAGTTTGTTCGAATTAATATTCAAATGCACAAGATTACACCTTTAATCATCTAATCACTTCAAAGGTTAGGGATTGATGAAAGCAAAGAAACAAATTATCATGGCACCACTACTTTGATTTTGATTTAATTGAATAAAAACTAAACAAAATGTATTTATGTTTTTTTTTTTTTTGCCAACTTTTTGATGGCATAATAGTTTGTGGGAAAGGATTATTGGATAACAAGGACATGTTCTGATTGGGTGATTGGTTGGTTGTGGGGACAAAGTATTTTGTATTTTAGTGGTGCAATGATTAGTGGGTAATGCACCAAATAGAAAATCAAATTAAATGAAAATAACAAACAATAAATAAATGGAAGGAGAGACAGAGAGCATGTGGTTGTTTTCATGGCACTTTCTATAAAATGAGGCTTTAGTTTTGTTTTCTTTGTCACAAGGTTGGACTCACCTCCTTTTTTCTGAATGTGGCCAAGTTTCCTCCACATTGCCTATTTATTCATTTCTTTCTTTCTCATCTTTAATTGCTTCACTATATCTTTAATTATTAGTAAATAAGATGTGTGTGTTAGTTTGTGTTGTTTTTCATGCATTAAAGTCTAAAGATTTACACCTCTATTCACAATAATGAAATGATATTTCTTCTTCTTCTTCTTCTTAGGCTATCTTTTCATACACATTTACTTATGTAAGAAGCATGTTACGACAACAATAATTTTATGAGAATTAACATGTAATAAATAAAACATTCTATATTTTTTAATTAATAAAAGCCATTCCATAAAATTTAAAAGAAAAATACAATATACATGCATTTAGTATAAGCAATACTTTTTTTTTTTCAATTTAGAAATAAAAAAAAAGGTAGAATTCAAATTTTTTTATTGATTTCAATCTTTAATCAAGATAAGTGATTCTGTCATTATTATTGTTTCACCAAAGGAAGTCGATAAGGTGATAGCTTCACGTTCGTATATATTTTAACCAATAATATCTTCTTTTGTACTTGATATTATTTTTTGCACGACCATACGCTCAACTTGGTTTTTAGATTTTGAATTAATTTTGCATATAAGGATCTTGTGAGATTTCGATCTTCCTATCTTGAATGAATGAACATTTGTTTAGAAAGTCATGAAATTAGCCAATTGCCACGCACGATGGATAATGCTATTATTTTAGGAAGTATCAACCATAAGTATGCCAATATCTAATAATTGTCATCTCACAATAATTGATTTCATGAGCTTTTATTAGTATGGTAAATTTAGGATTGTTATTAATAATAACAATCTTAAATTTACCATACTAATAAATATAACTAATATATACGGATTAAGTAAGCCTAGTGATCCGAGACATCTTACAATCTCAAATATCAGTAATTGACATACGATATACATATATTTTTCTCTTGTAAATATAAAATTCACTTAAAATCCATTACACCCAAAAAAAATCAATCTGTTTTTTTTTTTTTTTTATATAATTATTCTTACGTAACGCCTGCAAATTAGTTAAAGAAAATTATTAAAATAACCTCTTATTCAGTTTTCAATCGTTTTTGGCAATCAAGAAATGTTTATGTTAAGATGATGGAATGAGTGAGCAATATTAACTCCACAAAAGGACTTTGCAAGCTATATGCCACTAGAGCACTCACGAAATAATTTAATTGCATTATATTTCATCCAAATATAATATATATAAAATATGCATTTTTTATATCAGAAAAAACAAAAGAGATAATAATTGAGGAATGTGATCTTTTAATGACATGCCAGAGTGCTTGCTTCCTGGCATGAGACAAGCTTTAATGTCACAAAGAGATTCAAAATCAATCCTCTCATTTAATTACAATTAATTAGCACTAATGGTCAATTATTTCTCTGTGCCGCCTCTGATTAAGGTTGATATAGTGTGTGAGACCATATATATTATAATTATATACATGTTATTAGGTTGTCGACTGACTGACTCTCTAATTCATGTTTAGCAACATTTGACAAATCTTAACGTGGTTTCATGTTTCTAAAAAAACAAGTGACACCATGTTAATCTATCTAATAATTTGCCTAAACTCTCTGAAAATGGGAGGATTCTTCAGTATCTAAAGGGCATACTGAACTTTATCTAAAAAAACTTCACAAATGTGTACATTTTTTTAATTAAAAGTAGAAGAGTTAGAAATCGTGTAGATATTGACGATAAGAGTGAAAATTTTAGCTCCAAAGTCCGATTTTGTCCCAATCCAATTTGACGCCAAACCTTGGGTTTTCTGTAATTAAGATTTAAATTACGCGAGGCTTTGAAAAACCTTATAAAAACATAGTTGCATGTTTTATTTTATTTCTTATTAATTTAATGTAATTTCAGCTACCATAATTAAGGATATTTCAGGTTTTATTTGCTTCTTTTTATATAAAAGAAATTAAAAATGTTATTTGGTAAAATAAATAAATAAACAAAGGTATTTATATTGTCTATTTAGATGAGCTAAAATCAAGGTCAATCCACATTTTGACTAATTGATGAGCAAAAAGTCAATGCACAAAACCAAGTTGCATTCTGCAATCAATAAATAAACTCCATGTTTGATAGCAGATAAACATGGGATTTGGTTGAACTAACGCGCTTCAGAAGGCTAGTTTTGTAATTAAATAACTCATAATCATCATCACATCACAAGTAAACAAACGTTTAGTGCTCTCACATGATTTTGTTCTTAGCTTGTTAGAAGATTGTGTCAATATATAATATGGAAGTAATATATTATATAGTATTGTATGGTTGTTACACACATGAATATTAATCATTTTTTAAGGAAATATTAATCATGTTTATGTGTAATCATGCTGTCCAACAGAAACAATGGTGCACGGGTGCGTGCCTTGTTCAGCAATCTAATCCCATGATTATGCTGATATATAAATAAATAAGAACAGTTTAGCAATAAGAGAAAGGAAAAGGAAATAATGTTTCTAGATGGATAATATTTTTGTCCAATTTAATAAATTAAATAAAATCGATAATATAGTAAAATTACGTTAAAGTTGCATTGTATAGGATCAATATTGTTGAGCTACATGTTATGTATCCGAATGTCAAATCTCTTGGTCTAAGGAGTAGGACGTTGATAGATAACAAGGCTACTCTACTATTTGCTCATAAGATAAAACTACACCACAAACACAAAGTTGCATTAAATTAGCATTCTATAATTCACTCTGTATTGTAAGGTAATAAAGAAGATCTTATTTTTGTTGCAACTAGGGGGCGAAACGGGAATTAGCCTAAAAGGCCCGGTCCAGCTTAGAAGATGATTTTTTTTTTTATTATATGTTTTTCAAAATCAGGAACCGAGCCGGGCTCAAATTAAGAAACATGCTTTAGAATAAAGGCCCGATTTTTAGGCTTTATCGGGCCAGGACGGGGCCAAAACGAGATGCCAAGTTACAATTATTATTTTAAGAATTTCACTTAGCTTGGGAGTCACAAAAGCTTTAAAGATCAAGAAAATCTTAATGTACTAGCTTCTTTTCTATTTGAATAAACAAAATATAAATCCTACACATGAACTAAAAAATTGTGATACATAAGAGTGATGCTTCTATTTTGGATGGGAAATATTCACGTTTTTATTTCCTTGAAAGTATCAATATACATAAGAATGAAGTAATTAAGCGTCAAATAATAATTTTATAAATGGGAGTTTCGAGTTATTTAAACATGTAACAAACCTCATGGGGTGAGTGGTAGCTGTAAGCCAGTTGTTGAAGCTCTTGGCTTCACGAAAAACGGAAGCTCGATTTCGGCCGGTTTTGTGCCAGAAACTTCCTCCGGAAACGCAACTGCAAACACCAATGATTGGTATAGACATACTTCATCCTCCTTGCAATAATAAACCTGTTCAAAGAAACCCGAACTCGATATCGTTATAGGTACTCTTCTGATCCAGCTATAGCCATCTGTTTGGTATAGTAACTAATTATCAACCTTAATTAGTTTGGCTTCTATACTTGTAATTTTTAGCTCTTTACCCTATATTTACAATATTATGTGCGTTGACATGCTGTTATTTTTTAGTACAAAATCGTCATTTCGTACAGGGTTTAGACTTCATGGGAAGTGGGGTAAAATATAACAGTTTACAAGTTCAGAGGGTATAACGATATTATAGAAAATAGGCGTGCTAACTGGGGCTATACAGCAGATTAAGGGGACTTGTTCATAATTAAACAGAGGCAATACAGAAGTTACCTTGCAATAAATCTTGACCGTTAAAGCTAAGGATGACGACCTCTTAAACCGTAAAACTGCAGAGCCTTCCGGACTAAGATACCCCTCCGAGGGATCAATAGTCATTGTATTTTCAGGCTCGATTTCGACGCTGAATTTACTGCGAGCCTCCTGTTGAGAGAAATTTGAGTGGCCAACGATCTAAATACTATTGGATTCAATTATAATTGGTTATTGATGTTGCAGGGGAGTCACCTTTGAAAAGTGGTAGTCCTCTGCTAATGAAATTTTAATACCCAAATTGCCCTCGCTGGCTGAACTACCGTCAATTTTGACGGTTTGCGCATCGGTTGGCGCTCGTCTCCTCAGTCGTATGGGCGACTTTGACTTTTTCGGGGGAAGAACGCCTTTCAACTCTAAAGTCAGAAGTTCTGGATTTTTCTTGTTTAAGTCGAGAAATCTGATTATACTGTTGTTAGTATCAGCAATGATCAGTCTTCCTGTGGGGGAAAAAAAAAAACTCAGTTCCACTATTTATGAGTCGTACATTAAAAATAAATATAAAAATTAAAACATCACCAGGTTCTGCTTCAATGATGCCTGCTGGCTCCGAAAGCTGCAAGAAGGGTATTAATTTGTGGTCTAGAACATTGAAACATTAATCAAATACTTTATTTCATGAAACGTCAATTAAACCGAACGTTCCTTTGAGAACACACTCAACGCCCTCAAAACGATGTCTTCAAGTCAATGAACAAAACATAATATGATAGCCACGACTAACCCTACTAAGTATACTGCATAATAGAAGACTTAAAGAGGGCATAAGGAAAAGCTAATGGACAGCTTTGCCCTTACTTCGGCGATACGTACGTACAACGGTCTCATCATATCAACCGTTTTGATCTTGGTAAAAAAAAAAATCCGAACCTGCGCTTGAAGTGCAGGGCCATCCTTGAAACCAGCTTTCCCCGTGCCGGCTAAAGTAGTGACTCTTTTACTATCCGGGTCTAGCTTCTTGATCTGCAGTTTCCGGAATGAAATAAATGCAAACATTGGTAACGATAAATGAATTGAATTCCTCAAACTTGGACCCTCATTAACATGTTACATACAATAATTTCTCTCCTGGACTTAGATAACAAAATATCAGGTGAAAATGCATATGGCCAAATTAATGAGTCATCTTTGAGCTACCTTGTGATTATAACTATCGGCGATATAAACTTGACCGTCTTTAGCACAAAGAACTCCTAGCGGATGCTGGAGGAGTACTTCAGCCCCTACTCCGTCTTGGTCGCCAAACTGCAAAAATTCACAGATGAGGAAAAAAAAAAAGGAAAATTACCATTATTGGAATTTGAGGATGAGACATAGCCACCTTAAACAGATTATCTGAAAAAACTGGATCCCCACCAGCTAACAGTCTGGATCCTCCGGTTTTCAAATTGAGTGCCCGAACAGAGCTACTCTCACTATCAGCAATATACGCCTCCGTTAAATCTAGAAATTGTCACAAAATATTATTTATCCCTTCTTCAGATCCAGACTTCAACAGATATATTTATATTTTTTAATAAAATTGAAAGCCGTAAACTATTACCTGGAGATAGTGAAATTCCGGAGGGCTGTGCAAATGACGTGTTTTTTGAGCTGTCTCAAGATGAAACACATGTTTGGTGTTAAATTTTCCAGAGCATCTTATTATAAGGGTAAAGTATAACGGAATAATCCAGGTTAGGAACAAAAACCGTGTAACTTTTTTATACCGCTACCATCATTTTGAATTTTTATATTTTTAGTTAGCTTTAAGGTAATTATAATGTAGAGATGTTCTTTTAATATGGAAAAAAAAATGTAAAACCAATACTTGTTTTTAAAATGTCAAATACCTGGAGCCGTTTACGTTTCTCTCATAACCGTCTCCGCTAAAAGCTCTGGTAATTTCGTCTAATATATTGTGCTCCCAGATCTGATGTTGCCCAGCCATAGCAATATAAACTTTCTCATTCACTGCCTCATAGCACACATCCCATGGAGAGTTTAGAAGCTGAGAGGGAAGGGCTAAAATGTCAGAATCAAAAGATATATGATCATAAATATAGCATCGAACTCCAGTTTTTCAAAGAGTAGATTGGTGGCAACCCCCGGAAATTTACTTACTGGTGCCATTTGTCCGCCGAACTTTCATTGTGGGGCTCTCTACAACACTTGCATGTTTATTTTAATTCAAAATACCCATCTTTGTTATAAAACTAAAACAAACCGTTATACAGGTGATTTGTTAATGGAGACAAATATATTCTTTTTATTCTCACATACGTTAATTATATTTTAATAATGGTTTCACCTTAAATAAGATAATGTTAGTTATGGTTTTTCATAATTTTCTAGTGAGAGAGGTATTTCCGCAAAACTGAAAGTTTCAGAGCAAAGTGGGACAAAGTGCACCAATGAGTAAAGTGCTGCCAATTTATGTCATATGTTGACTTTCGTGAATGAGAATATTATGACCCAAAATCCGATTTCATAACGGGAGCCATTTGTTTCGTTTTTTAGCCTCGCTAGAGAATTTCTAAACTAATTAAATTTGTGAGAATCTATTTGGCTTCCTTTCTCATTCAATTGGGGTCTCTTAAATAGATCAAACTCTAAACTTAAATACCATAATCCTAAAACATATTCCAAAACAATAAAATAAACATACAATATATAACTAACAAAACCTAATTAGATAGCATGAATTAATTAACCTAATAAGCATAATCAAACTATGAGTAATGTTACAAATGTGAGAATTCCAGCCTTGCCTGAACACTTCCCTTTCGTCCTCCGCTATAGTCAGAGCCTTTGGTTCCATTTCCGGCCAAAGTACGCACAACCTCGTTCACAAAATCGACCTCCCTACAATAGACGAAGAAAAATACTGATATACGACAGGCCGCTGAAGATGAAAATGTAAAGGCCCTTTCAAATTCATCCCAAACAACATACCTCAGTGCATGATTTTCAGTATCTGCTACGTAAAGGACATTTTTCTTCGCATTGTAAGCGAGTCCCTACAATAAAATAACTCCATTAGAGTCTTCAATTAATCCCATATTACAACTGAAAAACCCACTCACCAGTTTATTATTATTTTTTATATATTTTGGTCTTCCTTCAAAAATAAATTAGTTTTTTTTTTCCTATTATTATTCAAAACCTGCTTACACCGGAACTGGAAATGTAAAAAGCCCGGAACGGAATTATTTGTTCCATTCCTTAGCAAAGTAGAGGGTATATTTACCTTTGCTGTTGGAACTTTCTGCAAATTTAAGTTCTTAGCCGTATAATTTAATCCAATGGATAGGATATGGTACGAGTTACTTTCCATGCTGTGATTGTTTAGACTATTAAATTTATTCAATGATATATTTAGGTATTTTCATTTAGTTTACAATAAATATGGGATTTTAGTTTCTAATCCTATCTAGGTTTGGTCACTCATTTTTTATTAGTGGAACCTTCTTCTAAACATCATTTGGAGAATTTTCCCGGTTGAACTCTCAAATTGGAGGTTGGGTTACACTTATCATTAAAGATTTAAACTGTTCATTTTTCTCTTGGATTTTTATTCCAAGTTTCCTAGTGGATTATTTAATGAATCCAGAAAAACAGTGGTCTTCCCTTACCTGAGGCCTATTGAAGGTGGCATCATCAAACGTACCATCTCGTAAACCTTCCTCTCCCGTGCTTCCTATTTGGACGATAAAGTTTCCTTCCATGTCAGTCACCACCTGAAATTCAAGCACGCCAAGATGGTCAATACTGTAATTAACCATCCTAATGCATCGGAAACGAGAGTGAAAGTGAAGTATACGATGCGGTTATGGTTACTGTCGGAAATGAAGAGCCTATTGTTAAGGGCATCGATCGCCAACTTCCCAGGAAACTTCAGAGGAGATGTAACGAGACGAGGATCATTGTCTTTTTCCAAACGCAACGGCAAGGGCGTGGTGTCTAAGAGCTTCTTTCCACCGTAATACTCAAGAGCTGCCTCCACTAGATCGTCAAGATCCTGTAAGAAGAGAGACTCAAGTTGCTTACAGCACCATGTATATGACGTAGGGGTGAAATTGATACACGTAAAACAGTTTATACACCGAACACTGAATAACCGCCAATACTCTTTTATTAAGAAAAGAAAAACCATTGATTTGGTTTTAACTGTTTGAAACTGGTTTCGGTACTAAATCCACTCAGATTCTTGAACCGGAAGTGCTGGGAACCGATTATAGAGCCAATATATCCTAAATTGGCAAAAACCATGATTGGAACACCGGATTTAATCCTAAATTGTAAGGATTAACTATTAGCATAAATTACAATAACAGTACCTTTCGACGACCTTCGCCTGCTAGTTGTGCAATGACCTTACCGCCCGGTCCAACTATTGTAAATGTCGGCCATGAATTCACACCTAGCTCTCGCCACAGCTGCATCTCCCCATCATTCACAACCTGCATTGTATGCAATAAACTTATAATGCATCTAGTTTCAGTTTCTTTTCATTAATAAATAAATCAAGAACGTAATTTATGCAATGAAATAGTTCTATGCCGTTTACATACATGACTGTATTTCAAATTATATTACAAGATTTGTATCCAGAATTGGTATATGTATGTGTGTGTACATATATATATATATATATAGAGAGAGAGAGAGAGACAGAGAAGACAATGACCTAGGATTCAATTTGAATGCTTCGAATTGTGTATCGTAGTTTGTTCAATTGAGCATAAAGCTTACTGGGTGAGTGATGCCGTAGCGTAACACCGCATTGCGAATGGCCTCTAAATCTTTTTCGTTATCAAATTTTGCAGAGTGCACTCCTACAACTGCAAACTGCATAGAAAAAATACTATATTAAAGCACTAATTACACATTCCAATGACGAGTTTCTGTTATTATTTCATTACCTAGTATGGTCTGAGTCAAGTAAACTTGTAAATTTATTAAAATTAATTAAAAGTTTGGGCGAAAGAAAATTACTGGCATGTCTTTGTATTTTTTCTCGATGAACTCCAGATCAGGAAGAACATGCATACAATTGATGCAACAGTACGTCCAAAAGTCTAGTACAACCACCTTTCCTTTCAAGTCCTGCCATAAATAAAAATTAAAAATTGTAGCAAATCCTAGGGTCAATATTTTCATTATCAGGATTTGACAGCATTTAATTTTGTTTAGTATTTTTCATCTTATGGATGCTTTAGAATATTCTAATTAGCTAAAAATCTTCCCATTAGATTTCTCATTTACTCTATATTTACAAAAGTCAATACAAAACGAATTTCGATCATGTAGAATTGACCTTACTAAACTTAAGCGGGGCCGAGTTCAGCCAGTCAAGTTTTGTTGGGAATTCCGGCACTGTCGTAGGAGTTCCTCTTTTGCAATAAAACATTATTTTTCATAACATAAGAAGACTCATAGAAACTGAAACAGGAATAGTAGAAGCCTATAGACTCACAAAAATATGGTAGGTAAGTAAATGAAATATATACCTGTTTTCTAGGTCAGCTATATATTTCACAAATTGTTCAACTCTTTTAGATCTTGAGCTTCCTACAACCAAGAAAATAAGTCAAGGAACAACGTATGCTTCACACTGATAGTGATACTACTAAAAACGCATACTGGGAATGAAAAGGATTTAAAGTTTAACAAACTGGAGAAGACAGAGATAATGACAATAATTAGGCCCGTAAATCATATATAAATAAAAATCATCTAACACAATATTACCTTCACTCTGTCCAAAAGATGGCTGAGTAACTCCAAATACCACATTCCATAGAGCTTTTGGTGACGTATATTGCATAGCCTAAACGAATATAAAAGTCAAACTATTTAGGAGATCTTAAGTTTGAAAACCGTTAAAATTTTACTTCAATTGTAAAAAGAAAAAATACGTTAAGCTTCGCTTTTCGTTTTATTTTTATTTCTCTTTTGCAATCAGCTTTTACCTTCCAGTTTGAAACGGCGAAGAAAAGACATGAAAGAGAGATCCCCAAGCTTGCATATCTCAATATATCTCGGCGGGAACCCTGAAACCTGTCCATAAATTAACTCTGCAGCCTCAAGCTTAGGTTTTCCAACAATTTGACCACAAACTGAAACAACACATGAGCGTTGGATCTTCACTTTTGAAGACTTACGTGAATTCAATGATGAACATACCCAAAATTTCCAGAAAATATTAAGACGCATGCTTACCCGTTACTTTTGACAGACTTTTCCATATGAGTGCTTGAGAAATCCTGTATATTCCCATCTGCAATGGTGTGCCTTAATAAGACTTTGTGTCAGAAAATGTACAGATTAAGCATTACTTCAAAATTGCTTGAAGAATTCTAGTGAAATGTTAATAAAATCCATATATCAATCAGGCATAGCCAAAGTGTATACTCAGAACTTAAGGACAAAATTTTCCAATACATGAAATTCATCACAAGAGAAGAGGTCTTAGTTGTTGATCTTTAAAAAAAAGCGCAAATATTGGCACCAATATTCTACATTATTGGTGCAAAATGACATTTGTAAGCATAATCTCAGTGCTACATACTGTAGGCTTCAGAGCCTCCACAGAGAATATCATCGAGTGAAATATTTCCAATATTTTCACGAATCAGGGACGGATCAGCAGACTTTAGATTCTCTTCTGACATGGTAGTTTTGACAGCTATGCATCTGCGAAAACATATTACATGGTTAAATCTTAACCAACAAAGCAGTTGAATGGATTAGTGCGCCAAATTGATCGATGCACAAAATAGAAGGTCTATTACTATTGATATTTGATACCATGAATATTAAAAGGAAATTCAAGTGAAAAATACGGATACTTTATTATTTTTACATTAAGATGAAAAGAAACTGAAAAATAAACACATCTACCTCATTCCGGCAGCTTTAGCAGCCTGCACTCCAGCAAGTGCATCTTCAATGACCAAACACTATAAAATTGCATCGAGAA
This sequence comes from Parietaria judaica, assembly GCA_954871525.1. NCBI lineage: Eukaryota > Viridiplantae > Streptophyta > Magnoliopsida > Rosales > Urticaceae > Parietaria > Parietaria judaica. Next base: position 23,272,565 of record OX940862.1, on the reverse strand, counting down.
TTGATAAATATCTCGAATGTACAACAAGAAATTTAGTTTTGCTAAGGGAAAATTGTAATAACTACTATATAGGAAGTGTGATAATGTCTTGAAAATTTTGACAAAAAATGGAATGTCTAGAATCCATAGAGTATTAATTGAATATTAACTAGACTATAGTAAACCAATTGGCTGTTGAAGGATGATCATTTCGTACATTAAAGCAGATACAAGGTAATATAGTACTCATTTTCAGTATACGTAGAATGCTACAAGCAACACGTTTTGACAAGAACTTATAAGACACTGAGCCAAACTATAGATATTGGCATATTGCTTAAATTATTCTATTTTCTAAAATGATTATCACATGTATTACTGCGCTTTCTAATTGGGAATATGTCTAACAAAACAGGAAAACTATAGACAATAATTACATACCTGCTTAGTGGGTACATTCAAAATCTTTGAAGCTGCTAAAAAAATATCAGGAGCCGGCTTCAGGTTTTCAAACGCATCTGCTGAAACGATAGCATCAAACCTGATAGAGATACTCATAAACACGAATATGTCAATTGATATATGTGTATTCCGAAATTGATATTTAAAACTTAGTCATGGAAAAAAATGGGAGAATTCTGTAGTTCAAACAAATATATCTCGGATATCAAGATATCTACAAGCCTTCGACCCAGCTTTGATGTGTTTAAAGAAGAACAAGCATGTTTGCAAATTTCCAAAACTGATTTGTAGGTTTATATTCAAGTTTCTTGACAATCATGTGCGTTCTGATTTGATACAAACTAGAAGATACTTGCCAGACACTTATTCTTGTACTAAATAAATAATATTAGGATTAGTTATAATAAGGTCATAAACATCCCGTACGGACTCATTAAATTCAAATTTGAAATTTTCACAGAAATTTGGCTGCAGATTATTAAGGTCAAATACAAAATTCTAATAATCAGGATATGTTTTAATAGACCATCTTGGCACTTTTATAACTCGGTAACAAACATGAAAAAACATGATAGAAGGCTTGTTAATTACATTGACACTGGTAAACCAGCAGCAGCTAAATTGGCGTCGACCTTTATTTGATCAGCGCTAGATGCAACAGCAACTTTAAGACCTTTCCTCTTACACTGTTGGACATTATTAGTTTACATCAGTCCACCACTAAAATGTTTCAGAAGGAATTGTATATCATAAGTTCATGTCTCATCTACCTCAGTAACTAGCTCAAGGGCACCTGGAAACCCTATTCCCGAATTCGGTTCAGCATACTGCAGAGCAGAAATTCAGGGCGGAGATGAGTTCTAAATTCTAACACTAAACACGTTGACTGAAGTTGCAAAAGTAAATGTGATCAAATCAATCACCTTACTCAAATATATCTCAAAGAATCTCTTCTTCGCTGCCTCAGTGTCAAACCCTTGCACGCCCTTTGCAGAAGCAACGCCTCCTAAGAAGTTCGCTTCACCTGATACACCGATGCATGGGAGAAAAGCAATAGCAACTTAGTACCATTTTTTAAATTACGAGCGTTCTCCATTTAATTTCAAAACACACGTGCATTGCGCGTAAATTATCTCCTAATAAATAACAGACTCTTCTTAGCAAGAGTTTGTAAGTTAGGATTCACTATATAACTCGCCTTCGGGAAAACTCAACTTATCAACAACTAGCCAAAACCTAAGGAAATCAATACATTCAATCTTCGCAGAAGCAAAATTCAATTGAAACCATTCAATGCTCAACCCAAGCAGATTCACACGCGCAACAACTATATAGCTTGTTTTGTATCATCAATCGAGCTAATGATATACTTTCAGCTACGCATTTCTCACTGATTCACACACTTTAATCTGAAACAACACTCCATTATTATCAATAACGAACTAAGAATGAAACCATAGCTAAGAAAATCTAATGCAGTCAAAAATTGAAAGCATTGAGAGCTCAATCGAAACCTACCAGTACCGGTGAACGGCACGAAGTCCTCCACAGTGACCTCGACGCCGAGCTCGGCGAAGACGTCGACGGCGGCGCGCCTTGACGGCTCCTCGCTGTTGCAGAGCACTCCGTCCATGTCGAAAAGCACCGCCGAGACCTCTCCCCAGTCCACAACCCTAGAATCGGTGGTCTTCTCGCTCGCTTCGCCCTCCGCTTTGACGCAGCATTTCACCACCATTCCTCTTCGCGAGAACGAGAGCGCCAAGGCCGAGCTCTTCGCTCGCCATTGCCGGCGGAGAAATCTCGCCGGAGAAACTGCCGATTCGGGGGAGGAGGGAGAGAAGAGCTTGGTGGAGTGAGAGGCGAAGACCAGCCTGGAAGCCATGGGAGAAGGAAGAGCCTCTCTGTGTGATTGTTTTTGAGTGGCGGGGAAAGGACTGTTTTAATCGTTTTAGTGTTGCAATATGACAATTTTACCCTTCTGGTTTGGGAATTTTTTTGCGAGCGCCGGATTTGGAGAAGGGGTTTTTGGTAATATTAGACTCAGATTTTGGAAAAAAAAAATTGGAAGTTGAAGAGGAAGGTTTTGTGTGGTGCTTTTTTTCATATGCTATGGCTATATGCAATAAAATAAAAAGAATAATCACGTAAAAGTATTTAAACTTTGATGGATTGATTGAGGTTCTTGAAATTATTAAAGTACTTAAAATTAATAAATATTAAGAGATTTTTTTTTAGCTTATTTCTTTTACTAAAGATACACGTCTGTTACCTGTATGTTCATAGTATCTAATACTTTTTTCGCTATGTTTCACTTTGTATCTACGTAAATTCGATGGGCTAAAATTTGAGAACTTTTACTAGGATTATCTCAAAGAAAAATATTTATATTAGATTTTTCTTTATTATTACTGAAAAATTAAATTCGAACTACGTTGATAAATGCTTACATATTCATTTTTGACGGTTTTCTTAACTATCTTTGTCTATTTCTCACTAAAAATAATAGTTTGCTACCACGAAAAACTAAATAATAATGATAAAGAGTTAATAGTAGTACAAATATCTTATTTCCGATTACCGTAATCAAATAACCAAGTTCGTAAAATATTAATTTGAATTGTACATGCATACAATGCTAATATTAATGAAAATACAAACGAAAGAATCGACAAAAACGCAAATTCCAACGGAACTGAAAATGTACCATGCTATTTGTAATAGAAAAATAAAACTTGAAAACTTACGCCGCAAATTACCCCAGACGTATATACAAGCAAGAGTCCAAATAGCAGTTCTAGTGATGGTTGCCAAAACTCATGTAACCTTTTTATCTGCTTCATAATCGCAGACACCAAAACTAGTGGCTCCACTACGCATTTACAAAATATATAAACTAAAACTAAGCCACTTTAAAAGGTACATGCATGATTCAGACCTTCTTTTTCACACGTAACAAAAGAAAAAAACCATCTTCTTTAATCCGTCGGAGATTTCTCGAGCGAGTCTCGGTTGTCTTGCGGGTTCTGTGGCACTAACAGGCTCTTCGTGAAATTGGCCTCCGCCGGAGGGTTCATGATCTTGACGTGGTAGTCGCCTCCGTTCTCCATTGTTGAGTTTCCTGGGCTCGGATTCTCCATGCGGGCGTGCATTTCTCGGGAATGCAGCTCTTTGTCCTTGTTGCTTTCCTCGATGTATGGCTGCCAAAAATCGAAAGGAACGGTTTTGGTTCGGTTCATACACCAAGAACAAAAAAACTGAATTGAAATATCTTGTTTTTTTTAAAGGTTATATTCGAAATTTTAACTGAAACTAGTTTCAGTGTTTCAGTACCGGCTTTTAACCCCGAATAGTTTTAAAATAGATGTTAGGTTACATCGATTTTTTTTATTTTTATATTTAGTTTTGGACATGTTGATTACTAATATGTTGGTTATTTTATGTAATTTTTAATTTAAATTTTGATTTAAGGATATAAAATCTTTCTTCTTCATTTTGAATAGGTTTAGGTTGACATTTATGCTAGAAAGTCGATTCTCAGGCATCGGTGTTACCTTTCGATCATAGTCGGAGAGGTTCTTCCACGTTTCATCGGCCATTAACCTATAACTCAGCCCTTTGAGCTTCTTCTCGGGGTGAGCTTTTCTCAGACGCTCGCATTCTCGGTTTATGAAGATCTGATATGCAGACCTCATTCGCTTAGGACGATCCCCGTTTTCTTTCTTCTTCACTTCTTTTGGTTTTGAGGGCGTGGGAGGCGATAGCTTCTGCTCAGTCGCACCACCTATACAGATTTTGCAGATTTCCACATAGATCATAAAACGTTTGGAATTAAAAACAAAAAAACAACAAAAACCGGGTATTTTAGCTCATTAATGAACAAAACGAACACAGGAAATTAAAATTAGCAAATCTGATATCGTTGTTACATCGGCGAATTTAGGGGTGAATCAGGTAACCGGTCACTAGTTGTTGTTTTTTTTCTTCTACAGTTTCAAAAGCAAAATCGTACTACTGTTTTTTTTGTTTTGTTATATATTACTAAAATCAGAAGGGGTGTTCAATGGCCGGTTTGTATGCCAAACCGGTTTATGATAAATAAATAAACTTAAAAAACAACGTTCGGAAAACCTAAAGCAATAATTAATCTGATAACCAGTTTCCAGTGTGGTCCCCGAAAACTGGTTCAGTCTGTTCAAGGTTCGAGTGAAAAGATAATTACACAATCTTTGCTCTAAATAACTGAATTTCCCCGGTTTCGGGGTCCTAATCAGTAATCACGAGACTTTTTCATGACTACCCTCAACCCGGGACAATCGTAAGGCAATTTTACCACATGACAACAGAAATCAACCTGTGAATGACGGATGAGGGTTGTATTCCAACATCTTCGTATTGACTTTAACGTATACATCCGGTTCATCTACTAAGAACCGGCTTATACTTTCCACGTTCTTCCTCTTCTTTGCACCAGCGTTTCCAAGATTGAACAAATGGCCTGCAAAAGTAAGCCACAAGAAAGTCAACGGACGTGTAGAAATAAAACCAAACCGCATTGCGTGAATTTGTGAACCTGAATCCGATGCTGCTTTCTCGGGCTCCCTGTAGAAGTAAATCTGCTCAAACTGAAAGAGAAATATCGCGTACGCCTTTTGAAGCTGTTGAGGAATCTTCACTTCAACTCCTTCGTTTTTCAATCCCATCGCAACGTCCTCCCATCGCTTGTCTTTCGTAACCTAAGAAACGAAGAAAAAACTATTGTATTCATTTTTCGCATGCACGCACACATTTAGACCCGTGATTTATTAGCCGCTTTTCATGTTCTGTTTTGTTTAGTCCATTGAATAGAGACATCCAACGAAGAGCTTTTGACATATTTTATTCGAAGGAACAGTCCTTTGATTTTATAACTGCTTGTAATAGAGTTTCCGGTATACATTGCCTCGGTGATTACCGATCGGCTTACACGCTTGTTACTTGCGGTCTGCATTACCTTTAAACGATTCTATCAACATATATTGCATTTCCTGAATGTTTCTCTAAACGACAAAGAGTTTGCTTTCTTCTATTCCCAATAAATGGCAGAAATATATACATATATACATACATTACATACAATATTTGATGATGGAGACAAATCAAACCTGATAATAACCACCTCTTTCGGTGACTTCTTTGTAAAAGACATGCAAGTTCAGTAATGTCTCTCGAACATTTAGTCTGCATGGTAAATTAATAAATCAGACAAATTATTAATTATTATTATTATTTTATGGCATAAAATATTGCAAAACTAATTATAAACGCAAGTAATGAACATGCAAAACAAAAATAAAAGTACAAATTAACCCCATTATTAGTTGCTCTGAAATTATTCTTTTCTTCCTCTTTTTTATATCTAAATTAAATATTTATATGTACTTGCTCTAAAGATTTATTTTTTAGACCAAAAGTGTAGAGATTAATCCTTCTTTTTTTTTTGGGGGTTTAGCCCACAAGTTTTAGTTAACAGCCAAACACACACACACCAGAACAAAAAGGTCTCACTTTAGTCCTTTTTTAAAGGAAACTTTATTTTTATTTTTTATTTTGTGAAAAATAACTTAGTAACTTGATTGAGCTCTCTAAGTCTTATAGGAACACTAAGAAAAATAAAAAAGTACTTCAGCTTTGAGAACTCTCTCTTTCTCTTTTTCTTTTTTTTTTTTATATATTATTTTTTATGCGTGTGCACTTTTAGGCTTTAGCCCACAAGTTTTCTCTCAACCAAAACACACGCCCTAACGAAAAGGTCATCTATTATTCACTTTAGTCCTTTCTTTATTAGTTAAAGTCTCACGTCTTATACAATAAGATCCCTTAAGAAAAATGTCTTCCGTGGTACAAGGGAAAAAAAATCTCAGCTTACAAAATGCTAGATTTTTTTTTAACGGTTAAAGTACTAGATCTTTAACCAAAATAAGTTTAGAAAATTTTCTCCTTTGGTTTTTAGCTCACAAGTTTTTGTCAGCAACTATACACACCCGTGACATAAAGATCGCAACTTTAGCCTCCACACACCAAATAAACGAAAACCCAACGAGAAAACTCACACAAGGTTGAGTCCTGAAGACTCGTAGAGCCCATGGAGCTTGTCGTAGAAGAACTCGGCGTTTCCCAAACAGCACTCTTTCTCCTTCCCATTTTGGCCATCGGACGGCTCAGAGCCGCGTTGACTCTGGTCAGCGCATCGCAGGCCGTCGATTGGGCTCTCCGGTGGGTCCACATTGTCGTCGTTCTTCTCCATCTGCATGCGAGCGAGCTTCTTTAATGGCTTCTCTGCTTGGATCGTCACTTGGGCTAATCATATCAAGTGGATTTATTACGAAGAATCTTTCGCGTCTCGGTGGATCTCCACGTGGGATGATACTGTCCGTTGGATGGGACGAGGGACACACGTGGAGATGTTGGAAAAAGAGTGTCGTTTTTCTATGTGGTTTTGTAGGGTTTCCAAGACTCGTGTCTCGTCCATCGTTTTAGTTTATTAGTATTAAAAAGAGCAGTGGGTTAAGATTTGTTTATTTTGTGATATCTAGAATCCAAGTTTGGAACCTGAGTTTTGCAAATTAAATTCCGATTCGGATTTTGAAATTTGGTTATCCAGAAATAGGTTTCAGTTTTTAAACCCGTTTAAATATCCGGTTCCGGATTTCAAATCGGATTCGGGTTTATGAAACCTGCCGGGTAAAATCCGGATCTAGTTTGCTAAAACTTTGCAAGAACAATTAATATAATAATTTATTTGTAGTATAAGTATTTGTATTATCATTTATTAGCGACATAAATATTTAAGTTATTATTTATCAATATATTTAATTTACGGCAAAAGTATTCAATTTAAATTAAATTTATTTATTGTAATCTCCTGTATATTTATGTTTGGTGTACATGTATTATTTAAGCCACTTTTCAGCCACTAAAAAAAGAATTTCGCTAACAAAATGAAGAAAAAAAAAAGAGGGTAAGTTAGAACGTTTTTTAAAAGTTTGGGAGGACCACAACTAGCGACATTGTGAGCACTTTATTCACCAATTTCTCGATTTTCATTTGCATAATTTTTTTTGCCGTAAATTAAATATAAGCAAACAATAACTTAAATACTTATGGCATAAATGATAATAATTTAAGTACCTATACTGCAAATAAATTATCATATTTGTAGCGTTAAAGAGAGAGGGAGAGAGTGTGTAAAACTGACATATGTGACTTTAAGGGGAGTGTGATTGAAATATACCACATACTATAAGGTAATTCATGTACCTTTGCCGCAATTATCTTTATACACTTTCTATTTTATTTTATTTTTGAAAGAATACACTTTCTATAATGTAACAAACTAATGCGTCTTAAATAGATGATTCCATAGAAATATAATCTTGATCATGTAAAAAAAAATGTGGTGAGCAAGATCTTGATAGAGGTCCTGCATGGCAAATCAAAATGTTTGTCGAAATTCACCTGATTCAGAAAATGAATCTCCATAAAATGAGTAAAATAATTATTGATTCACTGCCTTTAATTGCCTAACCAGATGTCAGCCATTCACTACCTTTAATTACCTTATAATTTATGGTTTTAAATTCCCGGTATAGCTTGAGTATGCTTTCGGCATGCTTTTTTAAGAGTTGCGGGCATCCTCAGTATGCGGTATGCCCGTTAACAACTATAACTTATCAATATAATGTTTCGATTTAATTATAACTTTATATCTATATTTTCTATAAATTACAAGTATAACTATTATTTTTATCTAAATACAACTATAACATATCAATCTGATGTCTTATTATTAATATGATTTTTTAGCTATCTATGTTTTATAGTGATAAATAAGTAGTTTTGAACCTATATATAAAAGTTATTGAAATACTCAAAATTATTCCGTCTTTTCCGTCGGCATACGGCATGCCCGTAAAATTTATGCGGCATGCAACATTTTTTTCCCAACTTTCCCGTTGATATTTTTCGTCGGCATGCCCGTAAAATTGAGGATAATGAATTACCATATAAGCGTATTATTTCACTCGCAACATACATCTACTTTAAAACTCATGAATCTAAAAAAGAAAAGAAAAAAAACAAATATTTATAAAAGAGATTCCCAATCCGGGTAGCCACAGGCCGTATTTAGATCTAAAAGGGGATGAAGTAACTGATTGTGGGTACTGAAATTATCCTTTTTCTATAACCGGTTTTACTAGCTTTCATATATATATAAATCTATTTTTGGATAGGTTTTTTGCTTTTCAGGATGTGATACCGGTTGTAGGATATCATGTTTATGCGAGTCGATAGGTTTTTGCCGGGGTTCGAATTACTCGAAAGAGACGCATTTTTTGGAACATTAGATACTTAACTCGTAATAAGCATAATATCATAATTCATAATCACGGCAAGTTGGCAACGTATCACGAATATGATATTAGTTAATAATCTTAGTGAAGATACATGATAACTTTCTCTGCATTTGTTCCTGTACATATTTAATAAAGATACATATATATTACCTTGCAAAAACAGTAAATAAGAGAACCAAGATTACTGTGATCGGTTATTACTCATGGAAGAGATTAAACAGATTCCTTAACATAAACAAAAAGCTCAAGTTTATTATAAATACATACACGTCCATGATATACATGTGCCAAAATCACACTTTTATTCTTTATATTTCGATTGAGAACAAGGATGAGTAGTGTTCTTCAGTTTGTGTCCCTCCTCGTCTTCGTCTTCGTCTCAGCCCTACTCTCCTCGGCTCATCCATGGTCGAAAAACGACGTTGGAAATGTCGTTGTTTCTCGGACCATCACGGTGGATAAATCGGGCAAAGGAGATTTCGTCACGGTGCAACAAGCAGTCGATTCCGTTCCATCGATGAATAAATTGTGGATTCTCATTCATGTCAGAGCAGGAATCTACAGGTATGTAGGCATGTAGCGAACCAACGAAAAAAAAAAAAAAAACTTACTTTCTAGGCCGGGCGAAGCCGGTTCTAGTCTCCAATCTCACAATCCAAGTTTTCTTTGTTTAAAAAAAAATGAGAATTGAGATGGGGCCAATATGGAAAAAAAAATGTCTTCGTTATAATTACTTAAAAAACATAATTTATTATAGTTTATGCGCTTACGTATTTATTTAATTCATATTGTAAGCGTTATTTAAAGTTTTTATTAGTATATATTTGCTATTTCATTTTTTGATGGTTTTTTCTATTTTTAGACAATTTTCTTTGACACGGTGTAAAAAATCGACTTATCACCTATATTTAGATCTGGGCCGATCTAAGTATACTAACTCCGCCATATGGTTCTTTGGGCACACTAAATAAATTACTATCAATGAAAAATCTATTATTTGATTTGAATGGTTTAACGATAAGATTTTCGTAAGCAATGCCAATGGGTTTTATATTATATAAATATATATTATACTTCAACGGTCATTTTATAAAATAATATTGATACACAATAATAAATATTTTTACTGAAATAATCCCATTACTCGACAAGGCCCGAAAAACGTTCAACGATCGTACCCTTTGCAATTTCAGCCCCGGCTTATTTATACATATAAAAAAAAAAAACTGATATATACGTAATTATATATAGGGAAAAGGTGATTATAGCAAAAGAAAAGCCATTCATCGTTGTGGAAGGAGAAGGTGAGGATAAGAGTTTGATCACCTTCGACAATGGTGGCAATGTCAACACAAGCACTACCTTCATCGTCTATGCTGATAATTTCCTCGCTCGTGATATATCATTCAAGGTATTTAATTAATATGTATTAATTAACCAAGCTTATTATACATAATTATAGCCTAATTAATATCGTTATAAATCACATATGTAATCATTGAATATGAATCATGAACGTAATCTCGTTAAATTAATATAATACTAATTTTCGATCAATTTATTAAATTAATAATAAAATCTCGTTAAATTAAAATATTTATTAATATGTGTTTTTTAAAATTGGTATATATATATATATATGTAAATTAACATTTTTTTAGTAACTTATTAGAGTAAAAAATTTAAATTAGTATTTTACTTGAATGTCGTTGGAATTCACATATTATAATAAATAAATAAAATAAAAAAAATAGCCGATGTAGAGCATGATTTAATTTATATCCAATAATGTTGTGAGAATTATAATTAAGCAAAATTAAATCTAGCCGTAAAATGTAACATCTTGAGGTATACATTGTAGTTTGTTTCAGTCTAGTGTGTTTAAAGGTATTTATTATTAATCTTTTTTGTCGTTGTAGAATTCGTACAACCGCGTTTTGGCCGGCGGGAATCACAAGGTATCGTGGGCACCGGCAGCGATGGTTTACGGGGACAAGGTTAGTTTTGTCCAGTGCGGATTTATAAGCTTGCAAGACACACTTAGCGACTTGGCAGGGCGTCATTTTTACGATTCTTGCTACGTCGAAGGCGCCATGGATTTCATTTGGGGCAATGCACAATCCTTTTACAAGGTATATTTATCTTGATATATTCCCTTTGACTTCATATTTCGAAATCGCAAATTGAGGCACAGATAAGAAAATGGGATAAAAAAACATTCAACTCAAAGGAAATGTAAGAGCATAAAGCTAACATGAGTTTATAATGATTTATAAGAATAAGTATTCAAGTTGTAGTCAACTAGATCGGTGGATATTTTCATATTTTCCGTAGTAAAAAAAATATTAAAACTCATTGAAACAGTAGCACTAGAAAAAACATTATTGTACTTAATATTTTACATTTACGTAGTAGTGAATAGTGATATAAACTCAATCATTTTTTTTAATGGCCAAAGTTCTCAATGCTCAGTTTTTTGCGTCTCACCAAACCCTTGGCATTTTTTTTTTCAATTGACGTAACATAATTTTGGGTGTACCGTTCTAAACATTCTCTCTTTCTCAAACATGACACGTGTAGAAGATAATTAATTGAAAAAGTTTACGTAAATTTTAAAAAATAAATAATAAACATTGAGAATTTTAATCGTGAAAAAAATGGAGTTTAGACTTTAGACTACCATAAAAATAAATAAATATTAACAAACACACCCTTAAATATTCATACTCAGTATTCTTCATGAGTTCACCATCAAACACATAATTCTGTAAACGTTGCACGAGACCAAAAATTACGAGAATATTTTCTGTATTGTTATATACACTTAACGTTATTCATCATGACTCAAATGCATACCTATAACAAGTTGTTTATTCAAGCACATAGAACAGATCTGCGTCCTAAATTAAGAGTTATTCGCGGCACACATTCTTTTTTTTTTAATATAAAAATTATGATAAATTATAATTTTTTGTTTTAATCAGACAAAATACCAATATTTTTCTTTAGTGTACAAGACATGTACCTTTTTTTAATACTTGTATTGTACATGAGAAAAAAAATGTTATTTTTTCCGGCTAAAACAAAGAATGGGTATTTAACGTTAATTTTTCAAACTCTTTTGGTATTTATGTCGCTAATATCTCTTAAATTAATACTTAATAAATTAATAGGGTCTATCAAATTATATATTTGTCCAATACGACTATAAATATCTCCTTTGAAATAATACTAAATAATATAATAAGATCCTTTATTCCCTATATGTTTTATATAATTTATAGAGTTTAATTACACTGTATTATAAATCTATACACATGCAATATCATAGTAAATCACGTTACATTGTAGTGAACATGCGTATTTTTCGTCATTATCTATAACGCCATTATTAGAAAGTATATAAGAAGATTGAAGCTCATGCGGTGCTTGGTGACATGCCAGAGTTGCGTGCTGAACGTGACGACGACGGCGCTGGGAGGGGCAGACGCGTACATAACCGCACAGGGGAGGGAAAGCGCGACTGAGAGCACGGGCTTCGTGTTCCACTCAAGCACAGTCATCGGCACGGGGCCTGCTTTTCTGGGCCGTGCTTTCCGAGGCTTCTCGAGAGTCGTCTTTTTCCAGTCGCGCATGGACGACATCATCCACCCTCTCGGATGGAACGCTCGATCCTTCGTCGGCCAAGAGTATGCCTTTCACTTATCATAATTAGACCTTTTTTTAGCTGTGATAGTCTCTAAAGACTACAAAAAGTCTTAAGTCTTATTCAATTCATATTCCGTTAATGTTTGCTTAACAGAGCCTTACCTCTACTTTCTTCTATGGGCCTTAGTATTGAGGCTAAAATAATTATTTGGGGAAATATCCCGGCAGATATTATGTAAGATTGGATACCTACGCCACAAATATACGAATTTATAAATATTATCCATTTTAATGCATCACTTCATTTTAATATTATACATGTTCAAGTTCAACTATAGCTTACTAAGGTATGTAAGAGTGAAATATTGCAAGTTCACTTCTAATGTGCTTAATGGTTTGATTTTGCAGGAATTTATTCACTTACGTCGAGGAGCGGTGCTCGGGGCCCGGGGCGAATAAGTCAGGAAGGGTAAAATGGGAAAAACGCTTGCCGGACAAAGAATTACAAAGCTTGATTAACGTCGAACAGTTTATTAACCAAGATGGGTGGCTGCAGCAACTACCAAGCAGTCACAAATAAATGTTTTTTTTTATTATTATTATTATTTCACTTAATAATTAGTTAATTTTTAGAATTTTTTTATGCAGAATAGATCTAGGATCTATTTTTAATAAATTTAGTAAAAGCCTTAACATTTGGTTCTACTTCCAATTATGTTAAATTTGATATATGTTTATGTGTAAGTCTTGGGAAATGGACTAGTATATTACTTGATATCTATCAAATATGTAAACTAAAAAAAAGGAGAAGGTAGAAAAAAGAGTTAATTCATGATTATACAAAAATTTTATTTGTTAAATATATAATTTTTTTTTTATAAAACATTATTAATAAAAATAATCACAAAGAGTTGATTCCCGAAGTTCTAGAAGAGAAATTTCATAAAATAACCCTCAATACACCACAAATTTTATTACTAACCCTCAAGTTTGTATAATTCTTAAAATTATTTTTTTTGAATTTAATGTACCAAAATACATATAACTTGTCTATTTTTCATGCTCGCAATATGTCCATTTTTTAGGACGTGATATGTCTATTTTTCAGAAAGCGATATGTCAATTTTACAGGGGTATTTTGGTATATGAAATTTAAAAAAGGTTGTTTTGAAAATTGTGAAAATTTAAGGATTGGTAATGAAGTTTGTGGTGTATTGAATGTTATTTTATATAGCTTTCCTTTTAGAATACACTGGACAGAGAACGACATTAGAAAGAAAAAACACGACATCAATTTCAAAACGACACAAAGTAAATGACGCATTCAAGGAAGAGTATAATTAATAAGAACCTGATTTGACTAATTTTGTGAATTTACGTTGAAAGTAAATAGGTTGTCGCAGCGATATGAGAAATAATGAGTCATTTCCACGTCATCAAGCCTCGTAAGCCACACGATAAGCCCGGTGGGACCCAGTTTGCCAAGTAAGCCTCCCTTGTGGGTCCCATAGCAAACCAAAACCACACCATAGATAAGGCTCACACTCACACACAAGAAGCTCCGTCTCATTCATTCAACAACACTCAAGAAAGCCAAACAATCTTCCATCTTCTTCGAAACCCTAGAAAAGCTTGCGATTCACGCCTTCTTCGGGAGCTTTCTGGTCCGGATGATCGGCGTTTGAGGCTTGCATGAGAAGCGTGGAGTCTCGCGAGTGCTGCTGCGGGGCTGGGAGCTTGAAGAAGAGGAACCTTCGGGAGTTCCGGGTATGGCTGCCGCGAGCTGCGGATGCGCGATGGCGCTCTCGCGCTCCAACTCTCATTCCTTCGTCTCGTGCGGTTTGGCGGCCTCGAGAGCTTCGGGGTTCCCGATGCTGCGGCGTTCTTCGCGAAAGAGCCAGCGCTTCGGTTCTCGCCGATGGTTGAATTCGAATCTCTTGTCTCTCCATTATCATAGGTACTGTTTTCTATGCTTCAATGGATCGAAGTGAAAAAAACGATGAAACTTATGAATGTCTGATTACTTTACATGCATTGTTCTTAATACTGTGAATCTATGATTATATTTTGTAGCTTGGAGTATTATGTAGTGACTGTTGTTTACCGAATTATACATAATGCCAGCATTTGGTTGAAATGTACATATTATCGATTATTTCGGTATAGATTTATCGAGCAATTACTAGAAACAGATAGTAATTTGGAGCTAATTTATGTTGAAACTTGAAATTAGTGATGAATAAGTGCAATATGGGAAGTATTAGAGCTATTTAATTGAGATATCCCTGTTCCTCTCTTCTGATTTCAGGTTTGATTCGTTCATCTCAAAGTGTTCATTCACCAACACGGAGACGCAATGTAGCAATATCGCTACTGAGGAGGAGGTCGTTGCCGAATTATCAGTTGTTGAACCCGATTGCCCCTTTTCAGTTCCTATCCTAAATCTCAATTCGGATATACTTGAGGCTGAGCCTCTCAGCTCGCTGATTGAGGACACTTACGTGGACTCTTTATTAACTGTCCTGCCTGTAAGTTCTGTGGTTATTTGCATATATTTTTGTATATCGCATCATGGGATTATTGAAATTCACGAGCTTTTGTTGCTTTCTAAGGTCTTAACGGAGGAGGAGCAGCACACCCTTGCAGCGACTCCGGCCCATCCGGCAGGACTATATGGTAAGTGTATAGGTGATTTGGGATGATTTCATTTACAAGGAAAGTTTCTTCTGATGTAAGGTGTAATTGTAAATACTTTATTGCGTAGCAGGATAAGGGATATTTTGTTTAGGGTGTTTATCCTCTGCATCATTGCAAGAAGCAGTTCGCCCTTTTCCCCAAAAAGTTGTGTTTTTAAACCCAACGGTCATGCTTGTAACGTGGCATACGTGAAAAGGACAAAGTCGCAGTAGCTTCTTTTAACGAAAAACTCATTTGAATATGTTTCTGACAACTATATGTTACATATATTGCTTGATATAATGTAATTTAGCGGTTGTATCTGGGATGCATATGCCAATTTTAATTAGATGAGGTTAGGAGAGTGAAATTGTTTATGCCTCGTAAAAGAAAATTGTTTTATTCTCTAAAAATTTCTCTTCTTTATTCTATATATCAAAATCATTCTCAAATTTCCATACACGTCATTCTGTTATTCCATTGTTTACTAATTCTTCAGCTTCACTTATCTATTGTCACGATGTTTTCCGACATTTTGTCCAATCACTTGACACACATCTCTAAACAGTTTTTCTGGACTAAACTGTAATAATTTTAATCAGAGGGTTCTATTTCTCAGCTTTTTATGCTAGTTGCTTGGCCGGGAATCTAGTGGAGCAGCTTTGGAACTTTGCTTGGCCGTCTGCTATTGCACTCATACATCCGAGCCTACTGCCTGTAGCCGTCATGGGCTTTCTCACAAAGGTTGCACTCAATTCAATAAATTATTTAATATAGGAAGGAGAATTTACTAATTTAACTAGTTCTGTCTCACATTTAACAGCTTTCAGTTATAGTTGGAGGCCCTTTGGTTGGCAAGCTTATGGATTATTTTCCTAGAGTCCCTGCATTTAATTGTTTGAATGTTATCCAGGTATGTAAGCTTCACTTCTATCTTATTATTTATTTAAGTTTTAGTTGATGCGAATTAGATATTTCATTTGATCCATAAGTTATGAGATTCCTTACTCGTTTGTGAATATTTATGATTTTCTTATTTGATTTATTTTATTTTGTAAGACCGTATATAAGATTAGGGTGCAATTTTATTATTCCAATTAAATGAGATTGGGTATCTTATTCTCTAAAAAGTCATCAGTTTTAGCTTAGAACTCAATACTTTTTCTAGTTCTGGGATATCATTAATCAATAAGTAAGAATTCATCTTATACTCTCACCGTAACTAATAAAAAGTAAAAAGTAATCATTAGGTTTAACTAACTCCTACAGAAAAAATGAACCTACATATCTAATCAGCTCTAATACTAACAGAATAACTAATTACTACGTAATGATTACTTTCTATTAAGTACGCCCTAACTTTCTATAATTTTACAGTTGATCACTCTTTTCTCTTCCCTGAAATACTGACAAAGTTGTGCCTTTCTGTCAGACAGCTGCCCAGTTGGTATCAGCAACCATGATAATTCATGCCCTTTCAGTCCCTCTTTCCTGTAAGTCGTCATTGCTTATTCGTCCCTGGTTCGTCGTTCTTGTGCTAGCCGGAGCTGTAGAGAGACTCTCTGGAGTAGCTTTGGGGGTTGCAATGGAACGTGATTGGGTTGTTCTGGTTAGCCACTTTCATCTTGTCCTTGTTCACTTTGTAGTTTGTGCAATTTTTTTACTAGGCCCGAAAAGGAAGAAAAAAGTGAAGAAAATTTTGTGGTAATGAGATGATTAAATAATCTAACGACTTAACTAATAAATCTAAGAGACATAATCGAACGAAAAACTTACTTCAGATATCCTAAATTACTTAATTAAATACGACATTAATCATAAAGACTCAGGACATATCAAATAGTAGCGAGAAAACAAATATTGAAGAATGTTTTTAACACAATATTAGATTTCACTTTCTCGAAACACAACTGAAGTTTTTTTTTTCTCAAGCTCTATTATCTACCTTTACTGGTCCTGCAGTTTCTGGTGTCAATATCCAAATTGTTAATATACATTTTTTTATCATCCCCTCATTGTTTTTAATATATACCCTTTTATTGCGGTTTAAATTGTGTAGATATATTCCTATTATCCTTACGTAGCATTCCTTTGCGTACAGCTAGCAGGGGTGAATCGGCCTATTGCACTTGCTCAAGCAAATGCAATTCTCAGTCGAATTGATCTTATCTGTGAGGTATGTTTGTGATCTGACTAATTTATGTATGCCCATTTACTTAAAAGTTCGTGCACTTGTAAAAATGTATAAAAAAAAATCTGTAAATTTGACTAGATGAATCTATTCGCTCTTTGTAAAGTTAATTATCTATTGACATTGTATTTGTTATGTAGATAGCTGGAGCATCAATATTTGGCATTCTTCTATCTAAGTATGATCCAGTGACCAGCTTGAAATATGCTGCTGGTCTAATGGTCGGGTTACTGCCATTTGCGGTAATTTTTCTGCAGTTCCTTTGATAAACTAACGGTAAATAGTCCGTCATTTCAAGGAGCAGATTATTCGTCTTCTAACTAAATATATTCGTCACTCAGATGATCCTCACTTCGTTAACCAACAAGCTCTCAGCTGGTGTTCTTGACCGCCCTAAATGTTCTCAAAATTGTGGCAGAACAGTCACCGATGTAACTCTGCCTGAAGTGGAAAGTATAGGTAAAAGTTTTTCGATGCCGAGAGTAATTGTAGCCATGCCCTCTGAACTTGCCATGTTGTCGCAGTTTCCCCCATTAACTTTTCATTATAATAGCAGTTTCCCTTTTAAATTTGAAATTATAACACTTTTCAACCTAATTCTGAAAAAAAAAAAAAAAAAAAAAAAATGTCAAAATTTTGAACTTTTTTTTTTTTTTTTTTTTTATATATATGATGATTGTGTCCCTCAATAACATTTCATGGAAAACTTCTTTGTAATGATAAGATGGGAAATTTTCTGTAATCTACAAGCTTAGGGGGTAAAACTGTGACAACACAACAAATTCATGGGCCAATAATTGCTTTCTCTAAACTTATGAAGAAAGGAAGAAACTAGAATCTATATTCTTATTTGCTGTGACACTTGGATGATCAGTGGATAAAGGTGTAGAAGCCATCAAACTCGGGTGGCGGGAATATATGCATCAGCCTGTTCTTCCTGCGAGCCTCGCCTACGTTCTTCTCTATTTCAATGTTGTTCTCACTCCAGGAAGTTTGATGACCGCATTTTTGACACAGCGAGGTATACCCATTGCTTGTTGAATGCAATAGAACATGTAACAAATCTGGTTATAACAAAACTTATTTGCTCCTATTAACTACTAACCAATAACACGAGTGATTACTTTATGCAGGTCTTAACCCATCAATCATAGGAGGGTTTAGTGGATTATGCGCGTTTATGGGTGTTGCAGCAACTTTTCTGTCTGCAAGCCTGATTAGGAGAATAGGAATTTTAAAGGTTTATTTTTACTATATTTATTATATATCTATTTATTTTCTCTTTGGTGCTTTGCAATATTTAATCTGCTTGTTATTAGGCTGGAGCAATGGGATTGATATTTCAAGCTTCACTTCTCACCATGGCCGTGGCTGTGTATTGGAGTGGATCGCTTTCCAATCAAAGCCCGGTTCTCTTCTTCTTGTGTATGATTGTAAGAAATAAGAATCATCCCCTACTTTTACTCGGTTGCCAATCAAACACACAGTTAACTCCAAATCTTTAGCAATCTTAATCTGCATATCTTAGCATGCTTACTTTACGCTCTTGGATAGGCGTTATATTTTGTTTTTCGTGTCCTTTCGATTTAAATTTTGGTTCATTTTTTCTTTCAACAAAATTAAATCAAACCCCAAAATCTTGGAAAATTTGGCATGCTTGGCTATTCGCCCAGAATTAGCAGTGATTTGACTTTGACTTCTTTTCAGGTACTCTCGAGATTGGGACACATGTCATACGACGTTGTGGCTTCCCAGATTTTCCAAACCGGGATTCCATCATCTAAGGCCAATCTCATCGGCACCACTGAGGTGGCAGTTGCCAGCCTGGCAGAGTCGACGATGCTTGGAGTCGCGATTATCGCTAATGACGTTTCACATTTCGGATTGCTCGCCACGCTGTCGCTTCTCTCGGTCGTCGGGTCCACTATCATGTACTGCAGGTGGCTCTACAATCCGACCGATGAACAAAAGAGCCTCTTCTCTTTTGAGCCCTGGTTTTGATCTTTCATGTAAGTTTTCCTCTCTTATTTTATCCTTCTCCAATTGAGTAAAATCTATATATGGAAATAACTTAAAAAAGGAATTTCAGTTACTGATAGTGTGTGCAGATAGCTTAAATTCAAAAAATTGTAGATGTGTACATGATAGATAATATATTATTAGTTGTTAATAAATAAGACATTTTATTTTGTTAAGTAGTATTTATCAATTTATTTTTAGAATAGAGGGAAATTTATACCCTCTGGCTTTAAAAAAATGAAAATGTATCCTCTTAGTGCAAATTGTAATCTTTCAATACTACCCTCTATGTTTCTGATTTTTAATTAATTTCATGAAGAATTTACAATCTTAAATTTGAAAGTTCTGATATTTTGACGCTTTGGCAAATGGATAGTATCTTCTTTAAAAAAACTAACAAAAAAAAACTAACAAAAAAAAAATACATCTCGAGGGAATTCTAGAACTATGAATTTGTCACATTTCTGGGTTTTTACAAAGTTAAAGTGATCTAATAGAGTAAAAAAAGATACTAAAGTACACTTAAAGGGTATATTTTGGTTGTTTTAAAAATAGAAGGTATACATTATTTTAGGAAAATTATACTTTTTTCCTCTGAAATTAAACTAGCTGGAAGTGGAAGTGGAGGCTTTGGGACTTTAGAAAAAAATGTTAATAATAAAACGAAAATAACTCTAAATATGTCACCTAAAATAGGGTTGGGAATTTGAAAAAACGACTCTACTTATTATATTCTGAGGTTAATATATCTTCTAATATTGTATTATTACTACTATATGTATATGCAGTTTTTGGATCGCTTATTTATGATATAGAGCAAACTATGCCACTGCATAAAGGTACATTTAAAATTATGAATTTGGTGTACATTCTGTAACATGCTTTAGCTGATATTAGGATTAGGCCTTTACTTGTACAAACATTTTTTGAACATTTATAAAAGCTTTTTTATCAATTCAAAAAGAAAAATATTTATTTATTTCTCTTAAATGTTTTAAATTGCTCATCAGTGTTAGATGCATTATGACCGTTATCTGCTAGGTAATGTCGTACTTATATTTGACTGTTCTTGGACATTTTTATGGCATTGTTTGGGGCATAACTATTCAAACCGTATATCAAGCGTGTCGGAATATTCGTAATCTCTTTTTTCAATGACCAATAGTTTCTATAAGCCACAAAATAGTTTGTCCCAAGTTTAACGTTTGTCCATGTCGAGTTATTATTTGTTAAATTATTGATGCTCTTGTGCGTCTAGTTTAATAAAAGTTAGAATAATTGATGTGTTACGTGTCTATATCAGTGTACACATGTATTTCTTATAACATACCTTGATGAGAAATTGACGGAATTTCTTAGCGTACCATTCATTCCGGAAAAAAAAAACTGACATTACGTCGACACATTTAGTATAAGATTGATATTCTACTAAAACCTATCCCGATTTTGTACGTAAAAAATGAGTGGCTAACTCGTGCTTGGCGTTAAGTAGAGTGTTGAAGCTATTTAATTGTATGGGTATGTATCAAAATCATATTTATTTAATGTGGAGCCAACACACATTTACTTCGTAGTGTAACTATTATCTTCTGTTCGGACTCTCACTCAGATAGTCAAATTACTACCTATGCTACATTTGATTTTGGCATCTTATAACTTATAAGGAAGTGTTTTTTTAACTGTAAATATTTTATTTTGGGAATATTATAATACTTGAAGTGGAGGTTTAATGGGGATAACTTGAGCAGAGCAGAGTACGTTGAATATCAACAGTCAATATAGCTGTCTTCATTTATGAGACTCGAGGCTTTGTCACGTTAGAAAGAAAAGAAAAAAAAACCCTTATCGGAAAGACAGTATAAATTTTGGATTCTGGTGTAAGTAACTTATATATAGAAAAAATAATAATAAATAATATTCAAGAATCAAGATTTACTAAAAAACAAAATTTAACAATTAAGTTTAAGAGAAAATCTGGATAGCCTGTATTTACAAGTATGATTTCTTCTCTTGAGTATTCATAAAGTAATTAAAGTGAAATTTATTTATGTTCAGTAATTGATAAAAATAAGAAAAAGAAGGATCATGTAACATTAATGGAAACGAATAAGATAAGCTGAAAAGGGGGTTTTTTGGTTGAATTATATATATATATATAAAGATGATTGTAGTAAAGTGAATGAACAGTATATATATATAATATTCTGTTTGGTAATCTAATTTAATTGAATAGGGAATTCAAAAAGATGTATTTCCATTTTCCACATCGTACGTTGGGTTTTGCAGTCAATCAACTGCACGTATCCGTCACGGTGCAGCAGACCCATTTTCCAATACTTTTTCCTCTTCTCTCTTTTCTCGAGCTATATATATATATATATATATATATATATAATATTTCTTACAATAGTGCATAATTCACAGTCTTACAACTGTTGACTGAAACCTGTAACACCAATTATGTAAATAATCGGTACTTACTAAGATTTAAGTTTCCAAAGTTTATGGTAAAATATTCCGAGACTATTATTATTTTACAAGTTACCGTGCTTTACTCAAAACTAAGAATAAATCGAGAATCCTATTTGGCATCAATACCCTCTCTATTTTATCGACTGAATTTTAAATTTTATTTTTAATAGTTGATAGCAAGCATGGTAAGAAAATAAATAAAAACTATAATTTGTAAACAGCATATGAAATAATGATGGAAAAGAACATATGAAATTATGAACTAATCAAATGTCCTATCAAATAAACACTGAATAAGAGCAAGTTATTAGATTATAAAATTGTTGTGAAGTAAATCAATTTAATCCAAGTTTCCAACAACTCATTAAATAAAAAAAAAATAAACAAAAATAATAAACTTGATGAAAATATCTACGTTTTTATTTTTTTCATTTATAAACCTACAAATAAAATAAAGATAAATACGTTACCTTTTAATAACTATATTAGGGATAATAGCGGCATAAGTCCTCAACCTTTACTCAACTGGGGCGGCATTGCCCCAGCCTCATTTAATAGCGGTATAAGTATCAAAAGATAATTTCCGTCCATATTTGACTAACGGAAGTAGTCAACGTTTGCGTGGTCAGCTTCTCGTCAACGTGGACGCCACATAGTCCGACATGTCACCATACATGTCATCTTCGCGTCATCAAATTTAATGCAAATTTAATTGAATCCCTCCATCACCCTTAATTTTGCATTAAATTTGATGACACGATGATGACGTGTATGGTGACATGTCGGATTACGTGGCGTCCACGTTGACGAGAAGCTGACCGCGCAAACGTTGACTACTTTCGTTAGTTAAATATGGACGGAAATCATCTTTTGGTACTCATACCGCTATTAAATGGGGTTGGGGCTATGCCGCCCCAGTTAAGTAAAGGTTGAGGACTTATGACGCTATTATCCTATTATATTAAAATTTTAGAGATAAATTAGGTACATTAGAAAGTTGATGTATTATAGAAGAGATTTGAATAGACTCACTGTCATTGACCATCATTAAATGACGTAAATAAATGTAAATGACATATTTCACTTAGAGTGAAATTGGTCTTGTTTTGAAAAGATGCGTGTCTCATATTTTTCTGAAAAGATGGGTGTCTTTCTTTTCATGTCATCTTTTGACGACCACATATACTTACTTACTTCTTCACAAATCAGAACTACATGTGCAACCATTAATTACTCTACAAGATATGTCATAACACGACTTACTAATGTACAAATTTTGAAAGAGCATAATATAATATGACAGGAAGAGAAAGGAAAAAAAGAAAAGATAAAGAGTCGTTGAATACTTATAAAAATTAAAGCAACACAATTAACATTAAGTAAAATGTGTTTATAATAAAATTATATATAACTATTTTGCCTCTGTCTTTCTTTCTGACGTGGCCTTGAGCGTATTACTATGACATAAAAATTTAACGTAATTGTTGATGCTGAAAATTGAATCAAACATTGTAGCGGCCCAAAGCTAGATATTGGGCCTCTCGGTTTTGAAATATGATCCTCTGAGAGGCAATTTTGGGCCGAAATTGATTTTTATTAGTTTTAATTAACAGCCATTACAATAATATATTCATCTCGGGTACATATCGCATACTAAATATTTAATAGGTAAATAAATTAGCAGTAATTTACATACCAATAAAATATAAACATGTTGAAGTTGAACTACTATTTTTTACAGTACATTATACGATTATATGATAATAAAAAATGGGAATTCAAGTTACAACGTGAGAGATAGAGAGAGTAGCGTGAAAGAGCAAAAAATCAATCACTTCATTACTACCGCACCGGTTAAATCAGTATTTTCACTTGCCTCCATTGGATAGAAAATAATTATCCCAATTTTACTCTAGTCTCTAGTTTCTTTTTATATATTTTAAAAAAAAATATTATATTTGATGTTTTGTTTTTTTATATTTATTTTTGTTGCTTAGAATTTTAATTTTTTTCTAACTTTTATAAACCGTTGAAACTTGAATACACATACCTATTAAACTTTATATATTTTGCTTCAAATAGCTTAATATAAATTAAGTTAATTATATTAATTTATATAAGTAATACCAATACCGGAACCAGAAACCGGGAATCGGAACATTAGTTTTATTTTATTTTTACGTACGTACGTACTCTGAAAATTTGGGAAATCTTTTTGGTATTTGTTCTGGTTCCGAAAAATTCAATTTCAATTATAAACGACGTATACTAAAAGTGGTTGACTTAAAAGCGATATGTAGTTTAAAAATTAAAAGCTACACATAGTATAAAAAAAGATAATAGAACTATAAAATACAATAAAACTGAAATAATAAAAACTTAAAAATGACATGTAGTTGAAAATCGGAATCTGAACAAAAAATTAGAAATTATTCTTTGGCCCCTGTTCTGAAAACTGGAAACTGGGACTTCTCGGTTTCAAAAACTGGTAACCCAAACGTCCATGTTCTGAAAATAAAAAACCGTGATGTCCCAGTTCCATGTTTCAAGCTAAATTTCTCATGTTTTTCTTAAAAATAAGTCTGATAACGATACAAGTATCGGAACCGGGACAAAATTAAAAAACATGAACAAAATTATTACTACTACTATTATTATTATTATATATATTTACTATATTATTATTGAAGATTGAAATATAAAATACACTTAAAATATAATTTTTATTTTCCTAATTTTGACACAAATAGTACCGGTATTGAATATGAAGATATTGACAAACCCGGAGTCCGAGTTAAAATACTTCAATTCCGTTTCCCAATCAGCTTATGACCTAACCCTACCCCATATTTCGAAACATTTAAGCAAAAAAAAATATAGGGGTATAAAAAAGAGGCGAGACCAGATTTCCAAGAAAACAGTGGAGGTTATGTGGTAAAGCAAGAAAAGAAAACCATTTCCCAAAATTAAAAAAGAATTTGCACATCACACATTTCTCAAAGAGCCTTGAGAAGACACATTTCTAGATTCACATCACACCTTGAAATACACTATCTCTCTCACTCCCATCAATCCCCATATCGACTCTCAAATTATACGAATACTATTTTTCCCAAAAAAAAAATTAGTGACATTGTTTAATGTTTTTGTTTTTTAGGGTTTCTACCGATAAATAATCCACAATGATCATAATAAATTAATTATTTTTATATTACAAAATATAGGAAAATTGATTGTATTAAATTAATAGTATGAATATATCAATCCTAATTTCGTAACAGAAATAATGAAGTATAATACTTGATTATCTATTTAGCCGTTAATGAGTATTATTATTTATACATTACTAGCCATTAATCTTTTATTCATGGCTAAAATCGAATTATGCTATTTTAAGTTTTTAACTATTAGACAATGAGAAACTACAATCAATCATTCATACCCCATAACCCCATTCAAAAAAAAAAAAACTACAATCAATCATTGTTTAAAGCTAAACTTAAGAAAGCAATCTTAATCATAAAAATAATTATATATAAAAAATCCAATCTTTCCATCGAAACCTCAAACGGTCAAACCCCATCATTTTCAGCTGGACAGACATGAAAAAGGGAACAATTGAAAGAAATAAAATAAATTTATTTTGAAAATTTTAATAAATAAATAAATAAACGTTACATCAGTCTCTCTCTCTCTCCTAACAGTCACGTCGCATGATTTTACATCACTAGTTGTAGTTGATGATAATCTATACTCAGAACAACTATATATAATTTCAATAGAAGTACCTATAGTTTTTCAAAATAGTATTATATGTATCCTCAAACATTTAGGTGAACTTGGAGACAAATAAGACGGGTATTCATTATGCAATGGGCTCTTATTTTTCTCTATCTCTCCAGATAATATACCGAAAACTGCATTTATAACATATTTGGTAGGAGCAATGTCGATATTTTAACTGCATTTACTGCTTATATTGATCAATATATAGAGAAATTGGTTGCAAAAACACTTATATCACTGATTTTGTTATAAATAAGTCCTTATGTTATATTTTAGCGGTGGAAGTCCTTATGCTACTAATTTTGTTATAAATAAGTCTTTATGTTATATTTTTGCTGGTGAAAGTCTTTATATTATATCATTGTGGTGAAAGTCCTCACATTACTATTTTGTTAGCTTTTGTATAATGTCTCAATTAATTGCCTATGAACCAAAGTGAATAACATTAGTACTTCTGTAAGTATTTACATAGTAATTTTTATATTTTTGACACTTGTCATTGTCACGTGCTTAGGTGGACCTCGCACTTGATCGAGACGAAAGCCAATAAAATGATACCTTGTTGACTTAGTTATAATAAAATTATTTTTAACCGCAAACTTTGTAACTTAAGAACTTACTTACAACAAAATGAATAGCATGAGGACTTTCACCGTAACAAATGACATAAAGACTTATTTATAACAAAGTCAATGATTTCTACCACCAATTCCTCCGATATATATTAGGACTCAGTTTGGCATTGTTGTGCTGTGTTCAGTACTGCTTTTAAAATAGACTGCCAGAAGAAGCGCTGTCAGAAAAAGTAATACATTGTTTGGTCAATCAAAACAAAAAAAATAATTGGTTTTTTAAAAGTTTCAGTTAGTGTTTGGAAATTATTTTTACTTAATTAGCTTCTAAATATCAAAAATATAAAAGGTAGACGTAAATAATATTTGTTTAATATTAATATTAATATAAAAAAGTTTAAAAACTAATTTAAATAATATAATTATTCAATAAATTAAAAGAAAAATATTTATTATCTTATTGTGACTTTTGTGCTTTTAACTGACAATAATTATAATGAAAGTACCAATTTCTTAGATCCATGTTCCTTTTGTCCAAGACAAAGAATTAGTACTTTTTACCAACGAAAAAGAGATAGTATTTTAATTGTAATAATAATATGTATATGTTTTTTATTTATTTACATTTACTTTCCAAAAAGAATTGTTACTTTAACTATAATAATTTAAGAATGTGAACATAATATAATGGTAATTTTTACCATCTTAAAACATTGGAACTTTAACCGCAATAGTAAATATTTTGGTACTTTTACCATCCAATAGGAATTTGTATTTCAACCAAATAATTTTTAAAAATGGACATAAAAAATTGGTATCTTCACCATCCAAAAAGAATTGGTACTTTAACCACAATAATTAAAAAATATAGACATAAAAATTGATACTTTTACCACTTAAAAATAATTAAAATCTTAACCGCAATAATAATATGTATTTTTGATACTTTTACCATCCTAAAAAAATATTTATGGGGATAGAGAATAAGAAAAGTAAAAGTAGGATTCTACCAAAATCATCTATAACTTGCTTTTGAATTTTGCTTATACAAAAGCTAAAATTTTCATTGAAGTGCTTCTAGTGTAATTTACCAAACACAAATATTAACTTAAAATTCTAAAAAAAGCAAAAACACCTAATAATAAGCAATGCCAAACTGACTCTATATAATTACAATAACATAAATATGATTTAAGTAAAAAAAAGAGGTTAAATATAGATTTGAAACTAGCAGATTCAATAAAATATTATATAAATAGAGACTAATTCAATGTGCTATATAAATTATAAAGTAGAAACTAAATTTTAGTCATATACGATAAATTCAATTTTTGGTTTGGTTTATTTCATAATTACCGGATATAAACCATACACTAAATTTTAGTCATATGCGGTATATTCGGTTTCAATTTTGTTTATTTATAATTATTGAATATCGCAACTCAATGATACATAGATATTCAGTACATTATGTTTTAACTGTTAATTAAATCGTATTTGATATATACCGTATCGGTCTATCTGGGTTTTTCAGTTTAATCTTCTATATAAGGCGTAAAAATCAATCAACAATGTAAATTATAAATATTTAGGTTTTATGCCACGCCATTTCATATAACCTTTTGAGTACTTTTATCGCGGTTACCCATTAAAACAAATACTGAAATACAATATATATTTTCTCTATTGTATAGTTAAATTTATCATGGGCTGGCATTAGAGGTGTGCATGGCGGCGTCGTGACCCGTCGCGACCTGGTCGCCGGAAATCGCAGCTTCTGGCGTCGCGATGCGTCGCGGTGTTGCCGGTTGCGATCGGTCGCGATGTTGAGCGCGCGCGAGAGAGAGAGAGAGCAGGGAGAGAGTGTGTGAGACGGAGAAAAAGAGAGAGAGACGGAGGGAGAGAGAGACGGCCTCGTCGCGACCACACGTGCAAATCGCGATCAGTCGCGATTTTCAGCCAAACTTCGCAAACGTCGCGAATTCTCAGGATATGTGCAACTCTAGTTGGCATAGCTAAAGTATACTAGGGCATGTATTGTCCAAACTCCAATATCATAAATAAATAAATAAAAAATAGAAGGGTCGTTCTTGGATTTATCAAAGTGAAAGATCAACAGTAAGTTTCAAAGCAATAAAATTATTACAATAATTTGAGTTGAGCGTAAGCTAGGCTTCTGTCTTTGTTGGTTGCCACAGTGATTGGGACTTGAAAGCTCCCATCTTTTCATGTCTTTTGACACTGATATGCTTGATTCATCTCTCTCTCTCTGACCCCCAAAACATTAACAACATTATATTGTTTATTTATATACACCTATTAATATTATTATTCATTCACATAAGTCTTAGAGAGAGAGAGAGAGATCATGGGTTCTACTTGTTTGAGCGAGGAAGGGTCGACGGAGAAGAAGGCAATGTGGTTATACCCAAAGGCCATGGGATTCAATCCTTCGGAGAGATGGGGTCACTCGGCTTCTTTCTCTCAAGGCATTCTCTACATTTTTGGGGTATTTTTATTTATTTATTTATTTATTACGCTCTTCATTAAATTTTCCTCCTTTAGAACTCTGGTTTTCATGCAGAAATGGATTTCTTCTCCTATTTTTCTGCTACGCCTAGTTATTGGCCACATATTTCTTCGAATTACGCCTTCTATATATTTTGCTCAATTAATAATTATATATGCATAATATATGAATATGTAGTATAGTATTATATTTTTGGCTAATGCAAGTCTCTACACTTTCTTCTCTGGCTTTTCTTTCTTTTCTTTTCTGTTTTTTTTTTTTTGAATAATGCTTTCTATTTTTGCTTAATTAATTCAAATTTAGTTTATATATTTTTATTTCTCTAAGTGTAGTACTGTATAATGTATATACTATTACATGGGATTAAATTTTTTCTTTGACCAAAATGATGTCATTTTCTGAGCAAGACAGCTCTTTATAATATATACATAATACATATATATGTGAATATATGTGTGTATGTTCATATTCATACTTCATAATTCATATTATGCATGTAGTTTCTGTGAATATCGTTGATATATATTGTTTATATATATATTTTATATTGATCTTCCAGGGATGTTGCGGAGGCCTGCATTTCAGCGATGTCCTTCTCCTGAATCTGGAAACGATGGTCTGGACCGCCCTCACGCCCGCCGGCGAGGGCCCAGGCCCGCGAGACAGCCACAGTGCAGTCGTCGTGGACCAGAGGATGCTTGTCTTTGGCGGGACCACCGGTGCCAAGAAAGTCAACGACCTCCACGTCCTCGACCTTGCTGCCAACGCCTGGATGCGCCCCGAGTGCTCGGGGACGCCCCCGTCACCGCGCGAGAGCCACACTGCCACGCTCGTCGGTGGCGGCGAGAGGCTGGCTGTGTTCGGCGGCAGCGGCGAGGGCGAAGGAAACTATTTGAACGACGTACACTTCCTTAATTTGAGGACGATGACGTGGACGTCCCCGCAGGTGAGCGGGGACGTTCCCGTCCCGAGAGACAGCCACTCTGCTGTCGCTGTCGGGAACCGGCTCTTCGTCTACGGTGGAGACTGCGGGGATCGGTACAGCAGCGATGTCAATGTGCTTGACATGGACACGATGACTTGGTCCCGGGTTAGATTCCAACCCACCTCAGATCTTTTTATTTTAATTCAGCTGGTTGAGTATTTGAATTAGTATTCTTAAAAAAAAACTATAGGAATTCGGGCTTTTCAATTTTTATGTCGAGTAGCGTGAACATTGTATTTTAATGCGGTTCCGGTTAAGGAAAAAGCTCTGTACCGATTCCGTTCTTATAGTTATGTAATTTCTGCAGTTGTCCGTTCAAGGATCTTTGCCGGGCCCGAGGGCAGGCCACGCCGCCGTGAACATAGGGACGAAGGCAAGTTAGCCTCTTATTGCTTAAAAAATTCTTTGATTGACAAAAAATGTTGCAAAATTAACTTAGCAACCAAAAACCGGCCGAATTCCTATCGATTTTTTCTTGATTCGCGGAGTTTCTTGTGTAATCTCTCCAGGTTTACGTGATCGGAGGCGTGGGAGAGAAGCGATACTACAGTGATGTGTGGGTCCTTGACGTGAGCACGTGCTCGTGGACGCAGCTTGATGTTGGCGGCCAGCCGCCTCAAGGCCGGTTCTCGCACACAGCCATTGTCACCGACCTTGACATTGCCATCTACGGAGGGTATGTAAATTGCCTTTGTACACGTTGGTTTCCCGTAGTTTGCCCATCGTGCCAGGTTTGATCTTGCCGACGTGGCATCAGGTGTGGCGAGGACGAGCGCCCGCTCAACGAGCTTCTGGTGCTTCAGCTCGGCACCAAACATCCGAGGGGTCGTTACAACATCTCCATGTGCAAAATCTTTGGACGGCACTGCGCGCAAGACAAGAGAGAAGCCGATCGGGAGGTAAATATCTCTTGAACTTTACTTTGTTACTAGAAAAAGAGCTTATTTACGTTTATATTATCGCAGAAAACGATGTTATTGGGGAACAACGGGAAGACAAACCAGCCGTTTTTGCATCACTCGGGTTCGTTTTCGCTGATCCGCGTGGAAGTTCTGCGTTCTTGTTGACGATCAACATGCATTTGAGTCTTATCTTTCTGTTTCGATTCAGACACTTTGCATCCGAAGAGGCGAAGAACGAGTACTGCGAAAGCGTGCAACGTGGAGTCAGAGCAAGAGGAACACTCTCTCTCGGTCTCGCAGAACTCGTCCCCGTCTCTTTCCGATCAAGAACAGACGATGCACAAGGTGTCGGTGTCATCACCTTCAGGCTCTCAGGGGCTTAATCTGTTTAAGCGTTTGAGCGATTCCGCTCCAAACAAACAGCGAGCTGCAAAGGATCTTCACATCTCTGGAGATTGTCACTCTCAACCGAGGCCGCTCGATTCGGTTGTCCTTCACAATGTGGTAATTAATTATTATTTCGTCAGCCCGGTCCCGTTTTCATTCAAAATTTAATCATGACTTGAACCGGGGTCCGGATATAGTTGTCATCATAATATTCATGCGTAACTCACATACCTACCACTTTGCGTAGATTGGCGCCGATGTGCGGGGAAAAGTCGATGGTGTGTTCGACTCGGGGTACCTTATGACCGCCACAGTCAATGGGAAGCTCTTCCGAGGTGTGTTGTTTGCTCCGGTGAGCTTCGTTCGTCTATGAAACAACCAAACACTTCCATCGCTTTTCAACTTTTGTATGTGTCTAACTAGAATTCAAATTCTCACAGGGCCTTGGACCCGTCCCTCGAGGGCCGGTCCTTGCACAGAATCCACCCATTGGAGCGTCGATGCAGCCCTTGGCGAGCCCGAGCTACGTGGAGCCGCGATCCAGGATCTTCCATCCGAGGCCACGACATAGCATTCCCGTGGCTCGACCAGTGCTGATCGGCCGATCAAGCCCTTCGTCTATTCCAAGAGAGCCGAGCCTCAGAAGCGAACTTCACAACGTTGTGTTGACGCTAGGAGGGCCGGGGAGTAGTTAGAATGTGTATATCTTTGCAATCATTGTTGATTTTTTTTCTCTCTAAATCCTTTTACTTGAATGTCCTTTTTTTTTGTGATTATTTTTTATCTTGTAGAGTTTGCTAAGCTTAATTCTCTTATGGCGCTCTGATTCTCTCAATTTTGTGCAATTTTTGGGTAATTATGACGTTTAGCACTCCTGTGGTTTCAATTTTTAAGAGCTTACAATCCTGAAATCAAGACTGGTTCTGAATTTGTCTGTTTTAGTCGAGTCATCAAGTTAAGCAATTTTTTTAAGCCACTTAAAATTTGGGAGCCTGAAGTGCCCGTCTTGTTCGCTTAAGGTCAGGGGGGCCGACACTACTCGGAGTATGCAAAATTATAAAAATCTTGCAAAATGATTACTTGTTATGCAAAAACATTTTGCACGTCATACTACATTGCCTACTTGTTAACATTTCATTTCTTTTATTAACTTTTTTTGTTTGCACATTAAAAACAAACAAAAAAAATCCATACAAAATAAAGCGACCATTTCGTTTGAAGGGTATTTTGGGGATTAAATTCCCACATAGGGGGACAGTTGGATAATTCAGGGGTAGTTTGGGGACTAAAATCCAACATATGGGGACAGTTGGATAATTCAGGGGTAGTTTAGGAATTAAAAGTAGCCCGCGAAATGCGCGGGAGAGACAGCGACGAAGAGTGTCGCTGTCGAAGTCCGATGTAGTGAGAGTGACACGTCATCATAAAACGACAGGTGAAGAGTTGCCGTTTGGTGCTCAATTTGCTGTCAACTGACAAGTCAATTGGACACGTTTCCGCTTCTCATTGGCTTGTACATGTAATGCCTTTATCGTGTAATTGATTTGATGGGATATATTTTCGTCCTTTGGATTGGAATTTAGATATACAAAAATTTGCATGATTTTTAATACTAAACGCAGAGAGTATTAGAAAGTTTAGAAACACAAAGATTAAGGTGCTGTTTGGTAGATAACTTAAACTGTTTTTGTTTTCTTTATTCAAAATTTTATAGTTGTAGTGTAAAAGACTTTTGCAGTTGTTTTAAAATAAGTGTTTGGTACACATTTCTAATTTTTATTTTTAAAAAATAAAACAACAGAATAATTGTTTGGAATTCGATTTGATTTTTTCTTGAAAAATTAAATATTTAATACATTAATAAAATATAAAAATATTATTACATTAATAATATAATAACATAAATATCATGTTTAACATATCAAAGCTATATACTATATAGTCTAAATAATCAGGTTTAACATGCATCAAAAGTAAAATATCTCATGCATTTTATT
Source organism: Parietaria judaica (assembly GCA_954871525.1). Lineage (NCBI taxonomy): Eukaryota > Viridiplantae > Streptophyta > Magnoliopsida > Rosales > Urticaceae > Parietaria > Parietaria judaica. The sequence continues at coordinate 23,239,566 of OX940862.1, read as the reverse complement.
CTATTATTTTTCACCAACATTATATTAAACATAGTATTCGCGTGAATTGTATATTCACCACAATAGGTCGTCCGCATTCATTTTTCTAGAGTCATCACACAAGTAATTTATGTCCCGACATCACATAGGTCAAGTCAGATTCGGCACCGGCACCTGTGTCGCAGTTAGCATTGGTGACTCAGTTGACATCGAGATTTTGAAGGTTCAATGGTGAAGTTTAAAGGTGAAAATTTGGTATCTGTTTTCCGGTTTTGTCTCTGTTCCGGTACCAATCCCAGATCGATTTAAAAAAAAATTCCAAGAAATTTAATTAAACCCAAGAATTGGCACTTCTCGGTTCCCATTTTTAGAACTGAGAACCATAAACGATGCCCTAAACAAATATTCCCCGATTTTTGGTACCGGTTTTGATTTTAAACTACATGTCATTTTTTTAGTTTTTAGTATGTCATTTTAGTGAATTTTAAACTTTTATTGTCGTTTTTAATACTATTTTTAATTTTTAATTTTTAATTTTTAATTTTGAAAAATACACGAGGTTTTTAAGACAAGCACTTTTAAAACCGAAATCGGTACAAAAATAAAATTCCCGATTTTTTCTTCGGAACATGAACGAAAAAAAAGAGTTATTTCCCGGTTCCCGGTTCTAATTTTACTCCTAACTAAGTCGATAGAAATAAGGAGTGATGAAAGAAAAAACTGAGTGAAAAAAACAGAAAACAACAAAAATCTGTATTTGAAAATCCTTAAGAAAAACATAATAAAACTTGAAATGTTTTGGAGTTCAGTTTGATGAGTTACATACCAAACAGTCATTTATTTTTCTCAGTGTAACTGTTCTAGTTTTATTAACAATAGTAGCCAAGAGTCAGTACACGCTCTTAACACGTGGTAAAACAAGAGAGAATATCAAAACGAAAAAGCAGTCCACTTAGCGTAAACAAAGCTAGTGGTAACAGAAGGTAGAATAATTCAAATGCTAACATGTGTCCCTATAGACTAGGACTTATTTTAATTAAACCGACTAACGGACTAAGCCTCTTCAGAGAGAAAATTCACTAATTAGTATTATATTACTCCAAAATCAAAAACTCAATCCAAAAGTTGATAAATACTATAAAATTAGTATTGTTATTGTTTACCACACTAACTAGTAACTAGTACTAAAGCATAACATTAGAAACCCGTCCGAAAGAGGCGTCCAACAATGTAACCTCAATAGGCATTGACGTGCGAACGCATCGATCTCTGGCCAGCTTGCGACATGCAACGACTTGTTGCATGGCGTGAAAAAACGGGACGTGTGGTAGCTTCACTAGTCTAGTATCTAAATTTCAAAATATCAAGCACAAAAGTTTCTTAAATTCTAGTACGTCTACTCTACTCAGAAATAAAAGATTAGACAGAGGAGTTTATAAAATTCTAAAACTATATAAACTTAATACATACAAGGTAGTATAATAAGGTACCCACAAAAGTTTATAAACTCTAAATTACTAATCTAATTAGAACTACTAATATATCTATAATTAACACATAAAGAGTACCACAACTCTCTCCCTCTCTCTCAAGTCTCAACCCCATTTTGCAGCCATGTCTTTTCAAGTTGCCACACGTTTAACTCGTGTGACGCACCAACCCTCACAGTGCCTAAGGCAGAGCTATTACTCTCTACGCCATGACTCATGACATGACAACCTCCCAGTGCAACACAGCCGCCACTCACCTCACTCCACGTGTCACCGGAGTGACTATATGCATGGTGCCGCTCACTCACTCGGTAAGCGCATGTTAGTACCACCAAGTCGCCATATGCAAGCTATACTATACTTTTCCACGGGATACGACAGGTGGTAGGGGTAAACAAAATCGTAAATCGGATTTATTTTATTACCGAAAATCGGTTAAACCAAACTGATAAGACCACAACCGCTGTTATAACGGTTACAATTGAATATACCGAGAAAAACCCGAATAGCCGAATTAGTTTAAAATAGGATTTTCGATTTTAATATGAAAATTGCGACCGTTTACCGCTTTAACTAAAATACTAAATCTAGTATTATATTTCATTATTTTCTATGACCATGCCTATTAACACTTCAAAGATAAATTTCTTCACCAGTCTCTCGGTGTAATATTAGTAGTCACATTATATTTAATATTGTATAATATTAGTATTTAGTAGTTTGTTTATGTGTAATATTATGCAATATTAGTAGTCATTTTATGTAGATGTGAATATTAAAAGCAGTAAATGTGGGCAAACAAACCGATAATACTGCAATCGAAACCGAAAATCGATTATACAAAAAATGCAATTTTCATCTTTAAAAATTAGGTATTTGATTTTCATTTTTAAAATACCTATATGCATCATTCGGTCTATTATTTATCAAAAACGACACCGAACACCCATTTGCTACCCCCCAGCCAGTGGACCCCGGTGGATTATTTTGCCAAACTTCTTCGAAGCATATAGCTGGATAGTGTCGTTTTAGCCACGCACAAACGACATGGCGTTTTAGTTTTTCTCTTCATCTTCTCTCTCTCCAGTCTGCTACACAGTACAATACTATTCTTTCTTTCTACTCTCTAGTGAGTGCGAGCTTTGACGGTCATGGCTAGGGTTTCAACGAAGCTCGGTGGCGACGAAGCGCTGGTACATTCCTTCTACTTCTAACTTCTTACGCAGTTTTCAACTTTAGTTTTTTCCTTGACCTACTGCGATCAAAACCCGACGAAGCAATGGGGTTCTGATCAGTTTTGCTTAGAATACGAACTAGGTTTTTATTGAATAAGTGCAGGACTGTGAGCTCTCGGAGAAGAAGGAGATGAAAGCAGAGGATTTGAACAAAAAAATATCGGTAAATACTTAACACAATATTATAGATCAGAATCTGTGCATTTAGTTTGTGTCATCAAGGAAAGCTTATTATTATTATTATTATTATTATTATTATATTAGTTCATTCATAGGCTAATCATATGCTAAAAACAAACTATATGACATTTGTCGCCTTTTTAAATATTTAATTTATTCTCCCTATAAAAATATTGTTTTATTTAACTATTTAATGTTATGGGCCCAGTTAGATAGGATAGGCTAATGTTTTATTCGATGATTTAAAATATGCGCGGCAGAAAAACGCTTAAAGGTATAAGCCTCCTTTATAAACACTATTGAATTTTTGTAACGAAATAAATAAATACCTACTCAAAATTTAAAAGTAATATTATAAGAATACAATTGAGGTTTTTTATTTTATTTTATTTATTAAAATATGAATTTTGAGAGATTATGTAAGAGTTCAACACAAACCAAATAGATAATTTAATGTTGCAATTTTGGAACCTTTTTTTCCTTGTTATATAAGTTTGTCTATCGCTATCACTAATTCAAGAACAAAATCATGAAATATTGAATGGAATCTCATGAATACTGTGTGTAAGTATATGAAGGATTCCTCTTCGAAGAGTAATCCCGCAAGAGATGAGCAATTCAATGATAGTGTTGCTGAGGCGGCTCTAGAGAAGGACCAGGTGGAGCTCTTTTCCGTTGACTTTTATTTGACTTTTGTTTCATTTTCACTTAGTAAGCTCCTTTTTTTGTGTGTGTTCGGAGTTACAGGGCAATGAGTATTTTAAGCAGAAGAAGTTCAAGGAAGCGATCGACTGTTACTTGAAGAGCATTGTCTTGTCGCCCACGGCATTCGCTTACGCAAACCGAGCAATGGCGAATCTTAAGCTGAAAAAGTAAGATTCGCCTTGAACAATCGACTATTATAGACCCGTAATTTAGTAGTCATAGAAGTTGTTAAAAAGTATTATGTTCCATTGACTAAAGACATACACTGGAGAGCTTTTGGTGTGTTCTCGAAGGAACGGTCCGCTGTTATCTTCCGTCGTTTTGTCAATAATTTTAGCCGTAATACTTGTCGTGAAGGCGTGAGAAACTCGTTGTGTGGAATTTAATTCAATTTTGTAAATTAGGTTCCAGGAGGCTGAAGATGATTGCACAGAGGCTGTGAACATGGATGACCGCTACATCAAAGCTTATTCACGGCGAGCCACGGCCAGAAAAGAACTCGGAAAACTGAAAGAATGTGTTGAGGGTACGGGAAAACTGAAAGAGTGTACTATTATTAATAACTACTCGTAATGTCGTATTGATCTGGTTGATTACAGATGCTGAGTATGCGTTGCTGTTGGAGCCTCAAAACCAAGAAATCAAGAAACAATACACCGAGGCCAAAGCGATCTATGATAAACGTAACACGACGGTCGAAGATTATAACATGGGCCGAAGACTCGATGATTTTGCAGCTTTCCTTAACGGGCAACGGCGTACTAGTAGAGACGCAAAAGGAGGACTCACTTCCAAGGTTAGTGACACACATATTCATAGTTATAATAGTCAGGGGTAAAACCGGTAATCAGTACTGTCTTTAACCTCTAGAAAACCGGTTTTCCAATACTGCTATGCTATCTGGTTTTTCATTTTTGATTTATGTGTATATAAGTGATGAATATATAAACTGCAGATACAGGATGAGATGATAGACAATGGCTTCCCTCTCACCACAGAGCCTAGCAATGCCACGGGAGGCTCTGCCAATGAAAGTGGCACTCTTCCGGGGGCAACATCGTCTTTTGTTCCTCGGGACACTAAGCATGCTAACAACGGAATTTACGTCGATCTCATTGAGAAGATGGACGCCATCATGAACAGGTTCTTCCTCAACTTAAATACCCCCGGAACTCGTAATTTAGTTCACTTGGGAATTAAAAACCAGATTTTTATCAACAATGGGGTCATGATGTACTGAAGATAAAGTTGAAGAAGCAGAAATTAGTTCTATAGTTACTGAAATCACTAAATTACCCCTTACTGAAATAACACATTCCTACATTCTGTGAAGCTGTGAGATCTTTTTTGTTTGATGTTTAGGGATGGGCATCTGGAGAAATGTGAAGTGTATGGTGAAGTCCAAGTGAAACTCTAACCTCTCGGGTCTCCCGGATTTGACTCTATCGTTTGCTAATCCTTCTGTTTTCGAAGATGTACGATTGCACCCCTGCGTTCGATTTCCGCCGTGGGAGTCAAGTCGAATTGCGTCGTTTGTGCCTCCTGATGGACTGTTTAAGCTCATGAGCTACAGGTATGTGGAGATTATGCCTATGGAACGCAATATTCTCTTTTTTTCTTAACAATAACGGAACCGGGTCCGGTTTTTGGAGTAAAATATTATTGGAGCCTGTCACCGGCTTCGCTGCTACTAAATATACTGAATGTGATGAATAAATATTGGATATTTTTTTGGCTTCTTACAGGGTTAGAAAGCTGAAGAGCACCCCAATATATGTGAAGCCGCAAATTACTAACGTAGCTGGGAAAATCAGGCTCGGCGTGATGGTTGGGATCCAAAACGATCCCGGAAAACCAATCGATTCTATAACTATCCAATTTGATCTGCCCAATTGCCTTATATCAACTGATCTCTCTGCTAATCACGGGACCGTCAACATTCTAGCCAATAACGTAACTTGTTTTTCGATAATCGCTCTTGAAATTATTACGACGCGCATTTCTTATTTATTGATTTGTCAATGCAGAGATGCTCTTGGGAAATCGATCAAATTCCGGAAGACAAAATCCCTGTACTGTCCGGGTACGTGACTCTCAAGCCGAGCTTACAGCTTCTTCACTTGTTTCCGACATTTGAAGTTGGCTTCAGGATCATGGGAATCGCCCTCTCCGGCATCAAAATAGACAAGCTCGATCTGGCGAAGATGCCTGACAAACCCGACAAAGAGTTCCGCGCTCTCACGCGCACCGGGCAATTCGAAGTCCGGTTACACCATATTTATCGTAAATCCCCGTGATGCTCGAAACACTTTTATTGTCATTGCGTTGGTTTAATGCTGTAGTTATTCTGAAGATGTTTGAACATCATGTTAGGATTGTTATGCTAACGAAGCCTATATCACACGCGCGGACTATTTGAAGTCCGGAAACACTCGAAAACGATTTCTCTTCTAATTAATTTCGGTTTAGTGGATAAAACTTTCATGTACTCAGCATAGTTTTAGTTACTTAATTTCATGCCAACTTTGATAATTTGGAGTATTTCGATAATTAATAACTCATAATTATTAATTTTGGAGTAGTGACCGGGTAACCATGAACAATATGAACAATTTGAGATGAAAAGAGAAACTTCATAAAATAACCTTCAATACACCATAAATTCTATTATTAATTCTCAAGTTCTCATAATTCACAAACGACATTTTCGAAGACCAAACTATCAAAATTTTCTCTAATACTGTCTGTTTTTCAGGATATATCAGTGATCAAAACCCTAAATTAGATAAGAATGCAATTCTATCTTCGATAAAAATATCAATACTTTTATGATGGCAAATAAGTTGTCTAATTATGATGCAAAAAAAAAATGGGGATCAGTGTGATATCAGTTCTTCTCAGTTTTCTTATTTCGATTCCGGTGCCGATAAATACCGAGTTTCAATAAACATGGTGCATATCCCTTACAAAAACCAAAATAAACTTAACCTATTGCTAAAAAAAAGAGGGTAAATTGACAAAGTTAAAGTAAAAAGAATGAATTAGGTAAGCGGTGGAGCGGAGGAAGGGAAGTAGTAGGTGAGGGAGATGGAGAGGAACAAGGGTCGGGATCGATGGAGTTGGAGCAGCACTCCTAATGCGAAGAGGGTGTCGTAGAGCCACACTCCACTCCGCAGGTGTGGGGCTAATAATCCTATGCCCACTAGTAACACCAGCGACAAGAGCATCTCCATTTTCTTCGGACCACCCATGCTCTCTAACTTTAACCTAACCAGGAATTATGTTTTCTTTTCGTCTTTACCATTATTTATACACTTCCATATTCTTATTTCAAGATATATCCCTATCTTTAATCAAAATATCTATTTCGGATATCTCTATCTTTAATATGCACCTCTTAGTTTTCTTTTCTTTTCCTTTTTGCACGAAAAAAATTTCAACTCTCTAGTTATGGAACTTCTAAAGAGAGAGAGGATAGCATAAATTTGATGGATGTTATAAAACCAAAGAATTGGTGGGTTAAAAAGAATTAGAACTAAGATGTCTATTTTTATTTTTTTAAGTATTGACACTTCTGTCCGGATTGACCATTATTGAGTTTAGTGGTTATTTAATTTTAAGATTGCAATTATTTTTGTTGACGTGGTTTCCCACCTCAATCAGTCAAGTATGACTTGTGAGTGTATGATATTTTTGGATGAAGCAATTTGGTGGAATTCGATCTCTCACGTTACAAGCTCACGATTCACTCACGATATATATATAAGTATATAAGCGGTATAAATGAGACGAGGGGATTTTTATAGAGGTTCGTCCCAAGGCGGTAGTTGACTACTTCCTCTGTTAGTTTATTGCGACAATGAACATAGACGGATAGCTACAGGCAGCCAAATCACGTCTGAGAGCAAGAAGAAATAGAGGAAGAAAGAAAGAACACAACAAGATCTCAAAATGACAAGAATGCCGGGTAGAAATTCTTCATTGTATTCTCTCGAGGTTGTAAATGTGCGTGTGTGTTGATCTGAGCTTGAGCTTGGCATTTATAGACTTCAATTCTTCCCGTTGAACTTCCAGGAATCGAGGGGTCTTCGCTCCGTGCTGACCGGGTTGAATGGACGATCTGGCTACACGTGTCCCACGACTTCGTTCTGGTCGTCGCGTTTGAATTATGCCCGTTGAAGACTTGACTTCGTGCTCCTGGTCTTCCGTATGAATTTGAAATGGGATGCCGGGTAGAGAATATGACGACTCTACCCTCGTCTTTCTGGGCTGCTACCGAGTGGATTTGGGCCTTAGAACTCATTGGGCCGAGTAGCCTATGTCCATTGGTTCTTGGTCTGACTGAGAATCTCTTTGGGCTTCTTCAAATGGGCTTTTACGAATACCAGTTTATTTCTTTAAAGCCTTTTATCATGGTCCTACTATGTCCATGGACCATTTCATGAACGGGTACGGGACTGAGACTGATGAGAGTTCTTCTGCTGGTCTGTGTATGGACGGGGAGTGTCTTTGGCATTTGTCGCACCTTTTGGCGTAGTTTTCACTGTCCGCCAACATAGTGGCCCAGAAAAAACCTTGCCTTTTTGCTTTGTTTGCTAAAGATCTTCCTCCCGAATGGTTGCCGCATTCTCCGGAATGGATTTCGTGAAGTACTATTTGAGCTTCGGTCTTTCCTAGGCACCTTAGGTAGGGTCCGGTATAGCTACGTTTGTACAATTTTTCCCCGATCATGCAAAATCTAGCGCTCTGGATCCTTAGTTTCCTAGCTTTTTGCTTGTCTCGAGGTTTGGCTCCGGTTAGGATGTAGTTAATGATTGGGGTCCTCCAATCATCCTCTTCCACTTGGATATTGCAAACTTCGCGGGTTACGCTGGGTTCGTCTATCGTTTCGACCGGGATTATCCTTCTGACCTCGGGGTCCGAAGTTGAAGCTAACCCGGCCAGTGCGTCTGCTGACGCGTTTTCACTCCTCGGTATTTGGACTATTTTGACGTGTTCGAATTGTTGAATTACGCCTTTTACTACCGAGAGGTATTTTTCCATCCTGTCATCTCGGGTGGCATACTCGCCACTGATCTGACTGGTAACTAGCTTTGAGTCGGAGTGGGCCCTTACTTTCCGGGCTCCCACGGCTTTTGCTAGTTTGAGGCCGGCGATGAGGGCCTCGTACTCGGTCTCGTTGTTTGTCGCGTGGAATTTCAATCGAAATGATTGTTTCAACACTTCTCCCGTGGGGGATATCAAACGAATTCCGATCCCGGATCCGCCTTGGTTTGACGCGCCGTCGACTTCGAGTTTCCATTCTCCGTTCTCGTGGCCCTCTTTTGAACCGTCGGCTGGTAATTCGATGAGAAAGTCAGCCAATACTTGTGATTTCGCACAGGTTCGGATCTTGTATTCTATATCGAATTCGCTTAATTCGACGGCCCATTTCGTGAGCCTTCCCGATTGATTCGGGCTGTGGAGGATGATTCTCAAAGGTTGGGTCGTCATTACCATGATGGTATGGGACTGAAAGTAAGGCCGAAGCTTCCTCGCTGCGGTTATCATTGCCAGCGCGAGTTTTTCTATTGCCGGGTATCTGGTTTCAGCGTCTTCCAATGATTTGCTGATGTAGAAGATCGACTTCTGCTCTCCGCGGTCCTCTCTCACGATTACTCCACTCACCGCCGATGGTGAGACAGCCAGGTATAAAAACAATGGCTCTCCCAAGATTGGTCTGGTGAGTATTGGTGGGGTGGAGAGGTACTTTTTCAGCTTTTGGAAGGCCTCTTCGCACTCTTCGGTCCATTCGAACTTTTTATTACCTTTCAAAAGTTTGTAGAAGGGTAAACATTTGTCCGTGGCTCTTGATATGAACCGGTTAAGAGCGGCGATTCTCCCAGTCAGCCTTTGCGTCTCTCGAACAGTCCTTGGGGAGGGCATGTTCTGGAGGGCATTTATCTAGTCGGGATTGGCTTCTATACCTCGCTGTGTGACCAGATAACCTAGGAATTTTCCTGAAGTTACCCCGAAGGTGCATTTCGTCGGGTTGAGCTTCATTTGATACTTTCGTAGTATGTTGAAACAGTCTTCTAGGTGGGTCACGTGATCCGTTGCTTGGGAGGACTTTACCAACATATCATCGATGTAGACTTCCATAGTTTTACCGAGATGTTCGGCGAACATTTGGTTGACTAATCTTTGATATGTGGCTCTGGCGTTTTTCAATCCGAAGGGCATAACTTTGTAACAGTATATTCCTCTATCGGTTATGAACGCCGTTTTTTCTTGGTCCTCGGGGTGCATTAGGATCTGGTTGTATCCCGAGAATGCGTCCATGAATGACAGTAGTTCGTGCCCACATGTTGCTTCGACCAGACGGTCGATATGGGGCATCGGGAAACTGTCTTTTGGACAAGCTTTGTTCAGGTCGGTAAAGTCGATGCAAACTCTAGCCTTCCCGTTTTTCTTTTTCACGACCACCGTATTTGCTAACCAGTCCGGGTATTTGACTTCCCTGATGGATCCGGTTTGCAGAAGTTTTGTGACTTCTTCGTTTACGGCTTGGGCCCTGTCCGGGCCTAGTTTTCGCCTTTTTTGTTTCACCGGCTTGTAGCTCGGATCTACGTTTAGGCGATGGGTTGTGATGCTTGGGTCTATGCCGGGCATGTCCTTGTGAGACCAAGCAAAACAATCCCGATTTTTGGTCAGGAATTTGAGGAGATCTTTTCTGACGTTATTGTCTAGTCCTTTCCCGATTCCTACCCGGTGGTCCGGGTTGTCGGGATCGATCTGGACCTGGACAGTCATTTCCAGGTTAGGCCCATCTGTATCGGTGGTCCTTTCCTGTCCGTCGTCGTCTTTTTCGTCTACCGCCATTAATTGCTACGCGGTAGATCGCTCTTGTCCGGCTTTGACGGCCTGGATGTTCCGGAATGCGCTCATGTAGCAAATTCTGGATTGCTTTTGATTTCCCTTGATTTCAACGATTTTTCCCGCCCTATTCGGGAAGCGTATTAGTTGATGGTAGGTTGACGGTACGGCCTTCATCATGTGCAGCCAAGGTCTTCCCAAGATCATGTTGTAAACTGACGGGCAGTCCAACACTAGGAAATTTTTTGTCTTCCCGACCCCTGCTGCTGCGATGGACAGTCGCACCGTGCCAATGGCATTGATGGTTCCTCCATCGAAGCCGGTTAGCGGGATGGCTTCTCTGTTGATCTCTGTTTCTTCTACTCCCAGTTTTAGCAATGGCTCCAGGAAGATCACGTCGACTGAGCTCCCGTTATCGATCAGGATCCTGTCCATCGTATACGAGGAAACTAGGAGTGTGACGACCAACGCATCGTCGTGCGGACCAATCAGTGTGGCCGCCTCACTATCTTTGAATGAGATCTCGAAGTCTGGCTCTTGCCTCGGTACGATTACCGGTCCGGCCTTGAGCCTCCTCTGATGGGCCTTGATGGAGTTTACCGAGTTACCATGTAGTTGGGAACCTCCCACGATAGTGTATATTCTACCGATGGGCTCGGGGATGTCGCTGAGCTGCTCTCCGGAATTCTCCGTTTCTTCGTACGTTTGCTCGTCTGATTCCTCGAGCATGTGTACTCGTCCTCTTTTGTTAGGCTGTATGCTTTCGCGCGGCGTTCTGTGTTGCTCTTCTCTTTTCTGGCCGGTCTGGTGTTGATTTTGGGGAGGGCTTTGCTCGATCGATTGCCCACCTTTCAGCTCATTGCCGAAGTTTATTTCCCCCAATTCTCCGTTGATGTACTTTTCCGCTAGGCGAGCACGGAGTACCATACAATTCTTCGTATGATGTCCGAATACCTTGTGGAAGTTACACCACGCTTTTGGGTCGTGCTTCGGGAAACCTTCGTGGCTGTATGGTGGGAAGTCTCTCGAGCTGACCAAGACTTCTCCAGGAGTTTCTTCTGCCTCGATCTGTTCTTCGGACTCCGCAGTTTCCGAATTTACGTTGAAAACGTACGGGCTTCGCGGGTTGGGCCCGTTGTTGGCCCTCGGATTCTGGGTTTGGAATGGGTGCTTATGGACTGGAGGGGGATTCCTTTGTCCCTTGAACGGGATGCTGTGATTCCCGGCCCTAGGCGGCGGCTGCTGCCCGGGTGGCCCGGTATTCCGCTGGTGGACGGGTAGGGACCCATGTCTCCTTCGCATGGCTTCGAGTTCTTCGTCATGCCTGATCCAGTTGGATGATCTGTGGATTACGTCTTCGATGGAGTCGTAACGATTCACGACGATGTCCGTTTTGAACTTCGAGTCGTACCATAATCCGGCCGTGAGGGCGGCTATGGCGGTTTCGTCACTGATCCTGTTTATTTTGACCATGGTCTTTTTGAACCTGGTCATGAAAGCTCTGAGGGGCTCTCCTCTCTCTTGCTGCAATGCATAGAGGTTTGCCGCCGTGATCTCAGTTTCCATAAACATGGAAAAATGTTTGAGAAAAAGGGGTCGTTAGCTGTCCGAAGTTGTCTATGGAATGTGGTTCAAGTTTCGAGAACCATTCCATCGCTGGGCCGACCAGATTTTCAGAGAAATATTGGCAGCGCCCAGCGTCCAATTCGTGCGCTTCCAGATAGGCTCGCCCCATCGCAATCCTGAAGGACCTCAAGTGTACTTTGGGATCGGTCGTCCCGTCGTACTTTGGCACATATACTCGTCCGCCTTCCCTGAGTATAACGTTAGTTATGACGGGCTTAAAGGGTGTCCTTTCTGCCTCCTCCACTAGACGTTCTATCTCGGGGGCAGCGGTAGTGGCGCTGTGCACGCGAGAGCGCACGTGAATGAGCTTCTCATTCATTTCGGCCATTGAGCGTTTGAGCTCCTCCAATTCTGTGCGTTGGGGAGCTTGTTCGGGACGCACAGCACAGAGGGGTTCCTGTCCGTACACCGGGCTGGGATACCTTGGGTACGTGACCGGGTGGCCGTTGAGGGCCTGGCTGATGTTACGGCTTTGCTCGTACCCCGATTGTCGGTTTTGGGGTCCCGGGCGTTGGTGACTGCTCGAAGCAACATTCCCCGCATTAGACGGGTAGAAGCCCGTCAAGGGGGTAAAAAGAGGTGTTCCTGTTTCAGGAGGCGGGGGAGGCGTCGCGGGTCTAGGGCCGCTGGGTAGTCGGGGCTGGTTTTGCCTTGGCGCTTGCGGATTGTCCACGTCGGCAAAGTCGAAGTGGACAGCGTCGAGCCCGGTCCAGCCTTGACTCCCAGAGCTTTGTCCCGGATTAGTCCGGTTAGCGTTTTGGCGACGCTCATTTCGGGCTTGGTTGGCTTCCAGAGATTCGAGTCGCTGGCGCAACTCTCGATTCTCTGCAGCGCTAGCCTCTAGCTGAGACTGTAGGTTGCTTGATTCCGTGTTTGGATCTGGGTTGTTCACCTCAGACCCGTTCACGATTGCGACTTCGTTGTTGCTCATGTTCGCGGAGTGCTTTGAGCTTTATGGAGTTAGCGAGATCAATTTCCCACAGACGGCGCCAAACTGTTGACGTGGTTTCCCACCTCAATCAGTCAAGTATGACTTGTGAGTGTATGATATTTTTGGATGAAGCAATTTGGTGGAATTCGATCTCTCACGTTACAAGCTCACGATTCACTCACGATATATATATAAGTATATAAGCGATATAAATGAGACGAGGGGTTTTTTATAGAGGTTCGTCCCAAGGCGGTAGTTGACTACTTCCTCTGTTAGTTTATTGCGACAATGAACATAGACGGATAGCTACAGGCAGCCAAATCACGTCTGAGAGCAAGAAGAAATAGAGGAAGAAAGAAAGAACACAACAAGATCTCAAAATGACAAGAATGCCGGGTAGAAATTCTTCAGTGTATTCTCTCGAGGTTGTAAATGTGCGTGTGTGTTGATCTGAGCTTGAGCTTGGCATTTATAGACTTCAATTCTTCCCGTTGAACTTCCAGGAATCGAGGGGTCTTCGCTCCGTGCTGACCGGGTTGAATGGACGATCTGGCTACACGTGTCCCACGACTTCGTTCTGGTCGTCGCGTTTGAATTATGCCCGTTGAAGACTTGACTTCGTGCTCCTGGTCTTCCGTATGAATTTGAAATGGGATGCCGGGTAGAGAATATGACGACTCTACCCTCGTCTTTCTGGGCTGCTACCGAGTGGATTTGGGCCTTAGAACTCATTGGGCCGAGTAGCCTATGTCCATTGGTTCTTGGTCTGACTGAGAATCTCTTTGGGCTTCTTCAAATGGGCTTTTACGAATACCAGTTTATTTCTTTAAAGCCTTTTATCATGGTTTGTAAATTTAATTAATTCACAACCTTAGCACTATATGTCACATTAAATAATGACGAATTTGTACATCAACAGTTTTCTTTTTTGTTTGTTTATACTTTTTATATATATATATATATATGATGTAATTACCAACCTTCACAGCTAACTCGCTTATAAGGTTCTGTTCCACGCTTATAGGTTCTGTTTCGATCAGCTAACTCGCTTATAGGTTCTATAAGGCCACGACCCGCCTGATAGGTTCTGTTCCACGCTGTGTCCAGCCTATCTCCAGTCCATTATGCGGCTGTCGGGATAGTCTGGGGACAAGTGACGGGACCCACTATTCAGGTCGCAGGGTCAGGCATGAGGAAATTCCTCTAAGATCCGGACGACTGAGGGATCACTCTGAGAGGAATCTCTGGAAAAGATCCTAGAGGGGTCCAAGGCCCCACCTCCCTTGTCTTAAAAGCTATGTACGGCACAGACTCTGTCCCTTAGTCCTCGTATCTGCAACGGATACCACGACTCTGCGGACAGTCCTGTCAGCCCAGACTTAAAGCAAGCCTAGTCAGGTGGAGAGTCTAATCCCCTAGGATCCACTTCTTGGACGAACGCACTCCCCCGCTCGCTGGCACCCCCGATCCGCGTGGCCTCCAGACCTGTAAAAAACTCGGCCTGGTCCACTACAGGCTCTGCGGTAACAGGTAGCGAGTCACCCCGATCGCCTGGACCCCGAGCGGCCACGAGACTTTCGATCCAAAAAGTGCCAGAGACACTGACCCAGGGTCCCCGGATCGGTCAATCAAAACCTCACCCTGAAGTCAACGGCAAACACCCCGAAGTCAACGGGGATCAAGAGGAACAATCATTGGCAACAAAATCTGTCATCCTCGCAACAAAACCGTCCAAGGCCCATCCAGGAATCAATAGAAGCCCGCCACGTCACCAACGACTTTGGGCCAGGCCCAAAATACACAACTTGGGCCTCAACAATGTTTGATCCAAAAAACGGCATCAACATTACTTATAAATAATAGTCACAAGAACAAACTAAACTTCCACGTAAGAATAAGCATCATTAAAAAAATAATTCAAATTATAACTAACTAAGAAAAATGGCATCCAAATGGAAAACAATAAAATTAGATTACTTGTTGTTCAAGCAAGCAGCTTGTTCACTCATTTTGACATAATTTTACTATATATATTTTTTTATCTTTAACATGCTATAAAAATTGAGTAAATATATATTCTTTAAATATTTTATATATTCGATAAGTCGGTAACCAAAAAATAAATCCGTCGAAAACGGTAACTAGTTTATTGGTGAAAACGTTATTCTAAACCTAGAATATAAGTCATACTTTTTGTAAGGAACATGTCGGTTATTCAGTAAACTACACAAATCTTGTTTTGTCGTTTCAAGCTAAAAGTAAAAGACACCGAAAAAGAATGTCGTTTCGATCGCTCATAAACCACATGACGTTTTAGTTTCCGATTCGACTGTGCTCTTCACTTTTCAATGACACTGCTTCTTCTTTCTCGAATCATCTGCTACACAAACATATAATAGGCTCTAGTGAGTTCAAGCTTTGACCGCCATGGCTAGGGTTCCGACGAAGCACGGTCGCGACGAAGCTCTGGTACATCTCTTCTTCTCTTAATTTCTTACGGACTTCTTCTTAACTTTAGTTGTTCCTGAACCTACTGCGATCAAAACCTGACGAAGCAATGCGGTTCATGAATGGACTTCAGAACCCTGAGCTCTACTTCGAATATGAGCTAGGTTAATATTTGTCTTTCGTTGCCAGGATTTCCAGGGGTTTTTGAATAACTTGCAGGATTGGGAGCTTTCGGTCAAGGACAAGGAGAAGAAGATCAAAGCACAGGATTCGAATGAGCAAATATCGGTGATTACTTACACATAGTTTTGGAAATTGGAGAGCTATATCAGAATCTGTGCATTTCTACTTGTGTATAGCTATATCTAATTATACATTTCTTTGTGTACTGGTTCAATTCAAACCATTTAGATACTTTAATGTTGAATTTGGAAAAACAAGTTTGTATATCAATAAGTCACGAATATTTTTTTATTTTTTTTTATAAAATCATGAAATTTTAAATGGAATCTAAGGATTCTTCTTCATAATTTCGGCTCGTATTGGAAGGTTTCATCTTCGAAGAGAAGATCGGCGGGAGAATCGCCGAGAGACGAGCATTTTAGGAGCTCAAAGCCTTCTTATGACTACTCGAACAGATTTGATACAATTAATAGTATTTCAAGTGAGTCCATTTCCGGTGATAGTTTTGCTGAAGCGGCTTTAGAGAAGGACCAGGTCAGATTCTCTTTTGTCGAAGCTACCGTGAAGTTTTATTTGATGTTTAATTTTCAGTATGTAAATTTGTGTTTTGTATCGATTTATAGGGTAATGAGTATTATAAGCAGAAGAAGTTTAAGGAAGCAATTGACTGTTACTCGAGAAGCATTGTGTTGTCGCCCACAGCAGTGGCTTATGCAAACCGAGCAATGGCGTATCTTAAACTGAGAAAGTAAGATTTGCCTCAAACAATCTTCTGTGAAACCCATAATTTAACAGTAATTAGATTATTATGTTATTGAATATTTAGTCCATTGACTCAAGACATCCACTGGAGAGCTTTTGTCGTATTCTCGAAAGAACAGTCCGTTGTTAGGTGTCGGATCCTATCATCTGCTTTAATTATATAAATGTATGAATTCTATATGAGAATTTGTCGATAATTTGAACCGTAGTATATGGAATTTATGGACTTTGTCGCGGCAGTTCCGTATCGACTTCAAAGTGTTCAAGCCATGGTCCTTGGCTCCCTGCTAAGTATATGATTTGTTTCCCAGCTTTTGAACATAATTTTCTTGTTTCCGAGCTACTTTTTTTTATTACATTTATAATTCAATTTTGTAAATTAGGTTCCAGGAGGCTGAAGATGATTGCACAGAGGCTTTGAACATGGATGACCGCTACATCAAAGCTTATTCACGGCGAGCAACAGCGAGGAAAGAACTTGGAAAAGCAAAAGAATGCATTGAGGGTACGGGACAACAACACACGATTTATATATTCTATGTTACGGTTTATTAATAGTAATTATTCCTAATGTTGTCTTAAACTAGTTGATTACAGATGCCGAGTTTGCCTTGCGGTTGGAGCCTCATAACCAAGAAATCAAGAAACAATACAACGAAGCCAAAGCGATCTATGAGAAAGTAAGCATGTCTCCATAAAGATCTGGGTTAGTTTCTAAAGAATTCCAATTGGTCTACTTTGTAGTTATTATTTTATCACTTGGAGAGTTATAAAAGGATAGATTTTTTCATCTTGTATTCTTTTTTAAACTTATTTTTTCGTATTTTCAGACAGTCCTTCAGAAAACCTCAATAGCGCTGGAAAATACTATTAAGAAAATGAAGAAACCAGAAAACCCAGACAACAGTGTAAAAAGCCGTACAATTCAGCCTATTGAAAGTGTTACTGTTAAGAGAGAAGCCGATGAAGCTCAAGAACGCACAAAGGTATTTACGTCTAAATTTTATTACTCACTGCACTCGATTTCCCGCAAACATACTACAGACGGCCGGCAGGAATTCACTAAGCTGACGAATCCCCTTTCTTTATTGATTAACAAACAAATTACAATAGAAACGGTCTTTGCTTTGTGAGAAGGACCGAAACTGTACCAATTATGTCCAATAGAAATTTACTAGTAATTAAACATGATGAGATGACTAAACCCAGATTAGGCGTCTATAAATAGGATTAGAAACCCTATTCCCATAATTAATATAAAAAACTCGAATAGCATAAGAGAATAATAAAAATAAATAATTAAAATTATTTTCAATTAATAGTCTAACGAACTTCTAACAAAGGGCCTATGATTAGACTAAACAAAGCAACATTAAATAACAGTGATTAATCCTATAATGAATTAACATTTAATAAAAACGAAATAAATTCTAGAAGGTAAAGTCGTATTTCAAAATATACTTTGGCAGATATCGGAAGGAGCGAAAAAGCCAGAGCTCAAGGCATTGGTGCAAGAGCTTTCATCCCGAGCTGCTGCATTAGCCATGAACGGAACTGCTCAGATTATTTCACCGCCAAATTCGGCTTATCAATTTGAGGCTTCATGGAGAGGAGTTTCCGGTGATCGTGCATTGCAGACTAGTCTGTTGAAGGTATGGAGTAGTGTTACTGTAGATTTTTCAGTCAAATATCTAATTATCCGAACTATATATTGCCAATAAGCAAAAATCGGATCTTCCATTTAGTTTTAATTGTATTAATGGATCTAAGCTCCGTCAATTTGCAATATTCCTCAAATCTGATTTAAATGCATGCTTCTTATTGGATGGTTCATGGTGAAACCGGTAACCTTTTCCCATTTTCTGACATTTTCAAAACCCTGACAATTTTTTTGCTTTTGTTTTTTTAGAAATAAAAACCGGCACCTTTTATTTTTATTTTTATGAGTATCGGTATGTAAACTGTCTAGGATGTAAAACCGGCACCGGAATTGGGTTTTTGGTTTCCACGTTCCGTATCCCGGTGTTAAATATGATCTCTGCTGTAAAAAATTTCTAGTTTCATGACTCACCTTGGTTGTTTTCTAGTCTATATCGCCCGGAAGTTTAAGTCAGATATTCAAGAATGCTCTGACCGTTCCGATTCTAGTCGACATCGTCAATTGTATTGCAACTTTTTTCTGGTGAGCGATGTTCTCTTGATACTTTAATTTTATTTTAAAAACTTGATTAAAGCATGGCCTGTCTCTCCTTGCAGTGAAGACATGGATTTCGCGGTGAGCCTTTTGGAGAATCTAACTAAGGTACCCAGGTTCGACATTCTCGTCATGTGTGTCACATCCGGAGACAGAGAAGGTACGGAATCTTGCCTCAAACATTTTCATATCAATGTCATATCGAGTAGTTCCAAATATCAATGTCGTATCAATTCCTCTCTATTTACACAGCTGCTTTTTACGTCCGCCGTCTCTTAGAACTATAACTCTAGAACTATGTTGTCCCTCTATTTTTACCTTATTAACAAAAAAAAATTCATTATATGAACGATATGCATACTTTATCTTCAAGTTCGAAGAGTAAAAGTTCGAAAGATATTCTTCGATCGTTCGAGTAGGGTTTTTCGGCTAATCTTTAACGAGTCATGTGCAGATCTTGTTAGAACATGGAATCAAATTTTCAGTGGGGAAGCAATTCCAATTGACTATGCCGAGAGGTTAGCTAATCTGCGTGCCAAATATTGGCTCAAATGATGATTATTCTTAAACATGGAAAGGGTACTTTTGTACTTTTGGATTTAATATTTGTTCTGTATAAAACTTCTACGTTATTAACGGATGGAAATTTCCCCTCCTCGTGAAAGAGGCTTATAAAGTATAAAACTAAAGTTTATGGCTGTGTTTGGTATATAACTTGAAAACAGTTTTTTAGTTTTCTAACTTGTACAGTTACACTGAGAAAAATAAATGACTGTTTGGTATGTAACTCATCAAACTGAACTCCAAAACATTTCAAGTTTTATTTTGTTTTTCTTAAGGATTTTCAAATACAGATTTTTGTTGTTTTTTGTTTTTTTCACTCACTTTTTTCTTTCATCACTCCTTATTTCTATCGACTTCATTAGGAGTAAAATTAGAACCGGGAACCGGGAAATAACTCTTTTTTTCATTCATGTTCCGAAGAAAAAATCGGGAATTTTATTTTTGTGCCGATTTCGGTTTTAAAAGTGCTTGTCTTAAAAACCACATGTATTTTTTAAAATTACAAATTACAAATAGTACAAAAACGACAATAAAAGTTTAAAATTCACTAAAATGACATACTAAAAACTAAAAAAATGACATGTAGTTTAAAATCAAAACCGGTACCAAAAACCGGGGAATATTTGTTTAGGGCATCGTTTATGGTTCTCAGTTCTAAAAATAGGAACCGAGAAGTGCCAATTCTTGGGTTTAAATTAAATTTCTTGGATTTTTTTTTAAATCGATCTGGGATTGGTACCGGAACAGAGACAAAATCGGAAAACGGATACCAAATTTTCACCTTTAAACTTCACCATTTAACCTTCAAAATCTCGATGTCAACTGAGTCACCAATGCTAACTGCGACACCGGTGCCGGTGTCGATGCCGAATCTGACTTGATCTATGTGATCTTGGGACATAAATTACTTGTGTGATGACTCTAGAAAAATGAATGCGGACGACCTATTGTGGTGAATATACAATTCATGCGAATACTATGTTTGATATAATGTTGGTGAAAAATAATAGAATAAAATGCATGAGATATTTTACTTTTGATGCATGTTAAACCTGATTATATAGACTATATAGTATATAGCTTTGATATGTTAAACACGATATTTATGTTATTATATTATTAATGTAATAATATTTTTATATTTTATTAATGTATTAAATATTTAATTTTTCAAGAAAAAATCAAATCGAATTCCAAACAATTATTCTGGTGTTTTATTTAAAAAAAATAAAAAACAGAAATGTGTACCAAACAGTTATTTCAAAACAACTGCAAAAGTCTTTTACACTACAACTATAAAATTCTGAATAAAGAAAACAAAAACAGTTTAAGTTGTCTACCAAACAGCACCTATGTATTTTTAGATTTACTTTTCATATGTTCCTTTTATTGGATAAAATTGATTTTGGATTTTATTTTGCCCAATATAGAGCTTTAGGACTTTATTCGGCTGGATACCGGGTTTGACTTTATTTGACTCGATCTTGGTTTTTTTTGGGCCTTCTAAGCTGAACCAGGTTCCGGTTTTGGAAATTTGGATTAAATTTTACTGTCTTTGTTTTGTGTACAACGTTTTGTGCCTTTTGTATTGGTGCCATGGTATGGTAGTCGTGAAGATCTCCAACATTCTCTTATACCCAAAATTTTGTTTCCATTGGTCTGAGCTAAGCTTTTATTTTAAAATGATGTTATAAAGTATCATTTAGAATTATGGTTTTGTATGATTTACTGATCTAGCAGAGTTAAATCAAAATGAGAATTTAGTTAGTTTAAGATTAATATAAACCTTCTAAGTTTTTTGACATAGAAGAGAAAAAAAAAGATCTTTGCCAATATTTATTTCTGTTTCTCAACCATTGCCATTGGTTTCGACTTTCGACTCTCGAGCATATGTCCGTCTTGATCGACTTATACGGTTTTCCGTTTGAGCAAGCATGAAGTTTGAATGAAGTTTGAATAAAGCGATTGATTCTCTTAGAAACGAATATTTAGTATTTACAATCAGTGTTTAAGTCTAGTATATATTCTCTTAGAGAAGAGTTGTATTGTATGTATTTCCTTTTGGTTAAACACAACTAGAGCTGTGGCTCGCGACTCCTGGGGAGGAATCGCGACGCCTCGCGACGTGGAGGAGGAGTTCGCGATCGTCGCGACTGAGAGGTGAGAAATCGCGAATCATCGCGATTGTTGGGTATGGATGGCGACGTCTTCTCTGTGTCTCTCTCTCTCTCGCTCATCGTTGCGACGCATCGCGACGTCGGTGTTGGCGATTGCTGGCGATTCCGTCGCGACGGATCGCGACGTCGCCAGCCCCACCTCTAAACACAACCCCTTTTACAAATATAGTAATATACATATATTACATATATACAAATATAATTACAATTTACGACAAATTAGCTGAGTAGGAATGTAAACACATTTAAATGCAAAAAGTTGGCAGCAAATTAATCTGTCTAATTGCGCCTTTTCAGGTCCCTTAACTGTTGGATTTGGACCACTCTGGAAAAGATTCATAAAAGAACTGAATTATGCAAAGCTTTTTCCAATTTATTTCTGTCTATTTTTCATTCCTTTTTATTGGCTGATATTAATTTAGTTGTGCCTTTGTATAGTCACTATCAATTATCAATAGAGGGTCCAAGATTTTAAAGACAAGTACGTACCCTACCCAGTACCCACTCTTTTTTTTTCTCTTCAATGCACAACCAATCAACAATTTATCATAATAATCCCACTTAACTTTGTATTATTATCCCAAAATCTGAAGTTTTTGGCAAAAATAACCCTAATCTCTGACGATGCTTTCAAAATATTATTTTTATCATTTTTATTAGGGTAATTTGCGGCAAAAGTGGCCAACTTATTGTCATTTAGACAGTTATATATCCAATGCGATTTAATGTTGGCAATAGTATCCAATGTTTCTTAATAACGTTTCAAAATAAATTTCATCCATTTAAACTTAACAGCGTTAGTCAACAGTGACGTGGCAACGATGACCGCCACATAGGCAAACCACATGGCATGCCACTCCTATCTCACGCTGCCAAGTGTCAGGCCCACTTCTTCTCTTGTTCACAAGCTGCCACGTGTCAGCCCTTGCTGATATGAAAATTACTTTTGCATTAAAGGGAATCGAACTCGAGACCCCTGAAAAGGTGGAAGGGAAAAATTGTCACTACACCATAACCATATCTTATCATGGTGCCTTAAATATAAATATTTAGATATAAACAATATATTATAAGTGACATGCAATTTTCGATTACCATGTGTTACTTATTCGGGCAAGCACTAGTTGACTTTTAAAGTTTGGATTCGGGTAAAATTTTGGGAGCAGGTTGGGTTTGACTTTTTTGGGCCAAGTTTAGGTTGACTTTTTCAGTCTAGGCTCGGATTGTTTTTAAAAATTGTACATAAGGGAAAAAAGAATTTAAATTTTATATCCATTAATATATAAATACAATTATTTTCGATAAATGGTTAAATTGTCACGGAAAAAGTTGCATTATTATACTTTTTTTATTTTTTTCTCGCTTACGGGTTACCCAATAAACCAAAATCAATTACCAAAAAATTAATAATTTTTAATTATACGGAAAAAATAAAAATACCTTTGGTTTTTTCCATTAAAAAGTTTAAGAAAAAAATATTTTTTTTCCCTTTACAATTTAACCAATTACCGAAAAATAACTTTATTTTTACATGTTTTATATATAAGTCTAATTAAATATTACACGTAAAATTTTATTGATTATAAATTATATAATTTATAAATTTTACATATAAATTATCTAATATAATATTATTTTATTATTTAAAATATAATATTACTTCATTAACTTTAATGTGAATAATTTATATTTAAGTCAATTTTATAATCAATTTAATTCCATATTTACATGTTACACTTTATATAATTATATGTTATAGAGTCAAGTAATCTTTTACATGCTACATTTGTGTACTTACTCTATAAATATTTACATGTCCATATTAATAGTAAGAAGTGAAATTGGTCAGGTGGTTGAGTGCATAAATGGGAGGTTTTGAAGGCGTGTGTTCGACACTTAGTCACGCCATTAATTTTGTGTGGCTTCTCACATACCACGTGGAAATTTGAGAGAGGAGGAAGATCGCATAATTAAAAAAATTAAAGAAAAATTATGTGGCATGCCACGTTGGAGCCGTGTGGTGGTCAATGACTAACGGTGCGAAAATTAATTGGATGAAATTTATTTCGAAACGTAATTAAGAAACATTGGATACTATTGCCAACATTAAATCGCAATGATTATATAACTGTCTAAATGACAATAAGTTAACCACTTTTGCCGCAAATTACCCTTTTTATTAATCCTATTGGATTTACATTTTAAGAATATTTGAATATCTAAACTCATTGATTTTTTTTTAATATTATTTTGTACCACTAATTGTGTATGGGATAGTGGACACTAATATATAACTTACGAATAGTTACAATTTAGTATCCCTTTAATAATATAAGTTACAAAATCCAAAGAGAATCATTTGCTTGTGTCACAAGTTTCTTCCACGTGGCTAACATGTATCCCCTTATTCATATCATTTCTCAAAAAATGATTTTGGCAAAAGCATTTAATAAATCAATATAAACAACAACAAAAATATAGAAAAATTCCTCAAGGTGTTACAAGGAATCAAAATCTAGGTCCATTTGGTTTAGCAATAAGCAAATAAATAATTATTTTGTGCATTGATAATTAGTAGTTCCTTGATTAATGGTATTTTGTGTTTTCAAGGACTCAAATTTAATAGCTCACCCTTTCAAGACAAAAGTTTTTTTAGCATTAAATATGCACATTAGGTCATTACTAGCTTAACATGGGATTTTGGAAAGCGACTTTAGAGATTTTTGTTTTAAAAATTATATAGTTGCATTCCTATACTCCTATTTAGAAACTTATCAATCATTAATATCCACTTTAAATTTAAATAAAGATAAACTTCAAATTTTCAAGTGAACATGATGTTTAATTTGTCCTTTATGGCAATTGATCTAACATTGTTTGCTTTTTATGGCTATAAATGTGATGTTATACATGTTTAGTACTTTTTTCATAATAAAATATAGTTAGAGTTGGTCAGATGTAATGCTCTAAGTATGAGTAAAAAAGTGATATTCTGAGTACCAAATTTTTTATTCCAAAAAAATTTCCACCCGAAGTTCGAAATTTGTATTTTTTTTTAAATAAATTTATTTAGAAAAAATTCCAGCCAAGAACTTTCTCATCTAGAACAATAAATTCGAATCGTATTTTTTTTATCCAACGTTCTGATTTAAAAATAAATTTATTTATAATATAGTAAAAATATATTTTTAGAAAAACAGTTGGAATTGAAAGTTCTAATTTTTGGGATTCAGAATATTTTGAATCCAAAAAAAAAAAAAAACTTAATTTTTTGGTTCCAAATTAATATGGTAAAAAATAGAGTGTATCATATTTAAAAGATTGGTCATCCTTCTTAGTTTCAAGGTGAGGTTCACATGTAGATATTCGCGGTAAAAATATCTAAAAGTTAAAAAAATATGAGGGCTTGAGCACGTTGCAACGACCGAGTGAGGCCCTAGGCCGGTTGCATGAATGTTGAACGGGGAGCAAATTCGAGCGTTTATTTGGCGTGGTATTTCTGAGGCTCATGAATTGTTGGTCAGAGGAGGTAAAGAAAAAACTTAGTCGTAAAGATCTATTATATTATTTATTGTTTAAATGAATGATGTTATCACAAAGAGCCAAGTGAATGAAGATTAACAACTACGATAATCAACTAAAATGAGGTCCGAGATTTGATTAAAACGTGAGAGTCTATTAATTTGATAAAGTATTAATGTGACTCCATTATATTCTAGATCTGGTAAACTTATCTAGATCACAGCTGAATACTTTTGCCGCAAACATCAATTCTATTGAATAAACTAAAAGAATCGTTTTGGAATTAAAGAGTAAAGTCTAGTCTATTGTTTCACAGAGACGGACATGAAATAAAGCTAACAATATTCCTTGCATGATGATATTGTGGTCCTTTTGGGATGGTGTTCCCATACTTTTTCTTCAACAAGGCACATTAAAAATATAATATTTTATTTGTTTCTCAAAAAAATAAAAAGGAATTAAAGAAACAACAACAACGTTGATGTTTCCCAGCTTCTGGTCTGTATGAGTGTATGTGCCAGTTTGAATGGCACTGCATATTTCAGGAGAAAAAAAAAAAAACAGATTTTTTATTTTTTTTTAGTATGTATTTTAAAATCTTATTTTTTTGTAGCTTTATATTTTAAAATACGGATTCATACTAAACACTTTTAAATTGTTGTGATTACAGTTTTATATTATACATTCAAGTTTCAATTTTTTAATCTAACAATTTATTTTATTAAATTTTATCAAACGACACCTTGTATTTCAGCATTATTGTCTAATAACATCTGAGAGGCTGAGAGAGAATGCATTAAATTATTAAGTTATAATTGTTGCCTTTTTCAATAAATTAATTATTATTCTTTTTGGCATTTATTTGTCACAAGCTTTGGAAAGTTAAAAGTTCCAATAATGGCAAACAATCAAAACTATATGTCGTTTGCATGTGATTTGTATTCTCATGATAATAGCACATGTAGTGTGATTAACATAATTAATAAGCCTTTTTTCCCTTAGTACGAAATGAGAAGATATTTGTGATTAAAAATATATGATATGATTACAGTTTACTTACCTTTTGTTAATCAGGTAACAACTAATAAAATGACCCTTTTAAGAAAATCATAAGTGATCTCAATTCAGAATGCTGGATTTTTTTTTTCCGATTAAAACTATGATGAGATAAAAGAAAGACAACTCAATTTAATTAAGAAAACAATAATAATAAATTTGTTCCGAATTTTCATATTTACAGATTATTGTAACTGAACATTGCATTATGCACATTGGCAAAGAAGATATTAGGTTTGTATAGGTGTTTGTTTCATGGTTTTAAGTTCTTTGGCATTCTCGTATTTTGAAAGTTGCGGTATGCTTTCGACATGCGACATGTCCGTGAACAGCTATAATCAATAATATGATGTTTTATTTAATTGCAACCCTATATTTATATATATATATATTAAAATTACAGCATATCTAATTATTATTATTTATAGTATTTTAGTTATTTATATTTTATGGTGATAAATAAATGATTTTTAACTAATAAAAAACTATTAAAATACTAAAGATTATTTTTTGACTTTTCCGTTGATATTTCCGTAGACATGCGGTATGTTCGTGAAATCCATGCGGCAATTGCGGCATGTTCTTTTTTTTATTCCGACGATTCCGTCGATATTTCTGCTGGCATGCAACATGCTTATAAAATAGAGAGAGCAAAACAATGACAACATCATTAAATTAGGACCTTGGCTTGTTTGATTTGTACTTATAAATAAAAATTCAATATAATAAAGTGGGAAAAAATAATTAAGTTGGTAAGACTATATAATGAAGGGTCTGGATTTTGAGACATTAAAAACTTCAAAGATTTAATTACGGGGAACAATACTTTTGCTTGAGAATGGGGCAACACAAAGTCAAAAGCTACTAATTATATACCAAACTAAGTCCATTAAATAAGGAATAAACATAATTAATTTTCACTCACTTCAAATTCTATAAACAAAAGTGTGACAGAAAGAGTTCAAATTAAAGGCAATCTCTTTTTTCTCAAGGGAAAAAGGTTTTTGAGTAGGGGTTAAAAAGTCAATAAAAAAGAGTGCAAAGAAAACAATAAAATGTCCCCAATTTATACATATTGGTAAGCCTGCCCTCTTAAATTTGGTTTTGGGTAGTGATACCCCTTGAGTTTTCAAAATATAGCACATTATACTATATGGTATACCAAGACATGGTAATATTGATGATGTTTTTTTTTTTCTTTTTTCTAACTTGATCTTCTTCTATATTAATACTGCTTGGACTATATTTTATAATAAACGCATAGTTAAGTATGTTGATTTTATTTTAATAATTTATTAATAAAAATATGTATTTTCTAAAAAAATTAATTAAATTTAAATCTTAAAGTAGAAATGTGGTAATGTGTTTATTATATCTTTAAAAAGGGTATTTTTGCTAAAACCAAAAAATTAAAAATTAAAGTTCAGTGATATGAAAAGTGAAAGGGTGCATAATGCATTCATTGATGCATGTAATGTCTCAGATATTAATTATAAATTAATAAATATCCAAAATTGAAAAGAGTCATTTGATGGTCTACTCTACAATACATAGTGTCTGACAGAAACCTATTTCGTCAAAGAACACAACTTTATCTGACACTATCACGTGCTCTTATCTTAATCCACGCGCCATTTTTATATTATTATTTTATTATTAATTTTGAAGCTAAATTATGTTTTTTTTTTTTGGGTTAAGTTTTTGATATATACGCCGTACTGTGTTACAAATTAATAATGTGGCGATCAGAATGCTTTATTATATTATTAAAATTATAATTTTCTGAAGTATTGGTTTAACGATAAAAGGAGAATAAATTGATATTATTAACTAATGTAATGAAGTTTTAAATAGGTAAGTGTTGGAATTATAAACTTTTATTTTATTTTTATATGATTTTGAATTTTAATTAAAAATAAAAAAATACAAAATCCACCACATGATCGTTATAGTAGTATCTGTTCTTGTTTCTCTCTCCTACACCATTTTCTCTCTCTGCTTTCTTCTTCTTCGCAGATCTCGCCTTCTTCTTCTTCCACCGTCCTTCCCTCCAAGGTACGACGAGCTCCTCTCCATCTCTTCAATGGCGAGTCAATGTGCTTTCATTTTCGCGAATTGAGTCTGTATTTAGGTATTGTAGGTGGATTATTGTCTCCGTACCTTCTATGTTAAGCTCTGTTTGGGCGTTTCGATGGAGGTTTCGTCTTGAAATTGGTTTCTTCGTTTTGCAGAGAGAAATGGGGGTGATTTCTCGGAAGATATTCCCGTCGTGTGGGAGTATGTGCGTCTGTTGTCCTGCGCTCAGCACAAGCTCTCGCAAACCCGTGAAGCGCTACAAGAAATTGCTCGCCGAGATTTTCCCCAAATCTGTTGTTGTGAGTGTCTTCAATAGTTTTCTGTTCAGTATGGTGAATTATGCTGGGGTTTTCAAAATTGGTCCTAAGCAAGCCCGGTTTCTGTCTGAAAGCCATTGTTCAAAGTATATATGTGTATATTGTATGTTTTCAACTCAAAATCTCATGAATGTTGTAAGGTTTCGAGTTTCGACTGTGGAGTTGGTATTCTTTACTATGAGATTGGTTATTGGTGTAGGTTAGTGTTTTGTATATTAGTTTTTCGATATTTAAACACACGACTAAGCTTGGTTTTGCATTTGATTTTATAAATCTCCAAGAACCAAGCTCGGCTCGGTTCTGTTTAAAAAAAAAAAAAAACTCTTTAGGTCATGGCTTGGTCCTTGGTTATGAAGAAAAGGCTTTTATCGAACCGGGCCCTGGCCGAAAAAAGGCCAAAAACCTGGTTCCTGGTTCCCGGTTCCGGATTTCCTCATACTATCATGTCATGTGTATATGTTGAATTGCATTAATAGGATTTTGAGGAGAAAAGAAGAAAGTTAATGTTATTTTTTTTATTGTCAGTATTACTTATATGTTCAAAGGTTAAAAACGGAGGGGCTTACTTCGGTTGAAGAAGTGACAATCTTGTCTTGTGTATTGGTTTATGATTGATATTTATAATCGAAGTTTAAGTCTTGTCTTGACATTTATAGGATGGTTCTCCGAATGAAAGGAAAATCGGTAAGCTATGTGAGTATGCTGCTAGGAACCCTGTTCGTATTCCTAAGGTATTGCCTTTCTTACCTGTTCTTCAAATCGGGTCAACTTTTGGGGAGGCTATTAATCATTTTGATAACTCTGAACACAGATTGCGAAGTATCTCGAGGAAAGGTGCTACAAGGAGCTAAGATGCGAGAACTTGAAGCTCATCAATACTGTTACTCATACCTACAGCAAACTGCTTTCTTTATGCAAGGAGCAAATGTAAGAGCTACTTGTTACGACTATTGTTCAATGTATATATATATATATGCATTTCTTGAATCTATCTGTATGCACATATATCGAGAAATTGTAGTTCCGTATTAAATACTAGTAAGTATTTATTTTATCAAATAGTTATTTATTTTTGTGATTATAATTTATAAGTATTAATTGAGATTGTTTTTTTGCATGTCAGTTTGATTTTTTTTTTAATTAAAAATTAGTTTTGTGACTAAAAGTATTAATTGAGAACGGTTTTTTCCATTCCAGGGCGTACTTTGCCGTAAGCTTACTGAATGTTGTTAATGAGCTTTTCGACAACTCTAAACAAGAATCCGTGCATATACTTGGATGTCAAACCCTAACTAGTTTCATCTACAGTCAGGTGAATTGATAGTTTGGTTTAACGGTATCTGCTATATTTCCTTTATATATATATATATATATATGTTCTTTCTATAGTATCTCTTTATATAGTAATTTGTTATATGCTTCGTGGCCATATATTAACAGGCAGATGCAACTTATGCGCATAACATTGAGAGTTTCGTGCATAAAGTATGTGTGTTAGCCAGTGATAAAGGCGGTGAACGTCAAAGTCGGTGTATGAGGGCATCAAGCTTGCAGTGCCTTTCTGCTATGGTAATCTCATAATATGAGTACATACTTTTTTATATACGTAATGTGTGGTATTCATAGTTTGATTCGTGACACTTTTGTTAATTTGTTCAGGTCTGGTTCATGGCAGAGTTCTCTCACATTTTTGTTGATATCGATAAGGTGAGTTCTGTTAGGTTTAGGTACCAATCTCCTAATTACCTGAACAAATGGAACTAATCGAAGTAATAATTCTACACTTTCTCCCCAACTTTAATGTTTATGTACCAAACTCGGTATAATTTATGCTAAGTCCTTGTCTTGTTCGTAGATTGTACATGTCACATTAGATAACTATGAGCTAGAAGCGACTAATGAGGATGAAGAAACGGCAGAATCTCCTCATAATTGGGTGGATGAAGTTGTTCGTAGTGAAGGCCGAATCGGTGCAAGTGCTGGTAGTGATGCTACCGCTTGCAGCATGGTCAGGCCACGGCCGGAGAAGAAAGATCCTTCTCTCCTCACTAGGTAAATCAGCAAGGATGTTTTTGACATTTTCAAATCGAAATTGGATTTCCAATTCTATAGAATTAAAACCGAAATGGCTTGTTTATATATGAAAACAGTTTAAAACCAGTGTAAGAACCGATTTGTAAACAGAGATAAACTTAACAATGATTTTTTTACTAAATATCACCCTAGTTGACTTGCATTTGTGAAACATATTATTTGGATTGTACAATAATTTCTCGTACCATGTAACTGACCTTTTCCTATTTTCCCTTTCAGAGAAGAATTAGAGACACCAAAGATATGGGCCCAAATTTGTGTTCAGAGAATGGTAGAGTTATCCAAGGAGAGCACAACTATGCGTCGAGTGTTGGACCCAATGTTTGTCTACTTTGACTCTCATCGTCATTGGGCTTCCGAGCAAGGCTTGGCCTTATCGGTATTGTCAGACATGTCTTACTTCATGGAGAATACTGGTATTTTTACTTTTTAAGTTTATTATTGAACATATTTTTATTTGTGAAATGATATATACGATATGTGTGGGTTTCTGTTTCAGGGAATCAGCAAATAATTCTAACATACGTGATCCGCCATCTTGACCACAAAAACGTGGCACGCGATTGCAAACTCAAGTCGAATACCATTCAAGTTTGCACCGCTTTGGCTAGGCAAATAAGAACCGGGTCAATGCTTGCGGAGATTGGGTTTGTCTCCGATCTTTGCAGACATTTAAGAAAAAGTCTTCAAGCCACTATTCAGTCCGGCGGGGAGCAAGAGTCTGACCTCAATATCATGCTTCAGAATTCCATAGAAGATTGCTTGCTTGAAATCGCCAAACGGGTATTTTTTTGTTTCTTTTAATGGATCTATATAGGCAAGGTGAAAATTGGTAACTGATTTTGTACTTCTGAAAATCGGAACCGGTTTTTCCGGTAGCTGGTTCTGGTAAAATAATAGTTTTCTCAAAATGATATTTTTTTACAATTAATAACATATCAAGCTGTTAAGTTTCATTCTTAAAATCAAATTCGGCTTGTGAAAATCAGAGCATATTTAAAATCAAAGTACGTTTAGGAAATTAAACCAGTTTTTAGGCATGATTATAAACCATACTCTGTCTTTGCAATGTAATATTTTTCTATTAATAAAATCTTTTTATTCCTAATGAAAAATATTACTTTCATACTTTGAAGTGGCACCAGTTTTCTAAAATCGATTCTGGTAAAATACCAGTTACACAATTTTTTTGTCTTGAAAGTTGCATTTTCCAGTTCTCAGTATTTAATTAACATTTTTAATGTGGTTGGTTTATTACAGATTGGAAATGCACAACCTCTCTTCGATTTGATGGCAATAACCTTGGAGAAGCTACCATCTGGAACCGTTGCTAGGGCAACCATTGGATCGTTAATAATCCTTGCCCATACAATCTCCCTGGCATTGGTCTCCTCCCGGTCGCAGCAGGTGAGATAATTATTGCCATATTCCCAGTTTTCATTAAAAAGGTTTGACCATAAAACCGGTACGAAAAAAACCGGTTTCGGTTTCAATTTACATTTGTCACACTTTTATTCAGGTGTTTCCCGAGTCACTTCTCGTCCAGCTGTCCAAGGTGATGTTACATCCAGACATCGAGGTGCGTGTCGGGGCCCACCAGATATTCTCCACTCTTCTCGTTCAGAGCTCTAATCGCCGAAGGCATGAAGTTTCTTCTCCGCAATCGGGCTTCCTCTCCCAATCAAGATGGCATTCGAACACTGCCTCGGCATTCGCTTCCATTACAGCCAGACTCGAGAAGCTTCGAAGGGAAAAAGATAGCAGTAAATTAGAAAAGCTCGGTAATAATGCTTATGACGACTATGAGCGGCGTGAAAATGTGGAAGACCGGGAAAATGGCCGTAAGAATTCCCCGAGCTTTTACAAGATCAGCTCCATCATGGATAGAAAAGGCAGTTCGATTGGCTTAAATGATGCAGTATGTGTGTTTTCCTGATTTTAAATAAATAACAACAAACAAACGCCTCTTTGTTGTTACTTTTTGCTTATGATTTGATTATTGTTTCAGGAACCGTTTGTGATGAGGCTAAGTGAGGATCAAATAATGCACTTGCTCTCTGGTTTTTGGATTCAAGCGAGCTTATCGGACAATTTCCCATCAAACATTGAAGCCATATCCCATTCTTTCATTTTAACGCTGATTTCATCGCGATTGAAGGTGATTATCGTTCTTGATTTATTAATTTCATAACTTTTTATTTATCGAGGTAACACTCACGAGTTTTTTTTTTAATTTCTGACACTGCAGAATCCGAATGACAACCTCGTGATCCAATTCTTTCAGCTGCCTCTGTCCCTCAGAAATCTCTCCCTCGATCCTCACAATGGTGCGTTAATTTTTTGTTGTTGATAATTTAAATATCGAGAAGATTGCATTTTAATTATAGTATCTCGATATTTTATCAGGGATGTTGCCGCCTTCTTGTCAGAGATCCGTTCTTCTGCTATCAATCGGCATGTTGATGCTTGCTTCGAAGATCTATCACATTCCCGATCTCAACGACTTTCTCAAGTCCTTAATCCCACATACCGTGAGCTCTTCTGGCCTATGATTGATTCGAAATTCTCTTTGGAAACTATTTGCTTTCTTTAAAAACCGAATTCGATTTTGCGATAAGTGCAGGTTGATCCGTATCTCGGAATTAGCGATGAACTTCATGTATACGCAAGGTCTGGTACCAATGTTAGAGAATATGGATCTGCTTCTGACAATCAGCAAGCTACGTCAATTCTGTCGGAGTTGCGGAGCAAAATGTCGGAGTATGAAATCGTTGCAATGGAGATCCTCGTGCAAAATCTCGCGAATCTTACGAAGGTAATTTTATTTCTTAATGCTCACTACATGCGTGAATTTCTTAAACTCTTCGCTCTTACACGTATTTTTCTTTTTCATTTAAAGCTGGACATAGAAGAAGTGAGAAAACAACTTTCTGAGCCCTTCGCGCCCGATGACACATTCAAATTTGGGCCTCAATCTGGGCTAGATATGGGCCCTGATCAGATGGTTGCTCACTCCAAGGAATCCTTGTCGTTCGATGGGGTATTATTGTCGTTCTTTCTAAAGCCGAATCAGTTGAAACTAACAATATATTGAATTGTCTATTAAATGCTTTCATTTTGTAGGATTTCCCAACAAATACAGGTGAAGACGATGCCACCAGTGAGCTATCGGTTGCGGACCTATCTCGTTTTATTCCCGGAATGACCTCGTCTACATCTGGGTCTCACATCATCAGTGTCGGACAGCTTTTGGAATCGGTAATAGCTTGTCACAAGCTTAGAAGAAACAATATGAGATAATCTGGAAGAATACGTATATTTATATATATATATATATATATATATATAAAATTTGTATTTACTGTCACTTCAATATAGGCGCTTGAAGTTGCTGGCCATGTAGCGGGATCATCCGTCTCCACCTCACCACTTCCGTATAACACCATGGCGAGTCAGTGTGAAGCATTGGGCACGGGCACGAGGAACAAGCTCTCCAATTGGTTGGCTCATGAAACTCACCGTGGCAAAGCACCAGAGAAGTCATTTCCGGCGATCCCCGGCGATGGCCGAAGCATCCTCCACAAGGTCAGAAAGTGTTAAAAATTGGCTCTTGTAATGATAGTTTTTTATTTTCAATTAAAGAAAACTAGTTATTTTCGAGTTTATTTTTATTAACACAAATGACCTTTTTGGTATTTAAATTAGAAAATCCACGAATAACCATAAAATTAAAATTATTAGTCTTGTTTAAACCCTTCTCTGTTTATAGTATAAATGTCATTGTTCATATATTTTCTTTTTAATTTTCTAAAAATTATGGTTTTATAATGAGAGCATCGCCTGAAATTAGAATGAATAATAAGTTATCATAATTACATAATAATTTAGATATTTTTAGCTTACTAGTATTATCTTAGTTATTTTCTCAATTTTCTTATGTTAAGCCTAAGTAGGGCCGGTTAGCAGAGTAAATCTCCGTGGCCGCCTGCTCCATAATGATTTAAGCTTCGTTTCGAATTCTTTATCCAAGTTAATAACACTAAAAAACAATTGATATTAAATGCAGATAGCATGTGAAGGTGGGCCTGGGGCGGGGCTGGGCCAGAATCCGTGGCTGTCGATGAGGCTGCCTCCGGCTAGCCCGTTCGACAATTTCCTCAAAGCTGCCGGGTGTTGAGAGAGATGCGCTAAAATGTGTTATAATTAGCAAATATTATGTAAATCATTAGGACGTTTAAGATGTGCTAATTAGGTTTTAATATGTCAAGTGCAGTATTAGTTGAAGTTTAGAGGTTAATGAAGTTTGCACTAACACTTTTAAATTTGATCAGTTCATGCTAGAAATAGATGAATATTTGGACACTTAACTACTCTTTGTGTGCTTAATATAGTACAAGTATCTCCAGTTTTCAAAGAGATATTTTTTCGTTATCTTCTTACCGTGAAGTATTCAAAGAGTTAACAAAGGAACACTAAAGTCTCGATTATTAGCTAAAGCGTGTTCATCTTGTAGCAACATGGTCAATTGGAGCAAAAACATTGTCAAATCTTTCATACCCGCATGAACCTTAGAGGTAGCGAGTTACTATGATTTTTTTTTTACTTATGCCAAAAAAATTTACATCATAAAAAGTTTTGCTGCAAAAAAAATTGAAAATATATATATATATAACATATAAGTATTTTTGCCGTAAATATCTCTACGTAAATAACTCCACAATGCCCCGTAAATACTGCAAATGAAAAAAATAATTTAACTTACATGCAATACATGATTCATTTAAAGATATTTAAAAAAAAAAAAAATTGTTATTTTTCATTTTCTTATATATAAACACTTTCATCTCCTTTCGAGTAACTTGAAAAATGGAATGCTTTTATAAAGGTCTTGTAATCTTTGATCGATTCATGTGTTGTGCAAAAATTGACATTGTTGTCATATTTCTACGCCCAAGAACGAACATAATGGTTTTCGAAAGTGTAAATGAAATTTTCGATAGAGATAAGAGTTCGGGAGCAAATTGCTCTAACATGCAAAATTTAAAGTGATTATTGCCGATTACTCTTTTGTCTATCAAATACTCCTTTTCCTTTCACTCGTGTAAATATTCAATGTGTAAGAATATAAAGGATAATAAATACTAAATTAAAGGCAACGATAACCCTTGTCGGCTTTTCCATGGAAAGCAATAAAACAAAAAACTATTTGATTTACGTACAAACTCTGAGCGTTGACTCCCATGACCATAATTGTGCACTCAAAGATGATGGAAAGAAAAAGAAATAAAGTGAATGGCGACGCTTAGAAAAAGGGCTACTTTTGCCATTTTATTGAGATTCTTGATTGATGGCTCCTACATGAAGTGTCACATTTTCTTTGTCTTCCGTGATTTCCTCTAAGTGTCCTTTATTTTTCTTTTCATTATTTCGATGGGGTCCTCTTATTCTTGGGACCCGGGCGGCTAAATGAGGACAAAGTTTCGAGGCCACAAAACCACTGCCCCGACAACTGAGGCTACGGGTCGAAGCTTTGCGGCGTACAACTTTCAGAGACGGATGATCTTAAGGATGCACTTTGCGGTGTACTTTCAGGACCGGATGATCTTAAGGATGCGGGTAATTATAATTAGTTTGAGGTAAAAAAATGAAGATCATGTAAATATAAAGGTAAAAAAAGTGAAATTTTGAGGAGAGAACTATGTTGCATTTGGTCGCACATGTCAGGAGTTTCACGAGTTTGAAGTTTTTCAGGATTGTAAGTATTTTTTTACAATAATATAATATGAAATGCATTTGTGCTTATGAAGAAGCAAATTGGTTAAGACAACCACAATGTCTTCTGATATTCAAATTTAGACATTAAAGTGTCTAAATTCACGTTTTAGTGTTTGATAACCGAATTCGGAAATAATCGCGTTCAAATATTCTTCTATCCGATCTCCGATAACAAAAAAGTGAATTTTTTAAATGAAAACTTCTAAATTTATTTTACCCATTATCAAAAATTGCTATTTCATCCACCAAATTATGAGAAGCATAGTTTTATTATTTTTTCAAGTTTCTTCTAATAATAACATTGCAATATCTTATCAAAAGTAATTAAGTTAAAGGGTAAACTGCGGCTAATGTACCCAATGTTTGATCTTTTGCGAATTATATACCCAATGTTTATTTTTGGTGGCTAATGTACCCAATGTTTGATCTGTTAGATATTTTCGTGTTTTCCGTTAGTTGACCGTTAGAGAGTTATCATCCTCTACATGTACACTTTTCGTATTTTTAACATAACTCACTCATTGTTTGTCCAAATTTTATGCACGACCTATGGTTAGAAAGATAAGAGATAGATCTACAACTTTGTTGTTTCAAGATTTGTAAAATAAGTTTTAGAAAAATACGAAATTTCAAATACAACGTAAATTAGACGTTAGTTTAATACAAAATATTTGTTTCGAGCAAATTTAAATATATTTTATGACTTTATATGGTGAAACTAAAAACTAAAAACTTGTAGATAAATATTTTATCTTTCTAACGGGTGTTTATTTATACATTTTGGATAAAAAAAGAGTGAGTTATGCCAAAAATATGAAATATGTGATGTGAAATAATCTTTAATATTTTTGGCATAACTTACTCATCTTTTGTCCAAAATTTATAAATAAACATCCGCTGGAAAGATAAAATATTTATCTACAACTTATTAGTTTTACGTTTCATCATAAAAGTCATTAAGTATGGTAAAATTTTCTCGAAACAAATATTTTGCATTAAACTTACGTCCAATTTTACGTTGTATTTGAAATTTCGTATTTTTATAAAATTTATTTTACAAAACTTAAAACATAAAAGTTGTATATCTATCTCTTTTCTTTCCAACCATAGGTCATGCATAAAATTTGGACAGAAATGAGTGAGTTATGTCAAAAATACAAAAATTGTGCATATAGAGGATGATAACACTCTAACGGTCAACTAACGGAAAACACGAAAATATCTAACAGATCAGACATTGGGTACATTAGCCACCAAAAATAAACATTGAGTACATAATTCGCAAAAGATCAAACATTAAGTACATTAGCCCAAGTTTACCCTTAACTATTAAGTTAAATGAAACCTTTGGAGCAATTTATGTTCCCAATGTCTCATTAAAGTTAAAAATAATATCTCCAAGAAGATCCAATTATTGTATTTAAGAATTAAGCGCTTCTTTTTGCACCAAATCAATTCGGACCCATATATGATATATATGCCATCAATTCGATAAACAAAAAGTGTGTTTTGTTCGACTACCGAGACTTCCAGACATTGATCACATTATATCTGGTTTTAACATCATCTCTTAGATCTTGTTATTCCCCCGAAAGTCACAAATGTGTAAGTTTTGTGAGTTTTTTTTATATATATTAATTATTTATCTATTTTTTGTCACTTGCGTAAGTTTATATGCGGATACGATGACACTTTACTATATATTAAAATGAGTGACATAACGGGACATAACGGGTACATGGTGGAGCACATGCCCAACACTTTTATGCGACTTATGAGTAGCCTCGACAAATAAAATTTAGGTACATAGTCTCTATTTTATCTAAAGTTAAATATATTTGCCCTTATATCTCATTATATAATCACATAAACTTGTATACCGTTTGGACCGTGTGTGAAGTGTACGTGAGGCGACACGAATCGCTTGAGTCACGAGGACAAGACACATGTACAAGTTCATGGTATATTGTTTCGATATGGTCAAATATAATGGTCAATGTACTTACCTTATAATTTTTTTGTTTTTTTGTTTTTGTTTGGATAGGTTGTTGATTAAAATTTAGACTTATATCGAGTATGGATGATGGAGTAACAAATGATATGAGAGCTTTGACACGATTGAGGACGTCGGTTTTTTTAGATTATGTAATTGATTAATTATAACAACCCCCACTTCTTGGAATTCGGGGGCACGGCATATTGCCAATCTTTTATCGCTTGAGTGTGGTTAGGAGCGGGGCTATGATTTTTACATAAATAAAAAAAATACAATTTTAAATACAATATGATATCAAAATTTATTTTTATAATTTATTTTTACAAATGGATAAAATAGTGATACAATTGTACAAAGATTATTACTTAATAAATAATAAAAGAATCTACATATTTAGAGATGGGTACTAATATATAGAGATCATAAATATAAGAAAATTAAAATTGAGGGGAATTGTACCTACCTGGTATCCTAGGGTGGAGAGAGTCAAAATTGAGCCTAAATATCTACTATACTAGAGTATCAACATTGTCCAATTATGATGCATTTTTTTATATATATTGAGAAGATGTATATATTTAGTAATTAAAAATAACGG
This sequence comes from Parietaria judaica, assembly GCA_954871525.1. Lineage (NCBI taxonomy): Eukaryota > Viridiplantae > Streptophyta > Magnoliopsida > Rosales > Urticaceae > Parietaria > Parietaria judaica. The sequence continues at coordinate 23,200,803 of OX940862.1, read as the reverse complement.
TTTTGAATCAAATGGGGGCAGCCGCACTCGCACGGGCCTTAGTGCCTTTGCTCCTGAGTGTGGTGAAAGTATGATGGTATATAAAGTAATGTTATGCTGCTAAAGTACCACAAAGTATGTTTTTGTATATTTCAAATTTTATCAAGTTCTAAACCTTTTATGGCAAATCATATTTTAGTTTTTTGAAACTTTTGCCACGAAGAAATAAAATTTAGAATATAGTGAACAATAAGATACTTTTTGGTATTTTATTGCAAATATCCCTGAATCTTCATGGTGGAGAGTTGACAAAACTTAATTACTTATAACAAATTTTTTGACTCTGGAAAATATTTTTTCCACCCAAAATTATAATTGAAAATATAAGTCATACTTTTGATAGCATATGGGTATTTTTACCACAAATATCCGTAATAATAATAATATATTATAAAGCAAAATCAAATATAATTAGTGGAAACATGGATAGGTTTAACAATAATCTTTCAGCAGTCAAAGATTTTTATTCGGTTAGCTTTCTCTTTACAGTATAGCTAATTATAGCTAAATCAATTATTGAAATACGTTCATAATTATGTCATGATTACTCTACAATAAAAATTTATTCCACAGTATGATCTCAAAATTTCTTAACAAACTGAAAACATGCTCAACTACTCATTGATTCTTTTCTTACAAAGAAAAAAATACTAATACACGTAAAAAACTATAAATCTTAATAAATGATTTGCAATTACAATGACTTAATATATTAGAAAAAAATACAGCAAATTTCAAGACATAATATATATACATATATAGATTCTATTTAATGCAAAAAAAAAAAAAAAAAAAAAACCCGAACTTACATTATTTACTTCTCTTGATCAATATTGAATATGTTATGTATATAAAATACAGTGACATGTTCCTCTTTGTTTTTCTCTTCCTTTTATTTCTTATTTTTATTTAATTTCATTGAGTGCTGATCTATCTCTTTGCATGCTAAGAAGCGATAATTATTTATTCATGATATCCAATATTTATTTTAAACTAACATATATATATATATATATATATACACACACGCATAAATAATGCACAAAAATATAGCTCAAAAATTTGGACAACTTTATATATAGATTACAGACAACATTTCCACAATTTCTTGAGAGAAATAAATGTGGTGTACATAATTATTTTCAGAAGCTGAGAAGACCAGATCAATGGCTTTCCATTACTATGATATTTGATTGACAGTACTAGAATAGTGTAATCTTGTCAGACTATTGTGTCAATATGGTTAATGATGGCAAAAATACTCAAAGTTTGGTCAAAAAACTCCTTAGGTACCCAAAGTTTAAAAATGATGGTGAAAATACCCAAAGTCATATTTGGGGAGTTGACCACTCCAATCTCGTAACACCGTTAATTTACCTGTTAACTCCGACCACGCGGACAAACATGGGTTGCCGACAGAACAATTTTTTTCCACGTTGACGAGCCCACATCAGCCTCGTATACGAAAAAACAGCGAATGAAACCCCTAAATAATACTATTTAATACAGCTAATTGAACCCCTAATGATTACACTTAACGAAACAGATTTTTCCACGTTGCCAGAGTTAATGGTAAGTTAATGGCGTTACAAGAATGAAGTGGTCAACTCCCCAAATGCGACTTTAGGTATTTTTGCCACCATTTTTGAACTTTGGGTACTCGAGGGGTTCTTTGACCAAATTTTGGATATTTTTGCCGTCATTAACCCATATATATACACTTACCAATTATTTATGTCACATATATTTCAGTATAATTCTTTTCTGACAAGTATTATTTACCACCTTTGACAATTCACAATTCATACTATGCTATAAATAAATTGCAATTGTACTATATATAGTAGCCCTTAATGTAGCGAGTATTTACATATATTATTGTTAATATTATAGGATTATCGCAGCATAATTAAGTATCATTCAAGTCTTTAAAGTGAATTATATTTTAGAATTTTGACTGGATTGATTAAGCCATATTTTCTCAGCAAGCTGTAGAAAAAATGAATTATATTTGTATGAAAAAGCTTGAGCTTTATTACAATTTCGTGTTTTTTAGAGTTATTTTTTATGTCTTACAAGATTGAAATTCGTGCGCAAAAGGAAAGATCGTTGACTGACATTCGTTCACGAACTAACGATTGAGATTTGTTTTGACCCTCGGCTACATCAGAAAAAAATATGCTCGTTAATATAGTACCATTTGAGGTTTAAGAAATTAAAGGATAATTTACCTAATTATCTTTGCAGTTGCAGATAAATATAACTGAAAAATTTATAACTCGTACCATAACTCTTTTATCTCTTTAACTTGAATATATATATATATATATATATATATATATTGAAATTCCAAATTAACTAACATTTATACAAACACGTATAAAGAAATAAACATGTGATGATAATGCGCAGAATAGTAAACATGTGATCTTGTTTCTTTAGGTATCACTCAATGCTCCGAGATTTTCTTACATGATACAAGTAAAATCATATATGCATATACTAGAATATATATATATATATATATATATATATTGTATATTTAAGCACTTAATTATTATAAGTTATTACTTATAAGTAGGTTAATCCCTTTCTATTTTGAATTTATTTTATTCCCTGACTTATTCTGGTTCCACAATGATCACATGTTATATGTATGTAGTGCTTGCTAGGGTTTTCATTTCATACCAAAAAAGGTGAAATGGTGAAACTGAAAACAATAGAACATAGAGTACTGCATATATATATATATATATATATATATGTGTGTGTGTGTGTGTGTGTGTATTACTATATCTGGAGAGCTCACCTTCCGGTAATGAGTGATCTTCAATTATTCATATAAACAAAATAATAATGATTATACACGGACACACTTAGAGCTGTGCATGGCGACGTCGCGACCCGTCGCGGCTTGGTCGCCGGAAATCGCCGGAAGACAAGTCGTGATGCATCGTGACCGCCGAGCTCGCGATGGTTCGCGATTTGAGAGAGAGAGGGGGGGTATGTGAGAGGGAGAGATTCGGAGAGGGAGAGAGAGGCCGAGGTGGACGGAAATCGCCACGGTTGAAGCTAGTCGCGACTAATCGCGACTTTTGCCGCAAAATCGCGAAGCTTCGCGAACCACGAGAAAACGTCGCGGAGCGTCGCGAACCAGACTCACGGCGTTTTTGTGCGGCTCTAGTCACACTGTATCTGAATTTTGAATCAATAACGCGTTGAAAAGTGGTCATAATTTGTGAGATAAGTATACTTAATCTTCGATAAATTTGTGATATTCTTAAACTCAAATATTGACAATAAAAATTTACTACCTCTTAAGTAATTAAATGATATATCAACATGTCACGCCATAAAGTGGCGTGCTGATGTGTCATGCTACGTCACATATTTTTAACGCAAGAATCCCCGAGTGTCAGAATACCCTTATTCCATAGGAGCTTCCTATATCATTTTCAACTTACAACCCCTTTTTAATTGAATACTGTTTTTTCTTATTCTTTTTTATATTTATTATTGAATAATGAATACACGTCGTTGATGAAATGACTACATATGACAGGACATATATGACTAATTATACAACTTGTCAAATCTACGATACTTCTTTCTTACACTTTTCTCACCTCTCTCATCACTCATGCTTCAAATTTCGATTTCACTATTTCTTGGTTGTGAGGTTTCTTGTAGATTTTGAGGGGCTTTACAGTAATATATTTGTATATATATACTGTATACTCTCTAGATCTTTGGTATCTCGGGAATATATGGACGAAGATGATTATGATGATAACGAGTTTTGCAGGCCCAACAAGGCTGTGAATAATCATCATCATCAACATCAAGTTCCAATGATCAACATGGTCGCAAACCCTAGCATGAGATCCATACTAGGTGGTCATGCGATAGAGCTTGATGACGATGATGATGGAAACATGAGCAAAATGGTTGAGTTTCAGAGGAACAAGGCCACAGATCATGATCATCTCCTCATGAAGTCCCAGATCGCTAATCACCCTGCTTATCCTCATCTACTTGCTGCTTATATTCAGTGCAAAAAGGTGTTAAATTATTGCAATTTATTTTTTAATTTTTATGTCGATCGATAAGTCGGTTTTTTCGAGGTTTTAAGGTACAAGATTAGCTTTCGTGATTTAAAAGTTTCGATTAAAAGAAAAACCCTATCGGTGGAATTGATTAGGTCGGTGCACCGCCGGATACAGCATCGGTTTTGGAGGAAATTGGGCAGTCGAGGATGGGTTTGGGAAGCTGCAGTGATCCATTAGGAGCTGATCCCGAGCTTGACTATTTCATGGTAATTAAATTGGTATATACCATATAAATATTTATGACAATATACATAACATATATGATTCATACATCTATTGTTGAATGTTTGAGATATGAACATGCTTTATATGTGCTTTTAAAGAAAAGAAAAAACATGTTCTTTTGATCAATTATGTAGATATATTTATACCAAAAAAAACATTTGATTAATATGAATATGTCTCTCAGCTCCACTTTTCTTATGCAGGATCAAGAAAATGTATGGACTTGTTTTTCTTAAAAATAGTTTCATTATGATGCTATTTTATAGACTGTTAGTCTCTTGAATATATATTTGACTATGTTGCTTATATCTTAATGCTCATGATGTATATATATATATATCTCTTTGAAGGAGTCATATTGTGAGGTTCTTCAAAGGTTCAAGGAGGAATTTTGTAAGCCCCTGAATGAAGCAACGGCTTTTCTTTGCAACATTGAGTCCCAACTCAGCCATCTTTGTCAAGGAACATCAATTCCCAAACCCTTGGACTTCCATCCGCCCTCTGGTATATTCTTTACATTATTATACCATCTTTCATTATAATAATTACTCATATATATATATTTTTTGAAATATTGTTAATGTTACAATAACCTTTTCACTGACGCACGATAAAAAAAATTGTGACCAAAATCTCAAAAAGAATTGGACCCTACAGCGACAATATTGTCGCTGTAGGGTTTAGTTGTCGTCTCAGCACAAGCGTCCACACTTTAGTGCGAAGAAATGGTGCGTGATATTGTCGTTCTCTAACAGTAAACAAATTATATGAAACAATATAAAATAGAAAAAGATTTTTCGGATAAGCATGTCGTCGCCATAGCACAAGTTTCGTGTAGTGTTTTGCGAAGTGCGAGAGGTTTAATATTGTCTCTTGCGGTTGGGCTAATTCCGCCAATGTAACATTAGTAATAATAATAATATTATATGTAACAATTATTATTATTATTATTATTATTATAATGTCTTTGATGTTTTAATTCATGAAGCAGCAAGTGGAAATTACAATATTATTTCAGAAGAGCATGATCATCAAGTTCAACAGGATGAGGAGGATGTGATGAACAATGATGATGATGATGATGATGATCGTGGTGAGATTGGTTTTGGCGTGAGATCGGGTGTAGAGGATTATTACCAGCAAGAACTGAAGGAAAAGCTTCTGAGGAAGTACAGTGGATATCTCACGATGTTGAAGACTGAGTTTCTGAAGAAAAGGAAGAAAGTTGAGCTTCCTAAGCCCGCCAAATCTACGCTTCTACAATGGTGGAACTTACACTCCAGATGGCCTTATCCCACGGTGCGTCTACGATATTTACGGCAAAAATATCTAAGTTTTTTTCAAAATAGGTCAGCATATATATTTCTAAGGTTTCATTTTCGATGATTAAAAATATACCCCTAAGTCATTAAGTTTGCATTTTTCGATTGATTTTTTTTTTCTTCTATTTGTCATTCTTTACTTGAAGTTATTTACACAAGTATGGCCCAAAACGTGAAGAAAAAAAAATATATTAATTTTAGTTTTACACATAAAGATAGACATAATCGACAAAGTCAATCGATAATACAAATTTAATTGAAGTTATGAGTAATGAATTGATAGGAGAAGATATAAATCCTCTTAGTAAACCATAAACCCATTATGCAGGTAGAAGGGTAGTTATATCCATAAACGATTTTTCGATTTGATTATCGAATTTTAGTGAGGTACTTAGCCGATTGAATTATTAATTTAAAGTAGTTAAAAACTATACCCGGTTTTCTTTTTCAATTTGGTTTATAAATATGCTACATAAGTCGATTTAATCGATTAAAATGGATAATAACCTATTTTACAAACATATTTGCAAGTAGGAAAACAATCATGTCTTATTTGACTAATGTCACTAGCATCTTAATATATTGACATAAATTTTCCGTAATTATTAAACATCAATTAGTGGTTTACGTATAATAGAATTTTATGCACTCAATCATTTGCTAATTGTCAAGTTATCATTTATTTAGTATCTTAATTGATTGTATTATATAAAAGGATAATCCGGGTCAATACTCTCTTGATCACTTTGAGTATACAGTTGAACCTCTATAAATTAATAAGGTTGGGACTAGAAATTTATTATATTATCGAGGTAAAAATTGAACAACGTTAGTTTAGTCGGGACCGGAGAAAATTATTAATTAATCGAGGTATTAATTTATAGAGGTTCTACTGTACTTGGAGCTAGAAACATCAACTTTGAAAAAATAACAATCAAACCTTTTCAATTTTAAACTTTCTAACATCTACACCCCCTGAACTTTCAAAATGATGCAAATACACTCCTTTAATAATTAAAATTATGTAAGTACACTTTTTTATTTTGGATCTTTTTTTATAAATATGAATTCATATGTTTTATCATATTTTTGTTTCGTTCAATCTAAAATTGGTGGTAAAATGCAACGTTATGCGATTTTTTTTTAGTTTCCATAAATTAATAAACGATTGCAAAATCTAAGTAGATAAAATTCTGCACGTATTAACCCCAATTACTCTTATATGAATAATTCTCCTCCTATATGAACTTCTCTACTAATGCATATGCTATGTATATATATGTATATACATATATATATTTTTATAGGAAGAGGAGAAAGTGAAGTTATCAGAAGAAACAGGGTTGGATCAGAAGCAGATAAACAATTGGTTTGTGAATCAAAGGAAACGACATTGGAAACCCACTGAAGATATCAAGTCTGCTCTCATAAATAATCAACCAGCTAATGAATAAATATATATGTATATATATATATATATAAGTAATTGTATGGCGTATAAAGCATATAAATAATCAGTAATGTTGTTTCTCTACTAGTGAAGTTTCTCTCAAGTAATCATATCTGCGTTAGAAATAAGTTACCAAAACAATAATTTTGTAACTAAACTTTTTATTATAATATCAATATGAACATGAAGATTTGACGATAATATCGGCTAAAACGTATAAGCTGTTATATGTATGTACGTAATGCACAATTATAAAATAGTAAATAAAAAGATTGTTTAAAAGACAAAAGATTGATTTTATTAATTTGTTTGTACGATGTGGACTGAACTATGATTGTTCATTGTAATTCCAATAATCACTCCGAATATAATAATATACGATCGGAGTTTATGATAAAAATATGTTTTTACACAAAAATATATCCACATGTATAATTGATACATGTGATGTGAGAGCCAAAAATCAACCACCGCCACCACAACCCCCTCCTCCGCCACCTCCACCTCCACCGCAACCACCACCACCGCCACCACAACCCCCTCCACAGTCGCCGCCACCACAACCCCCTCCGCAGTCGCCGCCACCGCTACCACCACCGTCGCCGCCGTTTGAAGCTTCACTCATCGCCAGATCCGCAACAGCAAAGGCTGCAACAACCGAAGCAGTGTCGGTCATAACAACCATGCCACCGTCTTTGCCACCGCCCCCGTCGCGGCCGCCACTTTCTCCCGTACCACCGGAGCAGTGACGTGGCCTCGTGTGCACCCGGTTTCTTCTAACTCTCTTCTCTTGCGCATCCTTGCTACAAAAGCAGCCCATTGTATGCGTCTCTCTCTCACAAAGATAAGGTAGATATGCCCTCTTGCACTCTCTCTTTGGATATATATAGGTTTATAAAGTAAAGTCAATAATTATATATAAATTGTAATACTGAATATATTATTGGAAATTTGGAATGATGATAAGGACCATAAAGATAAGTAAGGGTCAAAGTCGCCCAGTTGGCAAATATTGACTCGGTCGCGATTCTCTTGAGGAGACGCCTTAAATCTTAATAAAGAGGTAATATAAAAGGAAGATTAAATATGCATATGAATCTCTCCCTGATTATCATACCTATTTTAAATATGACTTTATATTTATATCTTATTGTTAAATATAAAATTATACCGTACTTAACTTTTCGCCACTAAAATCTAGGCATGCCATACGTGGTCGTTATATTTTAATAAATATCTAAATTATAATCTACATGAGCAAGTATTATTATTACTTTATTCACGCGGAATAAAAATATAATATTATTAACGTCGCACAAATATTGACTAAGTTTCTCAATGTTTTCTTCCCCTTTCTAGCTCCCCGGGCGGCTTCTATTGTGATCTGTCGAGACCAAAGCCCAAGTAAATGAGGCCCTAAAATTATTTAAAAACTTATTTCTATTGTACTTTTTACCGGTAATATTCCTATATATTAAATGTAGCTAATTATATTTTGGGATAATACAGAAAAAGTACATAAAAGTACGGCAAAGTTCACGGCATGTTCAAAATCTTATTTTGTAAAGGCAAAAGTATTAGATTATTATAAATTATTTATGCCGTTAGTACTAAACTGTTAACTTCCACAAAATATTTATTGTGGCAAAAGTACTATTCATAATATTTGATTTTTTGAATTTTTTATTTTATTTAAATTATTAAAAAAATCGCATGTATCTGTTTGAAGCCTTATGGTCGAATCAAATTTACATAAATTATACCATAAATTAATGGCATGATATTTCATTTAAAAGAAATCCGGGAGAGCTCGTTCTTCACCTCTCCTCACCCCAAAATACGAATTCTCCTCTATCAGTGCCCGACTTCTCTCTTCTTCCCTCTAAGGTTTGGCTGTAAGAGATTCCAATCTTCGAAGATTAAAAACGAACCGGCTAGTAGATTTTTGGTTAGTGCCAAAGCTCTATCAATGGACTCCACGCTCTAGTACGACGAGTATGTGAGGGTACCTTAACAGATTATGAGAGTTTCCTTTGGTCGGCAGAGGTTCTAGAAGTTGAAGGATGTCCCAGTAGTCGATCAACTCATAAGTGCGCAGTGAATCTTCACTAGAGGTACAACCTTATGCATTGGGTACTAAATGCAAAAACTATCTACTGCTTTAAATATTTATTTTTGTGTTAGTTAAATAATAAGTTATTATGTAAAGAAAAATAAAATAAAATTATACGATCGGATACAGTATTTCAGGGTCGGCTCGCTCTAGATCAGGTATAACCGAAAAAATTGATATGAGACGGTATTCTAAAAAATGTATTTTTAAAACGGTGTTCCTAACATGATGTGTGTGAGGTAAAGTTGTGACCCTTTTGTAAGAGACAAGAGCACAACCTAATTGGAGCTGTTAGAGCAGAGCTTAATAAACCGTAAAGTCGATTGTGAAGCTAGTGTTCAGAGTGACGTCGTATCACGATCTTACGACATGTCACTCTGTCCACTTGGACTACCCAACTTGGGCTTGGGCCAAATCAATTGAGCTTCTCACTTAACATGATTATTATTATGTCTAGTAAAATTTTTAATTAAGTCAAGTCTTTTATAAGGGTATTGGTTGTAATCTTATATAGTAAATTAATTAGTTAGGTTACTATTCTGTTATGTATTTATCTATTAAACACAGATACAGTATTCAATATTGAAACCGGAACAGGGAACCGCGAATTTTACATTTTTTCCCTGTCTCGGTTTTTCCGGGACAACAAAATCATGTCCCAATTACGGTTTGTAAAATTCTGGGTTTTATACAAACCGGGACAAGCATAGAAGTCCCAATTTTTATTTTTTTTTTTTATTTATATATATAAACGGGACGTGACCAAATACCAAATGATGGTGATGGTGAAGAAAAAGAAATGGCGATGGAGAGAAACGATAGCGGATGCGTCATCATATCATAAAACTAAGAAAGCTAAAAAAACACATTTAGAAAACGACATCATCATCAGGAAACACCAGAACAAAAATTAATGGATTACACATTTTACTTATAAAAGACTTGACTTAATATATATATATATATATATATATATATATATATCTCGAGACCAGGACAAAAATCCAAGAATTTTAAGCGGTGTCCCAGTTTTGTAGTTCTCAATTTGGGATCCGGGACGTCCCAATCATGTTCTTAAAATTAAATTTCTGTTTTTTTTTTACTAAATCGATTCAATGCCGAAAAAAAGAGAACCGTGTACACAATTTTCAGTCGTACTAATTATGTGAGTAACTTAACCCTAATAAACTCGACATAATGGTTCACCGACTCAATTCACTACTACAAATGTGGAATTACACCACCGGAGTGTAACAACTTTAGCCTGGACAATGGTCTTAACTGTTAATTAGTGCATTTACCGGCATATTTAAATTTATTATTATCAATTTTAATATCATATACATAGATCGCTAAACGTAGATGATCAATTGAGATAAATAATAATAATAATAATAATAATAATAATAATAATAATAATTATGGATATTTTATGGTGAAATAATACAAACCTACATCGTTTCGTACTAGAACTGAGTAGTCATGTTCATACGGGGCAGGCCCACTGCAGGCCTGCCACCCGCAGGTCTGTCAATCCGCAAAGCCCGAGGTTACTCGGGCCTGCTCGCCCCGAGGCCCGTCTGCAGCCCGAGGTGGCTGGGGGACCACGGGCTTCTGCCTTTTTTTTTTAAAAACGTGGACCATTGGATGATTCCATCTAACGGTTGTGAGACATCCAATATATATTTGCTAGAAAAGTACATGAACATTATGTAACTGACCAATTAATAGAATTTGTTGGTATTAATACCAAATTAATATATTTTGGTACATGTTCTGCAAAATAAAGACTAATTAGTACTTGAAATAAGAAAAATATTATTTTCATTTTATAATATATAATAAAAAACGGCTATAGTTATACAAATCATTAATAAAAAAATTAATAAATACGGTTATAAATAAGTATTGTTACTTGTTAGTATGATATATTACTGTTAGTATAATTAGGTATATTGTTATACCTAATTATAATATATTACTGTTATATTGTTACTTAGGTATATTTCTGTTATTATATATTGTTAATATGATATGTTAACAATATATGTTAGTATAATATGTTATACTAACATAGATTAAGTATTAACAATATATGCGTAGTTTCGTTATAATATTTGTATTACTATTATAATATATTGTTAGCACTTAGCATATAGTATACTCTAATTAGTTATATATTGTTACACAGTTTTGTTAGTTTAGTATATTATACTGTTATTTATATACTATATATTATATAATATATAGTTTCATTAGTTATACTATATAGTAACGTAAATATGAATATGATATAAATACAGTAACGTATATATTTGGGCATCAATATGAAATGAGGGGCTGTATTTGCAATTAACTTTTATTTTTAAAAAAAATAAAAATTAAATGACACGGGGTTGGGCCGGGCAGCCTAAGGTTGACTCGGGCTAGGGCCAGGCAGCCCGAGCTGGATTTCGGGCGCGGGGCCCGGGGGCTGACAAAAACGCGGGTCGTGCGGGCTCGGGCTGAGGCTCGTGGGGCCCGCCCATATGAACGGGTTTGGAACTGAGTACTACCAACTACTAACATTGTACGTGAGATACTTATATGAAAAGCACTGATTTGCCAAAGAAGGGATATATTTATATATATATATATATATATATATATAGTTTTTTTTATTATTTTGAAACATATTTATATATATAGTTATCACATCGAATTTACCAATATTCTGGTGCTTATATGAATGTTGTGAAACCATTGCTCTATATGCGGTGCTGGTTTTTTTTTTTTGGATTCTACTAAAATAACAAAGCAGAAAAGTTAACGAATAATGTAACGTATCGATAAAGTTGAAATTTATAGTATTCATTTGCTTAAATCTACAGAAACAATGTAACTATTTACTATGCATAGGAAGAATCTGTTGAGATGTAAATCTATATAATATAATGCAAAGGATGTGAAAGAGTATGCAATAAGGAACCACATAATTTCCTAATATTGAAATTTAATTATATATCTAGGCACAATCGATGAAATGTATAGTATATTATAAATACCGATTACACCTTCTAAATTTACAGCTTTGTATTAATTCGCTAAACGATAAGGTGAGAGGTAACAAATTCTTTAGAAAAAACTTTTCTTCTATTATATTAAGAATAGCTACTCTGAAAAATTTAACGAAAAATGATTGACTATTTTGATCCACAATAATTAGTTCAAGGAGAAGAATTAATACAGGAAAAAACAATTTCGAAAACGTACAAACTCGATAAGTTCAGTAATAGTTATATTTTCTCATTTGTGTATAATATAATAATGTGAGAAAAAAATCTTGAGAAAGAGTGACATGTCACGAACCATAGATATGGATGCTTTGAAAAATATGATCGCTTGAGTTATTTTGGCACAGACAAAAACATGTGGTTTCAACCAAATATAACCCCAATATCTCTTTCGATCAATTCATATCAATTATATTCTAGCAAAAAAAAAGCAAATCAATGATATACAAACAAAATGTAGAATGCAATTAGTGAACTTGACGTGACAATTTTGTTTGTTTTCCAAAAAGCAAGTTGCTATCAGATATCAACCAATAATTCCTTTCCAAAAACACCTATTTCACCTGACGATCTATATACTGATAAGTTATAATAGTTTGTTGATAAAAAGATTAAAAGAAAAAATGGAACATTATATTTATATGTAAAAACTTATAAGGCTCTAAGCATATATAGCGAGAAGAAAAATAGATTGTTTCATTTCACGAGTTTATTGATAAGTAACTGAGCTATCGATGTTTCTTTATGGTTTAACGATAAATTTTATATAATAATAATATATAAATATAAGTTACAATTATAATTATAATTTTATATAGAAAATAAAGGTTTTAAATCAAATTTTGAGCATATATAGAGTACACTTTTGATTTATATAAAAATAAAGATATAATTTTCTATATATAAAATTATAATTTATTAAAAAATGAAAATGAAAACTTATGAGAAACTTCAGATCAATTTGTGAATTTATTTTTATATTAAATCTAATAGAGTCTGCACAAACTTGAAAAAACTAAATTGGTAACCAACGAATTTTTTTATCGATAGGTCGGAAAATAGAGTAGTTGCGGGTACACGTCCGTAAAACTCACGAAATTTAGAATCTTGATATGGACTATAGAGAGAGAAAAAATACTCGTGTATCTAATGATATATATATCCTTATTGAAAGAAAATAAAAATTGTTTTATCAATTAAATACTGAAGTGAAAATTCTTATTATAATTTTGGCAGCTTTACATATTGAATGCTGTGTCGATTTCATGGCTTATTCTTATTTCTTACTAGATTTATATGTAGTATGATAAAGATTTATAGATAATAAATATATATATATATATATATATATAATATACACTGATTCACATATTGATTGTTTGTCATTAAATTTGAGATGATTAAAAATAATTGAGAGGACAAGTTGCTCGATAAAAACAAGCTGGGAAGAGAAAGCTTGAAGGTAAGTAACTCTCAATTATTGTCGTTTGTCAATTAATACTAGTCTTGTTCGTTTTAACTGATTGGAGTATAAAGTGTGCACGGCACGTGGTTTGTTATTGATATATACATATACATTGTGTAAATAAATATTATACTTTATCTTGTTGATAGCTCAGCGACCTCGGAAGTTAATTTTCATATTTTCAGTTGATGAAAATTGGAAGAGTGAAGTTATAGACGAATCATTAAAGCTAGTAGTATATAATTTATCATGGTATAAAACATTAATTAGTCATATATATATTCATATCTAAATAACATAAGTACGTTTTCCTTACTTAAGACTTGAGATGAACGGAACTTCTTGCAAACATTTCATTAAATATAATATGAATAGCAACAATATTAATTTAGACGAGCGAGAACCTTAATTCTTATACCATGGGCACAAGATTTATCCATATATATGCATATGTTCTTTCAAAAATATATATATATATATACACATATGCATATACATATGCGTATACATAGGAGTGGAGCCAGGACTTTAATAAAGAGGGGGCAAAAATAATAGGCCATAAATTTCAAAATAAAACGAGACATTTGAACTACTATTATACATTTCATACAACTATTTTTTTTTATGAACTTTTGATTTATGAAAATAATTCATTAGGAACTCTATATGATTAGAATTCTCATAAATTTCAAAATAAAACGAGACATTGGAACTAGAGGTGCACATTCGACCGCCGCGGCACGTCGCGACTCGGTCGCCGACGCCGCGAGATGATGGCGTCGCGACGCGTCGCGGCGTGTGGCGTCGCGGCGAGTCGCGAGAGAGCGGGAGAGAGTGTTGTGTGAGACGGAGAGAGAGAGAGCGCGGGAGGGAGAGAGAGAACGGGGGAGTCGCGACTCGTCGCGACCGGAAGCTCGGAGTCGCGACGCGTCGCGACGCGCCGGAATCCACCGCGACGAGTCGCGGTGCAGTTTGGCGACGGAAATGTGCACCTCTAATTGGAACTACTATATTTAAAAAAAAAATTGTAATCATATAAACTATTGCTAATAAAAACTTAAAAATATGTAGAGATTGAGAATTGAACCCAGGGGTATAAGTTGGAGGAGCAACAAAATTCCACTACATTACAATGACATTTAGTCTACAAATGCTATGTTTATTACTTATATATAAACTTATATAATGATATTAATACATTAAAATAAAAAATAACGAGCTCGGACCAAGTAGGGGCGGCCGCCCCCGCTCCGCCCCCTTGGCTCCACCCCTGCATATACATATATATTCCAAAACATCGTCACCGTGAAAAAACAAAAGGTCAAATTTGACTAGTTTACCGATCGATAACGAGTTTACCAACGAATTATAAAAAAAATAGATTCAGCGACAAATAAACTTATCGGTTTGATATTACGGATAAACCGGTTACCGACGAGTTTTTATAAAATAATTATATTTTGGTATTTTAAAATATAATTATTAGCGATTTTTGTATTATTTATTTTGAGAAGAAAAATTAATAATTTTTATTTTTGTTACTCTACAAAGTACAAACTACTTTTATATATGAAGAAGTTTATAAGTTATAACAACTTACAAGTCCAATTTGCTAAGAAGTTAAAGTTTACTCACTAACAAAATTGTGATAAAAGTTAAAAAATACATATAACAACCTTTGTGACGATGAGAATCGGACCTTGCTATATAAATGCCCACTAAACCATTAATTATTTATAATTGGTAGACAGTGACATAAATTAAAATTTGGCACACAGTTTCAACGATCCATAATCAAGTAAAACTTATCCGTGGATTATATTTAGCGACTAACCTTCCAGTTGTCCACAACATTTCGCAATATTTTGTACCCTTATATAAGTGTGTGTGTGTATATATATATATTATAGATATACTAATATAGAGGATAAACATGTATATGATACATTGGGATGTACTAAATTAAGAGCAAAACTATAACTCCAAAAGCTACTTTAAAAATAAAATAAAAAATAAAAAAATTGCAGTCTACTCGAAGTAAACACATTTCTTGGAAAAACATGTTACTTTTACCCATAATTAACTAAAAAAACACTTCGGACAAACAATTCCATGGCAATATATAATAATTCTAGAGCAGACAGTAATAATAATCATAATTAGTACTAATCAATAAACACTCATAATAATCATATTATTATTACTTGTGTTCGATCGTCAAATCTTGTCCTCAAAAGTGAACTCCTCAACCATATTACCATGCATGCTCAACGGATTAAAAGCCCCGTACATGATCTCGTGGTGACAGCACGTGCTCGGAATTACCATACTGATCTTGCTATCAACGATCGCCGGTGGTGAGATCACCGGAAATTCTTCTCCAGCTCCGGCAAGGTTCCGGGCAACAACGACAGAGTTTATGACCTCGTCGGTCGGGTGATACACCGAGAGAACCTCAAACCCCGCCAGGTCCGAGGCCTCGATCACGGGGTAGAGGAAAGCCCTAGCCCCATGCGCGCTACGCAGCATCAGGAGCGCGCCACGCGACATGTGCCGAGCGAGGTGCGCCACCACGCGCGCCTTCTCCGCCCTGTCCATCCCCACGAGCGCGGCCAGAAAAACGATGTCGTACTCCGCAAGCTCGCTCGCGACGTCCATGACGTCGGTCGTGATGAACGACATTCTCGCCCTCAGGTCGTCGTCGGACGCGACGAGCTTCGAGGCCATCGCGTTCGCGTTGGCGTCAATGTCGTAGTTGTCGAACGAGGCCGTCTTGAGGTGGTCGCGCGCGAGGACGATGGACGTCAGAGGAAGCGGGCCCGAGCCGAGGAAGGCGACGCGCCTCGGCTTGGGCGCCCCGGGCGCCACGTGGCGGCTTAGGAGGTCGAACTCGAGCTTGGAGAGCTTGAGGTAGTTGGAGTAGTAGGGGAAGATGTCGAGGCTTAGGAGCGGGGCCGGGTGGGCGGCAAGGAGCGTGGAGAAGTGGGCCTCCATGAGGCCCTCGGCGCGGCCGCAGAGGCGGATGAGGTGGGCGCGGACGGCTTGGATGCGGGCGCAGAGCTTGGCGACGTCGATGGGGTTGGGGGGCATGCACGTGAGAACTAGGGTTGTGAAGAGCGTGTCCACGTGCTTCGAGGGTTTGAGGCTCTCCAGTTTGGAGATCTGCTCGTAGAGAGAGCACACTTGGGCGATCAAGGGCTCTTGGTCTTGGCAAATCATATTCATGAATAATGATAATAATAATAACTATACTTGTTATGGTAATATACGATAATATTAATATATATGTTGTTTCTTTTTCTTTGAGTGAAGGTTTGGTTTCTTTCTCTAGAGAAAAGGGTTGTTATTTATAGACCTTATGGTGCCTCTTTGCCGATTGGTTGTGTTGGGGTGGGTGGTCCTACATATGAGAAATGTTTATTATGATCTATGTTATGACTCTGCAAATTTATTTTTAATTAATATGAGTTGACATGTAATAAAGTCGCGCTTTAGATATGATAAACTAATGGTTTTTGTTAAAGAATATTTTTTTTTATTGTATATTATATAGTTTAGCTAGGTAAAATGATAAGGTATAAAATTTGAGCATCTCAACGTATTTTTGTATTGTTTTAATAAAAGATAAAGACTCAAAATTTCATAGAGCGTAACGAATTCCAACGAAGCTAAATGTCACGTAAGAAATAAATAATATATATGAACTAAGAGAAAAATAAAAACTCACAAAAAGAAAATAGTGAGACATGATCATAATATTTGATTTTGATGAAGGGTTGTTATTTAACATTGATGGTGCCTCTTTGAAGGTGAGTTAGATGATTAGATATAGGGGTCCTACTAGGGCAAAAATGTTTATTGATGGACAACTGTTGGACCCACCCAGCGACTAAATATGAGTAGACACATGATTTTTTCGTATTTTTATTTTACATATTTAGTTAGATTAAATTAATTAAAACTTGATGATCTATAAAATACGAGAGTGTATTATAAGGTTATTATTAAAAAACGACACTTGATGAAATATAGTTTGCCATTAGGTTATTATATATTCTATTACAATATTTCTATAATTGGTATACTAGCAATAAGTTTGCATTTTGTTGTTGTTGGTATACTTCAATTGTGCTGACACAGTACATGTTTTGTACTATATTATATATATATATATATATATGCTACTCTTTTTTACAAAATGCATGTCGACAGTTTGTTCTCATGATATTAATTTCCCTGCATAAAAATAAAAGCAAATAATTAACTTTGAAAATGATCTAGAAATTATATACCTAATGTGCTAAATTGTAATCATTTTATCACCCCATTTCGATGGTAAATTACATTTTCTAGCAAGTTTTAGAAAACAATGTTGTATTAGGGTTTACTAAAATCAAGCCGCAGTATGGGAACATTTGATGATTTTATCCTGCAAATTGTTAATCGGGCGAGTGTCTACAACATATTCTGCAAGTACTATATACCGCATTTGCATGTCCGGGTCAGGTCGATTGATATTATCCTTAGCGTTAACGCGGAAGACAAGATCACGGAAATTTTTTCGACGAGGGCCGTGCAGGCATTGCCGCACAAAACTCTGTGAGTGTCATCAATCTAAAGTTAAAATATGAACTAGGATTCCTTACATAAAAAGAAAAAAATATGAACTAGAATTAGTTACACAAAAAAGGACTAGGTGATGCAAGGATGTTTGATAAATGTTGCCACTTTTTCCCAATGCCTCAATTTTAAAGGTACCATATGATTATCTGACATACTCAATAGTATGTCCTAAAACATTATCAATATCATCCATAAAAAAAAAATGAGTATATATTCATGCCACTTTGTAATGTCTGAATGATAGTCATGAAAATATATATGCTATATATTTAGTGATAATATTGATAAAAAAATAGTCCACTAGAATTTCTCCACATGGACATTAAGTAAAATATTATAATTAATTAAAAGTTCATAATTAGTATTCCCTAGGAAGATCCAAATAAAACCCATTGCACTAAGAAAATATATTTGTTTATCTAAATGAATAATCATTATATAAACTAGAACAAGAAGAGGGGTACGTTTTAAGAGAAGACCCTTAAAATATATTTCCGGAATATATAATAATAATAGCTATGTTTTATTTTGAAAGGGTATAAGATTCCAAGACCTTAATGCTTTCACACTACATGGCACTAGTTTTAACCAATTGCTGGATCATAGTTGCCAATTACTTGCAAGACAAGAAACAACAAATAATAGTCTTATTATATTGATAAAAACAAAAAATAACATATATTTATAATGATGAAATATATCTCATAAATGTGTTGTACCTCTATATGACATCAAATTCAGCATAATTCAGTTCACACTATCTCTTGAAAAAATTAATTACAATGAATACACCACATAAGTTATAAGTGTTACATCATAAGAACAAATTCTATCCCACAATATAATATAACTCTTATCAAAATTGTATGACCAGCAAAAAGTTAATATAATTTAATTGAGTGTTGATTTGGCTATATAAATGAACAAAATTATTATAATCTCAGTTTCAGATTTTATCTCTAATTTAGTCTATGTTCAGTTAGAATCTATTAGTTGACAATGCTCTATTATTATTATTATTATTATTATTATTATTATTATTATTATTATTATTATGCACCACATGCGTAACTTTATTCCAAATTTTCTCCTTAAATACTTCGAAACATAATCACTCATATTGATAAAATTCCGATCATCATAATACATACATACAATTTTATTATTTATTTTTTTGTCATTAAATAACCTTATATTCTATGTATGTATTTCATATAATTGTATGAAGAAGATTGAACAAAGTTTGTGGGTCTCAACCTATGTCATGATCAGATTCACTAATTACTTATTAGGGCTATAATTATACTTTAATCTTTGACTTTATTAAATAGTGTCCCATAAGTCTTTTTAAAAAGGGTGAATAAGATATGCGGCTTTACGTAAAATGGACGGCCAACCAACTTAGGGCGTGTTGCCATGATCTATTCTAATATTTTAGTTTTTGGAATATTTTTCCTCCATTTTATTGGATTTTTCTAGATATACATTTACTTTACCATGAATGATTTGTGGGTCGAGTTGATAAGACGAGTTACATTATTTGTAGGTGAGTTTTGGAATGATAGTTAAATCAAAATAATTTATAATTGATCAGATATGACGAGATTTTTCCTTTAGTTATTGTCCGGGAACAAAACTCTCTTGAAATGACGCCTCTTAAGGCAAAAAAATACTGCCTATTGCTGAAGGATCGACGACCGGATGAGCCAATGCGACTACTTGTTTGAGCATAACTAGAGTCGTGTCTGAAGTGAAGCGGAGTAGATTCAAGCATGTGATAAAAAAAAATCAAATTTAAGGTCCTTTAAAAACTCAATGAAAAGACTCCAATTTAAAATAATATAAGCTGAATAGGTTAGCTACATTGTTTATCGGGGGAAAAAAATATGGTTGAGAAACTCACATATACATATTTGATTAGTATAAAGTTTTTATAAAAAAAACGCTAAATACATCATATTTGTTTGAATGGATATTTATTATATAAATATCTTATATACTCTTACATCAAATTTTAATTTTTGCAATTTTGGTATCCAGAGTTTTCCAAAATTACTCCTCCCTCGGAACCCCAAAAATTTTAGACACGGCCATAAGCATGACCTAAGGCAAATGATGTTATGCAATGCCTATGGCATGAGGAGTAACGTGATTCAAGGCGCGTTCTCACCCCGCCTCGTTAAAGCTCAAGGCTATATGACTTATGAATCTGATCCATGAGTAGCAGCTAAATGGGCAAATTTCAACCTTATGCTATTCTGTGTAGAATATAACATCACATTTCGTGCTATTGCAGCAATATTATTGAATAATAAAATAATAAAAAGCATGAGTCTTATTATTTCGCAAAAAAGAAAAGAAAGCTATAATTGGCCAATACTG
Source organism: Parietaria judaica (assembly GCA_954871525.1). Lineage (NCBI taxonomy): Eukaryota > Viridiplantae > Streptophyta > Magnoliopsida > Rosales > Urticaceae > Parietaria > Parietaria judaica. Next base: position 23,180,022 of record OX940862.1, on the reverse strand, counting down.
TCTCTTACCTATCTTATCTTTGACCTAGATATATTCTCCTTAGATAGTGAAACTGTAGCTCCAAAAAAGACCTAAATTTAATAATTAATATGTTCTCTGTCTCGATAGGATAAAAAAAAAAACTAACATTACTATATGAATATATTATTCATAATATATCTTCTCCCACAAACTACACCAAAAGGGTACATTATACACACATAATATACATGTCACTCATCCATTGAAGATTTATGAGACAAAAGCTCGAGAGATGAATGGAAGTATTTCCCTCTACGTACGAGTGTGTTTATTCCTTTGTGAATGAGTCCTCCCAATCTGATCTTTGGAGCTTTAATTTATAGCCATCACCCAAGGATGCCTTTGACTCTTGCATTTACTTCCTTCTTATGGGGAGCCATTTTGAGTTTCCAAAATAGTCCCATTAATCGTCATAAACTCCTTCCTTAGAGCTTATCTTACATTGAATTTTGTCATTGATAGTCGGGTAATCGATACTGTGCTTTGTAGTATTCATCTTGGCAAGCAGAATTGGCGAAGCTTGAGACTCGGGTCTTCAATTTGGTGTTCCACATATCAAATCGAATTTTGGGACGATAGCTACACACCCACAAGACTCATCTGTCGAGATTATAATTTACGAGCGGCTGAGGAGGTGACCAACGAGGAGAGCTCTCGGAGAGCACCGAGAGAATTAGTTCCTTTCAGCTAAGTTAGACATGACATGTAGCTAGTTAATCTTGGGCCATAATCATTATTTACATTGGCCAATTTGTTAGTTTCATAAGCTTTTGTCGATTTATCAAGAATTAAATAATTTGTTGTTTATACAAATTTATAAACGTTCGACTAAATTGTACCTCGACATAATCCACTAATAAGAAATAGTGTAATAAGAAAGGTGAAAATTCACAGCAATCAGCAATATTCTTGCATATGATGGTGAGGAGAAAAGGCATTATAATATCGGTTCATTAATTTATTAATAAATAAATAGTTATACTATTTTTTTTCCTTTATTTTTTGGCCAAAATCACTAGTAGCAAGACAAGTAATGCGACTACTCGACGTTGAATGCGGGTGTGAGACCCATTTTTTTTTTATTTGGTAGGGTTTGAGTTGTCTCCAATCAATAATAAAGGAAAAAAACACTATTGCCTATAGATTCTATTAAAAAAAATAATCTGGCACTTAGAGCTACTTTAGTATTTGGCTTATTATTATTTAAAATGAGTTCGAGCCATTTCGTCCGACGATCGTAAATTGCTTGATCACGTATTATTTTGTACAAAGATTTTTATTTTCTTCAAATTTTAAGAATTTGGTTTGGTTTCTTCAAATTTATTGTTGCTCCCGCTTATCCGGCATATTTTTTTTTTATTTGTCACGTGAATGCGTAACGGTACAAATTTACCTCATTGGCGTTAAATGTATTTTACTTATGTTAATTTTAAGATCAAAGTCCTAATTTTGCATATAGAGTAATTGATAAACTTCTTGTAGCTATACTCCATGAGAACCCTCTAATAGTATTAACTTCTGATATCTAACCGAGAGGGGCAAATTCTTACCGCCATATAGTTTAATTCAACGAGCAATAAAATATGCGATAATCAATAGGACAGACGATAATTGCCTAAAAACACTATATAATTTCATTATTATTTTTTAAAATCCCAATAAAATCAACCATGCAAATCACAATCAATGATAGGTTCTTAATCAAAGCATTATCTTGAAAGTGGACTAGACTTTGCCTATTTGAGGGTAAATGAGGACGGAGTGTGTGGATGCCACACGACTCCATGTGCCACGCACAGCGACGGGCTTGTCTCATTGAGCCACGTCCTTGTCTCGTCTCTCTATTTCATCACTTCACCAAAAGCCATTCAATTCGAACCATTAATAATGTGCTACTTTCTACTTTCTCACTCTTAATTTTCAATTTCTCCGCCAAATTTCAATCCCAATCGATAGATACCCCGCTTGACTCTTTCCTTTCACTTACGTACTAGCATGGACGGGAATATTGGGCTCAAATTCTCTTCTCTTTTAGCTTTGAAAGATGGAATGCATCTATCGTATAATCCGTGTTCGGTTTCTATTGCGGTGATATGATTTATTTATTTTATCATATTTTTCGCTTATAAGATCCACCACACATGACATGATTGTAGTACAAAGAAGTACATAACATTGATAGAGTTTTACAATTCCATGTAACATTGAAGCAAGAATTAAGAAGTGATAACTCAAAAAATAACTAATAATAATAAGTTCTAGTTCTTAATTTATTATTTTAAGTTCTAAATTCTTATCATCTACAACTACATCATTAAGCATGTATTGCTAGACAATAATAGTTGGACAGAGAAGTGTGTAAATAATATTTTCGATATCGTGATAAGTATGGCTATTACTGATAGAAAACATAGTATAAGATTTAGTGTAAAAGTCGTACAAACGGCGTGCAACTGCCCATATTATAAGTGTCGCTAACAGAACTAGATTACAAAATTTTGGGGTGGATAAACCATACGAGGGAAAATTAAGCATAATTGAATGAACACGAATATTTTTGTGTTAAATTGATTTATTATATTTTGATGGTGTCGAGTGGTTTGGTATTTTGGGTTCAATTCTTGTTCTAGAGCGTGAAAGTGTTAAAATGATAAGGGTTAGTGGCGCCGCGAAATATAGTTACAAATCTCGAGGATGGATAAATCTCAGGAAGACAAATAAAAAAATATCGAGAACGAAAAAAATTGGGAAAATTACGGCAAAAATGCCCAAACTTTAGTCAATCTTCCTCTTAGGTACCCAAATTTTAAAACTGACGGCAAAAGTACCCAAAGTGCGTTAACTATCACTTTTGCACAAAAACGTTATCTAACCTCCATGTGGTCGTTATATTCATAGTGACATGGACAAATTTGTCCACGTGTACACGCTACGTCAGCCACGTGTTTTACTCATTAACACTTATTAATAAACCTAAAACAAAACAAAACAAAACAAATTAATAAAACTTATCATAGTAAATATATCAGAATAAAAATAAAACTAAAATATCTAACCAAAATCTAACTCCTAGTTCGAATATCCATCTTATTCTTCTATCATCTTTCTCTTTCTCTTTCTCTTTCTCTAGAAACCATAAGAAAAGCTCTCACGCAAACCCTAAAACCAGAGAAGGAAACTCCGGTGAATGGCTGATGACGGCGAACCTAACCCGAACCATGGCGCTCCCGAGCCTTGGTGTTGCAACCCAGACACGGATCCAGCTCCGAGACATGGTTCGAAGCTTTGAACTCAACGAACCCCATTAGGATGTGTTTTTAGACCGAAAGTTTTTTACTTTCTTTTATAAAAAGCTTGTCTGGCGAGAAGATAGCGCTGGCGAGAAGAGGAAGAAGAGAATCAAGCGCATGGAGCGCCGTGGTGAGTGCCGTGGAAGAGAAGAGAAGAGGAAGAAAAGAACAAAAAAAAAACAGAGGAAACCCTAAGTTAGGGGTGAGATCGAGTGTGAGACTGATTAAAGGAGAGGAAATAAAGTTTTTTTTATTTATTTATTAATTATGTTAAATGGAAAATGCGTGGCTGACATGGCATGTAAACGTGGCAAAGTTTTCCACGTCACCAAGAAGTTAACGCCAGGTGGAGCTGCTGCTAACGGAGGTCAGATAACGTTTTTGTGCAAAAGTGATAGTCAACGCACTTTTGGTACTTTTGCCGTCAATTTTAAAGGTTGGGTACTTAAGAAGAAGATTGACCAAAATTTGGGCATTTTTGCCGTAATTTTCCCAAAAAAATTAGTTTTAATTTGAGATTGCATAATGTTTATTATGATGTCTGTGATTAGTTCAATGATCTTGGTAAAATGGGCAACAACTGCACACTTATCATCTTAATAAGTTTGATTTTGTTAGTTGGATTATTGGACTTTTGATTAGATTATTGTTGAAAGAGTTTATGCCTTAGGACCGAGTTTAGGCTTACACAACTCACAATAATTAATATGATTAGTTAATACTTAACGGGTTTTAATTAATAAAGGCCAATGAAGAGAAATCATAAGTCTATTAAGAGAAAATGATAAGTACGCAACAAGATGTATATTTAATTCTATGCTACGTGGTTTATTGATTTAATATTTGAAAATTAATTGATATTTCCGTTGTTAATTGACCCGAGACATCGGGAATATTCCTACAATTGCACGGGGAGATCTTTTGTCTATTCAAGTCTCATTTAATCTAAAGGAAAATAATTACGATATTTGAAGACAAGAAAATGAGCAAAAACAGATAAAATCCCAGCAAACTAGTCATCAGCCACTAGTTGCTTGTTTGATACCATTACCAGCAAAATCAGACACCACAGACTCCAATTAATCTTGTTTTTAACCTCTTATTTGCACGCCTCTAAAACTAATAACAAACAAAAAACAAATATATATATATATATATATATATATATATATATATATATATATATATATATATATATTACTTTAAAACATCATCGACCATTCAAAACAAGCCTAAAATGGCTGACTCGTGCCTTGATCACCAATAATGACTAGAAAGAATTCAATGGCTGGCTAATAAAATGCAAATAATTATAATGAGACAGAAAAAAAAAAAAAGGTTTTATTTTCTTTTCTGGAAAGCAATTTAAAGTCAAATCTTTGAAATAGACCAGATGACTAGTGGTGATTCATTGGCCTCATTCAGGGGTATTTCGGCCCGGTTTCGGTTACAATAATTGGGAGTTTTTGTCAAAATCAGGAGCTGGGACCACCGGGTTTAGGCTTTCAAGACCTGACACGGGTGAAACCGTCCCAACCTTTTTTTTTTACCCAGGTTTAGTATTTTTTTTAAATAATCACGATTAAAGTTCTCCTCAAAAATAAAGTAAAGCTAACAAGGATCTAAAGTGAAAAAATAATGGAAAAATAATTTATTTTATAATTTTGTCGCATTCAAATGAGATAAGATGTTCATATAAATGAGTATTTTAAGTTTGATTTAATAGCACCATGCACACAAAAAAAAGAAAAAAAAATCCAAAATTTGGACAAAAAATATGTCACTTCACTAATGTTAACTTTGGATACTTTTTTTTTTCACTTTAAACCTCTGCCAGGTCTTGATTAATATTATCTATAATGGTTCCATTTTATGCATATTTCGAATTTTTAGACTGCCTGTATTTTGATTTGAAAGTATTTTACTATTATTAGAAGTGTATATAGTAACTTCTTTAAAAAAATATATATAAAACCAGAGCCTTTTTACCCAGACTAAATACCGAGATTTCACAAAACCGAAGCTGAGTCGTAAAAACATACCAAAAAAGCACTGGGATAATTAGCCAATATCCGCTAACCATAACGAATTTCAAGCCGACACGTTGAAATACAAGCTTATATAATACAGTAAAACATGTGGTTTAAACTTTAAATTATACATGATCTAAAGTAAACACTGTAAAAAAAATGTAAGCATTATCCAACAATTACAAGGTCCAGCAACAGATTTTTCCTATATATTTTCATCTTTTGTCTACAAAAATCTAAGCAAACAATCAAATTAAGGTACAGATACATGGTGTTTTGAATTCTCACCTCAGTTCTGTATTTGCGTACGTTTCAGAATTGTCATAGGCCGGAGATTCTTCGTAGGCAGAAGTCTCCATTGAAGGTTCGGAATTTTGATAAAATGAGTCTTTAATAGCTCCGAAATCTTCAGATTGAAGCAGAAAATGAACACCGTTGACGACATCGTACACCATCAGCCCGACTCTACCCCCGATCCAACTTCCCAATGTACTCCCAACAAGATAACCGAATCTCCCAAATCTCTGCTCTCCCAAGTACCCTATTGAGTAAGTGCCGATTAAAGTTCCCGTTCCTCGGAGGAAGCCTTCGGTCAATGTGCCTCCATAGTATATAGCTTCGAAGAAATCCCATCCCGAAGAGATAATCGGACCTATTGTGGATGAAAATAAAGGGATTATTGTGTTTATATCAATTATGCCTAATTGTTGTTAGTTTTGGTATAGTTAATTTGCCAGTATCCTTATGTATAGGAGTTAGTTAGAGTTTAGAATTAGAGTGATCATCGTTTGACTCCTAAACTTTTCCTTGTATTAATTTTCCCTCTGAATTCGTCGCATTGTCTTACGTACCTCTCGTAAATAGTGACAATTGTTGGGAGAAAGCGCAACGCAACGGAATCTCAATATCTCCCAATAGCCGCTGAAATATGAAGGTGATAATAATCGAAACACAACCACGAACACGAGACAATTTTTGGCGTGGAAAAACCCCCAAAACGGAGTAAAAAACCACGGGACCCGTAGGCCGCTTAAAATCCACTATAATCAAGAGTGAGGTACAAATGAATTCTTCCCTAGATAAAACTAGAGGCATACATCATCATCGTCAAGATCGAACACCAATCTCGGATTACAACAAACAAGCAAGAGAAGAATTTGTGAAAAACGTTCTCACAAAACAGCCTCTGGTTTCCACTCTTCAGACCGACCTAGAAACCTCCAAACCACATCTCCACCGTTCAGAACATACCTCTATGTCTTAGGAACGTTCTGTCCAAAAATCACGACGATCAAACGGTGAACGAGTGCGCAATGACGATTTTCCTCAGGGTCGACGAAACTGGGCGGAAACCGCGAATTTGCTCTCTTTCTCTTGTTTACTCTCACTCCTTCACTCTTCTATTTCTTCATCTCATCTAAGTCATTTATGACCTAGGCTTCATGGGCCGGGTACATGAATCAATGGGTCAAAAATAACCCACATTGTTGGGCCTCCAAATAGGAGGGATACCCAACAAACTCCCCCGACCGACTAGTTGGAGGGCAATGTCAACCCGGCAACCGAGCGACAAAACTCAAACTTCCCTCTCGGCAAAACCTTTGTCAACATATCGGAACCATTGTCATCGGTGTGAATCTTCTCGAGCTCCATCAACTTAGAATCCAATGCGTCACGGATCCAATGATAACGAACATCAATGTGTTTCGACCTTGAGTGAAACGAGGAGTTCTTCGCTAAATGAATAGCGCTTTGATTATCACAAAACAAGACATATTTTTCTTGTTTGACTCCAAGCTCCATTGTAAATTTCCTCAACCACAACAAATCTTTCGCCGCTTCAACGGCGGCAATGAACTCGGCCTCGGTAGTAGAGAGTGCAACACACTTTTGCAACTTCGATTGCCATGCCACGGCTCCCCCGGCAAAAGTCACCATATGCCCCGAAGTAGATTTTCGATCATCCAAGCTTCCAGCTAGATCCGAATCCGTATAACCAACTAAAGTAGGCTTCTCGCATCCCAAAACTAGTCTCAAATTCGAAGTCCCCCGGAGATATCTCATAACCCACTTTACGGCCTCCCAATGATGTCTTCCCGGATTTGAGAGATAACGACTTACCATTCCCACGGCGTGGGCAATATCCGGCCTCGTACAAACCATGGCGTACATCAAACTACCAACCGCCGACGAGTATGGAACGTTCTTCATACTTGACTTTTCATCATCGGTAGATGGACATTGTTGGTGGCTAAGCTTGAAATGAGAAGCAAGCGGGAAGCTCACCGCTTTTGCTTCATCCATCTTGAAACGCCGAAGAACTTTCTCGATGTATGATTCTTGAGACAAATACAACTTCTTCGCCTCTCGATGACGAAAAATCTCAATTCCAAGGATCTTTTTCGCTTGTCCCAAATCCTTCATCGCAAAAGACTCACTCAAAGTCTTCTTCAACTCTTCAATCCGAGCAATGTTCTTTCCGACAATAAGCATATCGTCAACATAGAGCAAAAGGATGATGAAATCACCATCGGAGAAATTGCGCACAAACACACAATGATCGGCATTTGTCATCTTGTAGCCATGTTTAACCATCACCGAGTTAAACTTTTTGTACCATTGTCGCGGTGCTTGTTTCAAGCCGTAAAGACTCTTTACCAATTTGCAAACATAGTCTTCTTTACCATTTTCTCGAAAACCCTCCGGTTGCTCCATGTAAATCTCTTCATGTAAATCACCGTGAAGAAAAGCCGTCTTCACGTCCATTTGCTCAACTTCCAAATCAAGGCTAGCGGCTAGCCCAAGCACTACCCGAATGGATTGCATCTTCACCACGGGAGCAAAAATCTCGCTAAAGTCAATGCCTTTTCTTTGACTAAAGCCCTTTACCACCAAGCGAGCCTTGAACCGTTTTTGCAAAGTGCTTTCGTCTTGCTTCACACGATAAATCCATCGATTCTTTAACACCTTTTTACCCTTTGGTAACTTCACCAATTCAAAAGTGTTATTCCCACGAAGCGATTGCATCTCATCTTCCATGGCATCCATCCACTCCTTTTTGTTTTCGTCATCCAAAGCTTCTTCAAAGCTTTCGGGTTCTCCGTCATCGGTGAGAAAGACATATTCGTTCGAGGGGTATCGAACGGAAGGATGTCTAACACGAGTGGACCGCCTCAACTCATTAAAAGGTTGCTCACTTTCATCTTCATGGCCAACCTCATTTTCAACATCAACAAAATCATTAGGATTTAAATGATTAACATGTAAATCCATACCTTGATTTTCAATTTGCACATCTTCGACAACGGTCGGGGTGGGAGCAAGATTAGTTGGTTCCGCATCAACTAATTCTTCGTCTTCAAAGGTTGGAATTTCTTTCTCAACTTTGTCGATATCTTCAATGGTGTAATCTTCCATGAATACAACATCACGACTACGAACAAGCTTTCTTGAAACCGGATCAAAGAAACGATATCCAAACTCATCGACCCCATAACCAACGAATATACATTTCTTGGTCTTGTCATCCAACTTCGACCTCTCATCCTTCGGAACGTGCACATACGCCATGCACCCAAACACTCGAAGATGGTCGTACGTGACATCTTTACCACTCCAAACACGGCTCGGAACATCAAACTTCAAAGGCACACAAGGTGTGAGATTTAGCACATGTACAACCGTACTCAATGCTTCGCCCCAAAAATACTTCGGCAACTTTGATTGAGAAAGCAAGCATCTCATTCTTTCAACCAAAGTTCTATTAATTCTTTCGGCCAACCCATTCAATTGCGGTGTCTTCGGAGGAGACTTTTGGTGACGTATACCTTGCTCTCGGCAATATTCATCGAAAGGACCGATGTATTCTCCCCCGTTATCCGTTCGGATACACTTGAGCTTTTTCCCCGTTTCTCGTTCAACCGACGCTTGAAACGACTTGAAGGTATCTAACACTTGATCTTTTATCTTCAAGGTGTAAGCCCAAACTTTCCGAGAGTAATCGTCGATAAAAGTCACAAAGTAATAAGCACCGCCAAGGGACCGTGTCTTCATCGGCCCACAAACATCGGAATGTACCAAGTCTAACACTTGTGACTTTCTCTTTGGTTCAAAAGACCGAAACGATATGCGCTTTTGCTTTCCCGCCAAACAATGCGAGCATCTCTTCAACTTTGCGTTGGAAACTCCAAATAGTGCATTCTTCTTCACCAAGATTCCCAAACCTTTCTCACTCATATGACCCAAACGTTTGTGCCATAGTTCGGAAGAACTTTCATCTTCGCAAGTGTTGACGTAGCATTTAGAACTCCCAAATTGCGCGACATACAAATTGGAGCGTCTTTTTCCTCTAGCAATCACCATTGAGCCTTTCTTTAGCTTCCATTCATTTTCCAAGAAAGAGTTGCCATAGCCTTCATCGTCCAATTTTGAAACCGACAAGAGATTGAACCGAAGGTCCGGAACATGCTTCACATCTTTGAGAACTAGAAAAGTGCCATTACTAGTTTCAACACATACATCTCCAATTCCAATCACTTTTGAGTATCCCTTGTTCCCCATGCCGACAATACCAAAATCACCGGCCTTATAAGTGGAGTAAATATCGCGTCGTGAAGTCCCGTGCGAAGAAGCACCACTATCAACCACCCAACTCGTCTCATCACGAGATAAATTGACACTTTCTTCATAATCATCACAAACGACAAAGAAATCATCAACAATAGCAACATTTTCACTATTGTTACCTTCTTTCTTGACATCGTTGTTGTTGTGGTTAATCTTCTTTCCCTTGCCTTCATTTCTCAACTTCCGGCAATACTTTTTAATGTGGCCTTTCAAGCCACAATGATGGCACTCAACATTAGCCCATCTATTTGAACCTCCACGCGACACTCCTCGCGATGCACCACGGTTATTTGAACCCCGGGCATGATTTCTCCCCCTCGACTCGGTAATCAATACCTCGGAATGTGAAGAGGAGCCTTGAGACTTTCTTCTCATATCTTCATTCAAAATGCTACTCTTTGCCAAATCCATCGACATAATACCATCCGGAGCGGAATTAGACAACGACATCCTAAACGTCTCCCACGAGTTCGGCAAAGTACCAAGAAGCCACAACCCTTGAATCTCATCATCCAATCTAAGATTCATCGTCGCCATTTGGTTCATAATTCCTTGGAAGTTATTCAAGTGATCGGTTATTGGCGTACCGTCATGATACTTCAAGGCTATCATTTGCTTGAGCAAGAACATCTTGTTATTCCCGGTCTTCCGTGCATAAAGCTCCTCAAGCTTCCTCCAAAGGATGTTAGCACGAGTTTCACTAACCACATGGTTCCGAACATTGTCCTCCACCCATTGTCGAATGTACCCACAAACTTGTCGATGCAACAAATTCCATTCTTCATCACTTTTTCCCTCGGGTTTCTCGGTAGAGAAAACCGGCAAGTGGAAATGCTTGACAAAGAGCAAGTCCTCCATTTTTCCTTTCCAAACATTGTAATTGGAACCGTTCAAACTCTCCATTCGTGACGTGTTCGCCTCCATAGTCGCACAAAATCAAACCACGGCTCTGATACCACTTTGTTGGGAGAAAGCGCAACGCAACGGAATCTCAATATCTCCCAATAGCCGCTGAAATATGAAGGCGATAATAATCGAAACACAACCACGAACACGAGACAATTTTTGGCGTGGAAAAACCCCCAAAACGGAGTAAAAAACCACGGGACCCGTAGGCCGCTTAAAATCCACTATAATCAAGAGTGAGGTACAAATGAATTCTTCCCTAGATAAAACTAGAGGCATACATCATCATCATCAAGATCGAACACCAATCTCGGATTACAACAAACAAGCAAGAGAAGAATTTGTGAAAAACGTTCTCACAAAACAGCCTCTGGTTTCCACTCTTCAGACCGACCTAGAAACCTCCAAACCACATCTCCACCGTTCAGAACATACCTCTATGTCTTAGGAACGTTCTGTCCAAAAATCACGACGATCAAACGGTGAACGAGTGCGCAATGACGATTTTCCTCAGGGTCGACGAAACTGGGCGGAAACCGCGAATTTGCTCTCTTTCTCTTGTTTACTCTCACTCCTTCACTCTTCTATTTCTTCATCCCATCTAAGTCATTTATGACCTAGGCTTCATGGGCCGGGTACATGAATCAATGGGTCAAAAATAACCCACATTGTTGGGCCTCCAAATAGGAGGGATACCCAACAACAATTTCTGTCAAAGTTTAAACTTTGTGCTAAACTCATCTGGTTTGCATTTACTTTAAATTGTATGCATCCTAGCATTTGACTAAATTATTTAAAACTGTCACACTTGTCAAGTTCAGAGGCAAATTGGTAATAAAAAAGTTGGAGGAAAATTCAGAAACGCGACTAATTTAGGGAAGAATTGATAGATTAAAAAAAGCTTAAAGGTTCATCCGAGACAACGCGACAATTTAGAGGGGGTGAACTGATAATTACTCTAATTATTATTATAAATTTTTATCACCAGCGAGCAGCGATAGTGTCTAAAAGGATATTCACAAATCACTGTCACAATTTATTTTTTTAAGTACCTATAATCCGTTTGGCTTTCCGGGTTGCGAGCTTTGCTGCTTTGACTCCATCCTTCTGTGCTTGCTTAGCGGCTTCTTGAGGAGACAAACCTTGAGACAAAGCATCAACCAGTGAACTTTCTATTGCCTTGTGCCTTGCCCTTTCAACATGAGCAGATCTGATATTATAGAAGTACAGTTTCACTCCCTCCTTCACAGCACAAGCTAGGGTTCCGGTGTTCATGTCAAAGCAGTTCAAGAATGTGAACTGCCCGCTTTGAGAGGAAGCCTCTTCTCCAACTAGTTGCCGGCATTTTTCAGCTAAAAAGAAAAAAGAAAGAAAGAGAACCCATTTTTATTCAGGACGTGACAAACAAAACGATTTAGAAAATATGGATAATTTAGAAATAAACGGCGTCACCCTGCAGTTATAATCGTTCTAATCTTCCCCTGATTCAGTAAGGTTAATAAGCTATATAGGAAGCTATTGATCTAGACTAAGCAGCTTCTATTTCAAATTCTATAACAAAATTATGTATAAAAAGTGTCTACTAAAAACTTATCAAAACTTTAACAAAAGATCGGAGTTTTCGAGCAGAGTTCCACTTTTATGCCGCTTTTTAATTCTAAGCTTAATAAAAACTGATGGTTCCGGGAAAAATCACAGAGCCAGGTCGCAAAGTTTCTTATACATTTCCTGAATATATACAATTATAAGTGAACATCATTATGATAAATTCCAAAAAAAAATCCTGTTTTTTCTTTTTAATGTCTACAATGATCTCCTTTTGTTTGTATAGTAGTTGATCAATTTGGGGTTAGATGGAGTCTGCACTAGCCCTAATCAAGCATCGTAATAGCCGACTCATGATCATTCAATACACACAAATTGAGACCCGTTTTCTTCTCAATACCTCGACAATTCACATATTAGAACTGATCAACACCACCACCACCACCGTTGAGTACTTAATTCCAAAATTTCCAGATTCAAATTCAGCTCTCGGAATCAACAAACTCAAACGAACCAGTGAAAATTACGAAATGCGCAGATTTACGAACCTGTGATGCTGAGAGCGATGATTCCGACGACGACGAGCAGGATCTGATTCCTTCTCCTCTGCAAATCCATGGAAACAATCGGAGAAATGAATCGGAGAAACGAAAGAGAGAAAGGAATACGGACCGTCTAACTTCTAAGTCATACTTCATGTGAGTCTTGCTTCCTCTACAGAGATTCGAATCTTTCTCGGTTTGACTCTGCTTTGACCAGACGCAGCGTTTCACTCGTGTCGTTTCGAAACAATCCAAAACGACGTGCTCAGTTCACTGATAAAGATTGTCGTTTTCTTAAGTTGCTAAACGGATTGTCGTTTGCGGCATAAGTACTTAAGATTAAACAAAATGCACCAACATATTTCCAGTCTATTCTTTTAGATGCTTTAGAACCCAAAGGCAAATAAACACAGTCGAGGTCCCATTTTGTACGTCTTACCTGATTAAAACATGTGATATTTTGTGACATCTCATTTTATATTTTTTTATTCACAAATAACAAATGAGTTGATTAAACAATAACTAAGGGGTAAAACAATAATTTTCATCCTCTTGGTTATTTATACACCCAAAGGGTATCGTAAAATACACTGTGAACTGTGTGTAGAATAATTATACCACGTCAAAGATCAAACAGAAATAAGAATAGTATATTTGAACTTAGAGATTGACGATATTGCTCCTTTAGTAAAATCAATTTATATCAAGAAATAAAAGTACTGAAAAAGTTTATGAATTTTTGTCTATAACTTCATTCAAGTGGGTCTGTGAGGTCTTAATGTTAGACTTCTCAGATGAGATGTGACGAACAAAAATTGTATAAGAAATATGTAAAGTTGATTTGTGACTTCGTACTATAAATTCAATTATAAAATTAAAATAATCTTAAATACGAAATCAGTGTGGACAATTTTTTCTTTGAAGTGTAAATTGTAATCTATATTTAAGCAAAAATTTTTTTTTGATATATATGATAAGTTAAATAGTTACATTGAAAATTATGTAATTTCTATTTTTAATGAATAAAAGATAGAGAAAAATAATTGTCTTAATTTCTTAATGCTTATTAGTTAATCAAATAGCGAGAGAATAATAACATGTCATTTTTTCATGAATTAATGATGTGTCATTTTTTTCTCTCTCTGGACTGGGATTAGTCTATGCAAACTTTAAGAGTAAAATAAGAAACATTAAATTCAAATTTATAATGTATATTTACTTCACAGGAGAAAATAACAATTATTTTACATTTTGAACTTAAGGATTTTGTTCAATGCGCAAAAAAGTCAATGCGACTTGGTCTTTGGACTTTATCATCTTGCCACCAACGCATGAATTGGTTTTTTATAGTTGTTGATTTTTTTTTTTAATTTAAATATACAATCAAATAATCTGTGATTTTGATTAGAGTGCAATTTATTTATTTTTTTGAAATACGGGTTTTAGAATGTGTTAGGTACTTTGAAAACCCGCAACTTTTTAAATCGAGTTAAACTGGAACTGGTCTAATAGATTACTCAAACTCGTTTTTTTTTTAGTTTTTGAATATTTTTCTCAATTTTTCAAGAACTTTTATGTTCTTTATACAATTTAATATTCTTATGCTATTTTTCATATTTTTTTAAATTTATACATATATATTAGTAAAATACTTAACACTAAAACCAATTATTCTATTAAAAAAATAAGATTTTTCCACTTTATTAATTAATCCAAATCGAGTTTTGATATTAAATCCGAGTTTAAACCTTGACATGGAAATCCGGGTTTATAACATTTAAATATGGTGACGGGTATCCGAAGTGTGAAAAACCCGGATTCCGGATCTGGGTTCTAGTTTTAGAAGAAAAAAAATCCGAGTACTCAGCCCGAATCCACCGTCTCCCTTGTTTTGTTTTTGTTTTGTTTTGTATTTTTCTCTGCGCATATTCTTTGTGAAATATTGTGGCAAAGGTTCTTCTCATTTGTCTCACTTGTTCATAAAGAACTCACTCTCTTAACCTCACAAAATATTGAAGACCATAATGTTGAATTCATCGTGGTGGTTTGATTGAAGACGAAGGAAGACTATTGAATATTTTTGGCGATTCAGAGATAAGAATTTTGGTTTTGTAAGTGGTCTAACTCTCATAATTTGTTTTGTGATTTTTTTTCTATTTAAAAAAAAAAAAAAAAAACTCAATTTTTGTTAAACTTTATTTTGCATATGTATGTGTTGTTTTTTGCGGTTTTGGTTATCTAATATCGGAAATGTGTTTTCCCTTATTAAATGAAATTTTTATATCCCGCCCTAAAGTGTTATGTTAAAAGATTTGTTGGAACGATATTAGCAGATTTAATAGATCATTGAACGTAGCACGTTACAATGGAATTTAAAATTTTCTTAAAACGGAAAACACATTTTCGATCTTTAAATAACCAAAACGATTTAAAAAAAAAAAACACACATTTACATAACACAGTATGAGATTTAGAATACTTAAAGAAATCGCAAATTTTCTCTCAATCACCAGAAATATTTACGAGTCTTTCCTCCGTCTTCAATCAAACCACCACGACAAATTCAATGTTATGATTATCAAGATTTTTTTAGATTAAGAGTGTGGACTCTTTATGAACAAGTAAGAAAAAGAAGAGGAGCTTTTACCTCAAATTTCTCAAGAAAAAGTCTGAGAGAGATAGCAGTATTTCTTCTCTCTAGCACTCTCGCTCTTTAAAAATAACCCATAAGAACGAAGTAGAGAACTTCAGGTTTTTAACTTTTTATAATCCTCCTTTTGGGTTTAATTTAATCATTATTAATAAAAATAAAAACCCAATATTTTTATAATCCTCCTTTTGGGTTTAATTTAATCATTATTAATAAAATAAAAACCAAATATTTTCTCCTCCAATATTGCGTTGAAAACAATTAGCCATGACCTAAGAATAATTCAAAATTATTACTCGTCATAATCTTCTTTAATAAAAAAAATACTACGCCAAAAATTTGATTTTTTTTTTCTCCTTCAGAATTCATATAATATGATCTATTCGGTGAGAAAATGATACATCATTAATCATAACTAACCTGTCGTCAACTACTAGGATTCATACAAATTTATTTTTCTATTTTTCTCCACCTTTATTTATAAAGATTGATTATATATAATTATCAATATAATTATATAACTTATCATATTTAAAAGAAGGTGATTAAAATAAAATAATAATTTATTTATTTGGTCATTAAAAGGATAGTTATCCAAACATAAAATATTTATATAGGAGAGAAAAATAGTATAATATCTTCGGTAAGACATCAAGAATAAAGTTTAAGAGTTATAACCCTCCATAGTTTATGGACTAGACAGCAACTTCTATATTTATTAGCTCCACATAAGTTAACTTAACATGAACCAAAATTAAACCTTTACATTGTTTTTTTTCTTTTTTTGGGTACCATTCATTTGCGGCTAAAATTATGTCAACACACTTTGTTAAATTTGGTTCTTGCGCTGTAAATATCTTTTACATTTTGAGCTGTAGTGCATTTCTTTCTTGCTAGTTTGCCCCAAAATAAAATTTAGAAAGCATACTTCACTACAAACAAAAATTCCACAGAAGTTCTCATCGTCAAAATATAATTGCCTTTAAAATTCTCTATTTACTTTTTCCCTCCTCTTTATGTACAAATTGCTATTTATCAGTTTCACTTTCATTGCTAACTAAGAGTTGACAGAGACATTGAACAAATGGCCATCTATATCAGGCACGAAACCCTTGTCCGTCATCTCCTCTCTCACCACCTCGTACGTTGTCCGATTCGGGACCAACCCCTTCCACAAGATCTCGTTCAGAAGCCGATTCGCCTCTTCGAGCTTGCCCTTCGAGCAGTGTCCCCTGATCAGCACGTTGAACGTCGCAATGTTCGCTCGCTTCCCCTCTCTCTCCATCTCTGCTCTCACGCCCAACGCCGCCTTCAGATTGCCTTCTCGGCAGAACCCGTCGATCAGCGTGTTGTACGTCAAGTGGCTCGGGCTCAGGCCCATTGCAGCCATGTCTCTCAGAATTCTCCGACCGTTTCTCGCCTCTCCTCTCTTGCAGAGCGCGTCGAGAAGTATGTTGAAAGTTATGAGATCGGGTTTCAGACCCTTTTCTTGGATCTCGTCGAAGAGATCTCTGGCTTTTATCGTGTTCCCTTGTCTGCAATAACCAGAGATTAAGCAGTTGTAAGTCGAAACGTCGGGGGAAACTCTGTCCTCCGACATAAGACTACACAAACGCACTGCTTCGTCCATTGCTCCGTTCTTACAATACGCATCGATGAGAGTGTTGTATGTTATCGCGCTCGGAACCAGACCTTGGTTCTTAATCTCGTTGAACAACGATCTCGCCTCGTCTATCATCTTCTTCCTGCAAAACCCTTTTAACAACGTGTTGTAAGTAACTAGATTCGGGTTTAAACCGTAACCGACCATGTCTTCCTTCAAAGCACGAGCTTCTTCTTCCTTCCCTTCGCAACACAACCCATTGATCAGCGAGTTATACGTAATCACATTCGGATTCAAACCCCGTTTCTTCATCTCCTCGAACGCTTTCATCGCACCTGAAACATTCTCGTCTTTGCAAAACCCGTCGATCAATGTGTTGTAGGTAACCTCGTTAGGGCTAATCTTACAGTCAACCATCTCCTTCAAAACCGCCTCAGCTTTGTACATCTTCCCGAACTTCCCCATCTTGCAGATCCCGGAGATTAGCATGTTGAACGTAACTGCATTCGGAGAAATCCCAAAAACCTTCATGTCCTCGACAATATCCCGAGCCTTGTTCAATTTCCCGACTTTACACAACCCGTTAATCACGACATTGAAAGTGTTCACATCGATCTTAACCCTTCTCTTGATCATCGCCTTGTAAACAAGTTCCATTTTCCCGATCTCATTCCCTTTCACCAAAGAAATCAACAACGGATTACATGACAACACCGACAAACCGAAACCGTAATCGCCGGCCCTCTGAAAGGCCTCGAACGCTAACTTAGTACACAAGTTACGAACATAAGCCAAAACCAGCATATCAACTATGATCGAATTCGAGCAGAAACTAGTCCCAGAAAGCGACAGATAATGGAAAATCGTGAAGTTGGAGACTTGGCTGTTCCTCTTGACGAAGGCGTCCAAGAAAGCCCTGATTCTAGGGTACCTCTTGGCCTTCGCCAGAGCGTGCAAGAGCCTGCAAGTGAGCTCGACATTGTCGGCGAAACCGAGCTCTGTGCGCGACCAATTGAAGTACCTGAAAGCGAGATCTGGGTCGAGTTCCGAGTCGAGTAATCGGTGGAGGAACTCGAGTGGGTCCGATTCACGGAGGTGACGCGCTCGGAGCTCCGGCCATTGTTGCTTGGCTATGAGCTCCGAAATCACCAGAACGTCGAATCTGTGAGTCTCGGTGATGGGAACTGTGGAGAGAGGCTTGCAGAGACTCAGTTTGGCGAACCCTAGCACGAAAGTATTGAGCTTTACACGCATCATCGTCGACTCTTCTTCGCAACATGCCTAGGTCGATGTTAGTAAACCAAAGACATTGACTCTTTAATAGCTATTTTCCTTCAATTTTAGTTATAAAAAAAAAATGAAGATTTAGTTATGATTAGAAATAATTTTCTATCTTTATCTAGGGTTGTAACTAAAACCCGGAATCCGGTTTTAAATCCGGATTCGCATCCGTATCCGATTTCAAAATCCGAATCCGAAATCTGGATATGGGGGAATCCGGATACGAGTATCCAGATCTGGATTTAAAACCGGATACGGATACTAGTTTTGTTATTTAAAAATTTGGATATCCGTATCCGGTTTAAAACCCATTTTTTTTTATTTTTTAATTCATTTTCTAGGGTTACTCACTCTCCTATCTTCAACAGTCGACATTTCATTTTCATTTTCTATGGTTACTCTTATTCAGCCGCCTCCAAGCCCTCGTCCGTCGGTTACTCTTATTCATTTATAGGGTTACTCTCCTTTCTAAGGTTTCATTTTCATTTGTTAAAAATTTCGGATATCCGGATAATATCATAATCCGGTTTTCAAAACCGGATATGGATAATTAAACAAGGTTTTGAAAATAGGTATCAGGATTTTCGGATTTTCGGATCCGGATTCGGGTGGTGATTTTTGGATACCCCAAAAACCAGATCCGGATACAGGTATTTCAAAAAAAATCGGATACCCTCCCTGTTATAACCCTATCTTTATTTACTGGTTTATTACTCATACCCAGTCAACTGGAAGTATTGATCCAATAAAAAAAAACTTATGTTTCCTTATTTCGTAATCTAATTTATCAATTTCTAATTGACTTTTAGATACAAATCACGAAAATGTAGATTCTTCCTCAAATTTTTCATTGATAGGAAAATGAGTAAATCCTTTTTATAAGGTTTTTTTATCAGATATTAATCATCTCGGTCGTGGAAGGGGATAGCTAATCAAATAATTAAATGATAGATTTATCCACGTACTACGAATCAATATTTTTTTTAATATATTAAAAACAGTTTTATTAAGCATTTAAGCCTATAATATTAGGGTTTATTGTGACATAAGTGCTCAACCTTAGCTTAACTAGAGCGGTATAAGCCCAAATTTATTTAATAGCAAGATACGAATCAAAAATTAAATTTCATTCATATTTAACTAACTAGTATTAAATCTCCCGCGTCATCTTCACTCTTTCGCCACATCACTCTTTTGTCATCTTCTTTTATTGTTCTAAGATTTTGAAGGTTGTTATTAATATTAAAGTTTTTATTTACAGCTCAAGGAAAATGTAGTCAACGCCAGCCCAACCTATGGGCGAGTTGGGCGGTCGCCCAAAGCCCCGATTTGAAATAAAGCTCATTTTAGAACAGTTTATTAATATGTATATTTAATTAAAGTCTTGTTGATTACTCAATGTAATAGCAAATTTGTCAAATGTTAGGGCATCTTTGATTATCAACTCAAAAACTTCTATTTTTTTATTTTTTAGATCTTTATAACTGTAGTGTTATAAATTATTACGGTCGTTTTCCAATAACGATTTGGTACAAATTTTTATTTTTTATTTGAAAAGCGAACAAATAGAAAATATGTTTGGTATAATTTTTATTTTTTTTCTTTTAAAAAAATAAAATTTTAAACATCATCAAAATATGAAATATAATAGTATACATAAGACAAAGTAAAAAGTCACAAACAAAATATATAGTTCACAATCATATATAATTGAGGATATAGAATAAGAAAAAAAAATATTACAAAAACACCCAATGACACTTCTCCATTCTTTCATTCAATACAATTTAACAAACACAATACTAGTTATTTTTTTCTCCACAATTTAAAAAGTGTTTTTAAATGGATAACCAAATAGGGCCTTAAAAAATTTGAAGCATGTGACAATATTTATAAAAAATATTGCATAGCAAATTATGGAGAACGTCCATGACAAATCAAGGAGATGCCAAATCACGCCTATTCATGCATACGATTTACTAATATTATTCATTTTTATATTCATTTCTTTTATTAAGTTTGATTATGTAATATTTGCATTTACTTCCTTTCATTTATTTTGGATTCTTTCTAGTTATTTTAGGAAGATTAGTGTTGCCTCATTTCCTTTATATTATGATCGATAGTTGTATGAAAGAGTAGTTGATTATGAAATGAAAATCGAGTCATAACTTGTGAAGTCGAGTTTATTCTCGCAAAGACATGTTCTTCGTATTTCTCTCAACATCAGCTAAGGTATTAGAATAAATGAGCCATACATGTTCATAAATTACTGCATAGTTCCTGTAATATTGTACAACTACTGTTGATTATAAAGTTAATAACGAAAATCTTATGTTGCATCTTACAAGTAAAGCGTTGACAGATTCAATAGGTTATTTGTGAAAACCTTACTACGATGGATATAGTTGTTTGTTTTTTAGTTATGTGAAACCTAAAAAAATGTTCAACGTCGTTCACCAGTCGTAGAAAGTCGGAAACCCCTTCCAAAATGACCATCTATCGGGTAGGATCTATTTGGTCTTCGTCATTTCATATTTTTACAATACCGTATAGCTCCCGGACTGGACTGGCCGAGGAATGAGAAGACTAATCAAATAGCTAAATGACAGGTTTACCCCAGTGCCACAAAACAATATATTTTTGTAATATGTTAAAGAAACAGTTTTAGTAAGCTTATAATACTAGTGATAATTGCGGTATAACACGAGCTTGAAACGATGGTAGCCAACTTAGTCATACACGACCCCGTATTCGGAAACTTCCAGGCATATTCCGATGAGGCTAATGATGACTCGGGCCATTTGGAGGACGAAGAACATTAACAACGGCCTCTCTCGACAACATTACTCCGGCAGACGAAGTGGACCCGTGGTACAACCCACGATTAGAGTATGTTTTGGTAAACCATGTAATATTATTTAAGGGTTTTTTGTCTTGGTGTAAGACTTTTGACTCATTTGTCCACAACTTCGAGTGGTCTTGGTGTAAGAATGTTTTGGTGTACAAGTGTAGGATTTGATTGTCTTTGGGGTTTGTCTTGGTGTGAGACTATTAACACAATTTTTTTTTCTTCTGCTATTCTAAATCAATTTTTTTATTCTTTAAATCAGTTTTTTGTTATAGACAGTCTCTGATTATTTTATATCCATCGAGATTTTTATTTTGACAATTCTAGTTATTTAATTATTTTTAAAATACAAAGCATGTTTTAAAAAATTGAAAATAAATGGTATTTAAAAATTTTCCTATTATTTATTAAGTTATCATGAAATTTATAATAGAAACTCGAAATGAATCAAGAGTTTCCTTTTAAAATAATCTAACGCTTTGAATATGTTTTTGGGTTTTAAAATAATTAAAAAAATTAACGACAAAAATATGGCAAAGAAAGTTGGTTTTATAAGTTGTAATTATAGTTTTTTCTTTTTTACTTTCAACAATGTTAAAAAGAGAGAGGGAGATGGTTATAATTTTAATCTTAAATAATATTCTTATAATATCTAATCTGAAACTAATAACAAATAAAAATGAAATTTTACTATGTAAAAATCACATAAATGATTCTCCTGCAATACCATAATAGCTCCTGCAATATTGTATAACAAACTCTAAAAAAAGTCTCATATTAATGATTCTCCTAAAGCTCCGAAAAGGGTTGGGACGATCCTGATCCCCGCTTACAATAGAGTAGTAAATTGGGGGCTTCACGTAGAAGAAAAAATCATATTATGTTCACCTGTTAAAAATTGGGGGCTCCAAAATCAGTCTTTCTAGAGTCCCGATAAACTCAAGGCCGGCCCTGCTCTAGTCGATAAGAGTCAAGGTGCAAAATGTCGCGATTTTTGACCAAAAGTCGTTTTCCGCAGGTTTGCGAAACGAAATTCGTGTCGTTTCGCCCAAATTTTACCAAATGTCGTCGAAAGATAAACGACGGGGGGAGCGAATTTCGTTTTTTGTTTTTACTCACAAAAATTGCGAAAAATGACTGGAATTTCGCAAAAAATTAAACTCTTGGTAGATTTTGGCAAAACTACCAATTCAACTTTCGCCAAAAATATTTATATTTGCCCAAGACATTATACATTTCACCTACATATTTAAGTTACAAATGTATTTTGTTGTATACAATTATGTCTTTTATTTATTATATATGTAGTTTTGAACCTATATAAATATCATGCTTCAATACTCAAATATTTTTTTACAAAATTTTCGTCGAAAACCCCATCGGCATGCGGTATGCCCATGCGGTATATGCGTCATGCGGCATGCCCTTTTTTTACCATTTGCCCATCGACAAGTGATATATCCGTAAAACAGAAAATGCGAAACGACATCGGCAAGCGGCATTTTAAACCTTGATAAGAGTTAGTGGCGGAATATGATTGCAGTAACTTGACATTCAAGTGAGGTCTTGCCCGTAATTACATCACTAAGTTAGGGGCACTTTCGTCAAATGAACCACTTGAGGGTTTTTGAAGGGCTTTGACACTCTCCATCTTCGCGAAGCTCGATCAATGGCGGTTCTTGCTCACGAGATTCACCGAACCGCCTAGCTACTCATCCAAACCTTGAGAATCTTCACTCTGCTCGGAGGAGTAACAATGTTGAAGCTTCTCTCGTCCTCGTCCCTTCACAGCCGAATCGACAGCCTCGGCTCTCCGAGTCTCCGCACCGGCTCGGCGCCGATTCTCCGAGCTCTGAGCTCCGTCGTCGGCCTCAGCCGTGGCAGTACTCATCGGAATCGCGCCGCGTTCTTCTGCTCCGACGCGAAAGATGGCTCCGACGCCAAGGAGCCCGAGGTCAAAGAGGCCGAGCCCAAGGAAGCCGATTCAGCGAGCGAGACGAAATCTTCCTCGGCGATCGTGTCCACGAATCCTCGACCCGAAGATTATCTGACGGTATGCCTTTCTTCACTGTCAATCTGGATATAGAACACATTGACGAAATGATAGATGTTGAGAAACACTATCAGTTTTTGAATTAATTTGATTGTTTGTGGAGTTCAGTCAAGTTTTTTGCTATCAATTATCGTAATTATAAGATTAATTGCTTCGGAGAATCGTCGCGTATTGCCTGTTCGCAAACACGATTATACATTTTCTTTAGATTGAATTACTATTTGATGTTGTTGGGGCAGGTTTTAGCATTGCCATTGCCGCACAGACCGCTATTTCCCGGGTTCTACATGCCAATTTACGTCAAGGTACGGAAATTTTTTATAAGCTTTCCAGTTTTCTACTTGTCGAGCTTCCCAGAACTTCTGAAAAGATACCGTTTTAATGCAGGATCCTAAACTTTTGGCGGCCTTGCAAGAAAGCCGAAAAAGGCAGGCTCCGTATGCCGGTGCTTTTCTTCTGAAGGACGAACCGGGGACTGATCCTAGCTTGGTGTCGGGTTCCGAGACGGAGAAGAACATATACGACTTGAGAGGAAAAGAGCTCTTTGATCGTCTTCACGATGTTGGAACACTTGCACAGGTAAATTGTATACTATTCTGTGTGTATTTTGGAGTTGCATTTAACTTATTGGTTTTTTTATTATTTTATTTTTAAATTCGAATTGTATCAACAGATCTCAAGCATCCAAGGAGACCAGGTCATCCTTATTGGTCATAGGCGGCTTCAAATTACCGAAATGGTTGGTTCAAAAGATGTGTAGTGATATTGTAATTATAATTATAGTTGCATTATAAGTATATCAACACGAAGTATTAGTTCTCATTTATGCTTATGGCAGGTTAGCGAGGAGCCTCTGACAGTTAAAGTTGATCATCTCAAGGTACAATGCGCTAATTATCTCTACATTCTTCTCAAAAAAAAATTATCGGTAACCATATGATTGAACTTCATTTTTCTTTCTGATCTCTTTCATTTCTGTGTTTATTTTTAATAGGACAAGCCGTATAACAAGGACGACGACGTTATAAAGGCAACATCATTCGAGGTCATATCAACCTTAAGAGATGTTCTAAAGACTAGTTCGCTTTGGAGAGATCATGTCCAAACATACACTCAGGTGAGGTCTGTTGGAAACTTCAGGAATCATTTTAATTTGTCTCTTATGCTTTCTTGTTTCATATGCAATTAGACGGATAAAAGTTTGATAGATACTCTATTATCGGTCATGTGGGTAATGGTTGGTACTTTGTGAAATCCTCGAATTCGAATATATGAGATTAGTTGTCACCTTCAATCTTTGTAATAATGCTATATATTACCAGTCAAAAAAAGGAGGAAGAAAGAAAAAAAGGAAGAGGATGAATATCGCAAGGATTTATGTAGATACTGATAAAGACGTGGTAAGTTTGTCATATGTATCTGGTAGGCGGAAAATGCATCAATGGCTTCGTCTGTGAATGAGTTCAAAACTACAGTGATATTTTAAGAAACGGAGATAGAATAAATAAGATACAAGCCGTCATCTTTTTCCTCCATTATTCTAGGTATATAATTTGATATAGGATTTGTAATTTATTTTTTCCTCCTTTTAGCTTTGACGTATTTCTCTTTTATTGATGCAGCATATAGGTGATTTTAATTTTCCGAGGTTAGCCGATTTTGGAGCTGCAATATCTGGAGCAAATAAATTGCAATGCCAGGAAGTGCTTGAAGAGCTTGATGTAAGTATCATGAAAATATATCTTAGTTTGTTACTTATCTCATCTGACCATTTATTTTGGCTTTTGCTTTGAGAAATTTTCAGTGACGTGTTGATGATGAAAAATATTTTCTTGAATATCTGGTAATAATGTATCTGAAATATGTCAGGTGTACAAGCGTTTAAAGCTCACACTGGAATTAGTGAAGAAAGAAATAGAAATAACAAAGATCCAGGTATCTTTTACCATTGTTGTTCGAATTATCCATTTATCTCGCTATTTTCCGGTTCTTACTCAAAACCCATATCCGATATTGTGGATAGGAATCCATTGCAAAAGCAATCGAAGAAAAAATTAGCGGTGAACAGCGGCGGTACTTATTAAACGAACAACTTAAGGCGATCAAGAAGGTATTTTCCATTCTATTGTTCGAAACATGAATTATCTTGCCGTGTCATCTTTCGTAATTTTTCTGCTGATATCTGGTTACACAGATTTTTTGCCAACTTTCTTATTAATTTTTTTTTAATTAATTTTCTTTTTTATTTAGGAACTTGGATTGGAGACAGATGACAAAACAGCTTTATCTGGTTAGCTTGTTTAAGATTCTTTTTCTCTTTTAATGAAATCATAACTTAATAAAACTTTGACTGGTTTTCGCAATGTGATAAATATTTGCTTCTTACGATCTCCGGAAAATTTACAGCAAAGTTCAGGGAAAGGCTTGAGCCAAATAGGGAGAAATGCCCACCTCATGTTTTGCAAGTTATAGATGAAGAGCTAACGAAACTGCAGCTTCTAGAAGCAAGTTCAAGTGAATTCAATGTAACTCGCAATTATTTGGATTGGTTGACCGCACTTCCATGGGGAAATTACAGGTTTGTCCTTAACTTGGTAACCCTACTATTATGCTGTATTCAATTATATGATTGGTGAAAAAAATTAAAAACATGGTTGAAATGAGCTTATCTTTTCTTCTTTTTCCATGAGGAAGTTACATGTTTGTTCCTTAGTAACCCAAGCATTCTGTATTTTTGAAATGAGCTCTTTTTTTTCTTTTTTTTTTCTTTACCAAGCGTTTTTATTATCATATTTTGATATTTATCAATTCACACGCAGTGATGAGAACTTTGATGTCCTCCGTGCTCAAACAATTCTTGACGAAGATCATTACGGATTAACCGATGTAAAGGAAAGGATTCTTGAATTTATTGCCGTTGGAAAACTCAGAGGAACCTCACAAGGTTTTAGCTTTCTCCTTATTGTATTATTTATACATAAGGCATTGTATACTTAAATTATGAACTGCTGAACCGCCCGTTCTTTTTTTTTTTTTTTTTTCATGATTTAAATTCGCCCATTTCAATATTACATTAAAAATAACAGACGAAGATTGAAGAGAAAGATTTGGTTTATCCCTATCTAACTGTATAATAATTTATAACAGTGAAAATTAGATTTTATCTTTACTTCATATATAAGTACTTATAAAATATCTAATATTTGATTTATACACGCCTTTCCCTCATAACATAAACTAAATATTCATATAATCATAATATGTTGCATTGTTGCACTCATGTCTCTTATTCTTGAAACTCTGTTGATCACAGGAAAAATAATTTGTCTTTCTGGTCCACCTGGAGTGGGAAAAACTAGCATTGGTCGGTCAATTGCCCGTGCCTTGAACCGCAAGTTCTACAGATTCTCTGTTGGAGGACTAGCCGATGTCGCTGAAATTAAGGTACCTTTTCTCCAACAGTATTAATCTTTAATTAGAATACTGAGAAATAAATAAATTCGTAACCACGCAAAAGTTTTGTTTTATTTTTACATTATAAATTTCCAAAAATGTTTTTCAGGGACATCGCCGGACCTATATTGGTGCCATGCCAGGGAAGATGGTGCAATGCCTTAAGAGTGTCGGGACGGCAAATCCTCTGGTTCTGATTGATGAGATTGACAAGGTAAAAATAAGCACTTCTCGATGATTGATATTAATGAGTGTTTGAGAGAGAGAGAGAGAGAGAAATAGACTTAATCTACAATTTACAAGTTAAGATATTATATATATGGATTAATCATGCCCACAATTTTAGCTTAGAGATTTTAGGTGTGATTCATCTATTATAGGATGATCTAAAATTTATTTCAATAATAGAGATTATTTAGATACAAACTAATCCTCAAAAATACCAAGATAAAATCAGAAATTAAACCCTACAGATAAGGAAATGATCAAAATAAAAAGGTCTAAATATAAATTTAGCTATATAGTTAGCTAACTTCCGATAATTCTACAGTTGGGAAGGGGACATTCTGGAGATCCAGCAAGTGCGCTGCTAGAGCTTCTTGATCCCGAGCAAAATGCTAATTTCTTAGACCATTATCTTGATGTTCCGATTGACCTGTCAAAGGTAAGCTCCACATTTATGGTAAAAACCGTTTAATCTGTTTCTACAGTTGCCAACTGAAAACCAGGAATGTTATTTCTTAATTTTATTATTTTTTATTTCTTGAAAAGACAGTTCTAAGCCGGAAGCGGTTTTTAGTTTGAAATACAAAAAATCAGTTCCGGTATTGAAATTGAAAAAATAAAACTGTTACCGGCTCCTTTACACAGTGGTTGTACGTGCCAAACTTGTAGTTGATCATTTTGCGTCTAGATAGTAGTATATAGTAACGGCCATTTACTTTGAGAGTCTGCTTGAAAATGTTTGATTGCAGGTTCTGTTTGTTTGCACAGCAAATGTCGTGGATATGATACCGAACCCGCTTTTAGACAGAATGGAAGTCATTGCTATTGCCGGGTATATTACCGACGAGAAAGTACATATCGCAAGAGACTACTTGGAGAAGAGCACTCGTGAAGCCTGTGGTATCAAACCCGAACAGGTTTGACTTTATTTTGGTTCATGTGTTGGCTTTTGTGCCTTTTAACTTTGAGTTAATTGTTCACAAACTACATTCTCAGGTTGAAGTGACCGATGAAGCTGTTCACGCTCTAATAGAAAATTATTGTCGAGAGTCGGGGGTTCGGAATCTCCAAAAACAGATAGAGAAGATTTACCGCAAGGTTCGTTTAGATCTTAAATATATTTTTTTGGGCAAAATTTGAGGTTTTCTTTGCACGTTTTTATTTATTTATAATTGTCATTTTTTTAAGTTTGTGTTCTGTCGGGCATAATAGATAGCTCTGAAACTTGTGAGACAAGGAGCAACTGGGGACATCGCAGATACTGAAAGCGATAAAACCGAAGAATCGATTTCGAGTAAAGATACATCTGACAACGAGTGTGACGTTGAATCAGCGGAGGCTAAAATTCATGAGAAACAAGCTGAATCTTCATCTGAGGAATCTGAGACACTTGAGGTGAATCTTCAGTCGATTAACTAATATTCTTTGGATCTTAGATCTTTTGAATAAAAACCTGGGAAAATGAAGAGACATGAGAAATTAAATTAGATTGTTGTGCTTTTTAATATTCTACAGGATATAACTCCGAAGATTGAGAAAGTGGTAGTTGACACAGAGAACCTCGGTGATTTCGTGGGGAAGCCCGTATTCCACGCCGAACGAATCTTCGACCGAACCCCGGTCGGAGTGGTGATGGGTCTTGCCTGGACTGCCATGGGTGGCTCCACGCTCTACATAGAAACCACCCAGGTCGAGCGAGGAGAGGGCAAAGGCTCACTTGTTCTCACCGGTCAACTCGGTGATGTCATGAAAGAGAGCGCTCAGATCGCCCACACTGTCGCTCGAGCCTTGTTGCTCGGGAAAGAACCTGAAAACACTTTCTTTGCCGATTCCAAGATTCACCTTCACGTGCCGGCGGGGGCCACGCCAAAGGACGGGCCGAGCGCCGGCTGCACCATGATCACGTCCATGCTGTCCCTTGCTTTGAAGAAGCCGGTCAAAAAGGATCTCGCAATGACCGGAGAAGTTACTCTAACTGGGAAGATTCTTCCTATTGGCGGGGTGAGCTTATTTAACTCAAAATTCATAATCTCTTTTTATCGAGATAGAAAAAAAAATTACGACTTTCGAAACTCACGGGTTTCTTTTTGTGAACTAAATTAGGTCAAAGAGAAAACTATTGCAGCACGGAGGAGTGAGGTGAAAACCATCATATTCCCGTCGGCTAATCGGAGGGATTACGATGAGTTGGCACCGAATGTGAAAGAAGGCCTTGATGTTCGCTTCGTCGATGATTACAGTCAGATATTCGATTTAGCTTTTGAGGATGATCAGAGTAACCCACAATAATACCATATTTTAAGAAGAAATTATTAACATTTAATTAATAAATTAACACATGGAAAGGCGTCCACAAACTTCCCGGCCTCATTCTTGGCCATTTAATCTCGACGTTCACTTGCGTTTTTTCGATCTCTGTGAAGTGGGTGTCGCCGATTGAAGAGCATGCTCAGACAAGTTCCTTGCAGTAAATTTATTGCTATACATTATTTGATGACTTCCTTTTCATATGTTAGTATATCATTCTTGTACCATGTGATGTTCAAGTTATCATTTATAGGGTAAATGTTTAAAACTAAACAAAATTTTGGACTATTGAGCCTATTATATGGTAAATTAATGCAACATTATCTGATTTGGCGACTTTCTTTTCATTTGTTATATCATTCTTGTACCATTCGATGGTCAAATTCGCACTTTTATTTTTTGTGGTAAGGTTTAATATCGGTATGTAATATGTATCATTCACATGGTAAATGTTGAAATTTAAATAAATCTTTTGGACACTTTAGGATAAATAGTTGATTATTTTGCACCATTAACTTTTTTTTTTTTTTTTTTGCAATTTGTAAAGGTAGTTGAACGTGAAGTTTCATATTTTGGACACTTTTGAGGATAAATTTGTTGATTATTTATTCACATATAGATTCTTGGGAAAATGAACGAAATTATCATTTTGTGTCAAACTCTTTAAAAATTGCTCATTGTGTGTATTTTTTACTCTTATAAATAGGCATTTCTTAAACGATTTGACACAAAATTGGGTATTTCGTACAATTTCCTTAGATAGATTTCTTTTGGTCTTGATGAATTCACAGATCGAATTTCTTTTTTTTTCCTTTTTTTTTTGGTGTAAGTGTATTTATCAACTATTCGATATTTAGTATTTCTAGCGACAAAATTGGATTTTTAACTATTTTACGGCTTTAATGAATAAAGCACGGTAATTAGTTATTAATTTGAATGAACTATGGTAAAAAATCGAATACTGCAATCACATGTCATCTCAGTATCCGTTTTTTTTTTTTTTAAGTTCCGTATCCGGTTTCTATCTGGCCTATATTGTTACTAGCAAGAGATGGAAAATAGCAACACTTGGTATATAAATCTGTTGAGAGAATAAATTTAAATAATAAATCCAAATACTCATCATCATAATCATCATTATGAGATAATGATGAAGTTTGAAAGCTTAGACATGATTGCAATTTGGACTAAAATGATATGGGGTCATGACTCATGACTAAAAGACTAAATTTTGTGCTACCCAATGTTGAGTCTTACCTCACTGCAAATATTCAATGGGTTGGTACACTAAATTGTCCAAAAAGTCCTCGGATCATATGACACACTAGATCTTTGTTCTTAGCGGTATAAATACTTAAATATTTTGGTTTTTTGGTGATGGTATAAATATAATCTTGTTCCGATAAATGTTTTTAATATTCACCATTTTTATTTTTGTTTCTGGCTCTGGCTAATATTTTCATCAACTTTTAAATTGATTTAACTGAATTTGGGATGTGCCATTAACAAAAATTCAACTCTCTTAAAAGTGATTGACATCAAAATTCTATCAAATCAATTAAAAAGTAAGCAAAATTTTGGAGAGAACTAAAATAGTGAATATTCAAAACTCCAAATGTGAAAAAAGGCTTATACATTACGGAATAAAAACATTAGTTACTTACGCCGCTACAAACCCTTTCTTCTTATTCGAAGAAGTCATCAAATCAAGCCCACATTATTCTTGCAATCATGAAGAAATCCACAAGCTTATAGAAAAAGGTAACTATTGAGTATTTTGTGCCAATAAGAAGATGCTGCAACTTTAAATCTACTCAGAAATGACACAATGTCACGTTTCTCTTTTGATATGCTTTCACGCGTGCATATGATTGAATATATTGGTTAATTATTTAATATAATATATAAATGATTAGCAAATCTTGAAGCTTTTGTCACTAATAAGGATCATGCCCAATTTGGAAAACCCTTTTGACTCCTGTATACGTGAACAATTAAAGCTGCAAGAAATATATTTGGAAGAAAAAAAAAAAGCAATTTCTTTGCATGGACCCCTTAAAGATCATATGCATGAACCTTGAAGATTAGCCACAATGTGTTTATGCATATAAATGTATAAGGGTGGTTATATGTGCATATTAAGAGCGGGTTCATAGTACAAATTTCGGTAGACAAATAATGTGAAAGATGTTGAATAATTAGCGTACTTAAAAATGAAAAAAAAAATGAAAGAAAGAAAAAAAAAAGAGAGTAAAAAGTAATGGATTTAAAAAAAAAAAAAAACTAAAACTTAGAGACCCTTTTGAGTTGTTTGAACTTGTAAATTTGCCCATATACAAACATGTGATATTTTAATTTTAATCTCCTAATTTTTCAAAATATTCTTAGTTATACTTATTAGGCACTCTAATGCTAACTCTTACAAAGAATTATGCTCTCTTTAAGAAATCGCGGGTCTCTTTATTAGCTCTAATAATTTGTGATGCACAATCTTGTGAAGTCGGAGTAGTGATTATTACCGATTCAATATAAAGCGAGGAATAATGTGAATGTTTTGTTCCGTTTTTTTGGGAGAAAATCATCGGTCTTCCTGCGCGTTTTTATGGAAGATATTCAATCAATCCGAACAGAAAGTCAGCTCTAAAATTTGTATCATTGTTCCGTCAATACACTATATATGTGTTCAATATACATATAAATCATTTAGGTGGAGAGAGATTGTAGAGTCGTTTTCTAATAATCATTTAACTCCTCAAGAAAAGCATAGGCAATATTGCCTTTCAAGTTTCATGGAATTTGGTCCAAAATTAACTAGTTGAACAATGCTACAATCATTATCAAGAACTTGTGCATGCCTTGTAAATAAAAAATACAATAAAATTTTGTGCGTTTTGTTTGATAGTCAAAAGTGCATCGTCTTACGAAATGTAAAGACGAACAATGATTCAGCGAAATCCAAGCCAAAAAAGGGATAAAGCAATGCTACATCATCACTATGGGATTTTTATTTCTATTATTTTTATATTATGTTATATGGAATTTTAGCACATAACTACCTTTAGCTACTCTAAAACTATAATCAAGTAATCAACCAATAATTAATTGCTTTTTAACCATAAACAAAAATAAGAGCTATTTAAAAATAAAAGATTAAGGTCTATAATTTTACAATGCGAGTTTGAGTTCAAAGAGAGTGACACTCAGAGAACTTAAAATATAATATGGAGCTCATGATAATATATAAAAAAATAAAAATATAAGAGTTTACAAACAAAATAAAGAAAGAACAGAGAATTATCAAAACCGAAAGTTATCTCTCATACAAATGTCATCGTTAATAAAGGAAGCGATGAAATTAGGGTGGAAAGCTGACCAATGATGGCCCGAACATTGAGCTTGTCAAAACTATGTCGCTCTTTACCTTTCTATGAATATGACTTAGCATGATCTGAATAGTGTCTAGGAAATGAAGAATAAAAATAAGAGTTGTTAACACGAATGGTCTATTAATTATTATTAAAGAGTATTTGCGAGCACGATCTATTTATAAAAGGAAATGATTTCTTTACTGTGATTTTCCTTCATATAAAATTGGGTGAAAATATATATAAAAACTTTCGTAGTTGTTCTCACTAAACTTGGGAACGGTCTTTCGTAATCCCTCACAAAATACTATCGACTATCGAGAGACTGTTTCTACATATATTTTTTTTTCTTCTAGAGGGAGTATCTTCGATCATAATTCTTAATAGAAGGACCATGGCAACTTTAAAAATAAATAAACATTCTAAAAATAAAACCTATATGAACTTTTTTTTAAGGATTATCCAAAAAAAAAAAATCCTAAAAATAAAGTCCTTAACTTCCATCCACGTCATTCTCACTATCTTAAAGAAAATGTTTTTTCGTCTTTGCTTTTGCTAATCATATATTTCCTAACAATCCTCTTAATCTTTTAGCCACTTAATATTTATCATACGTGCGGTCATAAAGGTGTGATGTGTAAAACAATGATCATATAATATAAATCATTAATCAGAATATGAAAATACACAACTTTATCCCAAATCCTTTTCTTTTCTTTCTTGAATGAGCATTATTTTAAATTATGTTTTTTTGTGTGTGTCAAAGTTAATTTAGATTTTAATAATAATAACAATATAAACGATTACGTTATTTTGAATACGATTATGTTATTAATTCTTTATTAATATTTAAGTATTGTTTTTCTTACCTTTTTTTTTTTTATAGATAATTTTGTCAGATGTCGAATTTTATTTTCTATTAAAAAAAAACTCTAACTCTGCCACTATAAATATATGAAAATCTGATGAAATAAAATAAAATCCATTGATAGGAAAACTCCATTATTTCCCTTTGTGATTCTTGTAACATGGCGAACAGGCACACTTGGATACACCTCAGACTCAGAGGCAAGAAGCATTGATATAGAAGTTAAATAATATCGTCAAATTATCATAGATTATGTACATATATTTATGTACATAATCATATATTAATAGGAGAAATTAAAGGAATATTTGGATTCGTACACTTCACTATTGCATAGGTTTTATTAGTATTGATGACGCATAAGTCACTAAGATTTCAAAAGTTGATAAGAACACAGGTACGATCAACTAATCACTGTAATGCTCAAATACCAAACCCTCAAACGAATTTATATAGGGACCCTTTATATATATATATATATACATAGTAATATATATATATATATATAGAGTAAATAGTAATATATATATATATAAAGTAAATGTATGAAGCAAAACAATGACTGTTTTTATTGTAAATGGAGATCTATGAAGAAAGAACAAAATTCTTTAATAATTGATGTTATTAAGTGATCTTAAACTCTTTACCGTCGTAATAAATGGAATATATTTATTTTTTTCTTTCTAATCTAGGATACTCAGTCATTTATTTAATATGTATATATATATATATATATATATATTAAGAATTATAGCATTTATAAAATATAGTTTGCAAGTCATGGAGGCGTGTATGTAACTTCAAGTGTCCAACTCCAAAGTAATTTATATACACTTATTTGTTTTGCTTTATCAAACGAAAAAATAGTGAAGGTCTATTTATTAATGATTAAAGTATTGGAATTTTTGAGGTGACGTGAGAAAAGACGGCTAATTAACCTTTCCTAGCACACCCTCTTTCTCATCAATCATCATGCATCCTTCCATACATCATTAACCACCAATTTATCTTTGTAATATATTTTTAATTATATATATATTTATTTATTTATTGTCGAGCGCGAACTGTGAAGTTTATTGTCGAGCGTGAACTGTGAAGCCTGATCTATACGGATGCACTACCGAAACCTGTAGCAGAGCATTCAATTTGATTAATTGCCTTAGGTTTTTTTTTTTGGTTAAAAGATTTTTTACACGGGTTATTTGCCATAGCTTTAATTATCACATATAAGGTTTGCAATCGTCATAAGTGCGTTTTGTAGCACAAACTGAGAGAGGCGAGATCGAAGGTGTAACCAGAAACTCCAATTGAGAAATTGATTGTGGATCGAGATTTACAAGCAGCAAGTGAACGTACCTCGTACACAGGAAGCGAACCACTATAATTCTGGTGTCAAGTTTTAATTCGTTTATTGTTTTCATCGTTTTCTGATTTAAAATTTAAGGCTCAATTCCTAACATTTATAAGGAAACATAATTAACCAACACAAAATATAATCAATTCACGAGAGAAGTTCTCACCTCAAAACCCAAAATAAGAAGAAATCATCGATCTAGATATTAATCTGCTATTCGTCGGTGTCAAAATCAAGATTTGAATTTCAAACAAATTGGTATAAATTATTAGTGAATATAAAAACTTATTATCATATTTTAAAAACTTTGTACCAAAACACAAAACATAACAACACAATTTCAATTCATATAGACTAGAGCTCTTAACGCTTAAAATCACACGTAAAGTAAATTATGATTCGATTCTTCTCGTTAAACTATAAAATTTCATAATAATACTAGGCCTTGAAAACGGATTCAGTTCATGAAGTCTAGATTTTGACTAAGTTATACATAACTGATTTACATTAATCACATGCCTAATTCTGTTTATTTTATTTGTAAATATGTTGGTGAGATTGAGATATGTTCATCCACTACACTTAGCAACTTCCTAATTAATAAATTATGTGAGATTTGCATGAAGTTACATATTTAGTGCACTGACTTCTACTTTTATTTACCACTTTATAAGGGTACTTTGGGGTTTTCAGTATGGCATCGGATCAAGGAAATATGTTTATTTATTCCAACTACAACGAATGTCGGCTCTGATCTACAAAGAATTTAAGAAACTATTTAATTTTTTTGTCCGTTTCCTCTTATCCAAGTATTTTTCTCTAAAGTTTAATGTTTTGAGATTATATATTTTGCTTATGACACATACACCACACACGACTTTATATTTAATTATATGTAAATATAGTCACGTTGAGCAATAGAAATTTAGAAATCGGAATAATATATAACCGATATGATATGATGTTATATATACTCGAAAATTTGGATCATATCCCTTTTCACGTAGAAAAAGATGCCTTTTGTTACAAATATTATCATTACCAATTCTTGAAATTAAAAATCATATACATTCACATTAATTTAAAGGCGGTATATTAGATTTATGATTAATTGAATCGAAATAAAAACGAGGTTTAAAAAGCAAATACTGACATCAAATACTTTAGTGGTTCAATTTTACGAGTACGCCGACACATAAATTTAAAATTTAAAATACCAATGATTTTTGGCGATAGATATTCTAAATACATAAATTTTTTCTCCAAATATTTATAATACTATTAAAAAGGAATTTATCTAATGTTGTATGAACTGTGTCGGTATGTTCCTCATCTCTTTTTATGCCCAAAGACCGAAAACCGTGACAAGTTTCAATTCTTTCCATGTCCCATTATATTATGTTAATTGATGTACACGAGAATGTCTATCGTCATGTAAGATCAAACTCGAGAAATTAATTATTCAGCACTTTAATTAAACTAGACACCTACGCGTGTCTATAACTTAATAAATGTTAACGGAATTAGACTTCGATACTCGGGCCTTTGAGTACTACTACCGTTTAATAAAAGATAAGAAATTTAATTAGCGACACATTTGACATACAATCATTTACTTATGCCGCAACTATATCATGATTAAACTATTTAATAAATGACACACTCAATTTTCCCAAACTAAAAGTGACGTGGCAAGATATCACAATGAACAAATAAATAAAGTTTAGAGAGAATAAAAATGAATTATCGAAGATCCATGAAATAGATTGCGTTTGTTGTACTCTGTTTTCACACTCTTTCTCTTTCCATCATCTTCCTTCCACGTCCCTTCACATTGAAAAGGGTCAACTTACTACAAGTGCATGCCTTTATTCTATATATATACATCTACTCCTCAATTCTCACCAATCTCAATCACACACGAGATTACTAGTGGCTAATTACAAACATGTTCAACGCAGTTTTTGGTGATCACTCAGAGGAGTTCATGATGAACACAGAGATGAATCCTTATTCCTTTCATGATCAAATTTCAATCTCCGAATCTGCAAATCACAGGATTATGCAAACACCAACGTCAGAGTTCACCAATCAGGTTTTATTTCTTTTCAACATCTTTGATACATATATATACACACACGTTA
This sequence comes from Parietaria judaica, assembly GCA_954871525.1. Taxonomy (NCBI): domain Eukaryota; kingdom Viridiplantae; phylum Streptophyta; class Magnoliopsida; order Rosales; family Urticaceae; genus Parietaria; species Parietaria judaica. Next base: position 23,142,908 of record OX940862.1, on the reverse strand, counting down.
TATATAATAATTAAGAAGCCAAGTCTTTTATTTTCCACGCCTCTCGCTTACAATACCACAATTGCCACGACGGAGTTTGCACGACGGCCATTGAAAAAAAATTCGTGCAATAAATGCACATTTTAGTTTGCATGACGGTTTTAAAAAGCCGACGTGGAAAAAGATGAAAAACAAAAGGAGAAAAAAAAGTCACTTTCCTCGACGGTTTTAATCATTTTTGTTTTGGATTTTCATCTAGAAATGAAAAGGACTCACTTTCTATTTTTTCAAGGATCAAATTAGTTATACGTATGTACGTGAAACTAATAATTCCCTACTGATTTCTATTATTATAATAATAGAGCATGCATGCATGCAATTTGTTAGTGCATGCTATACATAAACACTGATATGCTAGGAATAACGATGAGTTAATTTAATTTAGTGATTATTAATTTATTGTAGTCGAATATGGCGGAAGTTCTGATGAGGTTGCCTCCTCTTGGATTAAAGCTTCACAAAGCTCCTTCTTTCATGGATTTGATCGAAACTAAGCTTTATCCTCAACAAACCAGTCCTTCCACCCAGAAGAAGGCTTCCAACGCTGATATTCTCATGCTCAACATCGGCTCATGGCAGGTATATATATATATAGTACAATATACATATTATATATACATTGTAATTTATGTATATACATATCTGATGCAATGATTAATCTCTTGGCAGAGAGTGGCTCGGAACAAGGAGGACTTGGTGGCGAAGTGCTACTTCGCGAAGCGAAAGCTGATGTGGGAGATTCTGGAGAACGGCCTAAAAAAGAAGATTCAGATGCCCTGGGAGAGTATCTCCGCCATCAGGGCCGATATCAGAGAGAATCAGCCCGGGATTCTTGAGATCGAGGTACGTTCTTTCTGCTTACGTTGCGATTCTTATATATTCGGATTGGATCTATTGTTGAATGTCCTTGTTTCGATATGCAGTTGAGCCGACCACCGTTGTTCTTCCATGAGACGGAGCCGCAGCCGAGGAAGCATACTCTTTGGGACACATCGGCGGATTTCACAGCCGGTCAAGCTTCTACGTGCAGGTTTGCGCGATTTCCATGTACTCAGTCCTAAGGATTCTCTCACTCATTTAAATGAAATTGATCAAACACGGAGGTTGAGAGTTCGCGATTTGTTTATCTCATTCTGTCACTAACAACGGTTTGAATCTATCAGGCGACACTCCCTCCGATTCCCTCCAGGCGCACTCGACAAGCTCTACGAGAAGCTTCTAAGGCACGAGCCCCGCTTCGTGCAGATGAGCCAAAGGCCTTTCCCGAGCCACGGATCCCCTTTCTTCGACTCCATTTCGTGCGATTACGGCCATCAAATCTCATTCGGTTTCTCCGGTGAAACACTTCCTCCCGTCCACGTCCAACGAGATCACAGTGCCACAATGCAGTGCGACAGCTCGTTTTTCCCTCCGAATGATTTCTCCCCAACATCAGGTAGATTGAATTTAATACATGTATATATATATATATATATATATATATATATATGTTTTCGACAAAAATACAACATGCTATAAAAAGTATGATTTATAATCTCAATGATATAAGATTTTTTGGCATCAATTAAGTTTTTTCGGATAATTCTCTACTTTATTATTCCAAGTGTCGGCTTATGATTGTCCACATTTTTGTCATTTTTTGACCACTTACGAGAGATATGAGAACTTCAAAGAGTTAACGATGAATATTAGGTTCTCGCATAGTAGTCAAAATATGCTCTATTTTTAAAACTAAGGCCACGTAAGTTACTCAGTCATATTGACAGTTCATATAACGTCACATGAAATTTCACGTTGGAGAATTAATACAATAAAAATTAATTACTTACAAAATTACGATATTAAAAATTCACTACACCCAAAACTAAGTTTTAAACATGTATACTTTATAATATATGAATACATTTATTGCAAATGTCATCTTATATTCTCGTAATCCTAACAGTGATGGATCTTTGCCAACTCCCAGAAGAGCTTACGACTACGAGCGTGGAGTGTCAGTCAAACGACATGCATTGGGGTCAACGCGTTGACAATTACAGCAGCAGTAGCTATGGAAATTCAGATTGCCCATCTTACCCTCACTCACTGACATGGCTTGAAGCCCAAGAAAACTTGGCTTACAATGATTCCACCCAATTTGTAAACCCTTGGATGGAATATTGATTATCAAGTGTTGTTATCTTCTTTTTTGCACTTATAGAGACGAAAGGAAAAAGAGAAAATTAAATTTAGTCTGAATAATATTGGAACTTTGCGGTGAAAAACGACAACAAAATTAAAGACCGACACAAATATCTTGAACGACAGAATATTGAAAGAGATGGCAATAATATTACACAAGGATATTTATGGAAAAAATATCCTCATATTACAAATAATACGACTTCTATATTTTTTAGCAAAATTTCTCAATGATATAGAAAAGTTTGACATAAATAATTAAGTTTTTTTTATTAAAGTTTTATGTGGGTACATATGATTTGATCATGTGTTTGACACCTTTGAATGTTTTTACCACACTGCTACAAGATTGACCTATTAAGTGTTGTAGTTTTTGCACTGCAGAACAAGTTTTTGGCTACTATGCAAGAATTTTCACATTGCGAGCCCTTCGAAGTTCTTATATCTCTCTATATAAGGATATTTGCCACAAAATACTTATATATTGTCAAAACAAAATAAAATTGGGTATATATTTCACTTCGTTCTCTTTTTGGCAAAAATACAAATATTTTTGCCTTAGTCAAATTATCAAATATGTGAGTGGTATATATTTTTAGCTGCTTATGATGTTAGATTATGATAGTCAAATATGTAAGTAATATTAGATTATTGAGTTAAAGCGCGGCATAAGTCCTCAACTTTAAGTCAATTAAGGTTACATGGCCCCTTATCCATTTAATAGCGATAAAAGTATCAAAAGATGAGTTTCATTCACGTTAAACTCATAATTGTTAGTCAAACGTTTCACAATGTAGTCAAACATCCAGGTGGCATTGCCACACCACTTGATGCGCACGTGACGTTTCCACATGTTTTTAACGTCACGCAGATGTTTTAATTTTAGTTTAAAAATATATCAAAATGCCACGGAGATGTTTTAAAAGTTGTTTCTAAAAATATTATGTTGCTATTTGATCTCAACATTTTTTTATCAAAAAAAATATATAATAAAAAGTAATGCAAAACACATTTATAAGTAATTAAGTATAAACGACTTCTCTAATTGATTTTTATTTTATATATTATTTAGAAGCTTATTTCGAAGGGTTATTTGAAAGAAAGAAAAATGGATTTAAGAATCAGTTGGGTTTTTGACCTTTTCTATTCTACTTTTGTTGCAATTTGGAATGTAATTTGCTTATCTGAAACCAATTTTGTTTGATGAATTTTATAAATAGAAGACATTGGTTGTGGATACTTACCATCAAATTTTACCCATTTATATCAAGAAATTATTTGAAACAACCAACTTTGTTTTACCAAGAAATTATTTTAAGCGGAGATTAGTGATTGTTGGTATGCTTCTGGCTTCGACTTCAACAGAGGTGAGGCACTGCTTTCGAGGTAAACCGAACTTTAATACGATGGGAAGCTACTCTTTTTTCCGGTCTCAACAGTCCCGGGGCTTACAGTATATTCGTGGCGACGGATTCGGCCCGAAGAACAACTCTATTGAAGCACGGTCCGGGTTTTCAAGCCAGCCACAATATCAGATTCCCGAGGATGCTCATCTTCTTTCCAGTTCATTGACAAACCGGTAATTTTACGGGTAATTTTGCATTGAATTGCTCTGGTGAGGAGATTCATATATAGATTTATTTTCTTTTTGTCTTCAATTTTCTGCAGAGTTAGAGTTCTATCTCTGGATAACTCCAAGCGACGGTTCTTGTGGAAATCTTCTATTGGCTTACGATGAAATCTCTGGTGCGATGCAGAGAAGTCCACCGCGCTTGGAAAGCCCTGATTGAAGACCACTCCCAAAGCCGGTAATTCGTCGACAAGCCCCTCGACGCTTTGATGGTATTGACGATGTGCTTATATAACCAAGATACACGGTCGATTCGACCCACGGGCACAACGTATCAATTAGGTTGAATTTTCAGACACGATATATGGACATCTGATTATTGTTCATCATAACGGTCTGGCGCGATATTCAAGGGGACGAAATCATCAATATTACAACGAAATCGCCACTATTTTCGGGCATTAGAACTTGCTAATCAAATCTCTAATAATTAAGCGACGAAAACCTACCTACATTTCTATGTTGATTAATGCGACTTACTCGGTTCTTGGGTGCAAAGCCGAAGAATCGTCCGACTTGCCTGTCGGATCATCCTCATCTTTTGAGCTTATTTCATCAAAACTCCTCTTCTTTGGCACCGAGCTCGGTACTTCCTTTTCACCCCCGTCCTTCACCTTCTCATTTGCGACAGCCTCGGAGGCGAAGAGCGGAGGATCGCTGCCGCTCAGCCGGCAGAACACCCTTTCGACCGTTTCACTTATCTCTTTCCCCAATCCGTTTCCGTCTAGAATCAAGTCCCACACCGATTTAGAAGCCTTCTCAAGCACCGGAGTTCTAGACACGAGTGCAAAACCGCATAATTCAGATTCGAAACGATCAGTAAATACAGAAACGCGGAAAATCTTACTCAAGCTCCTGCCTAAGGGCATCGAAAAGCTCTCGCTTCGTCTGCTTCTCGGCCCCCGGAGTGTTGAGGACCTTGCTCTGCTCTGCCATTGTAATTGCTGTGTTCTTGAGCTCTTCCTGAAGCAAAATTGAAGTTCAATACCATCCTAATCTAAAATAATCGCACATTGCAACGAGATTAGAGTTTTGAATGGAAAATCCATGGATCGAAACTGGAGAGCGATCAAATGATGATAGTTACATTGGCTTTGAGCTGGTTGATGATCTTCAACCTGAGAGCGTCGATAGTGCCGTCGTTCATGAGCGATTCCAGAACATCTTCGGGAGAAACCAGCGAAGAAGAAGACGCCATGGAGAAACCCTAACCCAAAATCCCTCTCTTCGATTGAAATTGATTTCTCATCAACTTTCTCGAGAAAACGAAAGAAAACCAACATTCATGTTCATTCTGTCGTTTCATCGGAAACGCTGTCGTTTTTGAGTCGACAGATAGCCTGAAAGTCTTCCCTTCCCCATGTTATTCTTATTAGGGTTCATACGTTAGGGATAATAGCGGCATAAGTCCTCAACCTTTACTCAATTGGGGCGGCATAGCCCCAACCTCATTTAATAGCGGTATAAGTACTAAAAGATGATTTCCGTCCATATTTGACTAACGAAAGTAGTCAACGTTTGCGTGGTCAGCTTCTCGTCAATGTGGACGCCACGTAATCCGACATGTCACCACACATGTCATCCTGGCGTCATCAAATTTAATGCAAAATTAATGGCGATTGCATTAAATTTGATGACGCGAGTATGACGTGTATGGTGACATGTCGGATTACGTGGCGTCCGTGTTGATGAGAAGCTGACCACGCAAACGTTGACTACTTTCGTTAGTCAAATATGGACGAAAATCATCTCTTTGTACTTATACCGCTATTAAATGAGGTTGGGGCTATGCCGCCCCAGTTGAGTAAAGGTTGAGGACTTATGCCGCTATTATCCCTTTATTTTATACTCATTTTTCTAGTGTCCTAAACCCAGCTATTTTCCCGGCCAAAGTCTCTAATATTTTTCACGGGTTTAAGTTCGTTATGTTTACTCTTTTGTTTTCTTCAAAATTTTGTCAACTTTTCAATTGATTATAAAGAAGTTAGATGTGACGTTAATTATTGAACACGTGTTACTTCCGAAAAAGAGTGAATTTTGTTAACAACACATCTAAAATTCTTTTAAATCAATTGAAGAGATGGACAAAATTGTCATGAGTTTTTTTTTAGAAAACTTTAGCCGTGTAAAAATAAATAAAATGAGTGTGTCACTATAAAAACAAAAACGTCTTGCTATTAACCTTTCCGTGACATTGATATCACATTTGTTTTAAGTTGACGTGACGTCTCATTAACACGTGGGTTGGCCCGTGTAATCGGTTTTTATAAAACCAGTACCGATACTGAATTTGGAGAAATCAGAAAACCCGAACTAGTACAATTAAGCTTCAATATTACCGTTACTGGTCCTGATTTCTCACCTAATCAAGCTTATCTTCGAACGACATGTCGCTGTGATCTTCATTTTCAAGTTACTAGTACGAGCACGCACTATTCAACAATCAGAGAAAATTGCAATTAAATTATCAACATATGCTTAGTAAACAAATAAAACCGCAATCAACGAATTTTATTTCGCTTGTGAATCAACATGTACGTTTAATGAATAAATTATGAACCGAGTTGAAATTATTATTTTGTTACAACAGCTTTCCTTAATCTCTGGGATGAAGGTTAAATGCTTGACCGCCGAAACTAATCTTATTGATCGTTATCATCTTTATCCAAGAATGCCGATAAGTAACTGAGGATGAAGCCGTCAAGATCTCCTTCGAGAACTGAATCCGTGTCTGACACCTCGTAGTTCGTCCGGAGATCTTTCACCATTCGGTACGGCTGCGATAGTTTGGATTAAGATAAGTGTTGAAAATAAGCTATGGTGAAGGAAATTTGAAGATGAGGCTTGCTTACGTGAAGAACATAACTACGTATTTGGCTTCCCCAAGTGATCCCGGTGAGCGATTGCGTGTGCTGCGAATTCACCTGCGCTTGCCGTGCCATCTCCAGCTGGTCGAGCCGTGATTGAAGCACGGCCATCGCCGATGCTTTGTTTTGGTGTTGAGACCTGTCGTATTACCATGCTTAGAACCAGTGTTTATAATGGGGCATGCCGTGAGCCCGCATGAAAACCGCAAACTGCGGATATGCGGGTTAAAACCAGCACACTTAGTTGCCGTTTTACGGAATACCGCAGGGTGACCTGCACACCGGATAAAAACTGCATAAAATCCCTTAAAAGCTGCATAAAACCCAAAACCATACAATTTTTAATTAAATTTATTTAAAAATAATTTATATTTCTACTACCTTACGAAAAACCCCCGGGTATTCTATACCTATCGGGTTTGCAGTATACCCATTAAATTGAATCGGCACAATAAGTACCGGTTCTTAAAAATCTTACGAAAATCCCATCACTATACTTGTACCACCCTTAGTATACCCGTCAATTGGAGTTGCGGGTGGTTTGCGGTAAGTTTATAACATTGCTTTTCACTATGCTTGAAAATCTAATTTTTTCCTTTACTAGTAGTAGTAATTTCATTCTTATCTTGAGGTTCCAAACACAAGAAAATGTTTTTTCTTAACAGGCCCTAAATGAGAATCGTGTTGCGTCGGGGAAAGAGAGGCGTTTCCATTACCTTTCGTTTTGACAAGTCGCAGTGATTCCGGTGGGAATGTGAACTATTCTGACGGCACTGTCGGTCGTGTTAGCATGTTGACCCCCAGCTCCGCCAGAACGGAACCGCTCAATACGGAGATCAGATTCATTAATTTGCACGCACGAAGATCCCTCCGACAGAATCGGAATCACAGCAACGGCGGCGAAGGAAGTGTGGCGGCGCTTGTTGCTGTCGAATGGGGAAATCCTCACCAGCCTGTGCACTCCCACTTCTGCTTTGGCGTACCCAAATGCATATTCTCCATCCACTTTGATCGTTGCCCGCTGAAAAACCAGATTGGATAGTTATGTCAAAAATCCCAAAAAAACTAAGAGCTTCTTTAAAATGTTTAATAATTGGCAGCAACACTATCTGGATTAATTAATTAGAGCAATTTACTCCCCAAACTTTTTTTTCTGGTGTATATTGCATCTTGGATTTTATTATCTTGCGATTTGTTCCCCGAATCCCTCTGCTATATGACTAGCATAAATGCTTGTTCACGTGATATTGTAAATGAGAAAAAAGTATATTATTTATTGTTACTTTGCATCAACAATAAATTCTTATTCTCATATAAATAACAATTTATTTTGTTAATACTATATCATCGAGGGGGTGCATGTAAAGCAATATAATGAAAGTTCTGACAGCAAACTGCATTAAATAAAATTTTATGGGGCAAAGTGCATCAAACTAAAAAAAATATGGTCACTTTTATTAATAATATGGGTGTAAAGCACTAAAATGAAGGTTTCAATGGCAAAATAAACTAAGTAAAATTTCATGGGGCGAAGTGCATCAGACAAAAACTTCAAATGGCAAACCAAATAAAACTTGGAGTATAAACTGCCCCAATGAGTAATACTGGAGGGGAAGAGGTGCCAATTACACAAATTGAATTTCGAAGGAAATAAATAACAAGAATCATTTTTTTCCATTACGAGCATCGAAGATTAACGCCATTTCTAAAGACAACCAATTTTAATCACTAATGAAGTAGTAATGGAAGATATGTACCTTAATTCCCGCCACCTCGCCAGGCATTTCATCAACAACGCTAACCGCATAGCCACGACGTTGACACCACAATTTGTACATTTGCAAGACCATCGCGGCCCAATCCATGCTCTCTGTACCACCTGCTCCTGCTTGAACCTTAATAGCATAACAAAACGCCAGCATTTAGGTTGCTTTGTTTCACGCGATTCCGATAGTTACAGAAAGTGTTTCGCTAGTACTGTTAAAGCCTTGAAGGTAACCTCTATGAAGCAGGAACAAGGGTCATTCTCGTCACTTAACAAGGCTTCGAGCTCCTTCTCCTTTGAAGCTCTTCGCATTTGAACCAAAAGTCTCAAAGTTTCCTACAAAGAGAGAGAGACAGAGAAAGCAAAATAAATGTGATTGGAACCGGTACCAAATCATAACGTAAAGAACACGTAAGCTAACAGTAATCACCAAGGTGATGAATACGGATACTTTATTGCAAATACCAGACTGGTCCAGTTTCCTACTCGGTCCAATTTTCAGCCCAATGTCTATAAAAAAAAAAAAAAGGCTTTTTCGAGACCGGGAGAAAGAACTGGGACGGGGCTGGAAAAAACACACAAAAAAAACTAACAAACAAAGACCGATATCCGGTCCCGGTTTCACCTACCAAATATTATCATGCTCCACCATGATTTCCATAAGTAGACGGGTGCTACCAATCATATCGAGAGAATGAATACATGCCTATATAAGAGATATGAGAAGGGCGCACCGATTCCAACTCTTCATCGTCTTCTTCACGAGCAAGCTTAATCATGTCTATGTGCTCAAGCAATTCCTTTTCAAATGCTTTTACACCTTTCATCTTTCCCAGAATCGAGCCATGCTCACGGCTTACTTTCCCAGCATGCACCGGATCATCCCAGATATCGGGCTTATTTAGCTCGGCTGACAGCAAATTCAACCTAAATAGCAGCTTCTTCCACTGTCACCACCATTAATATTATTTGTCAATACATTAACCTTTTGAGAAAGCTCAAACCTGCCTTAATTATGATAAAGGCTGAAACTTAACTACATAAACCAGTTAAATTGCACATCGAAATGTTCACAGTAATTATCATTTAACACAGTTTAATTACGATAAACAAATAAGAAAATCCCAACTTAAGTATGGCTAAGAAAAAAATCAACTAATAATCATAATCGCCCCTCGGTCCATTACGATAATCTAGTTACCATATTAAACACGAGATCAAGCGCAACTCGGATACAATTTGATCAAGCTTACATACTGTCTTGAGTTTCAACAACAGTAACCGAAATCGCTAATCACAAGAAATTCCCATTTTCATAATCAAATTCAGTGATTAGACACGAAGAACACTCAATAATAGTCATCAATCTCAATTTTAATAGTCAATATCAATCAAACATGAAACCAAGGGATTTTAAAGAATAATCAAGTGAAATTCACATCTTTTTTCTGTTCAGATCACCTGAATTCCGATTCAAACGCGGAATCGAACTAACTTTGAAGTATAATTACTTCACATTCACGTTTTCTAATCACCATTGATCTCCAAAAGCTCAAAATTCGGAACTAAGAACACATAAATTCAGCGAAATCCAACAGCTACTCAATCAACTTACCTTCAAACGCCTCTTGATCAGGTGAATCGACTGCGCAACCGCCGCGGCGTGGCTCTTCCAGTCGCTCTCGCTCTCGTCGAGGATCGGCCACGCGCTCGCCACGATCCTCTCCACCGTGAGCCCGTCGGAGGTCGACGGATCCGCCGCCGCCTGAGCGCCGAACATTCGGAGCGACCGCACGGGCGGAGCGAAGCTTCCGCTGACGGTGGACGATCCGGACTCCGTGGCCGCGCATTTCGCGCGCATCCAGTGAAGAAAACGACGCCGTTCTTGCGCACCGCAACGGTTCGAAGCTGAAGAAGCGAAGTCGGAGGTTTTGGCAGTGTCGTTGCAGAGGATCCTGACGAATCGTATGGATCGTCTCCTTAAGGATGATAAAGACGCCATTTTTGAAGCTCTGGTTTTCTCTCTCTGATGAAGGAGGAAGAAAGGTTTTAGGGGGTTTTGGAGAAACCCATCGACGACAAAGAATCACTATCAAACGGAGAGTAATCAGTATCATGTCGTTTTACTAAAACTGTGTCGTTTCATTCTCTGCTTTCAGATATGCTGTCACTTGTTCAGAACAGAAGCCATTCCTCTTCTTCTCCGTTCCTCAAACCCTAACCCAATCCCACAAAACGACACTCAAATCTCACCGCAAAGCCATGCCAGGCTCGGACCGAGCCGATCCGGGAATACCCGATGACCAAAATGCCCTCGCAGCGCCGCCCAATTACCCGACGCCCCTCTCGCCGCCGCTGCCATTGATCTCCAAGGACCTGGAGCTCGAGAGAGCCACGGCCGCTTCGTCAAGGTCGAGCCGTTACTCGATCTCCAGAGGCGAGTTTTTGTTCGAAGACGAGTGGCTTGTCGCTGTGGATAAGCCTCGCGGCGTCTACTGCGAGAGCGTCTTCGACTCGGTGCGGAAGGCTCTCGCTGACTCGGCGAGGCCTGGTCAACTCGGCCATGAAGGTTCATCTCTCTATCTCTTTATCGACAAAATCCCCGAAACGTTGTCGGATAATGAAGTCGGCAGAACCGAGAATAAAGAAAAATATTATTAAATTCAATTTCCGTAATGCTCATAATTATTTGCGGAGATTGCTCGACTCATTCGATATCGAATTCAATGTCCGTAATGCTCATAATAATTAGTGAGAGCTGAGCTATAGGTGACCGTCGAACGGGGAAAATCCCGCGAATCCCGATACTTACAGAGAGCGATCGGTGTTTCGACCCGTCCTATGCTTGCTCCATTTTTTGAATCTTATCTTCTTGCTTAAGTTATCTATTAATTATCATGAGTTTATTAAATGAGTTATTAAACTAAGGTTCTTATTTACTTTGATGAATCACCAGAAGATGGCACCGGGTCTAGCCCGCCTGAATTCCACCTGGCGAACCGCCTCGACCGAGACACGAGCGGAGTGATGCTCGTAACCAAGTCGCACAAAATCGCCGCCAAGCTCGTCAAGGCCTTCACGGCTCGCAAGGTCTCCAAAACATACATCGCCAGCTGTACGGGCCTCGCCCCTGAGTGGAAGAGGGTCACGGTAAAGTCCGGCCACGGCCGGTCAAAGTTTGGGGCTTGGCGTGTCTACGCCGCCTCCGACGTAGGCCGGGCCCTCCCGGGTGGGTCAACAGTCAGAGACATGGAGACCTCCTTCGAGCTCTTGGCGGTCAACGGGCATCTCGTGACCGAGGAGGCTGACGAGAAAGTGGTGGTGGCGGAGGGGAGAAGTTGCGCGAACGGAGGCGATCGGAGGGATGAGGTTATGGTGAGGGCTCGCCCGAGAAGCGGGAGATCGCACCAGATCCGTCTGCACTGCCAGTTCCTCGGGATCTCTATACGAGGAGATGTGAAGTACGAGGGGGTCACAGAATTGAACGGGGTTGTCTATGACGGCCATCAACTTCACGCGGAGAGCTTGTCGTTCGAGCACCCCGTCACTGGCCTTCCGGTTTTGATATGGGCACCGCTGCCTTCGTGGGCCGCGCAGGCCACACGGGTATGAGGCAAGGAATGTGAAATTACTCGGATACATTTGTGCATGTCAATTAACACAAGGAATTGAATTACAAGATCATAGTAACACAATCATTTTTTATGCGTATGATTAATGATTATATGCTTTGAAACTGTAATAATATTAATCTGGTTGAGCCAACACAAACAAAATACATGTAATTTTTTTTTTCTCGTCACTTCACCGTTGATACTTGATACCAACACAAACAAAATGTATTTTATTTTTCTTCCTTTTATTGATCCTTGTGCCAGTCAATGGGGCCATCACCGTTCATACAATCGGTCAAACACTTCTTGCCGATCCTGGTCACCAGGCAATGCGATGGTATTCGGTGAGGGCGCACTGAACTGTTCCTCGAAAAACCAGGTGTTCCCCGGATTAGGTTCACCCGATAAATTGTACGCGACCTTGCCACTTCTCATCAAGAGGCAATGCAAGATGGTACTCGGCGTCTGCTCACCCAACTTTTTTTTTTAGCACGCACGTGTCTCTTTGATTAGGCTCGGCAAACCTTATGCTGCCTTGCCAATCCTCGTCAAGAGGCAGTGCAATATGGTTTTAGGCGAGGGCGTATCCGACTATTTTCTAAGGCCTGAGCAGGCAAGGCTCCCTCCGATTAGGCCTGAATTAGGATCTAAGTACTTGACATTACATGTTTACCCATAAACGTGAGTGTTTTATTATCAGCATAACAAATCTTAATTGTTTATGTGCAAATTCGTCTCAATTAAAAGACGACATGTCATACGAAACTTAAGTTAATAACACAAACCCTGAGGTAGAACGTTAAAATCATTAGGAGATAATTCAAAAATCCATGACTGAGTAAACAAGATTACGAAGTCCATCACCAAAGGGTGTCTTCAGTCAAACGCTCTTGTTCGGAGCAAGAAGTGTTGGTCAAGCCACACGTATCAGTTTGGGAGCCAAATCAGAGCCATAATTTTCTGATGTCAAGGACGACCAAATGAGGAGTATCAAGATCAAACTCTACTATGCATACGCTAGCCTGCTTTATTTTCTTTCTAAGTATCCCTGACTAACTATTTCTTGTTCCATGCCTATTTCTTGTTTCTTTATGTTCATGTTATTCACGTCTAATAGATCACAGAGGACGTACTCAACTACCGCATTAGGACCAACTTCTTGATTTTGTCTCATATCTTTATATATATATAGTTATATACACACACGAGTGTCACTAGAGTATTTACCACATGAAGATCAAGATTCATCCGGCAAGCACATCATACAAGTTCAAACCTAAGAGCCTTTGTGACTGTTGAGTTTCATAAATTGTTAAGTCTTTTTGTCGGAAATATATTTAGAAAGCAATACATAGCGGAAATACGCCTAAGGATACTGAGTTTCATACGTTTCTCTGCTTTATTTATATATAATTATGACTTATTTTTTTTACTTTTAACAAAGGCATAATAACTTTTTTTCTATTTCTATTTCCTTGATATTGTATTCATGTCAGGGGCGGATTGAGTCCATCTCAATTTTGTTGAAAACGTTTAAAATTTAGCTTAAAATAATTTTTTATTTATTTTTATCTTTAAGTTTTTGGTTTTAATCTTCTTCATTTTATATGAAAAAAAAAAAGTTGAAAATTTAGCTGAAAATTGATTTATTTTATGTTTTTTTTTTCATTTTTACTCTTAATTAGTCTCTATAATAGTGTAACTCTCCGAATTTGTATGGTAAATCTGCCATTGACTACTATGCTACTCATATAAAATGTGTGAGTTTATCTTACTTCTACTTCACTGCTGTTCCACCACCATGTGCATGCTTTGTGATTATGGGTCTCACATGGATACGATTTCCTTCATGAAGTTAGTGTGAAGAAAGATCATCACGAATTGATAAAAATATACAAAAAAAAATAAAAAAAAATCTGTGTCTTTTTATAACCTCAACGAATTGATAAACTCAACTCATGATAGAATCACGTGAATAGTAATTTGCTAAAAAAATAAATAAAAAAAAGTTACGTTCGTTGCATTTTGGTAAAGAGAATAGAATTAATAGCGGCTTAAAATAATTATTATGATATTTTTAATTTTTATATAACTAAATTTTAAAGAGAAGAAAAATAGCATACAATAGTGGTAACTTTGATTGTGAAGAAATTTAAAATTACGCCACAACAAAAAAGTAAAACATTGATACTTATGCCTCTAAAAACCAAAAGGAGATAAGAAAATCAGTAACCGGGTTATGTTTGGATTGGACAAATACTTGTTGAACTAATTAATTCCATGCACTTTTCTTTTGAATCTAAATGTAGGTTTACTTTAAGTAGTCCATTTTGCAAGTGTAAGTTGGTCCACCACTTACAACAATTTATTTACGTAGTGGAATAGTGGACACCAGATAACAATTACAATTTGTTTATATATATTTATTTATACACATGTTAAACTGATTTTTTTAAGTTCAATTGCGACAAAAATACCTGAGTTTAACAAAGCTTGTACTTAAAATTGTTAGGTGCCACAAGGCATGAAGTGTAAAGAAACCACAAATTTGATTAGTCGTTTTGCTTCAAAACTAGACAAATCATATTCTTTTGCATAATTTGAGTCTCAAAATTACTTTTTCGCTTCAGGCCCTGAAACTCTCAGGCACACCCATGTGTAAGGTCGTGTATTTTTTTATTTTTGGTTCCATCGAAATCTATTTTTCAACTGAAGTTTCTGTCTCTTTGGCTTGGTTTGATAATTGTTTTAGAGTGCCTTGTAATCTAAGCATCTAATTTTGAGATCTAATAAAAAGTGCCGGCCCAATGAACAAGATCAAATACTTTACATGCAATTATTAAATAAATACAATTATTAAATCCTTAAGGCTGGCTAAACTTATCCTATGCTGTGTAATAATGCAATTGAGTGTTATTCCATTAATACTTCATTATCACAACGTGCATACTAATATAAATAGGGCCAATATGACTTATTGTGTTTTTACTTTATTACTTTCGTTTAGACTTGAAAGGAGTTGGTTGAAATGTTTAATTTAAATTAAAAAGGGTTGACTTGAATTTTTGAAAATTAACACCAAAAAACCGTTCCATTTAAAAAAAAATGCACCCGGTATTACAAATTCGCAGTTCAATTTTTTTGCTTGACTATTAGTAATATCGGTCAAGATTATATGTATTCGCGTATAATATATATTTGCATTATAAGAACAGTTGACACTACTGGCGGCATATACTATTGACCATAATTACACATACATAATTTTTGCGTCTCGCTGAGATTGAACTCGAGACTTCTCGTATAACCGTATTTGAATTTACTTCTAAACCATTTTAAAATTGATATCATTCAAAAAGATAGTAAGTGACATTTGAAGGGTGGTTCAAAAGAGGGAAATGTTTAGGTGAACATTCCAAAAGCAAACCATAGGAAATGCAATTATTTATTTATTTATTTGTCTTATTGATGATTTGATATACTCCAAATAATATCCTTATTTTCTTGGTATCTATAGTCAAAGATGCCAAAGAATTTTGTTCACAGATACCATTTTTGCTTAAGCATTTAAAAATTAAAATAGACAAATGCCTTCAGTATTGTAGTCATCCACGCACAAACATATCTACTATGTAATTGCTGGACGCACAATAAATCAATAATAAGACATTAATATCATTTGTAAATTTGAACCGTGGAATAAAAGTTGAATTGTTAATTAAAATCAAAAAGTTTTTTATTTATTATTATTATTAATTACGTCACGTGGTCCGTGGATAGAGAATATATCCATAGGTCGAAAGTAGTTTAATTTCCTATCGCCTAATAAAGCATGGGAATATTTGTATTGTTTTTTTTTTTTTTTTTAAATAGCACTTAACTTTTTATTTTCTTTCGTGAATGTAAACTTAGAATTGTTAGGTGCATTATAAATAAAAATGATATTTTTTATGTAAATATTAATTTTTATACTAACATGCACTCATATATTTTCTATTTTCTTTTTAGCGGTAATAGTAATTAAATTGACGAGCTTAATGTAGATGTAATATCTTCCAATACAAATTGGCGAGTTGAACATTTTTATTGTTTTATTGTTACCGAACAAAGTGCGGTGCCGTCTACTAGTAGTAATCAAATGTCTATGGAATAATATCATAATTTAATTTACGCGAAAAAACACATACACATGTTTAAATTCCAAAAATATTAACTATTTAATATATTTTTTTTATTAAATGAAAGACGTAATTGTACTTTTACCTTAATATATATAATGTATATTCGATATATGAGATTAGGCTTCGATAATGTTTCGTGACATTCGAATTCTATTATCTTTTTTTTTTTTTTAATATACCATCTATGCAACAAATATCATATAATTAAATACCGCATTAAATATACCACTTTCACTCCTTAAGTAAACACACAAAAATATTTCAATAATTTTTCCCCAAAATAAATCAATTTATTTTTTTAATCCATTCACTGAGGACATTTTCGTCAATCTATCGCCTCTTCAATCGGCAGAGTCTACTAGGCTTTCTCTCCAACTGCGAAACCGCACGACTCGTATAAGCAGCCAATAAAAACACACCACGTGGATCCAATGACAAGCCAGTCACACGTGGCTTCCACACATTTGTACACGTCACACAATTACAGCCACATCAGCGTTTCCCCGACGCGCCAATTACCACGGTAAAAGACACGCGCGCATTTAGATATATAGCCTTCCCTATCAGCTTCACTCTCTCGATTCACATCTCACTCTCTCTTCTCTCTGCATCATCAGCCATGGCGATCGGGTTGCGAAACCCTAGAGTCTTCTCTCTGATCCTTCTCATCGGCCTCGTCGCCAGTGCATCGGCCAAAGTGTTCTTCGAGGAGCGCTTCGACGGTACAGCTTCCGATCCATTTCCTCTTGTAGCCGTTTGTTCGATCTACACATGCTCGCATTGGTTTCTTCTTTGGTTGATTTCCGGTGATCGCGTTGCGTGTTGTGTGAATTTAGGTTTATGAGTGTTGATTCGACTTGGTTTCAGATGGATCGGCATTTTTGTATACGTTTTATATGTTAGTACAGTGTGTTTTCGTAGATTTCGAGTTTGAAATGAGCTGTTGCCGATGCTTGTGAAGTGGATCTGTGAAGGTTTAAGAGCTTTTGGCCTGGTTTTTTTGTTTTCCGATGCGGAGTTTGCCTTAGATTTGGCGAGAATTGATGGAGGCCATGATCTCCAATTCTCATTGAAATGCTTGACCTTTTACGAAAATACTTAATCTATAGCTCCAGTGTTGATGGTTCCTCTGTGAATTCCATTAAAAGCTTGTGAAATTTGTTATCTTTAACTAGACAATAGTTTATACTTTATAGTAACAAAATGTAGTTGTTTGTTCTTTGGTCTTAGCTCCACATATATGGAAGGTCGATATCAATATTTGGATGCATATTTATTTCTGTCTGAACTGACACTGGATTGGAGCTTAGAGAAAACTAAAACATACATTTTTCTATGTTTAAAGTCGGTGTTTGTGCACAGTTTATATGCTTGATGGAGTTCTATTTTGTGTTCCACTTCTAACTTCTTTTTCTGATTTTGTATCATCTGGATACTACTGAAGAGGGATGGGAAAACCGGTGGGTCAAATCTGAGTGGAAGAAAGATGAGAACATGGCCGGAGAATGGAACTACACCTCCGGGAAATGGAACGGTGACGAGACTGACAAAGGTAAAATAAATTTTTGAAAAGAATTTTTATTTTTCCTTAGTAAATATGATGCCCATTCGAATTTATTTCTGATAAATCTATTGCAGGTATTCAAACAAGCGAAGACTACAGGTTCTATGCTATTTCAGCTGAGTACCCGGAGTTCAGCAACAAGGACAACACACTAGTGTTCCAGTTTTCAGTCAAGCACGAGCAGAAGCTTGACTGTGGTGGTGGGTACATGAAGCTAATGAGCGGCGAAATTGATCAGAAGAAATTCGGTGGTGACACTCCATACAGGTGGGCTTCCTCGCGAGAATAGCTGTTTCGGTTTTCCTCGATTTATGAAACCAACTGTTTGAACTTATTTTTTGTATTATTTTTGGTTACTTGCAGCATCATGTTTGGACCGGATATCTGTGGCTACAGCACCAAGAAAGTTCATGCTATTCTTACCTACAACGACACTAACCATCTGATCAAGAAGGATGTTGCTTGTGAGACCGATCAGCTCACTCATGTTTACACTTTTGTCCTCCGACCCGATGCCACTTACACAATCCTTATCGACAATGAGGAGAAGCAAACTGGTAGCCTCTACAGTGATTGGGATCTGCTTCCCGCAAAGCAGATCAAGGATCCCGAAGCTAAGAAAGTAAGTATTGGAGTGTAAATTAATGTATAATTAATTCCTATTAAGATGAATTTCTCCCAGCCGTATTCTGATCCTAAATCGCCGATTTAATGTTTATAGCCCGAAGATTGGGATGATAAAGAGTACATTGCTGACCCCGAGGACGTTAAGCCAGAGGTATTTATACTTGTATCCCTTCATAAGCTGGCTTTTCCATTGTCGTTTATCGACGAACAAAACTAATTATATGTTTTTTTTCTTTCATTATAGGGTTATGATGATATCCCGAAGGAGGTCACCGATCCCGAAGCAAAGAAGGTATACAGTAGTTTTGTGATAACAGTGATGAATATCATCAATGATCAGTTGGTTTTATCATATAGTTGACTAAAGCTAAGAAAGTAGTTTATTTTAATTACAAACTACACATAATTATAACTTCTTTATGATGACACTTGATTGTTTTTCCAGCCTGAAGATTGGGATGATGAGGAAGATGGTGAGTGGACTGCACCAACCATTCCCAACCCCGAGTACAAGGGCCCATGGAAGGCAAAGGTATCCTTTTTTTTTTTTTTTTTTTCCGGAAGTTTAGCACACTTGAAATAGTTTTGCTGCATTATCCTTATTTTTTTCTGTTTTGCCTCAGAAAATCAAGAACCCGAACTACAAAGGAAAGTGGAAGGCACCTCTCATTGACAACCCAGGTCCGCTACCGCTTCCTTATCTAACCAAACATCAGGTTTACATATTTAATACGATTTATACTTACTATCTTTCGTCACAGATTTCAAGGACGACCCAGAGCTCTACGTTTTCCCCAAATTGAAATACGTCGGAATCGAGCTGTGGCAGGTTGGAATTTCTTTCCTTCCGTTCTTGCATTGAGTAATTATCAATCATGCCCCCTTAACTTGTCTTTTTGTTTCAATTTTCCCTGAAACAATCTCATGATTGCTATCAAATGATGTTTTATCATCAATTTTTAAGCTGCAAGTGCTAGTATATATGCATTGAACATGGTTAAAAATTAGAAAGAAACTGTCAAAGCTTTAAACAATAGGGACAGAATTGGTACACTTGAATTATCACAAGAAAAAAAAGTATAGGCGAGAAACTGAGATAGTGCGACAAGTTGAAGGTGTAACTCATAATTAATTTTTATTAATGGTGTTTTTTTTTTTCTTCCGGGAAATTGGAAACTGATTAGCGGTTTTAATTATCTCTTGCAGGTTAAATCTGGAACCCTCTTCGATAATGTATTGATCACTGATGATGCCGAGTACGCGAAGAAGCTCGCCGCAGAAACATGGGGCAAGAACAAAGATGTATGTATTTACCATGCCTCAATTCTCTAGACTTTCAATGATTGAATTACGAATATCTAACCAATTTTCCGTGCTGTTCCTTCAGGCTGAGAAGTCGGCATTTGAGGAGATCGAGAAGAAGAGAGAGGAAGAGGTATGTCGTTTTCCTCGCATATCACGAACCGTGTCGTCTGAGCTGGATAACATTTGATTGTTTTTTCCTTTCTTCTTAACTTACAGGATTCAAAGGAAGACCCTGTTGATTCCGATGTAAGAACTCTCCTATATTTTGTCATTATTACTTAACTTACTAGTTCTGTTAATTAACGTGGTCGACTTTTTTCGCAGGCCGAGGAAGACGATGCGGAAGATGCTGACGATGCAGGAAACGACTCCGACGCCGAATCAAAATCCGAGGCGGCTGAGGAAGTCTCAGAGGACGAGTCCGACAAGCACGTATGTTTCTCACCCCCACTTATTTTCCCCTTCAAATTAGTTTACGGATCATGTTTGTTTATCGAATGATGTCGTTTCCGATCCGTGTCGAACAGGATGAGCTGTAGGCAGCGAGTTGCAGCGGAGCTGAAGAGATGGATTGGAACGATTTTTTTTTTCCTTTTCTAAATTTTAAAACATAGAGTTTTCTCGGTGGAGGATAATGTTTAGCTTTTTGAGGAATTAGAACAGTGATGAAAACGCGTGTTTGTTGTTCGTCGTCACAAGTAACTGATAGTCAGAACGTTTAATCTGCAGAAACGGTTTCTCTCTCGCGCAACAGAGCAATAAACTAACCTGTTCGTTCACCATAAATTAACCTATTCCGAGTTGGCAACAAAACGTAAGAAGGTTTAAGAAATTGTTACTGATAAAAAATTGTGGTTCGATTTTTTGGTTTCACAAACGGGTAGCGGATTAGCACGTACCGTAAGTTGAAATATGATAAGAGTTTGGTATGATATGGTTGACACTTAGTATCATATTTACCCCAAAACAAGTATCGGTATATTTCTTTAAATGGCCGGAGAATATAACTAGAACACAGCAACGTTATCTACGCGGGTATTATTATTAATATTATATACAGCATAAGTACCTGATACATAGTGTTATTGATTATTTATGTTGACAAGTACCTACGATTTTTTTTTTCCATAAAAGAAAGTACCTACGAGATGCATTTTGGCCAAATATATTAAGAATAATCGCGGCAAAAGCATTTAAATTTAAAATAATAGAAGCATTCAAATTTTTTTACGAACTTTCGTCGACTTTTAACTATAGTGTTATCAAATTACATTTGAGATACACATTTTATGTGCTCATTAAGCTATCTAATATCTTATTTCATTTGAATTTTAGGGGGGAAAATAAGACATTTATTAGTAACTTTGCCAATATTTTTCATTTTAAACTCCTACTGCCTCAATTAATTAAAATAAGATACTTTTGCCATAATTATAAATGTATTGATGTATGTGTACAACAAGTTATTGAGAAACTAGTTTAGTTGTATTGTATGCTCACAACTCACAAGAGGAGTGACAACAAATGAAAAGAGGTAAAAATTTAGTGCAGTCTCTAGGCATTTGTTTTAGGCTTCTTGACAATCAAAACAGAACACTTCACATTTTGGGCACAATGGTTGCTCACACTCCCAAGAAAAGCCCTGCCAAATCCATACATTTCATAAAATTATATTAGAGGGACAAAAGAAGAAGAAGAAAAAAAACATATTGGAAATTTGTTTTTACCATTTGAAAAATCATTTCACGGTTTGAAGAAAAAAACATTGTAACCGAGTTTACCCTTACGAAAATATCACAATCAAACTCTAGCGGAATTTCGCATTTCATTTTTTCATTGAAAATATAGTTATCGGTATTGCATTATTCGCTCTTAGTTGGTGGTTAGCCGGAACGGGTCCATATTAAAATTTTCAAAATATATATCTTTAAAAAGTTCATTATACAATATAGACTAGGAACTAACAAAGCCGGACCTTTTGATGAGACCGTAGCCGTGGCTTCCGATGACCAATATGTCAGCGCCGAGCTTCTCCACCATCTCGCAGATCACATCTCTCGGGTCACCGTTTTCGACTCTTGTCTCTACCTTAACCTAACACCCCAAGTGTAAATTTCTATCAAATAAAACAAAATCAACGTTAAATTAAAGGATTATTGCTATTATTATTATTATTTACATTGTGATGATGATCAAGTTCTTTGCAGATCCTCTTGGCTTTCTCCATCACACCACTTGCCACGTCATTAGAGTGCCTCTCCACAGCAGCCGTTAGCTCAGACGAAAACAAATACCCTTAAATAGATAATTAAACAATTCTCATGTCGATCTTCTAATAATAATCGACGATTTCTTACGTTAATATGCGGTAAATTTTGCTTTTTATATACTCTCGTAGTGTAATTTTTTGTTTGTTTGTTTTTGTTTATAACTTTTAACCATTTTAATTTTTCAAAAATCTAAATTGCGTTTAATCGAAATTTTAAAATTTAATTTTATAAACCCTCCTTTTTTTTTTTTACAAAAATATAACACATGCTTGGAAGTATTACAATGATTAATTTTCGGAATTTAATTTTTCTTAAAGAAGTTAATAAAAAATTAGAATAGAGGGTAGATATGTCAAATTACTCTAAGAGGGTATATTTTTGAAAAACATGAAAATAGAGGGGTATAAAAGTGATTTTCCTGATATTAATTTTAAATAGTAAATAGTATTAAAAAATAATAAGTTTCAGTACTAGCGTGTGTAGTGTATACAGTATAATTGGAGAGTTATTATAAATTTATAATCTCGTGCCGTGTGTCGAATAATTCAATTACAATTATATTATCATAATAACTTATTCAAATATTAATACATCTCCATGTTGAGACATACAACTTTTTATTTTTTATTTTATATAGACTAAAAAGCAACACTTTATCATTTCCTTAAAAAAATATAGTTATGGTAAATGAGACTAAAAAGCTATTCATTTAATTGTATATTTATTGCATTTATAATAATTTCTTAAAGTTTAAGAAACAAAATTATCTTTAACAATAAAATTCGAAAAGGCTATAATATTAGCATGACAATATATAAGAAATATAATTTGATAGAACTACGTGCATAGAATAGAAGCAACATGCAAGTAATTAATGAGATACATGGTTCGAGACTCACGGCAAACAAATATAATGCAAAAAAGCGCTCACCGGTGCTATCTATGGCCGAGTAGGCGGGCTGCGAAATTTTGGCATAGAGCAGCACAAGGGTATCCTTGTAGTTACCGCAAATCACATTCTTGAGGCACCACGATACCGCGTATGCACTCTCGTCGCCTTCATCGACGGCCACGATTATCTTCCGCTCCTTCACCGCCACGTCAGCCATTGACTTTCTCGAAGACCGCCGGTTAAGAAAATTGAGCTTGATTGAGCTAGTTTTGAGTTTATATAGTAAGAGATTCTAAGATGGTTTTTTCATAACCCGTTGGCGGTTTCATGGTTTTGGCCTTTTCTTGTTTGATGGTATTTTAACCAGTGGGCAAGTTTATCGATTTTTTTGTTTTTGAATTAGCACAACGGCCCTCGAGTTTTAGTCGTTGGTGTACTTTCTCATCCTGAACTTTAATTATATACAATAATGCCGGTTATGCAAGTAAAAAATGAGAATAAATTAATTTGTGCGATTAATTATTATCATATATTGTTTAGAGTTTTACTATTAGTATACATATTTATAATTAATTACAATTTAATATAGTTTAATAATTAATTGATAAATATATATTTGATTAAGTTAAGTGTTGCCTATATTAAATATTTAGAACACAAAAGAAGATATGTATTATTTCAAAAAATATAATATTATTAAAAACAAAATTTAAGGTATTAAACACTCTAACATGCAAAAAAAAAAAAAATCATTTTTGAATGAGAGCAACTAGTCTATGTTGTATGTTTTTTTTTTCTATATTATTAAATATATTTAATGTAAAAGCATATGATATTATTAATTAAATTTATATATACAAAAGAAGTACTTATTGTATATTATAACATTTAAATTCGAAACCATTTAGAAAAAGTACGTAGTTAAGTTACTAATAAGTAGTTTGCACTGCAGTATGCAAAGTTAGACTTTGGCGGACATTAACTGCCGCTTGCTATTTTTATATCTTAAGATAGGGAAGGGATAGACATACTTTAATTTGGATATATCCAGTTTTTTTGTCAGGTTCTGACTATGCACGTGGGAGCTGCGTTCTATAGTCTATACTATTATTATTTCGATGGTATTTGAAGATTGCACTATATTATATATCATATATATGTAATTTATAGGGAATGAAAATAGAATTGCATGAAAGACACGTCCTTACCTTAAAAATGGCAAAGAACTTTATGATGTAAAAATAAAACAAAAATAAAGAGACTGGTCATGAAGTTTATAGTCATATTATTTATTATTATCCCTATATTAAATATAGATTTTTGGGATATAGATTAAGCGAAAGTAAAAGAATCTTATGCTTGGAACTTGTGTGCAAGATAGGCTTATTATTTCAATATAAAAAAGAAATAAATTATGCGACTCTCAAATTCCGGCTAATGTTGAGGTTTGGTCCCTAATAGACATTGATTTGTCCCGTCGGAAAACACTACTTGACTCACCACCGGACGCGAAGAACAATGGCTTCTCCGCCGCCGATACGGTGGTCTTTCATCGTATCATAGATAGCAATCTAGTGCAACGAAGAGGATTGCTACGATCTTCAACGAGGACAAATCAATCTTTCTTTTATAAGATCGCGATCAGTATAACGTTCTATAGCATATTTCTAAGACAATTATCGTACAGAAAGCAACTCCAAACATTTCATAGCGACGAACTCAAGCTGATAAACACTACATATATCATCCATCATGTGCTCAGAAACTCTCTGCCATGCCATCAATGAGCGAATGAATGCCGGAAGAGGAGGCACATCCACTTCCACAACTCCCGTCAGAGCCCGAACCACCGGGCCGCTCCCTCTCGTTTGCCTGAATACACCAACCCGCGACTTTGCACGCCCTAACCACCTCTTCAGTACTCTTGCCTGTCGCCCTCAAGCCTCGAGTCCACCAGACCAAAGACGGCGCTCTCATCCCCTTCTATCAGCGTGCTCAGAACTCGCTCGGGAAAGTAGTGTTCCGCGTCCCCGCTGTTCCTTTCTCCCGATATAAGCTCGAAGCGCACCATTCCGAACCTAAACACGTCCACTTTGGGCGTCACGGCTTGCCCCGAGAGCCACTTCGGTGCGAGATAGCCTATCGTGCCTCGCATCGTCGTCAAGACACGGCTGAAGTCGTGGCCGACGAGCTTTGCGAGCCCGAAATCTGCTAGCCTCGGGTTGTACTCCGAATCTAGCAAGATGTTCTCGGGCTTCACGTCGCAGTGGATTATGCAGTCTCTGCACTCTTCGTGGAGGTAGCACAGTCCTTTTGCGATCCGATGGTGATTCTGTATCTCGTCCGCCAATCTAAGGCTGGCTTTGTCAGACTAGTCTTTTCGAAGAGAGCGGATTCTAATGATCCGTTCGGCATGAACTCGTAGACTAGGATTCTCTTAGAAGCTTCGACGCAGAAGCCTCGGAGGTTGACCAGATTAACGTGCTGCACCGTCCTGATAGTATTCACCTCCGCGAGAAACTGCTTTTCTCCTTGTCTCAATCTCTTTAGCACCTTCACGGCTACGGCCGAGGAATCACGCGACAACGTGCCTCGAAAGACGGTGCCAAAGCCGCCTTCCCCAAGCTTCTCAGAGAAGTTCGTCGTGGAGGACTTCAGATGTCGGTATCTAAACATCACCAGCGAGTCTTCCACCGCAACGGGCACTCCCGAGAAACGCCTCCTTTTGAAATACACCGTAACAATGCTTACCAGCAAACACAGCCCCATGAGCATCCCAACGGCGATCCACGCGAGTCTACCCTTCCGGAAACCGGTTTCTACTGGAGACTCCGATCTTCACATATACATATTTCCCAACTTTCTCTTCTGGCAAAAGATTTATCACGTTGAGCAAATCGCCTTTCCAGACCGAACACCGACCGTCTTCAAAAGTAAAAGCGGAGCACGAGCAGTTTCTCAGACACGCCGATCTGCATTCCTGTTCACTATTCACCGGTGAAACCTCATAATGTGACGGGACCTGCACGTCCAAGATTGCAGCAAATGCGTTGCCACATGAGAGGGCGTCGCTCCTTACGCAGCCACCAGAATGGTCATCAAGTGCCCATTCCTGCGGCACCGACTCCCGGAACCCCTGCAGGCAGGTGCAGATAGTCCTGCTGTGCCGGTAACAGTTGGAAAACTTACCGCAAAAGGCATACACCTGACACTCATGCGATGGACTCGCCCACAGATACAACTCCCCGAAGTTCTTTCCCCACACGTACTGCTGCAGCTGGCCCGTCGTGTCGATCTTGAACCTTGTGAGCTCGTCAGCGTGAGTCGAGCCGTGAGTGAAGTAGCTCTCGTTCTCATCGGAGATGTACGTGATGTTCGAGTATACCGAAGTATCGTTCCAAACCAGCAATAGACTCGTCCCATTCGGCTGAATCTCGAGCGAGAAAATTCCAGGAGCTGGGTTTTCCGAGTTCTTCCAAGGCCTGAGTGTGAGCTTTTCCTTTGTGATCTTGTTGTACCCTAGTTTTGCACCGGGAAGCCACGTGTCAGTCGGGTTATCGAAACTCTGCCACCTTATCGAATCCGACTCGTCTCTCGCGATGAAGTTTCCGCTGTCGAGAAGCACTGCAGTGCCGGAATTCGGCGCAGAACGAGCGCTCGACCAAACGATGTCGTTGGAGAGGCCGAGTAAAATCAACTCTCCGTCCTTTGAGATCTTCAGCTCCGAGAGAAAAGGGTCCGAAACGGGTCGGTTACGATTTGCCACCCAAACCACAATTTTGTTACCCGGCCTTTTGTACCAGATACTTATATAGTACTTATGAGATTTGCCCGGTTTGAAGAAACCCAACTCGAACAGTTGGCCCCGGGAAATCAACGTTCGGTTGCCCGACAGAGACTCTCCGGAGCGAAGCATGTCGGATGCTCCGCCGAGAGAGAGGCATAAGTGAAACAAGAGGAAAAGCATAGGCATTGGGAGAGAGAGCTTATTGCCCATTTTCTAGTTCTGACTTCTGTCACTTATGAATGGTCAAAGCAAAGCCTTAATCTATATACATTTTAGGTCAAAGGCCTTGACTCTTTGACATTTTTGAGGGTTGAATTTTATTACGGATATTAATTTCTTTGACATTTGCTCCTCGAAAGTTGAATATTTGGGATCAGAGCTCCACACATTGAACGCCGCGGCTCGTCGCGACTCGGTCGCCAAAACCGCGAGAAAACACGTCGCGACGCGTCGCGGCGTGGGCGGTCGCGGCGAGTCGCGAGAGAGAGAGAGAGTTCTGTGAGACGGAGAGAGAGAGAGAGCGGGAGAGAGAGAGAGGGGGGGAGTCGCGACGAGTCGCGATCGGAAGCTCGGAGTCGCGAGAGTCGCGACGCGCCGGCAACCACCGCGACGAGTCGCGACGAGGGGTGGCGACGGATAATGTGCAGCTCTATTTGGGATACTCAAAGCAACTTGTATGATATTATGTATGGTCTGGTGTTTCTAATTGAATTGATTGACCAGACTTAGAGTGGCACGATCCCGCAGGCCGCAACAACTTATCGATCGTTCATCGGTTCGATAATCATTTTTGAAGTCATCGATAACTTATCCACCAAAATCATTATCATTTTATCTTTATCGGTGGATAGCCGACTACTTTAAAAAAAAAACGATAATCATCGATAATCGAGCTACTTATCCACCAATTTAAAAAAAAAAAAAAGCGAGGCATAAATATCTCAAGTTCCGATTTGATGCGTTTACTTGTGACTCAAATTCCCCTTTTTAATGTTGAGATCTGGTACCTAATATATACACTTATCGCAGCATTAGAATAGTAGCCCCTCATAACGAAACAAAAACATTATGCGGTCGGAAAACACTAGTTTGAACTTAAGGATATTTATGCCGTGGATATCTCCTTTCTAAATAATGACAGTTAAACGACTATATAATTTGATACACGTCAAGAAAATTAGAAAACGACAATAACGAAAGATATATCGTCGTGTAGCCTACATAGGAAGATCCAGGCCGTACATAGCAGACAATCGGACGGTTCGGATTGAGCAGGGAGATGTCTGAATGGTCTTCACAGTCACTGGTATATATTACTGTACGACACCACTACGCTCGAAGAAGAAGAGAACTCTCTCTCTCTCTCTCCTCGGAGCTTTCGGGGGTCTTCGATCCGCACCGAGTCCTGGTTCGAATCGGCCATGTTTTTGCTCGATTGGTTCTACGGAGTTCTCGCTTCGCTCGGGCTGTGGCAGAAGGAGGCCAAGATCCTCTTCCTAGGGCTCGACAATGCCGGCAAAACCACGCTCCTTCACATGCTCAAAGACGAGGTCTCATTCCCTATTCCCTGCTTTCGCTTTCAATTGCCCCAGTTTTGGCTTCATTTTCAAAGTTTCTTTTAGATTTTTTCATGAATTCGTACAAGTTTCGGTGAATGGCTATAATTAGGTTTTGAGTCGCTCGACTATAATTGTGCTCGTTTTGGATTGTCTCGAAGAATTTTTAGGGGTCTTGGTCTTTTACCAGACCTAAGCTTAAAGAGAGCCTGACTGTAACGATTTTTTTCTTCGGTGTTTCTGCGGTTTCAAACGGGCGTGTTTGAGAAATTTGAATCGGATTTTTCGTTGGGTGTCTTTGCAATTTTGTGTCGATGACTCGAGATTTTCAAAATTTTATGGGTTGTTGCAGAGATTAGTTCAACACCAGCCGACGCAGTATCCGACGTCCGAGGAGCTTAGCATTGGGAAAATTAAGTTCAAAGCTTTTGATTTGGGCGGGCACCAGATCGCTCGCAGAGTTTGGAAGGATTATTATGCCAAGGTTATTTCTATATAATGAATATGCTGTTATTCTATGTAGGGGTGTGCATGGGTTGGATTGGGTCGACCCGAGGTAAAACATGAACCCGACCCGATCATATTGGGTTTGGAAAAAATAACCCAATCCGACCCAAAATTTTTGAAGACCCAATCCAACCCAACTCGAAAAACTCTGGGTTGGGTTGGGTTGGGTTGGGTCATTGGCCTGAACTAAACTTTAAAAAATATATATAAATATTTTACCGAATAACACTTAAATTTAAACCGTCGATCAATAAATAGAAATTTCATATTATTGTCTGTAAACACCAAATTCAAAAATTTAACGTTATTATAGTCTTAAACATTAAATAACACAAGTACGGAACATATCGTAAACTAAACTAGAAATGTGATCGTAATCGTATACTAGAAACATGGTCATAGACATTAAATAATGACTAAAAATAAAAATGAGACTCTAGAAATACATTTTTTTTATTTATTTGTTGTTTGCTTTTACTTATTTAACGTTTAAACTACAAAAATATATTTTAAAAAATTAATTAATTATTTGAAAAAAAATCTTGATTGGGTCAATTGGGCCGGCCCAACCCAATGCATTTAGCCCAACCCCAACCCGACTATTTATTCGGGTTGAACCCAACCCAACCCGATAACTATTGGGTTAATTGGGTTGGGTTTGATTGGGGTTGGGTTCAATTGGGTTGGGTTAAATTGTTGGGTTGGGTTTTTTTTGCACACCCCTAATTCTATGGTACTGGTTTGATTTTATACAAATTTTTTCGGAGAAAATCTCATATTTATGGTATTATTAGTTCCTAGGATTGCGCAGATTGGGAAATAGTCTCTCAGTCAGTGTTTTATTTCCTGATTTGTTAAGATCTTTATTTACTATAATTTCGACACATTGTACCAACTATGCGATCAAGAAACTACCACCTTTTAATTATTTTTTAACGGTTTTCATATTTTTAATTTTAAAGAGGATTTTATCTAGCTTGTTCTAATACGAAAACGGAAAATGGGTTTAGGTGTTTTGTAAAAGACTAGAATTCATGTATCGCGAGTTATATTTAGTCGTGTATTGTCAGAAGTAGGGCTGTAAATTACTGATATTGTCCAACACCCTTTTGCCTCCATAATCCCAGATTAAATCTTTTGTGTTTTTCTGATTCATGGGAGGCAGAAATGAATAGTGGTAATTCGCTGATAGCGCCTTTTTTCTTAGAAGATATGCTAATAGTATATTGCCATACACACGTTTTTTACATTTTCTGACCGTGAAGCTTAGGCTGGTGCCTGATTTGAAACTAAGCATTAGTAGTTGTTATAGCGATCATTATGTAGATTTTGCTTGCTAGATTGTTGTTCTTATCTATTCGTTTCAATATGCTTATGTCTCCAACTGACCCACCCCGTTCATGGCTGGTTGAATTACTAAGGGATTGTCCCGGTCTGGAAAAATCTCGGTTTTTGAAAACCAGGAACTGGGCTGCGACTGGAACCAATTAACTTTAATTATGTCGAACTAGGTAATGTTGATTGGTGAAATTCTTGACAATTCAGTCAACTCCTGTTACTAACAAATAACATGGTGGAAATGAAATATCAATGCCGTTTTGGTTTTGTGAAAACCGTAAAATTTATTTAATCTTTTTCAATGATATTTTTTAATTTTTAGGTAGACGCAGTGGTTTACCTCGTTGATGCTTATGACAAGGAGCGATTTGCAGAATCAAAGAAGGAACTCGACGCACTCCTCTCCGACGAGTCTCTGGCAACCGTTCCGTTCCTCATTTTGGGAAACAAGATTGATATCCCGTACGCCGCTTCAGAAGACGAGCTCCGGTACAATCTAGGGTTGACCAACTTCACCACCGGAAAGGGTAAAGTCAACCTGGTGGACTCGAACGTCCGCCCCCTCGAGGTTTTCATGTGCAGCATCGTACGGAAGATGGGCTACGGAGACGGGTTCAAGTGGGTTTCTCAGTACATCAAGTAAGAGAGTGGTTTCTTCTATTGTCGTGTGGCATTGTTAATTTCCATGAAACGACACAAACATATGACCGTTTGATGGCATGAATCATGATGAGCATGTATTGAATGGTGGAAATTCTAGCTGCTCTTGGATTATACGATGTTCTAATAATATTTGGCATCACGTTGTCGTTACTTTTATATTCACTTTCTCTAAAGATGTGGCAAGTAGCTGAAAAGGCTTAATTTTGTGTCTTAATTGTTTTTTGAGATATTGGAGACAAAAGTATAGAAACTTTGAGCCAGAGGTGGGAGGGGTTCAAAGCACCAAAAAAAAAAAAAAAAGTGGCGGTAAAACTACTTAAAAGTAACAAAAATGATATGACAAATTACCAAAAATGATATGACACATTTTTTTCGTCTAATTTCTTTGAGAAATGCTTGATAGTTAGACGAGCACATAAATTATTTTAGGATTTGATTTAATTGCATTTTGTTGAAAAATTGACTGTAAAATAAAATTGACCACATTTGTTTTTTTACCAGAAGGTTTCATTGTGACCCAAGTTTCAATTCTGCATTATCCTCTTCTAGACTTCTACGCTTGGATTTTGTTAATGCTTTTTGTAATTATAGATCAATAAATGTGATCAAGTTATTAATTGCACGATCTATATTTTGAACTACAAAATTCATTTATCCCTCTAAACTTCCAAAATTATGCGTTAAATATAAAAGAAAAGTTACACGTGTTTAAACACTTGTCTTGTTAAAGGTAATTTTATGGAAGAAAAAAAATTATCTTTCAATCGATTGATCGATTTACAAAGTTTCATAATTAAGTGGAAAAATAAATTTTGAGTAACTCACGATATGCGTAGCACATTACATCCCTTAGAGAACATTTTACCATGTTTTGAAAGAATAGGGACATTACTATTAAATTAGAATAAGTGTATAAATGTTTTAATCAGAATGACGATGTCAGAAGCATCGTAAGGGGATGTAGCTCAGATGGTAGAGCGCTCGCTTAGCATGCGAGAAGCACGGGGATCGATACCCCGCATCTCCACTCCCTATTTTAATTTTATACCGGTATAAGTATCTAATGTTTCAGTTTGTGGCATTTATTGTCATTCCTTTGCGGCATATGTTTTATCCATCAATTATTCCTTTGCGGCATTTATTGTCATTCTTTTGTTTCTCTCAATAAAGAAGAGAAAACTGTTTAAATTTTTTAAAAGATACGTGTTCAAAACTTAACGATATATGTAAAGTTATGTTCAATCGATTAGAAAAATGGAAGATATTTAAAGGAAACGCAAATAATAAATATTGAGAACTTTAATTGTGAAAAAATTAAATCTATGGTAAGAAAATTAAATTATTGAGCACTAATGTTGCTATTAACTATTTATTTTGTTCTTCATATGTTATTTTTCACTAAGTTTTTAATGAAATGAAAATCTTTTTGGTGATATAAAAGTCAAGAAAGTGGGAACTGATAAATAGATACAAAAGTATACAAACAAAGCATGCGATAACTTTAATCGTGAAAAAATTAAATCTATGGTAAGAAAATTAAATTATTGAGCACTAATGTTGCTATTAACTATTTATTTTGTTCTTCATATGTTATTTTTCACTAAGTTTTTAATGAAATGAAAATCTTTTTGGTGATATAAAAGTCAAGAAAGTGGGAACTGATAAATAGATACAAAAGTATACAAACAAAGCATGCGATAACTTTAATCGTGAAAAAATTAAATCGATGGTAAGAAAATTAAATTATTGAGCACTAATGTTGCTATTAACTATTTATTTTGTTCTTCATATGTTATTTTTCACTAAGTTTTTAATGAAATGAAAATCTTTTTGGTGATATAAAAGTCAAGAAAGTGGGAACTGATAAATAGATACAAAAGTATACAAACAAAGCATGCGATAACTTTAATCGTGAAAAAATTAAATCTATGGTAAGAAAATTAAATTATTGAGCACTAATGTTGCTATTAACTATTTATTTTGTTCTTCATATTTTATTTTTCACTAAGTTTTTAATGAAATGAAAATCTTTTTGGTGATATAAAAGTCAAGAAAGTGGGAACTGATAAATAGATACAAAAGTATACAAACAAAGCATGCGATAAACTAAACTCAAGCTATTTTAAGAAAAAAAAAAACTTTCTTTATAATGTCTTTGCCATGAATTTTTTAATGATATAAAATTATAGAAAGTAGTAAGAATAGATAAAAACGTATACGAGCAAAAAAACCAAATGACTAAACTCAATCTAATTTTGGTATTTCTCCAAATATTTAGTGAAACATAAGTCTAGAAAGTTGGAACTTAAATAGATAAAACGTAAACAAAGTTGCAAACAAACTCGGGACTAAACTCAATCTAACTTCAACTGCCTAACACCAAAATTTAAAGAGCATCAAAAGCAGAATATATGTTTACTATATACATATATTATTATTTTTGCATGCACGTTTCATTCCGCTTATGTTAACTCTGCCCCTAGAATCTACATGCCTAAGCATTTCTTACGGTGAAAGTCATATTAACCGTACCGTTAGTAGAAACCCGGTACTTTGAGATGATAGAATCAGTATTATGTGGTTCCATTTTTTAAAACCGGTATATTTATCACGTTACCAGTTATAAGTTTGTAAAATATACGTTTTTTTTAATCTAATTTGTAAAAGTTAAAAAATAGAACGAGATTTAAATTTCTCAAAATCCCATATACTTTAGAAACCCGAGTATCACAAATAATAATAATAATAATTGGGTAACCGAGTCGATTTCACCCCTACTACACATCAAATAATGGATTTATAACAAGTAAATCAATCACATTTGTCGAAGCAAACATGCCAAAAACAAAAAGTCAAAAGAAGAGGAAAGTCAAAGTAGGTAGCTTTGGAGGCCAACTCTTTTACTAATTACTACAACCTTCTCTTCACATTTCTGAGCTCATAAACATATATAGTCAAAACTAATTTATATGTTATATATATATCATCTTCATTCACTTCATATATTTCCTCTTCCAAATCCAATATCTTTGTGCTCTTGCAATGGCTTCCTTTACTCTGTCTATACCAAAGAACAAGCTCTTCACTTTCACTCTTTCTGTTGCAATCGCATTTTGCTGCTATTCAGGTCACTCATATTAAAAACCACTTATATATATGTATATATTTCCATTTTTTTGTTAATTCTATTATTTATATTGAATGGGTTGATTATGAGCACAGGAAGTTCAGCACAAGACAACCCAGTACGATTGTTTCAGAAAGCCTTGACTTGTTTCGATGACAAAAATGTAAGTACTTATACCAATTATCCATACCTTTCACTTTCTTCTAAGACTTGTACGCTTGTACCGGTTTCACCCCTAAAGATTATCTGCAGCTTTCCGGTTTTGTACAGCTCTTAAGTCCGATCATGTCGGAAAAAAAAAAAAGACAAAAATCCAGTGCCCGGTTCAAGTTTCAAACCTAGCAATTATCCATAGGTTTCATAGTCTATAAAGAATGAAGCTTTAATATATTTAACACAATATTTCATGATGTTTTGTATAGATATATTCTGGTTGTAATGAGGAGTACAGATTGGACCAAAGCGGAAGCATCAACGTTCCTCCTGAAGCCACTGAGGTATTCTGCAGAGGACCTTGCTTGACCGAGACGCAACTTGTTCTCAATTGCGTCGACAAGATCTTCTCCAACTTCTTGTTCTACAATCGAGCCACTCTCGGTGACATTCGAGGCGCCATTAACGTTGGATGCACATACAATCGCCAAAGAGGTAAATAACTACATCTTAATCAAGTTTGTTTCTTTGCGAAAAACGAGCAAGTACAAGGAAAAAAAGTGTGATTGTCGGCTCTCTTTAAACTTGTTGCGTTGTCTCCGCTTTCCCGGTTATATATTTACATAAATCGGCTTGCAGTTTACCATGTTTTCATTAACGTGAGCGATTTGTGTGTCAAGTTTGTTTTGTTGCGGTAGCATATTAGAGAAAAAATTATCGGCTGTTTCTCCGAATTTGTCGTTTGTCTTCTCATTATTAATTTTGTATCGCTTTGCCTAGTGAGTTTACAAAAGTAACGGTTTTCCCTTCCCGTTAAATCTAAGACAGTTTACGTTAAATGTCAAGGATTAAATCATCATCTTGCCGGGCTGTGTGGGAAGTTCCAAGAGGACATAATTGCCAGAGTCTGTTGATAATTATTTTGCGAATGGCGATATCATCCTTGAAATTTACGAGGAATGACGTCAAATACTTAACAGAGAGGGGTAAACCGCTATAATTTAAAAGTCCAAAGCGCAAACCGATACAAAAAATTTCAACGAGCAAACTAAGGATTTCAGAAGTGATAGAAGGTCAACTAGTAATGCACACAAAAAAGAAGAAAAAAAAAAACTTAACTAACAATGCTCAAT
The DNA here is from genome assembly GCA_954871525.1 of Parietaria judaica. Classification (NCBI taxonomy): domain Eukaryota; kingdom Viridiplantae; phylum Streptophyta; class Magnoliopsida; order Rosales; family Urticaceae; genus Parietaria; species Parietaria judaica. Next base: position 23,107,706 of record OX940862.1, on the reverse strand, counting down.
CAAAATATGCTGTAAATTATGTTGCAGGGATATTCAATTGGAATAATCTTGGAGGGTTTGCTCAAGGCCAATTCAGTGCTGCGATGCGGCTGGAGAACTCGCTCGTCGTTTACGCGTTCTTGCTGATTTCCGGGCTTTGTTGCTTCTTTATCTGGAATGTTCCAAATGGCTAATAACTACTATTATATAGGATTATACATGAGAAACACTTCTTGATATATAATTGTATTTACCAAAAATATATACTAATCATTACACATTATAGTTAAGAGCTTAACCTGTTTATCAAGGTATGTATGATCATGAAGCAATTGTAATGTTATATTAACATGAAAAAAATGGAAAGCAACTAAGATATTTTTGGATTATGTACATTTCAAATTTGTACATTTCAACTTTTTATTATGTCCTTGCTTGTTTCTCTTGGATTTCTATTCCGGGTCCAATCAAAACTTTTACGGAAAGAAAGCCCGAGAGAGACTTTCCTTGAGTCAATTTTAAGCCAAAGACACATGTAAATTAACTGCAATGACGAGTAAATTGAAGTGAAAAATAAATAAAACTAACTTTTGAAGGCTGAAATAATAGAGCTTGTTTTGGTTATCTTGCTTACACTTCTTCAATTATTACATGCGTTTTATTTTTTTACGAAAACAGATCAAAAACAGATCCAGTAACGTGCATGATTAGTCATTCCGATCCGTATAGCGTTCAGATTCACGAATTCGACACTCCTGAGATCCTCCTTCGCACGCTTAAGATTACACTACTCGATGAATCACAAGTAGCATCGAGATCAACGGCAAAACCTGACGAGTCTAGCGTCTACCGTCATCCGGCGAATAATTACTCTAATCCGATTGCGCTCTGACCTGGCGCTTTTGTGACACATCTCTCCTTCATCAGATCTCTCACCTTCTCAACCCTATCCCATCTCCCCTCCTCGGCGTACAAATTCGACAATAATACGAAATTACCAGAGTTCCATGGCTCGAGCTCAATGAGCTCGGAAATTGCTGTTTCAGCAAGCTCCAACTTGCCAAAAGTACGGCAAGAACCGAGCAAGGAGCCCCATAGAGCGGAGTTGGGCTTGATGGGCATGCTTCTGATCAGATTATGGGCCTCATCAACAAGCCCGTTTCTGCCGAGAAGATCGACCATACACCCATAATGCTCGAGCTCCGGCTTCCTGTGATATCGGACCATTGAAGCGAATACCTCTCTTCCTTTCTCTACCAATCCCGAGCGGGCACAGCACGCTAAGATTCCGGTGAAAGTGGCGCTATTAGGCTTTATGCCTTGGTTGACCATCTCGTCGAATAATTCGATCCCGCGTTGACTTTCTCCGTTCAAAGCTGAGCCCGAAATTATCGTGTTATACGAAACGACATCTTTCCGACGAATTTGATCAAAAACACTCGAAGCGGATTCCGAATCTCCGCATTTTGAGTAGAAATCCACTAGCGAATTCCCAACCGATACAAAATCCCGTAAAAGCCCAGTATTATCCGCGTAAGAGTGTAGCCATCTTCCAATTTCAACGGAGCCTAAACGAGCGCAAACAGGCAAAACCGTCACCACAGTCGCATCGTCCGGCTCAAAACCATTACTCCTCATTTCGATGAACAGATCCAAAGCTTCACTATCCCGTCCGTTACGAGCCAGACAAGAGATCATCGAGTTCCAAGAAATGGCACTTCTCTCGGTCATTTTCGTAAAAAGACGTAAACCCGCATCAACGTTACCAGAATTACAAAACCCACGAACCATCAAGTTCCAAACAATTACATCTCGGTGACGCATTTCATCAAACACTTTCTTCGCGTCTTCCATCTCCGAACAGTTCACGCAGAGCTCGACGATCCCGATCCGAACCGACCCAAATCGCTCGAACCCAGCTCTCACAACATGCGACCAAACAAACCGACCAACACGATAATCCCTTAAATTCGAGCACGCCTTGAGCAGCGGCGCAAAAGTGAGCTCGTCGGGCGAAAGGGCACCCCGTTTCATGGCAAAGAACAAGTGCAGGGATTGTTCAAAGGGGCCGGAGAGAGAGTGCGCCTTGATCAAGGCGTTGAAGAGCGGCACGTCGGGATTCGGGGTCTGCTCGAAGACGCGCCGTGCGTAGGCGGTTTTGTTGGCTGCGGCGCAGACGGAGACGAAGTGGGCGAGGATTCGGGGGGAGTGGGCGAGGCCGTGGCGGAGGAAGTGAGCATGGATTTGGCGGAGGTGTTTGCGGGTTTCGTGGCCGTGGAGGAGGCTCAAGATGCGCCGCTCCACGCCGCCGCGAGGATTGGTCATGCTTGGCAATGGCGAGGAGTGCGTTTCTGAAGGAAGCTTGGGAGGCTGGCAATGGTGGCGGGAAATTATAGCGAGTAGTTGTTAAATGATTTAATTTTATTCAGAGATAATTTGTGGCAAAGTGCCCAAACTTTTTTGAATTAACACTTTCAAATATATATGAGTTGTTCTGAATTCAACTATCTTTCATAATATATTAGCTGTGTTTTTATTAATTTCTGTATAAATTTCTTAAACTTAGTTATATTTAATGATTTGGAACAGGACCGGCATAAACCGTTTTGAAGGCCTAAAATGAGGTGGGGCCTCAGAACCACGTTCCGCATCACCAGAAATATGCAAAGTGATGAGGTACTTCCGCGGATTGCCGCACATTATTACTGCGGTGTGGCATTCCATGGAAGGAATGGCACTGGTCACTCGATCGTTCTTCCAAAGCCCGTCCCGTAGGCTTTGGCGGGCCAAGTAATTCGTGGGCCAGGGCGGCCCCGTCTCACGTGATACCTTTAGACTTCACTCTGTTCTCTTCTATAGCTTAATTTCTAAACTGTTTGTATTAAAGTACCACACCTTGCATTATTAATACAGTCTCCCCTTCTTCGTCTACACCATATCTTGCAGCATCAATGTCCTGCTGTTTCGCACCATAGCGTACGTTTCTAACCGATAATTGATTAGGTCTACATCTCACTGCGGGTTTTTTTTTTTTTTTTTTTTCCGTTTTATGCCCTTTTCTCTCATTTTAATGATACTTTGGGCTTTGCCTTGGACAATCTCTGCAGAAATAGCTGATGTTCCTGAGGCAGAAACAAATGATTGACTTTCGAAGTCAAAAAAAGAGTACCGCCGGAAGACACTTGTTGTACATTTTATATTTTTACCTTGATAATAAAAAAAAATCCGTCATATTTTTTTGTCCAGAACTGTGTCACGTGTCACCTTTTTAAACCCACTAAATATACCACTGTTTATCATTGATAAATCAATTTATTTTTTTAAAATAAAAATGATATATTAAATGAGTTTAAAAACGTGACATGTGGCACGGTTCTGAACATAAATATGACGGAACTTTCCCCACCCAAAAAAAAGATTGGGGACATAATGTCAACTTTTTCGAAGACTTTGAGTACTTATGTCGTCATTTTTCCTATTTCGAATAACTTATGGGTACCTTTACTGCAACTATCTCTAAATTTTATGTTCTAAGAGTTTATTACCAATATGGTGTAGACTTTTTCTAGACAATTTCATAGGCGTGTCATAACTCGGTGAAGAGGGACCGAAAACAAAAGGCACAGAAAGTAAAAGGGTATCATCAATTAAAGCTAAATCCAGTATATACTCAAATCACTATTTTACAAGTCTGCTTTCCTATCATTTTGGCTTTCTCCAGAATCCTTCAGATAATACTTATGAAGATTACACGGGAAAAAACTCTCGGGCTTCACTCAGAATTCACTTTTTTGATGTTCCAAACCCGCCAAATCCCATCAAAGCTGCCACGTCAGCATCGACTTCTGGTTCCTCTTCTATGGCCTTTTCTTTCTGAGACACAAAGACCAAGAACAAGCGATAAATGACACTTCGGAGAAACTCGTGCAAGTTCGATAATTTTTTATTTATAAAATAACAATCATAAATTATCTTAAATCTAGATACATTATCAAGATACTTTTTTTAACTATTATCTCTAATTCAAAAGTGGTAAAATGATGTGCATGTTTGGATTGCAGGGGCCATTTTTACCCAAAACTTTAAATCTTATTCCGTTTCAAACTTATTATTTTAACAATTATTATTCTTAGAACAAAGATTAGAGTTGCTAACCTTCTTTTCTTTCTTCCTTTCTCGTTTCTGGCGCTTTCGCTCCTCTTCTTCTTGTTGCTGCTTTAGAATCCGCTCATCGAGATCTTATGAACCAAAGAGATAGTAAGCAATTTGGTTAAATTGATTGTGGGAAAACCTCTAGTGATATATGTATTAACTTTTAATCAGTTCCAAGATCAACCTTGTTCGGAGAAGCTCCCGGGCTCTTTCCTCTTCTTGAGAGCCTCAAATCGCTCCTGGACCTACATCATCCACAAATTGTTTGATGATGTCATGTCATAATTACAACGATGCCAAAACGCGACACACACTTACATATTTTTATATATAGATTCAGCGAGTATACATGCTTAAGAGAAACCCGCTACACGCATGGACGAACTTATTTTGAGCCAATAAATTGTCGAATTTTTTCGTTTATCTTGCTCCATAAGTATAAAAGACAGCCATAAATTAATAAAAATGTAGATACCCAAAAAATATAACATCAATTGCAAAAAGACTTATTTATTAGAAGCCAAATAAATATCATATTATATATATACATATATTTCAACAAGTATACCTGCTTAAGAGAAGCCCGCTCTACTCGCATAGACATCCCCAAAGCTCTTTGGTCTATCAGAGAACAAATTATCCAATAAGATTATAAAGATTAAAAAATAATACCAATAACGAGTAACTATTTCATAGGAAAAACTAAATACATGAAACTTGAAGGACTGCATACGTTTCTTCCCATTGATGTGATCCAGGTAGTTCGCTGAATCCTTTACCACACATTCACAAACTGAACAAAAATATCCAGCCTACAAAGAAGTTAATCGAGCAAAAATTATTCCAGACGTCGATCACAAGCAAAATTGTCTATAAGTTCATAATTAATCAACATAATAAGATCACAACAAAACTATATTTTTCTTCAAGCCATTCGGCGTAGAAGATGAACACTAATGTATACATGATACATTACTGTCAGATAAAGGTAATATGTATTTAATTACACATAGCTACGAAGAAGATCAAGCATTTTACTAAATGAAATATGCCACTTGTTTAGTGTTAATAATTAAACGATCGAAGAAAATAAGTATTTTAAAACTAAGTTAATCGAAGATATAATAGCAAGACGTAATAATAGTTCAAATTCGACATGAATACTTGTGGAGAACAATAGAGAAATCGGGCTTATAGGTGTAGGGCTTTGTGGAGAACAATAGAGAACAATAGAGAACAATAGAGAAATCGGGCTTATAATAGTTTTAAAACTACCTGTTGACTGAGAGGTGCTATGGGCGTAACGACCTGCAAGAGACGATAACCGGTTTAAGAAAATACATATGTATAAAGTTCTCAGGACATACAGATAGTATTTCTAACAATTCCTTAATAATGTTTATGTGTGTATTGATCATTGAATTGTTTGCAGTTTACACTCTATTGGTACATCTATAATAATTTACGAGTGAGGTCGTTCATGCTTACATATGCATTATCGCAAACTTAACATCCGAAACAAGTAACTAATCCTAACAGACACAAACTTTATAGAAACGACACACTGTGCATAAACGGCACCTTGTCAAGGATCAAAGAGCCGTCAAGAGCCCGCTACCCCAAGGAACTGGGTTAAAATTGAAGAACCCGTTTCCTTTTGCAAAATCCCGACGAAAACTCCGTAAACCCCGAAAGCCCCATAAGACCCCAAAAAACTCAATACTTTTTTATTAAATTTATATATAAATGAATAACATTTCGAAATACTAATATTTTACGTAAATATGTTAGTATACCAGTCAGTTATCAGAATACCCGTAAAATCCTATTGCCACAATCAGCCCTACAAATTACCCTCTCGGCACACCCGTAAAATTGGACTGCCACGCAGTTATCGGTCCTTTATTCGCTGCCGTAAGTTAATAATATTCAGAGTGAGAAAATTGGTCATAGAGTTTACTGAGAAAAAATGCAAGTTCAAGACAACAATATCCATATCAAATTTCAAGTCAAATAACTAAAATGGAGACGAACGCAACAACTCACTTGAGTTTTTCCTAATCGGGACTGGAGATCCACTTCGTAATCTCGATGCTTCAACGGCTGCCTCTGAACCGGAGGACCTTTCGCTGCACAAACGAGACATCGGCAACGAATCAAGAGAAACGGCTTAAAACAATTCTCAAACAAATGTAGGAAAAAAGAAAGAAAAAAAAAAAGCAATAAGCATTGAACTTACACTTGGATTTTCCTTTGTCTTCTTCCTGAAATCACCCACAAAAAAACCAGTTCAGAAATCAGCAAAATACACACACACACACATACATATATATATATATATATATATATATATATATATATATATATATATATATATAGAGAGAGAGAGAGAGAGAGAGAGAGAGAAGAAAAGAAAAGAAAAGACCTGTCTGTCGCGTTCTCGAGCTCGTTCCAAATACTCCTCTTTGTCGAATTTCTTTCTGAACGTGTTATCAACTCCAACAGCCTGCGGGGACAAAGAAGACGAATTCTTCGAACAATCATCAATGCAACTCTTGGAAACAGCTAATTCCTGATAACCTAATCGAACAATTATTCAAAATAGCATAGATTGAAGATAATGGAGCTTACGCCATTGCCAGCTTGAGCCATGGCTAGACAACTCCCAAGCCCTAATTTGTGATCAGAACCCAATCGTTCTCCGCGAAGAAGACGAAGACGAGAAACCAAAATATTTTGATAAATCACACAGATTGTTCTGTCGTTTCTGGTCACCTTTTGTCGTTTTCAGTACGTACGACGTCGTTTTTATGCTTTTTTAAGGGGTGAAAAAAATTATACAAAATACGACGTTGTTCTGATTTTTGTTTTATTGTTGTTTAGAGGTTTATGTCTCGTAAGCGTTTTAAAGTATCGTTTATATGATTAACCAAGTCAATATCGCTAAGTATTTTTTTTTTAGGTTAATTGAGTTTATTAGGTTGCAATTACCGACTCTATATAAGAGAGTTTAAGTCAATAAACATTCAAAAAATTTAATCTCTTTCAAGAGGATGACGTAGGTTTTTGAGTGTGGACCGAAGATTTTTCAATTCTAAGTTCATCGATTTTGATTCATAACATATTATCAAGGATATTTATGTTATAATACCCAATCTTATGCCAAGTACATCAGTGTATTTCCAGTCTCTTTTTTAGCGACAATAGTATTCAATAACTACAAAACATTGTCGATAAACTTGAAACAAACACGTGTCTCTAGCTTAACGAGTCATAACTCGACTTCAACATGATTTTTTAGTTACTTTTTTTACCGTTAAAAAAAATGAAAATATATCAACACGAGCTAGGTACAAAACTAAATATTTCTGCCGCAAAATTTTTGCATTATTATTTGTAATAGAGATATTCGCAACACAAATACAGTTCTCTTTAAAAAATAAAGATAAATTCTAATTTTTTTACGGACAAAGTACCAATACTCTAATATTTACCTTTTTAACAAATTTTTTAACTCCTGTCTTACATTTAATATAAAAAAAAATTGTGCTTTGTCCTGTTAGATTTTTTTAAAGTTATCAATATTTTTTACCTAGAATTGATACTTATGCCATGAACCGCTTAACAATAAATTATGGCAAACGTACACAAAACGTGGTGCGCTACTAATTGATAGTAGTAAATTTATATAATTTACCACATACAAAATTGGCACTGAGTTGGCAAATTTACATAAAAACATATAACTAGAATTCACCATAAATAATAATTAGAGCATTACAGCATCTAAGTCTAACGCAAAACAATTCGACCATAATTCCAAACTGTCATCAAAATACTAGTGTCAGCCACTTCAAAACACAGCATAATTCCTAACTTTGCCAACCTCGAAACGATATAGTTTGCGGTCCCTGAGATGACGAAGCCTGAACCCCCGGAAACAACGGTCCCGGATTCCGAACAGATTGAGCTCCCGGGTATGATGGTCCCTGATTCTGAACAGCTTGAGCAACCGGATATGTTGGTCCCGGATTCCGAGCAGCTTGAGCTAGAGCAGCCTCCCTTGCCTTCTGGCTGAGCCTCCTCTCGTTCTTCGACATATTTTCCGGGTCGGTGCTCACCTTTGGTGGTCGTCCCAGTCTTTTCTTTGGACCAGACTGCAAAATGACATTGATCATTCAAACGTAATTTCTAACCGTGAGGGAAAAAATAAATGACTGATGAATATCATCAGAATTACCTGTGCTGTTGCAGGATTCTTACAGGTGGTTCTCGAGTGCCCTTGTTGGCCACAATTCCCGCAGCGATTTAGGGGACCAACTCTCGCGAGATTGGTTGCAGGATCGGCTGGTAAAACCATGCCAGCAGGTAATCCCCGAGATGACATATCTTGCGGCGTCTGACATATCGTAACTTGAGCTCCCGCATGTGATCCCTGGATCCGAGCAGCTTGAGCTAGACCTGCCTCCCTTGCCTTTTGTCTGAGCCTCCTCTCATTTCTCTTTATAGTTTCCGGATCAAGATTCATCTTCGGTGGCCTTCCCATTCGCTTTATCGTTACGGGCTGCAATTTGACGTGCATAAATATGATATCTCAACAAACAAACAAAAAAATGACCGCTAAATATCATTGATATTACCTTTACTACTTTGGGATTCTTACAGGTAACTTTTGAGTGACCTTGTTGGCCACAGTTGCTACAGTGATTTGGCTGGTCTCTCTTGTACTTGGTCGCAGGACCAACTATTTCATAACTATCCCTTTTCCTTTTTTTCTCCGGTTTCTCCGGTGAGCCCGTATCAACGGGTGGGTATATAGGGTTCTTTCCGACATTTGTCCATTTATCGGGAGAGGGCATGGGCTGAATAGATTTGGCCCACTGAGCTATGAGCCTCTCCTTTTTGTACACATCATCAACATAGTCCATCAGATTGAAATTAGACGACAGAATAGCAGCCAATGCATGCTCACACGGTATGCCACTCAAATCGAACCTTCTACAACTGCAAAGTTTTTCAGCCAAGTTCACTGCAACGACTTTTGGACCGTGGTTGACCTGAAAAATATACGTCGCTGCTCTAGTGGTAGTACATTGTCTAGCCACCTCTTCGTTCTTCTCGATCATTTTCAGAATTCTCTTTCCAACTGGCGGTAGCCATTCGGCGAGGCTTTCTCTTTTTTCGTTGAATCTACGCATTAGCCAATACCTGATATACTCTAACAAAGCGATTATTGGCTTATCCCTTACTTCCGAAATGGCAGAAATGAAGCCTTCACACAGAACGTTCAGCAATGTGTCATACTTCGTGGATAGCGGGAAATGACTCCTACTCCATTTAGAAGGGTTCTTTTTCATCAACCACTCATACGCCTTCTCATTAACCGCCTTTAGCTCTTCCATTTTTCTTTTGAATAAACCTGGTGTTGTGGCTTTAGCACAAGCCCACATCAATTGCTTCATCAGAAGACCCGGAAACTCTTTCCTGAAAAGAGCATGCAAGTGTCTCACGCAGATTCGTATTTCAGCCCCTTCAAACACTGAAGCCAGAACGTCTTCTAATTCTTCTCGCCCATTGCCTATCACGGTGAATTTCCTGGTATCAACAACCTCCAAATCCTCCTTCAACAGGTTCAGAAACCAATCCCATGTCTCGGTGCTCTCCTTCTCACAGACAGCAACAGCAATCGGAAACATCGTGTTATCAGCATCGATGCCAATAGCAGTCAATAACACGCCTTTACAATATCCCTTAAGATTACACCCTTTCAGAGCAATAATTGGCCTGCAAGCCTTGAACCCGGATTTGCAAGCTTCCATGCACATGTATACCCTCTCAAACATTCTTTTGCCATCCACTGTGCTGCTCTTAATGATCGCCGTGGTCCCCGGATTTAGTTTCATCAACAGTTGGCAGTAATTTACAAGTACCGCATATTGTTCGGCAACAGCAAAATAATACGGATCATGTTCCACCTAGCATTGTAAAAGACACACTAAGACAACAACATCTATATTTAACTCTCTTAAGTACTTGGTATCTATTAGATAAACTGAATAATTTGCCAACATATTAAAGTTGAAGAAATTATATGGAGACGAAGTTAGCAATTTACTTGAGACTCGAGCTTTACTTCCTTGCGTCTACGCCTTAATGACTGCCTCCGAACTGGAGGAGCTTTCGCTGCACAGGCAATGAATCAAAATAAATCATGAACCGGAACCGACCTAGAAACCAGGTTTTCAAAATTGGGAACAGGGCCATTTTGGAAGGCCCATTTTAACTGCAAGAAAACCTCAAAAAGGGCCAAAAGACCGACAACCGGCCAGTTTTGTAAAAAAAAAAACTCTGAGCGCGGGCTCCACACCGGGATTTTTTTCAAACTGGTTGAACCGAAAAGGAGCAAAAAGCCCGGTTTTTGGTCCTTGGTTTCACTTCTATTTTATCTACATATCTGCATTGAAGTCTCATTCCAAGCATAAATAGAAGTATAGAAAGCCTCAAAAAGGGATAAGCAACAAACTTACATTTGGATTTGGATTTGGATTTGAATTTGGATTTGGATTTGGATTTGGATTTGGATTTGGATTTGGATTTGCTTTTGTCTTCATCCTCTTCCGAAACTGCAGGACTCGGCGCTGCACGGACAATGCATAACCAACAAACAGAGAATAAGTCATGAACTGGCCCAATTATTAAAAAAAAAAAAGGGGGGGGGGGGGGGGGGGGGGCTGCACACTGGGGTTTTTCTAAACCCGGAACAGGCACGTTATGGGAGGCCTGATAAACCGGAACTGAACCAGAAAAGGGCCAAAATACCAAGATCTGGCCCGGTTTTGTAAATAAATTAAAAAACAGACTCCACTCCGGGATTTTTCTGAACCGAAAAAATACCAAGAACCAGCTTTGTAAAAGAAAACAAGGGGGTTCACACTGGGATTTCTTCAAACTGATCAAACCAAAAAAAGAGGTAAAAGCCCAATTCTTTGTCCCAGTCTCACCCACATTTTATCTACATTTTTGCTTTCAAGTATTATTTCAAGCTTAAATGGATGTACAGAAAAGCCACAAAGAGGAATAAGGTACCAACTTACACACAAAGAGGAATAAGGTACCAACTTACATTTGGGTTCGCCATTGTCTTCGTCTTGGTCCTTGTCACTGTCACTGTCTTCGTCTTTGTCTAAGTCTATGTCTTCGTCTTTGTCTAAGTCTATGTCTTCTTCCGGATTGGCTGGACTCGACGCTGCACAGACGATGCATCACCAATGAATCAAGATAAATTGTGAACAGGCCCAGTTATGTAAATGAGAAAAAGAGCTCCACACTGAGATTTTTCTAAACCTGGAACATGCCTGTTAAAAGACTAAGAACCAGCCCAGTTCTATAAAAGAAAAAAAGGGGCTCGTAGGAATATTTAAAACCGGGACCGAAGAAAAAAAGAGCCAAAGGTTCCCGGTGCAAGTTTCACCCCTATTCTATCTACATTTGTACATTGGAGTATCATTCCAAGTTTAATATATAACTTCAGAAGAGCCACAAAGAGGAATAAGCAACCAACTTACATTTGGATTCGCTGTAATCTTTGTCTTGCTCTTGCTCTTGCTCTTGGTCTTTGTCCTTGTCCTTGTCCTTTTCTTTATCTTTTTCTTTGTCTTTGTCTTTGTCTTTGTCTTTGTCTTTATCTTTGTCTTTGTCTTTGTCTTCTTCCTGATTGGCAGGACCCGACGCTGCACAGACGATGCATCACCAATGAATCAATCGTGAACTGGCCGGAATTTGTAATTGAGAAAAAGGGCTACCCGGAACAGGCATGTTTTGGAACAAAGATTGAACCAGAAAAAGGGCCAAAAGACCAAGAACCAGACAGGTTTGTAAAACAAAAAGGGCTCCAGTCCGGGATTTTCCAAACCGGAAAAGGCCAAGAACCGACCCGATTTTATTTTTGGTTTAAGAGCTCCACACCGGGATTTCTCCGAACAGGATCGAAGGGAAAAGGATCCAGAAGCCTAATTCCCAGTCCCGGTTTCACCCCTAACTATGTTACATTTGTGCATGAAGTCTCATTCCAAGCTTGAATAGAATAAAAAAAGCCACAAAGAAGAATAAGCAACAAACTTACATTTGGATTCGCCATTATCTTCGTGCTCTTCCTGAACTGCAGGACCCAGCGCTACACAAAAAATGCACCAACAAACAGAGATATATTGTGAACGGGCCCGATTATCTTAAAAATGAATAAAGAAAAAGGGCTCCACACTGAAATTTTTATAAACCCATAACAGGCCCGTTATGGAAGGCATGGATAAACCGGAACTGAACCAACAAAATAACCAGGAGACCGAGAACCGGCCCGGTTTTGTAAAACAAAAAACAGGCTCCACTCTGTGATTTTTCCAAACTGGTAAAAGACCAAGACCCGGCCCGGTTTTGTAAGAGAAAAAAGGGGCTCAACCATAGGCGGATCTATGTTGAGCCCGCGAGGACTGTACTCCCCCCTAAACTTCTGAAAAATGTTCAAACGTTACCCGATTATTTTCTTTAAAATTTTAATACTTATCACTTTTTATTCTTAATTATTTTATAATTATATCATAGATCGCCAGTAGGCTCCATCTTGAGATTTTTTCAAGCGGGACCGAATCGAACAAAAAACAAAACAGCAAAATCCCGGTTTCCGACCCAGTCCTGGTTTCACCCCTACAGTTTATTTACATTTGTGCACTCAACCCACATTCCAAGCTTAAATAAAAGTAGAGAAAAGTCACAAGGGAGGAAGAAGCAACGAACTTACATTTGGGTTCCCCTTTGTCTTTGTCTGCGCCTTCTTCCTGAACTCATTCAACAAGAACACCACTTCACAAACAAAACAAAAAACTAATTTCAGAAAAAAATTAAGAAATTCACAAAAAGAAAAGACCTGCGTTTCGCGTTCTCGAGCTCGCTCCTCTTGGTCCAATTCCCTTCCAACAGCCTGCAAATCAGCAACCAAGAGATCCTCAAACCCTAATCCAAAGAATTCACCATGCAAGCTACAAAGAATTTCTCGAATTAAGCTTTGAAGAGAATCGAACTTACAGTGTCGCCGGCTCCAGCCATGGGTGGAAGAATTGGAAGCCCTAATTCGGCGCAAGTCGTGATCAGAAGCGAATCGGAGAGAGATGCAGGAAGAAGGAGAAGATTGTGAGGAATCGCAGAGCTTCGTCTTCGTCTTCTTCCCGCTCGTTTCGGTCAATTTCAGTTCGACTGTGGCTGGGTTATATACATATCTGCGGCGCAAGTACCCATCTTAATAATCTTATAGGGTTTCAAAGGGCATAAGTTTAACAACTTTCCTTTCCTTTCCTTTGCTTTGGTTTCGTCAACTGGGAAGAAAGCATTGGTTCGATCTCTTTTGGGTAATTGACACCTTTGCCCCCTTTAACTTTTTCGGCTGTGCGTAAATGCTCTCTGAACTCATTTTTTGCACAAATACCCCTTGAACGAACAAAAGTTGGTGCATTATGCCCCTTTCTGTTAAACACGCTAAGGTAGCGTTTGGAAGCGTTTTGTATTTTTATTTTGTGTTTGCATTTTTAATTTTATAAAACAGTTTTATCAAAATATTTTGAAAATGTGATTAGTTATTATTTTGAAAACGTTAAATCATACGAACTGAATCAATTAAGTTCTCACTTGGACACGGCCACCACGAGTCTCGACATCGCTACGACCTTCTCGTCACCGCCGCCATGAGATTCATAGTTGCCACGACCTCACTTCCGTTTCCTGTCAACAACACGGCTTGTCACGAGCGCATTTCGTTGCCGTAGTTCCATGGCCAATTGAGCAGAAACTGAAGAAAAATAAAAAAAACTAACAACAAGTGAAATTGTCCATCAAACTCGTCACAGTTGCTTTTTTTTTTTTTTATCAAATAGATACACACTAAAGTTCACATATTTAGTTCATCATTGGTTTTTTTCACCATTAAACTCATATACCACTGTATATAGTAATAATTTCAACGATATCGAGAGTAACCGAAGATCATCAAGACTAGATTGAGAGCTGGAACCGAGCAATAGGACCTAACGTTGATATCACGCTTTTTAATTTTGAAGATGCTATTTGATTCTCAACTATTATTATTTATTTTATTTGCTCTTTATCAGTATTATTTGCTTTCCGTTTAAGACATTAATTTGCTTCGTTTTTATGTTGCTTCTTCTTCTTCTTCTTTTTTCTGTCGTCAATCTCCATAAAATTAAGCTCATTAGTATGTAATTCTCAATTGATAACGAAATTAAAAATTGGAATATTTATGTGTTTTTTCCAATTTCGAGTTCTTGAGTTAATACGCGAATCAATAGGTGAATGAGGGTTATTCGATCAGATATTCGTGTGTTAAATAACGATCGTAATTTGCCTATTCCAGTAACGTTATCTACATACACAGTTTCCATTTATGAGTATGCTGCTACATTACGGGTTCATAGGACGACAATAGCAAGTGGCTAGCGAAAATAGAACGTGGCAATGGTAAGCTGTGAAAGTGGCAATAGTCGGCGGTGGCGAAGTGCAGCTGTGGAAAGACTCGGCACTTGCGAGACGCAATCCCGAGAAAAAATAATTTTCTGGATCTGCCACTGTGTATAGTGTTCGTGTTAATATTATTTGTTTACTCATGGTTTGAGATTTTCTTAGCTAATTTGACACGATTCAGGCGTACGTGAGCAAACGATACATCATTCACGCTTAAGATATATCCTCAGAGCAATTGAAAATGTTAGATACTTTTGCCGCAATTATCTTAAGAAATATAATCGAAACAGAGAACGATCAACGAGACGCGAGTCAAGAGAGAATAATCAGAGCGAGCAAAAATGGCGAGCTCTAGAGCTTTGTCCGTGATCGGAACCCTAGCTTTGCTGTTTGTCTCGTTGGTAGTTGCCGATGACGTCGTCGTCCTCACGGAGAGCAACTTCGACAAGGAGGTCGGTCAAGATCGCGCCGCTCTCGTCGAGTTCTACGCTCCATGGTACCACGCGCGATCCTTCATGCTTTAGCTTCGCAGATTCTTAAAATCTGTCTCTAATGGATCGCAAAGAACACGATTTTTTCGTTTCTCAGTGGCTGATTGGATCAGTGATCGTTGAAATTGAGGTTTAGATCCGTTCGGGGATTCAGTGGAAGATGAGTCGTGTAAATTTGGATTTTTGACTTAACTTGGATTGTAGGTAAAGCGAAATTGCATATGAAGCTAAAAGAGATTGAAATTGAGGTTTAGATCTGTTTGAGGAATGAATTGGGAACGTGAAACACTTCCATGATTAGCTATGGTCCCTCTCTAAGTCCGGATATATGCGATATTTTCATGATTAGCTAAAGAGTCTTCCATTTGCTTGATTTTCGGTAAAGCGAAAACGTTTGATAGGTCCGGTTATATTTGATTGATGAAACACGGGGGTTGCAAGATAAAACTACTGAAAATAATCATGTCTCGGTCAGAGCAAGAGTGTTGGTGTATGTGTTTATGAGTGTTTTTCGATTTCTTGTTTAATGGCATTTTGCCGGGTGTAGTGTGTCATTGGAACCGATGTGGTGTTTCTATTTTTGTTGCAGGTGTGGACACTGTAAGAAGCTTGCACCGGAGTATGAGAAGCTTGGCGCAAGTTTTAAGAAAGCAAAGTCTGTTGTAATAGGAAAGGTAAACTTCAAAATCTCGTGTATCTTGTTCGAGTCATCGTTTGCTCGACCTTATAGATTTTGAAAATGTAAATGAAAGTGCATTGTAATTGAAAATATAGCATTTAAGTAGTATCATTCACTTTCTATTGAAATGGCATTTATTTCATATGTGGTTTTGGTAGGTGGACTGCGATGAGCACAAGAGTGTGTGCAGTAAATACGGTGTTTCCGGGTACCCAACTATTCAATGGTTTCCAAAAGGTTCCTTAGAACCGAAAAAGTGAGTTTAGTTCTCTAATTTCTCTTTAATTTATTTGTGGAAATTAACTATTTTATTTAGAGAAGTGTCTAGAAATTCACAGTGGATAAAATTCAGAATAATTTTACATTCTTATCTCTTTTTCCACGTTTTAGGTATGAAGCTGCGCGTAGTGCTGAAGCTCTTGCTGAATTTGTGAACAAGGAAGCAGGTGATACTTAGTTTCGTCATCTGGTTCTATTCAATTATATATTTATATATATATATATATATAAAAAGAACGCTATTTTGAATTTCTGTGTTTTCCAATTTTAGCAATCTGGTATTAACGCCGCAATTTTTGCTTTATTCACACTCAATACAATTACATGGAACTTTTGCTTGTTCACAGGGACCAATGTTAAAATAGCTACAGCTCCGAGCAATGTTGTCATACTTACACATGATAACTTTGATGAAATTGTCATGAACAGCGAGAGAGATGTCTTGGTGGAGTTTTATGCACCATGGTTAGGATACGTATCTTCATTTCTTGTTTCTACGTTATGATCTGTTCTAGATTTATGCTAAGTATGTGACTAGTTGATGATTTATAAATTGATGGTCTCATCCTTCCAACAATGTGAATTTTAGGAGCAAGTTTTATACACGGGCTCATTATTATTGGTTTAATGAGTACCGAGTATGAAATACGGGTGAAATCTGTGTAACGAGTACCGAGTTTAGTCGGTATAAGCTTTACCAAAAAAATTGGCGTTAGTGAAAAAACTATTAGAATAATTTTTCTTGAAACTAAAAATTAGTAGGTAATGACAGGAATCACAAACTAACATGTTTGGAAGTAATAAAAAAAAAACTAAAAACTAAAAAAAATAACCTATGCACTTGTAAAATTGGCTTCTTAAACCAATCGTATTATCTCGTTTCTAGATACAACCAGTGCTGAAACACTGGAGCCCTGTACCGATACCAGATTTGTAATATAAAACCCCCTAATTCCGGTCGTTCGGTTTCCGATGATAAAATTTTCTGTGTATAAACCAGCAGTTTTACCCCTTTAAAAATGGTGATCTGTAATAAAACAGGTACACGTATGGTCTCCCCCTAGTTTTGTGGGTTTAAATTAGTGTATGGAAAGCAAAAGAACTCTTGGTTTTGACCCGGAGCTGTACATGAAAGTATATATTTCTTATCTCTTGTTTTGAAATTTTCCTTTCTTTTTTTTTCGCAGGTGCGGCCACTGCAAATCCCTTGCTCCTGTAAGTGATATGAAATTAGTTGCTTCATGTCGCCATCATTATAGAAATCAGAACAAATTTTCCCATATTTAAATTAATATCTACTTTGTATCCAGGTATATGAAAAGGTTGCATCGGCATTTAAGCTTGAAGACGACGTAGTGATTGCTAATCTCGATGCTGACAGTCACAGGGACTTGGCTGAAAAGTCAGTGCTAAGAATCTGCTTTATTCATTTCTTAAATTTCTCAATGTCAATTTTTCAAATTAGAACAAAACCACATCACACATGTACAAATGACCTAGGAAAAAATGATTTCCGTATATTTAAATTTTTATTCGATGTAGGTATGGAGTAAGTGGGTATCCGACACTGAAATTTTTCCCGAAAGGCAACAAGAAGGGAGAAGATTATGACGGTGGCAGAGAATTAGATGATTTTGTAGCTTTCATAAACGAGAAATGTGGTACTAGTAGAGACTCAAAAGGAGAACTCACTTCCAAGGTTAGCTACACACATTCATTACTATAATATTCAGAGGTGAAGCCGGTAATCAGTACCGTTTTAACCTTTAGAAAACCTGCCAACCGGTAAAATAAGTTTAAAAAAGAAAATTAATAATTATATAATAATAATAAAAAAAGTATATCATAATAGCATGTCAAATCGTCCACTGTTCATACTCCAATTCAAATATTAAAATGATGTCTGAATCATAATTTGACCTAAATACTATAGAAAGTTGAAAAAAAATATAAATACAAATATTTAAAACCGTTAACAGTAATAAACCAGTTACATGTTTTTTTACACCAAAAATCATATTTCCGGTATAAACATGTTTCCACTATACAAATATATAACATTGGATCTCTAATATATAATTGAATCTTACTTTTTAATTTTGTTGATTTAGGCCGGGATACTAGCATCCTTGGATTCGTTGGTGAAGGAATTTCTTGGAGCTGCAAATATCGAAAAGAAGGAAATACTCAGCAAAATGGAAGAAGAAGTTGATAAGCTTAAGGGCTCCCCAGCCAGGTTAAAACACTTTTAACGTTGACTTTTTGTGGCTGTCTCGTTTCTTAATGATACCAGTAGATATTCATATTATCGCATTGAAACATGCCGAGCATTTAGTTTTAGTGATTTAATTGAGTAGAGCCCGGTCCGGCCCATCAAGTTATAAGAGACCACATGCTAATGAAGGAGTAGCCCATAACCATTCATAAAACTTAAACCCTTTCAAAAGAAGGGAGATTGGGTTGGTAAAGGTTGGGGGAATTCCCGTTCTGAGGTCATCGATTTTGGGCACGTAACACGGATTGGTTCTTACAGTTAGTAATTTATGTTTTTTTTTTTTTTGCTCCGGTTTGGTTTAATCTTGCAGATTTGGCAAGATCTACTTGAAAGCAGCCAAGAACAGTTTGGAGAAAGGTGCCGAGTACGCGCAGAAGGAAATTTTGCGGCTTGAACGCATGCTTGAGAAGGTAAAACAATTCTATTTGAGTAATTAGCAGCAACCCCCCTTAATTGTACTACAGGCGCACCTGAACTTTGTGTTGGTGCACTTTGGCCCGTGAACTTTGTAGGCTCTTTGCGGTGCATTTTTACCTCTTGAATCTTCATTTTGGTGTAAAATATTCGTTCTCTTTTCGGGTTATTATGCACCAGAATAAAACTTCAGGTGGAAAATTGCACTGTTGATAAAAATAAGGGGGGCAAAGTGCACCGAAACATTCATATGCCAGAATTCGGGGGACAGTGCAAAAATAAACAAAATTTATAGGCGATTACTGTTAATTTACTCGAACTAATTTAAGTTTGATAAAATTGAAAAGTGATGATTTATTATGTTTTTGACTGGTATTGAATAGTCAATCAGCCCGAGTAAAGCAGACGAGTTCACTCTGAAGAAGAACATTCTCGCCACTTTTGCCGCCTGAATAGCTATTTACTTTTCCGAGTTTAGAAGATTCTAGATTCTGTCTTCTTTGCGTAGCTTAACAATATTTAGCTAATCCTTTTTGTTATAAGTTTTGTACTCTTGAATGGACAATAATAAATTATAATCGACACTTTTTTTAGGGTATTATTAACTAACCGTGAATTTTATTACGTATGAACTTTGATTTTTGGTAATAATGCCCTCTATACTATCAAATGTAACACATTTTCCATTTCTGTGCATGCTTTGTATTTGTCAAATAATTACATGATAAGATCAATATATTTATACTATGGAATTATTGTGAAGCAATGAATAAGTCAAATTATTCATCAACTTTTTAGTTGAATATCACACGAGATCGAAGAAAAATTATTAAGTTAATAATTGACAAAAATATATCTAAACAATTATAGAATGCAATATGTTACATTTTAAAATGTAAGGGTGTTGCTTTCAAAATCTAAAATCTAATGGTGATGGACTAATCTTTAACGTTTTAAGATTGATTGGGTAACAATGAAGGTGAATATATATTATATTTTTTACAGAAAGTACCTAGGATTCTCTGCAAACTACCACATGGAACATGCACATATAATTTTGTTACAATTACACCCAAGTCAGAGAGTTAGTGCAAACTTTTGGATGTTGGCCCATCGTGGCAGAGAGAGAGAGAGAGACTGAAATTGTGGAGATATTCATTCATAATTTGGATTTGGAAACGGACAATATGGCTTCTTTCACTATTCTATTCATCAGATATGACTCACTCTCACATTATATATTATACTCTACCTGTTTATATGAATATGCATATCTATATATCTGTACTCGTCTGTTTTTTTTTTCCAAAGTTACTTGAAAATTGAAAAAAATAGAGAATAAGATTATCAAAATAAATAACCCTGGTATAATTCTTCCGTTTATGAAAATAGCTAACAGTTTTTGTATAATATAATATAATGGTGTCTTAGTCTTACAATACAAGAATACGTAGATATATTAATTTCAGGACAAGAGTTGTTCCACTTGATGATGTTCACCAGCTGGAATTTTAATAGATGGGATGGGACAGCTTCACCTATCAAAATTAAGAATAAAATGTCACAAACTTGCAAATAGCAAAACAATATGTTTTTTGGTGTAAAAGTGTCACTTCCTTATTATTTATGTACTAAGCACAAGAGTTGGTATTAATATCACTTAATTGCTGTCTGATTTTGCCACACTGCTCTGCTGGGCACACACTACATTACAATAATTTAGAGTAAAACCAATTGGTCATACTCATAGACATAGTCATAGCACCCCCTTAACTTTCTTTGTTGGTGTACGTTCGTTCTTTGAATTTCGGTTTAGTCTTTTTTTTTTTTTACTCCTATATTTTTATAAATAACACAATGCCCCTTGTGCGTTTAAGATCGATGTGTTTCCTCTTACGTGTGAGCAACACATGACATGTTTGAGAATATTTATATTAAGTTTATTTTGTTTTTCTCCAATGTTTTTCAGACTTTTATCTAGTTTAGTTTACTATCTTGTTTGGTAAGTATTGACAAAAATGCATTGGCACAAATCAACTATGTTTATTTCTTAGCCCGCAAAGGGCAATGTTTTTTATTTTGTATTAATAGTATGAGAGACAATACCGGACGGAATTAAAACACAAGAACGAACTGCATCTATGGGAAAAATTCAGGGTGCATCATTGTAAATTACTCCAAAATTTATAATTGCCAGTTACCACATTTAAACCCCTAGATTATGGATTGCTCACTCGTCAACAACATTTGTTTTTTCCTTCCAACCATATCCTTGTCACATATCTTCCGAAAGTGTCAAACCATTCAATAAAAGGGTAATTGTCACTTTGTATTTGTAGTTTGCTTATATTTCCAAGTAGTAAGCAAAATCAAGAGTTGGGCACTATTGATAGGGTCTAAAGTGTCAAGATTTTGGGTAAGGGGACCAAATAGTTGTTAAGGTCGGATTTGGTTAAATCCATTCCTAACTTTACACTTGTCGTTTTCCTATGAAACGACGAGGGTCGGGTTGAGCGCGATGGCGATGGGCTTTCGGCCCACCGATGGAGGTTAGTGGCCAGGAGAGGAGCCGGGGCTCCTCGAAGATGGTCATATCGCAATGGGCTCGCGGCCCATCAGGGAGAGCGATGAACGAGGATGGGCCTCAAGCCCATTGAGATCTAGGGCTTCGACCTAGGATACGACAAGAAGGTACGGTCCGAGGGGACCACTGCAAGGTAGCGCGCGCGGGATGTGTCAGAGGGGACAACGTTAGTGGAAACAAGCCCCTTTGGCAGGCGTCGAGAATGTCAGAGAAGAGGACCGCAGGATATTCCATGGGGGGACCATCTGAAGATCATCCAAGGGATTCGAGCCGAGAAGGCCCCAGCGGGGCTATAAATAGAGGAAGAGCTCCCAGTTGTAGTGGCGGGCAATTATCGAGAGAAGAGAGAAAGATAGAGTCATCGCATAGTGTTGATACTCCCTTCGTGTCACCAGCTTGGTAGCGCCAGTCTTAGTTAATCGCATTCTTCTTCTTTGTTCCAAGCTATAAACGGAAGAGACCGATCCCCTTTGTAATCGTAAATCAATCAAAGATACCCCATCATTCGTATTTATTCGTGTGTTTGAGTAGTGTCTTCTTGTGACTGTAAGGCGGTGCGAATCGCCCTCTACAGTTTGGCGCCCACCGTGGGGCTGTAGTTTCTTCCTATCTCACAGCCAGGAACGAGAAGCGGAAAAGCGAAAGATGCCTCAAGACGAGGGGCGGAGCGACCAGAGCGAGGCGCTGGACGAGATGCGGCGACAGATGACCCAGGTCATGCAGAGGATGGAGGCGGCCGACCGGAGGGCGGAAGAAGCCACGAGAAGAGCCGAGGAGCAAGCTGCGGAAAGTCGGAAGCTCGCCGAGCTGCTCGCCCAGGCGGAGGTCAGGAACGCGGCGAACAGGTCTGCTGACTCCCCCATCGCAGCGAGTGGAGGAGCCCTGACCGGAGACGCGGCGAATGATGAGGCGCTCGGCGCCTCTCGGGACCTCTTGGTCCGGAACCTGTTCCAGACGCCAGCATCGACCTCGCAGCCGATGACGACGGCAAGCACGCCCCTGAGCGTGCCAGCGCTGGTCCCGGCGGGCGACCCAGCCGCTACCGGAGAAATCATGAGGGCCATGGCGGCCATGGCGGCGGCCCTGGAGGCAAAGATAGGACAGGTGGCATCGCGAGTGCACCAGGCGACGAGCGCCGGTCCGGAGATCGACAAGCTGGTAAGAGACGCCAGAGTGACCCCCTTCACTCCTAGGATCCGAGGAGTCGAAGTAGATGAGCTGCCAAAGATCAAGCTCGCGCCGTACAAGGGAGGGACCGATCCTACGACTCATGTGAAATCTTACAGGATAGCGACGGACCATATCGTCGGCGAGGAGACCAGAAGGGAGGCTATCCTTTGTCGCCTTTTTATTTACCATTTGCAGGGCCCGGCCAGCGATTGGTTCGCGCGGCTTGCGCCAGGGATTATCGACAACTCCGACCAGCTCGTCGCCATGTTCCTGAAGCATTATTCCATCCACGCCCAGAGCGAGGCGACGCTAGCATCTCTGTTTGATCTCAAGCAGGGGAAGGACGAGACGCTGCGCCAGTACGTGGAGCGGTTCAAGGGAGTGATGATTCGGGTGCCGAATCTCGAAGACGCAGTCGCCGTCCAAGCCCTAAGGCACGGCCTGCACTGCACTTCCGATTTCTGCAAAGAGATCACGAGGACAGTGCCGCTGACGATAGAGGACGCACTCCACCGAGCGACGATCGACATGAACATCGAGGAGAGCATCCTCGGCAAGAAAAAGAGCGACGATAGGGGCGAGGCCAAGGCCAAGTCCGAGAAGAGCAGGGACGGGCGAGACGGCTCGTCGTCAAGAGCGAGGAGAGAAGATCGAGGAGCACAGAACGAGCGACGCGCCCCCGAGGCTCCGAGACACAAAGTCTACCAGGTAAACGAGAAGCGAAGCGACAACACCACCCGCGAGAATCAGCCGCGGGCGGACTATCACGACAGCAGGCCCCAGGGCCAGCAGGGAGGATACTCCCGAGGAGAGGCCGACGGAGGCCAGCAGGGATACTCCGGGGGACGCGGCGGGTTCTCCGGAGGAAGAGGAAGTTTCAGCGGCGGCCGCGGAGGACGCTCAGGCGGCCGAGGAGGTTACGAAAGGACTCCGTGGCCGAGGGACATGAACAAATTTTGCTCGTTCCACGGTTACTGGGGCCATTCATCCGAGGATTGCGCCGCGTACAAGAGGTTCATCCAGAAGGGGATCGAACGAGGAGACTACGGGGAAGCCACGCGAGAGCAGGCGCGACCCTGGAACAACGAAAACAGGGCCTTCCCCAACCAGCAGGCGGCTCCGCCTCAGAGCTCCGGAGGAGGGCAGAGCGCTCAGAAGCGAAGTTTCGCGATCGAAGCGGAGCCATCGGCCCGCGTGGAGGCCGCCCGCCCGGCGAGCAGACCGAGGATCGACGTGATCATGGGTGGATCACGATTCTGCGACGACACGGTTAACAGCATCAAGGCCTACCAGAGGCGGGGGCGAGAGCATAGCCGAGGAGACTTGGCGCGGGAGACGGCGGGAGCGACGATCGAGTTCGTCGAAGACGATAACTGCGCGGATTCGCACGACGACGCCCTGGTGCTCGAGCTCAACATCGGGGGGTACGACATAGCGCGCGTTCTCGTCGACAACGGCAGCTCCGTGGACATGATCACCCACGAGTGCCTTCTTCGCATGAAGATCGACGACCTCGCCATCGGAGGCCGACCCCGGAAGGTGTCAGGATTCAACGGCGACGTCACCACCTCGCTAGGAACGGTCCTGCTAGCCGTATACGCCGGGAGTGTGAGGAGGATGACCGAATTCATGGTCCTCGACGTGGAATCGCATTTCAACGTGATCCTCGGGAGGCCATGGATTCACGCGATGAGAGCCGTACCCTCCACCTACCATCAGTGCATCAAGTTCCCCGGAAAGGACGAGGGAGCCATCGAGGAGCTCCAAGGCTGCCGAGAAGCCTACCGCATCTGCTATATGATGCATCATCGAGCGGCAAGCAGCGGGAAGAGGCCCGATAAGGCTCTCGAAAGCCGCAAGGATGGGTTATAGCAATTAGCCATCGCTGCCCCGCCTCCCCCGACGACGAAGCGAAGGAAGCGGCGCAAGAAGAGAGGGAAAGGAGGAGATCCTGGGGTTCCGGGGATCCTTAGCGCTGAGGACATCGAGGGTCCAGCGACAGAAGAGCGGAGGGGCGGGCCGCAGATCGAGGAGGTCGAGCAGGTCTGCATCGACGAGACCGATCCGACGAGAACCGTCGGAATAGGCGCAAGACTCGACCCGGAGATGAAAGCCCAGCTGGTGGATTTCCTGAAAAGGAACAAGGGAAGCTTCGCGTGGACCAACGACGACATGCCGGGGATCGACCCCGCGGTCATCACCCACCGGCTCAACACCGACCCCAACCATCGACCGGTCATACAGAAGAGAAGGAAAATGGCGGCCGACAGAAACAAGATCATCAACGACGAGGTAGACAGGTTGCTGGCGATGGGAACTATCCGGGAGGTCAAATACCCCGAGTGGCTAGCCAATACCGTCGTCATACAGAAGAAGAACGGCAAGTGGAGGGTCTGCGTGGACTACGTCGATCTCAACAAGGCATGCCCGAAGGATAGCTTTCCAATGCCCCACATCGACCGCTTAGTCGAGGCGACCATCGGGTACGAGCTTATGAGCTTTATGGACGCCTATTCCGGCTATCACCAGATCAGGATGCACCCCGACGACGAGGAGAAGACCGCTTTCATCAGCGAGCGAGGGACGTACTGCTACAAAGTTATGCCGTTCGGGCTGAAGAACGCCGGCGCCACCTATCAGCGGCTCATGACGAAGATGTTCCACGATCAGATAGAAGAATCCCTCGAGGTGTACATCGACGACCTGGTCGTCAAATCGTTAAAGGTTGCCATGCATGTCGAGCATCTGGAGAAATGTTTTCGGGTCCTCAACGAGCATAAGATGAAGCTGAACCCGACGAAGTGCACCTTTGGCATCTCGTCCGGGAAGTTCTTGGGCTTCATGGTGACCCGTCGCGGAATCGAGGCCAGCCCCGACCAGGTCGAAGCCTTCCAGAGCATGCCCTCGCCTCGTAATCGTAGGGAGGTCCAGAAGCTGACGGGACGGATCAACGCGCTCGGACGGTTTATCTCGCGGCAGACAGACCGGACCCTCCTCTTCTATGAGTTGCTGAAGAAGAATAAGAAGTTCGAATGGACGTGAGAGTGCGAGGAGGCCTTCCAAGCGCTGAAGGCTTACCTCTCGTCGCCGCCAGTCATGACGAAGCCAGAGCCGGGAGAGCCTCTGTATCTGTACCTCGCGGTGTCCGATCACGCGATAAGCCAGGTGCTGGTGCGAGAAGAGAAGGGCGAGCAGAAGCCTGTTTCGTATATCAGCCGGAAGCTCCTTGACGCTGAAACACGGTACCCCCAGGTCGAAAAATTGGCGCTCGCGCTGTTTGACGCATCGGAGAAGTTGAGATTCCATTTTCAGATGCACACCATCATCGTCATGACAGACAGACCCGTCAGGTCAATTCTGCACAGCCCAAACCAGTCAGGGAGGATCACAAAGTGGTCGATCAAGTTGGGAGCATACGACATCGAGTATCGACTCCGGACAAGCTTGAAATCGCAGGTCCTGGCTGACTTCCTCATTGAGCTGCCGAAGGAGCTCATAGACTCGCGCGATGAGACCGGGATGTGGAGGCTCCTCGTCGACGGGTCGGCGACGTCGCTCGGATCGGGTATCGGGATCAGGCTCGTTTCCCCAGTCGGAGAGGTCGTAGAAAAAGCTTGCCGCCTCGCTTTCCGCGCCACGAACAACGAGGCCGAGTACGAGGCTCTCATCGTCGGGATGCAATCGGCCCTGGCTCTGGGCGTGCGGAAGGTAAACGCTTTCTCGGATTCTCAGCTGGTGGTCAAGCAGGTTAACGGGGAGTACGAGAAGAACGACGAAAGGATGGAAGCATACGCCGGGGTTGTCGAATCCCTATCAAAGAAATTCGATTTTTGGACTTTGACGCAGGTCTCGAGGGGCGACAACAACCACGCCGATGCGCTGGCGGGCTTGGGCTCAACAACCCAAATCGACGAGCTCCGCTCGATTACCGTCGAGACGGTCGAAAAGCCCAGCATCAAGCGGGAAGAAGGTCCGCCAAAAAAGAAGCGCAGGGCTAGCGACGGCACGACAAGGAAGCAGGACGAGGAGGACGACGCTCAAGAAATCCTCGACATCGAATGCGAGAACCTGGGTCCCGATGAGCGGGGGATCGTAGACGATGACGAAGACAAGGATTGGCGCACCCCTCTTCGCAAGTATATCCTCGACGGAACGTTACCCGATGACAAGCAGGAGGCCAGGAAGCTGCGAACCAAGAGCGCGAGGTATTCTGTTCTGAATGGCAGGCTTTACAGGGCGAGCTTCGAAGGAATACTACTGCGATGCTTGGGCAGGAAGGAGGCAGAGTACGTTATGGGAGAAATCCACGGCGGGGAGTGCGGCAATCACTCCGGAGGCCGATCCCTCCTGCGAAAGGCCAAGCGTCAAGGGTTCTTTTGGGAAACCATGGTCGCAGATTGTGCCGACCATACCAAGAGGTGCGAGAAGTGCCAGCGCCACGCTCCAGCGATCAACTGCCCAGCCGAGAAGCTGTCGGTAGTGTCCGTCCCATATCCCTTTATGAAGTGGTCGATGGATATCGTTGGTCCGATGCCTACTGGCTCTCGACAGCGGAAATTTATGCTGGTAGTGACGGACTTCTTCACTAAGTGGTCCGAAGCAGAGGCGTACGCCAACATCAAGGATTCGGACGTCGAGAGCTATGTCTGGAAGAGCGTGGTCACACGTTTTGGACTGCCCCGCGAGATCATCGTCGATAACGGGTCCCAGTTCATTTCGAAGAGATTCCAGGACTTCTGCGCTCGATGGAGGATCAAGCTGAACACATCAACGCCGAGATACCCGCAGGGGAACGGAAACGCGGAGGCGGTTAATCGCACCATCGTCGACAGCATCAAGAAAAGGCTCGATGAGAAGAAGGGCTTGTGGGCCGACGAGCTCCCTGGAGTCCTTTGGTCCTACCGCACAACTCCCCACTCGGCCACCGGCGAGACCCCTTTCGCACTCGCCTTCGGAGTCGAAGCGGTAATACCGGCAGAGGTGGGAGTGCCCAGTCTGCGACGAGAGTGGGCTCCAAGCCATCCCGACGGTAACAGCCAAGGACTGCTCCATCAGCTGGACCACATCGACGAAAAGCGGGAGCGGGCTAAAGTACACATCGCCAACTACCAAAACACCATCGCTCGGTTCTACAATAAGAGCGTCCGCCCTCGGCAATTCAGGGCCGGAGAGTTGGTGCTCCGCAAGGTTTTCCAGAACACGGCGGAGCTGAATGCGGGAAAGCTTGGGCAAAATTGGGAAGGCCCATACAAGGTCGTGGAGGTGGTCAAACCGGGAGTCTACAGGCTCGAGAACTTGGCCGGCCTCGAGGTTGTTCGCAGTTGGAATGTCAAGCACCTCAAAAAGTTTTATCAGTAAGCCTTGTCGCCCCAATTCCTTATGTTTGCATACCTTATCGTCCTAATGGGATGTCCCGACCCACGTGTTCGGGACCACTCGTAGCCCCGGCTCGTTTCTAATAAAAACAGGGAGTACTCTTCCCTCGCGAGCCGCACCCGTACGGGGGACTCGAAGGGTTTAACGAGGCTCGCCTTTATGGCAAATTATCTTTCTAACAATCTTACAGGCTAACATTTATGAACAACCTCAAAGTAAGAGCAGCGCACGACCAGCCGCGAACCAAGCGTCGGTTGCAAGATCAAACACATTAAAATAAAGCGCGAAGCGAAAGCGAAGATAACAAAGCCTAAAAATGGCACGAAAGCAAAATCAATAGCAAACATGAACAGCCATCGTCGTCGACACTCTAAGAACGCCGCCGTGGCGAGAACGACATTTTCATCGGACTCTCCACCGCGCGTGACTTAGAGGAAGAAGAAGAAAAAAGGGCCTCGACAAAAGTTTCGATGGCACCATGAAAAAGAAAAAAGGGCCTCGACAAAAGTTTCGATGGCACCATGAAAAAGAAAAAAGGGCCTCGACAACAGATTCGATGGCACCATGAAAAAGAAAAAAGGGCCTCGACAAAAGTTTCGATGGCACCATGAAAAAGAAAAAAGGGCCTCGACAAAAGTTTCGATGGCACCATGAAAAAGAAAAAAGGGCCTCGACAAAAGTTTCGATGGCACCATGAAAAAGAAAAAAGGGCCTCGACAACAGATTCGATGGCACCATGAAAAAGAAAAAAGGGCCTCGACAAAAGTTTCGATGGCACCATGAAAAAGAAAAAAGGGCCTCGACAAAAGTTTCGATGGCACCATGAAAAAGAAAAAAGGGCCTCGACAAAAGTTTCGATGGCACCATGAAAAAGAAAAAAGGGCCTCGACAACCGATTCGATGGCACCATGAAAAAGAAAAAAGGGCCTCGACAAAAGTTTCGATGGCACCATGAAAAAGAAAAAAGGGCCTCGACAAAAGATTCGATGGCACCATGAAAAAGAAAAAAGGGCCTCGACAAAAGTTTCGATGGCACCATGAAAAGGGAAAAAGAACCTTGACAAAAGCCTCGAGGGCATCAGGGCAAAGAAAAAGAGCCTCGAAGTAGGTAATCGAAAGGGCCAGCGATAGCAAGCAGTATCGCGACAAGTTTCCCCTCCACCGTCAATTACTATGTTCGTTTCATTATCAAAAAAAAAAAAAAAAAAAAAAAAAAAAAAAAGGGGGGGGGGGGGGGGGGGGGGGGGTGGGGGGGGGGAAGGAGAGGATGCTCAAGCCTGCATCCTCCACACTAAGACCCCATACAAAGGAATCCACATACATATACAACAGTGACGTAATTACAAAAGATCTTCGTGTATTCATATGCCAAAAAGACTTATAAGTTTATAACATTTACATTTACATCATAGCCTCGTAAGCAAACCGGCACAAGTCACGTAAATCGGAAAAACACAAGCAGTCTTAAGCGTCAGCCCTCGTCGGATTTGAAGATGGAGTCGGCGAGGTCATCGACGCAATCCGACATCGCTCGGTCGAGAATGTCCCTGGCAAAGTCCGAGAAGGCGGCCAGATGACGAGGGTCGCGAGTTAGGAACTTCGTCAAGGCAGTCGGCGGCAACAGGTCTAGGCGTCCAGCTGCAGAGGAGTTGTCTTCGAGATCCGTCGAAGAAGGCATCGCGACCCGAAGAGTTAACTCGTTGATCAGGTCACGCACTAGGTCGTAGTGCTCGGGATCCTCGGCGAGGAACGACGCGACCACGCCCTCGTCAGGCCTCGAAGGCCAAGAAACGAGAGTTAGCTCGCCGGCCTGCGATAAGAGGGGGGAGGATAGTCGACCCCAATGAAGCGAGAAAGTTAGGAGAACGACGGTCGCGAGCCGATAACTAAAGTTCAGCAGAGGAAGTAAAGATCTTTGTCATTCATTAAGTGTTCGTGAAGTACAAAGAAAGGGCCCGAGGCCAAAGCAACAAAGAAAATATAACAGCAAAATTCACAAAAGAAAAACCAAAATATACAAAGACAATTCCCCTAGGGAAGGCCATCCTGTACCGTCGGCTCTTGGATCGAGAGGGTCTTGTCGTTGGTCCCATACTCGTCGACGGAGTCCGAAGCCGAGGCAGTCGTCCCCGCTGCGAAGGCGGCCAGCCTCTCGGACTCGATGGAGGGAGGATCGCAAGGCGAGAGAGGCGGCGAATCCAGAGGAAGAGCAGACCTCACCTCTAGCTCCTTCACCCTCGTGGAATGCTCCGCGATGATCCCGCGCCACTTCGGCAAGAGGGGCAGAAGCTTCCCCACCGTCGCGACGGGAGGAAGCTTCTCGACCATGTCAAGGTTGGCCTTGTAGCCGGCGACCATGCGGTGATGGTCGACGGACTCATCGAGAGCCGCGAACCTCTCATCGCGACGCTGGATTTTGGCCTTGGCTTTCTCGAAGAGACGCAGACGTGCGCTACGTTCCTCGACGACTTCCGCCTGCGCGCCCTCCAGCTCATCGGCGAGCCTCTTCAGAGCGTTGGTTACCCGAGAAACCAAGCGACTCTCTTCCTCGGGCGGAGCGCCGATGGCCTCGCTCAGACGAGCCAGCCTCCTCGTCTTCTTCTCGAGGGCCACGGTGAGGTCGTGAGTCGCGCTCCGATGGCGCTCCGCCTCGTCGACGAGGGCGCGTTGCTGCTCTTCAACTTGCAGCTCGGCCTGCTGGCGAAGGGAAGCCTCCTTCTCCAGGGCGGCTTTGACCTCCTCAAGGGCCAGACGGTGCCGATTGGCCTCATCCCGGTACCTTCGCTCCCCAGCAATGGAAATCTGAAGATGACACTCGAGCTCACCGACCCGGGCGCCCATCTCGAGCAGTTCCAACGCATGTTCGTGGGAAGTGTCGCGCTCGTCGAGGATCATGTCATTAAGAAGCGCGATGCCTTGGAGCGTAAGAGCTGCCGCCTTGCGGTAGCGAGAGGAGGTCGCCAGTGAGCTGCCGGCGGGACGAAACTGTTGGGAGGACATCGACAGGCCGTGGATCGCGTCGGCCGAATACTTCTCCCATTCTTCCTTGGAAGAAGCCTGAGAGGGCGGATCGGGGAAGCTCGGATAGCGGATTACGGTCGAACCCTTCACCATGCCTTGTGGGAACACGGGCAGAAGTTCGTCCGGCGAGGGGGCGCCCGCTTTGGAGGATTCTCCGGGAGTTTTCTTCCAGGGGTGGGGAGGTTTGGCGAGGAGCAAGCACTCACCGCTCGTCGTCTCGTGCGCCGCCGATGCCTCCTTTTCGGGCGAGACCTCGATCGAAGACGACTCGCAGGAGGCATTCGTCCTGAACAGGGAAGTGCCGGAGGCGGGAACGCCGACGGCTTCCCGAGGAGCCTCGCCCTGGGGCCCAGCCGCGGGCTGCGAGGCGCCCGGCGGGCCATCCTCTGCCTGGTCAGGCTGAACAACCGCCGGGAGAGCGGCTATGGGGGTACCCTCAGCCGCTGCGACGGTCGCCTCGCGGGGAGAGGCCGGCGGGGCGGGGATCTTCTCGTCCCCTAAGGCAGGGGCATCTCCGGCGTCCTCGCCGCTCACGACCCCTGGGGTCGGATCCAGGAGGCCCTGCTCGGTGACCTCTACGGTAGAAGGAGCAGGGTCGGCAAGAGGCTCCGTCGACTGAAAGTCGGCGGCGGGCAGGACGACGTCAGAGAAGTCCAGGCTGCCGAAGTCATCGTCGAAATTCACCTCCCGACGGGTGCGCCGGGAGTACCCGGTCGCGGGGCTGACGGAAGGCGTGACGATGATCGGCTCGGAGGCGGTCCCCGCGCCAGGCGTGACTTCTGTCACCGCTTTGGACCCCTTCGGCGAGAGGTCCTCGCGCGCAGCTTCAGAGCCAGGAGCGGGGACAACCGTCTCATCGGCGCGGGCTCCGAGCGGAGTTTGACGAGGGGAGAGGTCGACCTGGGAGTCCTCGCGGCGAGGGGACTCTCGGGGGGCAGGAGCCTCCGACGGACAGCGACCCGCGACAGGTGGCGTCATGTCGACAGCTCTAAGGGGCGCATCGGCGTCGGCCGCAGGCTCGGAGCGATGCTCGGAGGAAGCGTCACGGAGCGGAGGATCGTCGTGCGAGATCACGCGGTCCCTTCCCTCGCGGGGGACTAACCCCAGGTAGCCATCTTTGGACCGGTCTCGCGGGGGCGGCACCGGCGTCGGGGAGGGCTTACTCTTCTGGCGAGAGGACTCCTCGCCGGTCACGTCGAAGCGGGATTTCCTTTTGCGGCTCTTCGCAGGAGCCTTGGGCATCTTCTTCCGCGGAGGAGCCGACGAGCCTTTCTCGCCTTCCTCGGCCCGAAATCCGGGCGGGAAAAGCGAGCGAGGAGGCGGCCCCATAATGTGGCAGAGGCGGTAAATACCCGAGTTCACGATCCGGGCGGCGTTGAAGTCGAGGAACCAATCGCGGCGATCGTTGGCAAGAAGCGCGTTGCGCACGCTTGTGAAACGGGCCACGACGCCCTCGTCGGTCGATGGCGAGAACTTGATGATATCCTGATCGCCGACCCAGGCGCGGGGCAGCTCCTCGTGGTTGGGGCCGAACGTCGACGCACTCACGCGCGTGAAGTAATATCGATTCTCCCACATCGCCTCCTTGTTCGGGGGGTTCAGGAGGATGTGGGGGTTGTGGCGGTGCGACAGCGAGAAGCGCCCAATGTTTTTTGGGTTCCTCGAGAAGTAGTATAGGGTCATGAGGTCCTCCAGAGTGACCTCGACCCCTTGTTCCAATCCCAGCACGAGAGTGCACAGGAGGAGACGGATGGAGTTGGGACTTACTTGGGTTATCGGCACGTTGAAGGCCGCCAGGAAGGCCACAATGAGGTTGGGCACCGGAAGGTGAAGGCCCACGTCGGTGAAGAAGTGCTCATAGATGGCAATACAGTCGTCTTGAGGCTCGTCGGCGCGCTCGCCTGGATACGGGAGCCGGAGCAGGTACTTCTCGCTGTCGATATAATTCTTGATAAAATGGTCCCGGTGCGCCTCCGTCAAGATAGACAGAGGGGACTTGGTCTGGAAGATTTTCCCGGCCATTGCCATGATCGGCAGAAGGTTGAGAGAGTGAGAGACAGATGGGAAAGGAGCAGGAGCTTCGAGAGCGAAAAAAAAGAAAAAGAGAGCAAGTGAGAAGGGTGAGAGCGAATGAAAGAAGAAAGAGAGAAATAGAGAGGCATTTCGAATATAAGGAGGGAGGAGAGAGAAGCCGAAGGGGCGCGATTCGATCGAACGGCCCAGGATGGAGGCGTGCGTAGGCTGTCAACGGTCGAGATGAAGGAGCCGTTGGGAATCCCATAAAGTAGGTACTCGAGTGCCTGGGGAACCCCGCATTAAATGCGGGGGGGGGGGGGGGGGATTCGAGGCGTCGCCTGCATGCGCAGTGATGGGACGCCGACGCATCGATTCGGGGATCTGATCTCTTACCGCGAAGGCACCGTCATCGAGAGGAGATCCTCGGAGGTTCGGTCCCGTCGCCCGATGATAGCCGTCGCGCAACAGGCTTCCAGGCATTCTCTCATCGCGAGGAGTTCGTCGGTGATCGACGACCCTCAAGGGGGTGATCTCGTCGCCCGACGAGGGTCGTCGCGCGGAATCTCCTCCTCTTACATTTTCCCAAGTGCCCACACTTGGAAAAATGGGGGACTAACTGTTAAGGTCGGATTTGGTTAAATCCATTCCTAACTTTACACTTGTCGTTTTCCTATGAAACGACGAGGGTCGGGTTGAGCGCGATGGCGATGGGCTTTCGGCCCACCGATGGAGGTTAGTGGCCAGGAGAGGAGCCGGGGCTCCTCGAAGATGGTCATATCGCAATGGGCTCGCGGCCCATCAGGGAGAGCGATGAACGAGGATGGGCCTCAAGCCCATTGAGATCTAGGGCTTCGACCTAGGATACGACAAGAAGGTACGGTCCGAGGGGACCACTGCAAGGTAGCGCGCGCGGGATGTGTCAGAGGGGACAACGTTAGTGGAAACAAGCCCCTTTGGCAGGCGTCGAGAATGTCAGAGAAGAGGACCGCAGGATATTCCATGGGGGGACCATCTGAAGATCATCCAAGGGATTCGAGCCGAGAAGGCCCCAGCGGGGCTATAAATAGAGGAAGAGCTCCCAGTTGTAGTGGCGGGCAATTATCGAGAGAAGAGAGAAAGATAGAGTCATCGCATAGTGTTGATACTCCCTTCGTGTCACCAGCTTGGTAGCGCCAGTCTTAGTTAATCGCATTCTTCTTCTTTGTTCCAAGCTATAAACGGAAGAGACCGATCCCCTTTGTAATCGTAAATCAATCAAAGATACCCCATCATTCGTATTTATTCGTGTGTTTGAGTAGTGTCTTCTTGTGACTGTAAGGCGGTGCGAATCGCCCTCTACAATAGTGATGGGGACTTTTAAGCAAGAAATTTTAGGTTCATTTTGAAGGGGATTTATCAATGTATGGAGATTTTGAAACATCTTTCTCCTCTACACAACTCATGTCATTATGAATCCCTTTGGATTGAATGAGAAGTTTGAGACATTATATAAGCCCATGAACAATAATTGAGAAATGGGGGACCATTGATGGAGACTTTTCTCACTCTTTTTCTTTAGATTTATTGTTGGATCGCCCATGACTTTTACAAAGATTTCAAGCCACATCACTTGTACTTACAAGAATCCAATTTTAACTTGAGTTTATCCTTACAAATATCTGGTTTGTTTTTTCATTGATTTTACTTGTTGAATTTGCAAGTACCCCCTACCCCTAGAGATGCCTATTATTTATTTGTTCGTTTGGAATTGGCTGGCAAAGTAATTGCCATTGATGCTCCTTGCATTTTGCATGTTCGTGTATTTTTCCCTTATAATGGTTAATGTTCCTTTATATTAAAAAAGTAGCACAATGTGAGATGTTAACTAGTGTACAAGAACAACACATGACATACTCCAATGTATTTTTTTATCAATCAATAATTGAATGAAATGCATATACTACTAGATTATGTTAAAAGTGTTAAAGCTAACTACAAGGTTTACTCAAAATTCGGAAATGTCTGACGCTTATTGTCCTTATTTTAATGCAGGAGAGGCAATTTCTTGCTTCATAAATATATTGAGCATGGTTCCCAAAATGAAAGGAAATATATATACATAGTTTTTACTTAAAATATAAAGATATCAAGATAATATGGTAGTTAAGTAAAAGATAAAAAGAGTTTGGTCTTTGCCCACATGTGATCCTAAGTCCTACAATTTGACACCATGCTGATTTTATTTGCATGTCATTATAAATTATAATCCTTTTGGGACATTATGTTATGTGGTGGGGTGTCTACAGCTTTAGCTACTAGAATTATAGGTGACCGAAAAAGACAAAACATCAACATGATATATATAGTTATTTACTTATTTGTACTGAAAAGTAAGCAAATTCAAAATCTCAAAAATTTACTTTATGTCACATCTAAGAATATGAAGATGACTATAGGTTAAAATAAATAGATGAAATGTGACTTCAAGTTTAACCCCACTTTCAGAACATCCAACCACTACACCACCACCTTCGTTAATTGGTCTCACACAGTCACACTCAATTGCCGGGGTTTTTTTATATTATTTTTATATACCAATAATGCTCGATAAACTCTGTAAACCGCCCGAAAGTCCAATATAACAGTTTTACCCCGAAAGTCCGATCTTATTCTTCAAAAATTACCGCTTCGTCGTGTTTCTCTCACATTTAGAAGGTTATCCGCACTCACTCACAATCGTTGGCGGCACAAACAGCACTGCCGGCCACTAGACGAGGAGTGACCGAATGCAGTGATTATGCGGCTGCCGCAGAAGATGTCTACGGTTGAGGCTAGCCGTCTCTACCGGAGAGGCGAAGATCATAATTTGACCCCAAAAAAATATAATTTTGTAGTTATTTTCTAGAAGAGAAAAAAAATCATGAAATGGCAAATACCACAAGGTTTCATTTTCTGTTTGGTTGGTCAATGTGAAGATCCAAATCTGGGTCCTGCAGGCAGATTGATGAGTAAAAACACGTTGACTTGGCAAGCAAGAAAAAGCAGGGATTGCTTGAGAGCCAAGCCAAGCCAAGGAATCCGATTGGCTCTTAATAATACACTTCCAAATCTTATACAACAAAAGGCAGAATTAGAGAGGCCAAAAAGCAAAAACATGATTCGACCAACCCACCATCCAAAAGATAAGATTAGAGAGATCTGCTAATTACCCATCATCATCATCATACCAAAAAGTCTCCAATCAAAGACCCAAAAGACAGATTCTAAAAGGAGTGGAAAAAGGGGAATAAATAATCTATACATGCATTGCATTGATTTGATTTGGATCTTCAAGAGCACAGCAATGGAGCCTACCTGGAGGAGACTGGATTGAGTGCTCTAGCGAGTCCATTCACTGCCCCGTACCCCTTGGAGCTGAACCCCAGACAGCCCAGCAAGCCTTGCCTGTACGGCAAGTACGTCTTCCTCCGCATCTCCTCCGCCTGAGCCCGGTTCGCCGTGTAATGCAGCTCGTACGTCTTCTTCTTCTTGTTCTTGCTCTTCTCCACCACCCCATTTGCCGGCTTCATCCTTGCTGGCTTCTTGTTCTTCTTCCCTTCCACGCTCGTGGAGCTCGAAGCCGAACCGTCGGTGCCAGTGTCACAGCTGTTGCTCGTACTGGTTGCACTATCGGCAGCGCAATGATCTGTTGGAGGACACGGCGGGGACGACGACAGTGTCTTCTTGTCTTTGCCGGCGGTCGGAGAGAAGGAGATGTTGGACCAGAAGTACTTGTGGTTGCTTCTTCCCTCGCTCTTGCTGCGGAGGAACTCCTTGAGGAACAGCCACCGCTTCGAGTTTCTCCCCGCGGAGGACGACCGGGACGACGGAGCCGAGGCCGAGGAAGGATTCGAAGCTAACTTCTCAGCGTCGAGATCCTCTCCGTCGTCGTCGTACCTACCGGCATTGCCACTCTTCACTTGTTCAACTCCGATTCGCTCGCAGTGTCCGTCTTCGTGAGCTTCAACCTCGGCCTCTGCCTCAGTCCATTCTCTTCTCATCGGGGACATGGAGTGAGTCCGTCTCCTCTGCGACTTGTCTCTGAACCTCAGATCTCTGCCTCGCACGCCTACGTCATCTTCGTCTCCTTCCTC
This sequence comes from Parietaria judaica, assembly GCA_954871525.1. Lineage (NCBI taxonomy): Eukaryota > Viridiplantae > Streptophyta > Magnoliopsida > Rosales > Urticaceae > Parietaria > Parietaria judaica. Next base: position 23,070,634 of record OX940862.1, on the reverse strand, counting down.
GTTCTCCAGATCTATCAATGGAGCCAGGACCTGAGGCCTCTCCAGATGCGATGAGAGCTTCATCGGCCGGATCTTGCCGTTGAGGAAGAGCTCGTCCGCCGAGCTCATCGATCCGGTCTGGACCGGACCCGAGACTCCGAATCTGGCTGAGAATTCGAACTCGTATCCCATCGGAACTTTTCCGTCGTCGCAGGAGGCGCTCGAGTTCGAAATGAACGAGTTCGAGGTCAGAGAGAAGTGGATAGGACTCGCCGGAGCGCTGTAGAAGAATCCTCCGCCGGCGCCGGCGCCGGGGAATCCGCCGCCGGTGCTGCCGCGCCCGGGACTCGACGGGGCACTGACGTAGGGAGTGGAGCAGGCGCTCTCGAAGTCCTCGAAGAAGGAGTGGCTCTCGTCGCCATTGTTAGGGTTTCGAAGCTCCGAGTAAGAGCTCTGAGCTTGGTTCATTGCTTCTCTTCTTCTTCCTCTCCTCTTCCTCTTCTGAAGTGCTGGCGAGCGAAGAAGATGATAATATAGAAGGGAGGGGTTTAAGTTACACATTTACCCTTGGAGGTCGAAAAATTAACAAAAACTGCCATTATCGTACATCTTAACTCTTAAGGGAAAAATCCAAATGCGACGTGTATGAAAAACTCTTTTTTTTTTTACAATAAAAAGTAAAATAAATAAATAAATAAATCAGAGAGAGCAATTTTTTTATTTTATTGTTTGTGCTCAAGAAATAAGAGAGAGCAATTGATACTTGATAGTTTTTTTTTTTTTTTTTTTTTTGACGAAATTGATACTTGATAGTTGATACTGATAGTAATACCAATTTAAATAGTAATGTCCATTTACTAATATCCTCTATTTCTAATTAATTTTTAATAGTAATGTCCATTTCATGACTTACTACCCGAATCTTATTTATATGAGTCAAATGTCAATTAGGTCAATTAGTGTAAAAATCAAAGAGATTATTTGTGAAACAAATATTCACATGCATAAAATTTTAATTTATATTTTCAACCTTTTTTTTTAGTGATAAAAAATTCTAATAATATAAAGAATCTTGATAAAAGTAATTAATTTTTTTTGTTAACTTCTTAGTTCTTACCATGAAGTTTCATGTGATATAGTTGTTTATTCTCTTTTTTACTGCTTATGAGCTACAAGAGCCTTAAAAAAATTGACAACAAAACTAATTTCTCGTATAGTAGTTAAAACGTGTTCTACAATGGAGAAATTAAGGCATTGTTGGCCAATTTTATTGTCAAGTATCAAAAATAAAACAAAAATAAAACTTGATTGAAATAAACGAAAATGTACAAATCGTACGTAACCACACGAAAAATCTTACCAAGTCTTCGTAATAATTTACAAAGTTTTGTAATTGTGAAAATGATCTCTTCACGATGAATCTTTTTCAAAATTCAAGATGATTTTTGTTCAAAATTATTTTCAAAATTATAAAATTTAGGAGGTTAATTTGAAAATTTATGTAAATAATAAAGTTATTTTTTAAGTTTCCCTAATATAATAAGAAAATATATTATTGCATATTACTATTTAGAAGTATTGTGTGTCACCATAAAATTCAAAACTAACATTTATTTATTCATTTCTAAACATGACAATTTATTAAATTAAATGATTAACACTACATGACATAAATTTTGATAAGAACCTTTTTTTTCCACATTACAAGCAATGTGTCACAAACAAATTCAAAAATCCGCCGTAAGATGCCAATAATTGGCACATTATATGGTTTGGTGGTTTCCATTGACCGATATTATTAACTTTTCTAAAAAGTACATTTATAAATTATTAATTGACATAATCACAAATCTGTCTTTAGTAATTCCTCTTAAGAGTTAAGACCAATATTTATTGTTTGGTTATAACAAGACATATTTGTAGCGTAAGTACTTAATCTTATACTATGTGTGTTGATATATATCTAGTTTATTTTTAGCAGTAATAGTATCCAAAAACCACAAAAATAGTATTGAGATCCGTTATCGTCTATTCTCGTTAAGTTTTTCATACGAGGGTATGTGTAAAATTACTATTAAACTCTAAAATATTAATTATTAAAAGTTTTTTTATTGAACTACGTATGTACCCATGTTTCCAACTTAGCAGAGACATCCACTCAATATGTAAAAAATTGGCCTTTGATATTTTTGATCTTGGGATATTATCATATTAATTTAATTATTTAAAAATATAATATATCCACACTTGGTATAGGATTGGGTATTTATACCAAAATTATCCTAAAACAATAATAATAAAAATAATTATAATAATGGGTCCCGTTGGAAATTAGACTATTGGAAATAAACGCACTATTGGAATTTGGAGACAATAACTTGAGTTCCGCAATTTAAATCATTGTTATATATATGTAGACTATTTTTGAATAATTTTTTAGGGACATGTTTTAATAATGTCCACCAAGTAAATGAAATAACCAAAATAAGTCAAATTAGTTAGTGTAGTTCACTAATCAATCTAAAAAATACGTAATATTATTCATACATACATACATACGTTGAAGAAAGTTAAAAGATGCTTAAAAAAATAGTTGAAAATATGGTATTCATTGAGACATAAAAAGAATAAAAAAGGGGAAACATTGAGAGAAGAGTATGGAGATCTAAGGTGGAAAAATGAAAAAGTAAAATGACAAAAGATACACAATAATGCTCAAAGATTGCCCAAATTCTTATACGTTACATATTATAGCGTTGCTGCTTTTTATGTTCTTCTATGATGATGTCATTTACTGTATACTCCATTTGGTGTCCAAATTCCAAATTACAACTTTCATAAATCAATACCTCCTAATTTTAGTAAATAACATTTTCTTCAGTTTCAATCGAGACCAATTACGGTAGAACCTCTATAAATTAATATTCGATAAATTAATAGTCGCGATTAAATAATATTTTTGTCTGGTCTCGACTCGGGCCTAACTAGCTCAATTAATAATTCGCTAAATTTATAAGATAATAAATTTTTTTAGAAAGTATATAGGTCCTAATTGATACATAAATTAATAATTCAATATAAAAAATATAAAATCATTATAAATATAATATAACATAAATAATTATGAAATCACATTAAACAAAAAATAAACATTACATCACTAACCATGTGGTATTCTTAAAATATGATACGATAGTAATTATTATATCTTTAATTATCAATATTCTAATAAGCTATTGTTATTACTCTTTAATTTCGTTGAACTCTTTAATATTTATGACATTGGTACTCTAATAAAATCTTTTTAAATTATAATAATCTCTCTTGATATTCTTAATATTGATACTTTAACATTCTTGGTTTAATAAATTGAAATATCTTTTTATAATAAAGATGTTTATATAATTGTTGCTGATTAATAATTTTTTCATCATATTAATGTATAAATTAATAATGATTAATTTATATGTTAACTAATAATCCGATAAGATTATTTTTTTGCCGGTCCCAACATTATTAATTTATAGAGGTTCTACTGTATGTAAATTAATAGTTTGTTAAATTTGTAAGATAATAATAATTATTAGGCCTCGTTAGGGTCTGTCTTCAAGCTCTCCATTCCCATGCAGAAGGCCCAACCGACCGACAGAATACTTGGGCATGAGATTTTTTAGGCCCGCTTAGTTCTTTTAAGACCTTTATAAAAATTTTAAAACTAATTTCGATGTAAAAGTACATAAAATATATTTAAAATAAATAACTACTAATTCAAATATGACTCGTATAGCGTTAGTATAGAGGCAAAAGGACTTATCAAATATTTATAGTTGAGATTATGAACTATATTTTTTTGATAGACAATGTAACTAAACCATTCAACCTATCATTGTAGATAAGATTTAATCAATTTTAACATCAAGAAGCTTCTATTTGCATGCGTAACTATGACCGATATGATTAGCATAATTTAATAGAAAATGAATATGTACATCCAATTATTGTAAAAAAACTACAAAAAAATCATAATGAAAATCCTCTTCGAGTAGGCACCTCGTGAACGAGCCGAACAAGTAAAATTCATTTGTGTATAGGCTATCCGTCATTGCCCGATTCAAGCATCAACTATTTTCCTCAGTTTTATGTCGAGGGTGCAAGCGCATATAGACCAAAAAAAAAAAATATAGTTAACGTGCTCATTTGTTGTGGTTTGATTTTGACAAATATATATCATAAACTACAAATTTTCATCAATTAATAAATAAAATCTCATGGTGTAGCAACGAGTCTGATTAGTTTTTCCGTTACCACTCTCTTTTTTTGGATTGATATTTTATAAAATTTGTGAAGATATCGTCGATTTTATATCATTTTCATCAATTCTTATCATTGTTCAATTATGCATCGCTATCGTATAAAATGGTTAGAAATGTCGTTGAATTTCTATTGGTATGTTGCCGGGAAATCGTCGCTGACCGCCGGCATTTCGAACATTACAGGTTAAATGTAAAAAACCCTAAATTTTGTTTGATTACATACAATATAATTATATATTGATCATAATTAAATATTGATTTGGAATTAGTGGAGTAAAGATAAACAATAAACAGAGTTGACACTATAGATCTAATCTAACCCTAATAGGATTCTAGCACCGATTCCAAGGTTCAGGCTCTGTAATGTATGATGATCTATATTCTATATTAAGCTCGTCTCTACTAATTAATAATTGAATATTATTTATATAACAGTAAACTGTTGTATTAAAATAATCCCTATTAATCCTCATTCCTCACAAAAGATAACATGCTAATCTGCAATTCTGCAACCTCTTTTGCAGGTTTAGCTCTTCACCCGATAAATTAAAGAATATGGGTCACTTACTTAATTCCTATTCACAAAATAACCATACATAAGAAGTGTCGTGACAAGATTATCATTTAAGAGTACCCCAAAACTAGTTTACTAGACAAATAGAAATGATGTAATACTAAACACTGGGGTGCAATTTAAATTTGGTCTAATGGTAATTTTACTACATGTCAATTAAAAAGATTGCGTATTCAACTTCTTTGAAAATCAAATGAATGTCATTTTTATATAGGGATAATAGTGGCAAAAGTGGTCAAAGTTAGACCAAGTGTGCAAATAAGTAGCCAAACTGATTTAATATCGGTATAAGTAGCCAAAGTTTACCAAACCGTGGACAGTACAAATTCCATCCATTTCAAGTCAACGCCGTTTGCCACGTCATTTCCACAAGTGTTGAGCTTTGGCCACGAGTGTGCAAATAAGTGGCCAAAACTCAACACTTGTTTACACACTTGACTTAACTTTGGCCACTTTGGCCACTTATTTACACACTTGACTTAACTTTGGCCACTTATTTACACACTTGACTTAACTTTGGCCACTTTTGCCGCTATTATCCCTTTTTATATATGTAAACTTGATCGATAATACCATATATTCTTACACTGAATATATCTAGTAATATAATAGTGAGTTGTAATATTGACCAATAGTGTTATCCTTATTAAAAAAAAAAAAAAGGAATGCCTTAGGCATATATATGGTAAACTTCTAGTTTTATAAATGTGTTTTTTCACGGTAACTATTATGACATAAGTATTATTTTTGTTAAATATTTTTTTTTATCTTTAAACTTAACTTTTTACCAATAAAATTTCATATTATATAAATTCTTTATATTATTTTCAATATAATTTCTCAATGGCCCTTCCAAAATTTCATTACAGGGAAAGAAATTTGATTTATTTTTTCTCTAAAAATCTATAATGTTATTGTTAAAATTTATGTAATATTTGCTTTTTTTTTTTACGAAAATTTATCTGACATACTCATTGATTTGCTATTTACTCATCGATGTCGATTTTAAAAATGTTACAAAAACTCCATCAATTCACCCGTAACACCTTCAATATAATTGTAAATTAAACTTTTGGTCGGTTTATGATTTGCGGGCATTTGAACCTTTATACCATATGAACGACCAACATTATGCCCTCAAATGTTTCAAAATAGTTTAAAATATGAGAGATTAACATTTATGTAACCTCTATATTTTTAGTTTTCACATAAATATCCGCTTCATTTAAAAATAAAAATAAAAATAAAAAAACTCATAAGGTACCCCTCGTTGACTCGTATTAGTACGTGATTTGAGAATAGTACTGTATATTTTTGTAATCTTTTTTATTAAGTTGAGATGACTAATAATTAACTTAAATACCTAACTAAATCACCATTTTCTCTCAAGCACCTCCCTTCTTCTCTCGAGCCAAGTTTCATGCCTCATCGTCCTCAACTCTTGGTGTTTTGTGTTTTCTGGTACTTGCAGCTTGCAAGAACTTCATCACTATATGCTCAGCTCGCCGACTTTGAAACTCATTATCTCTCAGTCCTTTATCCATCGGCTTACAATCTACTCACCAATTGCATTTATTAGAAAAATTACAGATCACACCCCATCGATAAACTCGTTTTGCACCTTTTTCTACCAGCGATATTTCCATAAATTAGACTTGCAATCGATTTGCGATATACTCGCATTCGCATGGGTTATAAATTTATATGTAAAGTTGCAATAAATAATGATAGTGATATATTGACTATTCTACTTGGTCATAGATACCATATCATTATCAAAGCATGGATTCTTGCAACATAAGTACCTGTTTCTACTAAGCAAGTCCGCATATTCTTACTCTTTTTTAGCAATAACAATATGCAAAGCTCACAAGATAATATCGATCTTTAATTTTATTAAGGGAAACTTGAGAAAATAGCTCAAAAAAACACCATAATTGAACTTTTGAACACATTTTAAAAAATCAATGTTTCTAAACTTTGCCCAATTTCAGACGATTTTACCCTTGCTTAACATTGGGGAGGTTGTACAATTAACATTCTTGGGACAGTTTCTTATGATCCTTGGGGACAGTAATTTTAGTTAGGGGACAACTTTTGGTAATTTAGGGACAATTTTTGGTAAATTTAGGGGACCGTTTTTAGTAATTTAGGGACATTTTTTAAATTGTCCCATCTTGGGACAATTTCTTCAGAATTTGGGGACAATAATTTAAATTTGAGTGACAGTTTTTGATAATTAGGGACAGTTTAGGAGTTAATTAATCAGGGGTAAAATCGTATGAAATTGGACAAAGTTTAGAAATATTGATTTTTTTAAATGCGTTCAAAAGTTCAATTATGGTGTTTTTTAAGCCATTTTTTCAAGTTTCTCTTTATTAGTGTCACAACTAAGTCTATTGCACGAAGGACACATGTACATAACAGTTTCATTAAATAAAATTAATTAATAAAAACACAGACATGTCTCTAGTTTTACAGGTATTAATTCGATATTGGACCTCGACAATGTTTGTGGCATTTGAATATTATTAATGCTGAAAAAAAAAAAGATTGAGAATATATCAATACACTCAATACATGATTAGGTACTAATGCCACAGATATATAAATATATGTACTGAGTATTGAAAAGTGATTGGGCATGAACATGTGCTCTTGTCATACCAACCAAGAACATGAGGCCTGTTTGCAAATGTTACTGTGGACAAATTTGTTTATTTCTCCTTGAAATAATAATCTAAAGCTTGTGGATATAAATCTCACACATTATTAAGTCATGGATTACATTGATACTAATGAGATCTTAGTCCATACAATTTTTGTTTGATATATCATGTTCTCAACCATACGTATAAATTTTATTATCCTGGAAATATAGTTGGGCTGTCACTATATATATGTTTATTTTTCTTGAGTTCAGTCATAATACTTTTTTGTCGCAATTAATGCCTTGAATAATTTATAAGGTTATGGCTAGGTCGGTATTGAACAAGTCGTAGACATATCTTCTCAATCACTGATCAGTATCTTTATCTTGTTAAATATATTAAGGTCCCATATAAACTTGTAAATACAGTAATCGCAAAAGCGGATTTTCGGATTTTTTTTTTTAAATCCGGAACCAGAAAATCCAGTTCCGGATTTTTTATATTTTTTCGGAATCTGTTTTTTTTTTAAAGAAAAAAGAAAAAAGAAAAAAAAAACCTATACTTTATAATTTATATATCAAACCGGTTTATACTTTATAATTTATATATTAAAAAAAAACAGAACAAAATTCGGAACCGAATTTTGCTTTCCGGAAAAAATCCGATTTCGGATTTTTCCGGAAACGTGAAAAACAGAACCTGTATCTGGGTTTTGTTCTATATTTACAGGACTAGTCCCATATAATACTATATAAATTTTAATGTTGAAAACAACACTAGCTAAAGTTATAAAAAAGTATTAACATATTATTTTTCATTTTCTTGTTAAAATTGATTAAAAGTATTAATTAATGCACACACATGATTTTACTTGTGCACGAAATATTGCTCTTTAGTCTACTGTTTTTTGTTGTACAATAGTAGATGTTTATGAAAACTTTACATTCTCTCCTATTTGTTCTGAAATAAAAACTATTTTTTACGGAGTATTAGCGTTATTCTTTAGACACTTGTTAATGTTTTTTTAAATTTTGTCGAGAGACTATTAGAATACCGTTTGTTTGAATTTTCTATTTTCATTTTATTTTATGTTTGTATTTTTTAAATTTAAAAATTTAATAGTATGTTTTGAAAATAAGTGTGAGTGATTAGATTTTATCTTATTCTAAAAAATTGATTAACAATAAAAAGAATAAGACGAAAAATTAAAATTGTTTGTTCTTATTTTTAAGAAATAGGTAGACTAAATTTTGTTGGTACTTATTTTCTTTACAAATGAAAAAGAAGATTATAAAATGTTTTTATTAAAATATTAAACAAACACATTTTCTTTATTAATTTTTTACTTTTAAAATATTTTCTTTTTTGTTTGAAAACATGCTATCTCGTTATTTTATCGAGGAATTTATTTGTAAGTTTATATTCGTAATTGTAATTGATGCTCAAATAATTAATTATGCTTGAGGCTACGTGGCTATTGCCTATTGACCTACTCATAGTCTCATAGGTATATCTACTGATCTACTCAATGTCTGTTCATAATAAACTTAAATTAAAAGTATGTATATAATAAAGATGTTAAAAAAATATAATAAAAATAATCTTTTTACATTTCAAATATTTTTACCACTTTTTAATTTTAAAAACATATGTAGTTTTAAAAGACTTAAAATATATATACTATTTTATAACAAATTAGATTAGAGCATTAAATTTCTGTTATGTTTCCAATAATTAGGTACCATCTTGTGTATTCATAAAAGCAGTTATTGTGCAAGTGTTTACGCAATATCTATCTGAACTGAAGCTACCCTCTACTGACTGTCTCTGACATATATAGCCCTCTCTCTTTTTTTTATTAATATTTTTTGGTTAAAATCTGAGAGAAACGACTCCTTTTAAGTTTGTTGTCGTAAATTAATATCTTAGTTAAAAGCCAACGGCTTATCAGAAGAAGCCACATGAGTTTTTACTAAATTGCTCTTGAATTTCTATATATGTTTTTAAGACAAATATTTACGGACAAGAAAACCTCATAATCAGAATTGACTTCATACATTCTTTGCATTGTAGGGGTAACAATCCGGGTTGCGTGTCGTGTTTGTTCCGGGTTTTAATCGTTTTTTATTTATTTTATCTAGACCCAGACCTGCCCCATTTATCAATCGTGTTAGAAGACGAGACCCAGACCCGCCTCATATAAATAGTGTGTTTATCGTGTCTACCCGTTTAACCCAACTAATAGATTTATTAATTTATAAATAATAAATTAATTCAATTTATACTCATTTAACTTAATTTATTTAACCATCTTATCAAAGATTTTAAATTTTTACTAGCAAATCTTTATGCTCATCAATTGTAAGACGTAATTAATAAAATAAAAACATAAATTTCATATATAATAAGTATTAAAAAACTTAATAACATATATAAAATGTAGAAAATGTATCTTTTTGCTCTTTAATAATGTCTAATTTGGTCCCATCGTGTTATCGTGTTCGTGCCGTGATTACCCGTTATTTACTCGTGTTAATCGTGTTCGATACGGTTGGACCCAGATCCATTTATAGTAGACCCAGACCCATTTAAATCGTGTCGTAACCGTTTCGTGTATCGTGTCCGGCCCAAATTACCACCCCTAATTCTTTGATAATTTTGAGTCCACAAAGGTTTTAAAAATCGTGCATTATCCTTTTAATTTTATATATTTTTGGTAAGGAAAATACATATGATAATTGATAATCCATATTCGCAATAAAAGAAAAAGAGTAACGTGGTACATCACAGCTTCAAAATACCGAAATCGATAGTATTATTTTATAAGTTTACGATTTATCGATGACTTTTTAAAAAAATATTTCAACAAGTAAAGTAACAGATCATATTTTACGAGTAACAACTAACCGACAAATTTTCTTATGAAAAATATAGCGTACGATTGTAATTTTATCACGTAATTATAGGTTACAGTTATAGTTTTATATCAAAATAAAAATTATAATTATAATTTGTTATAAATTACATTTATTAATAAATTAAAATATTCTGTAATTTTTCTCTACTTTATTTTTTCTTTTCTTATATCTTCTAACACTTTTTATTTTTATTTTTTTCTTTATCCCTCTTTCGTTTTTTTTTTTACTTGTTTCTTCTTCTTCTTATTCTTTCTCTTCCTTTTCGTTTTTCTGCTTTTCTAATGAGTAAACCGTTACCAAAATAAAGATATTCCGGATTGCAAAATTTTAGACATATTGAAAACATGTTGAGGGCAAATCATTTTTTTTAGAACCTTATTACTAGTTTTGTATTAATGTCCTAAAATACCTATTAGCTTTGTATTATTGTACTTATTATATATCATTCTATCAAATTACTTTTGTACTTTTGAAGAGTCACTAAAGATGAAAATATAAGATTGAAGAAAAATACAAACTTTAATAATATAAAAATGATAAATATATATATAAAAAAAACACAAGTTTTAGCCCGTCATACACGGGAATACAAAGTTAAAATTCTAAACCTAAAACTTTGTATAAAAAAATTGACAAAATTACGGGAAAAATTAGATTTTTTTTACAATATTATAAAATCATTTCACAAAATAGAAAGATGCATAAAAAATAAAAATTGAATTTGATAAAACTTGAAGGTAGACTAGCATTTCACAAAATAGAAAGATGCATAAAAAAATAAAAATTGAATTTGATAAAACTTGAAGGTAGACTAGCACTAGAGACTAACAATATAATATAAAGTTATAAACATAGAAAAGGTAGTAGATGTATGAGAGTATGAGTGACCAAGCTTGAGTCCTACCAAGTGAACAATATCTCACCAAACCCAATTGTTTAGGGCATAAATTGGATTGATTGATCATAGTGATAAGGTGACAGAAACAAATTGTGGTGCTTTGCTTTCTTATCATTTCTATTATAAATTACAAGATTTGTTGATGTGATTTATGATGCCTTAAAACCATAAAACAATTAGGCCAACAGAATCTTGGAAGCTCACTCGTGGATGTTTTTATTGGAATTCACTTTAATGTAAATTCTTGATTGTTTAAAGCAAAAGTTCCACCAACAGTTATGGATAAATTTGATTTTACGACATGATAGATAAATCATAAGTAATTAGTTTTCAAAAAAAAATTTTATTGATCACTTAAGTATTAATAAAAGTAACGATAATAGCGGCAAAAAAGGTCAAAATTGAACAGAGTGTGCAAATAAGTGGTCAAAACGATTTAATATCGACATAAGTATTCAAAGTTTGCCAAACCGTGGGGTGTACAAATTTCATCCACTCCAAACCAACATCTGTTAAGTGATTTAACACAAAATACATTACAAAGTGCATTATCAAATACATTAAGATTGCTTGCATAACATATTAGCACAAAATACATTAATAGACGTTGGGTTAGAGAGGATGGAATTTGTACACGCCACGGTTTGGAATACTTTGGATACGTATGTTGATTTTAAATCACTTTAACCACTTATTTACACACTTGGCTCAATTTTGTTGTTATTATCCCATAGAAGTATATAAGTTATCTCAATCTTACCCTTAATTACTAATATTGGGCATAGAACTCACTTCACCCGCCTCTCGACTTTTTAATGGCCACGGGTGACGACGGAAAACGCTTTGAGACCCGATTAACCTTGATCAAGTCTAAGCACTTTTTTTTAAAAAAAATTGAAATCAAACCAAGCCTTAAGGACTTCATTTCCTTTAAGAAAAAATAAAAAAATCTTAAGGACTTAAGTGTAAATGTATAGTTGGGTTGGGTTGGATGAGGTGATTTTTTATATATTTTTTTTTGGAGAAATTGGATGAGATGATTGATGTTGTAGAGTGAGTATAGTATAGTATAGAGCTGCACATTCCACCGCCGCGGCACGTCGCGACTCGGTCGCCAACGCCGCGAGATGATGGCGTCGCGACGCGTCGCGGCGTGTGGCGTCGCGGCGAGTCGCGAGAGAGCGAGAAAGACGCTGATGTGAGACGGAGAGAGAGAGAGAGCGGGAGGGAGAGAGAGAACGGGGGAGTCGCGACTCGTCGCGACCGGAAGCTTGGAATCGCGACGCGTCGCGACGCGCCGGAATCCACCGCGACGAGTCGCGAGCGTGGTTGACGACGGAAATGCGCAGCTCTAGTATAGTATAGTGTGGTCCCACAGAAACCTAAGAAACCAAAACGTCTCGGAAATCCTCAAAACCCAAAAGCATAGTACAATTACAGGTCTTTTTGATCAAGAGAATCTACTTTTCAATCACTCATCTCATCTCATCTCATCTCATCAATACACTCAGTATTTTTGTACACTACACATTTTATTTTGGGATTCCAGAGGTGAACTGTTACTTACTAGTTACTACTACTGTATATTTCTTATTAAGTCTATTCGGACAGCAATTCGAAATGACAATTTTACCCCCACAACATTGACTTGATGGAGCTGCACAGACATGGTCGGCCCACTGGTTTAATTAGCCCATTTGAGTTTGTGGGTGTCTCCTTCTCCTCTTCTGAAGCCTATGAGGTTTTAAGAGCGAGTCGGCCCGCACCACCTCGTCTTTTGCGGAGCGGGCTATTGCATCGGGTCAGACTGAGTTACATATTCATCGGACCAGTGCCCCGTTCAAAATCTCAATTCGTATTTGTACCGAGGCTTGCCTTTTGACAAAAGAAAGCCCGTGAAAGCCCGTCATGCCACCTAAAGCCCGCTCCACCCCGCAGCATGGTAAAATTTATACAAAACTTTAGATATAAATGTATAGCAAAATGGATGACCTTATGCAATAAAGCCCATTTTTTGAAAAAATTATTATGTTACTGTCAGTGTTCAAATTAGATACATGTGAGACACATTTATCATAGCATTTTGAGTAGTTAACCCGGAATAAACAGACGACGAGATTACATAGCCCCAAAACACTACTTAATGGGTACTTATGCGGCCGGTGCGGTGCACCTTTAGATAAGTAAACAATTTAAAATAAAATCCTGCGGGTTTCCAAGCTCTAATCGAGTTAGACTATCGAGCCTAGATTAGAAATAAATACAGAAACGATATGAAAAATTTTGCACCTTAATGAAGCAGTAAATTGGACTAAACTGCCATCAAATCCGAAACAAACTCGTTAACCAAAGAATTCAAGACGTCGTTTTCGATCTCCACTCCTTCCTCGAAAGCTTCAATGTCGAAGTCAACCCATCTTCCTCTCCGAGTGCTCATCTCCTTGTCAACGAGCTCGTCCAACATCCAGTCCGCCATGGATTTCCACCCCGAGATCTCTTCGAGCACTTCCTCCACCAGCCACTCCTTCCTCGGGGCCAACCCGATCCGACCAGGGCAAGCTCCGACGTACAATCTCGTGCACTGCGCTTCCAGGCATTCGTTCACGCAATCGAACAGAGCCTTTCTCCCAAGCTTTGAAGATTCTTCTCCGTTTTGTTCAGAACCGGTTTCACCATTTTCCAATTGGTCAAACAGGCTTCGAGCGATGACCTCGTTCGCTTCGCCAACTGCGAAATCTTCTAGGGCTAGTTCAGCGTTATCGATGATGGTCCTCACGTAGTCAAGCTCCCAGTTACTAGGACTTTCCACATCTGCCAAACTGAATCTTCTGGTCAATTTCTTCCTGCTCGTGATTCTTGCGGAACTAGAAGCGGTAGAGTCAGCTGAATCTACAATACTATACTCTGATTGGAATTCGTTGCCATTAGAGAGAGAGATTCCGTTTTGAGATTCGACGATCGAGCATCCCTTGCTTCCTGAAGTTCAGAGAGAAGATATAAACGCCTATTTGTATTTGATTGGCTAAGAAAACCAAAAATTTATTATCGATACTAAAGCAAAGAACAATACCGCTGGTACAGCTTCGGCTATCTGCACAGCTACCACTTTCAAAGGAGAGCTCAAAGCTCGATTCTGGACTGAAATTGCCAGACTCTTCTGTTCCAGTGTTATTGCTGCTTCCCCGGCACTCTTCACTATCCTGAAAAGCCACCGGAATTGGATCATTTTATAAAGGATCGTGTCGAGAGATTCAAAACGGCACATTTCAGTAATGTTTTTAAATTAAGCCTCAAACTTTCCAGTACAAGAAAAGTTGTTGATAAATATGTACAATTTTAATGAATATTGAGCTATATTTAAAGTCGGAGACCTATAAATGCCCTCGGAACTAACATTGCTGTTAGACCCGCATTAATATGTCATTAATTGTTAATTTTTTTCTATTTTTCCAATAGGATTATTTTAGGTGTTTTAGGTCTCGGGCAAATAAAGGCTGCCTAACCTATATAGCGCTAATCGTTGACTTTTGTTAAGAGACCGGGATTAAGTTTATCAATAAAGTACTATTTTGATATCCGGGTTTTATCAATCACTCAATATGAAGAGAAATGTTTATACAAATTAACCAAAAATAGAAAGTGTTCTTGGATCCTATCAAGCACTGTGATAAGCAATAATACAAAATAAAACAAAGATATAAATAGAAAGGCATAGCAAAAGGAAACAAACCTGCCAATTATGATTGACATTCTTAGTTCCGCCGTTAAAAGACGGGAAATCATAGGATTTTCCACCATCTATTTGATCCCTAAGAGATTGTTGAACTTGCTTTCCCCTGGACGAGTCACAACTAGCGGAACTCTCCTCTCTGACAAGGTTTGACTGGTACAACTGAACTTTACTTGTTAGTTCTAGAAGCTTCTGTTCCAAAAGAGCACTCAACGAACCAGCACCGATCCCGTTAAGGCCGGGAGAGGATATCGTGAAGCCGTTCGAATAGATCTGCTGATCGAATCTCTTCTCCAAGGACTGGGATTTGCTCGGTGATCGTTTCAAAGGCGAGTTAAACGTAAAGGAAATTACATCCATGCCCGGTTTTCGGTTATCGGGGCTCATGCTGGAGAAAGAATCCATTGATACATTGTACTTTATTGACCTTTCCCCATCACCAAGCGAGGCACTAGTTGATGCAGCTTCATCCAAGGCGATGTGTGAAGGAACCGAAGAAACTAACTTTTTCTTTTGAGAAACGTTCTTAATTGTTGATGATGGAGTATCTCTTTGAGTAGGAGATGCTAAAGAACCTGGCTTTCTCAACCCATTTTTGGACTTTGCGGTGACCTTATTTGTGTTCTTATTTGGCTCACTAGTTCTTCTGGCCGGAATATTCGAAACTAAACTTTTTACCGATGTCTTATCCTTATGTGATACACAGTTCTGCTTCTGATTATTCTGCCTTAGCACATTATTACTGCTCTCTGGAGAAACCCTTTTCGGCTCAGGTCTTTGCGAGCCACCAAACTTTTGTTCTTTTTGGTTCACCAAGTTCTTATTACCATAAGAAGTCAACCCGTCCCTTCTTTGGGAGTTCATCTTCGCTTGTAAGGAAAGAGATGCAGATCTTCCCTTCTCTCTGTTATTGCTATTATCCCTTTTCTCGGACTCCATATATGGCCGAGTAACTAGTACGTATCTTGAACCATTCTTGTTAGAATATTGTTCTCTAATGTTTTTTAAAGCAGACACTTCCTTAGGTTTCTCGGGTCTCGATGCTTTATTTGCAGCCTCCATCTTCTCTTTCAAATCCCGAATTCTCATCGGGACTGAAGAATTTCCAACTTTGCCCCTCGGAGATGCCCTAGGGCTCCCCTCTATTATCTTAGCAGCAGCTTCCATTACATAACTCGCATTCCTTGTTGAGACGAAACCCGGATTTTTTATTGGCGACAAAAGTTTGTGATGGGTGATTGGAATCGATTTCGCCGACCTTGGAGGAAGAACTTCAGTTTGAAACCTCTCAATCGGATGGCTCTGATGTGTCTGGGATTTCGACAGTTCCTGATTTCTGGATAGTGTTTCCAGTCTGTTGTGCATGTTTAAGTATTCCACGGCGTAAACATTATTTCGTAAATCGGGTTTTTCGTGATGAGATGACCTGAGCGAGCACGAATCTGAGAATTGGCTGGAGCTGAAAGAGGATTCAAGGTGATTCAAATTCGGCAACGAATCTAAGCCCATCAGTCTAGCAACGACACTCGGGGCTCGACTAGTTCCACTTGCTTCGTCATTATTTCCGCTCCCTTTATTAATATTCAAATTTGCCTCGTTCTCATCTTCATCAACCTGGAAATATATAATCCACCATGAACTCAATCACAAAGAAACGCATAAACAAATAAGATATTAATTAACGATTCGCACCACAGTGTTCGGCTTCGACGCATTCCCTTCATCACCTTTTCCTTGGTAGTTTGACCCTTGAGAGCCTAAAATGGTACAAACAATTATCTTTAAAAAGCTATAAAAACACAATGTGATAAACATAACGGGGCGAGAGCGAAAAATAAAAAATTACCCGGTAATTCTTCCAGAGCGTTAGCAAAGAGCTTCTTCCGGGATTTCCCGTTCCAATCAAACAAGGTAAGAAAGCCTCCTTTCGGACGCTTTTTCTCGCCTTCCATACTATAACACTAGAGATCCTGAGACTAAATTCAAGCTATAAATTAGAAAAGAAAAAGAAAGCAAACCCATATCCACATTGTGTTTAAAGAAAGCTAAGCCAATAATCTATCTCTATATAGAAATATACACACCTATAGAAACAGTTCTTATGTTGCCCATTCAAACAGGCCTACTCATAAGACCCTAATTTCATGGAAACCAAATCTATACACTCAAATATATATATGTATATATATACACATAGACATACTCTACAAATGCAGTATTAATCAAGTAGAAACAAACCTCAAGTAATCTTTTGCGAACCCCCATTTCTGCAGTCTCCAAGCTCACTCCACTGGCGAAAATGGCCAATTTGTGCAAAACCCACTTTCGAAATCTCAGCACCAAACCAATTAAAAAAATGGAGACTCGAAATAGCTTCTTCAAATCGTCTCAAAATCCTATTTATCGCACCAAGAGACCCACATTCCCGCAAAAAAAAAAAACTCCGAGTAGTTGTTTGTTGTCTTGTCTGCGAAAGGAGAGTGCAATGGGAGATCTGAGTTGGAGAGGCGAAAAGGGAGAGAGATTGTTGGAGTAAAAATGGGAGATTAAGAAGTGGGAATAAATGGAAGATTGATTAAGCATGAAGATTGAGACATTAATGGTGGGAGTTGGGACGAAGAAGAAGAAGACTGGTTTGGTCAAAATGGGAGCTTTGGAATTGCGACTTTTTTAAATCACCATCTACACAAAAATACGGAAATTCACGGCAATACCCCTGAACTTTGCATGCTGCATAATTTGTATCCTGGATTTTTTCTTTTGACACAAATGTCCTTTTCTTTATTCTTTTGTAGTAAAACAGCAGATTGTTCCATACTTGTTACAAAATAATATGATGTTTTTGTAACTTATTCGGAAAATGTAAAGCTATTTTCATTAATTGTGGGACGGTTCTATAAAATAAATAAATAAAAATCCATTCTTAGCAATTTTTGAATAAAAAAGGATCATGGTCTGCTTCAAAAGTAGTTTGCATAGTTTAGTATAATGATCTCGTTCGATGATTAAATTGACAATTTTTTTTCTTTCTCGAGAGAGTCCTGTTTTAGGTATGAATTAATATTTTTTTTTATATATATAAGAGAAAATGTGCTGATTGTTAGAGAGCGAGTACTATTTATAAAAATTAAATTGGCAAAATTGCACCATAAATATGAAAGTTCAGGTATTAATGCCGATAACTAAAAGAATATAATAATAAATTAAAAATTTAAAAGGGTCTGTCTGGCATGGCTCTGGGTTCTGAGCGGTAATAAATCTAGGAGCAGATGGAACACCGCTCTATTGCTGATCTGCCACGTGGCCCACTCATATGACTTCTGGGCCCACTAAACCATATTTCCCTTCTCACACACTATTTTTTTAATTGTTAAATAGTAATAACTAATAATAACTTAACAAGAATTAATTACAATGAGAAATATAATTCCTTAAATGAGAATTATGACGAGAGACACTGTTGATTTTCTTTGTCTAATTAATTTAAAAGTCAAAATTCTATGGGAGAGTCATGTATGTTAGGATAAGATTATTCCTAAAAAACTATAGGAAAACATTCTTTAATTTTATAGGGATAATAGCGGCATAAGTCTTCAACCTTTACTCAACGGGGGCGGCATAGCCCCAATCCCATTTAATAGCGGTATAAGTACCAAAAGATGATTTTCGTCCATATTTGACTAACGGAAGTAGTCAACGTTTGCGCGGTCAGCTTCTCGTCAAGGTGGACGCCACGTAATCCGACATGTCACCATACACGTCATCCTCGTGTCATCAAATTTAATGCAAAAATTAAGGGTGATGGAGGGATTCAATTAATTTTGCATTAAATTTGATGACGCGAGGATGACATGTATGGTGACATGTCGGATTATGTGGCGTCCACGTTGACGAGAAGCTGACCACGCAAACGTTGACTACTTCCGTTAGTCAAATATGGACAAAAATTATCTTTTGGTACTTATACCGCTATTAAATAAGGTTGGGACTATGCCGCTCCAGTTGAGTAAAGGTTAAGAATTTATGCCGCTATTATTCCATTTATTTAACATTAGATGGTACCCTATTTATTTGCGTCAATGTTGTTGGTTTAAAATGTGGGCACATTAATGGTTTGATTTTTAACGTTTGTCGATGAGTAACGAGTTCTTTAAAATACTAATGCTAGATTTTTAAACAATGATCAAATTTAAATGGTTGACTTGCCGAGAAAAAAACCCACACTAACTTGGTCGAGGCTTGAGTGAAAGTGATCGGCTTGCGGAAGATAAAATATTTACAGTCGGAGACTTGATAGTTTTTGACGTGTTGACAAACAAACCAATGTTCACGCTTGGCGTCAAGGAATGATGTCTAAGATTTCATAAACCGAGAAATATCTCGGGGTTCAATTTTATAAGTACAAATAGAGTTTTTGTAAGGTATAAAAATTAGTAACCGATTGTACCTTGTCAATTTTACGGGTATACCGGTAAGGGGTAATCAACGGATATACTAATGAGATTTTATAAAATAATAGTATTTAGAAAATAATTATTTAATAATTAATTTCATTACAAATATAATATATTTGATTTTATATTAAACAAGTGAAATATTTGTTTTTTTTATTTTCTTCAAAAAAATCAATTTTGAAGGAATTTAGCCATTTCATTTATATATATATATTATAAAACTCCGACATATAATTTGACCGGCGGCAGCTAACGGGTTATCGGCAACGGTTTTTAAAAGTTTTACTTTCAAAGTCCTGGCTAATAGGACCTTGGTTGGTATGGTATGTATGGTAACGCTCGGAGGGTAGGGACCATTTAATTTCAATAATCAACAGTACAAATTCACGAACGAATTAATATGCATCTCCTGATTGATCTATATAATAATAATAAATACACCCATCAATTTCAATCTCACTCTCACCAAGTGAAATGTTTTACCAACTCTCTCCGATAACTAATTTTGTTTCTTTTACATTTTATTTAATTTAATGAAGCATAGAAAAGGCAATATTATCCACTGTGCTATTTACAAGTGTCATACGCAACGGTACAGGCACAATACCTTATTTTCCATGATCACATTAAATCTTGCACACTCTCACAGTACAGTGGACAGACCGGCATCTAAATTTGGTCTATAGTCAAATATAGATTTCAAGCTTACAAATTATTATAATTAAATCGACTAATCGTCTGTAAAGCCCTCACATTTTGTATATTGATGCAGTACGACTTGTAAGGGCCGATTGGAAGCGTTTTGGCAAAACGTTTTTACCTTTTATAAAAATGATACCTAGAATATTCCATTAAAAACATGATTGGTTATATTTTTCACAAAATATTTTCTCAAAATAATTTTTTATTTTATTAACTTTACACATGAAAATAAAAACATCTCTTTTCATTTTCTTTCTTGAACTCTCACCTCCTTTAATACTCTCTCTCCTCAATTAAATTATATTTTTCTAATAATTTTTTAGTGCTTATTTCTTTTTTTTTCTTTCAAAATTAATTATGATATGTGATATTTTGTAATAATATATATAAATTATTGTATAGATAAGTTTTTGCATATGTGTTAGTATTTTCTAATGGCATAATCTTACGTTATATATAATTTTGACTCTACTTGGTTATGTTGATATAATATATAGATATAGGTCCTCTCTTTTGGATCTTGGTAATTAATCAATAGTAAAATTGATCAATACGACATTGCTTAATTTAATTATAAGATTAATTTAGAAAAGCTTAACCAAACACTGTTTTATTTTTTATTTTCAAAAAACAGTGTAACAAAACAATAATCAATCACATTTTCAAAATATTTTTATAAAGCTGTTTTAGAAAATTAAAAATGCAAACACAAAATGAAAATACAAAACGCTTCCAAACGTTACCGTAATTTTTTGTTTTGAGTTATAGTGCTTTTTATACCTTTAAGCTATAAAAAGTAATATGCTGCCCTTACACAGCACAAAGTGTTTAAAATACTAATATCTGCATAATACATCTCTTATTTAAATTTATGTTTTTATCAATTAATCACATAACTAGATCAAAATACAAGATTATAAGACATTGGAGAATAGTTAAAAGTTTAAGTAATATGAAGTTTGATAAAATTATTAAAAAACAATCAAATTGATTAAAGTTATGAGCTGCGTACAAATTAATATTTTACAAAATTTTTTTAAATTATAGTAATATTTTACAAAATCTTTTTAAATTATAGAGGACGATGATTTTTTTCTTCAAAGGGATAATCGTGACAAAAAGTATTCAAATTTGTTTAATTGAAGCGGCAAAGGTCTAAAATAAAAAATAGCAACAAAGCCAAAGTCAAATAATGTGAGACAGTACATTCTGTTCATTTTTTTTACAGATCTTTGTTAATATTTAAAATAGTATGTAATCATACATAGATAAAATTCTCATTTATGCGCTCACCCAACTATCTAGCATTTTGTCTCATTTGAGTACGTTAGAAAAATTAAAAGAAAAAAAAATTGTCACTTAATATTTATTTATTTTAAGTACTTTTGTTATTATATTTTTCACTTTAAACTCCTCTAGTTTCGGTTATAAAAATTTGAGTAGTCTTGCGGCAATTATTTTTTTAAAGTATAAGAAACATTATAAAGTATAAACTAAAATTTAAATAGCGGATCACACCACCGTATAATATAAAGTTGAGGAGACAATTGCTCAATTAGATATTATACTTTTTTTCTGTTTAAAAAAAATAAAATAACATGAACTCTTAGAAAAATACATTATTGAATACTCTTATACGGCACGCAAACTCAATCAAACGAATGATAAATTATTATTTTTATCATACTCGGACCAAAAAACTACAAAATTGACCAGTAACTTTCTTCTTCCCCTTTTTTTTTGTTAATTGATATCCTCCCAAAAGGCAACACGAGATTTATTTTTCTTATATTAGACTCCTTCGTTCAAGATTTTTATTCAGTTCTTTCGACCTTACTTTGTTTTCTTTCCAAAGAGATTAAAAAAAAAGTGACTGTGGATGTAAGTGTTTGTCTTGTAACCATTTCGCGCTAGATTATGCACCCAAAAATAAAAACAGAGAAGATAACATAAAATAATATGAAATGTGATACATCAATTAGTTGCCTTTTCCTTGTTAAGATTTTCTAGCGTTATTAAGATCCTTTGCTTTTTATATTTTATTTCAACCCATATGCTTCTCTGACATCCTATCTCTCTTCATATTTCATAATTTGCTAATAATGGCAAAAATAACTCATTTCGATGTATTGGGTGCACTCTCAAAAAATATATTCAAAAGTTTAACAACACTAATATCTACATTTGTAGTAATGTGATATTTTCCGAAACATGACATGATTATTTTGGTGGTTCCAATGTCATTGTCCAAGACAAAAGACATAAGCCCAAATATTATTGCTTGACGTATGAAAATGTTGGTCACACACACAATATTGCATTGCATGTGCCATTTTGTCAAACAAATTCTTTAAATTACATGCTTGAGATTTGGATCTTGGATCTTAAATTGATTAAGAATCCATTTGGACTTAAAACCCAATAATTTGCTTGATTTCATAGTTGGATTTGTTCAATGGAAATGTGACAAGTAAGCACAAGGGCCAATTAAATAAGTTACAACGAACAACATGAAATTGTTTCAGGGGATTTGTGAGATGAGAAAACTTATAGATGGGTTGAACTTAAAACATACAACTAAGAAATTCAGAGGCAAAAGTGAGAGTATTTAGCTCCTCCCAGAAAAGGGTAGTGCAACAATAACCCCTCTATTTTCTTACATTACACAAATAGCCCCTATATATAAATAATGAACGATTAAAATTAATTAGAAAGTTATAAAAATGTAATAATAAGATTATTTTGAAATTTTTGATTATTAGTTTTAATATTATTTTAGAGTTATATATAAGTATAAATCTATAAAAAAAAGTTATTGCCAATTTCATAGTCAAGGTATTCTTAAGATTTTTTAGGAGGTTTGGGATTCCAAAATTAACCATTAAAATACCAAAGAGCATGTATGTGTATATATATATAGATTAACTTCACTTTTTTGAAGTTAATCATCCGACTATCGTTACAACAAAACACACAGACAGGCCACTCACTTGTGCAACTTTTCAAACCGAGTGGCCATTGGCGTACAAACTTCTTTATTGGAAGAGCCAATTGCATGAAGAAGAAAAAAGAGAGCATAATATATCGATAGAGGAAAACATTTACAAATGTACCCAGCCATAATCGTCCAACGAGGCGTAGACAAGAAGTGGAGGGTTGTGGAACAAGAATGAGAATAAATGACTTGCACTCTATGCTATCTGGGGCCTACAAGACATACCTTAAGTGGCCTAAAATCCACGAAGAATCATTGCATTTTAGTCCCCTTCTGCTCACCCACGTGCCTTGAGGCAATTATCGCAAGGGTTTGATCCAAACTTGCAAGTTTTCTCGTCAAACGACTCTCCAAAGTGTTTCAACAGCGTTTGTCTCCGACACTTATCCTGAAAGATTCGTGATTTTAAAGCAGTGAATATACGAATTTCGGACCGAGATTTGTTGTGACCCAAGACCTCGATCTCGAAACGGAGTGTCACCAATCTACACAAAGCCTAATATAGACGGAGAGAGATTGAACAACTCCAACCAAACCCCAGTTCGCAAGTCAAAATAGCGTTTTGGGGTGTGGATAAACGGTTCGTTGATAAATGTTTGGTTCTTATATGTAAAAACAACTTTAAAAGACTTTAAAATGTGTTCTATATTTATGTAACACCTTTAAGAGAGTGTATAGATTATATAAAATATATTACTTAACTTATTAAAGAATTTCTCATTTAATGGTATGAACATAAATAAGTGATCTAATTGAAAATAGGAAATTAATATAAGAGTTTGCATAATAAGACACAAAAATAATATATATAAAATATTCTATTTGGTGTTAGAAATTGGAGTTCAATACATTTGATCCAAAATAGAGTAAGAAACGTGTTTCTCGTTTCTTTTTCATAGACCAAAGATTGCAACCTGATGGGCCAAACTCGAAACTCTTAACATAATGAACTAAACCGCGAACAAAATCATAATTGAATAACAGAAATAAACAGCAAGATATGATTAAATTGCCTAAATAGCATAATAAAATTTCCTGATTATTTTGAATAATGTCACAGCACGTAACAAATTTATAATTTATGGTAAGAGCTTTACTAACCTTTAGTTCACAGTACTCTTGCATTTTGCGAGCTTGGTCCATTGCGCCCTTGAAGTTGCTGCGATTTTTCCGTTGCCCGCTTCGCAACATGCACACAATACGACTGAAATCCTTTTTCTGGTACATTAAAATGCACACTGAAGGAAGATCATCTCTGCCTGCTCTTCCAGACTCTTGATAATAGCTTTCTATTGATTTTGACATTGTGTTGTGGATCACAAATCGCTAGACAATAACGAGAGAAATTTCTTAGTTGATGTGTATTATTAGAAAGAAAGAAGTTATATTAAATAAGCCAAGCACAAGCTTAGCAGTGAGGATACTGGTGTTTCGTTCCCCATCTATTTTCAAAACTGGAACCGGATATTTGGGGAATTAGATACCACTGGCTCCGGTTAAAACTAGTTTAGTAACAAAAAAGGTCTAAAAAAAAAGCCATTTCATTTGAAGAAAAACCGAAAAATCCTAAGCAAGCTAAACCAAAACTAGTTCTGGTGATAATTATTGAAAATTTTAAATAAAAAAAAAAACTTAAGAAAAAGAAAATAATAGTAAAAAGTAATTAGCCAGTAACCGGCTTTTTTTTAATGAAAAGTGGTTGAACTTAAGAAAATCTTAAAAACTTAAGGTGAACCTAAAACGGACCTATCATAATAATATATAATAAACCAGTAACAGATATTAAGTTCCGGTTTCCGGTGCAGAACTTTCACCCCTAAATGCAACGTCGGAATTTTTTTTGTTACATGGGAAGTTTCAATAATTAATTTAAAAAGGGTCCATATGCAGTATAGTCCAAAGGATAAAGTAGAAAGACTCACAACGTCCGCTTTGTCTATTCCCATCCCAAAAGCAATTGTGGCACATGCAATATGGGCCTCTCCTTCGTACCACTTCTTCTGAGCACTCACTCTCTGCGAAGACGACATTCCGGCGTGGTAATACACGGCCTTGATGCTGCATTTTTCGTTCAAGAACTTTGAAACCTCGGTGCACTCGCTTCTCGAAAGGCAGTAGATAATCCCATTTTGGTTTTTGAAACGCTCCAGCAGAAGTTGCTTAAGCTGTTTTAACGGTTCTTTCGTCTTACCAACGACTTCGTATTTCAAGTTTGGTCTGTCAAAGCTTCTTTGGAGGACAAGAGCATGGGGGATTTTCAGAGCCTTCAGTATGTCCTGAGACGAAACGAAAAAAACATTGTGTCTGAAATAATTAAGGCTACGCACGTAATTAATTAAAAGCGTATGTGCTATTATGATATAAACTCGAAATAACTGACATTATTGTTATTAATTAAGGTGACAGAAGGGGGTTAATGTGATAAGAATATTGTGTCAATACTGTTAAGGTGATAATAATATATGAAGGGATGAATTATAATTAACAAATATATAAACTAAGAATATAGGGCTATGGTCTCGTTTAACCAGAGAACATCATATTTCTCTTGTTTCATTAGAGAAAATATAGAAAAAGGTTAATATGAAAAGAACGTAAACACATTACCCAAAATTTCTATCGCTTCAAGTTTCTCGTAAGTATTCTCACATTGAATTCTTGATAATTTAACATGTTAAAGATCCTGGATAGATAAATTTTAATAGGTTATTCTTGCTGCTCAGTTGAATCGATAGAGAAGATTGTTACAACTATACTACCTTACGAACTGGATCAGTAGCTGTAGCGGTCAACGCCATCACTGGAATTCTTGGGAAATTGTCTTTAAGACATCCGAGAGCTCTGTAATCTGGACGAAAATCATGTCCCCATTGGCTGAAACCAAGAACACTTTATTAAAGATTCTATTCATTTATCACATTATCTCGCATTGCACAGCTTCATTATAATATAATGATAATATTGATTGCAAAGAAGTCCACTTCTGAATTGGACACACATGATACTAGAAAGAAACATTATTGTTTTCTAGTTTCCGCTGGCCAATGCCAAGAAAATGTAGCATAACAAGTGAATACAAAAAAGCCAACGGCAACGCCTTACCTAACACAGTGCGCTTCATCAACGACAAAGCATGCTAATTGTCCCTGTAATTTATGAATCAGCATTGGCCAAATTTAAGTAATCATCAAAATATTAACCAGGAAAACATGGTGACGAGTGATGACATAGTTATTCGATAACGGAAAGTTTTACCTTCTGATGCAGACATTTTAGATCACCAAGAAACTGTGCATTCCCCGCAATTCTCTCCGGAGTTACATACAAAAGCTTGCATGACGGTTTATCTTTCCTGGAACCAACGATAGAGAAGATGAGCCTAATCCCTGAATAAATATCAACACAGAAAATACAGTTTCAAGACAACAGTTACTATATTCTCTTGTATCTCTTGATACCAACAAGTAATCACGATGAAAAGAGAAATAACCCTTGCCTTAGCTCTTGAATGATGGCTTGTGATTGGGAAACAGACTGTTGCGAATTTAAAAAAGTTGCTGGAATTCCGTATTTAAGGTTCAATGTAACTATCTGATCCTGTATTAGCGAAAGAAGAGGAGATATGACGACAGTTACGCCTTGGTGTAGTGTAGCTGGAAGCTGTGGAACAAAACATGGAAGCATATTACAACACCGGAATCCTTCTTCTAGACTCTTCCTTAAAACGTTATAGAGTAATAGAAGTAACATGGGAGCCGGTGAGCAATGGACGAATTCAGACCCTCATTATATGGAAATTTCTTTTGACAAATTTTATATACCCATCAAAAAGATTCAGACAACTAACTAACTAAGATATAGCTGAAAAGTCAGGAGTCCATAATACCATAACAAGGAGCAAAATAAATACATATATATATAGGTCCCCTGACAGCTCTACCATTTAACTCTCACGTAGAAAATTCAAATTAATATCTGAATACAAGGAAACTTAACCTGGTAGCATAAGCTTTTTCCACCTCCAGTGGGCATAAGAATGAAACAATCCCGCTTTTCCAGTGCCGCTTTACAAGCCCGATGCTGCAATGGCCGAAATTTCTTGTTACCAAATATGACAACATTCGCCAATTCAAGGTCATCCAAACTCTGCAGCGCCTCGTAACTGAGTGTCTCATCGTCATCTTTTGATATCCCGACTTGCTTCTTTCCATTACCCATCACCGAATTCCGCGTTACGCTGCTTTTACACTGCTTCAAAACAAACAAAATAACTTCAGCATTTTTAATCCTACATGAAAACCGCGCATAGATGTTAAGGAGACCAATTATTACCGAAGATCTCGAGCTCTGACCGACCTCGCTACTACTTCCCTTCTCTACGAGCCTTCTCTTGGGAGTTATGAATCTCAGCTCACTCTCACTCGAAGAGTCCAGCTCCACAACTTTCGTACTCCTTTTCCTCTCCTCAGGCAAATCGTCGTCATCGTCTATCACAAAAACATCTCCAACCTTCGCCTTGCTATGGTTACCGATCACTTCATCTTCAAACATTTTCCCCAGATCTCGACTAGCCTCCACTTCCGCGTCACCCAAATCGTCCCACTCCTCGATATCCTCCATCGACTCTGCCAGAGCCGCCAGAAAATCGTCCCCGCAGTGCTCCACAGTGATAAAATCTCGCCCATCATCACCTTCAACACCAAATCAGAAAATAAAAAACCATATAACCAACAAGCAAGCTAGATTTAATCAAATTATCCTAAATTCAAACAAAACGAATCAAATTTTCAACAAGTTTGAGGCATTGGGGATTGAAATGGAAGTTGCAGACCGTAGAGCTCGACGAGACGGTCGAGGCATTTTCTAGAGGAGTCTTCATCGAAGCCGAACTCGAGAGCCAAGCTGATCAACCGAGCTTTTTCGAACTGGCGATCCTGATCTTCCATTCCCGATGGTTTCTAGGGTTTGAATTGGACTGAATTTGGGGATGAATGCGACTATTTTCCCGCGCCGAGATTTCTTTGTAAAAATGGCGGGGAAGCTAAAACGATGCGTTTTAAAGAGCTTTGCGGCCCTCTTTTCCGTCGAATTGGGCCTAGGAAGGCCCATTTTATAAACCCTTCGATTGTTTGAAGTTTCTTAACCAAACTTTGCTTATACATATAAATATAATTTTATATATATATATTTGATAGGGGTGTAAATAAAACCCGGAAATGCGGGTTTTAAACCGCATCCAGACTGTAACAGCATTATAAAAAAGACCGAAACCATATTAATCCGGATTAAACCGGAACGGGTTTATTAAAAAACCGCATCCGGGTCCCGGATTTAGAGAATAAAAACCCCGGAATCCGGATAGTATGTAACTAAAACCCGCTTATTATATATATATATATAAATATTTATAATTTTAAAACCCAAAAAGTACATTATTAGTTCTCTAATTGGATTAGTTATGTTTTAGTACAAAATGATGTCGTTTTACTTGGCACAAAATGATGTCGTTAAATACTTTTGTGCTATGTATAGCAATCCGTAGCAATCCGGATTTTTTTTTGCGCTATGTGTAGCAATCCTAGCAAGATGATTAACTATATTTAGCAAACCGGATGATATTATGTTTAATAATATGTAGCAATATGGATGTTTAAGATATAGTATGAAATATAAACTTTGTTTATAATTATTTCAAGTTTTTTGTATTAAATATAAATTCAAGTTCAAATCCCGATTATTATGCGAAACTTTATTTTAAACTTTAAATTGCATGAAATCCGGATCTGGTTCTAAAACCGGTTTTTTAATACTAAAAAAAAAAGGTTTTTAACCCGGATCCGGATTAATTTTTTTAAAAAAAAAATATCCGGATCCGGGTTTCAATATTAGAAAATCCAGATTCCGGATCCGGGTACCGGGTATGGAAAAAAAAAACGGGTACCCGGTCCGCTTTCACCCCTTATTTGCACTCTTTAATTTTATCACAAATTATAAATAGGAATTTGTACATATTATTCAACTAAAATAAATCAAATATTTATTTTAGAACGAAGTAGCTACACTATATATACTCTCACGTAAACCTCTATTTTTAACGTAGGAAATTATTATTTATTTTCATAATTGTGATGTTCCCGAACTCCGTTACCGACGTTGTTGGTCGGTCTTTTTATTTTCCCGTTTTACTCAATCTCGAAATTGACTATTTATAGAGAAACTCATGAACCAAAGATTTGATCTTCTTCGAATACAATGACAATACATATCAATATTATATATACTATAACTATATACTGACTATATTTTTCTTCCAAAAGCTTTTCCTCCCCAATTCAGATTCGTCAGGAGGATGTAATGTCCGGCGATTGCTGCTGCAATGAAACTGCATCCATATCCGAGCTGAATCGGCTCCCAACCGTAACCAATCTCGAGTCCGAACCTGTCTAGAC
The DNA here is from genome assembly GCA_954871525.1 of Parietaria judaica. Classification (NCBI taxonomy): domain Eukaryota; kingdom Viridiplantae; phylum Streptophyta; class Magnoliopsida; order Rosales; family Urticaceae; genus Parietaria; species Parietaria judaica. The sequence goes on along the minus strand of OX940862.1, from coordinate 23,040,971 downwards.
TGCACGGCTATCGTCTCTGTCGAGAACACGTCCGCATTTCTTTGTCAACGGTATCCCGCACAAGCCTAATTTGCCTTCAAAAGACGAGTTTGTGAACGTGTCGAATTGTCGACCCTGCGGTATTTGGCCTTCTAGTCGATTGTCTGGTACTGGAGAAACGTGAGATGCGTGAATTCTGGAGGGATTTATCCGGAGAGCTCGTTTCCGGAGAGACCAAACGATTTGAGCTCCGTTAAAATACCCAAGAGATGACGGGATAAGGCCTTGGAAATAGTTGCTCAATAGGTTGAGCGCGATCAGCGAGCGAAGTTCCCCGATCGTTATCGGATTCCCCCGTGAAAGTTGTTGTTCGAGAGATCGATGTATGTAAAAATGTTCAGGATATTTATGATTTCCATCCTTGAGCCTTTGTTTACCACTGTACGGGAATGATCAAGAATGTGAAACTAAAAAAACCTACCGGATTAAATTATTAAAAGCGGGTTTCTTTTACCCAAACCGGACCGAGGCCGGGCCAAAACTGAAAGGGGGACCAAAATTTTCAATCCAACTATGTCAACTTGATTCGAAACCTCATTTCATATTAATTTTCAAATCAAGCTCGAATATTAATATATTATCTCTCAAACGAACAAGTTGTCCTCAAACACCTTTGTTTTCTCTCTTTTGTCACGACATATCACTTTTCAATAATTCGTATGTACAAAATAGCTTACTTTTCCACATTGTCAACTTTATTCCAAACCTTATTTCAATTCAACTTAATATGAGAACATATATATATATATTGGCAAAAATACTTAAGTAAGTTGTAGTTAACTCAACGGGAAAAATTACTCAAATTCAATTATATAATTAATAAAACAATAATGAACTGTTCAATTTCAGTTAAAAAATGTTAATGGAGGAATATATCTCAGCTCTACAATTAGATGGGCATTTGACTCATTTAATTACTTTTTCATTTAATTATTTGAGGCCCTCTATTTATCGACAGGTAAAGCTATCAATTGGATTTTACAGGTAATCCGTTAACCGACGAGTTTTAATGAATATATAAGTTACAATCGTAATGTTATAAAGTAAAAATAAGTTGCTATTGTAATTTTGTATCAAAATAAAAGAGTGCAATTTTATATAAATTATATAATAATTAATGAGTGTGAATCTATATACATTAATTTCCTCTTTCTTAATTTTTTTTTTATTCTTCTACTTTTTTTTTTCTTTCTCTTTTCTCACTCGTCTAACTTTCTCATTTTTTCTCTTTTCTTATTCTTCCTTTTTTTTGTTCTCGATATTTTGCGTATACCGTTTATGGACAAGTCAAATTTTCGGATATATATAACTTCTTTTTTTTCTTGTCCTTTTTTTTTTGGGTCAAAAGACATGTCATTTCAATAATTCACGTTGAAAAATATCTGTCTTTCAAGCTTACACACCTCAGAACCAATCCTTTCATTTAATGCAAAAGCAAATCATGGCTTGTTCACATTTTTTTTTTAAGATTTGTTCACATTATCATTAATACAGTCTTCACTGAATATTTCCTTCACTATTACTTTACTTGTCTTAACATTTTCAGAAATGAAGATCATATTAAGTACTCGCCATTTCCGATTCCTTGTTCTTTGCATCATATCATGCCACTTCATGGGATTAAATTCAACCGGTCCTGTCCCCGGAAATCGATCTTCGAAATGCCTCCATGACCAAAGCTCCGTTCTCCTTCAGTTCAAAGACGAGTTCGCTTCCGAATCTACGCAAGAAGATTATTCCGGCGACTACGGGCATCTGAAAACCGAGAGTTGGAAAACCGGCGAGGATTGTTGCTCGTGGGACGGGATCGAATGCGACCGAGTGGGATATGTAATCGGTCTTGACCTTAGCGACGGGTCTCTACAAGGCTCGTTACGTTTAAATAGCAGCCTCTTCATGCTGACTCGTCTCCAGCGGCTCAATCTCGCCTTTAGCAACTTCAACTATTCAAACATGTCGCCGGGATTCGGTAAACTTCTAAGCCTGACACACCTGAATCTCTCCCAGTCGACGTTGTCGGGAAAAATCCCGAACGAAATCTCCCGGCTAAGAGGTCTCCTCTCGCTCGATCTCTCGAGCATGAATTACCTAGATTATCCTCCTCTATCGCTCGGAAGAGGCGCTATGACGGGGCTCATCCAAAACGCCACGAATCTTAGGGAGATAAATCTTAATGCTGTGGATCTTTTTAATTTGAAAGCGGAATATTTCGGAAACTTTCCTTCTTTGGAAAGCTTGTCGCTCAGCGAATGTAAATTGAGCGGTGAACTCCCGGAGAAAATCTTCAATTTGCCTAAAATACGAGCCATTGACGTGTCAAACAACGATCGGCTTCTCGGGTTTCTCCCGGAAATTATGTCCGGGAGTACTCTAGAGACATTGGTTCTTTCGTGGACAAAGCTTTCGGGGTCGCTAATAGATTCGATCGGACATTTAAAGTCCTTGGAAATTCTGAACCTTGGTAGTTGCAATTTCTCCGGGAAAATTCCTGTTTTATTAGGCAACCTTTCAAGTCTATTATATCTCGACCTCTCGCACAACAACTTCAGTGGAGAATTACCGTCTTCACTCGGAAGCGTAGCAAAGGTGAAATCTTTGTTGCTTTCCCGGAATCAAATCAGCGGACCGATCCCGTCTTCACTCGGGAATCTCACTCAGCTAATTGATCTTCAGCTATCGTACAACAAGCTCAGCGGAGAGTTACCGGTGTCACTGGCGAATTTGACCGTGCTTGAGCTTTTCGTGGTGTCAAACAATCAGTTGACGGGTTTACTCCCGTCAATCTTAAGGAGATTACCGAACTCAGTTTCCCTTGGAACCATGGATCTGTCGCATAATTCGTTCTCCGGAAGTATCCCTCCCGCTTTGTTCACATTGCCTTCTTTGGGGATTCTAAATTTGGACTTCAATCAGCTCACCGGCCCTCTCGCCATCAGAAACGTGTCTTCTTCTCAATTGAGTGCTCTCTATTTGAGACGGAACAATCTGAATGGGACGATTCCGAACTCGATAGCGGAACTGGCAAATCTAACGGATCTTTACCTCAACGGGAACAACTTCAGCGGTGAACTCGAATTGGGAATCTTCTCTGAGCTAAGTAGCCTAGCAACTCTTGAGCTTTCTCACAACAATCTTTCAGTAATAAACAAGGATACAGGATCTTTTCGTCCCCGTTTTTCTTCTTTGGGGTTGTCTTCGTGTGATATCGCAGAATTCCCGAGATTTCTGAGAGCCCAAAACCAGTTGTGGCAATTAGATCTCTCCAATAACAGAATCCAAGGCAAGATTCCTGAATGGTTCCTCAACACGACAAAAGATTCCTTGTCCTTATTAGATATCTCGAGCAATTTCATCACCGGCTGGGAAAAAGAGCCTCCGGTCCTTCCCTGGAACACGTTGGACTTTTTCGATTTGCGTCATAACAATTTCCGTGGCTCGCTCGTCATGCCTTCACCGTCCACAAGGTACTACATCGTCTCAAACAACATGTTGACCGGAGAGATTGATCCGTTGTTCTGCGAATTAGCGGATCTGAAAGTTCTCGAGGTTTCGAACAATAACTTGAGTGGCAAGATTCCTCGTTGTTTGGGCTCCAACAGCTCTCTTTTGGTGTTGAATCTGCAACGCAACAACTTCCGCGGTGAAATTCCCCAAGCGTGCAACAGCGGAAGCGCTTTGAAGACGCTGGACTTGAGTCACAACGAGATTCAAGGAACGGTCCCGAAATCTTTGATCGAATGCAAAGAGCTAGAAGTTCTCAACATCGGGCACAATCAAATACGCGACGAATTCCCTTTATGGACACAGAGTTTTTCCGAATTAGCAGTTCTCATCTTGCGAAATAACAAATTCCATGGTCCAATTTGGCATCCTCTGAAGTTTTTCGGGTTCGCAAAGTTGCGAATCATCGATCTCTCGTTCAATAATTTCGATGGCGGTTTACCCTCGGATTACTTCGGAAATTGGAGCACAATCAACTCGGAAATTCCTCGTGCAAATAAGTCAAAATTAAGATACATGGGTGACACGGACAACTACTATCAAGACTCGATAACTTTGGAGAATAAGGGCGTGAGTAGAGAGTATTCGAAGATCCTGACAACGTTAATGGCCATCGATCTATCGAACAACAACTTTCTCGGGAAAATCCCGAGTTCCGCGGGGGATCTCAAGTCGCTAATTGTGCTCAATCTATCTAGCAACAACTTCGAAGGCCAGATCCCGTCGTCTCTTGGAAATTTGAGCGAGCTCGAATCTCTGGACCTCTCTAACAACAGGCTCTCCGGAGAAATCCCTCTTAGCTTAGAGAGCCTCGATTTTCTTTCGTTTCTAAACCTTTCTGAAAACCGTCTCGAAGGAGAAGTACCACAGAAAGGACAGTTACGGACATTTCCAAACTCTTCTTTCAAAGGAAATACACAGTTATGTGGCTTTCCATTGTCCAATGAATGCGAGAAAGTCAATGGTAAACCGGATACTGACCATAGTGTAACAGAATCAGTGACTATGTTTGGGTGGAAATCGGCAGCGATCGGATTCGGATGCGGGATTTTCATAGGGTTGATCGGTGAAAGCTTCGTCGCTTTCAGAAGGCCAAACTATTTGAAAGAAATCTTTGGGAGAAGGACAGAAGACTGAAGTACTATGAATATTTTGAGTAAAGATATATACAAGTTGTCTCTTTTCGCATATAATCGATACGAAATTCTGATATCTTTTCATGCAATTCATTCTAAGAGTTCCGGTTCTGTCCTCTTCGACGTCGAGAATTTTACTGTTTGAAACCGTGTTCTTTGTTTCGCTAATTTATAAATTCGGGTATAGTTTTTAGAAAGAAACTGTTCTATTTTATTTTCCCGCGTTCGATAAATTTCCGAGTCGGAGAGGAAATTCTGTAGAGTCCGATTCAAGCTCTGAACATTTCCCATGATTCTTTATGGTTTAATGCCAAAAAAAGAAGAAGAAGCAAAGATACAAAACTCTTTCCGGTTTAATGTTCTTAAAGCGCCTAAGGATTAAGATCATAAGTATGATGAAAGGCGGTACTAAGTACCGGCAAAGAAATGAATTATTCGGTATATTTATCACGCTTAATGTTTTTATATTCTTTAAGTAATTATGCGTTTTCATCCTAATATTAACTAATAACTTCCTGATTTTTCACCTTTCCTTTGCTTCAGAGCTTGATATTAAAGTTTATGACCCAAATCCGTTTTGTTGGCCTAGCCTGTCCCGTTCCGCAACCTCACTGTTCGACTTATTATTAAATATTTTGCGGCGGAAGCCAAGGGATCGGGCTTTCCTGATTGGATTTTTTTTTCATGGCAGTGGCATTTTTAGGGATGATTAAACCTCGCGGTTATTTTTTTGGGGCATGAGTATTTGAGTACTCGGTTTCCAGTCTCGTCCCGGCCCGATTCTAGCTCAAAATCTAACATTCCAGCTCGGAACTGGATCGGAACAAAGCCTAAAGTTCTCCGATTTTCTGAGTCTGGAATCTAAAAAAGGCTAAATTCCCGGTTCCGATTCTAGTTCGAGAGTTCCATGGAATAAGTGCCAAATGTTACGATTTATGAGGTCCCGTTAGTTCCCAATTGGGTACACCTAGGAGACACATTTACCGTAAAATTTAGTACTTAACCCTTAATAAACAAACGGGGAGATTATGCCGCCCGAAAACACTATTCTTCCCCTAGTTTCCTTCCAAAACCGGGTTTCAAAAGCATCACAATACGCTTTTGAAACGCATAATAATAACGAAGAATACATGAAATCTACGGCGAAATCAATCAGAAATCGGCTTCATTATGGGGTAAATAGACCAGTCAATCGTACAAAAATCAACCAAGATACCAGATCCACGAAGAACAGGACGGCGAACGCTCACAAATCTCGATCAGAACCGGCGCACGATCATCGAGCACTTCTTCCCCAGCCACCGGAACCCTTTCTTCAGCGAGCGCTTGACGTTGGCCTCGGCGCTGTAGTACTTGTACGACGTGATCCGCCTCTGCCGCTTCAGCTCCGGGTCGTTCCACCACGACTTCAGCGACGCCGACGGGGACGAGAACGAAGACGAGGCCTTCGGCGACTTCATGATCCGGCGGTGCTTCCCCGGGGAGACGAAGATCCGGCGGTTCTCGCTCAGCGTCCTCGCGTTCACCGTCTCCGCGCTCCAACACGCCTCGCCGGGGTAATGCCGGAATTCCTCTCCCATTGCCTCTCTCGATCGATGGGTGGATCGATCTTCGCAGGGCTGAGATGGAGGATTCAGGAAAAGCCCCAAGTTTCGGTTACTTTTGGGGATTCGTGGTTGGGTTTGGATCGAGTGTTGAGGATTTTTGGTTAAATTTAGGGGATTCTCCCGGTTTTCTAGGGTTCCAACGTGAGGTGTTCTTGGTGTTGTGCTTGGGATTTCAATTTGAATTGTTGCCATTTTATAGCGTTGACCGGGAAGGACGCCACGTCAGCGACAGAGTGGTCAAAGTCAAACGCAGAGGGAAAAAGACCCGCCATATTCACTATGCAATGGGTTAAAGTTTGTTATTTTATTTCTGACTAAAATTTATTCTATATTTTCAATTGGTTTAATAAATTTTAGATGTATTATGATAAAAAATACTTAAATACGTAAGATTTTTTTTTTTTTCTTGAGTTCATGCCTCTACAAATAAAAAAACGTTGGGTACTTGTTCACCCTTTTTCTTTTTTATGGAATATGAGTGAAAACCACTAATACATACTCCTTAAATTTACCAGACTATCATTTTACCTCTTTAATTTATTATTATACATCGTGTATTAGTTTTCCCTTTTTAAATTTTAGCATTAATTTACCCCTAAATTATATATCTCCCATAAATTTTAACGATTTCTGTGAGAATTTAGAGACAAAATCACTATTTTAATACGATTACGACACAAATGAGGAGCTTTGAGATTTCATGAATAGTGAACAAAAGCCAAAAAAAGCGATATCAAGAGAAAATGCCAGGAGAGAAGAAATTCTAAGAGATAAAGTACAACAATTTAGTTAAAATATTTAAGGTAAGATTGTCTAAACCTAATAGGGGCATTTTGGTACAAATTGAATAGTTTGAAGAAAAATTGTAAACATTGATAAATTCAATCTATTCCTAATTTAGTACACTTCAAATCGAACGACAAGTTATTTTTTGACGAATTCCTACACTACGATTCTATGCTTCTTTCATCTACTAAATTTATACAGACAAGTTAATGACTTTATACAGACACAGACATATATATGTAGACAAAGTAGAAATAACAAAAATTGGCAAATATTCAATGTCACAAAATGGAAAATTGATACTTAATTTGGCATTGGATTGAAGGTTGGTTTTATTTATGCAACCCAATCAACTACTTTTATTTTCATTTTGTTTAGGAAAGAGATGGTGAAAATCAATGACTACTGCTAACATTGGCCCGGTGGCAGAGCTTCGAACCGGGACAGGGACGGGAGACCAGTTTTGCAAAACCAGGACCGGGCCTAAAAAATAGACCAAATGCTTGGCACCGAATACCAGGTTTCACTTCTAGGCAAAACACTAGGATGGAACTTGGGAAACAAGTTGATTAAAATAGGCACGTATGTAAATATGTAGACTGTTCATTAAAATTCTAACCAAAGAAAATATATACAGAAAGAGGTAAATTTATATTTACAACTCAACAAGATAGTTAAGTAGGGAGTGATATTCCCACTTTACCCTTCTTTTTTGGCTTCTTCGGCTTATTATCCACGTGAGAAACCTGTGGTTTAAATCCATAATTAATTAGCCTAATCATTTTATACAAGACAAATACTAAGTATATTTATCTTCTTTTACTTACAATGTACGACTTCCACTCGATTTTCTCCGGCGCGTCCGCATCACCGCTCGGAGAATGGTCGCCGACGTGGCGAAATATGTGGACGAGCACTGCGGCATCGAGAGCGGCGTATTCCAGCTGGCAAAAGAATTACATGATTTATCAACTTTAACGTTTTTGAACCAAGAGGTAGAAAACCGAGTTGTTTCTGATAATGTAACTCCCAAAAAACCGTCACAAGGAATAAAGATGCTCAACAACTGTAGCGAATTGTTCCGAACAGAACATATAAGAACAAGTAATTATCCGCTATGTTCTTGAATTAATCTTCCTTTTTTCTTTTACCAATTTACCCCCCCGAATTTGTAAATTGCGGCCTACTCGGTTTTTTATCACATCCAGTGCAGGGACTCACATTTAGAGATTTTTTTTTCTTTTTTATATATATATATATATAAGGATCTTTGGATTTCACTCCTACCCTCATGGTGACTCGAACTCAAGAACTCTAATGTCTTAAGTGATGTACTTGTTACCACTAGACCAAGCACATCTAGTAAAATCATCATAAATGTACTAAATGTGCGCTGCTTGGAGGGAAATTGCTACAATAGAAAATTTCCGAGGAAAAAACACTGAAAATAGGAAAACCTCAACGACACGGAAGCTTTGCTTTTATGGTATATCATAAAATTAAAATAAAGAGATATACAACCCTAATACTTTATCCATATCCTGAATTTATCTGCAAATATTGACCTGATTCGGAGTCAAAGGTCTCTGTTCCCAGTTGCTGTTTCGTCTCGTCTTATTCAATCCGGCTCCAAGTATTTTCTGATATCCGAGAGCGTAAAAAAAATCGTACTTAGTAGAATATTGTACCAACTAATTTAATGGCAAAGTTCAATGGTAAACACTACACCGAAAAATTCGAATGTTTATGACTATTCAATTTTAAAGTTCAGAACAATTTAGGAATATGCTTACAAGCGCACTCATTCTACTATTCTACAGAATTTAATCCTTATCTAACTGTGTATATAAGATAACTTATAATATAATCCAATTAACTGAGAAAAACAAAGCATTAATAAATGATAATTGCGACCAAAACGATATACCTTTGCGAGCCCCGAGAGACCACCACGAGGCTCTTTGAACACGTTTTGGATGTCTAGTAACATTTCATAGTGCTTGAAACACCCGAGATTTTCGTAGGAATGAGCCAGGTGATTCATGTCACATTGAAAATTATAACCTAAGATGAAATAAAATAAAAAGGATTCAAATTCAAGTCAATATAAAAATTGCAGCTTAAATATAAGCTTAAAACAAATGGTTAGGGTTAACAAAAGAGAGAAGCTAGGGTTTCTTTTGAGAATAAAAATTAAAGCTCTTTCCAAATCTTTTTTTTTTTTTTTTCGGTTCCGGATTTCTATAAAAATGTAATATCTGTAATTAATCTAGACCATTGGATTACAATCGATAGTCTAGAGTAACTAGCCATTCTTTAAACAAAATAAATCCGGAATTCTTGTGCCGGCTTTCAAAAAAAGGAACCGGAATACCTTGTTGTTCCAGTTAAAAAAAAAGAAAGAAAGTAATGCCTTGTTGTTCCAGATCCTAAAGTAGGCCCATATTAAGAGCCCCTAAAGAACCAACTAACAGTTCATGTTTGTTATTCACATTTTATGCATTTCAACCTCTCAAATGCAATATTCTCAAAATCTAATTATGAGAAGAAAAAATAAATAAAGTTTTAACATGAAATTAAAGCATCCAAATCAAGCAAAGTGCAGCTGTTATGTCCACATAAGAATATAGTACAGTATCCACACATAGAACAAAGTCCGTTTTTAATTTATAAAAAAAATACGTACCGAGTTTTAAAATCCTAGGGGAGTGCATAATACGAGATAGGCACGTGTCCAGTGTCTTGGCAGCGTCATCGAACAACTTTATGAGGTCCAAGATAAAAACCACCTTACCAGAAGAAATTTGCATAATAGAAACCTGAAACCAATATATGAAAGATAAAGAAAACAGTATATTGTTCACTTAGTTCCATTTTTATTAAATGTTGGAAAGCATATTCAAATACATGGGTGAAATGAAAAAATTCCAATAAAAAAGTCTAGGGTGAAACTGGGACTGGGAACCAAAAAAAATTGACAATTTTTCCTTCCGGTCTCAGTTATCCGGGAATCACAAAACTTCCTTGTGGTACCGTTTTCTGAAAACCAATTTTTTGGGGAACCAAAAACCAGGACTGGTAAAAAAAATGGTATTTTACCGGTTCTTAAAATGGATCAGTAGTCGTAAAAATACCAGTTCAGAACAGGTAAATGCCGGTGTCAAACCGGGAAATTCCGTTTTTATTTAGATATTATACTAGTATAAAAAAATAAAAAAATAAAAACAGGATCAGGAATGGGAATGGGATCCGGAAATACTTGTTAGTTGTTAGCTTTTTTACCCATATCAACAACATGTTTTTATACCGATAACCAGTAAATAGTTTCACCCCTACCAAAAAGTATGATAATTCTATTAGGAAATCATTTATTACTACCTTGTTCGGTTTGACTCCTTTCACGTAATTTGGTTTCCATTCACAATCAAGACCCACAACTTTTCGTTCCTCAATGTGGCATGTGGCATTGTAGAGAGCCTCAACTTCATCAACCCATATAATATTTTCCACAACCAACTCCTCAAGATTCAAATAGCGAGTTTCGGGAAGAGTTACACCACGTGCTTTTATCAAGAAACAAAAACGAAATAAGACACTTCTCGAAGAGAAAATCATGGAAAACAACAAATACATATGCCTGGTCATAACAGAGAAAGCCTCATTATTTAAATTTTATGACTACATGGGGAAGACATATTCTGCTTCAACTTTTTTTTTGTTTACTAACACCAATACAAGTTTCTTTTTTCTTTCTTTTCTTTTCGTTTGAGCATATTTAAATACAATTGGAGGAGAAGCTTAATGAAAACATCTTAGAAGATTGTTAACAGTACGAAAAAGTATCATGTTTTTGCATATAGTACAACATATATATACATGCACTAATTTCATCCTAGCCAATCATGAACATTTTGAAAAGAAACTGCCAAAACTCGACTGATGAATATGAAAAAGAAAAACTGATTATTAATTTAAGAAGTTATAGACGGGCTATATATTATTAAGCTACCAGCATACCTTTGTCGCTACCAAAACCTTCAAGCGAGTACCGATAACAGAGCTCATCGACTTTCTCTGTATAACCAGCTTCCATTGCCAAATAAACCTTACAAGTAATTCATAAAAAAATTAAGCTGGCCTTTTAACACTTTTTTATGTTAAAATATAAATGTTAATAGTTACACATACACTGAATGTTAATAGTAAATACAATTATCAAAAGAACAATCACACAAATACTTCATTCAAAAGCGTAATTGGCACAAATGCATTCTGACCTTTACTCGTTGGTGCACGTTGCCCCTAAACTTTGATTATTCGCAGGACTCCCCTCTATACTCTAAAAACTAGTACACTGCCCCTATGGGCTAAAATGATGGAAAATATTTACTTGTGCGTAACGCATGATTTTTTAGGGTATGTTCATAAGTTTCTTTTTTTTCTCCAATGTTGTAGGACTTATCTTTACAATATTTGAATAACTAGAATCCTCAGATGATTCACAATAGTTCCATAATCTAGTATGTTGATCTTGTTTGGTAATTAGTTGACAAGAACAGAATCAAGTAACTCATGTGTGACGCAAATTAACATTTTCTCTGATTTTTTAATTCCTTGGGGCAGTGCGTTACTTTTTAAGAGTATAAGAACATCCAAAACTAAGTTCGGGGGGAAAACACACTAATATGCAAAGATCAGGAGGCATTATTTCAAATTATGCTATTCAGAAATAGGTTTAAAAATGTGGCCTTCTATAAATATCTTTAGTTACCAATAGAATCTGGACTTTACTTTAGAATGTTATGAGATTTGTAAATAAATGAGTCATTACTGTAAAATCTGCTCACCAAATATTCAAGAAGTTGCCTGTCTTTGTTTGTTTTAACTTCAGCAACTTCCCAGCATCCTTTTTCGGCCAGCTTCTTTAGTGCACTGCACGTAGATAAACAATCTTTTAATTTCATCAACTTTCATGAAAATAAATAACTCAAATTTACATTCATAACAATCGGCATTAAATAGCAGAGCTATAAATTTTTTAAGCGAAAAATCAGGAAGTATTGCAAGTACCTCTCCTTACACTTGTGATAAATATCAGGAAAATCTTTTTGTAGACCGTTTTTTTTTATAATCTGATAAGCGCCATTTAGCATGTTCCTGTCGATATACTCTTGAACAAGAAGACACAACAATGGTTTCCCTATGAAGATTGCCCACTTTTCGGCTGCTTTAAATTGATTGATCTGAATCATATTAAGAAGAAAAGACTCTCCGGATTGGCGGATTGAGAAGTGTTCTAATAGAGTAACTGCGGTCATATAAGACTGAGATTCAATGAACCCAAATATGTATTTCTCAACAAAATCTTTCGCTCTGTCAATATTGTGTTCAGTACAATCATCTTTCTCTTTCAGTGGGCAAATTACTTTCTCGATGTTTGTCAACTGAACATCGAACGCTTCAAGTATTTTTATAACTACGCCATCTTCTTGTTTGATAGAACCATCAAGAATATCAAGGAACAATCTGGCGGCTATGTCTCTTGCGGGTCCCAAATCTTCAGATGTGTTAATTACTTTCAGGTAACGACGAAGAGAAGATATTATCAAATGACTGAATCCGTCACAATATAATCCAAAGATAGGCAACGCGTAAAGGCACTGAAGAATAAACACTGCCGGTCCGCAAGGAGGGCGATTCTGTAATCCTAGAAGCACCTGTTGTTGAAGAGCTCGGAACTTTTTAGTGGCCTTACATGTACCTACGAAATATGTTGAATGAGAAACAAACTCAACTCATGCATTTCACCAGTTTGCAAGTTTTTAGCAAAGAAATACGCCATACCGTAAATGTAACATTCTTTCAAGAGGTATAAGAATACAACTGGAGAAATATGTGTCAGGTCGCAAAAAGCATGCTTGCAAATCGTCCATGTTTTCTTTTCCTCATTGACGTCTAGCTCCGCGAGTCTTTCCTCCAATCCCATGCCAAAAGAAACAAAACGGCCTTTCGAAGAGCAAGAACCCCGTTGATTCCTTCAATTGATAAACACAAACAAAACATCATCTTAGACCAACCCAACAATCAATTCAAAACTTTAAAACACTCGAAAATAGCTCATTTGCTAAGGAGATCCGAGAACTTCAGCTCAACAGCGAGTGTGTGATTAACTCTCGACAAACAAGATTCATTATATCCAGCTATTGCAATCAAAACCAAACGAAACAACTCCACACCAGAATAAAAATAAATTAAAAAACGGACCATAAAACTTTATTACAATTCATACAGAGCAAAACTCGCAGTTTATAAACCTCAGGAAGAACAATGGAAACATAGATCATAGTCATACTTACTAAACCCTAGAAACCAAAGCCTAAAAAACAGAGTCAACAAATTACTTTCTCTATCCATTTTCCCCCAAACTGAGCACAGTTTTTCGTATCAAATTTCAGAGAATCGCCATAAACATTTCTCCAGAACAGCACAAAGCTGAAATGCAAACACACTGACAGCTTACTTAGATTACTCCGTCTCAGCGATTATCCACAGAGATGCACGAACAACACAAAGCTGAAATCCATTACTCTTTTCTTAAACTCAAGCTCAAAAATCACGAAGCATTTGACGAAACTACTCCGCGATTGTCACAATACAAAGCTACATTCAAACAAACAATCGGAAAAAACGCACATCGAACTCCGTTTGACTTGTGAGAAATGCGAAACGATCGAGAAAACGAAACCGAAAGATTTTCCAAGCAACCAAACGGAATCGGAGAGAAAACGTACCGAATCGGCGAGCTCCGAGCTGTATCGCTTCTCGTTTCCGCAGCAAATTATTTTCGCTCGAATTCCCTTCACATTTTCTGTTCTTGCGCGCCTCTATATATATAGAATATAGATAGAGACTAAGCAAGCAATAATAATATATTTATATTATATTATTCATTATATTTGAATTTAATATTTTATTAAAATAAGAACAAGTTTTTTAATTGAGGTAAAATATATGTGTGGGCTGGCCCACCGGATCTTTTCCAAAAATGTCCAAAGAAAAGTTACTCTCTTTATTAATATTTGGCACTCAAACCCTCCAAGTTTTGTCCAAATGTTGCAAAAAAACTCTCAAATTCAAAATTGACAGATAAACCCCTTGTTACACCCAAGGACGGCCCTATGTTGTCCAAATACGAGATTTAGTATTTGCGACGATACGCGACACAACGATTTATGAGGAGAAATCACAGACCTACTATCTTAATGACTGTCCTATGTCGTTGTCTAATGTGCAATAAATAAAAAAACAGTTGAACTATAATTTTGAAGTATCTAATATAACGTATCGGGGTTCTTAACAAACTACCATGAAGGAGATGCCAACCCCGAAGCCAAATATTCTAGCTCCTACTTTGACGTTAGCATCCCCGACCTCAGGGTCATATATCACTGCCTTTGGGTTTAGTATTATCGACATCGGTGTTAATAATCCCGTTGTCAATGATCCTAACCCCGAGGTTGGGGATGCTAACCTCGTGTCCAATTACAGTGGTTCTACAATCTAACTTTTTTGAACAAAGCATCTCTGATGTCGGAGTTGGTAACCCCGACTTTGGGGTTAACAAATGTGATGTAAGTAGTGTCAACCGTCATGCCTAGTGTAACACTTCATAGCTCATATAATGAGATCTATCGCTTTAAGTCCTCAAAAAGGCCATATTAGGGTCTGAACACTGACAATGGCGGGCAACTGAAATTTTCTTGGTGGTCTGCTAAGAAAAAAGTTGTGGTTGATGGACACGAAATACGGCTCATCAAAGAACTTTCATGGTCGTACCAATAAACACAAACACGATAACAAGCATAAATTTTTGGAAGTGGTCCCTCCCGACAAGCGAGAATGTTGACGAAGGAAAAGAAAAGGAAGGAGGCGATGCTATAAAAGTAAGTCCAAATTTTTATTTTATTTTTCTTCCTTTTTATATTAGGTTCCATGAGTATTTTGGCACGCTGAATATAAATGTTACTATTTTCAAGTTTACCCATTTTCACAGCTAGTCTTTTATTTTACTCCGAATATAATATTAGTTAATGAATTCTCCCGGTAAATATCATAACTCATGAGTCATGACGATGAAGAAAAATGTAAAATGGAAGGGAAGGGAAGAAAAGGTATGCATTGATGGTGTCATGCCTCAGATCTTTCATAAATAACGTGTCGACTTTTTGATGACGTGTCCACCTCAAATTGTTTTTTTCCTTCTATTTTTTAAGATATTGCCAAAATTAGGACACAATAATGGCCTAGTGATGTCTCGTGCATACCTTAGTCTCTATTTTATTCATCTCAACATAGAACCGATCAGTATCTAATTATATGATATTGGAAAGTTTATATATTAATGCCAATATATTTCAACCACCCAACTTGCCTTTTTCCCTTTCTCTTTCTTACATAAAAAATAACGAATATTTTTCATGTAAGGGGATTTAATGGCACTTCCTATACTTCGGTTGTCAACTTGATTAGACTATTTTAAATTTATGAGTTAACAATCCAAATTTGTTTTATTGGCCCATCTCCATTGGGTTTGAAAATTTCCTGGTCCAATTTAAATTTTAAAATAATTATACGAAATACTTATTTGGTAATTATACCAATTTAGTATCATTTGACATGATTTTTCTTTTAAAATTGAATTTCAACGTAAAATTATTGTGTCAATTTCACTTTAATTTTCTGTGTAACACTTAATTCACGGAGTACTGTTATTGATTGCAGCCGCAAGCAAAGCATTGTGCTCATAGTTACTCATAATTCAGAAATGGGACTATTAAAAAGTCGTGCATTCAAAGAAAAATTTCAAGCCGTGAAGCTCGAATTTATAGTCTTATACGAGAAGGATCCAAATATATTAATCATGATTCATTCATTACAAGTGTTAAACACTGAATCGTACTGGTTGTACTTATGACGTTACACGCTCACTGCCTCTAACATCTCTAATGTATTACATATGTCCGGATTTGGTCACTCTGTTCGAAAATAGCAAAAATGATCGCCTTATTGACCGTAGATTGACCCCAAAAATAAAAATAAAAAAATTAATTAACATAGAAAGTTAACCAATTTTCTATTTTAAACCATGCTTTACGAATAGAGATATAGGTGCCGTTTGGTAGACAACTCAAACTGTTTTTGTTTTCTTTATTCAGAATTTTATAGTTGCTGTGTAAAAAAACTTTTGCAGTTGTTTTTAAATAATTGTTTGGTATACATTTCTATTTTTTATTTTAAAAAAACAAAACAACCGAATAAGTGTTTGGAATACCATTCAATTTTTTCTTAAAAAATTAAATATAATACATTAATAAAATTTAAAAAATATTATTACATTTATAATACAATAACATAAAGATGCCCTGAACAAATATTTCCCGGTTTTTGGTACCGGTTCTGATTTTAAACTACATGTCATTTTTATAGTTTTTAGTATGTCATTTTAGTGTATTTTAAAACGTTTATTGTCGTTTTTATACTATTTGTAATTTTTAATTTTTGATTTTAAAAAATACATGTGGTTTTTAAGTCAAGCACTCTTAAAATCGAAATCGGTACAAAAAAAAAGAATCCCGATTTTTCGGAACATGGACGAAAAAAGTTATTTCCCGGTTCCGATTTTACTCCTAATGAAGTCGATAGAAATAAGGAGTGATGAAAGAAAAAATTGAGTGAAAAAAACAGAAAACAACAAAAATCTGTATTTGAAAATCCTTAAGAAAAACAGAATAAAACTTGAAATGTTTTGGAGTTCAATTTGATGAGTTACACACCAAACAATCATTTATTTTTTTCAGTGTAACTGTAAAAGTTAGAAAACTAAAAAACTGTTTTCAAGTTATGTACCAAACATAGCCTATAATGTTCGAGATACCATACCAAATTGTTGATGCTCAAACCTTGAGTAGTTGTTCAAAGAAACTTGAAGAACACTTGGCTTATTATATGCCATCTTGATTTACTTAAAATATATTTTTTGTTTAAAGCAGTTTGTGAATTACCTAGGATTGGTAATAAGTTCCATGGATAAAAAATAAAAAATAATTCATGAATATTAGTTAGTATTGGTAAACACTACCTCTCATGAAATACTTCTCTCATCAATCTGATACCTTGAAGATAGTACTTCAGACAAGTCTTGATGGAATACCTGTCATAAAAAATAAAATAAAAATAAAAATAAAAACTCTTCAGCTCAAGATTGATCGTCACGAAATATAGAATAAATAATTTGTAGTGACGTCTTCTAAATCCTAAACCCTAAACGTAACGCTGTGAAATTGCGGTTCAAAACATTTTAGCAGTTTCTCCTTGAACTGATAAGTTGTCGCGGAACATTCTGTCCGTTAAAAAATGACGATATGTGCTTTGTGCGAGGCTTGAAATTTGATGAAAACTGATGTTTTAGTGGCTGGCAAGGAAATTGCTACAATTTACATGATCAAACCCGGAACTTCCAGAAAAAATATGCAAAAACACGATAAGTATAAAAGGCGTAAACAAAAAGATAGTAAAAATGGCGTACCTTCTTAAAGTATTTAAGCTCTTGCCTTAGCCCCTTATCGTTCTTGGATTCAGGAAGTGCGGTTTTCGGGGACGAAATTTGATTCTCTAGATCTCTTAATACCTTGCAAAAAAATAGTTAGTGAATTCCGGTGTGATTATAATAAAATAACTGAGTTATTATCGATATAGCATTTAAGAAATTCTATATATAAGTCTTTAACATATGTTAGATAGCAAAATTAGAGAACCAAACTCGGACTGAATACCGATTTGACGTCGACACTTAAGGACTCCGTTTCTTGGAAATTCCGGCTTTGGTGTTTCCGTAAAGCAAACGAAACGCGTATGATTGCACAAAGGAACTCGAAGTTCTTCACCTGAAAATCACGGGACGAAAAGAGAAAACTATTTATAAATTGTCATTTCTGCGTATATTTGAGACTGGAATTCCAAGTTCGAAGAAGAAGACTACCGATTCTGAAAATTCATCGAACGGAGAGTGGTCGGGTTCTGGTAACTTCTTCCTGTGATATCTAGCAAGTAGTGCTATCAGCTGTAAAATTTGAAAACAAGAATGAACAATGAGAACTAATTTAATTAACGACGAAGCAAGAAAACAGGATATCGACATAACTTGATTTCGCCGGTGCTGTAACCTTGAAGATGATGGCCGGTCTGCAAAAAGAAAAGGCCTATTAGCTCGATACACGTTCGTTTAGCGCCACCGTGACCGTGAGTGTACGGACTTACCATAATGATCCGGTAAGACTGCTTGTGGTAGCCCTTTTTACCACCGGAAAGCCCGACATTGTGAAGCAAACACGCTGCTTCAATATACTCGAGATCCTCATCCTTTAATGGGACCAAAGATCCGTTGCGTTTTCTTAGCTCATCGAAAATTTCCTGCAAAATCCAACCAATCCAACAATGAAAGCTCAGCGTTCAGCGAATTAGGAAGAAAAATCAGCATACCTTCGCAATACCGGCGCAGTGTGCACCGTCCTCCATCCTCTTCTTCCCACAGAGCCTCGTGGCCAACCTCACTACCGAACCGCACCTGGCGTTGGACCCAAGCTCGCCGGTAAATTCGCCAGAGCTTCTCATTGCCTCTCCAATTACCCCTTCCACTAGCGCAAAACCAGAAATCTCCATTTCCTCGACGTCAAGCCCCTCGAAGATCTCCTCCATCAGCACAGCCCCGGCAACGATGAACTCCGATCGCCGCCCAAATTCCCCAATCTTAACCCGCTCTTCTTCCTCGCCAGAGAGCCTCTCTACGACGCACCTCAGCTCGGTTCTCCTCAGCTTCCAGTCCCTCGAAACGTTTTCACCGTTTATGCCGGACTCGCCGAACGCCGCGTTCTCCAGCGCGCGAGCCGTGCCCGAAGTCCCCACCGCCACTTCGAACCCTAATTTCTTCACACTCTCGATCACACCAGACTCCCGTAGATACGATCTGATGTGCTCTCTCATTTCCTCGACGCCATTGTTGCTCTGGTCCTTAAACCTCTCGGTCAAGGTTACGTGTCCGAGCTTCAGCGAGGCCGCGAGAATCACGGTCCCTCGTTGACCGATCACGAACTCCGTTGACCCGCCTCCGATGTCAACGCACAAAACAACTCTCGATAAAATGGGAAAGAACTGAACCGCACTGAGATAGACCAACCTGGCTTCTTCTTCTCCAGGCAACACCTCGACCTCGAGTCCGGTCCGGTTCCTGATGCGGTTCAGGAACTCGGTCCGGTTCGCGGCCTCGCGGATCGCCGACGTGGCGACGCAGCGCGTATGCGTAACGGCGACGTTTAGGGATCGGAGGAGGCATTGGAAGCTTTCGAGAGCTTCGATGGCTAGGGTTTGGGAGTCATCGGAAATGAGGTCGTCGTGGCGACGCGTGAGAACGACGGCGTTTTTGCGGCGGAGAAGAGGGACGAAGCCGCCGTTGGGGTGAGGCCGAGCGACGAGGAGCTTGAAGGAGCTCGTGCCCATGTCGATGGCTGCGTAAGAGGAAGACGCCATTGTTGGTGTATTGGAAGAAGAGCGGGTCGAGGTACTTCTTCTTCGCGGTATTTCGGTATTACAGTAACTGGAACGAGCCCTTTGTCTCTCGAAAAAAAAAAAAAAAACACGAGCTCTTTGCACAAATGGTCCTTGAATTTCTTTTGTATATATACGTTGTGTTATGAGTTTTAGTCTGTGTCTATAATGATCCATGTTATTTAAAAAAACTTAAAAAAAGAAGAAGTACGAGTTAGGGGTGGCAATCACGGTCACATGCGATACGAAATAATTACAACACGAATTAAATGGGTTTGGATTGACTTAAATGACTTCAAGTCTATCTGTGTCAAAAATAATTATATAGCAGGAAGACGAAGTTGTAAGAAATGCAATGGGATCTAATTAGACAGTATTAAAGAATAAATTCTATATTTGACGGATGTTATTAAATATTTTCTAAATTTTATTTCAAAAATATTTTCTTTAAAAATATTTTTGTGTGAAATTATTTAATAATACAGTAGAATCTCGATAAATTAATAATCTTGATTAAATAATACTTTTGTTCGGTCTTGACTCGAGCTTAACTAGCTACATTATTAATGCGCTAAATTTATAAAATAATAATTTTCTTATAAATAAATAGGTCCCAACTGATATATAAAGTATTAATTTAATATATAAAAAAATACATATATAATTATGTATTTACTGTTAATTAAATATAACATTGCATAATTAGTTATGAAATCTTCTTAAATAAAATAAATTACACTAATTAAATAATCAAGTAATGTTTTTAAAATAAGATTACGAAGTTATTTGCCTATTCTCAAAATTTATATCTCATTCAACTTTGACTCTAAGTTTCCGTATAACATTAAGAAGGTCCGGTATTGTATTTCGTGATGCGAAAAAATTTGTTCAAAGTGATTTTCAGTACAATTACATCATGCACGAAACAAACTCCGTTTTAATATTATCATCTCCAAGCTATGTATTATGATTACAATATTCTTAACATGTTATATAGGGTTTTTTTTTGTCTTCTAATGATAATGATTATATAACTAATAATTTATAAATAAATAATTCGATAATATAATAAATTTTGACGGTCCCAACATTATTAATTTATGGAGGTTTTACTGTAGTATGAATTTTAGATTTCATTTATAAATAAAAAAAATTGATATTAGAGTATCGTCATAACGGTAACAATCTTTAAACTTTAAATAACTAATCAGTTATCAGTCGGTAATCGTTATACCAATAAAATTAAATTTCATCATTTTAAATCATTGCTAAATATGCAATTCGATTGTTTAAGTACATTCAATATATTAATTATGTGGTTGTTAGGACTTAGGATAGCCTAGTGGTAGTTCCACACCACCTCCAAAGTAAAGGTTATTATATTGTTGTTTTCCTTCCTAATGAAAAAGAAAAAGAACTTCCTACATTTGGGGACCAATTTTTACAACGAAAATAAAATATTTACTTCTTATTTTCGCTTTTAACCCTAGTAGTTCTTCACTTCTTCTCTATTTCTTGTTCTATAACTAGAGTAATATTATTAATATTTCGTGAACTTGTCATTTTATTTTATTTTGTATCAATTTGCTCCTTCCTTAAATTTATCATTTTGTAACATAATACTCCATGAGCTTTATTGTGTATCACTCTCCCTACCAAACTTATTATTTAGTGTCATAAAACCGCTTGAACTTATTTTGATATGTTTGCCCCTATTTTCTACATTTTTGTTTGTATTTTAGTTCTCAATCTTAATTTTTAATATTTACTAACTGTTACATGCTGTATTTTCATAATCATAAGGTTAGGAGGAATATTGATAGAGAGTGATTATGTCGAGGGGTGAGCTGCTACAGGAAAAAGTTCAAAGGAGAGAATGATACGAAATGATAAGTCGAGGAGGTAAACTGATACAAAACATAATTTGAGGAAAATTTTGATACACAACAATTATCTAAGTTCCGTTAGTTATAATCTTATTAAAAATGTGATCGATGTGCTTCATTTCTTTTGTTAGCCAATGTGTCAACCACTGAATTCCGTGAAAAACTCATTTTTTGGATCTATTATCCATTAAGTGTCACGTGACGTGTTTTGAGTAGTCCACGTATACTCTCTTTTTTCTTCTTTCAATTTCCCTGAATTTTCTTGTGGCAACGTGAATTTTCCAAGAAAATAACTGGATATTTCTTAAAAGGATATAAGTCCTTGAATTTGTAAAGGGATAATATAAAACAGGGAAATTAAAACAGTCCACAACACTAGTAAGTAATAACTAACCCTTTTACTTATTAAGCTCTTCTGATCTCACTCTTTTTGAGTGTTAATACTTTTTCTTCTTCTTTAATTAGAAATTAAAAAGCTTATAATCAATTGGCATTAGTGAGTCACTATAAATTAAAGTCATGGGTAGTCACTAGTAAGAAAATTAGAATGAATTCATTGTATTAGGGACACGAAGTTACAGAAATTGTATTGAATTTTCCTTGTTTATTTATATTAAATTATCATAAGAACTGTGTAATTAATATCATAAAATCGTGGAATTACCTTTATAATATATATATATATATATATATAATATGTGCGTGTGATGACGAGGACGACGAAGGAAGCGACAACGAAACCGGTCAATAAACGACATGTCCTTTTCTTATGTTATCGACAAAATACCAAGTTGTCCCTGGAGACAGAGCCACGGCTTATGCCGTTTCAAAGCAAAACTGGTAAGTTTTATGTCGTTTTATGCTAGAACGGAGAAATTTGATTTTATTATTGTAAGTTTAGTTTATTAAACGTGAATCGATGCTACAGTATAACTGTAAACAGTATTACTAATTAAATAGATAATTAATTTACCAATCGTTATATAAATAATTATAGTATCGAGATTTTAATCATTTGTTAAAATCTGGAGCCACATAGATATAAATTATAATATACAACTCAAATCTCAACTTTAAAAAAAATGCATTTGGTATATTATATTACATTTTGGACTCTAACTCCTCAAATAAAATAATAGAAAAACTCATGAAAAGCCCAAAATACACTCAAGGTTTAAGAGAAATACTCATAGTTTCAATTAATTTATTTATACCTATTTTTAATAAATTTTGGACCATTATAACCTTGATTTTAAATATATAAATTTATTTTTGTTAATTGATTAATAATTATTTAGTTTAATTTCAAAAAATTATTTTCCTAAAATTAAGGTTGAATTATTCTCATATTTATCAGATTTTAAATTGATTTGATACTTTGACCTCAAATTTTGAATTTCCTTTAATTCCTCTTTTATTTCTCTCTCTCCCTCATTGATCTTTCTCCCTCCCTCTCCGTTGCTCGCTCGCATTCATCCGAGCTCCTCTCGTGCGCCTCCTACTCCGTCGCGCCACCTTCTCCACCGCGCCTCCCCCACCGATTCGCCGCACCTCCCCCACCTGCTGTTTGCCCTAATTCCATTCATCAATAATCATTTTAGTAAGTCTTAAAAAAATTGTATAACATATTTAAAAAAAAATGTGTACAGATTTACAGCTGTAATTTTGTAAAAATATTTACCGAATGATGTATGCAGATTTACAAATGTCGTTTTGTAAAAATATTTACCAAATGATGTATGCAGATTTACAAATACCGTTTTGTAAAAATATTTTACCGAATGATGTAAGCAGATTCACAAATGTAGTTTTGTAAAAATATTTACCAAATGATGTATGCAGAGTTACAAATACCATTTTGTAAAAATATTTTACCAAATGATGTAAGCAGATTCACAAATATCGTTTTGTAATATTTTTTACCAAATCATAACCAAGTATTTACGAAAAAACAATCAAAATGTTAAGTAAATTTATTTACATTACTATGAAAGGCCATTCATTCCATAATTGCGTAAATAAATTTATGTTTGTGCAATGGCGGAAAACAAAAGCAGAGAATTGATTTGATTTTTATTTTTAAATATTGATTTTAACTCATTAGTTGCTCCTCTCTGTCTCTGTTGTAGAAAGGCAATCTTTTCCAAGTCCTCCAATTTATCCTTTATTTCATTTAACTTCTTATTTTGTAAAATTACTATATAACTCCATAACTTTATAATTTTATCCATAGCTGCCACCGCCACCAAGAAGTTCCGCCACGCTGCAGACTCACTGGCGATGGCGGCGTTCCAGCGAACATTGGACGACCCACTGCTCGCGCGCAGGATGGCCTAGTGCGCGCACATGGTAGCCCTCGGTAGTCTTCTATTCCTGTTAAATTTTTCATAGAATAATAATTTTTTTGTGTTGGTACCCTTGAGGTTTAATAAATCCTTAGATTTTGTATTTGGTTTTTTATTTGGCCTCAAAAAGTACCCGAAAAAAATATTATTCTGTAAAAAAAAAAAACTCCACCAAGTATTTTCTAGGAAAATAAATGGTTATTTCTTAGAAGAAAGAAAGTCCTTGAAATTGGGAGGTGATAAATATAAAACATGCCAATAAAAACAGTCCACGGCACTAACAACTAGTACGGACCGACTAATCCCTTTATTTATTACTATACTACAACCACAAACATTGTTTATGATTTAACTCTAACATCTGAATCTTCTTCTTTAATTCAAAAAGTTATAATTAATTATCAAACATTACTCACTAATGACTATAAATTAAAGTCATGGTCTAGTCGCAACTCATAGTATTAGTATGAATTCGTCTATATATTTTAGGGACACAAAGTTAGAGAACCTGTATAGAATTTTCCTTGTTGGGCAATCAATTATGAAAGCCCTCAAACTTATCTATTTGTCTTTATAAGCCTTTTATTTTGTAAACATAACAATATAACACCCAACATTGTATATAGAGTTAGGTTAGTTTTTTACGGAAGATTTTTTTTTTTTGTTGGTACTCACAGGAGCAAATAAAATTCTAAGATTCCGTACATTGTATTTCGTTTTTATTTGGCTTCACGTGTACCAACACAAACAAAGATATATAATTCCGTAAAAGACTAACAAAAATCTATCATATTAAGGACTATATATAGACAAAATTATAAATTTAAGGGTGTTGTATAATCAGTTTACAAGTGTAAAGTTATATATAGACAAAAATGTAAATTCGAGACCTTTCAAAATTGATTGCCCTTTTTTTTAATTTAATTTTTCATAAGAATCGTGTAATTAAGATCAGCAGGTTACATTTCTTTATGATAAAAAAATAAAGAAGTACGAAAGTACAAGAAAGATTTGGACTAGTTCTATTTACAAATAAAATAAAATAAAATAAAATGCCTCAGAGACATATACATGCGATGGAAGCTTAACAGAACTTGAGATTAAACTTCATCGAAAACTCCAATCCATAATTTCAACTCCACGATAAAATACATAAATGATAAATATATATAATATATCCATTAAAAAATAATATATATATAATATTGTATTACTCATGTACACATCACTATCTAAGGCTAAAAAAACGCGTAGCTCGTACAAATCTTTTGGAATTTCTCTTCCAATTTTTTACGATTAAATAATGTAACTTCCAAAACTTTCTTTGTCTTTTTTTTTTTCTTATTTAACGCGTGATAATTTAAACTAAACAAAACTCTAAATATTTATATATATAATTATTGACATGGTTCCCACCTCAAACAGTCAGTGTGACTTGTGAGCGTATGATACTTGTTGGACTAAGATTTGGTAGAATTCGATCTCTCACGTTGCAAGCTCTCGACCACTCTATACGTATATATATAAAAGCAATATAAATAAGACGATTGATTTTTTACAGAGGTTCGTCCCAAGGCGGTAGTTGACTACGTTCTATGTTAGTTTATTTCGACAATGAACATGGTCGGATAGCTACAGGCAGCAAATCACGTCTAAGAGAGGAGAAGAAAAAGAAAGTATGAAATAAATACAAGAAAATCCCGAAGTAAGCAGAAATGTTGGATAACAATCTTTCGATGTATTCTCTCAAGGTTGTGTGTGTGTTGATTTGAGGTTGAGCTTGGTATTTATAGGCTTCAATTCTTCCTGTTGGACTTCCAGAATTCTTGGAGTCGTTTTTCTGAGCTGACCGGGTTGAATGGCTCATCTTGATGACACGTGTCCCATGACTGCGTGCTCTGCGTTGAGTTGAAATATATCTGTTGGAGGCTTGACTTTGTGCTCCTGGTCTTTAGCTTAATTTGAATTGACGAAGCCGGCTAGGAAATATGACGGTTCTGTCCTCCTTCTTCTTGGTTGGTGACATATAGCTTTTGGGCTTTGGGCCGGATAGCTTCCTGTTCATTGGGCCTCATATTGACCGAATATCCTGATGGGCTTCGTGAGGGGGCCTTTATGAATACTTATTTCATTCTTTAAGGCCTTTCATCATTGTTGTAAATTTAATTCACAACTTTGTATTATATGCTGTATTGAAATAACGACGAATTTGTACATCAACAATAATCTTAATTATAGTATATACATATATTTATATAGTTGACAAAGTGTAGCAGTGTATTTTTAATATTTATTTCCATAGACAAAAATACTAAATATTTTAGGAATAAGTGCTGTATTTTTAATTTTATTTTAATCAGCAAAAGTATCAAATATATGCCCAAATATAACAACACGAGTATCAAATATTTGGTCAAGTGTTACGCTAATTATTTATTTTATCGGTTAAAGTGTTAAATATTTACGGTATAAGTAATAATTGTCTTACAAGAACATAAGTTAACATGAAGGCTGCCCGTTAAAGTTGCAGCATCGCTTCTAACACTAAAATCTCAACACACACACACACAAAAATTGATAGTGTTATTATTTTGCTTGATAATTTAAAAAATTGATATTAAATTACATGATTATTTTGTTTACAAAAAAAGTATTATTATTTTGCTTGCTATCTACAACATATATTACAATTTGATAATGTTTTAAATAGTATTTTTCTCTTAAAAAAACATCTTAATAGCATTGCTTCTTATCCTTGCAGCTTTTTGCTTCAAATCGTTTCTCATTCAATTTTTTTTTAATTCAAGTTGTTTATTTTTTAACTATTGATTCAATTACGAATTTAGTTTTGTCATGTTTTGATCAGTTGATGTCTTTTTATATATATATATATATATATGAACTCTCACTTCGTTGTCATGATAAAAAAAATACAACAACAACATTATGTTCATGAAGTCTGAGTGAAAAATACTAGTGCCAAAAGAATATTTAGACATAGTAATCAATTACTTATAAATTAAAAGGATTTATTTTAGTATTAAAAAGACTAATTATAAATAATACGGTATACATATGGACGAACTCTAGGTTAACACCGAGCTCTTGTAAAATATTTAGTAGTTGTGCCACGAATATTTTATACTTTAGCTGATTAAAATAACCAATTGGAAATTTGGAATATCCACCACTCTTAGTTAAATATTCGGAAATTTTGCGATGAAAATTAAGATTAAAGTTAAGCCGCTTATAGTAGTTGGCTGAACATTTAGTATTTACGCCGCTACTAACGTGTGTTAATATAGTCATATTCAACACAAGCGCAAACGCGGTGTTACTCGTCACTGACTTAACAAAGCTTTAGAGAATCTTTAAGTTGATCTTCATAATATTCCAACAATTTAAGGTAATAAAATATAATAAATTAACTATGATTCAATGATCTAATTTGAGTCTGAAACATATATTTTAATTGACTTTGTGAATTCTGCGTGTAGTATTAGCGTGTTTCTTTTTTTGGTCACTATGAACCTTCCTAGACATTCCCAACTCAAAATTTATCTATAAATACCCTCTGTAGGCATTGAGATGACACTCTTCCAAAATTGTTTCCCAAAAAGCGTTTCCCGATAACTGATTTGATGGTCGAGAAAAGGCACGTTCGCGACTACGACGGTGATGAGCGAGACCCCAAGCGAAAAGCGTTTCCCAAAACGTGGGCGTTCGACTTGATTCCTATCGTATTTCTGATTTTTGTTTCGAATTAATTGATTATTTTTTGTCTAATTTTGGCGCAGTGTTGGACGTTTTGCATGGAACGAAGACGAGCTGGAACGTCTTCTCCGACCAATGGTAAGAAACAAGGACTTAATTTCTTTTTCTGTGAGGTTGATCGTCGAGGAGATTACTCGGAGCTCAAGCAAAATCTGTTATCCCGTCGGGGTGTGTAATTTATTAGTATTCATACATATTGTTTTTCTTTTTGTTTTTCTTTTGCTGTTTTATAAAATGTAATTGAAAATTTACGAGTTAAACTATTATCTACTATTGTTTTGATATATACTTTTTATTTTTATTTTGATTACTTTGATTTGTCTAAATTTTATCATTGACCATAAATTTATAGTCTTTAGCTGAAAAGTTCGTCTTCTCATTGACTTTGACTTCACATCTACAATGCCTTGTCTGATATTATTACTCAAAACTCAGATCTCCAAGTATTGATTCATGATTTCATTGATTTCAGGTGCGAGAGGTAGTGGAAAAGGCCTTCTCTATCTACTCCGGCGAATCCTCACGGTAAGATCTCTCATCCGAAAATTGTTCGTCTTGTGTCGATTTCATATATGGTGGCGTGAAGCTATTATCCTAATTGATTAGGTCTTAAAACCGGTTTCTAGTGTTCGACCCCGTTTGAATTCCGTTTTTGTTATATATATATAAATAGTATTTATCAACCCGGTTTTTAAGGAACTGATAAGAATTAACATATTAATTAATATATTATTACAGGTAACTATTAAGTATGAGTTTTCCGATTTTATTTACCAGCCGATAAAAAAGTTACCGATCACCGGTATTTATTTTTAAAAAAGCAGAAGAAAAAAATCAGTATTTATCGGTCGCGGTTTCAGGGAACTGGACTGATTTTACAAACGGTGTATATGGCATATGATTTCTAGGTTTTATATCTATATTTTTATTTTATAGTTTCAATCAAAAACGGTAAATAAGAAAAAAGTACCGTACCGGTTGAAGTCACTAAATAATACCAGTCTCGCGTTTTTAAATTATTGAAAAATTACGAGTCCACGACGAGGAGGAACAGATCTAAAAATACTGGTTACCAGTTCCAGTTTAACTCTTTATTTCAGTCAAGTAATTATTCTTCCGGGTCCACGATTAAACATCGTCGTTTTTGTTGCAGTGGCAAATCCACCCATCCGACCGGTCTTGAGCTCCGGTTCTTCGGAAACATCAAGCAAACCACCTTCACCGGAAGCGTCATCGAGTCCGATGACACTGCAGCACCGACCATCGTCCTTGTTGACTCAGCAACCCAAGCCCCCGTCAGATCCGGCCCGCTTAGCTGCGCAAGAGTCAAGCTTGTCCTCCTCAAAGGCGACTTCAAC
This sequence comes from Parietaria judaica, assembly GCA_954871525.1. Taxonomy (NCBI): domain Eukaryota; kingdom Viridiplantae; phylum Streptophyta; class Magnoliopsida; order Rosales; family Urticaceae; genus Parietaria; species Parietaria judaica. Next base: position 23,011,939 of record OX940862.1, on the reverse strand, counting down.
GCAGACGACTGGACCACGTCCCAGTTCCACCGCCATGTCCTTGTCGAGCGCGAGGGCAAGCGACCCCTCCTCACCGGTGATTGCTACGTGACCCTCTCGAACGGGGTCGGATTTCTCGCAAACGTCGTTGTCACTGACAATTCCAGCTGGACGAGGAGCGGAGCTTTCCGGCTCGGGGCTTTAATCGCTGATCCGGTCTTTGGGGAGGTCAGGGAGGCAAAGAGCGAGGCCTTCGTTGTCAGAGACCACCGCGGAGAAGGTAAGAAATTCCGATCTAATATATGTATATATATTAAAACTTCTATAAATGAATTATGTTGGGTTCATAAATTTTATAATATTAATGACGTTATTATGAATAATTTTGTTAATGATAAAACTAGAATCAAAATCAAGTAAAAATATTATTTAATCTTAGTTATAGTTATTAATTTATCGAGAACTTGTCTAACGAGATCTAACGAGAGGTTATATTATTGTTCGATTTATATATATATATATATATATATATATATATTATACATATTATGCCATTAACCCATTTCATTGACTTATTTTGTCTTTGGTCTTTATCCAGTGAACAAAAAGCACCACCCGCCGGGGCTGAACGACGACCTTTGGCGGCTGGAAAGGATTGGGAAGGACGGGAAAATTCACAAGAAGTTGGTAGCGTTGGGGGTTCGGACCGTCAAGGAGTTTCTGCGTGCTCTCGCCAGAGATCCCAACGGTCTGCACCAGGTATAAAATTGACAATATATAATGTTCAACTTCGGTTTTAACTCTTAATATTTGAGTAGATATAAATTACTTAACATCAGAAGACTTTTCCATGTGTTAATTGCATAGTTGGCATCAACGTGTGGAATTTTGTGATGGAATCACTTATTATTAATTTACATAGAAATATGGTGGTAATAAAACAATATATATATATATATGCATATCTATAACATAAATCAAATGATCATATGTACAGCAATAATAAAATCCCAAAAACAAGAGATGATCTAGTTTGTTGGTCCAATTAAACAATATAGAAGAAGTATATATGTACTTTTTTGTTTCATGAATTTATACTTTTTTTCTTTTTTAGCAGCACACAATTTCAAGTTTTTATTTCTTTAGTAGATATATTATTGGATTTGGAGGCGTTAATCGACCGAGTCAACCTCTTCAGATCATATAACTTCCGATTCTAAGTCTTGGACACATTTAACGTCTTCAATATACCCTCATCTTCATTGTTAATTATTGACCGAATTAGATGAAGACGTTAAGTCGGTCAATTAATAACGCCTCTAAATGTATATTGGAGAATGCAAATAAGAAATTGATGGAGATTATATGAAATAAACAATAATGTATAAATTCATTAATTATCATAACTTTGGAGATATATGCCGCATATAAAAATTGATCTCAATATGACAACATGCATGGGATGGGAGTTGGCTTTTCAACGTGCATGGGATGTTCCACCTCTATAATCTCATGTTTTTTAATGAAAATGCAGGTACTGGGGCGTGTCCCGGCCAAAATCTGGAACACCATCGTCAACCACGCCCGGAACTGCGTCGTGGACGACAACACCCTCCTCGCCTACCATCGGTTGGAGCACAATGTTAGTGTCTACTTCGACTCCGTCTACACTGTCGTCGGGGCGAGCTTCAACGGCCATTTTCTACCCATAGGCGCTCTCACTCCGCCTCAGAAGGTACAGTTACCAAATAGGTTTACAGAATGTCACAAAGTCTGACCGTAATTATTATAACAATTTTACAAATTTCAGAATATTGTGGAGGATCTGAAACGACAAGCGTATCGGAACGTTGGCGCTTTGGTTCCTGCGGTCGGGCCAGCTACTTTTGCCGGTCCGTCAAGGCCTCTCGCCGACCCTTTCAATGAGCCGACCGCTGACCTTCTTCAACGTGACTTCCATGGTCAGATCCAAGGTCAGTGGTCAACGTTAATTCAGTTTGTTCGTGTGACATTCTTTTGTTGATTGTTTGGAGACCCTGCTGATCTTAAGAACTCAAACTAACTGTCTAATAAAGTGATTCAATTAATTAAGATGATTTAAGAGTATTAACTGTCTTTACAAATTGATAGTTTTGATCTCATATTTCAATCAGAGTGATTAAGGTTTAACATGACCAACAGTCTACTTTTACCAGTTAATTTACATGTAACTGTAGGTTTTCATAAACGAATAACCGTTTATGTTGATAAGATTTTTTAGTTTAACCGATAATCTAGTAATTTTATAAATATTAATTATAATTTATGCGTAAGTTAGAATTTTATAACTGTTTTAGAAGAAGTTATCACGGGGTGCTTCTCGCCTATAAAAATAGGCAACCGGCGGTTTCCGGAGGTCTTTTGAACGCCTTGACTGTGGCTTCCATAAAGGCCAAAAACTCTTATAATAATATTTAAATTAAAAATTAAAATACCTAACTCAAAATTTCCTTTTCCAAAAAAACGTTGCCACCGAAACCGGTGCCGGTCGCCTAAAAAAAGGGAACAGCGGCCGGTTTCCGGAGGTCTTTTGATGCTTGACTCTAGCTCCCATAAAAGTCAATTTTTTTTTTTTTTTTTATAACAATCATCACTATGCTCTCTTGCAGATCAATATTTGGCTCCAGTGGCTCATCAGCTAGTACAGTCAAGCAACCAGCGATACCAAGTCCAGCTTCCTCAAACAAACGGAACCAGCAGCTTCTCATTCGAAGACCTCCTCGCTGAAATCCCTCCGATCTACCATTTCCTGCCGGAAACGAGCTCTTCCCACTTCACACTGCCCGCCGCATGGAGCGACCCAGGGATGAGCCCCTTTCACTTTGGTCCGAACAACGACCTGGCGGGATCGGAGCTCTTCGCTGCGATCCAGGGGTTTAATCCGGCGAGGATGAGGGACAGGAGTGGTAGGGCGAGATGGTCGAGGATCCGCACCGCTGTCAACGTCTGCTTTAGGTTCAGCACACGCGGAAGCTGCCGCGCGTGTTAAGTACTGTTGATGGCTTGAAGAAGTTGATGAGTTTGGAGATGGTCAACCTGGGTGACTTAAAAGAAGTTAGTAAGGTTCATAGTTCTCAAACTAAGTAGCTTGGAGAAGAAGTTAAGTAAGGTCCAAAATTTGCTCTCTAGGGTTTGTAAGTCTGGTAACTCTTGTTCATGGGTCTAAGTCTAGGGTTTGTAAGTCTTGTTCATGGGTCTAATTGTTTGCTGTGTGTCTTCGATCGCTCACTTCTAATGGGGTTGTAGTGCATTGTTTAATATTATCATGTTTAAATGCTCTATAGCATATTGTAAACACTGTCCACATTCCAAGTTAAAAAAAAAAAAAAAAGAGGTACATTGTGTAAAACTTTTGTGTGTGTTTTTAGCGTTTTTTCTTTGTCGCTCCCTCGCCCCGCGAACCACATTCTTGCAGATCATAACTTGCGATCCCCAATTGCGGTTGACCCACCAGTAAAGACTCTGACGTGAAAGCTATAGATGGACTTCCGACGTGAGGTCTTTATTATTGTCAAAGGACGCGAAATTCGCCGCATCAAAAGACCTCTGATGTATGCAATGGACGGAAAAATCCATTGCATCGAGAACATATGGTATGGAAGACTTTTGATCTAGACAATCCCGTTGCTGATTGTCAAGAGTCTTCCAGCAATATTAGGGCGTAAATTTTGTCCGCCACTACTTTTATCCCGCTTTATGTATTAAACGTACTTTAAGTGGTCTAACTATTCTCTCTCGTACGGACATGTTCTAAGAAATAATGTCATAGTAAGACGGACATACGGTTAGTATAAGCGTAAGATCATATGATGACATGGTTAATTTTTATTGATTGGTTCATTGAATAAGAAATTATATGTATTGTCTTATAGACAAATCATTTTAAATGTAAATAATTACGTATTATTGTATACACTGTAGAGTGTAGACTAGACCTCTGTTGAAACCCTAAAGCTAAATTTAATTAATTTGATTGGTGACCTTGTGAGGCGTGAGCAATATATATATATATATATATATATATATATATATATATATATATATGAAGCCCAGTGAAGTAGCAGAATATTTTTGACCAATCAAAATTATTGGCTCAAACTGAAGCTCAGTGCGAAATATGAACCATTCAAAATAAAAAAATATTTTTTTTAATTTGGTTTTCTCTTTTTACCTTAGAAAAAATTGTAATGTGTTTCGCTTTTTCAATTCGTAATTATTTGACTGAAAGAATATAATATAATTGTTTGTTTGATACACCAAACAATAATTTAAAAGAATATCTTTTGGCACAATAATATTGGGACTATTAACCAAGTTGTTAAGAATACATTGATTAAAAATCAAAATCAAGACCCACTTGTAGATAGCGATGGACATGTAATAGTAGCGACTCAATATTCCAAATGTCATATTTATCTTGATGCTATGATAATTTTGATTTATAGTTTTTACCAAAAATAGTACGATTTAGTTAGAGGTACTAATATGCGGTCGGGTGTGCCTTCTTTCCACCTCAATTTTTGACTGCCGTCGCGCCCTAAACGCTTGCAAATTTCAAATTACTGCCACACTACGAGCCATATTTCACTGGACGCAGTTGACACGTCCTTATACGGTATACTACTTGAGCAACGGAAGTAATATTAGTACGTCGGTATGTTTATCTTCTCAAACACTATAGTGATAATATTGGATTGGATCAGAGTGAGGCTCGTTATCTTGTCGGGTACATTAATTAACTCATGAGCGCAATACTAGATGCAATAAGGTTTTCAATCAAAAGGTAACACCTTCAACTAATTGGTTCGGGCTTTTTTCCTAATAAGCCCGCACACAGAAGCACTTGTTGAAGGGGTGGGGTTAAGAGTTCCGACAATACAACAAATGTATAGGAGATGCCCGAAATGGAATTTGAATCCATTGGGCTTTCCGGGTCTGACCCAACTATCTTAATTGGGACAGGCCCACGCAAGCCCGTAATATTACGAGGTTATTAATTAATTGTTAAAACTATTTAATAATGACCTAATGGGCTTAGGCCAAATACTGGACCAAAAAGTCCATTAGATCAAATAACTGCGTGTGTTGTTTATACCACATGTAGCATCACAACTCGCATAACCCTAACCCTAGAGCCTTTACGATTGTGAAGCTACCTCGCAGCGAAGTGGTGGACAAGCTAGAGGCTTTTTTATTGTGAAGCTACGATCCGCATTATGATGAGAAATCGGCCATGTTTAGGTACTGTTGACAAAAGTACCAAAAGTCTGATAACATATCGAAACTTATACTCTTGATTTTTGAATATATTCTAAATTTATAGTTCGATGATATCCCATAATTTTTGCCTCGAGATTGAGAAAAGTCACTGAAAACTCAACAAAATGAACGTAAGTCTAACACCGAGAGCAAACGAATTTTCGCGAGTGCAGCCCGGGCGGGGGCGGGAATGCAGAATGGGCGCGTTTATTATATTTCTTACATAATTACAATTTGTGTCCACGTATTATGTATAACATAACTTTGCGTATTTTATTGGAAGAAGTACACACGCGATTACTTCTTGAAAAATTTACATTAATACCCAATAATATTTCGCGCCAGTAATGGCAAGAAGAGGCTGGGCCAATCGTAAATAAAGTGAAACTCCAGGGCCAAATTCGCAAAGAGTCCAAAAAAAATCTAACCATCTCCTTGTCTCTCTCTCTCTCTTGCGTGGAAACAGAAAAATGTCTCGAACCTTCTCTTCACGACTCAACAGTTAACAACTAGCCAATATATTTTCTCTCTCTCCTCCCTCTCTCTCTTTCTCTCTCTAGACTTCGAGAATCATAAATTCCTTCTGAGCTCTCGGCGGAGGAGAGATTTCGCGCGTGATTCTGGTCCGTCGATCGCCAATGGATCACCGGGAGGGAAAATCCAACGGCGGAGGATCTTCGTACTACTCCGTCCTCGGGATCCGAAGCGATGCGTCCTCCTCCGACGTCCGTACGGCCTACCGGAAACTCGCTCTGGTACGTTTAAACGCCCTCGTTTTCTACTGACATGGAAGGAAAGATCTTCGAATTCTGATCGGGTTTCGTGCTGTAGAAATGGCATCCAGACCGGTGGGCGCAGAAACCTGCCGTCGCCGGAGAAGCCAACCGGCGCTTTCAGCAGATTCAAGAGGCTTATTCTGGTAAATCTTCAAAGCCAAAAAAAATTATAAAAATATATAAAAAAATATCAAATTCAAGCCGTTAACGTCCATGTTCGTTTGATTCTGAGCAGTGCTTTCGGATCAGTCGAAGAGATCGATGTACGACGCTGGGCTGTACAATCCTCTTGAGGAAGAAGACGAAGTCCGTACAAATCTTTTCTCCGTGTTCGGTAAATTCTGTTCATGACGCGAGAAAACGTGAAAAACGACGTCGTTTCGTATTTCCTGACGAAACGACGACGCTGTTTTCTGTGTCGTTTACATGCAACGATCAATTTCCCGATTTACCCTAGATTGACGCGGTTAATTACGATGCAGGACTTCTGTGACTTCATGCAAGAGATGATCTCCATGATGAACAATGTCGAGACCGAGGTATTGCTTGCTGATGGCATGATTGTTATTTCGCGTCCTTTTACAGCCATTTAATTATTTATTTTTTATTTTTAAATATTTTTCAGGGAGATAGCTTTGAGGATCTGCAGAGGATGTTCACTGAAATGATCGGCGGAGATGCGACGACGACGACGCAGTACGACGCCAAAGACGATCCGACGGCCAGGAAGAAGCCACGTGGCAACTCCTCGAGAGCGGACTCGGCCAAGCGACGATGCAACGCGTCGCGCTGCTAGCGGCGGCGGACGCAGGGGAACCCCCGTGGTCGTTACCACCCGATCATCGCCCAAATCGCGTTTCGCCTAAAAACGCCCAGTCAGAACATGTTAAGCAAATTGGGGATTAAGCGATTCTTTGGGGTAAATTGGTAATTTAGCGTTAAGGATTTTTTTTTGGTTGGTCTGGTGTTCCTTTTTTTTTCTAATTTAAGTAATAATTAATGTAATGGAAAACAATTGTGTTTGTTTCTTTTTTAAGTAATAATAATTTAAATTCTCCGAGAACATGTCATGCGCTTGGCACGTGTAACTGTGTGGCCGACACATGCACAAACTCTTTACAGTGTATGTTTGACAGGTATTTATATGTAAATAAAAATTGAAAGATTAAATGTCATTATATTATATGTATGAAGTATGTAAAAAATAAGTATTTAGGGTATGAATACTGCATTATAAACTAAAGTTGTACATAGTAATAACTAAAATATTAAAACCTAAAAGCACTACCGTAATACGGAAGACCGAATGCAGTCCCTCTGGACCGAAGACTTTCCATCCCCGTGACCCAGCTGTCACCGGAATTATTTGTTGGGGGAAATACATTACAAAAGTAGCTATACTATGGTTTGAAGTCCATATTTTTTGTTTTGAAGTTATTATTTGCTTGGAAGTAGAATAGACTGAAGTTGATTGACACGGACCCACTTTCTTTTTTGGGCCTATATATGTGGGCCTTGGTTTCCATAGGACTCTGTGGGCCACACAAATGCAATTTGCATGTACATGATGGCGAAAACTCAGGAGAATAGACTCAATAATGACTAATATTATAATGTATATCATATTCATATGATTGTCCATCGTAAGCTTGATGATGATGTTGACCAGTTTTTTTGTATCAGCACTCTCCTTATTTGAGTGTTAAAAAGATTAATTTTATTAAGGGTGTACAAACCGGTTACCGCTTTAAGTAACATTTACCGCAGTTACTGAAGATCATGTACCCACAAATGTGTGTGTGTGTGTTTTTTTTTTTTTTTTGCAAATAGGGTAAAGTTGGTCAAAAAAAATGTTCGCAAGAGGTAAATGGTAGTTAAAACGGTTTTGATTACGTAACTTAGGAGGGGTATTTCTGGGGTTTTTTGTAAGCGACAGAAAAATATGCATTAGAGATACTTGGAAATAGTTATACTACAATCCCATGGTATATAAATATTATATATTTCTATATTCTATCCTAATTATCACTATCTAAGCCTGTGTTTGAGTTCAAATGATCCTAAAATTTAGGACTAGATAAATCTCATTATGCTAAGGAAAGAATATAGTTTTTGAGATTTTTATTGAAATGGTTCAAATCAGTTGATCTCCTCTTAAGCCTTACCAAATTTAGTGTCTCTCGTGATGGAATTCTGAGTGTCTTATTCAGCGATGTGTTTGGAGTAACAAAAAGGCAGACATCTACATCGTTGTCCTTCGCAACTTGGTAGTGTGAATGTGAGTGGTTGGCCACTCACACCTTGTTTCCTCTCAACTCATCATCTTCTACTATCTTCTTAAGCAAGCTGCTCTTTTAAAAATAAAAGAACAAGCTAGCTTTTCAGTCTAAATATAATACTGAGAATATATAAGTTCCTCTTTGATTTTTTTTTATTGATACTTTGAATACAATTACACCAACGAATACAACAATCAATCAACAACTAGACTGTAAAACTAATGTTAGTTTTGGAATGACAAATGCGTAAAAGATGTATCTATGATCTTCCACTCTGTGGGCACAAGGGTCGGTACCTTTCATTGGTCGCTTATGGGCTTTCAACTTTTGCCAACTCGACTTGAACAATCTAGTCAGCTTTGGTCTTAAATTAATTTGTCAAATTAACGTGTATTTTATCGTTGATTGGCCGTTAATGACCAATTTTATTACGTTGATTAAATTAAATTAAATTGCAAATGTATATGACATGTCGCTGGTAACAGAGACGAATTCATACACTAACAATTGCAAGATTTGATTGTTTTTTGAGAAGAAGAACAAAAAAAAAAAGCGATGCATGTGTGAAATTGTTGTTTCAGTTTAGTTTAATCTAGTTTTTTTTTTTCCATAATTGTTGCAACAAAATATAAGAGTTTTTTGTTCTTCTAATGGAGGCTAGTGCATCAAAGGTCCCTCTGAAGTGAAATTTGCATCAGGTCCCTCTGTTAAGAAATTATTGCACCAATGTTCTCTCTCCAAAGAAAAATGGCACCAATGATCCCTTTGTGCTTTGGCGGCTCCTCACAATTCGTTTTGAAAGAAACATGGATGAATATATTAAGAACTTATTTAATGATTAATAAGATAGCTTTGACAGAAATGTGTATCAAATAACATTTTTTAAAATATTTGTGTATCAAAGACTATATATATATATATATATATTTGAGTCTTTATTGAAAACAATATACGAGAGAAAGCCCCAAATCAATTTAGGATTGTATCCGTAAGAGAATAATGAAAACGTAACAAGGATAAAAAGGTAAATACATAACACTAATTTATTAATATTTATGTGTCTATATTAAGTATCTATAATAAAAATACATTTATCATTATATGAGATAATCTGTGATAAGCAACAAAGAATTATGCCTCCCAAACACGCTATTTATTGACAATACAATTATATTAGATGTTTGCTCTTTCAAAAGTTATATGACATGATCGAAGTTAAGTGCAACTACCAGAAATGCTTCCTATTTAGCAAGAGTAAACTTCCCAAAGTTGAGTAGGTAAAAAGTTTCAAACGCATGAATGTGATGAAGAGTCAATTTGGAAATAGCTTATTTTTTACTTTTCTTTTTTACTTGCTAGTTACTGCAGTTATAATAATACATTAAGCTAGTAGAAATATAAGCTTGTTCAAGCCTATAAACTAGTTTTTCACATACATATTAAATACACTCTCAACTTATTCCACACTCAGCGTCTTAAACACATTGGAATAGCAAGCGAAAGATATCATTAGGGTTTCCTTCATAAGCCGTCGCCGAGAATGGTGGACAATAACAGCCCGTGAACGAACTCGCACCGTTTTGACTTCTCTTCCTTGTTCTTGAGCGAGAGAGGAGTCGGTTTAGCATTTCTGTTACAGATAAATAAATAATATCGTTTCACGTCAGACCTGATAATCGTTCCGGTTTTTCTGTGTTGACGATTAATAGAAGATGGTCAAGGGAATTTATATAAGACAATCTGCTTCTTCAGCTTAAGGCATACCCTAATTATTAAGAACTACAATTATATATCATTTTAATATATATTTCTAGCAAATCATGCACAGACCAAAGCTTACATATATTGCTAAGTGGCGGATATGGGGTAAAAATCCTGGGGAAGCTAAGAATCATAGAAGGTACGTATAATTAAGGTTAAAATTTTGAAAATGATACAACTTGAACAGTAGAATTGAAGGGGGAAAATCGGGTACAAATTGAATGTTCTTAAAAGTTTAGGGACTTTAGCCCCCTTTAGGATGACTGTCCGTCCGAATCAGTATCGATATCAGTACCAATTTTTTCGGAAAGTTTTACGACAGGTTCCAGTTTTTCAGTTTATAGAAATGAAAACACATACATATTGTTTTTTCTTAAATACAACCCGGTAACCGATTTCCAAACCTGGATCAGAAAAACCCCCATACATACACCAATTTGAATTTGTGAGATCAGATATGATAAACAAAGAAAGAAAACAACTTTTGGAGTTTTATTTTCTGTAAAAAATTCCTTAATAAGCCTTTTAGCAGGTTCCGATACACAAGTAAAGGGTAAGAAAGATCGATTAGCACATACCGCTCAGTTAAATTCTCAGCAGAACTTTTCTTTTTTGAGCTTGCTTCATTAGAAAACGAAGGCTGAGCACTTTCAAAGTCATCTGTCATTGGCAAGATGAACGACGATAGCAAAGGATCAGCCGCAACGTTTGAAGATGACACTATACAAGACGATCCCCCAAAAAGGGACTGTAGGTTTCCTTCTCGAAGCTCTTTCCTCAACAATGATAACGTCGCTGAGTGAGACCCACCCTTGCGCAACTTTCGTTTGCGCTGCATGTAAGTATACGTTAAGGAAAGCACAAAAACGTGATCAAGTAATCTCGTATTATACAGATACGCACTTACTAGCTGCCAAAGGCCTAGCGGAAAATGCTAATTTTTCATTTGTAGACACACTTAATTAGTATGGCATGTCTTCCAAATAAGACATGTTTTTTATCTAGCAGACAAGCTAATTTTTCAAAAACGAATTAGATTATCCCAAATATGGTACTAAACTACTAATTATGGAAGCTTGCTTAATAGTCACCAAAGTTCAATACATTTGACATGGTTTTCCAAAAAAGGGCATAGTTTTATCGAGCAAAGAAGCTAAAATTTCAAAAAAAAGGATTAGACTATCCCGAATATGGTAGTAATAACAAAATGGATACACACTTAATAGTCGCCAAAGGCTCAGCCGAAAAGATAATTTGTACATAAACCTCAAGTAGCTTCACATAGTTTTCCAAGAAATGACATATTTTATTTATCGAGCAACAAGCTAAATTTCAAAAAACACATTAGACTATCTGGAATATGATAGTAATAAAACACTAACACACTGAATAATCGTCAAAGGCCCAATTGAAAATGGTAATTTGTAGACAAAGTTCAAGTAGTTTGACATGGTTTTCCAAAAAAGGACATATTCTTATATAGCAACCAAGCCAATGTTTTAAAAACGGTAAAAGTTCAAGAAGTGAAGACGATAATATAATCTTCTTCCTATCAATAACTCAACGAGGAAGACGTTTTCGTGCCCAAATCTTAGCCACAAAAAATATTATTTAGTTCATGCTTTCAGACTACTAAGAAGTACGAAAAAACTATAATATTAATGAAGAAGAAGAAAAAAAAACGGCACAGGTGATCCAATTAAGCCAAACTTTTGCAGCAATGCATAAGGATATCTTGAAAATGTTGCCGTGATGTAGAGTTATGTGCGCTACCATATCTACCCCTACCCTCAATGCACAAACCGGACATACCTGCAATTAAACAGCGCCGAAAGGAACAAAGTAAGCACGGGTTTAAATTACACAAAAGGAACAAAGAAACACACGCATCCGAAACAAATAGGGCTTGAAAAAATGCATTAATTTCGAGCCACGAGAGGCATTCAACATATAAGTAGGAACTTTGCTGATCAAACATAGAAACTAGACTAAAATCACATACCCCGTTCTTCGCCTCGATAGGATGCTCTTCGTCAATGTGACAACACAATCCAACTAGGTCGAAATACTCCGAGCAGAACGGGCAGGGAAACTCCTCCCTAATGTCGTCATCCCCGTCGATATCTTCGAATCCCATGAACATATCTGCACTCAATTAAAATCATCTCAATATCATGTATACATCTTTGTTGTGAACATCGAACACATCAAATTTCAATAAATTAGAAACAGAAAAGGCTCATTTCCCACAGAAACGCACAAACCAGACACAAAGACACAAAATTTAGTTCGAAACATGTCTTTAATCGTGAAATTATAACCGTTGACACCATGATTGAACCTCGATCTCCATTAATTAAGCTCGATAAAGCTAAGGGAACCCAGCACTGACCTCAGTCAGCGATTATTACATCAAATCGCGCGAAAAAACGCGAACTTTGACTCATCGCCAAACCAAAGAAATCGACACCGAACCAGAGAGCCAGTCGAGCTGACCTGATCGAAGACCTGACTGATACCGCCTCGAACCGGACGAGAGGCGAGCGCTCCATGAATCTCCGTCCATGGCTGAATCACCTTCCCGAAGAAAAAATGAAACGTTGGGGGTTTTGCACCGGAAGGATCGACGATCGAGCTCCGATCTCCGATTAGGAGAGCCTCGCCGGGAGTGAGGAGGGAGACTTGGGCTAGGGCTGGGGCTTGGGCTCGAGGTTGAGAGATTAATGGCGGCTTTAGCTACACGACGAAGAAGAAGACGATAATGGCGATTTACAACAGAGCAAAAATGGCCGACGAATTTAATTTAATAATTAATTAATAATAATCTCTAAAATAAATACATATATTTTATATATTTATTTAATTTGGTGTTGGCTTTCACATGAAAAAAATATATATAAATAAAGGGTGGACATAGATAGACTAATATTTTGAGTAATTGGCATAATGATCCCTGAAATTTCTCTTTTGTTTAATTTTGCCTGCAAATTTTAATATATTGCAGCATGGTCCGCGGTGCCTTTGTTTGACAAGATTACGACATAATCTCGCATTATTAAATATATTCAGCGGTTAAACATGTGACATTATTAGTTAAATTTACATATGTAAAGTGAATACGAATTTGTATATGATAAGGTTTGAACTTAGGATCTCTTGGAGAGAAGTCAACCAATCAATTGTTTCAAACAATAATATATTTCTCTCGACGCGTAATCTTTTTTTATTAATTGAGCTCATTACCCGACTTTCTTGTTAATGTAATTTGCGAATTACATAACACACGTGTCTTTATGCTTTTAAAAATAAATATATTGAACTCATTCTATAACGTATTTGAATGTATATGTTTGAATCAATACTTAATAAGATCAATATATCTTACTAAAATTATGAAATATTCGTTTATCTTAATTATTTTATCATTGAAAAAAACGTAATTATTCGATTGCTCTTCAAACGAACATTTCACGAGATTATAAATAATGAAAAATACACTCTTAAACAAATTATGTGTCGCAAACATGTAACATCTAAAGTGCTAATTTTCAAATTATAAAAAGTAAGATTGTGAATAACTAAGTTATCATTCGTTTATGTTCTTAAAATAGATTTTATGTTTTTATTTTTCTAATACAGAATAAAATGTTCGTCTTTTCTTATTAATAAAATATTTATTGGATATATTTATTCATTTTTAAATTTTTAAAAACATAAAATTAGCGTTTTCAACTCACCTCTCTCTAGAATAAGAGCCATCATCTTTGTATATCTATTTTTTTTATGATTTCTCAGTAATCCTATTTACATTTATTAATATTTTTCTTTCATTCTTCTTTTATTTTTAAGAACGAAACGTTAAAGCTAAGCTTATACCTTTTTCAAAATATATTCTTAAAATGATTAGAAAATTAAAAAATGTAAATGATAAAAAATCAAACGACACTAAGTAAAAATATATTATATAAGCCATAAAGAGTAGCTTTTTGAAACTACAAAATGATGAACAATATTATATTATTTTCTTTTACAAATTAGAAAGGGTATTTTTGTTAACTAAAATTCAAGAGACAAACTAAAGTAACCTACCAAGTACCAAGTAAACTGGGTACACACCCAATTCACCAATATTCATTTTAGTCAAGTTTTGCAGTTTTTTTTCTTCTTCAAAATAACCAATTTTACCATATGTCCCTGTATTAAACTCTTTACTTTGGATAACAGTCGTGTGTTTATTTTTAATAAAAGTAACATTATTGGACAAAGTTACGATGAACTATCATATTAATAGATATATTTAGTGTAAGAACAAATGACACTATTAACCAAATTAATAATATGTAAAAGGAACACACATTTGCTATGAGATTTAAACTCTTGATCTCTTAGATGTATGTAATAGAGTTATCAGTAAGCCAATCAAACTTGATTTGGATAACACTTTGTTAAATGTTGAATTATTTGTTTTTTTGTCTCTACGAAATATTAGTATTTGTATGTAAGAGATTAATATTTGGATCTAAAATAGTTAATCTGATGTCAAATTGTTATACTAAGATTTACCCACAATAACTAAAATCAATTATATTTTTATTATAGACAAGTTCGATTTGTATTATCATAAAATTCAAGATTGGGAATACTAGCATTGTTTTTTTCTTCCCCAATTATAATTCCTGAGAAATTATGGACTCGTTTCGTTGCAGCCTTTCAAATGCTTATTTTTCGTAAATCAATCGTAGTTATATGATTAAATTTGAAGTTTTGAAATTTTATATGAAAAATTAATTTGAATAATAATAAAAATATTATAAAACAAAATTAAGAGAAAGATGAACCTCCAAATGCATCAATTTGATGTTTTTCAATTTTATCGATTAAAAAAAGGGTAAATGAATGAAATGCCCATTTTGTGCAAAACCTTTTAAAAACTTGCCTATAGTGTGTATTTTTTAGTCTCACACAAATAAGCATTTCTTTAAAAGTTTGACACAAAAATGAACATTTCGTACGATTTCTGTAAAAAAAATATGTAAAAAATAACTTACCAAACTATCATGAATTACGAAAAAACAAACGGTGTCGTTTGAGACAACCTTGCAGCAAAAACACAATGAGGCGACGTTGTTTAAACCACCGTACAGCAAAACCTCAAACGCGGTCGTTTAATCTAACTCTCCGACTCATCACAGAGCCAATCACACTCGCTTTTTCCCTCACCTTCAAAATTCAAACCGCATGGCAGTCTCGTAATTTCCCGCCGATCCATGCCCAGTTTCACCGACCAACACTAACACTATATAAACCCCCTTCTCTCTTCGCTCTTCAGAACTCTCTCTCTCTCCCCTTCATTCCGCTCGAAGTAAACCCAAATTCACTCTCGCTCCTCTCCATTTCCGAAACCCTAGGTTCCTAGGTTTCGAGCTCGCTCCACCATGTCGCTGAGGCCGAGCGCCAGGACCGAGGTCCGCCGGAACCGCTACAAGGTCGCCGTCGACGCCGAGGAGGGTCGCCGGCGCCGTGAGGACCACCTCGTCGAGATCAGGAAGAACCGCAGGGAGGAGAGCCTCCTCAAGAAGCGCCGAGAGGGCCTGCCGGCTCAGCAATTGCCTTCTTCGGCTCCGACCTCCGCTCTCGAGAAGAAGGTCTCCACCGATGCCGGTTTCTCGTTTTCCGAATTTAATCAATGTTGTGGTTTTGAGATTAGGTTAACTTCTTCGTGTTTTGGCTGATGATCGAGTTGATTGAGTGAGAAGCTCGGTTGTTTATTCGATTTGGGCGAGTTTGTGTTTCAGGGTTTTGCTTGTGTACTGGTTGGTTGGTTTTGTCGATCATTGGATTGCGTTTTGATTGTTTTAGAAAACTGACTTTTACTTGGAAGCTGACTCTAGTTATTTGCGTACCTGTCTTGATTCAGCGTAAACTGGTTTAGATTGATTCTGCACCTTTATTATGCTTTTTCTGATAGATTGGGTCTGTTTTTCGTACATTTCTTGTCAAAGCTGAGTTGAGCAGTGGGTTTAAGAGTTGACTCCACCATAAAGTGAAAGTAGTGGTTGTTGCCTTGTTGGGTTGTATTAGTCTTGGCAAAATGTAGTTCTTCGAGTATTATAAAAATCCGCCTATCGCTCTATGTGGGTCACTTCCTTGAGTGGTTCTTGTTTAAATTATTTTCTTTCCTGTCTCTGTTTGTCATAGTGCGAGGCTGTGAAGTGCGGCTACTTCGCGAGCAGTTGAAATATGATACTTATGTTATTAATATTTTTAATGCAGCTAGAGCATCTACCATCCATGGTTGCGGGTGTTTGGTCTGAGGATGGGCCGCTGCAACTTGAGTCGACTACACAGTTTAGGAAGCTGCTCTCAATTGGTCAGAATTATTTGACTGATTCTAGTTGTACTTGCGCCCGTTGTATTTCTTTTCTCATGTATGTGTATTTATAAAATTTGAATCTACAGAGAGAAGCCCTCCAATCGAGGAAGTCATACAATCCGGTGTTGTTCCTCGCTTCGTTGAGTTTCTTATGAGGGAGGATTTTCCTCAGCTTCAGGTTTGTTACGTTTTTTTTTTGGAAGTGGTGTTCGTATTTCGAACTAAAACCAGTGCTCTCATTGCGTGTAAATTCGTGCAGTTTGAGGCCGCTTGGGCTTTGACAAACATTGCTTCTGGTACTTCTGAGAACACTAAGGTGGTAATTGATTCTGGAGCTGTCCCCATCTTTGTGCAACTTCTTGCTTCTCCTAGTGATGATGTCCGAGAGCAGGTACGGAGTTAGAAGTGGAGAATAGAAATTAGTATTTCTCATGATATCTTGATATACTTTTTTACTTATTAGGATCCAATAATTCACTATTGCTTACGGTATTGACAAGTTTCTCCCTTATGTATTTGCAGGCTGTTTGGGCGTTGGGAAATGTTGCCGGCGACTCACCAAGATGCCGTGATCTTGTACTTAGTAACGGGGCATTGCTTCCTTTACTGTCGCAGCTGAACGAGCTTGCTAAGCTCTCTATGTTGAGAAATGCAACGTGGACGCTTTCAAATTTTTGCAGGGGCAAGCCGCAGCCTCCTTTTGACCAGGTTTGTTTGTTTGGATTATCAGCAATCTTTCTACTTTCATTTTGAATTTTAAAGGAACTCTTTGAGCAAATTTTCTTTGACATCCTACATGGGGGGTGAGTTGTTCTAGAAACCATAAAAAAATGAGGTTACGAGACTAGAAACTGTGTTCTTGACTGATACTGTTTTCATTTTCTCATATTTTTGCTGTTGTTTCTTTCTATGCTTTTGATAGATTTAGGTTTATATCATGATTCATGATTTGAACATTTTATTTTGAATTCTATATGAACAACGGAAAATTAGACATGTTATTTTTCGAGATATTATCTTTTTTTATTCGAAAAATTGTTTGAGAAATTGGAGTGCTGGTTTTCAAGAGACAAGCATCATTTTGAAAAATTCAAATCCAAAAATGGTTTTGAAAAATGGGGAGGAAATAGCTGTGTTGGTCACTGTTTTTATCCGTAAATTATACCCTTCAATTTGGTTTGTCCGAACTTCTAATGGTTATTCACGTTTCATAGGTTAAGCCTGCACTTCCAGCCCTTGCTCGTCTGATCCATTCAAATGACGAAGAAGTTTTGACAGATGCATGCTGGGCCCTATCCTACCTCTCTGATGGAACAAATGATAAGATTCAATCAGTTATTGAATCCGGAGTGTGCCCACGCCTTGTAGAGCTTCTACTGTAAGTTCTTGATATTTTCTTAATATACATTGAAGTTTGGAAACATTTTCTAAATATTTCTTGAACTCTTCATTGGTTTCCAGTCATCCATCTCCGTCTGTACTCATTCCGGCTCTCCGCACAGTTGGAAACATTGTCACAGGAGATGATATGCAAACTCAGGTATATAATGTGGTCTTAGGCATTTTGGTCATTAGTTGCTGCAGATATCTAAGTAATATTAGGTTAGCCTCATGATATCTTACTATGAATCATTATTGTGTTACCCTAGACATTTTCATTGTCATTAGTACTTTATTATTTTTCCAAATTATTATCTTTTTAGTTATTGGCTTGAATAGCTTCTCTGATATTTGGGTACCAAGAGGAAAATATCACGCCGTTCGCGAACGTCCCTCATAATTACGAATAATATGTAATATTTTAAAGTTTTCCTGGATTGTGTCTTGAGCTAATAAGTTGTTATGGTGGTCTCAGGTCATAATCCAGCACCAAGCACTACCATGTTTGCTAAATTTATTGACTAACAATTATAAGAAAAGCATTAAGAAGGAAGCATGCTGGACTATCTCGAATATCACAGCAGGAAACAAGGAACAGATTCAGGTGCATTTCTAGAACAACTTCATAGGCTTTTCTCCTCTAGTTTATAACGGTCTGGATTTACTGAAAGCGCTTTATGTTTTTTTAATGTACAGTGTGTAGTTGATGCTAATATAATCGGGCCCCTTGTGAATCTGCTTCAAAACGCTGAATTCGATATTAAAAAGGAGGCTGCATGGGCGCTCTCGAATGCTACATCAGGGGGTTCTCATGATCAAATTAAGTAAGTGCTTGTTCTATCATCTGATTGATTCTGGTTTAACCATAAGACGGTTTAAATAAACTGATTCTCATATTAATAATAATAAAAAATCGTTCTTGTTTTAATTTTAAAATCCAACGATGTTGATATATATCGTTTAGAAACAGTACTGGTACTGGATTTAGAATAAAAATGGTTGAAAAACAAGATTCGCAAACTAAAAAAGCTGTTCCGTTTTTAAATTAAACAAAAAAGTATTTCAGGTTTCACCCCTACTTTTCATTATTGTATGCTTTCTGCTATTATAATTGCTGATTTACAAACATTTTACAGGTTCCTGGTAAGTCAGGGATGCATCAAACCTCTTTGTGATCTCTTGATCTGCCCTGATCCGAGGATCGTGACGGTGTGTTTGGAAGGCCTTGAAAACATCTTGAAGGCCGGAGAAGCCGAGAAGAATGTGGGAACCACGGGAGGCGTGAACCAGTTCGCCCAATTGATTGAAGATGCCGACGGGATCGAGAAGATCGAGAATCTCCAGAGCCATGACAACACTGAGATCTACGAGAAGGCTGTCAAGATCCTTGAGACGTATTGGCTTGAGGAAGAGGACGACACCATGCCACCTGGCGACACTTCTCAGTCCGGCTTCAACTTCGGAGGAAGTGAAGCCCCCACCGTTCCTTCTGGTGGATTCAACTTCAGCTAGAGGTAATTTTTCGCATTTATGTAGGTCGATTCTATTGATCTCGAGCTTTTAGAGCCAGCTTCTCTCCGTTAGGTTTTATAGTGTCTAATGCGCATGTATAGGCGAGAAATGTCTTGCTTTTCTAGGATTGGGTTTCTTTTTATCTATAGACTACGTGTTTGAATCTCTTCATTGTTTTGAGGGTGCCTAGTGTTAAGTTTTGGTTTCTTGTTCGTGTTTTTAGGGCAAACGTTTGATTTTCTTAATTGTATTTAAGGGTCTGGGTTCTAGTTCGTGTTATTAGGCTAGTGTTTGAATCTCATTTATAGAGTTCATATACTAACTTCCTTTATCTTGTTTGTGTTCGATTCTCTTTATTTTTTTAGGGTTCTTAATTCATACATTGTATTAAATTTAGCATTTAGGTTTCTTTTTCATCATTAGGCTAAATGATTGATTCTCTTCAAAAAAAAATTCTAGTGTCCATAGTGTTCAGTTTCGGCTTCTTGTCTGTATTTTTAGCTAAATGGTCTCTCTTCATTGTTTATCAAACTTCAGTGTGGACTTCCGGTTTTTGTTTGTGTTTTCGATTAAACGTGTCATTCTCTTCCTTGTTTTATAGGGCTCATAGTGATAGCGAATCAAAAACATCCGAACCAAGGAACGAAATGAGGGGATCTTTGGAGTTTGGAATATACAATGAGCCTCCACGGCGTTAAGAGGAAAACCTGTGGTTATATTTTTGGTGAGTTGTGCCTCGAGTCTTTTTGTTTCTCTTGTTTTAAATTTTTATTATTCATAGAAGTGTCGTAGTCTTTTAAGTATTGCTTTATGGTTCGGTACCAAGTTGTTTTGGCACTTCTGATCAAGTCCCTCCATATATTTGCCATGTGTTCGGTTTTTACGGTTATGTTATGAGAATTTATTTGATATGTTCGAGATTTACCCGTCGAGGGAATAGTCGTGAAATTGTTTAAAGAAATATATTCTTTTTTGGCTATATAGAAGTTGCACGAAACGCAGAAAGTTTTGAATTTTACACACATCAATCTGGAACACTTTTTTTTTCTTCTCCCTAGATTCGGAGCCAAAGTATATATATATATATTTATATTTAATACAAGTTTGTACGGTCTAATCGAATTTTTAGAAATCGAATGGAGTATATTTAAGAAATTAATTTACGAGCAGAGATTTATGATAGTAAGTTGTAATGAATAATAATCTCGATTATGGAGGGTAGAAAGTAGAAACAGATTGAAATGAAAGTATATAAACTGCTTAGTAAAATGGGTCCAATTTTTATTTACGGTACAGATCTCGCTCTCTTTTTACTGGCTTACTGTTATTCAACATATTGAAAAGAAGAGAACTATTCCATTATTTAATATTAAAAAGAAGACTTAAAATATTATTCTTTTATTTCCTTTATTCTATTAAGCTTTATAAATTATATGATGGTTAATGATATAGAAAAATTATTCATGATAATTTATGATGTTAATACAAACTATATAAAAGCATAAATATTGGATTTAAAACATATATTTTTTTAAGAAATGTTGATAAATAAAGAAATAAAAAATGAAATTTCTCAACTAAAATCATTCTCCTTGCAACAATTATTATTGGTCAAACGCAAGTTATAAAAATGGAATTATCGCACACTCGTGGATTAGATGTGTACTTTTACATGACATAGTTATTATTTAATGGAAGTCATTTTTGGTTGAAAAATATAATCAAATTTCTAATATAAGATTGTATCTGATAGTCTGTACTAAGCCAATAACACATAAGCTAAGTATATAGTAAAACAAAAAATTGTTGTCAATATTTTAATTTTGTAAAATTAAGCATCACAAAATCCTTGTTACACGGATTGTGTACTTGTGTTTCTACTTTCTCTCAACATTTTGTCTAGTTTTGTCTTATATCAATTGAATTAAGACTCCAAAGAACGTCAAAAATAGTAATAAGTGGGTTTAGAATGATATATTTAAGGAACAAAAAATACATCAACCAACCACTCCATAAGCTATGGTTTAGAAGCACTTTTGCCGGATTTATGCACACAAACACAAATTTGAGTTGTTTCCCACTCAGTTTATCAAATAATTCTCAGTGTATAAGCACTCTTAATAACATGATTTAATTTTTTTAGTTACGAATATGAATACTAATCAAACGGAACCTAAAATTCGTGTGATTATTTTTAATACGATTTATAGCGTTTTTTTGCACCATTTAGACTAAGTTAAGTGTGAATACTTTATTAGTCCAGTGATATTTAAATACGTTATTTGATAAAAAAAAATTGACCCTTATGCTAAATTACATTAAAACAGCGCGAGTAGGATTCACACTCCAAACTCGCGCGTGAGTCAGTAAGACACCGCAAGCTCCCAGCCCGCCACGTGTCGACCAACTCTCCCTGAATTTGGCGGGTGTTCGTGCCTAGGTCAGCGCACCAGTGTACCGCGAGATTTCAGAGGAAGGGCATTTCTGTCCTATCATACGAAAACCCCTCACAAACCAGTGCAGCAACTGATCTCAGAGAAGGCCATTTCCGTCATTTCATCCAAAACCCCCATACACTCACTGACTCTGCTCTGCTCTGCTCTCTCTGAACCAGCAGGTTAAACCCTAACCACACTCACAACAGTGATTCTCTCGCTTTTTCTCGTTGCTGTTGTGCATATCCACTCTCTCTTCTCTGTCGGTCTGCTTCTCTCTCCTCTGCGAATCGGTCTCTTTATAGCCTCCCTTTCTCGAGCTCTGTTTGGCTCTGAAACGCGATCGCACTCGATTCCTCTCGCTAGAAGCGCGATCGAGCTTCCATGGATTTCGGAGGTGGAGGCGATAAGGTATCGTTGAGCTTCCTGATTCTGATTGATTCTAAGGCCTGTACAGTTGGTGGGTGGCTGACTGATTTTTGTGATTCAGGGATTGTCGTTACGAGCAGAGGATCCGAGATCGTCGTGGACGATGAGTAATGGCGAGAGTGAGGATCGGGATCAAGCGAATGGTGAGAAGAGCTGTGCCGATTGCAGGACCACCAAGACTCCATTGTGGCGTGCAGGCCCATCTGGACCAAAGGTTTTTCCTTCTCCCTCTTCATTATGCAGAAAACAATGATCACTGCAATAATTCCTGACCTTTTTGGTGCCACCAATCGAAATATTAGGAGTACAAATCGTTTATTCTAACATTTAGGTACTTTTGCCGCACGTATCCCCCCTGATCGCTAGAATAATTTTTGGGTTCTTTTTTCTTTTACATGTAAGCACTCGTATGTTTCTGGGTTTGTTGAGTTTTTCATTTGCTGAAAACAATGATCTCTGTAATAATTCCTGAACTTCTTACACTGTTTTGGGGTATCTCTGTGATAATTTCTTAGTTTATTTCACTGTTTTTGGGTTTGTTGGGTTGTTTGATTTTAATCAAAGCATAGGTTCAACTTCAAACTTTTGACAAGTTTTTGCTTCAAAAAAAAAAAAAAGGATTGGAATAAAAGTCGTTTAGTCTAACATTTGGGTACTTTTGCCGCAAATATCCCTGATCACTATGTATAAGAATAATTTGTGGGTTCTTTTTTCTTTTCCATTTAAGCCCTCATATGTTTTTGGATTGGTTCAAAGTTCAAATAAGTTCTCTGATTTGAAGAAAGTTCAAACATGTGTTGGTTTTTCTCTTTTTCTCAATTTGTAGCTTTCTGAATCTGAATCTTTTTTATTTTTTGGCCATGTATTTTCAGTCTCTATGCAATGCTTGCGGTATAAGGTACAGAAAGAAGATGGTCTCTGTGATGCGTGTGAGCAAAGGGACCGAGAAGAGCAAGAGAGAAACGACACAAACTCATGCCAACGTCGACGGCGACAACAAGGCAACAATCAGCCCTAATACGACAAAGACCGGGGAGAGCTTGAAGGTGAAATTGAACTTGATGGCTTTGGTGAAGAAGCACCGGTGTCGGAGAACCCGGAAATTGGCCGAGGAAGAGGAAGCCGCCGTGTTGTTGATGGCGCTCTCTTGTGGCTCTGTTTTTGCTTGAGAGTTCTCTAAAAGAATAGGTCTTAATGGGGTATTAGTATCTAGTTTAGGTGTAATTAGTGGGAAAAAAAATGAAAGAAAAAACCCTTGGCTAGATATATCTTATCTTTTTGCGTTTCTAGCTTTGTGGGTTTTTTTTTTTTCTAAATATTTTTATGGGGTTCTTTAAATTAGTAGTACAGTATCACTCATTTTGATAAGTTCGGGTGTACTTTCGAAATAGTAGGAAGTTGAAGGGTTCGAATAGAAGTGTAGAAAATCAACAAATGTTCCTTTTCACCATTTTAAGCCATATTTGTAAATTTTTATCGGAAGTGTGATTAATTATAGTAAGCATATGATTTTATATTAAATTTTATCTGTGATATAAGCTCTACTCTCTATTCTCAACTTCCTCTATACGAATTACGACCTACACTTTTTTTCTTCTCCAATGGTATAAATAACTTATTAAGTAAACTGAGTAGAGTGGTAATTACTCATATTATTATATTATTATTTATTAATATGATATTGTCGTATGTTCATTTTCTGGTATATAAATAAGTGTGCATTTTCATGTGCTCAATTTTTGCGATCACACTAATATTTTTATATTTAATATTATAAAATAAAAATTCATTATGATGGGTATTATGGTAAAAAAAAAATATTGATTTCCATTACAATTGAATATTATTCTTTGCATTAGATTTCAAGAATACAGTTTTTAGACCAAGGTTCAAGGTTCAAAATGCCCTTTTTACCAATAAATCTGTTACCGTTTTTGAAGATTATCGATTGAAAACTATTAAAATTTTAGCTTATTGTTACCGACATTTATCGAGGATTATTGATGGATTATCGACACTTACCGAGGATTATCGAAAAAAATCACTAAAATAATTTTAAGAACATATTTACTAAGTTTACGTTAAAATATAGTCTCACTCTCACATGCGTAAATACTCCAATAAAATCATGTTATACTCAAACAAATGTAAATAAATCACGTCATGCTCGAACATTAGAAAAGAAAAACAAGACTAAAAGATACTTTATAGTTTGATAATACACATATAGTTAACTATATGACTTCGTGAAGAAGTCTCACATTGTGCAAATAGAAATGAATGGAAAATACATGTTTGTTTGGATTTGAAAAGTCACACATGGAACAAATACAAATAAAACAATAACATTGCTATTATATAAATAACAATCTTCATATCGAAATCCAAGCAACTCAATCTATCTATCTTGATGCTTTTTAGTAGGTCATGCGAAGTTAAAATTTTTTCTTGAAAAGTATATTTTTGGTTTTTTGCATTAAAAGTACTTTTATCGAAAATGTTTGAAAAATACAATTTTTTTTTTCTTCTAAAAGGTACTCAATTTTTTTTGTTATTTTTACACTATTTTTACGGATAATTGATTGACGTAGAATATTTACCATGATTACCGACAATATGGACAATCGACAATTATCAAGAATAATTGAAGAAAATTCGAACGTTGTTTTAGACACAGTAATCGATAACAATTTCATTTTATTACACAATTACGAATACAATCGAACTAGATATTTAAATTTGCCTCCAATATTAGTTTTATAGTATACTGCAAAGTGCAAATAGCTCAGTAAAAAGGCGAGTGCATTCGAAATTCTTGAGAGCTTTTTCTTCAGAGTTCTCAATAACATTGAAATCATTGATACAATTTTGCCATTTCTTCTCGATAAGGTGAAAATTATTTATCTTTACCAATTTAATATTGCTTTCTTGCGGTTTAATCTGGGAAAAACAAGTTGTTTTGCATTTTGATTTTGATTTTTGTGCGATAGCAAGTAAACGATACATGTTTTTGAATATTTATATGAAATCGTTGCTACATTTGAGACCAAGCTTTGTATCGAAAGTTTTACTTCCCTGAGCTAGGGTTTGTATTTTTGAATAGTCAGTGATTTGGGGGTTTTGAATAATCAACAGTGACTGATATCCTCCCTTTGAATGTGGCTTATTTTTTGAATAGTGGTTCCGGAATCAGAAGCGAAAATGGCGGAATTGATCTCTCGTTTGTCGAGAGATCTGGTTGTGGAAATCCTGTCCTGGGTTCCGGCCGATTCTCTGGTTGAATCCAAGCGCGTTAGCAAGTCGTCCTACACCCTTATCACCGAGCTCATCGACGACCCTGCATTTGTTGCCCAACACCTTAACAATATGAAGAAGCATTCTTCACACTCTTTAGTTTTTAGTGACTGGGGTAGAGAAACGTATTCGTTGATTCCCGTTTTCAACACCTATCGCTTCAACGATCCGTTGACTTTTGTTGCTGAAGAATTCGATCTCCCACTGACTCCGCGTGGATTCTCTAGTAGGCTTGGTCAGTGGGATATGGTTAGTCAATGTGACGGGATTCTGTGCCTTCTTCAATTTCCCGGCACCATTTATATTTGCAACCCCGTGTTGCACAAATGCAGGATCGTTCCAGAGTTTAGGACTTCTGAGATGCTGGCGGGAATTGGATTTGGGTACGATTCCGGAGCAACGGACTACAAGTTGGTTACGCTTCGTTCTTGTAATATTGGCTTTTTTCAATCTGAGGTGTATTCATTTAATCGCGATTCTTGGAAAGTGATCAAGACGCCCGTTAACCGGAAAATACTCTTCGATAAGGAAGAAGCAATTTTTTGGAGAGGAGTTTGTTACTGGGTAATACAAGATCCGCCAGTAATCAAGATCCTTTGCTTCAATGTGTGCGATGAGGAATTTTATTTCTCGAGTCTCCCGGAGAATCATGTACCAAATCGGGTATTGCATGAGGTATATGTCAAAACGTGTAATGGTTCCTTGGGTTTGTATGTCCAGTACAGAGATACATATTTGTGTGAGAATCCACTGCTAGTTGAGATATTTGAGCTCGATGGTCACTCCGCCGGCAAGGACAACGGCGGTCCTTCTTGGACCAAACGATTTGTTGTCCAACCGCTCGAAGATTTCATGCCGATGTATTCATTCGTCGAGGACGATGAAATCTTGATCGTAAATCAATTTGACGAGCGTTTAACCACGTACAATGTCCGCAGCCACAAGCAGAGGGAAGTGTTTGTTCATGATGATAAGTATGGTTTATTCGAATGCGTTTGTTTCTATCGAAAGAGTCTAGTTTCCGTCAAGAAAGCGATCAGACTCTCAACTCGAGTTTCTGAGCGACAAGGAGAAACGGAATCCACGGCTGATTGATCAGACATTTCAAGGCTGCTGCACGGAAATGGCTAGTATTCAACTGATAAGTTAATTATTATGCGATCTTACTATAATGTAATAAAAACTAAACTCGAATTATCTATTAACGTATCGTCTAGGAAAAAAAGGCATGTTATTTTGGGATTTTAATGATCTACTTAAGTTTAAGTACGAGTGTATGACTAATATTTTCAAGGGTTAATTGCGGCAAAAATACCTAACTTTTGGTCAAATTCTCTGCTGTGTATACAACCTCCGTAAATAGCGGTAAAATTACCCAAATTTAGCATTTGGGAGTTGACCGAGAATATCTATCTACGTGGCAATCAGTCTTTGCCACTTGGCATGCCACATGACACTTGGCTGCCACGTGGCATGCCACATAATTTTTTTAAATATATTTTTTTAAACGAAATTATTTTTATTTTTTAAACAAAATTATTTTTTATTTTAATAATATTTTTAATAATAACAAATAAAGAATATTTAAATTTAAATATTCATTGTTGGTTATAATTTTATTTTTAAAAAAGTGGGTAGAACGAATTAATTTTCACCGCTCACGGTTCAGTTGAAATATAAATATGACTACTATTTTTTATTTTTGAATAAGTTGTGTGTATTTAATTATGTCTTGACTTTTTAAAAATCGTGTATGTGTTTATTAGTTATTATTATTAAACATATAAAACAATTTTATTCGACGCGTGAACCGGACCGGAAACAGAGTTCAAGTGAACCGTGAACGCTGAAAATTACTTCGTTCTACCCACTTTTTAAAAATAAAATTATAACCAATAATGAATATTTAAATTTAAATATTCATTATTTGTTACTATTGAAAAAAAATATTAAAATTAAAAATAAAAAATAATTCTGTTTAAAAAATAAAAATATTTTTTAAAAAATATTAAAAAAAACTATTTAGTAAAATAATAATTACGTGGCATGTCACGTGGCAGCCAAGTGCCATGTGGCATGCCACATGGCAAAGACTGATTGTCACATAGATAGATATTCTCAGTCAACTCCCAAATACTAAGTTTGGGTACTTTTGCCGCTATTTACAGAGGTTGTATACACAGCAGAGAATCTGATCAAATGTTGGGTATTTTTGCCGCAATTAACCATAATCAATATATGGATATATAATATATTTGTCATGTTTTTTTTTTTTATATAGCTTTTTTACCACATGAATTGCAAGAACTTGGACTTGACAAAGAATATTAAATTTTTGCATGCAATAATTAGAACATTGTACGTCAAATAGAAACCAGTTTACTTTATCTTCTCGATCAAGGTGACAAATCTCTCCCTCTCTCTCTATTATTTTAATTTTGCTATTTAATCTGGAAAATGAATTTGTATTTGCACGTTGATGTTGATTCTGTGCGATATCAAAAAATCGAATCATTTTTTTGTATATTTATATGAAATCATTGTTACATTGAGACCACAACTATATATCAAATTTCTGAATTTTATTGGCTGCCGTTTTCATTCATGAAAGCTCTCAGCATCGAATTACATAATAGGCCGGACTGGGCCCGACTAAATAAACCGTTTTAACATAATTAAATAACCTAATAACATATTTAAATTATTAAATGATAAAAATAATAATGACAACTAACTTAGATATCCTAAGACCTAATCAAAAACGACGACATACTCTAATTTATTAACAACACAAAGCTTAATATTTCGGGGCCGTATCATTACTCCCCTTCTCCACTTTGAGCTTGTCCTCAAGCTCAAAACACGGTATTGGTTCGCCACGGCACCTCCTTCTTTATGAAATTCTCTATAATCCCATTTCGAGTCTACCGATCTTCCGGGCACATATCACTATGGTCCGAAATAGTAGAGAGTAGACAAATCTTATAGGCTCTATAATTTTAATTTTCTACTAATACCACTATGAACAACTTAAGGATACTCGCGTTCTTGAATAAAATTAGGATAGTTTTTAGCTAACTCATAACACATATATTATCATCTTCTTACAGCCTAATTTTTTGAATTAATTTCGTCAATATCCTTGATTTCTCAAAAAAAGGCGTCTTTTGGGTGTCCTGGACGATGCGGCCTTAGCCGAATGTGGCCCGATTTTGCGCTGGATGTCGCAAGGCGGCGGGTTTTTGCACAGGGCTCTGTTTTAACGGTATGAGCATCTTTTGTTCTTGGTTGGACCAATGTTTTAAATACCGCTTGCCGATATCGTTTCACATTTTTCGTTTTACGGATATATCGCTTGTCAATAGGTATCTCATAGGTAAATCGATGGGTATGTCGATGGATATTTCGTTTCACATATCTTTGAAAAAAGATTTTCGATGGGCATGCCGATGGATATTCGGGTTTTTGCACAGGGCTCTGTCTTAAAAAAAAAAATGTTGAGATTAAATTTTTTGGGACCATGTATTCTAATTTTATTTGACCGATTAAATTGTTGATGGCTAAAGTGTGCCCTCGTTAATACCCAATTAGTTTTGTTATTAAAATTTCACCTCCGAAATTCTAATTTTTCGTAAAAAGAAAAAAATTTATTTAATTAGCACATGTTTTTCTTCTTTCACGCGGTTTTTAAAAACAATGCAGAATCATAATTCACAAAGATCCTGTTTTTTTCTTCAATTTGTTTGCACTTTTATGGAAATGGTTTCTTGCTTTGTCACATCATTTTCTTCTTTGTCATTGTCTTTTGAAGAGCTAATTGCGGTAAAAGTACACAGTTTTGAATAAAGTTGAACCCAAATACTCAAGTTTGAAATTTTAATGGCAAGTGTGGTTGCTAGGATAGCCTAGTGGTAATTCCACACCACCTCTTAAGTGAAAATTGTGGGTTCAATATCCACATGCCTACCAAAAATATATATATTTAACGGCAAAATACCCGACTTCAACTAAAATTGAACTAAAATACCTAACTTAAAAAATTGACGGCGAAAATACCCGACTTCGACTAAAATAAGTACTTGATCGTTCAAAATTTGACGGCAAAAATACCTTACTTTCACAACAATATAGAAAATGTCGTGTGGCATGTTCATGGGTCATGCCACGTCACTTGATCAATTTTTTAAATATTTTTTAGTCTATCTATTTAAAAATTCGTGTAATCATATTAAAACGGCATAAAATCCATCTTCCCCGAGATTATCGAAGCTTTGTACGAGTATGCGAAACCATGATTTATACTAAGATTGAGGTATATTTAAAATTTTGTCAAAAGTTATATGAGAGGGTCAATATTAAAGTATTTAGTGAAAATTGGTAGAGCCAAGTTAAATTTCTACATAAATTGAAATATAATAATAAAAATATGGGGGAGAGGGTTTGAACGCTCTCTATTATCCAATATACGAGCGAGCTTTTTAAATTTATAAATGTAACCGCGGACTCTATTTTGACTCCATAGAAAAAGTCAAGCTGGAAAGTTGTTCTGATCTGATTCTTCCAGTTTTACGTGCATGCGGTTGTAATTTACCATACAATTTAAGCATTAAATTTTTTTTAAAATTGCAGGTAAATTTTTAATGCTTAAATTGCATGGTAATTTAAAATAATCGATACACTGTAGAGGAAAAGTAACAAAAAAAACATAGATACAGTATTTGCTGTGACTAATTATATGGGACATCACATATTCACATATATAAGCACATATATTAACTTAATACTTAGTGGATACAACTCACGAGTGTTTTGATTTTTTACAATTAATATTTCAGACGACCTGAATATAGTACGACTAGTTTCGAGATGATAGGAACTAAATCAAAATAAAGTTGGTTAATTCTGCGGCTTTTTATTTTATTTAAATAATGAATTTTCGCCCATATTAATATCATTATTTATTCCATTTAAAAAAATATTACTTATATCATTTTAATATCGACCCTATGTTTAACTCTTAAATTTAATTGTGATATATAATGAATTAGAAGATGTGGGTTTCTCAGAGAAGTACCACTTAAAAAAGAAATAAATGGACTTATCAGTTTACCGTATAATCGGTATTCGGTTGCGGTAATAACAGTTTTTTACTCGCATTTACTGTTTTTAATATTCAAATCTACATAAACAAACTACTGAATAATTGTGACTTGTTTGTTATTTTGCCTTAAAAAAATGTATTTAGAGATAAAAAAAAAAACAATTAATCAAACGTATATAAGAAAAGAAGTGTCAGCTCCGGTTTTCTACACTTATTAATAGAAAATCAATTATCCTCAAGCGAGGCCTTTTTCAGTTTTTCTTACAAATGGAATGTGAACGGCCGATGATCAAAATAAAGAGCAAGAAAGAGGATTTTGTATGAAAATCGGATAGTGGTGTCATGGTTTCGATTTTCGCGATAATCGAGCGATTTATCGCTGAAAACCACTTCTCGGTAACTTATCTCCTCTAATCGTTATCTTTTTATACTTATCGCGATTTTTCGATTCGAAAAGCAAGTCACTTATCTCTCAAACTTATCAAGTGTATTTTCTTGAAAAGCAAGCTACTTTTCGGTCAAAAACGATAAGTCAACCCTGGTATAATTTTTTCTTTTTTTGCGGCAAAAGTTCCAACTTCTTTTAATTTCGAAATTTAAATGTATTTTTAGGGTTTTTTTAGTAGATCTTTAGCGTTTTGATGTTTAAATGTTGTATATGTATGAATCATGTCAATTTTTCACATTTTTATTCTATATTTGTATTAGTTACTTAGAAAGCTATTAGGTTGAATGAAAGTTAAACTTTGAGTTTTATATTAGTTTAATTGTACATTTTATGTTTTGAATCAAATGTTGTTGTTGAAATTGATTTTTTTAAAGTATATGATGGAATATAGATGAATCAAGATGGTTTCCGTGATTTTTATTGATTTTTTGCAGATTTGGGTTAAATTTAAGGGTTTATGCAAATTATTTCTAATTGCGACAAAAATACCATTTTCCTACAAATAGTGAATTTGATATATATATATATATATATAAATATATTTCTCTTTAATTTCATTTTGTAACATTGTATATAATTAGGAAACTGTTAGTTTGACATAATTATTTTCGTAATTGATGTCTTTCTGAATTATGACCTTATTGCGGCAAAAGTACATATTTTTGGAAATTAGTTAAGTTAAGCTAATTAGTCTATTTATTTTTTTTATGTAAAATCATTTTTATAACATTGTATATAACTTATAAAATGTGAGGTTGACATACTTATTTTTAATTCGACGTGTTCCCGAATAGCAACCTTATTGCGGCAAAAGTAATTTTTTTTTTAAATTGGTTAAATTGAGCTATTTCTTCGTTGTTTTTATGTAACTTCATTTTGTAACAGTGTATATAATTCTGATACCGTGATTCTGACATAATTTGTTTTATAATTTGACATTTTTCAATTATTAAGGAAAATATACATATAGTATTTTATGTTATAAAAAATATTTTATGTATGAAAATATATATGAAAATATTTTATATGTTTTCCATCGATAAATCTATCGATAAGCGATTAATCCATCGATAAGTTCGATAAGTTTCGGTAACGGCAAACGATAAATTTTATAGGTTTTCCATCGATAAATCCATCGGCAAACGATTACTCCGTCGATAACGGCAAACGATTTATCGGCAAAAACGGCATTCAAATCCTTGAGTGGTGTCATTTGCGATTAAGTTTAAAAGTTCTGTGTGATTCTTTTGGTCTCTCTCTATATATATTCTGTTATACAAATGGTAATTGTTTTTCTTTTTTGACGAAATGGTAATTGTTATCTTGCAGTAGAAATTTAAAACTACATATTCAGCTCTAGCCATATGCGGGTTATTTTATTAAAACTGAAGACCACTAGCAAAAATGATACTTGGGTATTAAACTAGAAATAATCAAATTAGCTCAAACAACCAGCAATGGCTGTCCTTTGCTCTAGGAAGGAACTATGAGATTCTAAGCTCAACCAACAAGCGTCAAGTACTAATAGACCTATTTATCACTCTCAAATTACCTTAAAAGAAAAACTCTCTAAATTTAATGATCAAAATTCATAAACGATACCATAAAGATAAAATCCGACAAAAGATACAAATGTATTGTCTACCAAAAAATATATTTGCTTATTCATTTTTATCATAATCTCGGTGAAAAGAAAATAGTATGTGGTTTTAGTATCGGTTTGGGAAAAATTATTTTCAATCGGTGCAATGTTTGTCAAAATTTCCCTAGCTACAAAAGCCTAAAGCCTTCGAAAATCTTTAAAAATTCGATCGAACATAACTAATTAATCATAAGTCGTTTTTACTAGAATTTAGACAAAGGAGTGTGTTATAGCCAAAATTCTAAAAGATATAATGGAAGTTCCTCAAAAATTGAAAAGATAACAAAATTGAAAAAATACCTTCAAATAAATCCCTTAATTAGATTGCACTTAAAATTCAAAAGGCAAAATACACCGACAAACAAAATTAAACAGCCATTTATGCCAATTATTATATTTTGTAAGTGCTAACAAACTAAAAATGGCAACCTAAATTTCCGACAAAAAAAAAATTAATGCACCAACGATCAAGTCTAACAGAAAAGTAAATAAGAATAAATTGGAGAGTATAACTTTGAAAATATTAAATTCAAAGGGCGAGAATGACCAGCGAATATTTTGTAGTCATTTGTGCCCTTATTCTTTTTGTTGTGGTAGATTTTCAGACAAACACTAAATTACATAATAAATACTAAATCAAATATTCATAACAAACTCGCGGTCACTATTTCTTCTTCTTCTTCTTCTTCTGAAACTGTGAAAGGAAAGCAAAAATGGCGCAGGGAGCTCGCTTCGTCCTGGATGGGGCCCGGCTTTGACAGCGCGTTCCGTCGAACTTCGACGCGGTGGCGGCAGTCACCGGAGCTCAGCTCCTCCGCCGCGCCGACTGCCTCTTTTCAAACTACCTCTGGACATTGTCGGTGCATGCCGCCCTAAAATCATCTGCTATGAAGCGCATTGGCGTTCAAGACGAGGCCTGTTGGATCGGTATTAACATTTTAATACAAATAATGAACGCAACACATTGCGGTGGAAGTTCAAAATTTCGGTTTTAATATGAAAACTCATTTTTGAATATTAAACTAACCATAACGATTGAAAAGGACATTCATAAAAACATGCAAAATAATGTCAATACGTGAACAAGGTGAATAAATTCGATAAATCATATAACTAGTTATATGATTAGGATGCTCACAAATCTGGAATTATACACGGTTTACGTCTTCGCTCTTCACGAGTATTCCCTTCGTCTTCAATCAAACAACCACGAGAGAATTAATATTATGGCTTTCGGGGTTTTGTGAGATTTAGAGGGTGTGCTCTTTATGAACAAGAGAGAAGAGAACGTATGAACTATATTGGTTCTACAAGAGAATGCAGGAGTTATACGAAATCTTCTATAAGATTGTAGCTATTTTGATTCTTCAATAAGAATGCAGGAGCTATCCGAAATCTACAAGGAGAATGTAGGAGCTATTCCGGTTGTCCTCTTCTTCTTCTTCTTCTTCTTCTTCTTCTTCTTCTTCTTCTTCTTCTTCAAAGCGAAAATGGCGCAGGGAGCTCGCTTCGTCCTGGATGCGGCCCGGCTTCGACAGCGCGATCCGTCGAACTTCGACGCGGTGGCGGCAGTCACCGGAGCTCAGCTCCTCCGCCGCGCCGACTGCCTCTTTTCAAACTACCTCTAGACATTGTCGGTGCATGCCGCCCTAAAATCATCTGCTCTGAAGCGCATTGGCGTTCAAGACGAGGCCTGTTGGATCGGTATTAACATTTTAATACAAATAATGAACGCAACACATTGCGGTGGAAGTTCAAAATTTCGGTTTTAATATGAAAACTCATTTTTGAATATTAAACTAACCATAACGATTGAAAAGGACATTCATAAAAACATGCAAAATAATGTCAATACGTGAACAAGGTGAATAAATTCGATAAATCATATAACTAGTTATATGATTAGGATGCTCACAAATCTGGAATTATACACGGTTTACGTCTTCGCTCTTCACGAGTATTCCCTTCGTCTTCAATCAAACAACCACGAGAGAATTAATATTATGGCTTTCGGGGTTTTGTGAGATTTAGAGGGTGTGCTCTTTATGAACAAGAGAGAAGAGAACGTATGAACTATATTGGTTCTACAAGAGAATGCAGGAGTTATACGAAATCTTCTATAAGATTGTAGCTATTTTGATTCTTCAATAAGAATGCAGGAGCTATCCGAAATCTACAAGGAGAATGTAGGAGCTATTCCGGTTGTCCTCTTCTTCTTCTTCTTCTTCTTCTTCTTCTTCTTCTTCTTCTTCTTCTTCTTCTTCTTCTTCTTCTTCTTCTGAAACTGTGAAAGGAAAGCGAAAATGGCGCAGGGAGCTCGCTTCGTCCTGGATGCGGCCCGGCTTCGACAGCGCGATCCGTCGAACTTCGACGCGGTGGCGGCAGTCACCGGAGCTCAGCTCCTCCGCCGCGCCGACTGCCTCTTTTCAAACTACCTCTGGACATTGTCGGTGCATGCCGCCCTAAAATCATCTGCTCTGAAGCGCATTGGCGTTCAAGACGAGGCCTGTTGGATCGGTATTAACATTTTAATACAAATAATGAACGCAACACATTGCGGTGGAAGTTCAAAATTTCGGTTTTAATATGAAAACTCATTTTCGAATATTAAACTAACCATAACGATTGAAAAGGACATTCATAAAAACATGCAAAATAATGTCAATACGTGAACAAGGTGAATAAATTCGATAAATCATATAACTAGTTATATGATTAGGATGCTCACAAATCTGGAATTATACACGGTTTACGTCTTCGCTCTTCACGAGTCTTCCCTCCGTCTTCAATCAAACAACCACGAGAGAATTAATATTATGGCTTTCGGGGTTTTGTGAGATTTAGAGGGTGTGCTCTTTATGAACAAGAGAGAAGAGAACGTATGAACTATATTGGTTCTACAAGAGAATGCAGGAGTTATACGAAATCTTCTATAAGATTGTAGCTATTCTGATTCTTCAATAAGAATGCAGGAGCTATCCGAAATCTACAAGGAGAATGTAGGAGCTATTCCGGTTGTCCTCTTCTTCTTCTTCTTCTTCTTCTTCTTCTTCTTCTTCTTCTTCTTCTTCTTCTTCAGCTGTGAAAGGAAAGCGAAAATGGCGCAGGGAGCTCGCTTCGTCCTGGATGGGCCCCGGCTTCGACAGCGCGATCCGTCGAACTTCGACGCGGTGGCGGCAGTCACCGGAGCTAAGCTCCTCTGCCGCGCCGACTGCCTCTTTTCAAACTACCTCTAGACATTGTCGGTGCATGCCGCCCTAAAATCATCTGCTCTGAAGCGCATTGGCGTTCAAGACGAGGCATGTTGGATCGGTATTAACATATTAATACAAATAATGAACGCAACACATTGCGGCGGAAGTTCAAAATTTCGGTTTTAATATGAAAACTCATTTTCGAATATTAAACTAACCATAACGATTGAAAATGACATTCATAAAAACATGCAAAATAATGTCAATACGTGAACAAGGTGAATAAATTCGATAAATCATATAACTAGTTATAAGATTAGGATGCTCACAAATCCGGATTTATACACGGTTTACGTTGTCGCTCTTCACGAGTCTTCTCTCCGTCTTCAATCAAACAACGAGAGAATCAATATTATGGCTTTCGGGGTTTTGTGAGATTTAGAGGGTGTGATCTATATGAACAAGAGAGAAGAGAACGTATGAACTATATTGGTTCTACAAGAGAATGCAGGAGCTATACGAAATCTTCTATAAGATTGTAGCTATTATGATTCTTCAATAAGAATGCAGGAGCTATCCGAAATCTACAAGGAGAATGTAGGAGCTATTCCGGTTGTCCTCACAACAATTCTCTCTCTCACAAGAAGACTCATCCTAAAGTTATGAGACTCATCTCAATTCTCTTGGTATGTGAACACATTAATTTTAATCAATATTAAAACTAATAACATGCTTGTCGAGGTGACGTGAGGACTTGGAGGTTGCAATGCCATTCTGCTTAACCAAAAGGGTCACTTTCGTAATTCCGGCGCTAGTGATCATTCTGCTTAAGCTTGCAATGCCATCCATAACAGGTCATAATACAATTGTTACAAGCCTAGAACAGTTGCACAAAATGCATGCATGCATACATACATACATACATTTATTTGGCTATTCTCAAGCTAACATTATTTCTTTCTTGAGTGTCCCGGAGAATCATGTAACGAATCGGAAATTGTATGCGTTACATCTTAAAACGTGTAATAGTTCATTGGCTTTGTATGTCCAGTACAGAGCTCCATTGCTAGTTGAGATATTTGAGCTTGATAATCACTCTGCCGGCAAGGACAAAGGCGGTCCTTCTTGGACCAAACGATTTTTTGTTCAACCGCTTGAAGATATCGTGCCGAAGTTTTCGTTCATCGAGGATGATGAAATGTTGATGCTAAGTCGAGTCGACGATCGTCTTAGCACGTACAATATCCGTACCCACGAGCAGAGGGAGCTTTTTGTTCAAGATGCTGGTAGATTATTCGAATGCATTTTTTCTAAAGAGTTGGTGTTCGTCAAGAAGGCAATGAAACTGTCAACTCGGGATTCTGAGCTGGTATTCGAATGCCGGTAGATTATTCGAATGCCGGTATTTTTGTTCGTCAAGAAGGCAAGAAGAAATAAAATCCACGACGGATTCGGAGCTTCATAGCCGAGCAAAATAGAGGGCTGTTTCTGACATTTCAAGGCTGCTCCACGGAAACGGCCAATTCTCACGTAGGTTTTTTTTTTTTAATCAATTTGTTTAGCTCGATATGAAATCTAGAAGCTTTTTGTAATGTATTTGGAAATGAGTTAGTGTAAATAGTAATACATGTAAATTTTAGAATTAGAAATAGTGTTCCCACAAACGACATAAAACATACTTGTATCCTATTTAGGGATAATAGCGGCATAAGTCCTCAACCTTTATCAACTGGGGCGGCATAGCCTCAACCCCATTTAATAGCGGTATAAATACCAAAAAATGATTTCCGTCCATATTTGACTAACGGAAGTAGTCAACGTTTGCGCGGTCAGCTTCTCGTCAACGTGGACGCCACGTAATCCGACATGTCACCATACACGTCATCATCGTGTCATCAAATTTAATGCAAAATTAAGGGTGATGGAAGGATTCAATTAATTTTGCATTAAATTTGATGACGCGAGGATGACATGTATAGTGACATGTCGGACTATGTGGTGTCCACGTTGACGAGAAGCTGACCACGCAAACGTTGACTACTTCCGTTAGTCAAATATGGACGGAGATCATCTCTTGGTACTTATACCGCTATTAAATGAGGTTGAGGCTATGCCGCCCCAATTGAGTAAAGGTTGAGGACTTATGCCGCTATTATATTTATATTTGTATTTAATTTTTTATTGGAGAAAAACGACACAAACTCGTCATATTCACAACAAAGGACCAGTGTATAACTTTGAATGACTTACCAAAAATACTGAAACTAATGCAGATTCGGTGTTTAAAATGTTAAAATCGTATTTTAAAACACCAATTGTAATGACTCACTCAAGTATATTATTTGTGATATGAGATAATAAAAAAATTACACATTTCCTATTTAAAAAGATCACGCAAGATTAAGATTTTTATCAATTTGTTATTCTCTCTCTATGTATATATATATATATATAATATAGGGTTATTTTTAAAAATGCCCATTTTGTATAAAATGTTAAAGAATAATACTCACTGTGTGTATTTTTACTCTTACACATGAGCATTTTTCTTAAACATTTTACACAAAATAGGCATTTATTACAATTTCTATATAATATATAGGGTAATTAGCGGCATAAATGGCCAAAGTTTCTGAATTCCTTTAGGCATGATGCCAATGCCGAAAATTGACGGCAAAAGTCCCCAATGTGCACTAATCACACTAATCGCAAAATTTCATCCAACTAATTGGATGACTGTTAGTCAACTGATGATGTGGCAGTGTTGACCGCCACGCGGACATCTACATGGCATGCCACGTTCATTTTTAATTTATTTCCCACGTTATTTTTTTTTTTGCAATTCTTTTACGTGGCCCACTTTTCTTCTCGCCTTCTCCCGTTGACATACGTTTCCATTCTCTCTTTCCCACACTGATATGTGTCATCTAAATAACTAGCCTTTTTTTTTTTGCTTTTGTAAGGTTGAAACTCAGAGCCCAAAGAAACAAAACACTAAACCACCGAAGTTATTTGGTGACAGATTGTACTGAATATGACAATTTAAATAGCAAACATATTAAGAGATTATCAAGATAAGTATAATTAACTAAAGCAATAGGAAATAATCTCGTGTAATTTGCATGCCAAGTAAACCACGTTATCTAAAGTTTGGTTTTAGTTGGACTTTATCAAGATAAGTCCCTTAACAATCAAAAGGGTTTACGTTAGTGTTAGTCAAGTCCCATTATTCATTTTTTTAAAAATTTTTATAGATTTATGATCATCATGTTTATTAACTAATCATAATAAGCTAGCTACAGTAGCTATGTTAAACTCATTTTATTTATTTAATTAGTCATGATATTGTTAATAAATAGATAAATTTATTTCATATTTATTTTACTTTATTAAATTATCATAAGATATAAGTATTTAAAACTTATAAGTAGTATAATATATACAATTTTAGTAGTATTTTTAACCACTACCCGAAAATAAACTTACAAGTAGGATAATATTTACAACTATAGTAGTATTTTCAACCATTACCCGAAAAAATAACGGATAATAAAAAAAAAATCTCACATATTAATGGATATGTTTGTTATCTAAATTGTTATATCCATTACATTTTGACACCAAATATTTTGATCTGGTAATTTAGTACTTTGTTTATCTGGGTTTGGTCATAGGTTCCAAAATACAAATACAAATTATTTTGGTTACTTATTTGGATGACACGTGGGACAATGTGGGGGGAACGTGGGAGAAGGCGAGAAAATAAGTAGTCCCCGTAAAGAAATTGAAAAAAAAAAAAAAAAAAAAGATGTGGCAATTTTTTTTAAAAAAATGACATGGCGTGCAACGTAGATGTCCGCGTGTCAGTCAACACTGCCACATCACCAGTTGACTAACAATCATCCAATTAGTTAGATGGAATTTTGCGATTAGAGTGATTAGGGCACATTGGAGACTTTCGCCGTCATTTTTGGACATTGACATCATGCCTAAAGAAATTTGAAAACCTTTGCCACTTATGCCGCTAATTACCCTAATATATAACATATCATTTATGTGATCCTAGTTGTTAGTTAAATAATACGAGAAATAGGATGATAAAATAAGTGTGATTCGTTTCTTGCGTCTGCAAAGTCTCAATATTCTTTAGAAACACGTGCCTTGAGATTATTGAATCTAATTTTGTAACTTCATCACGTAACCATTTTTTATTCCATTATTTTGAATTGGCAATAATACAATACAAAGTATGCTGAACATTAATTAAGAGTTTTCTATTTTTTTTAATAAACTATAGAGCGTGCTACATATATTACCTTACACTATTGAGACTTGAGAGAGTGATTATTTGTTGAGCTTATTACGAATATAAAAGGAAAAAAAGCTACATAAAATACATTTCTATGAAAGACATATATGAGAAATATTCCCTGTGATGCAAATTCTTCTTTAAAAAATATATATTATTTTATTTAATTCATTTTATACTATTTTATTATACATTTTCTCTTAAAATGCCAATTTTTTTTCACACTCACACCTTTTTTTTAGTTATTTTATCATTTATATTTCTATAATTTTATTTTTTCGTATAGAAAATTTCAAACTTAATTGACATATAAAAATCCCCATTGAAAAGCTCCTTAAAATTTTAAACGTCTCCCAAATTCGGACTGTTATTTTTCAACCCCGGTCGAAACATTGAAACGGAATTAAATATTTTTAATCGTAAATTCCAATTCTAAGAAGAAGAAGAAAAAACTGAAATTCCGATTCAAAGTTGGATTTCCGGATTCGGTAAAAACCTTATTAATACATCTATAATATATCATATTTTAATGACTCTAATGAGCTTATCTTAAAAATAATATATATATATATATATAGAGAGAGAGAGAGGTTTTGAGTTCGGTTTAATCGACGATCCGCAAGTGCCGGGAGTTCCCTCCCCTTCTCTCTCTGTGTGTGTCTGTGAATCCTCCATTGATAAGTTGCTCTGCTTTCTCGCTCTACATCTTCTCTTCGTTCCTATAAATGCCATTTCAGACAGCCTCTCATCTCTCGCTCATCCAATCGTAGGTGATTCCACACTCCATTGTTGAGGTTGTTTGCCTGTGAATTGAATTCCTGATCAATTTTGAAGCTTGACCATCTTAGTTTTGGTTCTCAACTTAAATTTGGGATTTTATCTTATAAAAATTATGAATGTATGTTGATTCTATATATATTTTGATATTTGGAGAAAGTGTATAGCCCTTGATCTGAGAGGGCATACAATAAGAGTGGTCAATCATTACATATATAGTTTGAGAATAAAATTGCTTATAATCCACTCTTACTTTGGCCAATATTGTTGATGATATAATATGTTTTCTCTGTATATAAATCGGTTTTTATTTGTTTCCAGGTGAAAGGAAATCCCTTTTTGTAATGCTCAACTTATCCTGAGTTCAGATGATATCAGTCACAATGTGTTTTTCGATCCTGCAAATCCCGAGATTCCGAACCTGTGCCTTAGTTCATCTTTGGAGCGGAAACCTCCATGGATGGACTCAAAGATTCAGCACAAGCTCCAAGCTGCAAGACTCTGTAAACCGAAAGCCGAACGAAGTGGGAAGCTCGAAGAAATGGTCGAAAAGTCCCGTGAGGGCTAAATCAGATGGAAGTGGCAAAGCAGCGTGGAGCAGCAAAGCGAGCAGCATTAGGCGTGAGGTTTTCGAGGCGTCGATTACCTCGACGACGGCTTTGGATATCAATGGCGAGACCGAGATAAGCCGGTTTCAGAAGGGTCAATGTTGTAATATTCAGCAAGATGTTGCGAAGGATAAAGAGAAGAAAGATCCGGCGAGCCTTGTGACGGTTATCGTGTTTGATATTGAGACAACCGGGTTCAGCAGAGACAAGGAGAGGATCATCGAGATTGCGTTTCAGGATCTCGGAGGAGGCGAGAATAGCACGTTTCAAACATTGATAAATCCCGAGCGCCATGTGGCAAATTCCCACATTCACGGAATCACTAATCATATGGTCAACAGACCCGAGGTCCCAAGGTATTTTGTTGTGCTGGATTTTGTTTTGTTTAGTAATTTCTCATCAGAATGGAAGACAGGAAACAGATGAAAGAGCAAGTTCAAGTGGGGGTAACTAAGTGAAGATAAGTCTTTAGGGCTTGATCAAATTCAAGGGTATATTAGTCTTTTGCTTTTTTTTTCGTTGGGAGCATTAGGATCAGTTTGTTGTCAAAATTATGTAGAAACTAATTTGGCATCGGATTTTAGAGGGGATTTGACATTCCCTTTAAATTTGAGGCCGGTTATGGCTGTTCTTGAATCCTATAAACGCATCGTAATATTGAAATATCAGTTTGGTTCCAAACCTGCAACTTCTCTATTGCATTAGGAAGATATGTATATAAACGAAAGGCAATTCCGCAACGGAGAAAATTTTGGCTAGGAATTGTTGAAAAACAATTATTTTTTTTGGTAAAGCTTGTGAATTTAAGGGCAGATTAGTCTTCTTGGGGCAGAACTTCTGAAGTTATTATTTAGCACTTATGAACAGTTTGTTGCTAAAGTTAAGTAGAAATTAGCTTAGGATTTTAGGGAGAGAATTGGTCTTCTTCTCGAAATAGAGTCCAGTGTTGGTTGTTCTTGAAGCGTTTTTGCATCATGTATTTTCGAGATATCAGTACAACTATTCTCTTGCATTAAGGAAAATATGCTGATATACATTGGGTGTAGTTTATACTAAAAGTTGCGAAAAAATTAAAAATGAATAGCGCGTTATGGTTGGTCAATACCAAAGAGAACCACTAAGGCCTGTCAAGTGACGGGTCGTAAATTGTCTAATATGTCGTTTTATAGGCGTGTGTATTGTTTGGACCTACCTAGAAATGGGTCACATATTCCTATGAAAGCCATCTTTTTAACTCAAACATTCCTTGAGTGTTTGTTAGCTTCGATAAGTAACGAGATCGAA
Organism: Parietaria judaica; assembly: GCA_954871525.1. Classification (NCBI taxonomy): domain Eukaryota; kingdom Viridiplantae; phylum Streptophyta; class Magnoliopsida; order Rosales; family Urticaceae; genus Parietaria; species Parietaria judaica. The sequence goes on along the minus strand of OX940862.1, from coordinate 22,969,060 downwards.
ATCCCGGGCTGTAATGTATCAGCGAGCTTTTAAATAAGTAAATTCGGGGTTGGAACGGTTAATTGAAAATGATAATTACTTGTAAAAAAAATCGAATTATAAACCCGTTCTTTTGGTGTGATACAAACAGGATGGTAGATTTGATACCGATCTTACTGCAATACATCAAAAGCCGTCAAAAAGTCGGAGGTCAAGTTTTGTTGGTCGCTCACAACGCTAGGGGCTTCGACGTGCCGTTCTTGATCCACGAATTCAACCGATGCTTGATAGAAATGCCCAAAGACTGGATATTCCTTGACACGCTTGCTTTGGCTCGTGAATCCATGAAATCCGGAGGTATGTTTCTTTGGTGCTTGTACTTTCTTATGGCCCCGAAACACTTATTTCAGGAGAGTAAATTATTACACTAAATATATAAATATAAATATTTTGTAAACAGCATTGAAACTCACGAAAGCTTCGGTTCAAGCCCTTTGCGAGTACTTCAGCATTCCATCTTTCGGCACAGCGCACCGAGCGATGTCGGACGTGAAGTGCCTGTCGGTTATTCTTCAGAGGATTTGCTTTATGCAGAAGCTTTCTCTGTCTCATCTTCTAGAGCGGTCTTTCACGGCCTCAGATTTGGTCAGCCAAAGGAGTAAGAAGAGCTCGGGCTAGGCTTTCGCCGTGTTGTACTAACTCTTTGCTGTTGTAGTTTAGGGAAAAGCCGTAATTAAGGGCTAGATTAATGGTGCCTAATCCCATCAGGGGATGTCTTTATTTAGAAGAGAAGGGCATTCATAGTAATTTGACATTCTTATAATAAAGTTCACTGATTAGTGAAAGAGTAAAGAGTTTATTGTTCATGGCTTCATTCATACAAAATAAGATTATGATGAAAGATTTGAGAATTGAGTTAATTATACACTCAGAAAAATTATAAGAGTAATTTGACAGCAATTACTTATCGTCAATTTTACTCAGTTGGTTTATTTAGTTGGGAACTTTCACTTCAATAATTTAAAAAAAAAAAATTCAATTTTGTCACTTAAAATTTATATAAAAATTACTTAATATTAAATTAGTATTAGTTAAAAGGCTCTTAGGCAGTAATATACTTAAGTTATTACAAGTGTTGTACATATACACTGGTGCGGGGATATAATATATATTATACACACTATATTATATTCTTTCCAATACATAAGTATTCAAATTCATATCCCTTTTTTGGAAGTTGTATTCAAATAGGAGGTAATTTGGAGAAAATATGGATTTGATCTTGATGTAAATATCAAGGGAATATCCTAGCTTCAAGAAAACAGAGCAATAAAAACGACAATTCCTTCACGAAAACGACATCTGACTTGATCAGACTTTTATACGGTACTTGATTAGAGAGTATCGAAATATCCGGCCTTCAATTTAGTATTTGGTTTACGCATTCTTTTTTTTTCACCCCTGAATTTAGCATTGTGTTTTGTGCTTCGACAAACATCGTTTCTAGTAAATCTAAAGGATAAACTTATAATTATCAATCAAATATGGTAAACTCTGAACCTAGATAGATTCTTATGTATAAGATTACGATTTGTTGTTTTGAATAAAAAAATAAATCAATAATCAGAACCACGAAATACTTCTGATGGGGGCTAGATTTAAATTTATACTAACAATCATACTTGGAGGGGCTGATATTAAAATTTTAGAGAAAATCGGAGTGGGGCTTAGTTAAAAATTTATATGAATTTACACTAAAAAAAATTAAAATTGGGGTATAATAGCACCAAAATAAAAATAGAGGGGGGGACTCAAGTCCCTATTGGTGACAAGGTGCTTCCGCCTTTGAGTAGGGGTGAGCATGGGTTGGGTTGGACCGCTCCGATGATTTTTATGGACCCAACCCGATCACTTTGAGTTAGAAAAAAAACCCGATCAGTCCCAACATTTTTAATGCCCGAACCAAACCGACCCGATAAAAAATCGGGTTGGGTTGGTTTGGGTCGCCATGGCCCGATTAATTAAAATTTAATCTTATATAACAAAAAATTAATATGAAAAAAATGCATCAATGTAACTCAAAATTCAAGTAAAAATACCCCAAACAAATTCAATCAAATAAACACACTAACATGAAAATGAGAGATTGAACGGTCTTTGAATGTAAATAAAATTGAGAATTAGAAATTTTAAGAGACTAAATATTGCACTACTTGAATAAAATTAATGCGAAATATATATTAATTATATTGGTCGGGTGGGAGACCCCGACCCGAATAATAGTCGGGTCCGGCCCAATCCGACCCAATTTTGAGCGGGTTAAATTGGGTGAGTTAGATTAGGGTCGGGTCTTTAACGGATTGGGTTGGGCCATCGAATTGGGTCTAAAATGCTCACCCCTCTCGGAGCACAAGAAGGAAGTTTGAGAATGTCCCGACTCCCTTGAGCCTCACTTGGGATCGACAATATTCTCGCTTCGCTCGGAGCATCCGAAGAAAGTCCGGGAACTACACACTTCCTCGAGCCTTGCTCGACAATGGCCCCCCCTTCCAGCTTCTCAAAGGAACAGAAGCAAAGGAAAGTTATCTGGAAACATTTCCCGGCCCAGCAGAGACCAAAGATTAAAGAGTTTTACTCACTCGGCCACCACGCGATCATAAAGTCTGACCCGAGATCGAACATTGGATGGGCTTTAGTGTTCATCCAATTTCACCGATTAACACTAAGTAAAATAAAACTCAAGTATATTTGTCATTTTAAAAAAGATTCAAGTATAGGTTACCCCAATTAAATACAATATTGGTACATTTGCCACTATTAGGCCTTACTCAAATAATAATTAAGAAAAATAAAATTGATACTAGTCACATTTCAAGCCGAAGGTTCTTTATTTGCATAATCGGTCCACTTGTTACAAACAACATAATATGAAAACTCCAAATCATATATGTCTTATCTTTAGAAACGGTAGCTCAAAAACCCGGGATATATATAGTAAAATTTAATAATAAAAAAACATAAACATGAAACAACTCTAAATAAAATAATAATGATAATGATGAAAAAAAAAATGCTCTATAACTATACAAGTCGATTAACAATATCTTCACTGATTTAACTTGCACCTCAAGTAAACAACTAATATATTTTGGCTGCCCTCAAAAGAAGCCGTGAAAAGAAGTATGAATCTGCGGTGCGTCAAAACTCCGGCTATCGGCTTTAAGGCAGAGCGTGACGTCTCGTTAACGGTTAGGCTTACAGGGAAGTCGAAGGAAATGAAATTGTGATGGATCAGAAGATGATTTCTTTAATGATTAAGAGGACTAACATGACGAAGCACATGATAACGAGCACGGAAGCACACATCACCATTCCTCCTTGTTTCTGCGTTCTTTCGGCCTGTTACCGTAAAATATTTTAAGTTAGTCCGACAAATACAGGCGAACCAAAAGAGTAATTGGGAGCGATGCCCGCCTGATTTTGTTCATAGGTGCACTGTATCCCCTGAATTTGTTTTATTGCACTAACTTTTGAAAGCTCAAGAGGCAAAGTGCATCAAAAAAACGCCAAGGATGGAAGAATTAAACCCGAAACTGATTATGGTGCCGGTTTTTAACTGACACTGGTTTTAATCCCCTTTTTTTTAACCAAAGCGAGTTTGAAATCAGTTCGGTGTATAGGTCATATTTAATTACAAACTCTTTTCTATTTTAATTATGATTTTCATATTTTTCTTTTACTTCGCAAGTCATTTTTAATGAGTTTTTTTCTTCATAAAATCTGGTTTAACACGGAACCGTGGATGCGAGCGAGGAAAGTACCTTTTGCAACTGCTTGAAACCTTCTTCGACTTGAGTAGCCACGTTCTGAATGTTGTAGTCTATCCTATCCACAACCGTGCCTTGGTCTATTACGAGCACGGAAAGATCCTTCATGATTTGAGCAAGCTCGTTCACAGATTCTACGACCTGTAAAACATTCCAAAAAATGTCTAGAAAATAAGAAAAAAAGTAGAATGCAGCTAATATAGGTTTAAGATCTTCACTTGCCTGTTGTATTTCTCGCTCTCTTTCGACTGAGAGAGCCTCACTCTTCTTAAGCTTTGCAACCTGATGCTCGCTGAATGCCTGTCAACGTTTTTATTTATATTATACCCAACGCTATACCTAGGTTGACTTAGTCAGGCATCAAAGCTGTAACTAAGGGTGAAACCAGAGACCGGAAACCAGAGATCATATACTGGATTTTTTTTAATTGTAGAGTTATTTCGCCTTTCAATTTTTTTTCTAATGAAAACCGGTTTTATGGATACTGTCAGTTACCAGTTCCACAACCGGTTATAGTAAATAAATAAAGAACACTAGAAAACCGTCAGAAAATATAAAATACTTTTAAAAAGTCCAAAAAAAAATAGCAAAAATAATAAAAACTGGTACCTGTTTATTAACGGTTTACACATTTTTTTGTCCCCAAAAACAAGTTTTTTCCATTTCCTAGTGTTCAATTCAATTTCTGGTGTAGAACTTCTACTCCTACTTAGAACTAATCCTTATACTTGATAAGATTAACATTGTTCTGGAAAATGAGAAGAAAAAGGAGGAAAAGTTAAACATACCATGTCGTCCAAATCATCATCTTCCGCGCGATATCTATTACCATTTAGATTCATCTCTATATCAACGCCGTCTTGACCCTACATCACCAAACAAAGCATTATACCGAGAAACTTCGTCAGTAAAATAATATCGATACGTGCTAAAGAAAAATGATACCGTGTTTTGATGTGCATACAAAGTGTCGTGTTTTATCCTCGATATATAAAAAGAAATTTCATTTCAATAAGGAACTGGCTTATATTTTGATGTGAATTAGTTCATAGGATGATCCTTCACTAACCTCCTTTTGCAGCCTCAGACGGTTCAAGTACGTTGATTGTTTCTTTCTGAGCTCCATGGAAAGGTTTTGAAGGTCAGTAGCGATAGATCGCTGCAGATAACCATATATTTTGCATATAATAAGTTAAGTGCATGATGGCTGTGAAAGCAAATTTGGTATAATTTATTCAAAAAACATCTGTAAAATCAAATTAAATAGCATTACATCGAAGTCTACGAATAATCTTCGACAGTTATTTTACTGATCGGTTAGATATTGAATCATCGATTTATAGCACCACATTTTTAATTAAGTGCCTTTATCTACGAATATAAATGGCTACCAATCATTTTAGCTATCTATTGAAGAGTAATTATCAATTGTACAATAACAGTATTATTTTCATTACAATAGTGATCTTGGGATTTATGACAGTGATAAGGGAGAAATAACTGACTTAAACAATATAATTTGACAGCATTAGGACAATCAAATATAATTGTGCAGTCTCGGAAATCCGAATTTGCAACTATATTGATGTTTATTATTTATAGAAGATTGTACTTATAATGGTGTAATTAGTATATAGAAAATAACAATCCGTAGTTATTCCAAGGAACGCTCAGATTGATAAAGCATCTCCATATCAGCAAGCATAATCCTAAAGAATCTAGGGTATGCAGTGAAGAATTACCACCGTATACTCTCTATTTTCTTACGATACGAGGGAGAGTTTGTTGCTCTGAATCTGGAGTTTGACACGTTACCTGCACATTTTTTCTGACATTTGAATCTTCCGACGGCCCAGCTGCAGAAAGCCTTTGTAGTCCCTTCTCCGATCTCCTTATCAAACCGGTGACTTCTAACGTAAGGGACTCGATCAAGCGCTGATCTTCTTTACCATCACCGAACGAAGGCATTAAGGCCTTCGCATGAGCCTTGGTTAGCTCAGCCATTTTCACACGTGCCCGTTGCATATTTGCTGATATTTCTTCAGATACATCCACCCAAGCCGGCGGTAGTCCCACAGTAAGGGCGCCTCTACTGCAGCAGATGTCGATGCAAGCGATCAATTCTAGAACAATTTAGGTCTTGAAAAATAGAGACTAATCGAAAACCCGGTGACGGAAAATCAGTCACCAATTGCACCAATCAATCCTTAATCATATTCACATTACTTCAGAACAGAACTAATTTAGTACGAATTTAGATCTCTGACAAAGAGAGTCAGTCACCAAAGGCACCAATCCTAAAACTTTCAGTCACCATTTCCAATTTCCTAAATTCAAGAGCTCAACAATCCCGAATTCCGAGCATTACGAACACATAGAAAGTCGAGAAAATATCAATGCACGATAATCATATTGCAATTCCGATGATCACTTCGAGTAAGTAAGCAAGCAACGAAGTTGAACTCAAATTCAATAATAATCCGCGGAGAGAGTGAGAAGGATTCGTACGAATGAGAGACCTTGAATTACCAGGATCTTCAGTGCTGAGCGGAGCGTAGGAGCGATTGGGATTGAGGAGCGACGTGGTGGAGAGCTCGACGACCGCCGAGCCGGTGGACGGCGCAGAGCTCGTCGGAGCTCGAACGCTCTTCAAGGCATCCCTGTACTTGCGAAACAGCAAGGTCCGATTCCGCGTCGCCATGGATTTCGATCCAGAGCTCAATATCCAGCGAAGAAGAAGAAGACGGTCTCTGCCTAGTTCTCTCTCATGATCGATCCATCGATATATATACAGAGAGAAAGGAGGAGGAGGAGGTCACGTGACTTCTCGCCGGAGATCGGCGAGTCACGTGATCCGGCGAAGTTGGAAATCTGAAGGAAGATTGTGAAAGCCAAGAGAGATTTGGGAAGTGTTTTGGTTGTTGAGACTTGAGAGGTTAGTGAAGAAAAGTCTGGTATTAACTTCTGAATTTTAAGGGGTTGCTTTTTTGGTATTTCAGAACTTTAGGGATCAATTTAGAAATATTGTCTTTATTTTGGGCTGATTTGGATCTTTAGGACAAAATAAGGACCTTCAACCAGATTTTTGAGGATTTCGCTTGCAGGTGGGTGAAATGGGAAATTATGTATTTTCATTAAGATTCGTACCATTTTTTAATAGTATTTTGTTTTCTGATAGAGGTATTGGAGGGTATGTTTTAAATAAAATCTCAAATAAGATCTTTTAGCAAATTCTCTCCTTGCAGGTCATAGTTGCGGGATTTTTTCTTTGAAAAGATATCGATATATTAATAAATTAAATTTACAACATAATTTTCAAGAATGGTTAACTATCCGCCGCTCGAGATATGGTCCACCTAGACTTCACTAATAAACTAATTTGCGGTTAGTTCTAAATCTTCTTTACCTTTCCTAATTAATATCATTACTTCTTAAGATTATTACCGTAAAATAACTAGGTTGTTCGAAAATAAGACACATTAATTCAATTAAAAAAATAATGACAAAAGTATTGAGAGAAAAAAATGAGAAGAAAAATAAAAATTAGAGTTGTTGACGCTCAAATAATTTGACACAAATTTATTTTGATATTCGTGGATTTTATCGTTTTAGTTTATTTGTTTCATTTGCGTTGACGTCGTCACTAATAGAAATAAATAAATAAAAAACTACCGAAAATAAATAAATAAAGTCAACTGAATCACCAAAAAGGTGAACTTATATATTTTTGCCATTTTTTTAAGTTAACTCTACGCCGCCTTAGTTTTGAACAAGTTAGATACTTCTGCCCGTAATAACACCACTTCTTATTCATGTGTGGAATTTTTGCAAGAAGAGCTTTAAGTGAGATCTCATTGCAATGATGCAATCCATACCATCCTTCAGGGACGGCCCAGTGGAACGGGAGGCCCGAGGCGAGGTCTAATTTGAGGGGTTTTCACTTAAATTATTGGAGGCTTTCACTTAATAAATTCATGACAAGATCGGGACTGTCCTCCTTCGGTACTATTGATGTTTCTTAACTATAGACTCAATAAATAAAAAAATTGGAGGCTTTCACTTAATAATCCATGACAAGGCGGGACTGCCCTCCTTCGGCACTATTGTTGTTTCTTAACTATAGGTACTATTGATGTTTCTTTAACTATAGACTCAATAAAAGTATGAATCCCAAAAAATCCCAAGAGAGGTCTTTTAGCTTATTTTTTCATTCCCGTGTTATTCATTTATTTATTATTTAAGTTTGTCTTGTCCTAAATCTTCTATAAATTCTTCTATTGGCGTTTCTTGTCCAAATTTCTCCTCAGATTTTTTTAATGTTAATAAACAAATATATTATTTTCTTTATGGTCAATTATTTGAATGCAATGATTAGATTATAAAGCATTATATAATTTAATAGCAAAATAACCAAATAACAAAAGTCAAAACGACATGTTTTGAAAAAACAAACGGCAATACGCCAAAACGACTTGACTTCGAGTAAATGCCATCGAACGACAAATAACAAGAGCATATTTTGGTTCCATTCCACCGTATACACAGTATGAACTCAATAAATACAACATACGAGTAAACAACATGAATCGTACCAATCGACGACGTTGAGTATATATTGCGAGATTGTTGATAAAACGACTATGTAAAGGTGAATTTTGTGGTCCCAAACCAATCCGTTTTCAATCAGCCCCAAAATCAGCTCGCATTCCGACCCGAACAAGCTTTGGGTTGTATCGGGCCAGTAACTACGAATGACGAAATTGACATGCTAAAAAAGAGACGAGCATAAAACCACTGAACCGTTCCTTATTCATGGAACACCATTCTTCGATAAAGGTGACTGTTAAAGAGTTAAATCGAACGAAAAAAAGAAGACAAAAGAGTTATTAGTATTGTAAAAAAAGAAGAATGAGTTGTACAAGAAATGTCCTACCTAAACAATTATGGTGGTTGATCAAATAAAAGTAGTGTCCAATGGGAGTGAAATAATCACTTCTATAAACAAGTTAACAAATTTGTGTCTAAACCCTAAAAAGTAGGTGTTTCGCGAGGAAGAAGACGCCTTCGGAACCGATTCGTTCCTAAAGAGCTAAGTTCAAGTTCAACCATTGACGTTCATCCGATAATTTTCTATCGAGGATCTTCTTCACGACATCACCGACAAAAGAATCAAAACATGACGAACAGCACCCTCGCCATAAGCTTACCGTGCAGCCAGGGGTCGATTCCCCGTGGTCACAGGTGGGCGGCGGATTCACGGGATTGTTGCTCCTCTGATTGTCGAGCTCACACGCAGCTAAAATGGCTTGTGTGGATCCCTTAGAGATCTCTTCTAACTTGCCATGTGCTGATCAAAGGAAAACAACGCAGAAATAAGAAATTCAGATCAACAAGAGTTTTTTTTGCACAAAGGGATTCCAATTTAGTCGAACTCTGTGAAAATAACCAATATCTCTATATATAAAATAAAATAAAAAAATCAATTATGTATATTCCGTTGAATTATATGGAAACCAACGGAGATAGGATGAACGCATATAATAAATAATAAAAAAACAAAAACGGAGACCTTTGAGTAAACCATTGAACGCGATAGGGAATTTCTGCAAATAACCCAACAATTTGTTTCAAGAAATTGTGGTGCTATAACTTTGCATACCTATTTCCACAGTCCTCGATAAGTTTTTCAGATGAGTTTTGACCATCAGCTGAAGCTGATCCCGAGCAGTTTGAAAATCGCCACCCGCCCTTTCCAATGCGTTGTTCGATCCACCGTTGGATTGACGGAGCTGTTGTTGATAACCCGAGACCGTACTCCCAGAAAACCCATTGACCGGAGGAATTAACTCGGAATTTTGCATCTCCGGCACGGAATCTTCATGGAGTCTTTCTTCCGAGAATAACGTGTTCGGATGCTGAATGATCGATTCCCGATTATCTGATTGAGAATTCAGGAAATTCCCATCGGATAGTCGTTGGTGAACATGTTGCTGAAGCCTCAATCTGCTCGACACAGTCGAAGCCCCAGCGCCGGAAAATGAGAGATTCGGTTGATATCCACCTACATACGGTCTAGGGGATTGAAGTGAATCAGTTCCTTGCGAGACCGAATTAAGGTCAAAAGCTTCACCGACGTTGTCAATGTCCAATATTGGGGATTCCGGAGTCTGGGGTTTACATTCCCGACAATACCAACTTCCTTCAGGCACTTCGTAGCCAAGCCCGATGCAAAATGTATGCGCAGACGAATCACACTCGTCACACAGTAACATGACATCATCGTGCCCGCCTTGATGGCATTCCGAGCAAATCACATCCTCGTACGGATAAAGAAAGCTTCGTAGCTCTTCTTCCGTTGGCTGATAAACCTGCACCGAAGGAAACAATGAATCTATTGCGTCGAAAGAAAAATCTGGAAAATGCAAAATACTCTAAAGCTATACGACCGCAAGTCGGATGCATTTTTTTTTTTTTTTGCGCCAATTACTGCAGTGCATTGCAAATTATTTCAAGTGGATAACCGATCGCCACAGTTTTTAAGGCATAGAGAACCTATCTAAAAACCAAAATTACCGTCAAAAACCGACGTTACTGAAAACTTTATATTTAATGCTACAGTGCGGATTACTGTAATTTGGTAGCAAAAATAATTGGTACTACTGCATTTTGCCACTTTTTACCGCACTACATAAATTTCTAAAAAAAGGTTTTCGTCAAATTAGGTTTTTGGCGGTCAATTCGGTTCCGGATTGTTTTCCTATAATCTAAACTAATGTGGTAGTCGTATAGTAAATATTGTTAAGTACAACACTACTACTCAATTTGCCACATCTACTGCATTTTCTAGGTAAATAAAAACCCATATCTTCAGTAAGTTTGATTCTTGGCAGTAAATTTGGTATCGAAGATTCTGAGTAGTTTCCGTACAGCCCTAAAAAAACAGAGTGCTAAAGGAAGATAGCTTCAAATGAGAGAAATAAAAAAGTGATTTTCACCTGATCACGCTCGGGAACTTGTATTGTCACCTCCTTCGAATCAACCATGGCCTTTGATCTCGCAAGTTTACTGATAGTGTTGAACCTCTGTTTGCACAAAGGACAACGAGATTCGACTTTCGCCCATTCCGTGATGCAGATGAAGCAGAAGTAATGGGTGCAACAATTAAGCCTACCCCGTACTCTTCTTTTGTCTTCCTCCGAGAGACAAATTCCACAAACCTTCTTTACTATTTCGGCTTTTATTTCATCCTCTATTTTCTCCTTACCCTTCTTTGCCTTCGGTTTTATATGTGATTCAAAAACGACATCTTCCTCAGTTTTATCACACGTCAAAGAGCTTCTCAGATCGGGTTTTTTGCGACAGAACTCTTTGGCTTCTCTCACTTGCTCTCTCTCCTCCTCGGATACTGTAAACTTGTACTCGCTATCTGGGGAAGGGGCAAAATCAGAATCTGAATCCACAATAAGCCGCCTTCTTTTATGCACCTCACTTTTTTCTGCCAAAACTAATTGATTATCTATGAAATCACCGTCATCATCTTCAGATCGTACTTTTCTTTTAAATAGGCGTGTTTTTCTTGCTTTCTTTCTCAACGGTTTCTTTGAAGCTGTTTTTGACCTCCTTTTCCGGCGTTTTATAGAACCCTTTTTCCGCCGTACCTGCTTGCCGGATTTTTTCTTGCTTTTCTTTCTTTTAACGCTGGATACTTCCTCTTCATCTAAAGAATCGTCCTCATCAGCTGTGAAGTCTTCATCTTCGTCTTGCTCATCAATGCTCGGTGTAAATTCCTCATCGTCGTCATCATTCTCATCTTCCGATCGGTATCTCAGTCTTCGTTTCTTTTTGGAATGTATTACCCCTTTTTTTCGCAGGCCTGAAGAGCCTCCTTGTAACTTTGATGCACATTTCACCTTGATCTCATCCTCTTCCTCACTTTCAATCTCATCGACCTCCGTAATCTTCTTTTTAGGATGCAAAACCCCATTTTTCTGCAAGCGAGAAAACCGTCCTTGCACTTTTGACCTACCCGTGGTCTTGACCTCGTCCCTCTCTTCATCTCCGACATCATCCTCGTACTCATCCTCGTCCTCCAACTCATACTCATCATCCTCGTCCTCATCTAATCTTCGCGAACGCTTTTTCCTCTTCGATTTACCAACCTTCTTCGGATTTCTCCTCACATTTCTCCTCTCCTCTTCTTCCTCCTCAAAACTAGCTTCTGAATCATCTTCATCTAACGAGGAGCAGAAATCCTCCGAGCAAGCCGAGACCTCGTTTCCTTCATCAGAGGCGACATAATCTTCGTCCGAATCATCGGAACAGTTCCCTTTCGACCAAATTCCCGTCTTGCATTTCCTCTTAGGACCTTCCTCCTTTACCCTAACCATCGAGCCCTAAAATAGCATTAACAAAATCCAAAAACCCATCAAGTCAAGCGCTGTAGCCCTATTACCAAAGCACTCAAACAAAAATTGCAAACAAAAACCAAGAGAACAACAGATTATATAATCACTATTCAAATTTCCTCTGAGCAAAACCCATTCCATTCAATTCATTTCTCATCCTGATCTACAAAGCTTTTCCCTTTCGATTCCGAAAAAAAAAACCACAGTTTCTTACGAATCAAATCAAATCAAAACAACAAGTGACAACCAAATCGATCATCATTCATCAGCAAAACGAAGAGCAATTCTGAACAACAATTAGCCGAAAATTGAAAATCGCCACCGAAACAAAATCAGCTCAAACCGAAAATAACTCAGCATGTATATGCATATGCACAAATCAGATTCTGCAATCATCGATACAATAAAAACGCACACATCTGACAAATCTGCCGAAATCAACGACGCCATGAACTAAAACAGTATTGAAAATCGAGAGAGAGAGAGAATCGAAACCTGAGAGGAGAGGAGGACGAAGAAGAAGAAGAAGAAGAAGAAGAAGAAAGCAATGGCGAACTTTCTTCCAAAAAAAAAGTTTTTTTATTTTTATTTTTTTTGTTGAAATGGAGAAAATGGCTTGTTCTTCGGTTTTGGTTGCTTAGCGTTTCGCTTCGTATTATTTTATTTTATATTTCCTTTTTCAGTAATTGCCCAATGCCCTTAACTTTCTATGTTCGTGCACAGTTGCCTCTTAAACTTTTATTTATCACAGAAATGTCGCCTCGTGTTGAAGAATGACACCAAAATATAACATGTGAGATAAAACAGATATCAAATGAATGAATAGTTACTTATGAAACTATTAACCAGATAATAATTAAGATTAAAAACTCCATAAAGTGAGATAATTTTTTTTACAAAAATACTTATAAATTCTTAGTTATTATTTTCGTCAATCGTCATCTTTTGACATGTAAAAAATTCAGCAAATATTTTTGTAAAGAAAAAAAAAAAAACTTCAATAGACAAAGACAAACTACCACAGCGAGTAAAATACATAGGGTGTTTACAAAATAATACATAGGGTAGTCTGTCAATTACTGCTTATTTCGTATATAATTATTATATACGCTGTCACCGAGAGAGCACGTGTAATACACTCGCGATGTTCCGAAAGTACTGAAATGCCCCCCTTTTAGCTGCAGTTTTTATTTGCAACTCTATCGGTTTGATGGTTATTCAGTAATTTGCACTATTTGTACAAGTATTGGTACTTAAAGTGGAAAGTACGTATGTATATATCGATTAATACTTTTATTATTTAATACAAATCAAAACTAAGTGGCAATTTAAAATCGCATAAACACGACATAGTTACAGTACGATTTAAATGAGTTGAGATCGATCATAAATATTAGATTCAATTGTGTCGAACACAATTAACACAATTATATAGTTAGTTAGTTAGTACAGACGAACAAGACCACGCAATATGAACTAGTTAAATACAATGAAAGACAAAAATAGTATTTTATCTATTTTACCCAAGTTTTAATTGTTTGAATACTTATTTTATGCGAGTTTCGATTTTTTTTATTTTACTAATTACATTGTTCAACTAATGAATATAGAAAATTGTTGATTAATTTAAAATTTTAAAATAGTATAATATAATAAAATAAAATAAATAGGTTTATCTTTAAAGTGAGATAATTTATTTATGAAAATAAGTTAAATAGATTAAACGAGTAGACTGATAAACGCAATTATTAAATAGTGTGGCTCTGAATCTTATCACAAATAGTGATGGAAAATGGGGCATGAATCTAAATAAAATCCGTATCAATAAAGGATTAAAATAAGTCACGAATTGCCACCCTAGTCAAAATTAATGTACACTTGAAAACGTAAGTATGCAAATGATATATTTCTCATAAATATAATACTAAAAAAATCATTGATAATACCTTGTAATTTATTAGTATACTTATAAAATTAAGTCACTTTACTAGCTTGAGAAACATGCATTTTATGAATCAATTCAATGACATGATTTAAAGGAATTATACAACTATTAGGAGTTACTATGATTAATTGTCCATATTCCATAATAATCTTTTGCTCAAATTAGAATTATGACGTTATGTCCACATTCCATAGTTATGTCCACATTAGCGAAGCCAGTTAAGGCCCGTTATAAGAGCTGCTTCCATGTTAATCCAAGGCCCAAGCCCGCTCCCAAGCCTAACTTAAATCTCAATAAAAATGCTTAAAATACGTCCCTCAAAAAAAAAAAAAAAAAAAAAAAAAAAAAAACCTTAAAATACACTTATAGAAACTTAATCGATAATCGGTTCTTTATTACTCTTGTGAATTTCTTTGTTTGCAATTATTTAGTGAATTTCGGTATACATTTTTTTTATGGGGCGATTTATAATGTACTATTGTATTACTAAATATAATTAGTGTAAAAATATGTGATATTATTGACTAAGTTTAAATATGCAAATAGGACAAGCATTTGCTTGAACTTGTTGTGACCTCTTGTATAGTATGTAGTAGAGTTACCACTAGGCCAAATAAATTTAGTTAATTTTTGGTATATATTTAATAAGGGTAAAACAAGAGAAATATGTACCCTCTCATTTTGTTTATTATACTATATATTTATAATCTTTGAAGTATTATATCAACACTTATAAATTTCAAGGGACATGGCCATAGTATTTTCAAGTTTCATTTTTCAATAGCAAGTTCAAAGAATGTGATTTTTGGGCATTTTTTTATCTTCATACAAATGAGAGGTCATATATTGTTGATGTGCAAATTCGTTCTATAAATTGGAATTGTCAGGTCATTAATCAAATTTAAAGATTAAATTGTTTTGACCTAAGTTTTGAGTATATTAAAAATATTCATTTGAAATTGGGCTTTTGAAATACAAAGCCCAAAAGCCCACTAGTCACTTTATCGTGTTTGGGCCCGAGCAAAACTAAAATCCCAGAAGGCAAAGATGTTCGCCCGAGCAGAATAAACCCAAAAGAAGTCCGAACAGAGTTCCAAAGGAAGAATCCGAACAGAACTCAAAATCTTACTTCAAACACTTGGTTAAAACCAACACCCAAGGCTCCTCCCGGACTGATTGTCTCAAAAGGGATCCGAGCAGAAGTCGAATAAAACCCTTCGAGCAGAAAAGAGCCCTACGTTCAAGCACGAGCAGACCCGGTCAACCATTTCAATTCAAACCTCTGAAGACCGACCAGATAAACCGCCACAACTTGAATTCAAACCCCACGACAACCAGTCAAGGTCCACTACTACGACAATCTCGCAAAACGTGGCCCACGTGTCAGCTCGGCAGCAAGTCAAGCCCCGAACTCAGAATCACTACCAACGTCCACCTCCAACGGGCAGAAGTCAGACGTCTATAAAAGAAAGAAGGCAGCCCTTCTACACGTACGCAAGCATCCACATTTGAGAGAAAAGAGTCTTGAGAGTTCATATCTATAGAGTGTTTTTCTTTCACTTTCGATCGATCAGGAATTGGCTTGTGGTTCTGATTGATCAATCTTTCTAAAGCAATAAACGTACAGAGGACGTAGTCAACTACCGCATTGGGACGAACCTCTCTAAAAAACTCTGGCGTTTTATTTGTTTTCTTCGTTCTCCAATTTCAAGTGTCATCGTTGATAGTATTGACGACGCGGAGATCAGGATTCACAAAAACCGGAGATCTTTCAAAGACACGCCGAAGACGTGAGGGACTTGTTGTCCTTGGGGAATCCCGTGAATGATCAATAAAGTTTGCTTGTCTATGTCTATCACGATTGTGCACACAGTGTTGGACCTGTAAAAGAGGAAGATATAATTTACCTCAAGGAATTCAAACTTAAATATCGACTCGATTTGCTAAGAGTAATCATCAGCTTCACTCAGGTATTCGCGTGCTATAGTTTTCATCTTGTAAACCGTAAAAATCTCCTTTATTATCGTACAACTTCAAAATTTTCCAATTTTAAGTCAAGGATTGTTGCAAATACTAAATTTCGGGGACAAAAACGGCATATAAGTACCAGTATGTGCACTTAAAAATTGACAAAAAAAAAAGTGTTGTTGTTTTCATTTTATTTATTATTATTAGGATAAATGAAAAAAATGCCAATTTGTAACACTACGTTTCAGAAAAATGGTCATTACTGTGGTTGCTAGGATAGCCTAGTGGTAATTCCACACTACCTCCAAAGTGGAGGTCGTGGGTTCGATCCCCACCGCAGCAAAGCTGCCTTCAAAAAAATGGTCATTACTATATTTGGTAAAAATAACCACCAAAAAAATAAATTGAAGACCAAAATACCCTCATTAATTTTTGGCGTTAATTTATGAATATCAGTTAAAAAAATGGACGTGTTTTTTTTAATAATTAAATTTAACAAATAATATGAATAACACGTTGAATTTGAAAAAAACAGTTAAAAATCCTAAAAAGTAGTGAATATAACTGTAATATTTATCCACCATAATTAAAAATAAATAAAAAAACCCTACTTTTCAGCCTTTTAAAACAATTAAATTTAAAAAATTATTCAAATATATAGCAATATATCGTCTATTTTTTTTTTGCCAAGCACTCATCATTCTGGTTCAAATATTACGTAGAGAATACATTTACAAATCCAGTTCTCAAATACCATTACATCAAAAGGTTACATTCATGAATCCATATTAAAAAAATCTTAGTTCTAAAGTGGTAAGTATATTTACGTATATGTAATTTTGGTTCAGATGAAATTAATCAAAACAGTATTGGAGAAATTCATGGACGACGGCAAAACTCTTGGACGTCGGCGAGTACGCTTGGAAGGCGACTAGACAAATGGGCGATGACGAAAACACGTGGACGACGGCGGAACCGAGGGTCGACGGCGATAACGCTAGTCGCCGGCGAAATGCGAGGACGACGATAAGATGGCGCGGACGCAGCAAGTGTAAAACTGAGACTAGGGGTGTAACCGGAGCGGATATCCGATTTTTCCGAACTATCCGAATCCGGATCCAAAAAACCAGATATCCGGAAATCCGAATATCTATTTTCAAAACCCGGATCCGAATCCGGATCCGGTTTTAAAACCGGATCCGGATATTATCCGAATTTCCGGATCCAGTTTTTATTTAATAAAAAAAAAGTTAATTTTAATGACTAAAAAACCCGTACAAGTCTACATATTTTCCCGTTGTCCAAAAAACCGAACAAATCTAATACATTCCCGGGCATTCAAATAGCCGTTTTCATCATATCAAATTAAAAATGCATTCAAATCGTCGTCTTCATTCCGCACCATCTTTTCTTCATTCCTGTGCATCATCAAGCGTCAACATCATCATCAACTGCAAAAGATATGACAATTAAAAAAAAGCATCACAAATAAATAAGTAACCCTAACATAAAAAATAAAATAATTAAAATATTAAAATAAACCGAGTTTTAAACCGGATCCGGATATCGGGATTTTTAAATACCAAAAACCCTTATCCGGATTTTGGATCCGGATTCAGATTTTAAAATCGGATGCGGGTGCGGATCCGGATTTAAAATCGGATTCCGGGTTTTAGTTACAGCCCTAATTGAGACTGAAATGGAGAGTCGAAGTCGAGAGAAGAGGGGAAAATGAAAAGGTTGTTGGGGAATTGAATATTCAGATTTTGAATTGATTACAAAATATTTTAAAAAATTGAAACGAAATTATTAAATAATAATTGGTCAACCGTCAAAATAGGTGGATAATAATTTTTAAATAAAAATAAATAATAAAAAGACGAAAAATAATAACTAAATTTACTTTTAGGGATAAAATTGTCCGAAATATTTCATTAATGGGTATAAAATAGTTTCTGAAACTATTGGCATTTTTCATAAACGTTGGGTGTTTTTTTGGACAGTTTGTGGGTTGTTTATTATTATTATTAATATTATTATTATAAGGGTAAACTGCGGCTAGTGTACCCAATGTTTGATCTTTTTTGAATTATGTACTCAATGTTTATTTTTGGTGGCTAATGTACCCAATGTTTGATCTGTTAGATATTTTCATGTTTTTCGTTAGTTGACCGTTAGAGAGTTATCATCCTCTACATGTACACTTTTTGTATTTTTGACATAACTCACTCATTTTTTGTCCAAGTTTTATGCACGACCTATGGTTATAAAGATAAGAGATAGATCTATAACTTTGTTGTTTTAAGATTTGTAAAATAAGTTTTAGAAAAATATGAAATTTCAAATACAACGTAAAATTAGACGTTAGTTTAATACAAAATATTTGTTTCGAGCAAATTTTAATATATTTAATGACTTTATATGGTGAAATGTAAAACTAAAAATTTGTACATAAATATTTTATCTTTCTAAGGGGTGTTTATTTATAAATTTTGGATAAAAAACGAGTTAGTTATGCAAAAAATATGAAATATGTGATTTGAAATAATCTTTCATATTTTTGGCATAACTTACTCATCTTTTGTCCAAAATTTATAAATAAACATCCGCTGGAAAGATAAAATATTTATCTACAACTTATAAGTTTTAAGTTTCATCATAAAAGTCATTAAGTATGGTAAAAATTTCTCGAAACAAATATTTTGCATTAAACTTACGTCCAATTTTACGTTGTATTTGAAATTTCGTATTTTTATATAACTTATTTTACAAAACGTAAAACATAAAAGTTGTAGATATATCTCTTTTCTTTCCAACCATAGGTCATGCATAAAATTTGGACAAAAAATGAGTGAGTTATGTCAAAAATACAAAAAGTGTGCATATAGAGTAGGATAACTCTCTAACGGTCAACTAACGGAAAACACGAAAATATCTAACAGATCAAACATTGGGTACATTAGCCACCAAAAATAAACATTGGGTACATAATTCAAAAAATATCAAACATTAGGTACATTAGCTGCAGTTTACCCTTATTATAATAATAAGATTTGCCGTCATTTACAAATTTTGAGAGAAAACCAATTATTTTTGCCTTTTAATTATCTTAAAAATTATTGCTTGAGATATGTATGTATTGCTAATCTTGCTTATCTTTATATGCATGTGCTATGTACAGGAAATTTTGACGTCCCTTTACATTAAAAAGAAAAAAAATTGATTTGCATGCATGTTGAACTTGAGACACATTATACAAGTTCATATCTTTAATTTTTAAATTTATTATTTTTTTGTTAAATGACGGAAGATGGTATCTTTTTTTATATGTTTTTTTTCCTCAAGCTCCCCTTGCAATGTTTTTCAATCGCGTAATTTTTTTGTGCATTTTTTTTCTCCTCAATTTTTATTTGATTTATTGATAACTATTAAGTAAAAGTTAATTTCGAGGTTTTATTTCTACAGATTTCAATTTTTAGGGTGCTCTTTCTTCACTTTTTATTTTTATTTTATTTTATTCACGTCGCTTTGTCGTAAGATTTTTTCAAGGTCTCTTTTACGCGTGATTTCTCAACCTAGTCGCTTCCTCGAACTGCTTTTAATAAAAACTATACGAAAGCATAATAATAGAAGTAAGCCCAAGCCCATGAACAAGCCCATGACCAAGCCCAAGCCTAAGCCCAAGCCCAAGTTAAGCCCAAGCCAAGCCGTACCTCTCTATCATCCTCACAAAGCTTCCAAATCCAGAACCCAAACACAAAAACTCCAGCTCCACTCTCTCTCGCTCTCACGGACGGCTGCTATCTTCTCCATCATCGTCTTCCTCCTTCAGGTTCGTCCCCTCTTCGCCGATTCCTCGTGATGTTCCTCGTTTTTCGAGTGGTGTTGTTCTGCACAGATCGATGGTTGTTTCGCCCTTTTTTAGGGCTTTCACGGTTTTATTTATTTATATGCAGATGATGTGAATTGATTTCTTTCCAATTAGGTTTTGTTTGCAAAAATCGAGTTAGGTTCCATGGTTCTGGTTTGGTTGTTTGGTGAACCGTATGATTTTCCAGTTATTCATTGATGGATTTTGTAATTCGTTGCTTTGATTATAGTTGTTTTTCAGTAAGGTTAATTTTCCCTAAACTGATGAAGTGTTGACAAGGCTCGGTAGATTTTTTTGATTCGGATTACACAAATTATATTGGTTTTAGAAGCTCTGTATTATGGAGGGCGTTGATTGATTACCTCTTCGTTGGTTTGAATTTGTATGATGAAGTTCTTGGGCTTCAAGTTACTGCGTATTTTTATATCTATAGCTATACATACCGGTAATGTGTGTGTGTGTGTGCGCGTTTTTTTTTTAGGTGACTCCCTAAAAGTACTTTTTTTTTTCTTCCCTTTATCAAGCGATTTTTATGAATGATTAGAATTGATAAAGTAAATGTTGTGGTTAGGTGATTGCTGGATCTGAACTGGGCTGAGTTTTGCGAGAAAGATGTCGACTTTTGCCAAACCTGAAAACGCTCTCAAGCGGGCGGAAGGTGAGTTTATGAATTTTTTGTTTTGGTAAATGTAATGGCTGTTAGCTATGATTAGAGTTATATCCTCTACAGCCCTTACTGTCAGTGTCAGCTAATATTTATAATTATGAACGTTTGAAAAATGTTCAATTGTAGAGGCATGATTTAATAAATATTTTTGCTTTTATTTTTTTATGGCTCGTTATTTGATGTGCCTGAGATTTATGGTTTATGGATGCAGAATTGATCAATGTTGGGCAGAAGCAGGATGCCCTGCAAGCTCTCCATGATCTCATCACTTCAAAGAGATATCGAGCATGGCAGAAACCTCTCGAGAAAATAATGTTTAAATATGTTGAACTCTGTGTTGACCTACGAAGGGGACGATTTGCAAAGGATGGTCTTATCCAATACCGTATTATCTGCCAACAAGTGAATGTTAGTTCCTTGGAAGAGGTGATTAAACATTTCATGCAACTCTCAACTGAGAAAGCCGAGCAGGCTCGTTCTCAGGCACAAGCCTTGGAAGAAGCACTTGATGTTGAAGATCTCGAGGCAGATCAAAGGCCTGAAGATCTTATGCTTAGTTATGTCAGCGGTGAGAAGGGAAAGGAGAGATCTGACCGTGAACTCGTGACACCTTGGTTCAAATTTCTTTGGGAAACCTATCGGACTGTGCTAGAGATTTTAAGGAATAACTCAAAGTTGGAGGCACTTTACGCGGTATGATTGTTTCTCCTAAACCTTAGAATATCATTAACATTATTGTTCTTATATTTTTAATAATAAAGTATAAAAATGAAACAACCATACAATGATACAAGTCTTGTTTTCACATTGAATACAGTTTAAAGTTGCTAAAATATCAGCTTTTGAAGTTGTTATTGCAAACTTCACCGATGGATTTTTTTTCCAATATTTTATTTAATCCCAATTCTATGCTTTTGCGTTTTACTTTTGCGGTTCATATCTACGTTCTGGATCATTTAAACATTTTTCATTAGTCTCTGTATCTGCTGGCATTTGTTTTTCATGTACTCTTAGATACTTGGTTGTTGAGTGATGAATTTTATGATCATATATTTTCATCAATTTTTTTTGCATGAGGTGTCTCTGTTTAGTTTTGTTCTTTTGGTATTGTAAAAGAACTCAAGTAATGTGTTTGTTTGAAGTTGTAATGCTTATTGACCTTCCCTTACAGATGACGGCACACAGAGCTTTCCAGTTCTGCAAGCAATACAAGCGGACAACAGAGTTTCGTAGGCTATGTGAAATTATCAGAAACCATTTAGCCAATCTTAACAAGTACAGAGACCAGAGGGACAGACCAGATTTGAGTTTACCTGAAAGCTTGCAACTTTATCTCGAAACGAGGTTGGAGCAGCTGAAGGGAGCCACCGAGCTCGAACTCTGGCAGGTGAATTAGTTCCTATTTACTAGAGTACATATTTCTTAATCTGGGAAAATTTTGTGACTTAAAATCAGCTGTTGATACTCTTATTATTTACATACAGGAAGCTTTTCGCTCCGTTGAAGATATTCACGGGTTGATGTGCATGGTTAAGAAAACCCCCAAAGCAACATTTTTGGTTGTTTACTACACCAAGTTGGCACAAATTTTCTGGATGTCATCGAGCCATCTCTATCACGGTTATGCGTGGTTTAAGCTTTTCAATCTCCAAAAAAGCTATAATAAGAACTTGAGCCAGAAGGATTTGCAGCTGATAGCATCATCGGTGGTTTTGGCTGCACTTTCCGTGGCTCCTTACAGTGAAAGACGAGGAGCGTCTCATGCGGAGCTTGAAAATGAAAAAGAACGCAACATGAGGCTTGCGAATCTGATTGGGTTTAATCTTGACCCTAAGTCCGAGAGAGGTGAAATGGTATGGCTTAATGCTTTCATCCCCTATATGTTTCTTACTTCTGTTCTTTTGTATGTGCTACCATAATGGTGTCATTGGGCCGACTTGGCCCAGTCGTAAAACCCAGAAAACCCACTGAAAATAAAAATTAAATACCACCTGGTGGATCTGAAAGGACTTGATGGGTTTTTCGGTCGTGGCCGGCCCACTGACAGTAGTTACATACGCTTATAATGTTGAATGAATATGTATTTAAGCAATGCATTCTCTCTGACTCTATTTTTCTTTGATTCAGCTTTCAAGAGAATCTCTGCTATCAGAATTGGTAAGTTCCTGATTCTGATTGCTTCCCTACTTTTTTCTTTTAAGGTTTCTGCCTTGCTTTTTAAATATACGTATAACCTTTTTAAAGATTTCATGTTGGAGTAATCACTAATAATAAACATCTTATATTATGCTACTTATTACAAAATAGTCATAATTATACTATATATCTAACTCTAAGCATAGTTAGTATTAACAAAACTGGTTTTCTATATTTCTATAGTTAGTTTATTAGTTCTGACTCTGATACTTGTCACGTTTTTAGGTTGCAAAAGGTGTTTTGAGTTGCTCTGTCCAGGAGGTGAAAGATCTTTACCAACTGTTGGAGCATGAATTTATGCCGTTGGATCTTGGCGTAAAGATTCAGCCTTTATTGGCCAAAATCGCTAAAGTTGGAGGAAAGCTTTCGTCCGCGTCTTCTCTTCCGGAAGTCCAGCTGTCGCAATACGTCCCCGCCCTTGAAAAGCTCGCTACCCTGAGGCTTCTTCAGCAGGTACATCATCACCTGTGCTTATGCGATCCTATCTCATGATATAAATTTGACTAAATTGTGCTTTGCTGGTGTTAATTGTTTTATTTTTACCGTACTCAGCCTACAGTGAAATTACGACCGTCAATTTTTTTTTTCTCTTTTTTTTTTTTCTTTCTGATGTCAATGCTTCGCCACTCTGTTAGCTTATTATTCTTTATATTTCTTTTTTCACGCTTCAGGTGTCCCATGTGTATCAAACGATGACCATTGAGTGCTTGTCACGAATGATCCCATTCTATGATTTCTCTCACGTTGAGAAGATCTCTGTGGATGCTGTGAAGCATAAGTTTGTTGCCATGAAAGTGGATCACATGAAGGGGGTTGTCTGCTTTGGTAATGTGGTAAGTTAGGTCTTTTCTTTTTCTTCTAAAATTGAAACTTCCTTGATTCTCTTATGTTGAATTTTAAATATTAAATGTCTATTATTATGAGCTACTTGATGTCTGATTATGTATTATTATGTTATTCTTTCTTCTTTAATTATGTTCAAAAACTAATCAGAGTTTCTAATTCGAGAATTAAACCGGGATAACTCTCCCAGTGATGTTTAATAGGAATTTTCCACTAATCTGATACATCCCGAGCATTGAGGATTAGTGTGTCGTTTAGAGGTTTAATTGAGTTAGGAAGGTCCGGCCCATTGGGTTGTGATTTCCTTGGTCTATATAAGAGAGCATCTGTTAATGAGAAAGGTAGCCAATACTCATACAAACTATAATCTCTCTCAAAAGAGATGAGATTGGGCTTGTGAAGATTCGGCAAAGCTCCTATTTTATGACATCGATCTTGGCACACGTATCATAATCAAATTTGACGGCTAAACCTATATTAAGCGCAAATATGTAGGATTATAAACCCTAATCCTATATTTATTGTAACATGCCCCTAGTCCCCTATTATCCTTACTTCACAAAAATATCCGATTTTGTAATTAGATAAATATAAATAAATTCTTAACAGCCTGCTCCGTAGCCTCTTTGATTTAGAGCCTTATAGTGATGATTGGATGCCATTTGACATGCTTTATTAAAAAAAAAATATTTTCACTATTTTATATTTCATAAAAAAAATTAATCGTTAGTATGCTGTTTGGTCTATGAACCTTTATGATGGTCATGCTTTGTAACCTCTTCAGGTTATTGAATCCGATGCTCTTCGTGATCACTTGGCTGTTCTCGCCGAATCTTTAAACAAAGCAAGGACTATGATATATCCACCCGCAAAGCGTTCTTCAAAATTGGGGACCGTGCTACCTCACTTAGCAGACATTGTGGATAAAGAACACAAGAGACTTCTTGCTCGGAAAACACTCATCGAGAAAAAGAAGGAAGATCAAGAACGTCTCTTTGTTGAACAGGTATACCAGTACACAAACTCCTTATCCAAAAAAAAATCAGTCTTTTTGGTATAAACATTTCTTATCTAAAGTAAGTTGTGTTCCGAACAATTAAAGGAAAAAAAAGAAGAGGAAAAGAGACTAGAGCAGCAAAGGTTGCAAGAGGCTGAAGAGAAGAAGAGGATAGCGAGTGAGGTCGAAGACCGGAAGAAGAAGAGGATCCTCGAGGAAATAGAAAACAAACGTCGTAAGGAAACAGAGGATCTCATCAACGAGAAGCTCGGTGCCACAAACTTGAAGAAGAACAAGAAGAAGTTGTTTGAAGGGGTGAGTTATTTATTAAAAAAAAACTGATTATCGTCCCATAACGTTTTTCGTTTTCGGAATGTCTAATCTTGAAAATGGATTTTGTAATCCAGGATTTGTCGAAACAAGAGGTTTTGGAGTTGGCCCTGAACGAGCAAGTTAGGGAGAGACAGGAAATGGAAAAGAAATATCACAAGCAAGCCAAAATGATGGATCATCTGGAAAGAGCCAAGAGAGAAGACGGC
Source organism: Parietaria judaica (assembly GCA_954871525.1). NCBI lineage: Eukaryota > Viridiplantae > Streptophyta > Magnoliopsida > Rosales > Urticaceae > Parietaria > Parietaria judaica. Next base: position 22,943,823 of record OX940862.1, on the reverse strand, counting down.
GCGCCTTTGATCGATGCTGCGTTTCAGCAACGCACGGTTGAAGAGAGAGTACTTCATGAACACCGGCAAACGGTAGTTTATCTTTTCCCTCCTATTACAATTTTGATATTTCAGTACATTGTTATTACCTTGTTAGTTTCAAATTTCAATCTGCAATGCTTCTTTGCAGCTGGAAATTGAAGAGAGCCGGAAGCGACATGAAGTGGACCTCCAGGAGAAGCATCGGTTTGAACGTATGGAGCATAATTTGGTTAGTCTTCGATTACTTTTTCTGTGAAAGCGATTTTGGCCGGAGTGGATGTATTGCTCATCCTTCTGCACTAGCTCAGGGCTTGCTAAAATTTGTTGTGGTGAAATCGCCGGTAGCAGAGACCGTGTTCTTTATATTGAAAGTTTCCTACATGCTTCCAATTGTTTTCTTCTTTCAAACCATTTCTTTTCTTGAAGTAGATCTCGAACCGTAACCGCCAGAGTTCTCGGTTACCGTTTTCTTCTCTCACTGTAGTTTTATCTGCTCACATATCTCAGTGCAGCTGTGGTTTGTCATGAGTTTTCTTTCGACATCTTAAGAGGGAGTTCTTTTTGTCTTTTTCTTTGCTACAGAGTGCTTTCAAGGAGAAGGTGGTTGAAAAGAGGCAAGCGGAATTTGAAAAGAGGAGAGCCGAGAAAGAGGAGCACATCAAGCAGATCTTCGAAGCTCGAGCACGCGAGCGAATTATCTTGAGAAAGAAGATTTACTATTTGAAGACCGAAGAAGAACGCCGCCAGAAGCTTCAGGAAGAAGAGGAAGCCCGTAAGCGCGAAGGTTCGGGTTCTTCCGTTGCCTAAGAAAATTACTGCTTTTTTTTTTTTTTTCCCCTTTCATCAAACACGTTTTGTGTGACCCTGAAACTCGCAGAAGTGGAAAGGAGGAAGAAAGAAGAAGCTGAGCGCAAGGCGAAACTTGACGAGATCGCCGAGAAGCAGCGCCAGAGGGAGCTCGAACTCGAAGAGAAGGAGAAGCAGAGGCGAGCGCTCTTGCTCCGGCCCGCCGAGCCGCTCTCCGCTGCTGTCCCCGCCGAGACCATCGCCGCTCCGCCAGCCGCCATATCCGCTTCGGCAGCAGCCGCTGCCGCTGCGGCACCATCGACAGGTGGTAAATATGTGCCGAAGTTCCGGCGGAGCACGGAAGCCTCCGGTGGGGCCGCCCCGCCTCCGTCTGGTGACAGGTGGGGAAGTCGACCGGACGACAGGCCACCCCCGGCCGGCGACAAGTGGCGCAGCGGGGGAGACGAGCGGAAGCCGTCGGCCTTCGGCGGGTCGAGGACGTCGTGGTCGGCATCGAGGAACCCGCCCCGCAGTTGAAGGGCTATTTGCGGAATGAAAATGAGAAACTATTATTGTGTCCAATTTTGAGATCAAAACCTATCTAAGGAATTAAACATGGACTTGTTTTAGCTACTACTCCAAATTTTGTATTATTGTTTTCTATTCTAGATTTTGGAGTCTTGATAACTATTTACGTGTATTGCTGTCGGATAAACTACTTATTTTTATATTGGTTTCTCATCTGCTTTTGGCTATTTTTCTTTTCTTTCTACGATCCATGAAAAATTGCATATAAAACCATATTTTATATGTATGGTTTAATTTCTAAACATAAGCATACGTCTTCGAATTTCTAATTTATTTTGATTTGCATTCTGCTGTACCATTCTCCATCATTCGTCGAGTTGCTATAATCCCTTTGTTAGAGTTACTGAAATCCATTCGTCGAGTTAGGGCTTGCTCAACGCCAAGCTCACTCAGTTATGGTGTTGGTGGTTTACCATTTTCCGTGGTTGATATGATTTCTCTTGCTCGATTCTATTAGCGATTGACTTCATCTAAACTTATGCTGATTCCTCTCAATGATGATTTATACTCGAAGGCCCTGGCTCGCCAGAGGGTTTCTCTCCTAGCAAGAAGATGGTCGTCGCAACATCTCCGGCGGAGCCTGGCAAGGCTGTAGTGCCGATGTAATGCAAAGTTGTGGTATGCTTATTTAATTTGCAATTTTCTTTTGCTATCTTCGATATTAAGTTTAGCTCTGTTTCGTATGAGTGATGTTTGTTGTTGATGGCAGATTAATTAAAATCCTCAAAACTCGCCAGAGTCCGGTCTCCTGCCGGTGTAATGGAATGAACAAAGGCTATAAGGCTACAACTCTCAAAGATCATTGGACATATCAAATCAACAACAAACACACTTGAATCATAACGTCCAATTCTGGGTCTTGGCCAGTCTCCTCAAAAGGAGTAGAACTTAATTGTGCGACGATGTTAATGACTTCTTCTTCTTCTTTGACTCGGCTCATCCCTCTCAGGCAACTCTCCAAGCTCATATGGAATGGAACTTCTCGTGTCACAAAACCTAATAATTTCAAACAACTTTTTCAACTCTAAGCAAGTAAAAGCTCGTAGAGATTTCATGCATGTTACTAATAATTTATATTTTAGATGTTATCTTGCATTTGACCTTTCACCGCACAAAGTTTACTTTTGTTTTTTCTCTACCTAATGTAATTTCTAGTCCAAATAGTTTGTATGGTAACTCGTTTTGGCGATAACGCAAAGTCAAAGATCTACATATTTATAAGATATAACCGTTGGTTATGGTATGCACGGGCGATTTTACATTGCGCCGAGCGGGATCGGCCGCCCTCACTCAATCAGAGATTTCAAATTAAATTTTTTTAATATTTTAAAATATTTATACGATCATTAATATTAAAAAATTACTCAATAAATTGTTAATCTTACATTGTGGTGTACTGGAAAAAGATGTACAACTTAATTTTACTTTTTGATGAGAGGTCCAAGGTTCAATTCCCACCATAGGCATAAATATGCATTTTTTTTCCTTCTTCATTATTTTTTATTTTTAATGGAAAATCTATATAAATTACTAAAAATTTAAAAATAATATTATCCGTTACAACTAATACATATATCTAATAATTCACATGCATTTTATTTAAGTCTATTATTAAAAATTATTTTAGCACGTACATCATTAAACTATCTCATATTCATGTTATTCAAATTTTAATTTTATCATACAATGACTGAATATTCGACAATCTTTTTAAAATTATCTTTCATACAAAAAATCTAAGAATTAAGTATAAGAATCTATGATTATTGTATCGATAAAGAGATTATTATAAATTATTTTAGTTGATAAAAATTTATAAATGACAATTGTAATGCAATATATGTTAGTACTTAGTATATTACTTGTTTTAATATTCCATCTTATTTTAAAAAATTACGTTATGTTATTTTTCGTTCCCACTTCTGAAGTTTTCTGGCTTCGCCCCTAATTACAATAGAACTTCGTTAACAAAAATAACACTCGTTCGTGGTCTTAAATCTAACTAACGTAATATAATTATCCCTTAATAGATTTAATAATACCGTAATATAATAAAATTCTTTGATTCTAACGATAATAATTTATAAATCTTTTACTATAATTACCATTCTAAAGTTACCCAATATCCATTGGCATGGGCTTCATTTATATTAAGTAAGTGGGCCTGAAATCTTAAGTAAAGCCCAAGCATAAGTCGGGTCAACTCGAACTGCGAGATGATTCGACCCGAATACCCAGGAGAGCTAAAGCCTTCCATGTACCCTCAACCTCAAACTGACTGGTTCGCTCGCTCGCCATTTTCGTTTCTTCATCGGAGATGACTGCTTTTCTCTCCAAGCATTTGCGAGCCTCTGCTTCTTCCTTCCCGTGCTCTTCGTCGCTAGGTTTGTCTCGCACTCTCACCAACTGATTATCTATATGAATTTGATCGGTTTTCGTATAGTATAGTATCGTTGCTTGATTGTGGTTATGGTTTTTGATCTAGGTTAGTTTTGATTTTGTTTGTAGTATCAGGCTCACCAACTGATTATCATTCGAGCTTGGAAGAGTAATTCGCGTTAATGCCCCTGAACTTTGCATGTGAATTTCAGTCTCTTTTTATTGTGTTAGACATAGTTTCTTCAAAGGTATTTTGTCGATTAATTACCGAACGAGATCAACATGTTCTGTCAGATGGAAGTCCTATAAAACTAGAGAAGAATAATTTCATGAAAATCTTATGTTTTACGGACATGTCAGAATTTTTTGTGATGATTCAACACGTTGTTGGAATGTGCTACGCTTTATAACCGATAGACAAAGTTGAGGGGCATTACTGCCTATTCCTAGAGGCTGAAAAATTAATCAGATCGTAGTGGGTTTTGGTCAAATTATAATTGTATTGAAACAGTGGTTTTGTCTGATCACAGTGAATTTGCAAAGGGGATCGAAGCAGTGGTTCTGTACTGATTCATTTGGAAATGAAAATAAGGAGAAGACGGTCCGCGGGGATGAAGATTACGAGGACTTAATTGGCGGAAAACAGGATGTCGAATTGGAGCCTCAGGGGGTGAATCCGGGAAAAGGCTGGCTTTTCCGGGGCGTGCATAAGGTTAGTCTTCAAATTGTGTTAGATTTTTTTTCCTCTTCAGTTTGTAGATTGAGTAGTTGCTAATTGCGAAATCATAATAGATAAGAAAGTAATTTGGGTCTTAGCACGATTTAGGATGCCAACTATCGGATAGTCGAAGGATTAGTATGTAAGAATTGACATTCAAAATGATGACTATATTTCGTGTACATTTCCGTACGAGGGATTTTTTTTTTCTCTGTTAAATAATACTTAATTAAGTTGATATATGATCTCGGTACCTTTTTTTTTTTTTTTTTTTTTTCTGTCTATGTAGATTGAGTAATTTTCAAAGAATGTTAATTGCTTATGTCGAAATAGGTCTTTTCATGAGTGAAGATTATCTTTCAGCCAAATTAGTCTAATCTCTCAAAGCGAGGAAAAATTAGGTTCCTTAGAGATTTAGTGTTTTCCTGTTTGTTACCATTGTTCTCGTCATGAGATCACAATCCCGAGGCATAACTAACACTTTCTTTTGATCTTTCAACATTTGAGTGACACCCTTTAACATATATTTGCAGGCAATAATTTGTGGAAGAGTCGGGCAACCTCCTGTACAGAAGATCTTGAGAAATGGCCATAGTTTGACCGTATTTACGGTCGGGACAGGTGGCTTGTTTGACCAGAGAATGCTTCCCGAGCAGGGATTGCCGAGACCGGCTCAGTGGCATCGGATCGCCGTGCACAATGAGGCCCTCGGAGCTTATGCAGTTCAAAAAATTGTTAAGAAGTATGCATTTCGTATTTGTATACTGAAATAAAAAATTGAAAACGGGTCAAATTGTTTTTATTAAGTCCGTCCCCTAATGTTTGAAGTTGAATGCAGCTCTGCTGTTTATGTAGAAGGTGACATCGAAACGAGAGTTTACAACGACAGCATTAACGGTGACGTTAAATATGTTCCCGAGATTTGTGTTCGCCGTGATGGTAATTTTTGGCTTCTCATTTTCTTTTTCTGTTTTTTATTTTTTATTTTTTTTATCCCCATTTTACTTTTGTACTATAAATCTCACACTGATGGAACTATTTATATAATTTATTACCGAAAATTACGAACATCTCAATTACCCGTTGATTTAGTTCTGATATGGTATTATGAATATTTTTCAGGAAGGATTCGGGTCGTAAATCCTGGAGAAACTCCGAGCAATATTTCATTTGATGATTTGCGTAAGCATATATTTTGAAAGATAATTTTCGTTTTTTGTGACATGCTTAATTATCGGGGTAAATTTTATAATTAGTTCATAATTACCGGTTCCAGTTAACAAAACTAGTAATTTTGCTGTCTTTAGAAAACTGTTTTCCCGGAATAGAAAGTGGCATTTTATATGTTACCCGACTTTACCATCGACCTTTTAATTAATTATTATTATTAATTGATTGGCATTTATATTTGATTAAAACAATATGGCAGGAGAGGGGTTGTTTTAAGTTGGAGCAAAAATAGTCACAAACTCGAAACCTCGGTCTTGGAAGATGAGCGTCGACTTTCAATTTTGTAAGAAGGCATGCTTCAACTTAGCTGGCTTAGCAGTAATCAGGTGCTTACCGATGCTAAGATCAAATAACAGTCCCTAATACCATTTTACCGAGTATTTATTGTATTTGCGGCCTTGTAAACTCGTTTTATCTGCTCTCTAGGAATGCAATTATCTTCGATCTCTTTAATTAGCTAGCAGTTCTTAATTTACTTGAAGAAAATAAGAGTGTTTTCCATGTTTTCTGAAAGAGATTGTGATTCATTTCTTATTAAAGAAATGGTCCAAGCATTTGAAGATCTTTTTTTTTTTTTTTTTTTTTTTTGAGGGAGGATTTGAAGATCTTGAATTTATTCAATGCTTGATTTTTTCTTAAATAAAAGTTTGACAATTTTAGGTTTTTTTGTTTTAATCTGTAAAAACAAAAAAAAAACAAAAAAAATACGGTAATCTGTATAAATAGTTATAAAAACCGAATTAAAGACTCGCTTGTTCACCATATAAAACACCTTATTTAAAAAAAAAAAAAAAAAAACTCGCCTGATATCTGACTTGTCATGTCACACGAGCCTGAGTTTTTTTTTTTTGCGGCAAAAATACTTAAACTTTGATAATAAGTATACTTTAATATTTATGTGTAATTTTTTTATATGGTAAAATAACCTAGTATTATTGCTGGGTTTGTTTTTGGATTTACGAAAAAATGTCCCTATTTACTAATGCATATATATATATATATATATAGCTGAAAGTAGTTAATCGCTCAAGCATATTAAGTCGATAGCGAGTAATGACAAAATACAAGTTCATCACTTGCTACGTAGGGCTAAAACATAGTGCTTCTTAACCTCTATCACATCATCATATGTTGACACTTGATCAATCTATCTTCTTTTTCTCATGCACCAATTATATATAGCTTTCACTCTTAATTAGGTTATTTCAGGACATTAATGATGAATTTAATCACCACTAATCAGTTATGAGCTTTCACATTTTAGCTTATTTTAGGACATTAATAATAAATTAATCACCACTTATGAGAGACAAGTGTCATTATCAACATCATGCGAAGGCAAGCTATTTGTGGGCACTTGCCAATCTTAATTAAGATTTCTAATATTATATGGTATTGGAGGCCACTTTTGGAATTGGAAAAACAAGTGGTGCCTAAAAAGCTCCAAACTTGGAAAGTGGGAAGACCATAGGCTAATATTTTACATCATATTTTATGTATGCGCTGTTGAGTTTTGAATGGTAGCTTCTATATAATGAAGAATTATTATTGAATTTCAAAGGGATGTTTAATTAATAATTTGAGCTTTTGTTAAAAGAGCAAAAAATGAGAAGTGGTGAGTTTTCTTTTCTTTTCTTTTATCAAGGATGTGCTTAGAGAGCAAAAGTACAACAATAGTGAACATTCAAGCATGCGTTACATTGTAATTCCTAAGAAAAAAAATTGGGTGTTAAATGCACATATTATCATTGTTTTTAACCATTAGATTTGAATCCTTCATGTCCATTTTCTTCTTAGAGAACAACAGCTTCTTTTCTCTTCCGTGACTTGTACAAATTTTCGGGCAGATAACGATATTGTTTTCTTTATCGTGACTACGCTCTAAATTCATTAATATAACACTTTCTTTATTTACTGTGACTCCATCCTATAATTTTTTAATATTATATTAGGCGGAGATTAAATTTATAACCCTATTCGGACTCCGTCCCAAATATATTAATTAATCTAATCTTTGGATAGAGAATATATAACACTTTCCTTTTCTATTGTAACTTTGCACTAAATTTATTAATATGATTCCTAAGCGGAGAACAACACTATTTTTCTTTGCCGTGACATTATCGAAAATTTATTAATATAATCTTGGGGTTGAAATTATAACACTATCTTCTTCCCGTACCAAATTTATTATAAATGATCCTCTGAAAAAAAAAAAAAAAAAAAAACTTTCTTTCTGTACCGTACATAATTTCCTTGTGGTACAAAAAGAAAAGAAAAAAATTAGCAGTCCCACTAATTCCAAACAAATTATCAGCCAAATATACCTAATCAACTTCAATATAAGTGGACAGTACTATTCTATTATTATTTCAAAGCCCCAATTATAAAATCAATTGTTTCTTGACCTTGGGCTCGAGTCCTCACACTGACACGTGTCACCCCACCAAATTAGCCAAAAGGATTTTCAAAACTTTGCCACACCAACTATTTTTCACTAGCACCTTTGAGATTTGCTATAAATAGACACTTATATAGAGAGATATATAGAGCAACATAACCCTAATTAATGAAAACAGAAATGAAAATTCTCACTGTCGTTTTTGCACTCATTATTCTATCTTCCCAACGCGCCCTGGGGCTCAAGGCTTGCCCTAAATGCGGCGGTGTCGACGTGCCTCTCCCGTTGAGCTCCGACGAGGGGTGTGGCGAGCCGAGCTACAAGCTCCACTGCAACAATGGCGTCCTCGAGCTTCCCTCGGCTAGAGGGTATATTTATACACGTTTGAATTATCAAGAACAAGTATATAATACAAAGAATAAACATTTATGATGTTTTCTTTAATAGAAATATAAGAATATTTTTGGTAGAATGAAGTTAAAACCCTATTATGAAAGCCTTTTATAAATTTTTGGTGCATATATTTTATAGCTACATTAACACAATACTCTTATGTTCATAATACTTTAAAGATTAGTTAAACTCGTCTATTTTTTTAACTTATTTATTTGCCCTAATACTATAATATAGCACGTACGTACATTTTAATGAGCATTGTTTTAACTTTTTTCGATTACATGTACACGAGTTAGGGTTTGAATGGGAGTGTAAATGTATTTATATAAGGAATGTATTTATATATATAATGCTAAACCTAATCCAACTACAGGTACCGCTACAAGGTCCTCTCCATCGACCCGGCCGCGCGCCGGCTCACCATAAGCCCACCCGAGATGCGCCCCGGCACGTGCTACTCAGACGACTTCTCTGTCGAGGGGCTGAGGTTCGACGAGGGCTCGCCGTTCACTGTGTCGTTGCGCAATACCGTGCTGCTACTCAACTGCTCGATCGCGCTGCTCCGGTCCCCACTTAACTGCTCCGCCACCAGCCTCTGCCGCCGCTTCGAGGCCGACGTGGCGGGAGTTGGCTGCAGAGGTGCGCTTTGCTGCCACTTCCTGAAGGACTCGAGCATGAGCGCGCGCTTCATTCGCGTCCGCACCGGAGGCTGCACGGCCTACACCTCCATCGTTAACATCGATGCGGCCGAGTCCGTGGAGAAGTGGAATTACGGCGTTGAGATCCAGTGGTTGCCTCCGAATAACTAGATATATAAAGCCATGCATGCAAAATATGATAATAAGATCGTGTTACATCGATCTCAGATTCTTGACCGATATTATATTTTGGTTTTTGAAAAACAAGAATTGATTTCAACAAAATATGCTAAGAATCAATTTTATTTGGTCCACAACTTCTGTCTATAAATTTAGTTATATGTTTAAGTTAATATTTGATTGATGATATATTACAGACTATTGATAATTTACTATCTAATATAAAAGTAACTAATGACTTATCAATGATGATCTCTAATAACTTAAAAACAAAACATGTATTTATCATATTTCACAATAATACCAAAGTTTATAATCATTCATAAATGATTATTTAGTATTTGATTTTTGGTCCACTTAAAAAATTATCAACCAAAACGCACACTTTATTTATGTAATTCGGTTTCGGTTCTAAACCGAATATATCCGGCTTCACTTTTATAACATATTTGTAGTTTAATTAAATTTATCCATTTGGTATTAACCTTTTTTTTTTTTTTTTTACCCTTACTTTGAATAATCAGTTTTTGTTTGTTTTATAATGGTGTTATTATGTCATTTTAAAAAATCCTGGTTACGCTAATTTGTTGAAAATTTTGTCTCAAATCAATTTGTAATGGAAGAGGACAAGAGGTAATTAATATAAGTCTTATTAAATCATGCTATCCTTTTAAAATGTTATTTTATAAATGAAATTTTCAAATAAAAACTACAACGAACCATAGCTAGAAATAACATTTTGAATGAAGAATAATTAATATATGATATATTATTTCTTGTTTGTTTTTTTACATTTGCTAAGCTACCTCTATTTTAATAGAAAGCGCCAAAATATACCCTCTTTTAATAAAATTATCTAAAAAATTAAGCATTTAGGGGTAGTATCTGTTGGAATTTATTGTGTAAAAATACTAGGCTCTGTTTGTTTTGTATTAATGAACCTCTTAATGTCTCTTATGTCTGATTCGGTCAGATCTAGAGGAATAAGAGCCTCTTAATAGCACTTAATGCCTCTGACCGATTCAGACTCGAGTCTCTCGCTTAATACCACTTATTCATTTATTTTCTTCTCTCTCTTGTTTTTCTTCTTCAATCGTTGCAGCTGGCCTTTCTCTCATATCTCTCTTCGGAAAGCTCGCAACACACAACCAATTTTTACAGTGAAGCGCCATTGCAAGACTCGCTGCCGATCGCCGAATAGAATCCCTCTGGTTCGGCCCTCGAGGATGGACGCGTGGTGGAGCTGACCACAGCGGCGCTGCGCAAGGCCATCGACCCAGCGGCGTCGAGCTTCTCTCGGGTGCTCTCTCTCTCTCTGACTCTGTGACATTAATCGCATGCCTGGGTTTGATCGTTCAAGGATTTGGGGAGTTTTAGGGTTTGGCGATTCTGCGACAGTGGACCGATTTTGCAGCGGTGGGGCGATTTGTGACAATGGGGCGGTTCTGCGACGACCATCGGTAGGGCAGCTCTGTGACGGCGTCGGTAAGGAGATTATGCACGGCCTTCGGTGGCCGTCAAAGAAGTAGGTCTTCGTCGCCATTGAAGCTGTTTAGAAACGTGTATTCATAACTCTTCCGACTATTGAATCAATTACAACCCAAAAATTGTAACATATATTGAATCATCCTGGTTTGATTTCAGTGATTGAGTTTGGAGCGATACATGAACATGGGTTATGATTGAGTTGGTAAATATTACGATATGTACTCTGTATATTCAAAGAGTGTTTTGGGAATTTCAAGTTTACCATCAAATGGTGTCATGATTTATGTAATTTATTATGAATATGTATATTCAATTATGAAAAAATATTATTTTTATTTTTATGTTTGGATTATCAAATTCGCATATATTTTGATTTTATGTTTGGATTGATAATTTAATATGATTGTAATGTATAGTTTTTATTATTATTATTATTGTAATATATATGTAAGATAATGTTTTTTGAAATAAAAAGTGCATTCAGATGTTCAGAAAACAAACAGACTTATTTTTAGGCATTCAGATTAAGAGTTAACATCTTAACATTCAGATCTGCATTAAGATTCAGACGTCTTAATCTTAAAAAAAACAAACACAACCTAAGTTTACGCGTGAAGAGAATAAACGTGAGACTATGGATAGTCTCACATTGACAGATTACAGACTACATGACATTTGTAGTTTTTTTTTTTTTTTGCTATCCATTAGATTTGTAGTTTATAAAGAATATGAAAAGTATTCGTGATGAGAGCTCAACATGTGGCAACATGAGAGCTATGCCACATGGAAGTGAAGTGGAGGTGAAGTGACGAGACTGTCACTTCACATCTTCGCACAGTCACCCTTACCGCTGTCGGCAACACCGGCTCGGGAGCATGGACGTAGAGGTGCTAGTGGCGTTCTTGTAGGCGCGTTTGGGGCACTTAAGCTCGGGTCCTCATGCTCTCTCGCCACGTAGACACGTGTCGCTAGGCAACTTATGCCAAAGAGTGCATCGTTTTGACCTTATACTATCTAACAGTTAATTGTCGTTTATGAAAAGTACCTTCTGCAAGCGGAGGTTACCGATAATTATATATTATGGGATTTTCAGACAGAAATTACTGGCTCTCTGATTTCATGTTTTACTCTTGAACTTACTCTCTCAATTTTCCAAAAACGTGTTCTTATCTACTCTTTAATTTTCACTATCGTCTTGTGATTTAATTCCAATTAGATTTCACTTGTTCTTAATTTATCCAATTAATTTATCCAATTAGATTTTTGGCATGTGCGATTTATATTTTAAAATATTAAGAACATACGATTCAACAAATAAAAAAGTGAAATATGCCGACGTGATAGTAAGCAAAAGTGAAAACTCTATATTGGTGAGTCATATTTGGTGTTAAACACTCTATCAAACGTGAAATTTCAAGAATATATTAGTGTTCGTGGTTGGAAATGCTAACAGTCATAATAAAAAAAAAACAAAAAAAAAACAATATGGCTGAGCATTTTAGGCCTTATACGAACTTTCATAAGATCGGCTTTGATTGGGCCCCCTAAATTGTAGGGTTAGATTGACCAAAATCGAGCGGATCGGATTGAAATACTCTCCACCGGAAAAATCCAATCCAATGCCATAAAATGAAAATGTTAATCTTGTATTGCATTTGCATCTGCGTTTATGACTTTATTCTTTCAAGTCACGCAACCAATTTATCTTAGCATCATTCTTGATGTTGTTGTATACACGGTAGATGTAAATACTATTTCTGTATTTTTTTAGTTCCGGATATTCAAATTTTGAATGAAAAATTAATCTGCAGTCCAGAATAGTTAAAAAAAAAAAAAAAAAAAACAGAATATCGATATTCTGTTTTTTTTTTTTTTTTTTTAAGGAATTTTAGTTCGAGATTTCAACAGAAAAAACAATCTTGAAATTCCAGATTCCGTTTTCTCCTGGAATATGAATTCCGATTCCAAATTTCAAGAGAAACAATTCGGAATTCCGAATTCCTAGTACCATGTTAACACCAGTCTCCTCCTAAGAGCAAAAAGAAAAGAAATTGGAAGAATATGTAATCAAAGAAACTGAATATACAATTACAAATCACATTGATGAACATACGAAAATATTAAGCACAAAAATAATAATATTAAAATTACAAGTTACTCGAAAATATAAATTCACCCAAAATAAAAATTGAGTATATAAATGAATAATAATTATAGTAATCATATTCATAGTAATAATTTTGGCAGAAACTGAATGTTAGCTTGGGAAGAGTATCAAGAACATATCAACATGTTAATAACTATCCGATTCTTCAGTTTACTTACAAATACAAGCTGTTAGCATTTTCAAACCACAGATCAAGATAACTTCTATCAGATACGGTTTTTCTTTCTTCCTCCGTCCGTTGTCTGTCAGCACAAAACCGGAATCCACACAAACCCGTTTCAAACACGTGCGAAAACGGCTTTCTAAAATACTCACCACCTTGGACAGGAAAAATCTACCAGCTAAGTATATATATATGCTCACACTGCCAGGGCAAAAATAGTAATAAATATAACAATAATTATAATATTTGTGAAATTACTATATCACCGTGGGTCTGCTCGGCCTTTTTCCTTCCATGGCGTCTTTCTTCTTCTGACAAACGGTGCAGAAGAAGGGTCCTTCGCATGGTTTTGTTGGCGGAGAGAAGAAATTACCATCTGGCGTTTGATCCACTTGGCAAACCGCGCATCTGAAAATTCCAGAATCACCCTCCTTGGGAAGATCCTTACCGAGCCTGCAATTCATTGAATTTGCGAGATTGATGTCAATACTCAATACTAAGGAAATAGCAGGGATGAAACCGAATTGGTTCAGTTCGGGTTTGGCCGCATTTCAGTCCAAACAGAGTATTATTTGGTTTCCAAAATCTGGTTTTAAATTCAATTAACCAGATGGATTGGTTTGAATAATAATAAAAACCGGTATCGAATTACCAACCTAAAATTTGGTTAAGTATTCCGTTAAAACTGCCTAAAAAAAATATGAGTCCGAACTGTTGAAACTTGGTAATGACCTTTTTTTATAACAAATTTTAAAGTAAATTAACAGAATCTTATCTTGGGCGCGGCTTAAAAATAAAATGGTTTTTCCTAAAACCGGAATACCGATAACCAATAGGGTACGGTAAAATGATCCAAGTTTATCAAATATCATAGCACAATGTACCTTTCATCAAGCATTGCGGAGCCTTCTTCGAATAGCTCCTCCACAGCTCCAACAGCCGAGAGCTTAGCTTTGTTGACAGAATTATGAGATTTCTTCCCAAAAAGAAGCGACGAAAGTACGTTTTGCTTCTTCCTGGGTGTTGGGGGAAAAACAGGAAGATTTGATGGGATTATATCAACGACAAGGCAAGTCGTATCGTCTTTCAGACCCCGTGATCTGAGGGCACTCTGAGAATCAAAAAACGAATAATATGATATTAAAATATATAAAAATTTATAGAATTATAGAACGTCAAGGATTCTTTGTGCAAGTAGCAATTATATTTAAATACATATTGTGATTATAGCTAACTAATTAGAATCTTTTATGAATAGGAATTAGTTTTATTGGTCACATGTGTAAGATGTTATTCCATAATTGATATTATAATATCATTATCCCAGAAAACTACAAAATTGTAAACTGAAAATCATGAACATAGTCACCTTAACCACGAGCTTTGCCGCCAGCTCAGCAGGCAATCCCCGGCAGGATTTTGCGGCAACGTCGGAAGACAAGGCGTCCCAGATTCCATCAGAGGCTATTATTAGTCTTCCTCCAACATTTGAAAGCTGCATAAACATTCCCCTTCAAGCATCAGAATATAATATTGGGTAGTAAGAAAAGCTATTTTTTGTACAAATAAACCAAATCAATCTAGTTAAACTAAGAAATACTGTACTCACCTGAAATTAATTCAAAACTGTTAGTTCTTTCAGAAATAAAAAGAAAAGGGGAAAAATCGGCTCAGCTCTGTATTACAGGTATTATGGGTGCATTTTATGATTTGAGGGACCGAGTTACCATGTATCAGAAGGGACACTTAGCCAAAACTATTAGAAAACGATATAAAGTATAAACTTACCTTAACTTGCTTAACGTGAGGAATAGGGACAATGAATTCTCCTACATCTGTATCACCAATGGACCTCGAAAGGCATAATCCACCGGGCCAGCAGCGAAGGGGACCCACCTAATAATTATGTGTAGAGTGAGAATTTTACTTTAACACATCTTTCTGCTGCAAAATATAACTGATATACATATAACTTACATTTAACTATTTTTTTTTATTTTTTTTTTACATTTAACTATAAGTAAGAGCTATGTGGGAATTTTCTAGTTACTTTATTGCATAATCATTAATTGAGATATATACAACTTTTAGATATTTTAGCATTTTAATACACTAATAAGGTACCTCATTGCCTCCGAAAACATTGAGTCTTCCTACTTCACCTCCGCTTGCGGTTACCCGTTCTCTTTCTTCCACATTTTCTTCTAGTCTGTGGTCCACAGTTAATAAAGAAACTACACCTCCTTGTGTGTCCAAAATGCATCGAGAATCCCCGACAGACGCTACAGTCACAGTCCACCCGTCAATTACAACAAACGTCACAGTTGTCCCAGAAGTTTCTCCTGTTTCCAGATTCAAAGATGAGAAGAGAATAGTGTGAAAAAAGCAAAATGAAGCACACCAAACAAAATTGAGGCTTGCCTTTTTGCTGAAATTCTATGTCGGTTTTCACAAAACCAGCAACCAATGCTCGGGGAAGTGCTTGAAGCCACTCTTCCCGTCCGACTCCATCGGGGATTGCACTCAATATGTTATCCAATAACTTCTCTTTTGCAAAGATAGCAGCTGAGATACCGTTATGCCCGTCAAATATCTGCCGATTAAGAATTCCCAATTGGTATAAAAAAACAACATACAAGCCGAAAACCATATCATAATAGATTATTGTTTGTACACTACATAGATTATATAGTTCCTCTTGAGTATTGAGTATCTGTTCTTGTTTCACCTTTTTTCAGAATATAACGAATAGGGGAAAAGTTGTGAGGAATGGAAAATAAATAAATACCGCAAAGACAGAAAATGATGTAGACGGATTTCCCGGAATTCTTTGGCAATCCGTTTTAATCAGAAAGTAATCCTCGCCTTTCTTTGCCAAAGCAGCTTGTCCATACTTAATGAACGGTTTCTCAACCTTCTCGTTCCGCAGCTCCCGCCCAATCAAAGTGGCGAGCGGAACGGGAGAAGGTTTCATAACTGAAATTTCCGACTGGCTCATCTTGACCGACGTTTCAACATTTCACAGAGAATCTGCAGTGACACAAATCATCCAAATAAATCAACCAAACGACCGAAAGAGATTAGTTAGCTCGTCTTTCTTTATATTTCCGGGATCAGCTATCGAGAGAAACACCTAATAAAACCACTTGCCTATACTTCAACATTTCAAAGGATTCTGCTAAAACTAAAAGATAATAATTTATCATGAGAGTTGAAAGATGATACATTATTTCTTCATTTCATGATCAACGAACATAATTAGAACCAAAATTCAACAAATCAAAAGTTTACAACTACAGCCAGTCAATGGAAATCCATATAACTCGATTCTGCGTACATGATACCACTTCAAAACAAAAGAATAATCATCGAAAAAGCTCATAAAAACCAGGCTCCATAGCTCAAATCAAGCAAATTTGACAATCCACATGCATCAAAAGCCTAGAGAATGAACATCTGCAACAATGTCCGACATTTGGCTGAATATCCGTGAGCAATGCGAGAAATTGAAACCCTAGAAACTCACAGGTGAAGCGGAGAGGCGAGTGAGAGAGAGATCTCGGACATTGAAGCAATCGAAGAATCATTCGCGCCCGAGAGCACCGGAGACAGTCGCAATGCGGATTCAGCTCCACCAATTGCTCCAAAACCTCCTCCTCGGAGAGATAAATTGGTAGAGAGAGAAAGCAATGAAGAGAGAGAGAGAGAGAGAGAGCTCTTTCTGTGATTTAATTGGAAGACAAATCCAGAGAGAGCGAGAGAGAGAGGAAATGAAATGAATAAAAAAATATTAAAAAAACGCGGAAAAGGGGTATGATTTGGTGGCAAAACATTTCGATAATGACACTTATGTCCCAAAACTTAGTTATACCAAGCGCAATGACGCAAACACCCTTGGCCGAGCCATCAGAAAGAGTAATTGGCAAGACTGTCTAATGAATTCTTTTTTCTTACTATATTTCGTCTTAGAAATTTAATTTTTTGCCGAAATGTCTACCAAAATTATAAAAAAGTACCACATTTACTCTCAATTTAAACATGAAATTATATTATTTATCAATCACTCACCAATATACTAGATTAAAATCAATCAAGAAGTTTAGTGAGCGAGAAAATAACTTCAAATTTGAAAAAAAAATAACAGGAAAAACTTTACAAAATTAAGTTATGTCTTACATGCATATTAATTTTTTTAAAAAAATAATATGCTACTTTTGAAAGTTTAGTAAATATATTTTTATTAGGAAAGAAAAATTATAAGACAAAGTGGACAAACATAAAAATTTAAAGGGCATTACTATCAATTATTCTCCATATAAGTGCAATTGATTTGGGGGCCAGCCCCAAGGGCATTTTGGGAATAAATATGTGGGCTTTTTTAATTAGTGATGATGAAGAGGCTGTCATTTTGTCACGAAAGCGTAATATACAGCTATACATGATTGTAATGTATTTCTTCTAACTAAGTTCACTCCATCTATAAACTAATAAATAAAATGTCCCAATTAATTTATGTTAAATTTTGTTCTCTGCAAGATCCTAACTATAATACTTTAAATTTGATTTAGTATTTTTTAAGGATTAACAGAGGCATAAGTATCAAATGTTTTTCACGATATTAAAGTTTTCAATATTCATTATTTTTTTACTCATAGAATTTTATCCGATCGTTATTTGTTAAAGTTCCGCAAGTACCATGAAAGAGAGATAAAAATATTAAAAATGTTAAGAAACAGTATGTGTTCAAAACTTAAAAATACATCTAAAATTATATTAAACTAATTAAAAAAAGGACAAACGTTTAAAGAAAAACCAAATAACGGATATTATAAATTTTAGTCTTTCCAACTATAAATCACAATCTAAAAACAATATTGGGTTGATCCAAATTCCAAATGAGTAAAAAGAATCCAAAGATGTTGACTTTTTTTGCTGGGTATGTGAATTAGGGCATATACAGTAATTTATTTACCAAAAATAAATAAATAAACCTACCCCCAACAACAACAAAAAGAAAGAAGTGGAGTGCCTTGGTTGTTTGTCAAACAATTTGGTGGATTAAGATAGAGCAACTATATGATTGATTAAGATTACGTGTGTGTATATATATATATATATATAGTGTAAAGCAACAACTTAGAATGAAATTAATAGATGTAAAGCCAACTATTGTTTTTGTTGTGTCCAAAAATTTATAAATAAATGGAGCAAGTAAGCCATGACAAGTCCAAATTTGACATTATTATTATTATCTATTTTTTTTTCTTAGCAATAATCAAAAGAAAGTTTAGTGATAAAGACAAAGAAGTTGAGGCAACAAGATTGCATTATTACCATCAATTAGCCCTATTATTATGATTACGATTGGAGAAATCTTGGGCAATAATTTTGCTTCAATATGGCACTAATTTATCACTTTTGTCTTCTAATATTCATGTCTTATGAGCTAAAGATTGGACCAAAGTTTGAAACTTTGAAGAGCAAGAAATCCATTGTTCCTTTTGTATCAACTTAACTCATTGATGGAAATGGAAATTATTGCCACTAACTTAAAGCTAAGTGTTAAGAGATTTTAATCACCACTTCAAAGATTCTAGTATGAGAAGTTAGAGGCTTAATTCTCAAATGCAAATCTATTTTATGAGTAATTTGCGTTAATTTTCCATGAGCTTTGCATGTTGCTACATTTTGCTCCTTAATTCGTTTTTAGCATCAATGTCTTGATCTACTTAAGAGAAAGAAATAGCGCATTACTCCCTACTTGAAAAATGAATCGTGACTAACTTAAATGCATTTTCGTCAAACAACTATAATATAACGATATCAATATATTGGGGGATGCAATGCAACTATTGTAAAGACATAATAAATGTATTGTCTATATTGTTGAAAATTAAGAGAAAATGTCTTAAAATAAATCATGTATTGCCCATATTTCATAGAGACTTTTATATTAAAAATTATCGGATATTATTGTCACGTAAATTCTGAAGGCAATATATATCAATGAACTCAACAAACTTAAGTTAATACCATAAGTATTTAATTTTTATAGTAGCATAAATTTAATTTTTTCTATTAAAATTCTTATTATTTATTTTGTTTATCTTCAAACTCGACATATTGTTGAGTCTTGAGCACATATCATTTATAGATATTTTTTCGTACGTTTTTGTTTCCATTTTCTATTATTTACGAGATTTTAACAATAATTTTAAAAAAATAATAAAATAATAAATATTTAGAATTTTAATAAAAAAATAATACCATAAAAAATCAATATTTACATCGTTATTAACGCAACAAAATTGGCGGATCATTCGTGCAAATTGATCCTATTTTATTGTCTAAGTTGTGTTGGCATCAACTAAAATGGGGTCTTGGACAAAAAAAAAAAAAAAAACCCTAAAGTGGGGTCGTTTTTTTATCACTGATTACTATTAGTAAGAAAAGTGAAAATAGACATCATATTAGTTGAAACTTGAAAACGATATATAATAAATAAATAAATATAAATGTGTGGATATTTTGATGGAGGAACATCAACGAGAGGATGACGTGGCCATGTGCAAGAGAGGGACCCACAAAGGTGTTTGCCACTCATTTGGAAGGGGTCCGGAGGATTCCAGCTGTAAAGGTGGAAGCGTGTTGTCAATTGGATTTCTCTTCTGGCTTTTTCCCAATATTTAAATGAAAACATTACTTTAATATAAAAATTATAAGTGGCATTGTGGCAAATGTAATTTAAGTTAAACCAAGCTTGCTTGGTCTGCGGCTAATAGTAACCGTTGTTCTTACTATAAAAATATATCTTGTATGTGAGGACATGTAATCTTGACTAATAATGTCACTCATTTAAAAAAATATAATTTAAGTTATATTTAATTGGAGCGGTATCCTCTCTTTTTTTTTTCACTGAAAAATGTATTGAAATTTCGTTTTACGACAACTTGAGTGTATTAAATTTCTTCATTACTCGCAAATGTATTCAAATTCCGCTTTAATAGTAGTTTGAATTAGGGCTGCAACCGGGTCCAAAACCCGGTTTTTTTTAAAACCCGGACCCGGATTTTCGGGGTTTCACTTTTCAAACCCGGAACCGGTTTTTAAAATAGAAAACCCGGAAATTCGGGTTCGGGTTATTACCCGGTTTTAAAATTAAAACCCGGTTTCAAAACCCGAACCCGAATTTTATTCCGGTTCGGGTTTTAAATCCGATTTTTTTAAACCCGATTTTTGAGCTGAGCATATTCGAGATTTGAACTGAGCAGATTCGAGATTCGAGATTTGAGCTGAGCAGAGCTGTGACGCCGGCGTGAGCAGAGCAGTGACGCCGGCGTGAGGAACTGAGCAGAGATGTGACGCCGGCGTGAGCAGAGCAGTGACGCCGGCGTGAGGAACTGAGCAGAGGGGGGGGGGAGACTGAGAGAGAGAGAGAGAGAGGGGGGGGGGACGGCGAGAGAAAGTGAGAAACGTGATAGAGAGAGGGGGGGACGGCGAGAGAAAGTGAGAAACGTGATAGAGAGAGGGGGGGAGAGAGTGGAATGAAATGAAAGTTGGAAACCCTAACAGTGACTGGGCTATGTCGTTTTGGGCGAGAGAGATGAAAGTGAGAAACGACAAATGGTGATAATGTCAGTTTCTATTTTTCATTTTTTATCACACTACTAATTTAAAAAATTATAAATATAAATTAAATATTTAATTAAAAAAACCGGGTTTTGGGTTTTATAACTCAAACCCCGGAACCCGGAACCGGTTTATTCCGGTTGCGGGTTTTGAAAAATTCGGTTTCGGTTTAACCCGGTTTTAATTCGGTTTCAATTTTTTAAAATCGGATTCGGTCCGGTTTCAGTTTAAAACCCGCATTTTCAGGTTTTATGCACAGCCCTAGTTTGAATCCACAATAAAGTGGAGCAACAAAAAGGGACTTTGGCATTCAAGTCACGGTAAAAGTAAAATTTAAGTGCATTTGTCACTGATAAAAAAAAAACATGGGCACATTCAAAGCGCAGTAAAATGAAACTTGAGTACCTTTATCACTAGAAAAAAACTAAATCAGTATAGTTTAAGTTAAGTATAACTTGAGTATATTTGTCGCTATTAAAATTTAATATTTGATATAATCATAGTAAATGGCATTAAGTTATTAACCCCTAACTTTGCATATTATTGCTATTTATGTTCTTAAAAAAATAGGGAGACTTTGTTGGCTAAGATTACATTTATTCGCATTACCAGATATATTCTCGCAGTGTTATATTATAAATATACACAATTTATGCGTACCACTGAGATTGAACTCAAGCCATCTCTAAGAGTCTTGTAGTTAGTTTACCACTAAGTCAAACAAGCTTGATTAATACAAGTTATGTTCCGAATTTTAATTTTTTTTGCGTTAATTCTTCGTATTTTGAAAAAGTTAACACATTTCCCTATGTGTGATACAAAACCAAAATATTTAACTTAATTTTTATCTATCTATAAAATTTAATCACGTCATATTTTTTTTCTTATTAACTTATGAAAAACTAGATTCATTAATTGCTTAACAATTGTCTTGTAATCTAGTATCGATGATCAACTCGGGGTAAACTGCGGCTAATGTACCAAATGTTTGATCTTTTGCGAATTATGTACCCAATGTTTATTTTTGGTGGCTAATGTACCCAATGTTTGATCTGTTAGATATTTTCGTGTTTTCCGTTAGTTGACCGTTAGAGAGTTATCATCCTCTACATGTACACTTTTTGTATTTTTGACATAACTCACTCATTTTTTGTCCAAGTTTTATGCACGACCTATGGTTATAAAGATAAGAGATAGATATACAACTTTGTTGTTTTAAGATTTGTAAAATAAGTTTTAGAAAAATACGAAATTTCAAATACAACGTAAAATTAGACGTTAGTTTAATACAAAATATTTGTTTCGAACAAATTTTAATATATTTAATGACTTTATATGGTGAAATGTAAGACTAAAAATTTGTAGATAAATATTTTATCTTTCTAACGGGTGTTTATTTATAAATTTTGGATAAAAAACGAGTTAGTTATGCCAAAAATATGAAATATGTGATGTGAAATAATCTTTCATATTTTTGGCATAACTTACTCATCTTTTGTCCAAAATTTATAAATAAACATCCGATGGAAAGATAAAATATTTATCTACAACTTATTAGTTTTACGTTTCATCATAAAAGTCATTAAGTATGGTAAAAATTTCTCGAAACAAATATTTTTGCATTAAACTTACGTCCAATTTTACGTTGTATTTCGTATTTTTATAAAACTTATTTTACAAAAATTAAAACATAAAAGTTGTATATATATCTCTTGTCTTTCCAACCATAGGTCATGCATAAAATTTGGACAAAAAATGAGTGAGTTATGACAAAAATACAAAAAGTGTGCATATAGAGGAGGATAACTCTCAAACGGTCAACTAACGGAAAACACGAAAATATCTAACAGATCAAACATTGGGTACATTAGCCACCAAAAATAAACATTGGGTACATAATTCGAAAAAGATCAAACATTGGATACATTAGCCGCAATTTACCCATCAACTCGTGACAAACTGACAATATTATCTTCGCAGAATTCCTATATAAGTACTAGTAATTTAACTTCTTTTTTTGTGGTTTTTAATGTATGCCATTTTTTTAGAGTATAAGAAGAAGTGCTGGCGATAAATATTCTAGGGTTAATTGCGGCAAAAATACTTAATTTTTGTAAATATTCTTCGATAGGTACCCAACCTCAATAAACGTAGACAAAAGTACCCAACATCACACTTTTGTCGCCGACCAACTAACGCTGTTAGACACTGCCTACGTGGTCGTTAGGCTGTCTCATGTGGAATGGCCCATGGTCAAAGGTTGGGTACTTTTGCCGCCACGTGGCCAAAAGTTAGGTCTTTTGCCGCCACATGGCATTTTAAAAAAATTAAATTTTTTCTTTCCTGTTAGTCAATATGTTTTTATTCTTTTACGTATGTCAAACATGATCAAGTAATTTCATAAAATATGTACTTATAAAAAAATTATGTTATTTTTTTAAATAATCAAATAATTACTTAAGTTTATTAGTTTTAATTTATTTAAAAGAAAATCTTTCTCGTGGCACATATTTTTATTTTTTTACATTTTTTAAATATAATAAAATAATTTTATAAAAAAATATTTTTCTTACAGGAATAATTTATAATTTTTGAATAGATTATATTAAAATTTTGAAACTAAAACATTATTGTATATAATAACACGGGCATTTTAATATTAAAATTAAGGCATGAAATGATTTTTGAAGACATATAGCATATATGAAACTAAGGCATGATTGAAACAAATAATTGTATCAAATACGGTTCAAGCTTAATTTAAACCGAGAGTTTGGTGATTGGTAAAAATTATGTTTAACCTTATTATTTTTTGTTTTAAAGTGAAAAAAAAAAAATAACATTGTTTAGTTTTTCTTTAACATATTTTTTAATAAGTACATCTTTTATAAAATTATTTGATCATGTTTGATGATATACGTAAAAAAAAATAAAAAACATATTGGCTAACGGGAAAGAAAAAATTATAAAAAGTTGTTTTTTTTAATGCCACGTGGCGACAAAAGTACCCAACCTTTGGCCACGTGGTGGAAAAAGTACCCAACCTTTGGTCACGTGGCGGCAAAAGTACCCAACTTTTGGCCACGTGGCATTCCACATGAGACAGCCTAACGGCCACGTAGGCAGCGTCTAACGACGTTAGTTGGTCGGCGACAAAAGTGTGACGTTTGGGTATTTTTGCCTACGTTTATTGAGGTTGGGTACCTATCAGGGAATATTGACAAAGATTAGATATTTTTGCCGCAATTAACCCAATATTCTAACATAAAATACATAACCAAAAGGTCCTATAACTATTTATGCGAAATATTATACCAACATGCAAAGACAGTGCATTTTCGCCAATTACTATATAATGATATGTGTTTTTCTTAATATATGGTCGATTCGGTATATTTTGACATCATTAATTTTTTTAATTAATAGTGTATAATATGGCGTTACATATTATTTATATATATATATTCTTTACTTTCACGAAAAGTGAACAAATATAATTGTTCCCTTTAATTTTCACAAAGAAAAAGAACATTTGCAGGTATCTAATATTGTTCCAAATTTGCAGGTAACTGCTTCTGTCCCACTAAACTATGTTAGGAAGGACACACATACACACACATATATATATATATATATATTTAAACACATCTCTACCTTAGCAGGCTTTATTATTGTTTTGTGACAAACGAGAATACGTAGTTAGTACAAGATTTAAGATTTAAATGCTAAAGGCATTTTATATAACTGAAAACAGTTATTGTTATTGTTATAATATTTTTATTACTTATTGTTAATTTGTTATATATAATCTTAGCATTGTTAGCAATGGTATAGTTTGCGTACGTACTCTCGTATTGCGAATTGCATTACGAAATTACACACAAAAGTAACAAACAGAAAGTTGAAAAAAAAATGTAAAAAGGTTTCACTCAAAAGTCTACAATGTTAAGGTCGGATTTGGTCAAATCCCCTCCCCGCGCTACACTTGTCGTTTTCCCATAAAACAACGAAGGTCGAGATGGGCAAAATGGCGATGGGCCCTCGGCCCATCGATAGCGAATAATGACCGAGAGGAGAGGCCCGTGTTCCGCGAAGCTGGTCAGATTGCATCGGGCCCCCGGCCCATCGGAAGAAGCGATGACCGAGGAGGAGCCTCAAGCCCATTAAGGTCTAGGGTTTCTCTCCATAATGCGACAAGGAAGTACGGCCTGAGGGGGACCACTGCTGGGCAGCGCGCTCAGGATATGGCAGGGGGACAACGTTAGTGGGAACGAGCTCCTTTGGCAGCCGTCGAGGATGTCAGGAGGAAGGACCACAGGATATTTGAAGGGGGGACCACTAGAAGATCACCCAGAGGACTCGAGTCGAGGAGGCCCGAGCGTTGCTATAAATAGAGGGGGAGCTCCCGTTTGAAGGGGTTGGTCGATATCGAGAGAAAAGGGAGAAACAGTGTTATCGCGGAGTCTTGAGAGAGCCTTTGTGTAACCCATTCGATATTGTTAATCTTAGTGTAATCGCGTTCTTCTTCGAGGTTCCAAGCTATAAACGGAAGAGACCGATCCTCTTTGTAATCATAATCAATCAAAGATACCCCATCATTCGTATTATTCGTGTGTTTGAATCGTGTACTTTTGTGACTGTAAGGCGGTGCGAATCGCCCTCTACATGCAATATCAACCAAACTTGTTTGACTTAGGGTCCGTTTGTTTACCTTAAGAGTAAGACGTCTGAATCTGAATGCACATTTGAATAATAAGATATGACATCTGAATCTGAATAACAGATAATTAAGTGTGTTTGTTTTTTAAAATCTGAATGCAGATCTGAATACATTTTTCTTGTAAAAATTAAATTTTATTATACACCTTTAATATATACGGTTATTTTAAATAATAATACTGTTAAATTTAAATTTAAAATAATTTATTTAATAATATCCAATTATTTTATTTTTCATTAAATTTCCATTGAAAATATTTTATAATAACATATAAATATGAAAACTTCAAAACTATATCTTCCCACCTATCAATGGATTCATCTCGTCGTAAGCTTTCCAACGGTATATCATATGAGTCAATCCGATGGTCGGTTTAAGAGTTGTGGAGTTTTAAAGTTTTAAGGAGGAGAGAGAAAAATACATTTGGAGAGAGAATATATGGAGATAAACGAGCGTTAAATGTCAAGATATAGCTCTTAATGGATACGAGTGTAGATCTGACTGAATAAGTGGATAATCAGACCCATTAAGATGTTTAGTAAGAAAAAAAATACAAATGCAACTCTAAATCTGACTTATAAGATTAAGAGGTTCATTAAGTGCAAACAAACACGACTTTAGTGGTAACTCCATTATATACCTATTCAAAAAGATCACGGGTTCAAACCCCATGAGACTTAAATAAGTGTCATTTTTTACATATTTGTAAACTTGGCAAATAATACCACATGTTGTTACACTGGATATATCTAGTAATGCGAAAGTGCATTGTAACCTTGGCCGATAGTGTCACTCCCATTAAAAAAATATAAAAAGACT